>CM046665.1:20710376-22016210 GCA_025594165.1 Tamias sibiricus
CATATGATTTCCATCGAACCACCTTTAGTTCTAAGACATTTGCCTTTAGATTAACATCATTTATGATGCTTAGCTGTTTTGTTTATAAAAACAGGAACTTTATGTCCAGCACTGAGTTATTAAAAATCAAGCTAACTGATAATAAACCTTCAAACCAGATTATCCATATCATATGTTGCTTGAAGCAGTATAATATCTGGGGTGCTTTTCACATTAAACTCATTATCAAAGTACATTTAAGTAATGAGCATGCAGATTTAGAGGAAATTGAGACATAAAGCTTTTGAAAGTAATTGTCAGTAATGAATCAGTTAAGGAAAAATTATCTACTAAAAACCACTTGCTTTCATTTTAGGAGAGTGCCCTAGATGTGTTGATATGTAGCCATATTTGATATGTAGCCTTTTTTCTGACAGTAATTAGATAGTAGGACCAGTTTGTTTTTTTTTTTTTTTTAAGTGCTTTTCTGGATTTTGATGGTAAAGGCAAACCATCTTCAAAAGAAAAAAAATGCATAGCTTCCTGTAGGGATGATACTATCTCAATAATGTGGCAAGAATATCCTGCTCTATTCTACAGAAATGTTTCTAATCTGATTTGGGTTGAAACTGAATTGTTAAGTATTTGACAAATGACTGTGGACTTATGACAGGAACAAAAGGAGGTTCTATGACGCATGTAACCCGTAGCCAACCTGGTAACACTTACTAGTAAAAATGTGAAGTCTTGCATAGTCCGAAGAACTGTTCAGGTATAGAATGTGAGAGAACAAGAGTAGTCCCAGAGTTTAGCCATTTCAATATAAGTTAGTATTATGACAGAACTCCTAAATAACTCATAATGTGATATAGGAACTCTTCTTTTGGGTTAATGTCAAGACTGAGGTTGAGGTGTCTATTCTGTTCAATGAGTTACTTGGTTCTGGAAACCATATTTGAAGGAGGAACATTGAAATGCTGAGGCAGGGAATGGGAGGACAAACAATGCTGAAAAGCCTGAAAACACTTCAGTATGGAAGGAGGTGGAGGAAGACTTAGCAGAACATGAAAGGATTTTCAGATATTTGATGGGCATCTCTGAAGAAGGTAAGTAGGTTTTGCTCCAGATGGCAAGTCTAGGATTAGGGCTGAAACTGCAGGAGACATATTTCATTTCTGGAGTGAGATGGGAAGCCCTTGGACTGTTTGGTACAAAGGAGTGATGCAGTCTGTCCTGTTTTGAGAGGGTTGCTATAGCTGCTTTGTTGAGTGTAGAGAGGCAGGAGTGAAGAGGAAGACCAGTTAGGAGGCTCTTATAATAATTTGGGCAAGAGCTGATAATGCCCCAAGTAATATGGAAGAAATGGAAGATGGTAAGAGGCTGGGCTATGGACACTTTAGGCAGTAGAGCCTACACAACTTTCTGATTGGATATAGAATATGAGAGTGTAAGATCAGGAATGAGCTGAGGTTCTTGGTTTATGCAGTTGGAAGATTTTGAATTGCCAGCAGCTAGAACAGGGAGGAATGGAAATGAAGTCTTGGGCTGGGGGAGTGGGGGTAAGGGGGGTTGGGGGTGGAGGGGTGGGTAGCTTGGTGGGGATTAAAGATGAAGAATTCAGTTTTGGGTAGTAAACTTTGAGCCATCTGTTAACATCCAAGTAGAGATGTTGAATAGTAGTTGCAAGTCCAGGCCTGAGAGAGAAATTTGGTAATCATCAGTGTTGACCCACAGTTAAGCAGTGGTGTAGTGCTGGGGGCTGGTGATGTGTGTGTGTGTGTGTATGTATACACACACATATATATATCACATACACATATGTGTATATATATATATATATGTCATATATATACTTTTTTTTTTTTTCAATTAATGAAGTAGGCAGCTAGATAATCTGCTGAGAGGATGGGAGAGGAGGTGTTGAGAATTTGAGGAAAGAGATGTGTGTTTCTTTGGTCAAGTTCAGCTATCCTGGTACAGGCATAGAGTCAACAGTTAGGTTTCACCAGGACTGGGATTTTTCCAGGTGACCATGTTAAAGGGAGGGAGAAGAGTGATTCTGGAATGATTGGCCATATTTAAGGTGGTCAAGGGGTGGGGCATATGACAGGAGTAAAGACCTAGGACAACAAGGAGATCAGTGCTGGTAGGTTCCTGTGGGATGGGTGGATTTTATGCTGGAGGGCTTGAACTGGGAAGCTAGGAGGTACTTGAAAAACTGGAGGAGTTGTAGTTACTGATAATGATAGGATTTGAGGCAAGACTGTGGAATTAGAGCTAGAGGAGGATGAAGGACAGAATCATTGCAGAGGAGTTCAAAGAAGTGAGAGGTATTTGTGTGATTTTTTTTCAGCAAATAGTAAACCTTTCTCCATATGGCATTATTTAGAACTTAGAAGTGGGACTGTGGTCAGGAAGGAGGATCAAAGCTGTCCATATAGTACTTAATTACATTTTTCTGTACCTCTGTCCTAACGCCAATAACCTAATCCAAGCATTCAGGTCCATATCATGAGCATTCTCAAGGCTGGCCTTTCTTCTTAATGCAGTGACCACTGGCACTTCAGAGGTGAATGTATTCTTGGATGATCCAGAATTTGCCGATATTATATCAAGAGCAGAACAAGCAATAGAATTGGGAGTTTTTCCACAAAGAATCTCCCAAGGATCAAGTGGAAGTTACTTTGTAAAGGATCGTAAGAAGGTGAGAATTTCACAGACCTACTATATGCTCAGGAAATTTTGGAAAACACTAAAGTTAAATGTGAAGTCATTATGAGTTTCTGAAGATACTGATTTTGATTGCACCCTCTTTTCTGAAATAAAGCACAGGGTTGTTTGTTTGTTTGTTTGTTTTTATTTTTTACTAAAGCACCCTCCTCTATAGAAATAGAGCTAATTGTTGTAAGTTGTAGTGTGTGCTGACAGCTTCTATTTGATTTCAAGCAATTACTGAATACTTGAGATTTGTTGAGTATATGTTTATAAGTCCTTACCTTGAAGTAGTCTGTTACCCTACTCACCAAGCACGGTAGAAGTTGAAACTTTCAGAACCTGTCTAATGCTGTTTCCAAATGCTTGGTTTTTTTTCAAGGCTGTATTTTGCTCTAGATATATTTTTTCGGGCATTGTACCAAGGGAAGGAGGCTGGGCAACCTGAAGTGTGAAGTCATTAAAATGCACAAAAGTGAAATGAATACATGATTCTGGAGCAGAAAAGAGAAATATCTATGGTACTTTCTTCCACTTAGTCCAGAATTGTTCAAAAATCGATGTCATCTTTTCTAAAAGCCTTCTGATGCATAACCAGCAAGTCCTCTTTTGAGAGGGAAGAAAGTTTATAATTTCACCCTTTTTTTTTTTTTTTTTTTTTGTGGTATCAGGGATTGAACTCAGGGGCACTCGACCACTGGGCCACATCCCTGGCCCTTTTTGTATTTTATTTAGAGACAGGGTCTCACTGAGTTGCTGAGTGCCTCACCATTGCTGAGGCTGGCTTTGAACTTGCGTCCTCCTGCCTCAGCCTCCCAAAGTTGCTGGGATTACAGGCGTGTGCCACCGCGCCCGGCTCACCCAATTTTTTTGCAAGGACTAAAGTTATATTTTCAAAACAATTTTTAAAAAATTTATTTATTTATTTATTTATTTATAGTTGTACATAATGCCTTTATTCTTCCGTGGTACTGAGGATTGAACTGGGTCGCGCACATGCTAGGCGAGCAAGGTACTGAGGATTGAACTGGGTCGCGCACATGCTAGGCGAGCGAGCGCTCTACCGCTGAGCCACAACCCCATCCCATCAAAGTAATTTTAAAGTGTAGTCGTCCTTTGAGATTTTCAGATAGTTGTAGGTACCTGTGCACAAGGCACAAGGGTATGTGCCTATAGTCCCAGCTACTCAGAAGCCTGAGGCAGGAGGATCACTTGAGCCCAGGAATTTGGGGCCACCAGCTTTTGCAACACAGCAAAATCCTATCTCTTAAAAGTTAAGATAAAATGTATATATACATATTTATTTTACATATATGTTGCATCGGATCAATACTAAAGGTTATGGAGACTTTTGGACATTCATGAACCAATCTTTTAAATAGAGGAATTTATTTAAAATTGGTTCATGAAAAACATAATTGGGAAAGTCTTAGGCTAAGAGCAACCAACAGCATAGATATTCAATATATCTTATTCCCTTTGTGTTCAGAAAACTATTTTTTGGCATAGACTTTATTAGTTTATTTAGCAAATACTTGGAAGCTTACTGTGAATCAGACAGATATGGCTCCGAGTACTAGAGATGTAGCCCTAACAAATCTCCAGCCTTTTTAGAATGTACACCATAGTGGGGAAAGTAGTTGTTAAACAAACATGTAGTTTGGATGTTTAATAGATTCTGAATAGTAACACTGTTTGACCTGGAGTGGTAGTTTTCAAACATTTAAAATTGGTGAGACACCTTTCTTTTTCTTTTTCTTTTTTTTTTTTGGTACCGGGGATTGAATTCAGGGGCACTTGACCACTGGGCCACACCCCAGCCCTTTTAGAGACAGGGTCTCACTGAATTGCTAAGTGCCTCACCATTGCTGAGGCTGGCCTTGAACTCTCGATCCTCCTGACTCAGCCTCCCAAGTGTTGGGATTACAGGCATGTGCCACTGCGCCCAGCTAAGACACCTTTTTTAACTCAAAGTCCAGTAATATAAAACAAGTGGAATCAGAGTTAATCTGGTTAAATGGTCACAGGTTAAATGGCATGAAGCCTTGCCCTCACCTTCTAAGGTTTGTCAGCACAATTTGAAAACTTCTGGTCGAAAGGATTATTGAGTTTAGATCCTCAATGGAAATAAGTAAAATGTGATTGAAAGCAAACCTCTTAATACTTGAAGGTTATACCTAAATCTGGGGCAGGAACTATGAGGAAATGAATTATGAGAATGTGTTTCTCTATGTATAAAATATAAATATCAATGTGTTTGTGGATAATGTGTGTGTGTGTGTGTGTGTGTGTGTGTGTGTGTATCTCCACTCCCACACATATAAAAGTCTAATAAGATTTTTACTTTTTACCCCTTTAGAAAATTATTGGTGTGTTTAAACCAAAATCAGAAGAGCCTTATGGTCAACTGAATCCAAAATGGACCAAGTATGTCCACAAGGTCTGCTGCCCATGTTGCTTTGGCAGAGGCTGCCTGATTCCCAACCAGGGCTACCTTTCCGAGGCTGGGGCCTACCTTGTGGATGAAAAGCTTCATCTGGGCATTGTACCTAAAACAAAGGTAAAGCAGGGTTGGTTTCCAGTCAAGTACTTAGCCCACTTGCCTGTGAGTACTTTAGTAATAACTTAATGATAGAGCCTAAAGTGGAGTCCCTTCTTGGTAACTCAGGAGTATGAGCAGCTGCTAATTTATTCTCACGCAGACCCACAAGTGTGCAAGGGAACGGCTCTTGTTCCTCTGAGGTCACGGGGGCTAACACAAAGAGGAGGAAGGACTTGCATTTAGAAAGTAGGCAAAAATGAGGGATTGAGATCCTGAGATCACATGGAAGGTCAAGATAGCCTATTGTGTTCACAGGCTGCTATTGTTTTCTTGTTGGCCTTTGTATGTTTTAATTGATGCCATCCTCAAAATGGTCATTCCTAATTCTACAATCTAAAACTCTTGCTTAGTTTTATCCCCTGGAAATTTTTAGGCCACTTTTATACCTCTTTGGAAAAGAAATATGTGCCACCAAACAGGGCTTCACAAAACCCCCTGGCCTTTCTAACTTAGATTCTCAGCTATAGCCTTAAACTTTGCTCGTTTACAGGATTAGAGTGAATTTGATGGTGTATGTGGATAGAAATATCATAATGCAAATTCTAATCATTTTTCTGAACTCTGTGTTTCTAGGTGGTTTGGCTTGTCAGTGAGACCTTTAACTACAGTACATTTGACCGAGCAAAATCAAGAGGTAAAAAGTATGCCTTACAGAAAGTGCCAAAAGTAGGTAGAAAGTTTCATCGGATAGGACTCCCTCCTAAGGTGAGTTACTGTGATGATCTGTACTTAGGATGTAGTTGGGAGGTTCCACCTGAGCTCTTGGAGCTAGACTTGCACTCTGGACTGTGGATATAGTAGTAGACACTTTTTCCTCTTTGAGGAGCTCGTAGTAACTGAGCAATGTCAATGCAGTTTGATAAAGTGCTTGATAGGTGGTAAGTTCGGGAGCTCTGAGAGGTTAGAAGAGGGATGCCTAGAACTGTGGTTATAGCCCAGTGGTAGAGCTTTGGCTTAACAGGCCAAGGTCCTGGCTTTGATCCCCAACACACACACACACAAAGAAAAGATGCAGAAGAGGGATGCCTAACTGAGTCTGGAGGAGCAGGGAATGTTTCCAAGATGATATTACATCAAAGGCTTTATAAAGTAATGGCTAAAAGTTCAGATCTAGATCAGATCTGGGTTCCATCCTGTCTCTGTACTGGTTAACATGAGACCCTGGGCAGGGTCCTTATTTTGCCAGCCCTAGTTTCTATAAAGTGGGGAATGACATGAACTACCTCTTAGGATAAACTTGAGAAATTCAAGTCAAGTACTTGGTACATAGTTAAGGTTCACTGAATGGTAGCCGCATGTTTGCTCACTGCATATTAGATTTTGTTTTTTCTGATTGCTTTAAAATAAACCTGAGAGATGATTAGCAGCTAGCTAAGCAAAGGTGGAGAGAGGGCTAATGGGAAAGGCATTCTAGAAAAGCTCTAGGATTTATTTTTTAAAAATAGACTTTGCCTATGATTTTGTTTCGTTTTTGCTCTACATGTATCTAGATTAAAGAATTTGAGTAGAAATTCATGGTTATCCTAATTTTTAAAATTGTGCTCCAAGTAAGCTTGGAGTTCTAAAACTTTTTGTAAGGCCTTTCCCTTCCTGGATGTGCTGAAATAAGCATGACTACAGGAGGCTATGGTTTTCATATTAATGACTACTACCACTTAGTTATAAGTGCTTTAAAGAGAACCTTAGAATTGTTTTTAAAAAAAAGAAAAAATTCAGCCAACAACAAGAATATAAAATGTTGGTATAAGAAGTAGATTTTTGTGTGTGGTGATTTGTTTGCATTTGTGAAGCAGCATAGGTCGCTCAGTAACCAGGCATCATCTGCTATTGAGAACTTGTATTTCCATCTTTAATGCATGTTTTAATGTTAACTAATAAATTTTAGTAACAAAAATGCCCTTTAAAGTGGGCATATCTTCAAGAAAAGGACTTTGTAAAATATCACTGTAGAGGTTATGATTAATTGATTGGTTCCTTAAAGTTTATGACAAGATCTTTAATTTGAATAGTCAAAGAATCCATTCTATTTTTAAAATAAAATTATTTTCAGTATTTTATGTTTTAAGAAGAATCCTGAAATGTTTCTTTAACAAGTTAAAATTGCATTTATTATGAAATGTAATCAGAATAGGTATACAATTTGGCCTCCGTAATTAAATTCACTTTAATGAATATTTTTAGAAAGCAACGTTCTTGTTAAGAGTGTCACCTTGAAGGCACGTGTTTATTTTCCTTTTTGATTATCCTAAAATAGCTGCTTAAAAGTCTAGGCTAGAAATGCTCCTTAATAGTCTAGGGTTGGACGTTTTTTTTATTTGCTGTGTGTTCTTCATGTGATTATTTAAAATTAGTATGTAAAAATAGGTTTCTTGATAAATATGCTTATCTAAATTAGTGTTATCTCTTCTATTTTTCTTATTATGTTTGTATAACATTTTGTGACAGTACTGCTGAGAAATTAAAAATTAATCCCTTTGTTCTTGTACTTTCTTTTCTAACTATAGTTCTTAAAATTATAGATTGGTTCCTTTCAGTTATTTGTTGAAGGTTACAAGGAGGCTGAATATTGGCTTAGGAAATTTGAAGCTGATCCTTTGCCTGAGAATATTAGAAAACAATTTCAGTCACAATTTGAAAGATTAGTTGTTTTGGATTACATCATCAGAAATACAGGTATTGAAGTTCTCTCATTTGTTCACTCCAATCTCATTAGCTTTCAAACTATACTCTTGCTATCTAAATCAAAGCTATAAAATTTTGGTGTAAAAATCTTAAAGCTACTTCTTCTACCTGTTTTGGAAAACAGATGTAGTACTGACTCTCCTGGGCATAATTCATCCTATATTGGGGGTTTTAACTCATACCAGTCTCCTGTCTAGGTGACAGAAATCAATTCCTGGTCCCTAAAGAGGAATTTCCTAGAAGCAGGACAAGGCCAGATATTAGAAACATTATCTGAGTAATATGAAAAATTATAAATTAGTTGAGATGCTTATTTTGACATTGTGTAACTGTTAGTGTAGTTATAAATACATTAAACTTTTAATTTGTTCTGCCTTATAAGGGAACAATCTAAATCCAAATTTGGATGTAGACAGTCCAAAGCAGAAGTTTCAATTGTAGTTCACTGGATCCTAAGGGTCATTTTACATGGAAACGTGCTAAATGTGCATCTTCTCATACATAGTCCTAGACTTACTGAGGCAGAAACTCGGCAGTGGGCCAGGGCTGTGTTTTCATGTGTTTTCCAGGTAATTCTGATGCACTCTAAAGTTGAGAACCAATGGTTTGAAATGTTTTCTCATTCATATTAGCTTCTGAAAAAGCATCATGTAATTTTCTACATTGACCTTCTTAATTAATAGGATCTTAGGTTAATACTAAACTTAGTAGTCCAGGCTATTCCAGTACTGATATTAGGTAGCCTATTTGGAAATTTGCCCAGCAGGAAGGGTAGATGCTTTTTCTTTCTCAGGTGAAGAGAAGTTACCCTTGATTTTAATAACCTTAATCCAATAATTATATCTACCTCCCAGGGTAGTTATAAGGAATGAAGTCAGCACATGTGATGCACCTAGAACAGTATCTGGCACAGAGAAAACATTCAATAAATAGTTGCTAATATTTATGGTTTTTTTTTTTTTTTTAGTTTTAAATTCAAACTTTGATATGGTAGACATATGCTATAGAAAATCAACTAAAATCTCACAAATCAGCAGGTGACTAGATTTCTCCCCTTGGTATTCATCTATAATGCCCATAAAAATCAATTAACATCAATTAACACACTTTTTTTGTTCTCTTTTAAAAGACAGAGGAAATGATAATTGGTTAGTCAGATATGAAAAGGAGAAATGTAAAAAAGAAACTGACCATGAGGTAAGCAAATTTTAAATGAACAAATAAATATATCTATATCTATATATATATTTGGATACACAACACACATTCAATTTGTGTAAAAGATTTCTTGAATGCGGGGCACGGTGGTGCACGCCTGTAATCTCAGCACTTGGGAGGCTGAAGCAGGAGGATCGCGAGTTCAAAGCCAGCCTCAGCAATGGCGAGGTGCTTAGCAACTCAGTGAGACCCTGTCTCTAAATAAAATACAAAAAAGGGCTGGGGATGTGGCCCAGTGGTCGAGTGCTTCTGAGTTCAATCCCTGGAACCAAAAAAAAAAAAATTTTTTTTTCCTGAAATTAAATTATTCTTCATTATCTCCTCCTTCCCTTGTTAATCCTTGGTTTTAAATCCCTCTTTTCTGTTCTTATTCTTTTTCTTTCTGTCACTTGTTTACACTGTATTTCTGGATTCTATTTTTTATTATCTCTGGGCAGCTTTATTTTTTGTTTTGTATTAAAATAAAAGAATGATACAAGATATGTATATTTTTGAGCTTGGAAATTTGCAGAATGACCATATTTACTTTGCTTTTATGTAATTAAGGCTTCTGGCATTTTGTATTTTACTAGTTCAATTCCTGCTGAGTTTTTTGTACTAGGAATTGAACTCTGGGTGCTATATCACTGAGCTACAGCCCCAGCTCTTTTTATTTTTTATTTTTCAGATAGGATCTCGCTAGGTTGCTGAGACTGGCCTTGAACCTTGTGATCTTCCTGCTTCAGCCTGCCCACTTGTTGGGATTATAGGCATGTGTATACCACTGCAACTGGCTCCTTCTGAGTTTTTGATTCACTATTAGGTAATCTAGTATTACCTAATACAATGGAACTTGTGTATTTCACTTATGAATTATACCCAATGCTGGTTTTAACTTATGTAATAGACTGAGACCCTTAACACTATAAAAATTTTAGATTTGTTGCTATCAACTTTGAGTATCCAAGTTCAAATATTAGTTACAAAAGACATTTTTAGACGTTTTTAAAGTTTAAAACAGCCTATTCTTTTGAGAAAATTTTAAGTGATTAAGAAAAGTAATTTCTCCAGCACTTATAATCTCTGTGTTTTTATATTGTCACTTAAAACATTTGCATCACTTTGATGCATTTGTACTTTTAATTATTTATTCAGGAAGTTTTAAAATTCATATGCACAGTACTTAGCAATAATAAAAGAACAAACTCCATACACATAGTGAGTGGATGAATCTTTTAAAAACTATTCTGAGTGAAAGAAGCTATAAAAGGTCACATACTGTATGATTCTACTTACATAAAAATCTAGAAAATGCAGATCAGTCCCTACTGACAGAAGGCAGACTGCTGGTTGCTGGGGATGGGGCGGAGGGGGGGCATAAACTATAGTGGGACCTAGAAAACTTTTGGGTGAAGCTTTCACTTTGTTCAGGTTTATCAAGTAGTACTCTTTGACCTGTAAGGTTTATTTGTGTAAATTATACCTCAACAAAATTGTAAGTAGGAAAAAGAATGATAGAAATGAAAAATAAGTGGCAGTTATAGCAGAAAGGGATTTAAAATACATACGAAATATACATGTTTGTAATACCTTCTGAATTTGTTTTATTGGTATATCTTGGATAATTAAATTTGTTGAAAACTTTCTTCTTTTGCACTGAATATTTTGTACATTTTCACTGAGGTGAGGTTTGATATGAACTAAAAGAAACAAAGAAACCTGGCACATATCACCAGAATCTTCACAGTAGAACTTTTAATTTAAAAATAGCCTTTTTCACTTCTTGCTCTTTTATCTAGGACGCTTGGTAATGCCAACCGTCTGTCTTTATATAATGGGAAGTACTCTTTGTCTTGCTCCTAAGGTCTTCGTTTCTGCTACAGAAGAATGTAGAAGTCAGGAATGGCCTACATTCTGTAGTCAAGACTATCTTGAGGTTCCTTCTGCTCGACCTTATTATATTTAGTTATAGTCTTTTGGAGGAATTTTCTTTAGAAATACTTTATATGTGACCTAATTATTTCCATGGGACTCTAAGAAAGACTAAATTTTTAAAAATATCTATTTATTTTAGTTGTAAATAGACCTTTATTTTATTTATATGTGGTGCTGAGACTTGAACCCAGGGCCTCACAACCCCAGCCCCAAGACTAAATTTTAATAAGGTGATTTTGCTAAGTTGTTATCTTAAAAAAAATCAATAATATTTTTAAAATATCAAACATTTAAGCAATGCATCTAGAATATCACTTCTTTTTGGCAGGGGATGGGATACAGGAGATTGAACCCAGAGGCACTTTGCCACTGAGCCACATCCCCAGCTTTTTCTTCTTCTTCTTCTTTTTTTTTTTTTTTTTTTTTTGAGACAGGGACTTGCTAAGTTGCTAAGGCTGGCTTTGAACTTGCATTCCTCCTGCCTCAGCCTCCTGAGCTACTGGGATTACAGGCATGGACCACTGCATCCAGCTTAGAATATCACTTTTAAAGTCTTATAAATTCTCAAACTCTCCAAAAAGGAGGACAAAAATGAAACCATTACCAAGTAAACATGTTGTGTCAAATTTTAAAAGTAGCATTTGTGAAATTCTTACTGGTTTTTAAAATAGTCTCTTCCCTTCCTGGGTGAATTTGTTTTTGGTTTTGGTTTTCTCTTTCTTTCTTTTTGGCAACAATTTTAATTTTTATGGACTCTTTTTTTTTTTTAAGTTGTTTTTATACTTTTATTTTATTTATTTTTATATGGTGCTGAGGATCAAACCTAGTGCCTCACACGTGCTAGGCGAACGCTCTACTACTGAGCTACAACCCCAGCCCTTTTATGGATTCTTGAGAAAGAATTATGTCCTTAAACCTCAGTAAGTATTATAAATAATTTATCCTTTGGAAATATTTATATAGATGCTTTTATCAACAGATCATTCTTTCTTCTTTAGGACTCAAACTGGATCAATGATAAAGAATTGCTTATTAAAGTAGCTGCAATTGATAATGGTCTAGCATTTCCTTTTAAACATCCTGATGAATGGAGAACATGTAAGTATTTAGAAACATCTGTAGATTCTATAACTGCCTCTTTTCCAAAGCAGAAAGGGAACAAAATATATAGACATCAAAATAGCAGAACTGGATGAAGATAGTCATTTATTAGGAATCAATTCTAGGCACCAAGAATACAAAGATGTGTACTTCATGGGTGTTGCTGTCTATTGTTTGCTTATTTGGGGGCAGTTATGTTTGGTTTTGACTTTTAGGCTTGTGTTAGCTCTTGAAAATGGGCTCAGTAACTTTTTTTGCAGGGGATGAACCTAAGCCTTGCTGGGCAAGGGCTCTAATGTTGAGCTACATCTCCAGCCCTAATTTTCTAATTTTAAAAATAAATATAACAATGGGAATCATCTATTAATATTTTATAGAACTATTTTAATGTAGTGAGTTGCATTTACTTATAAAACAATTTAGGCCTGTACCCCCCCCCCCAGTCAATAGTGATTTAATTGCTTTCCAAGTCTCTTCTATGGTTAAATATCAAGTTTTCTATATCTTGAGCCAGTTACAGACATTTTTAAGTTTGCTCAAAATTATCCATGATATCTGGAGTTTCAGATTTGTGAGTATAACATTTTATATAGAATTCTCTTATAACTTAAAAGAAAAATGTTGGGCATTGTGGCTCACACTTGTAATTTTATCCATTCCGGAGGCTGAGGCAGGATGATCACAAGTTGAAAGCCAGCCTCAGTGATTTAGAGAGGTCCTAAGCAACTTAATGAGACCTTGTCTCAAACTAAAAAATAAAAAAGTCTGGGGATGACATTCAGTGGTTAAGTGGCCCTGCATTCAATCCCTCATCCCCACCCCATCCCCAATTTTTTTTTAAATCCCCTCTTTGCATTTTAAGTTCTTAGAAGATGTAATAAAGTGATACATAGAATTTGCCTTAAAATACTTATGGAGGTAGAGACCAGATAGAACTGATGAAGTAATTTGACAAAATTTTGTTAATAATTAAATTAGGTTATTTGGAATGTGGGGGTTTACTACATTGTTTTTTGATTGTTTGCATACTTTAAAATATATGTAGTAATTAAAATTTTAAAATAATCTATAACTATGATTATGCCTCTTTTAAATTCCTACTATGAATATGCTTTTCTTTTAATGTTTAAGCTTATCAAAGATGTGTTGCTTATTAAGCATTGGCCTATTTATTTACTTATCTTGCTTTTCTTCAGACTATTTTATTGATCAGATTTTCAGTTTGCTTGATTTTTTTTTCATTGACTTATGTGTTCATCCTCTTGTTTTCCATCACTGTGACAAAGTAACTGAGAAAATAAACCTAATGAAAGAAAATGTTTATTTTGGCTCATGGTTCCAGAGGTTTCAATCCATGGCCTCTAGGCTCTGTTGTTTTGGGCCTGTGGTGGCAGAGCACTTCGCGGTTAGAGCATGTAGCAGAGACCTTGGACCTCCTGGCTACTAGAAAGCAGAGAGACAGGAAGAAGCTAGGTCCCAATATTGCTTTAAAGGGCATACCCCCAGTGACCTAACTTCCTGTTACAAGGTTCCACCACCTCTCAGTAGCACCGCAGGCTGGCAACTGAGCATTTAGTACATGGCTCTTTGGATGACATTCAAAATCCAAATTATGGCACTGTAAATGCTATTATTGGGCCACATATTTTCATCTGGGTATCATTTCAGTTAAACTACTGATTGGATGAGTTCTGCTATATTGTTCTGCTTTTATTCATATTTTCTGATTTCTTTTAATACAAGTAACTTAGAAGTATTTGATTTTGATATTGTTTGTTTTGATTATTGACATTATTGATATTGCTTGTTTTGATTATTGACATTTTTTAAGTGTGCGTTGTTGCAATTTTCCAAGGTTACTGTGCTGTGATCCATGAAAATGGCGTGTGAATATTTTTTTTTCTCTTTCCACATTTTTTATTGGTGCATTGTAGTTATACATAATGATAGGATTTGTTCTTATATATTTGTACGTGCACACAAGTGAATTTTTTTTTTGCAATTCATTAGTATGTTCTTTATGATTTTATATGTGGCTGATTTGGAGGACTGTATTTGAAAAAAAATGTGTTTGGCACAAAGTTCTGTCTCTGTCTACTAATTAAAGTTTGTTGGTTGTTAGTCCTATCACATTCTCAACTTATTTCTTGACCACTTAATTAAACCACTTAATTTTTGAGAGACAATTAAGATCACCTTGACTCTGATTTTGTCAATTTCTTTTTGCATTTTTTACTTTGTTTTTCACTCACAAAAATGTCCAGTGTTTTATGTTCTTGGTGGTTTGGTTTTTCTGTTTTTGTTTTATTTTTAATCTGTGTGAATTATATTGCCCTTTATCTCTCTCCCTGTCTTTTGCTTTTCTTATTTTGCCTGTTGCAACATTGCTATCCCCTCCTTTCTTTTTGTTGGCATTTACCTGATATTAGACTACTATTTTTAACCTCCATCATTTTGTTTTAAGTATATGACTAATAAACAACACTGGGTGCATTTTTCTTAACCCAATCTGAATCTTTTAATGGGTTCACTTAACTGTATAGTTTAAAGTCTTAATAAACTGTTTGAACTTTTTCTGCCATCTTATCTTTTTTTCTCCTGACCATGAATTCTCATTTGTTCCCTTTTGCTTTCCCTATCTTTTGTTGACTGAATTGTCTTATTTCCATTTTATTTTTTCTAATCTTTTGGAAACTGTGTTCAGATTACATTTTAAAGTATTAGGTTTACTCTAAGACAGTTGATAAATTTTACCAAACATGTAGTTGGGAATTAAAGTTATGGAGCATAAAGAGGAATTGCTATAGAGAATAGTTTTTTAACTGTTGTTGTCATTGTGGAAGCCATGGTGGTATTTGCTATCACCCAGGGAAATCACAGAGAACAAACATCATTGCTTAATCCAATGCTAGGAACATAGGAGCTTGATAAATATTTCATGAATGCTTAATAAGTAAAGAAGAGAAGGACCTGAGTATAGAGTCTGGAGGAACACTGATGTTCAAAGAAGGGAGGAAATGCCAGCAGAAGAGAGAGGGAGTGAAGACAGAAAATAAATTTTGAGAGAGTGGTATCTCCAGAACCATAGAGGGGGGAATTTCATAAAGGTGCTGATAAGAACAGTGCTCCTTGCTACAGAGACTAAGTAGCATGAGGACTGCAGCTGGGTCAGTGGAGAGCCCTTGTGGGATGACTGGGTGGCGCAGGGGAGGGAGTTTGGATGAAGTTGAGGGATAGGGAGGAGAAGTGAGGGCAGGCACAGAATAAGGGCTTTCCTTTTATGAAACTCTTCAGGGAAAGGCAAGAAGGGAACTGGACATACCTTCCAGGAGATGGGGGCCAGAGGAAAGCTTTCCTTAGCATGTAGTTCGTACCTCCTGCATTGTGCAAAGAGGTCCATAGAAGAGATAGGAGAATCAGTGGCTCCAAGGGAAGGTTTCTTCCTCAAGCTCTCCAAGTGGTGGGATCCACCAAACTGGGGGCTTTGGAATATGCATATGTACCCTTTCTAGAAGATTCCATTATGCAAATCTTTCAAGTCCTGGTACTGTGTAAATTTAATGGTCTCCTGTGGGGGCCACTAGAGTTACCCAGAAATGTGGATTCTTTTCTTTTTCTTATTATTTTTTTGTGGTGCTAGAGATCTAACCCAGGACTTCACCTGATAGGCTAGATCTCTACCACTGAGCTACATCACCACCCAAGTTATGGATCTGTTATCCCTTAAAGCTACCTATTTACTTCCTGATATTATAAAAATTTAGAATTTCTTCTATATACAAATGCCTCAGTTCCAGTTGACTTATAGCTGTGGGGGATGAGGAAACCTCACCTATGGTATTTAGTCTGGGGCTGTGAATAATTAGTAGGTACCCACCAATCTCTGAACATAGGAACCAGATGGATTCAAATACATTTTTGGATAGAGCTATTTGAAATAAACTCATCAAATTCTAATTCTTTACTGTCTCAAACTTAGAAATATAACTAGTTCAGGTTAGACCTTATTGTACTTTTACCATCTGAACTAGCTGTCTGAACTTGGAATCTGATTAATTTGGATTGTAAAAAATAGTTGTAGGGGCTGGGGTTGTGGCTCAGTGGTGGAGCGCTCACCTAGCATGTGCGCTACCCAGGTTCAATCCTCAGCACCATGTAAAGACAAATGCATTGTGTACAACTAAAGCAAATAAATAAGTATTAAAAAAAAATAGTTGTACTCTGCTAATTTCTATCTCTTGTCCTTTCTTTGGGAGAACCTAGGAGTTGTAGGAAAGAACCAGGATAAATGTGAGTCTAAATAAACCATTTCCTGCCACTGATTATTTTCTGTTAGATCCATTTCACTGGGCATGGCTTCCTCAAGCAAAAGTTCCTTTTTCTGAAGAATTAAAAAATTTGGTTCTACCATATATTTCTGACATGAACTTTGTGCAAGATTTATGTGAAGATCTTTATGAACTTTTTAAGGTAAGTAAAAGTTTAATTTATGTGTGGGGATGATGTTTGCACATTAATTTTTTTTTTTTTGTTTTAAACTGGGGTTTGAACCAAGGGTCTCACATTAGCTGGGCACACAGACTATTACTGAGCTATTATGTCCAACCCTTTTTTTTTGGGGGGGGGGGGTCTCACTAAGTTGCCCAGGCTGGCTTTGAACTTGGGATCCTCCTACTTCAGCTACTCTAGTAACTAGGGCCCCAGGCATGTGAAACTGGACCTGGCAGTACCATGCTTTTTTATTTATGTTTCACTTAAAACTTACTACACACCCTTGATGAAGCTAGTACTAAGAAAGATCAAGTTCATTGCCCAGATTTAAAATGCAGACACAGGTCTGTCTTATACCACTGTTTAATTGTATTTACCTCTGATACTTGGTTCTCATCTGTAACCTAGGTGTTTGTACAGTTTTTGGAAAGGAAAAAATAAATAAAGCAAACAGCATAGTGTTTTTAAAAATGTTTAGTTTTGATTATTACCAAAAAAAATGAAATAAACCTTAAAAAGAGATTTTCTTTTCCTTTCTTTCCAGTACTGGAGATTGAGCCTTGGGGTGCTGTACAACTGAGCTACATTCCCAGCCTGTTGTTTTTTTTTTACTTTTTATTTTTATTTTTATTTTTTTTTTTTTTTTGTACCGGGGATTGAACTCAGGGGCACTTGACCACTGGGCCACATCCCCAGCCCTTGTTTGTATTTTATTAGAAGCAGGGTCTCACTGAGTTACTAAGTGCCTCGCCATTGCTGAGGCTGGCTTTGAACTCGCGATCCTCCTGCCTCAGCCTCCCAAAGTGCTGGGATTACAGGCGTGCGCCACCGCGCCCGGCTTTTACTTTTTATTTTGAGACAGAGTCTTGCTAAATTGCCAAGGCTGGCCCAAAGCTTGCAATCCTCGTGCCTCAACCTCCCAAGTTGCAAGTTGCTGGGATCACAGACATGCACCATCACACCTAACAAAAATTTCCAAATAGAGCTAATTCACAATTTCCTACTACTTGTATTTTGGCTTGCAGTAGAACCTAATATAACAGAGAGGATTTAGCAATTTTATTTTCCAGAAGCATAAATTTGTAAAGTTATACTTACTATGAGTATCCTTTCAAGTGAGATTACATTAAAATTGAGAAGTTGCTTTATTTAAAAGTTGAATTTTTACAAAATTACTGTATGAATTGTATGAGTTTGGTGATTGCTATGATTTAATTCTTGAAAAGCCTGAACTCATTGGCTAGAAAATCATCTTAAATCCTTCCTGAAACAAGTTGTATAGAAACAAATTAAACTTTCCTCATCATTCTAGGGATATAGAAAAAGTACATTAAGTGAGAATGCTCTTTTCTTGTTATTTTATCAATTAGGAAAACTTTCTAATGGCCTTGTTTGCTGTATGGAAGAGGGTTTTTTGTTTGTTTGTTTTTTAATTCTATATTTGTTTCAAACAGTTTGAGTTTTGGAATAATTTTTTTTTTCTTTCTGTAATAGACTGACAAAAGTTTTGACAAAGCAACTTTTGAAAGTCAGATGTCTGTGATGAGGGGTCAGGTAGGTCACTTTTTGATGATTAAGAAAAAAACTTCCTGAGACATTATCAACTGTTTTCTCTACTATGACCTGTGATTAGAAATGAAATTGATTTAAATAGTATCTTTCCTCTGTTGTCTTATTAATTAGGCACGTTGGACCTAGTTAAATGTGGTGTGTTTAACCAGTTGTCAATGCCTGCCCCCTAGTCGTTCATCCCATTTGCTCTTTTCCTGAGCCTTACTACCCTTTACTCCCTCCGGTCCACTTGTGTGGATCTTTAATGCCAAGTCCTAGTCCATTAGATTATTTTCTTACAGAACATGTTTGGCTTTGCTAGAGCCATCAGTAAATAACCATGTCATCAGAGTTGAGTACTGATTAAGAGTCGGGGCTCTACATGATTTTAAGTCAATTCTCTTATCCTTCTTCCTCCTCAACTCCTCTAATAGAGATGCACAGTGTTAGTCTGTTGACGTAGACCTACAGGCTGGGCCGACTCACATGGCATCTGCTTCTTTGACTATTCCAAAAGGAAACCTTGCAGTGAAAATATATCATACTATAAACATTGACCTTTTTTTTTTGTACCAAGATTGAACTCAGGGGCACTCGACCCCTGGGCCACATCCCCAGCCCTTTTTTGTATTTTTGTTTAGAGACAGGGTCTCACTGAGTTGCTAAGTGCCTTTCCATTGCTGAGGCTGGCTTTGAACTCGCGATCCTCCTGCCTCAGCCTCCCAAGTGCTGGGATAAACGTTGACTTTTGGTGAATTCCAAATTAGCATTCTCTTCCTAAAACATACATTGAATTTAAGGTAGCTGTTTGCTATAATACTTGTGACAAGGAAGATGAATTTAGCTCTTGCACTGATTGTGTTCTAGAAGTTTTAAGAGGTAAATATAATCAAATCAAATATTCTATTAATTCACCAAATACTTATGACAGAACTAGTAGGATATAGCCAGTTTATATAGAGGGCCTTGAGAAGCAGAGTATGGATTCCACATGGAAGGGACTAGAGTAATTAGAAATTTGGTATTAAAGAAGAGTGTGAAAAACGACCTTATCTTGGGTTTTTTTTCCTCTGTACTCTCTAAAATTATGTGTGAAATTTTGTATGTGCATTTTGCAAGGGAGGGAGGTGGGTAGGATTTATATCTCAGCAAAGGGATTCCTAACCCAGAAGAGGTTTGAACCACTGCCAAAGGCTAGGCTGGATAAGCGGGTACAGATTTGCTTAGCAGATGAGGAGACTAGAGACAGGGAGCCTAGCTAGGAGAGTCTTTTGGCATTTGAGCATGGACAAAGGGATTTGATGACCAGTAATTATAATTATATTGCAGAATTTTTTAACTATTCTAAAATCTGTTTGAGTAACATTTTCAAGCGTGAAGAATTATGTCCCTCTTTGACCTTTTTGCTTGAAACAAATTGTCTTGCCATATCAACATGCTTCATCTTCTGGGGTTTTCTTCTCCTTAAAGGCATCCTGTAGTCTCCCCTTTTCTGGGGATATATTCTAAGACCTCAAAGGGGATGCCTGAGACTGAATAGTACTGAACCCTATATGTACGGTTTTTTCCTATACATACATAGATACATACCTATGATAAAGTCTGAGTAACTATAACAATAATAAAACAATTATAGCAATATACTGAAGTAAGTTATTTAAAACATATGCATTGTTTACTTCTGGAAATTTCCATTTAATATTTTCAGAATAAGGTTGATTGCGGGTAACTGAAATCATAGTTAAGAGGGGACTCCTGTATCTTTATATTAGGAATGTTATTTTAAATAAACAAATAAGTAAATGCTGTAAATAATATTGTCAGCTTTACTTGTGGATTAAAGTTAGCACATGAGAAATTTAAATTTAAATTAAAAAATGCTTCCCTGAGGAGCATTTCTGAGGTCAGCTACAAAAGCATGCCAGCAGGTATCTGCTGTTTTCAGTTTGTTTATTCCTATCCTGTCTCATTCACATAGGAACTAACGTATTATAAAAATGCTTGGAAAAATATATTAAAAATGACAGGTCTAAGATCTTGGGGGGAGAAAGAAAGAAAATGATGATATATCTTGGGTTATATGTTTTAATGTGTTTCATTTTATTTTATTTTTAAATTTTAATTTGAGTTTGAGCTTTCTGATATCCAAAAAGAAGAATGTGGGGGGTTGTGGCTCAGTGGTAGAGCGCTCGCCTAGCACTTGCACGTCCCTGGGCTTGATCCTCAGCACCACGTAAAAATAAATAATTAAAATAAAGGTATTGTGTTCAACTACAACTAAAAAATAATAAAAACAAAACAAAACCCCAAAAAAGTACATTTTATATTCTGAACAACAGAATCATTATTTTAGCCAGTTCCTTAATTCAGTCAAAATGCTCGTGTTTATCATTTATAAATATCTCTTATTTTAAATTCCTCTTCCAGTTTTATTCACTATCTTAATGATTTGTGATGTGTACAAGCAAACCTTTTGCCCTAGTTTACAGTAGTTCAGTTTTATATACATAACCAGTGACATGCTCTAATTCTTAACATGAGGATGTGTGGCCTGGAACTAGTATGAAGGCATTTTCTTAGAGTTCAGAACTGATAATATTCATAAGAGCTAAACAACATTTTGAATTTTATATTAGTTAACAATAGGTAATGATTAGGTTCAACAAAACTCGTTAAGTTCTACTTGTGCATGGAACATTGAATTTCAGAGTACATTTGGTTAGGAAAAATATGAAGTGTGCCTTCCCCATGATCTGAGAAAATAGCAGAACTAATAAAACTGTTTTAAGAAAACACAGTTGAATTGTATTCAGTGATTGACAAACCAGAAGCTCAAGTGCAAAATAAGTATTGATACTAAAGAAAATGAGCTAAAATTTTAGTACTTCCTAAGCACTTGACCCTTTCCTGTGTGTTGTATGTTTGTTATCATTTATCCTCACAATAACTACTGTCACCTGCATTTTTTTTGTGGAAGAAACTTGGCTGAGGGCGTCTAAGTAACATGCTGCATCTAAGAAATTGGGGATCTGTCTTTAGTTTGGCAAATCTGTATCATTTAGGCATTGCCTCTACCTGGGGTCTTTATATTCTGATTTCTGGATTTATTGGCATCTTCTAAGTCACATCCTTATCTCTTCTTCTATCTTTTCCACATTAAAATGAGAACAGGGCTGGGGGTAGTGGTAGTGATACCACCAGTTGTCGGTGATGAGTTCTGCTCCCCCAAATGTTGAAGTTTGAATATTAGAGAGGCACGCCAAGGCAAGCATATAAAGCAGGGTTTATTCGAAAGGAGTAACATAGACTTCTCCTGAGAGGGAGAAGGAGGCCATTGCTGGTATTCTGGTATCCCAAGAATTCTGGTATCCCCTTTTTATATGTATGTCCCAGGCTTCCTTTGTTCTTCTGGTCTTCCCCTTACCTCTCCTTCCTGCTTGGGTGACCAGGCCCAGTGACCAGGCTCAGGATGCTGGGTGCATTGGCCAAAAGGTGAGAAGCAGATGGGCTGAAGGGGGAAGGGCAGGATGGAGCAGCCTAGGATACATTAATTAACTTTATAGCTCCCTGTAGGGAGGGACAATTCTGGGACAGGTTACCTTGGCAAAAGGTTGGGGCAGGGGCAGGTTCTTGATAAGGGTAGATAGAGGAAGGGCTCTGAACGAATTAACATTCCAATCCCTCAGGGGGATTGGATTCCAAGTTCCCAAAATTGGCTCACTCAAATTGGCTTTCTTGATCCGACCTGACTCAATTTGCCTATCTATACTGACTGCCTGTCAGATTCTGGCTTCAGTGGAGGGGGCTTACCTAACATGCACCGAGGACCTGGGTTCAATTCCCTGCACTGCTTAGAGAGGGAGAGGAGAGAGAGAATATAATCTCTTAAAAATAACTGTGATCCTGTCTTTGTCACGTGCAACTCCCTCGACTTGCCCTTGTGCACAGGCTCAGGTCCAGCCCTCCAGCACAGCCAACAAGGTTCTTCACAGTCTGCCTCCAGCTTTCGCACTGCCCCTTAGTCTTGCTGTTTTGCAACTTCCCCAAGCTTCTTAGCATCTCTGAACTGCTCTTTCTTCCCATTTCTCAGTGGGGCTTTTGTACACTGTCCTCCTTGGTGGATGCCTTTCCCTCTTCTGCAGAAGAGTTTTCCCTTCAAGCTCCAGCTCAGTCTTCTCAGGCTCCTCCTCCTGCCACTCAGGGGATGCGGTTTCTGCAACACTCGCTGAGAATATACCAGTGTCACGCTGGACTCAAAAAGTTGGTTTTTAAATCAGCCTATTGAGTACACGACTATTGGAAAATAACATAAAACGGATCCTAAGTTCGAATATCTGTGGTTTCATGTGGGTGGCACAGAAAGTTTTTGCCAACTGAAACTTGAGGGCCAGTGAACTAATAATCTAAAGGAAAGCAGTCTGTATGAAGGCCACCTGCCTTTGCCGGATCATAGATGGCCCTATCAAGATATCAGGTGACATTGGTGGAGAGCTTCCTTGTTTCCTCTTGCCTGCAGTATTTCCTCCATTCTATTTTTAAAAACAACCCTCTCTAATTAAACAAATAATAGGTTTGTGTAATCTTTGAGAAGTGGGAAAAAGAAAAAAAAAAAAAACTGGGCAGGGGGAAGGGATCGGATTTTAAAGTCAGGGCACAGTTTCCTGCAGTTAAAGTGCTTCTCACACTGCATTGAGGCTATTTGCTCCTGGCCCCTTTGTTTCTGGAGTGTGAGTTCTTTCAAGGCTCGAGTTGTTTTTCCTTTCTGCTTTGTCCCCTCTCCTATCCAATGAGCTCTTTGTAAATGTTTCTTTAGTAGATTAAGATTGAGTAATTTGTGCTGTTATAATACTTTGAGAATCTATAATCTTGTGGAGTGACTTTCATTTTCTTGTACCTCAGATTTTCTGTAACAATCACGCATTGTTATTAGCATCAGGAAAATCTTAGATGTTACTTAAAATGCTGTATTTAGACTTACTGTTTGTGGAATAGAATTTTTAAAAACCAAAGAAGAAACTAACCAGAACATTTCATTCCTTACTCATGCTGGTCTACATTTTATTTTCATGGTGTAAACAATGCTTATAAACTTAAATTACATAAGTTCTTTTTCTTGTTGTCAAAATGTGACCAAACTAGAAAATTTTAAGAGGGGAACTTAAAAGGCATCCCAAAACAAATATAATCTATAACTACTGTTGCTAGTAAATATTTATTTCTCTGATATAGTAAACACTTTGGGAGCTCAACCATCTCATTTATACTATTCAAAATAGTATGAAGCTTATTGGTTAGTATGGCTGTATGTTGACATTTTCATGCTTATCATTATTAACTAATCTTTATTAAAGAACTAGTGAAGTACATATTAGATATTTTCAAGTACCTGAAGGAGATATCTGTATATTTAAAATATATAATAAAAGAATTTTTCCTAATATGCAGAAAAATGGATTATTAAAATTTTATTTTATCTGAACAAAGAGAAGAGGCTCCAAGCTATGAATTGAGTTTCATAACCTTATTTGTATGCTCACAGGTAAAAATTCTAAGTATCTTTTTTTTTAAGTGAACATATGCCAAAGATTTTATTTAACTTAATAATTAAGTAAAGAATCAGTTAAGGTAGAAGACTGAGTTAGAGTTGTTGAGAAGCTACAGTATTATTAATAGGATGACATGAATGCTGACTACACTACAAAACTGGTTAATGACCAACAAGCATAAACCATAATCACCAGGATTATCTCTTCTACTGGAAATTATTTGCATCTCTAATGAACAAAGATGTGCAAGTTTATTTCTTCCTCTACAGAGTTATAAGATAGCCCCAACAATAGAAAAATTAAAAAATTTTTTTTTTTTTTTTTTGGTACCAGGGATTGAACTCAGGGTCACTCGACCACTGAGCCACATCCCCAGCCCTTTTTCGTATTTTATTAGAGACAGGGTCTCACTGAGTTGCCAAGTGCCTCACTATTGCTGAGGCTGGCTTTGAACTCGCGATCCTCCTGCCTCAGCCTCCCAAGTGCTGGGATTACAGGTGTGCGCCACCACGCCCAGCTGAAAAATTTTAATTTTTTTTACGAGAGCTTTAGACATAGTAGTTGGGTTCATCCTGATAAACTCAAACATGCATGGAATTCGATTTCAGTTCATGATTTCCCACATTCCCTCCAACCCTCTCCTCTACCATTCTTTTTCCTCCACTCTGCTAGACTATTATTATTAGTGTGCTAGACTAATATTCTACTCATCTACTTATTTATAGTTGATTGGTTCCTTTTATTTATACATATGTACATTCCTACATAGACTTTTTTAAAGAATTCATTCCACTTTACATCCCCTTTTCCACCCCTCCACTATGCCTCTCCATCTCCTTCTTCTACACTACTGATCTTCCCCTCATCTTCATGATATCCTATCTTTCTCTCTCCCTTTGCACTATTTTACTCTAGCATCCATGTATGAGAGAAAAAATTAGACGAGTTTGGCTTACTTCACTTAGCATTGTATATAATTTTTTTTCTTAATCCATTTATCTGTTGGCAGGCACACCTGGGTTGATTTCATAATTTAAATACTGTGAACTGTGCTGCTATAAATGTTGAGGTAGCTGTATAGCTATAGTATGTTGATGTTAGATCTTCTGGGAAGATACCAAGGAGTGGGATATCTTGGTCACATGGTATTTCCATCCCTAGTTTTTTGGGGACTAAGTATCTTTGAACATAGAAAATATTTCTTCCAAGTTTGATTTTTTTCCTATTTAAAAATAAACTCTTAAATAAGATTTTATTTGAAATTGGCACCTCCCCCAATTCTCTAACCCACTCTGGGCCTTCTTTGTGCTTTCCCACCTTCTAGTACATGAAATAATTTACTTACTTCTGCTTATTGACCCCTTCTCCTGCTGAAACCAAGGCAGGAATTTTGTCTGTTTTTCTATCATATCCCCAGCACGCAGAATAGAGCCTAATGCATAGTAGATATGCAGTAAATTTATTCGTCAAATTAATGAATAAAGACAAATATTTAAACTATTATTTGTTTAAATTCTATGTCAGATGAAATGTGTAGAACCTTTCAGTTTATCTAGTCTCTGATTTCATTGCTTCTGGACATAGATGCATTCTAAAATATTTTAAAGTAACCAAATTAGTAGGTTCCTCTAATTTTGTACATTAAAGACACAATTATAGTAGTTACTTGTTACAATCTCTGTTGTGCATAATGGGTGAAATAAATATTATGATGAATTAAATGATTGAAATAATGTCAGCGGAGGCTTTTTGGCTTTTTTGAATTGATGAAAACCTCTCTTCTTTCCATAGATCTTAAATCTTACTCAGGCACTGAGAGATGGGAAGAGTCCTGTTCAGCTGGTACAGATGCCTTGTGTGATTGTGGAACGCAGTAAAGGGGGAACTCAGGGTCGGATTATCCACCCGGGCAGCTCCTTTACCCAGACCGTCCATTGCAGGAAGCCGTTTTTTTCCTCCTGGTAGCAAGTGTAAGAGAAACAATTGTTGGGCATTATTGCATTGTTAAAACATTGCAGCAATGTAAATCTGCTGTTAAGAGCTCCAGATGCCAAAACTTCAAATAATTTAAGTCCTTAAAAAGGTTACATTTTGAATGTAATCAGAGTTTACAGTTTTTGTCCAAATATTAAATTTCTATATCAGGGAAGAAGTGATAAGTCTTCTACATTGTATTTTTATAGAAAATATGTATTTTGTGTTTTTGTTAGTGTAAAAGGTAAATTTATGGTTTACACAGCTAGAATGACTGTAATTACTATATAATTTCAAGAAGAAAAATTAGATATTTTTGACTTAACATTTTCTGTATTTTTTAAACATTGGGAAGAATGTTCTTGTTAACTCTTCTTGTGTTGCATTACAAAAGGCCTTTGAGGGTGGGTAATTCTCAAACCACTCCTGTGAACGTTAAAAGAGTAGTCAGTAGAAAAATAGGTAAAAATAAAGCAATGCTGCCTTAATTTTAAAAGCTGCTATTTTAGAACTTGAATAAGTGCCGCTAAAGTGGTCATTATTGGGGACCTAAAAATTAAATATTTTGTTGAAGTGACAGATGACCATTTTCTTCTTTGTACCTTAGAATTGTGTGTGTGTGTGTATGTGTGTGTATGGAGGGGTATCAGCAATTGAACCAGGGGCACTTAGCCACTAAGTCACATTCTCAACCCTTTTTTATTTTCTATTTTGAGGCAGTGTCTTGCTAAGTTGTTTATGACCTCACTAAGCTGGCTTTGAACTTGTAATCATCCCACCTCAGCCACTGGGATTATAGGCATGTCTCCCACTCCTGGCACCTTGGCATATTTTTGATGAATTATTTTGTTTTAGTAAGGAAAACCATCTAACAATGTTCCCCCTTTAAAACAACAAATGGATAGGGGCTGGGGTTGTGGCTCAGTGGTAGAGTGCTTGCCTAGCATGTATGAGGCACTGGTTTGATCCTTAGCACCACATAAAAGTAAATAAACAAAATAAAGGTGTTGTGTCCATCTACAACTAAAAAAATATTTTTAAATGGATATATTCAAATGAGACTTGAGGGGAATAATATAAATTTAAGGTAGATCTCTCTCGTATTTTGAAATTTCACAATAACCTTAAAAGTTGCCTTTTGTGTCTTACATGGGATCAAGTGATTAATCAATCAGTACTTCAGAGTACTGGTCTTGTTCATTTTAGTACTTCAATTTGTATTAAAGTCACTGAAAAGTAAACTATACCCTAAAGTGTATATTGAATTGCATTTTGGATTTCTCAATAATAAGTTCTTAAAAATAATAGTGGTGCTTGAAATTATAGATGCTGTTATAATTAGAGTCTGTTTTAGATTATTAGGCCAAATTAGAGGGAAACATGAGAGGGAACCACAAATTATTTATATTTGATTTTGAAGTTTACTTTTATATTTTATTTTGAATATCAGTATGTCTCACATTCTTGGAATTTGTAACACTATTAAGTCACCAAGTGATTTAAATTTAAATAAGCCTAATGTAAAGATGTGATTCCACAGGAGAAAAGTTTAATTCCTTCTTCAGCCTCAGAGATAGTAACATCAGTACTTGGTCTAAACTGGGCAAATTGTAGTCTTGGTGTCTTTTGTTTTTTAGGTTTACTGTTTTCATGATTTTTTTTAAATGAGTTGTTTTTGTGTAAAAAGCATGTCCAGGTGGTTATTTTAAGATGTAGGACAGCTCTGCAGTCTCTTCCTCAAATCACTCTTGATGTTCAAGGATGTATGAATGAGCATGTTGCTGCCTTCAAGTAGCTAATTGGAAACCTGGGTCCTATCTTCTACAACCTTCCATTTGCTCAGTTTTGAGATAAATGGGAAAATGACTGGAAAATCCAAACTCAAAGCACTATCTTTAGGTAAATACTAGTAATCAAAATGTGCCTTTTGAAAGGTGTATCTACAAGGAAGGATATAAGTTGTTGTGATGTGGGTCTGACTTTCATAAAACAATTTTTTTCAGTATTTTGAGAATTGCTATATTAATTATTGAGAACTTAGTAAATTGCTACTGTTTTATAACTTAAAATAGCATGAATATATGTTTAAATGTCTGACCATGCTACAAAAGTAAAGTTGAGATTTTTAAGATATCAGTACTTAGGGTACATTGGCTATGTTTTGTAAACGTTCGTGAACTTAATTCTTATTTAAATGTTGTGTTTTCTTCAATGAGTATATTTATATTGTCAACTGGTAGACTAAACGTAATAAAATTCATTGTCTTGAGGCTAGATTTCTCCTGTATGTATGTATATTGAATATCTAAAGTGTTTGTGAACATGCTTATATTTATAAATGATGGCAAACCACCATTTGTCTTACTTGGGATATTAGTGGTATAGTTTAACTCTGTAATACAAAGGATATATTTAACTGGAATCTTTTTTTTTTTTTTTTTTTTTTTTTTTTTTGGTACCGGGGATTAAACTCAGGGGCACTCGACCACTGGGCCACATTCCCCGAGATCCTCCTGCCTCAGCCTCCCAAGTGCTGGGATTACAGATGTGTGCCACCATGCTCGGTTCCTTTAACTGGAATCTTTATAGTCAGAAACATTTTAATCTTTTTAAATTTCGTGTTGCCTTGTCAACCCCTCTATTTGTCACCAGTTAATGACTGTGGAGACCTGATTTTTGCAGACTTGAAAATAATTTGATTTATACAACTTTCATTTTGTTTTGGGGATTGAACCCACAGCCTTGTGCTTGCTAGGCAAATGCTCTTCCACTAAGCTACAGCCCAGCCTGCAATTTTTCTATATATTTATAACAGTGATGACATGTTCTTTGGGTTACATCTTAAACCTGTACAGACATGGGGAGAGAGGTGACTTTGTAGGTTTAAGTCAGCCTGCTTCACCAAGTTGCTTGGGTAACTTTATAGACTTGTGACAGAGGTTCTAAGTGCTTTTCTACCTTTGTAAGCCTCTTCTGCAGTTTGGGGCCATGTGACTTGAGTTCCAGCCAAGGAGATGTAGAGGTAAGTGATATGTGTGACTTCTAGGCTTGGCAGTGAAACTACTGCCATAACTGACCACTCTCATCTTCTTATTTGATTTTAAGCAAAGACTTTCGCAGATGGGAAATACCTGGGCACAGGAGTCAGTACTGGAGAAATACTACCAGGATAGTCTCCTGACTTCATTGGACTGTGACATGAGCAGAAAGAAGTCACTTTAAAATCCAAGCACATTGCTTTAAAGTAAAAAATCAAAACCCAATTTTACAAGAAGTATGGTAGTAGCCGTGGTCTCTAAATCTCCATAGAGCAGTTAGGATAACAAAAAATACAGTGTGATACCATCTCACCAAAAATGGGTGACAGATGATCTCTCTAAATTCTGGACTTTGAGTAGTTTGGGTCAAAACCATCAAGAGCCTCAAGATCACATAGGAACACTAGCCTATGGAGGAGCAACCTGAGAGAAGAAAAGCAGAGCAAGTGATGGTCCCAAGAGCCAAGGAACCCAGAATTTGACACCATCTACTCAGCTTCAAAAGGAAGATCTCCCTCAGTTGGTAGATACAAAAACCACAATCAAAAGGGGGAGAAAGCTTCCCAGCATTCCATTGGCAGCTAGTAAAAAGGAGCCCACAGAAAGGTATGAAAGTGGTAGGGCAATCTGATTCTAAGGGTTCTCAGAAATCACCAGTGAGAGGACGTAAGTCTGTACTGAGAGACACTGCTGGAAACAGAACACATCAAGGGCACGGCCCTACAATAAAGGAGGGGTGGTTCAGATACTGCCAAATGAAACAGAATTCTGTTAGAAGAGTACTGATAAGAGAGAGTACCAAATGGAAGAGAATTCACAAAGTACTAAAGAGGTAGTGAAATATAACTTTTATAATTACTGACAGAGCCCTAGAACCTGAAGCTAGAAAGCTGTCCTGGCCCACCCTTACGTCCTGCACAGGATTCTTGGAAAAATAATAGGAAAATCCATCTCAATTAAACATGACTACATCTTACAATATGCTCTGATGAAGGAGCCCCAAATAGGGAGATGGCTATTGCGGTCAGCTGGAAGCCATAAGTTCCACCTGATAATAAGTATGTATGTGACGCACCTGTAAATGCACGTGAGGCACCCGCAAAGCTAAAGGTATATAACCGGGTGAAAGCGGTCGGAGTCAGGAGAAGAATGAATTCATTCAGTCAGTCATGCAGTCGCTCGGTTGGAAGAAGAGTTCGGGTCGGAGAAGAAGAAAAGAATCAGAGCGGCCAGAACGTAGGCAGAGCGGTTACAGAAGAGAAACCAGATAGAAGAAGTAATTCCTGGTCAAAGTCAGGCCGAGGCTCCCGAGGAAGAAAGAAGAAAGAACAAAGAAGAAAGAAGCTCTAAAAGCTAAGCTCTCTCTCTCTCTAAAGAAGAAATCTCTCTCTTTCAAGCTCTCTCTCTTTCTCTCTAAGCTCTAAGAAGATGAAGAAGAAAAAGCTCTATCTCTCTAAAGAAGAAAAAGCTATCTCTAATCTTTCTCTCTAAGCTCTTTCTAAGAAGAAGAAAAATCTTTCTTTCTCTCTCTAAGCTCTATCTAAGAAAGTAGAAGTAAAAGTAGTAAAAGCTCTACTCTGCCTCCGAGAGTTTTCCTCCCGGGTTACGGTACCAGGTAGCTTACACTCTGAAAAGAAGTAGGGTAACTCTATGTTTAACATACCCATAGAAAATGAGGATATCAACCGGGCACGGTGGCGCACGCCTGTAATCCCAGCACTTTGGGAGGCTGAGACAGGAGGATCGCGAGTTCAAAGCCAGCCTCAGCAATGGCGAGGTACTTAGCAACTCAGTGAGACCCTGTCTCTAATAAAATACAAAAAAGGGCTGGGGATGTGACCCAGTGGACAAGTGCCCCTGAGTTCAATCCCTGGTACCACAAAAAAAAAAAAAAAGAAAGAAAGAAAAAAAATGAGGATATCCCAGAACCATGTGAATGAAGCAGAAGAATCAGTAACCAATAATTCATTTTTCCCCCCAGTTGAGGTCTTACTTTGCTGCCCAGGCTGTTCTCAAACTGTAAGCTCAAATGGTTTTCCCACCACAGCCTCCCAAGTAGCTGGGAGAACAGGCACATGATTACCTCTGATTCAGTCTAATATTTTAAAATATGCTAAAGGGATTTAAGAAATGATAGAAGCTAAGAAAGAGCAAAATAACACCACAATCAGAAAATGAGATGGGCAAACAACAAAAAGATAAAATGAGAGCTGATAGCTCCAAGGAAATATTGAGTTAAAAACATGTTTTAGAAATCAAGTAGAAGGAACACAAGAGCAAGTGGGCAACATTACCAGAAACTGACATCAAAAACATTATACTAAAGGTTGAAAAATCTAAAACTTTGTGTATTTTATATTGCTGCTATATAATTGTCACAAACTTAGTGGCTTAAAACAATACAAATTTATTATCTGGTAGTTCCACAACTTCAAAAGTCTTGACACAGGTTTTAGTGGGCTAAAATCAAGGTGTCCACAGGGCTCTTTCTTCTTGGAGGCTATATGGGAGAATCCATTGCTTTCCCTTTAGGCTTCCATTCCTAGGATCTATACCTCTCCCTCCATTCTCTATGCCTCTTCCTCCATTCTCTCATACTTTGAAGGACCTTGGTGTTCACACTGGGCCTACCTAGATAATCTAGGAAAATGTACCTCCACCATTTTTTTAGTTGTGCTGAATTGAACCCAGGGCCTTGTGCGTGAAAAGCACATGCTCTGCCACTGGGCTCTACCCATAAGCTCCTTAAAAATTGCTGACAAACAACCTTAATCTTAACTGAACTTTTTCCCATTTTTTAATTGTTGCATTATAATTAGAAATAATGGTGGGATTTGTTGTTACATATTCGTATGTGCACATAATGTAACAATATAATTTGGCCAATATCATTCCCCAGTATTCCCTCTTCTCTCCCCTCCTCCCTTTCAGCTGTAACTTTCATCACTGGATATGGACATCTTCAGAGGCCATTATTCTTCCTTCTCACAGTCCCCATAAGGTCAGAAATGTGAGGAAGATGCCTGCTCTCATCTCTTAAGTGTTGTGCTGAAGAGCCTATCCAGTGTAGAAAGGTAAGAAAGAGAGGTATGAGGTATAATGGTTAGAAAGGAAGAAATGACACTCATTACTTATGAATGATGTAATTATGCATATAGAAAATGTAAAAATATCAAAGACAACAATTAGTATTAAAATAACTTTTCAAGGTTTATATACAAGCAATATTAGAATAAAAGAAAATGTAAAAAATGTCATTTACATAAAGCAGCAAGATATCTCCACCAAACTATAAAAGCATTGAAAAAAAAAAAAAAAACCAAAGATTTAAACAAATGGATGGCTATGCCATCCTTATGTATTGATAATATCAAGATGTCAATTCTCAAATTTGTAGATTCAATACAAAATCGTATCTGAAATTTTTGTCAAAAGCTAATTCTGACCTTTTTGCCAAGATGGTGCTGTAAGCTATATAGGAAGCTCATGCCTTCCCAAAGCTGAAGCCAAAGCAAAAGCTGTGGTGGCCAAGAGGGCAGTGTTGAAGGGTACACACAGCCATAAAAAGAAGATCCACATGTCACCCACCTTCCAATGGCCCAAGACATTGTGGCTCCCGAGGCAACCCAAATATTCTTGGAAGAGTTCCCAGGAGAAACAAGCTTGACAACTATGCCATAATCAAGTTCCCCCTGATCACTAAGTCAGCCATGAAGAAGACTGAAGACAACACACTGTGTTCATTGTGAATGTCCAGGCCAACAAACACTAGATAAACAAGCTGTACAGAAGCTCTATGAAATTGATGTGGCCAAGGTTAACACCCTGATCAGGCCTGATGGAGAGAAGAAGGCATACATTTGACTGGCTCCTGATGGTGCTTTAGATGTTGCCAACAAAACTGGGATCATCTAAACAGAGTCTAGCTGTCTAATTCTAAATTTACCCTTCTTGTTAACATAAAAAAATTTAAAAAGCTAATTCTAAAGTGCATATGAAACTGCTTTGTGGGTACCATGAGGTAAGCACCTGTCCTCCACCATGCCCTTCTACCATATTCTGCCTTACCTCAGGCCCAAAGCAATGGATCAGCTGACCATGGACTGAACCTCTAAAACTGGAGCCCATCGTTATGTATAATTATAATGCGCCAATAAAAATAACACATTTTGGGGCTGGGCTTGTAGCTCAGTGGCAAAGCATTTGCCTAGCATGTGTGAGGCACTGGGTTTGGTTCTTAACACTATGTATAAATAAATAAAATAAAGGTCTATTAAAAATTGAAAAAAATATTAAAAATAAAATAACAAACTTTCTTCTTCCTCTAAGTTGTTCATATCAGGTATCTTTGTCACGGCACCAAAAACCTAACTAACCCAGGAATTGGTACTGAGAAGTGGAGTTATTGCTGTGACTAACCTGACCATATGGTTCCAAGTCTTTGGAACTGGTTTGTAGGAGGAAAAGTTGGGAAATGCAGGATTAGAATGTTGTAATCAAAGCTAAATGGGTGATTCTGGTGAGAGCTCAGAAGACCATAATGCATATAGGAATGCAGACAGTAAGGACTGTGCTCAAGCAGTTTCAGAGGCAAAGGAGGACATTTTGGGGAATTTCACTGAGTTAATTCATGTTACATTCTGGTAAAGAACTTATCTACATTTTGTCTGTGGTCCTGAGACTTTGTGTGGGGTATGAATTATTCAGATTAGTGATGGGCTAATCTGACAATGGAAATTTCAAGGCAGCACAGCATTCAGGTTTTGGCATGAGTGTTGCTGAAAGCTTTTAGCCAGGTGTAACTTGAGACTAGGGTATAAAAAGGGTGCAAAAAGCAGAGAGGAAAGATTTGAAAAGTTTACAGTTGGGCCTAGAAGAAGCATACCCAATATTGGGCCAAGGAAGTCATGATTACTGAAGAGATTACCACCACTAAAGAGAAGTTAAGTACTTTGTATAAAAACAATAAGAAAGATGACTTGAGGCCATCTCAGAAATCAGTAAGACCATACCCACTGCAGGTTCAAGGGTATAGAAAACTCATTAATAAGAGACTTGGGGGCACCCTGTTCACAGAGGGGTGCCTAGAAAGGTGTTTCCCCAGGATTGGTTTCATGATGCTCAGCCACCCAGGCACTCAGAGGCCACTACAGCCATGGTCTAAGGGCGCCTGGCTACTGGTGGCAGATCTTGGTGCCATCCATATGGTGCTGGTTATTCAGGAATGCAGGATGTTGGAGTTAAGGGGTCATAAAGTCTTCTAAAGATTTCAAAGGCCTTGGAGGTCAGGCAAAGTATAGCAGGATTGGAATTACAGTAAGCATCCCTTTGAGAGGGGGTGATGTGTGAGAGTGTGAGAAAGAAGCCAAAGCTACAGTGTAGACCCCTGAGATCAAGAGATACCAGTAATGTGGAGCCTCTGCCAGGAAAAGCTGCTGGCTACAAATAGAACCAGCCTAAGAGAGGCCATGTGGGCTGCAACCTGGAAGGTCGTAGGAGTGGGTCTGCCCATTGGGGATCACGTCCTGCTGCCATGTGCCTGAGATGCCACGCATGAAGCTACAGGACTTGTTTGCCCAGCTGAACTTTGGTCTTGCTTTGGTCTCATCCCTTCTTTCTGTGCCCCTATGTTTTAATAGAAATGTTTACTCTGTGCCATTATATGTTGGATGTACATAACTTGCTTTCAATCTTTACAGGGGCTCACAGCCATGAGTTTGCCTTGAGTCTCGAAGAACACTTTGGACCTGGTCTTTTGGGCAATGCTAAAACTGTTAAGACTATGGGGACATTTAGAGATGGGACAAAAGCATTTTTCTTTGTGAGATGGATGTAAGCTTTTGGGGGCAAGGGGTGTAATATTATGGTTTAGATATGAGTTATCCCCCAATAGCTCCTGTGTTAATGCAAGAGGTGAAATATTTAGATTTTGAGAGCTGTAGCCTAGTAAGTGGATTAATCCATTTGATGGATTAGTAATTCGAATGAATTCCTGCATGGTAACTGTAGGCAGGTGGGATGTGGCTGGAGGAAGTGGTTCACTGGGGTCATGCCTTGGGAATTATATATTTTGTTTCTGACCCTTTGTGATCTCTTTCTGCTTCCTGGCTACCATGAAGAAAGAGCCTTCCTCCACCTTTCTCTTCCACCATAATTTTCTACCTCCCCTTAGGCCCAAAGCAATGGAGTCAGCTAACCATGGACTGAACCTCTGAAACCACGAGTCCAAATACATTTTTCTCCTCTAAAGAAAATTGCATATAGAAATGTTTGGGCCAAAACAACTGGACGAGAACAAAGTTTCAGGGCTTATTCAGATACCTGATTTCAAGACATAAAAAGCTATGGTACCCCAACAGTGTCATATTGGTATAAAGATAAACAGGCTGAGTTTATTGGCACATGTGTGTAATCCCAGTGATTTGGGAGGCTAAGGCAGGAGGGTCACAATTTCAAGACCATTGTTGGCATAGCAGATTCCCTCTCAAAATAAAAAATGAAAAAAGGGACTGAGAATGTAGCATAGTGGTGAAGTGCTAAAAAGTGGTAAAGAGCCCAGCACAGTTGTGCATGCCTGTAATCCCAGCAGCTCTGGAGGCTGAGACAAGAGGATCATGAGTTCAAAGCCAGCCTGAGCAATGGTGAGGTGCTAAGCAACTCAGTAAGACCCTGTCTCTAAATAAAATACAAAATAGGGCTGGGGATGTGGCTCAGTGGTTGAGTGCCCCTGAGTTCAATCCCTGGTACCCACCCACCCCCAAAAAAAGGTAAAGAAAAAAGGGTAAACATACAGATCAATATTCTTAATAGAGAGTGCAGAAATAAATCCTACACATATGGTAAACTGATTTTCAACAAATGATGCCAAAATAGCTAGAAAAACAAGTGCATATTACACATATCCACTTGTGTGTTTATGTATACACAGAGGCGAAACTTCCATCTTAACCTCATATGTAGACCTAGAAGAGTTACAAGAGTTTGTAAGAGATAAAAGTTCTAGAAGAAGCCAGGCGAGGTGGCGCACGCCTGTAATCCCAGCACTTGGGAGGCTGAGGCAGGAGGATCACAAGTTCAAAGCCAGCCTCAGCAATGGTGAGGCACTAACAACTCAGTGAGACCCTGTCTTTAAATAAAATATAAAAAAAGGGCTGAGGATGTGGCCCAATGGTCGAGTGTCCCTGAGTTCAATCCCCGGTACCAAAAAAAAAAAGTTCTAGAAGAAAACAAATCTTGCTGGGGGCAATGGCTCACACCTGTAATCCCAGCAATTGGTGGGCTGAGGCAGGAGCATCACAAGTTCAAGGCCAGCCTCAACAATTCAGCAAGGCCCCAAGCAACTTAATGAGACCCTGTCTCAAAAGAGCTGGGATTGTAATTCAGTGGTAAAGCACCCTGAATTCAATCCCAGTGCCAAGAACCCCGCTAGTCCTGAGTTGAATTTGCCCTTTTCTCCAGAAACTCCTCCCCCTGTCCTTTGGAGCATCTCTTTCCCTCTGTCAACCTTACTCCCTGAGAAACTAAGAGAAGTTTCAGAAGCTATTCAGGATCCTGGCACCCAGGTCTGCCCATGAAATGCCAATCTGGTAGTAAGTGGCCTTTGCTTCTGTGAGCTCGTGGGGTTTTTTTGTTTGTTTTGTTTTTTCTTTTTTTGTTTTGTTTTGTTTTTAATATTTATTTATTTGCTTTAGTTGTACACAGTGCAATGCATTTATGTTTACGTGGTGCTGAGGATCGAACCCAGGCCATGCACGTGCTAGGCGAGTGCTCTACCACTGAGCCACAACCCCAACCCCTTTTTGTTTTTTTTTTTTTTTTTAATCTGAAAATTGAAAGCACACTTTCAAAAAAGAAGGAGCTAACCTCTGTGAGCAAGGAGATGATTTATTTCTTTGATTCCAGGACCCTGCCTGTTCCAGAGGCCCTGGTTACAAAATTCCCCTGGCGGTTGTGTTGAGGCTTCTGAAACTATTGAGACCTGCGGAAGCAGCAGAAAACCAGGCAGCCTCACCCGCCCAAGGGTGAGAAAGCTGTGTAAATATCCAGAACCATCTATGGCTGAGAGAACTGGTCTAACCACATGCTTGTGCCTGATACCACCCGGGTGAACAACGTTGCCTTTTATCTCACTGTGGTTTGGGGGAACATTCCAGAAAACTATTCTACCTTCAAGTATTTGTTTTAAATTGCAGTACTTAAAGGTAATCAGGAACTGCATTAAAACCAAAGCACTGGTTTCAGCCAGTGTTGCAACTGCCCCAAGTTGGCTTCTAAGCAGTTTAACATCCAGCCAAGGTTCAGCTGGCTCCCTACGTGCTCTGCAAGTAGGTGGCAATGCATAGTGCCCCAAATTTCTAGCTAAAGTAGCAAATGCCTATAATGCCAGCTACTTGGGAGACTGAGGCAAGAGGATTGCAAATTCAAGATGAGCCTGGAAATTTAGCATGAACATGTCTCAAAATAATAATAATTTAAATTAAAGACTGGTAAAACAGACTGAATTTGGGTCCCCACACCTTCCTTGAATTGGGAACACATTTCTCCTGATGACAGAAGGAAGCTAGAGAATTGGAACCCCCAACCCTGACATGCCAAGAAGACAAGAGCTGAGCTAGCCCATCTAGGCCTGCTGACAGCAGGCTGAGTCCACAAGTGCATGTTTCCTGCCTTTTGTCACTTCCCTGCCTCATCCTGCTCAGCCCAGGGCTGCAAACACCCAAGCATGCTCTTTACCAATCCCAAAGAAAGAACTTGGAAGATGTGATGGAGAGGTTTAGGCCATTTGATTATGCACTCCTTGCTGGGCAATGGGCCAGGATCCAGTTGAGGGCCACATGGTGCCTAGAAGTGGGGGAATACATAGGATAGGTCACGTGCTCACTGTGCAAGTAGTTTTCCAGGAGATGCTTTATGAGAACATTACAACTAAGGTCACTCTATTTATAACCTCTCCTAAAGATTGGAGATAAGGGAATTGACCAGCTTCCCCTCTTCATTTCTTTCCTTATCACATTCTTTAGAGTCCTTCTTATCTCACTGCAAGCTTTCCTTGGCACCGATTAGTGTTAACCCAGTACCTCTTTTGAAAGTTATGCTAATTTTAAGGGATTTTGGAGGTGGGAGCTTTGAAACAATTCGTTTTTTTTCCATCTTCAAAGTTGGTTTTGAATAAAACCTATTGAAACCATATTTAGAGATGAAACCAAATTCTCCGCCTCTGCTGCTATAATCACTGTGTTAGATAAATTCAGGCCATAGGCCATACCCCCAGGTGCCTTAAATTGGCCATGCCCCAGGTGCCTTAGGTTATCCAGTGAGCCTGAGCTTTAACTTCGGGAAGTGCCCATCTCTTGCAAGAATCCACCTTTGTCGGGTTCAGAGTCCCCGCCCTTTCTGATCCCAGGAATACTTGCCTCTCTCAGGAATTCACTTTGGGGCAGGCTCTCCCTTTCTGAGCCAATCCCAAGTGTACAAGTCTCACTTCAGACCCCCAACAGCCTATGGAGTCAAGGGTCCTTCAGACCACCAGAGTCACTACTTAAACCCCTGCCAGGCTGGAACTCCTTCCTTCTTCTTCACCGCCTTCCCTTTTTCTCCTTCTTCCCTTCCTTCCACGTGTCCCTTTGGTTCCCACCAGCCTTAGGGACTGGTTAATAAACCTCTCTGCTACACAGCGTCTCCGGCGGGGTTTTTTGCCCTTCACTTCTCTCATGAACTCGAAGAATAAAATCTATGGGTAATGGAGAATGAGTGCAAAAGATTAAGATTTATTCATGGGAGAAGAAACAGCTTCACTAAGTGAGAGGGGTCCTAAAACTGGTCAGAAACACTAAATGTTTACCAAGCTGGGGCCATCTGGGAAACTGAGGCAGTGCAAAGCTCCCTTCAAACCTATTCTTACAATCAAGTCAGAAAGATTTCAGGCATGTTGTCCAGAGTAACAGGCATGAGTTTATTAGAAGAGGTGGGAAACGGGACAGGGGGATAAACTCAAATGAGAGTTTGAGTTTGAGGTCCTCTTAGAGGGGAGAGGGATACTCCTGCCCTCCAGGTTTATTGGGAGTCCCAGGGAAGTTTCCAGAGTCTCACTCAACTTTACCTGATTTTTGAGTGGTAGCCTAGGAACTGCATGGACCACCTCTAAAAGAGGATGGTGTGGTGCTCATAGAGCAGGAGTTTTTAAGGAAATTGAGTCACTATTTTTGTTTCAATCCCTGCCTCCTCAATCAGTTTATTACCCTTTGAATAGCCCCTATTGAGTTACCTGAGGGTCTTGATGATTTGGCTATCAGGGTTGTTATGGTTTAGATCTAAGTTAAGCTCATGCGTAAGAAAATGCAAGGAAGTTTAGAAGTGAAATGATGGGGGTTTGAGAGCTTTAACCTAATTATCACATTAATCCACTTGAATGGATTAGCTGGGTGGTGACTGTAGGCAGGTGGGGTGTGGCTGGAGGAGGTGGGTCACTGGGAACATGCCTTTGGGGGTTCATATTTTTCCCTGGAGAGAGAGCCCTCTTTGCTTCCTCATTGTCCTATCCTGCTTCCCTCTGCCACACCCTTCAACCATGTTGTCCTGCCTCACCTTTGGCCGTGAGGAATGAAGTCGGCAGGCTATGGACTAAGACCTCTAAAACTATTATCACTAAATAAACATTTCCACCTCTAAAATTGTTCTTGTCGGGTCTTTTGGTTACAGCCACATAAAAAGCTGAGCATGAGATGTCTTTCCATTTCTTTTTTTTTTTTAATATTTATTTATTTGCTTTTAGTTGTACACAATGTGTTTTTTACGTGGTGCTGAGGATCGAACCCGGGCCGCGCATGTGCTAGGCGAGCGCTCTACCGCTGAGCCACAACCCCAGCCCCTTTCCATTTTTTTTTTTTTTTCCCCTCTATAATTTCTCCTGTCCCTCCTGACTTCTGCCCTGTGGGCTTGTCATGGTTGACTAAGGTCCTCTACTGAAGGCCACTGTTCCTGTAGCAGGTCTTGTACAGCTGCCCTGTCCTTGTAATTATTCTCTTTGACTTCCAGAAACTTCTTTCTTCCCTTGGCCCCATAGACCTGGGGTGGAGATGGCACCCTGCTGTTAATGGCCCAACATCATGCATGGTCCTTGGGTGGCTCAACTGAAATCAACTCACAACCTGGGCAAATAGTCCCTCTGTAAGGGGACAAATAGATGAGAATGGTGGGAACTCAGGGTCTGAAATGAGCCCACCTTGTTGACTCCCCACATGCTGTCTTTGCCAAAAAGCAATCTGCCTGCAGCCCTGCCTGGCCTGAGGGGACAGGAAATGTCACATTCCTCAACACACTAAGGCAGGTGGAGAAGGTCTGGCAGTCAAGTGTAGATGATGAAGATGGGGGTGGAGGGAGGATGAGGGCTGGTTATTCCTGGGTTGCTAATGCTAACACTCTTTCTAGCCCAAGTGTTGCTAACACCTCCAAGGATCAGGATCGTCCTTCCCAGCCCAAGCAAGCCATGCCCCCCCCCCCCCCCCCCCCCCCCCCCCCCCCCCCCCGTGCTGCTCCTTCTTGCCCTCAGGCTTCTGCAGAGAAGAAAGAGAATGTGGGGTCTGGGGTCTATAAAAGGGCAAGACACACCCACTCCCGTGATCCCCAGCTCTCCAGAGAAGTCTACCTCTACCTCTGTTCCTCTTAAATAAAACTTGCTTTCTAGGCTTGACTTGGTGTTTCTCAGATGTTTAATCTTCAGCACGACAGAACAAGGACCCATTCCTGATCTCCAAGACTGGTACCACCCCAGTACCCCACTTGAGTGTGTCATCTGTTTCCTGTGAGAATCCTGAACGTCACACATTATCTCAGTTAATTTTTACCACAACCTGGAAGAGATGTATCATTACCTCCACAGTAAGCCCAAGAAAGGCTCAGAGAGGTTATGCCATTAGCCTGGAGTTAATTCCTATACGGGACAGCAGGATTCCATGGGAGGTGTCAGTATTGAAGTCCTAAGCCAGAGGCCTGACTCTGGGATATCAGATCTGGTCATCTGCCACCCCTCTAGTGGTCCATTTAACAAAGAGAAGCAGTGGAAGGAGTCCATTTTTGGTTTGGCCAATCAGGGAAGACAACTAGTACAGAAAACTGTCTTCCTGGTTGGGATAATAGCTCCAGGGTTATCTAGGGAGGCAGGGCACCCAGAGGTACGCATATGCAAAGCAGTTTGCCAGGCACACCTGCATGCTGCAGCTCTGGCTCTCTGGACCTGTGGGTGCCAGGGCTTGGGGGACAGCTTTCTCTTCCAGCAGGCGATGAAGCTGGGAGGACAAAATGAAGTCAGGAGAACGGACCTTCTTTTTTATTTTCTATTTGTTTTTTTGTTTTGTTTTGTTTTAGTTATACATGACAGTAGAGTGTATTCTGACATATCATGGAGTATAGTTTCCCATTCTTGTGGTTGTACATGATGTGGAGTTTCACTGGTGGTGTGTGCATATATGAACATAGGAAAGTTATGGCCAATCCATTCTACTGTCTTTCCTATTCTCATCCCCCTCCCTTCCCTTCATTCCCCTTTGTCTAATCTAGTGAACTTCTATTCTTCCCTGCCACCCCTTATTGTGCGCTAGCATCTGCATATCAGAGAGAACATTCGGCCTTTGATTTTTTGGGACTGGCATCTTTCACTTGGCATGATAGTCCCCAGTTCCATTCATTTACCAGCAAATGCCATAATTTCATTTTTCTTTATGATTGAGTAATATTCCATTGTGCATATGTACCACATTTTCTGTTTGTTAAGTATATTTATTTTATTTGAAATTAGGTATAGAGATACACCATATTAACTATGAATTTCCATTCATCTGTTGAAGAGCACCTAGGTTGGTTCCATAGCTTGGCTATCATGAATTGAGCTGCTATAAACATTGATATGGCTGTGTCACTGTAGTGTGCTGATTTTAAGTCCTTTGGGTGTAAACTGAGGAGTGGGTCAAATGGTAGGTCCATTCCAAGTTCCCTGAGGGATCTCCATACTGCTTTCCACCAGCAATGTATGAGTGTACCTTTTCCCCGACATCCTCAGCAACATTTATTGTTATTTTTATCCTTGATAATCACCAAGAATGGTTGCTTCTTTGAATCCACCATTTACTTTTATTTTTTTTGCAGTGGTGGTGGTCAAACCCAGGACCTTGCACATGCTAGGCAAGTGCTCTACCACTGAAATATATCCCCAGATCTTTTTGTTTTAATGGAAGAATCTCCCTAAATTGCCCATGCTGGTCTCTGATTGCAATCCTCTTGCCTCAGTCCTCCAGGTTTCTGGGACTACAGGCCTGCACCACCACACTGATTTTAATGAGCCCTGTAACAGTCTCTCTGACTCAACTCTATGGTCCCTCCCTGTCCATATATCGGATTACCTCCGTGGTTCCCAATCTTGGTAGGCACAGGGCCCCTCTTCATAAAAATACTTTGCAAGCCTTATTGACAATCTTGGGTTGAAATTCATAGTTAATATAGTGTACCTCTGTACCTAATTTCAAATAAAATAAAAATATTTAACAAATAGAAGAACAGTGACTTATAGTAAGATACCTATTTCATACATAAACACTTAGGCATGACCACATGGTTAGATCACACTCAGTGGTCAGAGGCACGGACTCTGCCATAATGAGTACATTTAGATTTAACTTAAATAAAGCAAAACTGAATTTTTTTTTAATAGGTGACATTTTGAAATCAGGGCTAGCAAAATTAAGTCATTCCCCAAGAAGTGTTGAGGTGGATTAGATATTTGTTCAAAACTATTCACTTTCGGCCTGGGAGTGTAACATAGCTCAGTCGTGGAGCAATTGCCTAGCATGTGTGAGGCCTCACGTTCCATCCCCAGCACCTCAAAGAAAAAAAAAAAAACATCATCACTTTCTTCCATCTCCACCTCCTGCAACGGGCCATGTGGGTAATGGTAGAGGAGACTGACTGTGAGACTTGACATGCACCGTGCAGTGGGACTTGCTTTCTCATGCCTCCGCCGAGAAATCACGAGGAGAGCCTCTTCCAGGAATCTGCCACCCCTTCGGCCTCACAGGGACACTCGGAGCAGACCTGAGACCAATCCAAGCGGAAGCCCCGCCTGGCTGACCAGGCCTGACGCCAGCTGAGCCCGGCCTGGAGCTGCCAAGCCTGGCTAACTGCAGTCACATGGGAGAACGCTCCTGGCTTTAATTTGGAATGACTTGCTCGCTGATGGACACAGTCATCCCGAGGGGAGGAGCTACAGGTGCAGGTAGTGCAGGAGGGTGGCCCTGGGCATTCAAATACCGCCTGCCACGTTGCTGGTTTTGGTCATGTTGTTTTTTCCACAATGTTGAGGGGAAAAACAAACAACAAACCCCCCCTTTTTCTGGACATAGTATATTCCCCCCTTGATGTACATAATGGTTGTACCCATGGAATATTCAGATGCATTAAAACTGTATAAAAATACCTTGTGTAAATTAAAGTTAGATCTGAGTCTCAAGTAATTATAAACAGGTTATTCATCTAAAGAAATGTCTGTCTAGACTCTAAAAATGTGTGAGACATTGTGTGGGCCTGTCCTAACCATTATGGGTCATTTAGCACCCAGCCTTCCTCCAAATACAGGAAGTCCCTCCATCATTGTGATAGCTTGAAACGCCTGCACGTGTTTCCAAAATGCCCCCCCCCCAGGAGGTGGCAGGGCCCTGTGGGGATTCATTAGATGAGGCGGCTCAGGGGTACCTTTCAACTCATATATTCTTGGATTTCAAAAATCTGATTATTGTTGTTATTTAACCAATAATATCTGTTATGTGCCAGTACTGTTGGTATAAGAAAAACACACAACTATTGCTTTCAAAGGGCTCAGAGGTAGAGGGTGCACAAGCCACCAGTGAGGCGATTCTGTGTATAGTGACAACAGCACTGTGGGCGCAGTCAGGTGTCACAGCAGCACAGAGGAGCAACAGGAGGAGGAGGAGGAAGAGGGGCAGCATGGACACCATCTGGGCAATGAATGGATATTAGCAAATGGGTAAGGGGTGTGAGACGGAGGAGGAGCAGGCAGCCTGCCTGTCCCATAAAGAAAGGACAGTCCATGGAGACTGCTTAAGGAGGAGGAGTGTGGACAGGGACGGACCTCGGCCCAGATCCCAGCTCAGATCTAATCCTGAGCCATCACGACAGGAGCCCTGTTTGGGGATTGACTTGAATTGCGGTTGTGAGCCGTGATTTGGGCTTTGTCGCCTCCCCTGCATGGCATAGCCCTGATCGGGTCCCGTGTGTTAGTTGTTGTTAGAACCAGAGAGAAAAGTTATCAGAATAAAAAGCTGTTTGTCTGGGCGGCTCCGTTGCTCCAAGCGCTTGCCCTACATGGATCCTCTCTTTGAGTCCTCCCAACAGTACCTCAAGAGGGCAGGGACTATGGTCATCATCACTGAGGCCCAGAGGGTCAGGTAGTGTGCCTGAACTAAGATGTGGTGGAGCTGGGATTAGAGCCACGGCAACCTGACTCCAGGGCTGCCGTTCCTCCTGCTCTTGGATCCTCTGATCCTGCTTCCTGGCCTGAGGATGAGCACACTGATGGCCCTGTGAATTGATACGTGCATACAGCGGTTTATCCATTTAAAGCAGCAGACACATTGGTAGGATTTTTAACAAAATAAGAGTTATTGCTGGGCGCGGTGGCACACGCTTGTAATCCCAGCACTTGGGAGGCTGAGGCAGGGTGATCGCAAGTTCAAAGCCAACCTCAGCAATGGCGAGGCACTTAGCAACTCAGTGAGACCCTGTCTCTAAATAAAATACAAAAAAGGGCTGGGGATGTGGCCCAGTGGTCGAGTGCCCCTGAGTTGGATCCCCAGTACCAAAAAAAAAAAAAAAAAAGACCAGATGAGAACGACTTAGAGGAGGAGGGAACGTTTATCCTGGCTCACTGTTCCAGGGTTTAGCCCACCGTCAGCTGAGTTCATTGCTCTGGGCCTGAACTGGGGCAGAGCACCATGGTGGTAAAGAAGCACTGCTCCATTAGGTAGCCAGGAAGCAGGGAGAGAGGAGGGGGAGGGACTGCAGGGAGGACTGACCTTTCAAGGGCACACCCCCAGGGACCCACCTCCTGCCTACCGTTGCCAACCAGTTAGTGCAGGAGCCCTGTTTGGGGATTGGCTTGAATTGCAGTTGACTATGAGCCGTGGAGATTTGGCCATTGTCGCCACCCATAGTCTCACGGGATTTTGTTGCGGGATCTCGAGTGACTTGGCCGAAATTGCTGATCGGGTCAGGCCATTTTAGTGGTGTGTTTGGCGTGAGTTAGTTGTTGTTAGAACCAGAGAGAAAAGTTATCAGAATAAAAAGCTGTTTGTCTCCAGTTTGCTTCTGAAGTTCTTCCCGCGGCTCCGTTGCTCCAAGCGCTTCAGGCAGCAACAGGTGGCGGCCCGTACGGGGAACTTCGGAGCGGACAGGTAAGAACTGAAAGGTCTCTAAAGATGGGTTCGAATATAACTGAATCCCAAGTGATAGAGGCTATGCAAAGACTCCTTGATATACCTGACTCTGTTCTCAGTGAGGAGTATATAGACAAAAGTGAAAGTGATCAAAAAAGTGTAGATTCCACTGGGCCAACTGAGACCAGTAAAGAGAGTATTAGAAGAGACCCAAAAATGACAAAAATCCAAGCTATTAAAGCTATTCGGGAGTTATTGGCGAAAGCTGAAGGATACTTGCTCTCACTGGAACCTGGGCCTCAGGATATTGCTGTCAGTGAAATTAGCAGTGGTGAGGAATCTAGTAAAAGTGATCCTGAGAAAATGAGGAAAAAGAAATTAAAAAAGACCGAGAAAAAGGTCCGTCAGGCAGAGGAGTCACTTGTGTCCTCTACTCCCCCATGGGTGGAATCCATTACAGAAAATATGAAGGGTATTACTAGGCATTTGCATACCCTAGAAACAGAAATAAAAAGTCTTTCTGATCGCTTATGCGCTCTCGAGGACAACTCACAGATACATTGGGAACCGCCAGCATTTGAAAAGAAAAATGGACAGAGTGTCCATCAGTCAGTAGATTTCAAAACAATAAAAAATCTCAAAGAGGCAGTAATGACTTATGGGCCCCAAGCTCCTTTCACGTTGAGTATGCTGGAGTCCCTTAACACCTTTAGCTTAACCCCCTCAGACTGGAAAAGTCTATGTAAAGCAACATTAAGCGGGGGGCAATTCTTGGTTTGGCAATCGCAATTCCAAGAACTTTGTATAGAAACGGCTAAAAGAAACGCGGCTGCAGGGTTTGAAAACTATAATATAGACATGCTCACAGGAGAAGGGCAATTCGCAGACTTACAGGCTCAAACAGATTATGACCCAGATATATATGCTCAGATAAATGCAGCTGCCTTAGAGGCATGGAAAACTGTACAAGGACCTGGGGATCTACAAGGTAGCTTGTCAAAAGTGATTCAAGGACCTAATGAGCCGTATGCCGACTTTGCTGATCGACTTTTGAGAACTGCAGGTAGTGTGTTTGCAGATGTTGACCAAGCTATGCCATTAGTTGTTCAATTAGCTTATGAAAATGCAAATAAATGGTGCCAAGCAGCCATCAGGCCATGGAGAACTAAAAAGGATCTTTCTGTATATATACAACTATGTAAAGATATAAATGGCGCCTTTGTCACAGGAAATGTGATTGCAGCCTCAATGAGAGGTGCTTCCTCTCGAAATTTCACAAAGGCTAAACGTAGATATTATAATCAATCAGGCAATTCTAGGCAAAATCCCAAAAGAGAAATAAGATCAAGCTCATACCGTGCCCCAGGCCGCTGCCCCAGGTGTAAAAAGGGAAATCATTGGGCCAATAAATGCTATTCAAAATTTGACATCCATGGAAATCCTTTGTTCAGGAATTCAAAAAACGGGGCACGGGGCCCAGTACCCCGGGGCCCACAAATGTACGGGGCATTGCAGAAGGAGTATCCTCAAGCATCCACTCAGATGCTTCCCCGACACAATCCCTACTACCCATCCACTCCCTCGCCAGAGGAACAAGAGGAAATGCAGGATTAGACCTCTGTTCCACCGCCCGAATAGTGTTAACACCTGAAATGGGGGTTCAACTGATTCCCACAGGAGTCAGGGGACCTCTTCCCTCAGGGACTGTAGGACTTATTATCGGGCGTAGTCCTAAAATCTTATTAGGTTTGCAAGTGACCCCAGGTGTAATAAACTCAGACTACAAAGGGGAAATAAAAATAATGCTTAGCTCACCCCAAAGTGTAAGTTCTGTTAATCAAGGAGATAGAACTGCTCAGTTGCTTCTCCTTCCCAATTTACATAATTCATTTAAAATGGGTATGCCTCAAGAAGGGAACAATAGAGGATTTTGTTCCACTGACTCAAGTCCCATGGCTTGCTGGGTTCGAGACTGTTCAAGGAGGCCTATGTGTAAAATAAAAATCCAAGGAATAGAAATGGAGGGATTAATAGATACTGGAGCTGACTCTTCCATTATTAATTTACGCCAATGGCCCAAGCACTGGCCTCTGCAAAAAGCTTCAACCAGTTTAAGAGGCTTGGGATATAATAACCTCCCAGATAAAAGTGCAGTAATTTTGAAATGGGAGGATGATGAAGGCCATAAAGGAACATTTCAGCTTTATGTTTTACCTAATCTACCGGTTACTTTATGGGGAAGAGATATTTTGCAACAAATGGGAGTACACCTTGCAACCAAGCCTGCAGATGTTAAATGTGAAAACCTACAGGGTAATCTTAACCATAAAAGAACTCATTATCAAAAAGTACAGAGTAATCTTAACCCTAAAAGTAATCATTGTCATAAAGGAAAAAGATATTTTTTTTCGGGGCCACTGAGAAAATAATTTTGAAAATACCATGGCTTTCTGATAAGCCAGTGTGGGTCCCTCAGTGGCCCCTATCTAAAGAGAAATTACAAGCGGCCCACCAATTAGTTCAGGAACAATTAGAAGCAGGTCATATAGAACCTTCCACCTCTCCTTGGAATTCCCCCATATTTGTGATCAAGAAAAAGTCAGGAAAATGGCGATTGTTACATGATCTTAGACAAATCAATAAAACCATGCAAGTTATGGGGCCTACTCAACCTGGACTTCCTAGTCCCGTAGCTATTCCAAAAACTTTCCATCTTATTACTCTTGATATAAAGGATTGCTTCTTTTCTATTCCCCTACATCCTCTGGATGCCCCCAGGTTTGCTTTTTCCGTTCCTTCTATGAACAATAATGGCCCTGATCAGAGATATCAATGGAAGGTTTTACCACAGGGAATGGCTAATAGCCCCACCATATGCCAAATATATGTGGACAAGGCTATACAACCCATTAAAAATAAATATCCAAACCTCATGTGTCTACATTACATGGATGATATTTTATTGGCCCACCCTAATCAAAAAATCTTATTTAATATATTCAGTGATGTGGTAGAAAATTTTAAAAAAAATATGGATTATATATAGCAGAAGAAAAAGTTCAAACCAGATCTCCCATATTATATTTAGGATTTAAAATCATGGATACTTTTGTTAGACCCCAAAAAATTTTAATAAATAAAGAACATTTGACCACCCTCAATGATTTCCAAAAACTACTGGGAGACATTAATTGGCTTCGCCCTACACTAAACCTCACTACTGGCCAACTAAAACCTTTATTTGACATCCTTCGCGGAGACCCTGATCCATCTTCACCACGAACATTGACTCCTGATGCTAGGAAAGCTTTAAAGTTAGTAGAAAAAGCCATCGAAGGAGCTCATTGTGATAGATTTGATTTAACTCAACCGCTGATGTTGATTATTATTTCTTCACAATATACACCCACAGGAGTATTTTGGCAACAAGGGCCTTTATTATGGATACATTTGCCCGTCTCTCCTAAAAGTATAATTGAATCTTATACCTCCATGGTGGCTAAACTTATTCTTCAAGGACTTAAGACTTCTACTAAAATATTTGGCATTCACCCTGCTACTATTATTACTCCCTATTCATATCACAGATTGAATACTTATGCTTCAATGATAATGATTGGGCGATAGCTAAATGCTCTACTTCTGCAAATTTTGATAATCATCTTCCTAAGTCCCCTATATTATCTTTTTGTATTAATCATCCTATTATATTTCCACAGGTAATAAAAAATCAACCTATTCCTAAGGCATTTAATGTATTTACAGATGGGTCCTCAAATGGTACTGCTACAGTAGTCACTAAAAAAGAAAATATGACTTACATAACTGCACACAAATCAGCTCAACTAGTGGAATTGGAAGCTGTGGTAAGAGCTCTGGAAAATTTTAGGGACCAGCCCGTAAACATTTTTTCAGATAGCCACTATATTGTACAAGCCGTCCCAAAATTAGAGTTAGCAGGACCAATAGCACCTCATACTCTGGCCTTTAAATTGTTTTATCAAATACAAAAACTTTTGTGGGCAAGAAAAGAACCTCTATTCGTAGGCCATATTAGAGCACATACTAATTTGCCTGGTCCCCTCCATGAAGGTAATCAAAAGGCTGATGAACTTACAAAAACAGTATTTATACTTTCAGCGCTACAACAAGCTACTTTATTTCACTCCCAGTTTCATGTCAACAGCACCACCTTGCAACGTAGGTTTAAAATCACAAAGGAGCAAGCCAGAACAATTGTAAAAGATTGTAAATCTTGTATGACACATTTGCCCAATCCTCATTTCGGCGTTAACCCTAGAGGATTAATGCCCAATCATTTGTGGCAGATGGATGTTACTCATGAGCCAAGTTTTGGAAAATTGCGATTTATTCATGTGACCATAGATACATGTTCAGGTATGATTTTTGCTTCCTTACATTCTGGAGAAAAAGTTAAAGATGTTACATCTCATTGTTTGCAAGCTTTTGCTGCATTGGGCATCCCCAAAATGCTTAAAACAGATAATGGCCCCGCATATACGTCCTCATCTTTCAAAGAGTTTTGCGCAAAATTCAATATATCCCATAAAACAGGCATCCCATACAATCCTCAGGGTCAGGGCATTATTGAAAGAGCAAACCGAACACTGAAAATAATGTTATTAAAACAAAAAGAAGGAAATTGGAAAAGTCCTAAGGACAGATTGGCAGTTGCCCTGTTTACCTTAAATTTTTTAACTTTAGACTCTAATGGTTATTCTGCTGGAGACAGACATTGGAATCCACACCAACAACATAAACCTTTGGTTTACTGGAAGGATGTTCTTTCAGGTACATGGAAGGGTCCAGATCCAGTATTAATTTGGGGAAGAGGATCTGTTTGTGTTTTTCCAAAAGACGAATCCTCTCCAATATGGATACCATCTAGATTAATAAAACAGGTACCACATCAAAATGATCAAGATGAAGTTATTGAAGAATCAAGATTAATAAAAAAGGTACAAAATCAAGAGGACCAAGATGAAGGTATAGAATGATTCCCTCAAAAGAGTCCTTCAAAATATTTCACAACTTAAGTGTCATTTCTCCCGGCCGGGACAAGGAGATCTCTCTTTAGTGTGCACACAACTGTATTTTTTTTTTTCTTTTTATACATGTCTTTATGTCTGTACATTTGTCTACATTTTATGTTAATGTGACGTCACAAATATATGTTTGTATGTTTGTTTGTCTGTCCAGTGTGACGTCACATAGAACAAAGCGCTTATGAAAAAGAAAATATGTATATATATATATATATATGGATCCAAATAACTTTAATTCATTTTAGGTTAAGAGTATTCAATTTAGGTAAATAATTTTATAAATGAAGGTACTTTCAATTTTGATTTATAGGTGTCCCTGGGACTTCTCTTTAGCAAACAATATGACTAGTGCTATATAACCTGATATTTTGGTGTTTTGACTTAAGATTGTTTATTTGTTATTAACTTCATTTGTTTAATAGCTCATTAATTTCAATTATCTCAACAGGTAAAAGATTGCTCTGTATACAGAGACTCAAGGGTTCCAGCTAACAAATTATTTCTCTAAAGTGCCTTTACCTTTTCTTTAATCTATCTTTAATGCAGTAATTACCCTCAGTCTTTCTTTGTTTTGTTCTAAATATGATATTTTTCCAACTTATGTTTGTAGAAGCTCAACCAGCGATGTGTGTGAACAAAAATCAACTTTAATTTTCTAATCTAATTATTCTATTTTGTAGTTTGACAACTCGCCTCTTGACTCAGTGCTGCAATAGCACTGCCTTTCCTTTAATAATTGATGCTTGAGTTTCTAGGTAGCGGGCCCTGAAGATTTGCCGGTGGCATTGTCTAAACATAAAAAAGACGTCTGCTGCTAAAGCTGCAGGGATCACGGCCGCCGCAAGCATCCCTGCTGCTCAAACATCAAACAACCTCACCAACAGTGTGGCCTCTGCTCTACATGCATGGGGCCTCCTACAACAACATGTTACAACAAATGGACATTTTTATCTTTCATTGTTTGGGATTTTACGGGACAATGCCTTGCGGGTATTTGTCTAGAGAATTCAGTGTGTTACTTGATGGAACTTAGGGCAGCTGATTTGTTTAAACAATTTGATATGCTATGCAATTTGGCTCATCACCAAAAGGCTTGTCGCCTTAAAGCCGCAACATCTCCTCACAATTGGACGGCTGTTAGTCATCATATATAGTCGATCCTAAAGGGCTCCATTGGATGGCTGGTTAGCCAATGATGGGTAAGATCCCCAGAGGGGGACAACCTAAGACAGGCACAGTCGCACGGGACAGTCTCATGTGGCCGACATATCAACCTAAGACAGGAGTCAAGGGCACAGCCTTGATTATCCGATGACGGGTAAGAATGTTGGTTGCACATAGACGTCCTAGAGCATTACCTCTTTTAAAACAAAAAGGGGGAAATGCAGGAGCCCTGTTTGGGGATTGGCTTGAATTGCAGTTGACTATGAGCCGTGGAGATTTGGCCATTGTCGCCACCCGTAGTCTCACGGGATTTTTGTTGCGGGATCTCGAGTGACTTGGCCGAAATTGCTGATCGGGTCAGGCCATTTTAGTGGTGTGTTTGGCGTGAGTTAGTTGTTGTTAGAACCAGAGAGAAAAGTTATCAGAATAAAAAGCTGTTTGTCTCCAGTTTGCTTCTGAAGTTCTTCCCGCGGCTCCGTTGCTCCAAGCGCTTCAGGCAGCAACAAGTTAGTCCATTCAAAGGAGCATGGGCTGATGAGGCTACTGCTCTCACAATCCAGCCCTTTCACCTCGGAATATTGCTGCACCCACACAGGAGCGTTCAGGGGCCACCTCGTATCCCAACCACAGCAATCATGGTGTCGTCTGGACGGTGGCCACTGCAGAGCCGAACCCCTCAGATGCATCATGGATGCCACTGAACCGCTACACCCTCTAGGCACCAGGGGTTCTGTCTGTCTGCCTCTCTCTTTTTCTCTCTCTCTCTCAAAGCCATTTCAGCAGACACTCCATGACACTTGCACAAACCCAAGCCAGTCCCTGTTGTTCTTGGTACCTCTCACACTGCATGGGCTAAACTTGGGGAGGGTTGGCTTCCCAAAGGACATCTGTGGTGCTGGGGGTCCTGGTATGAGAAGACAGAAAGGACAGTCAGGCACCAACCACAGGTGCTCCTCTGGCTTCAACCATGTTCTCTGAGGACGATCAGGGAGTTGGCAGTTTTCAAAACACACCTATCTATTCTCTTAATAAAGTCAAGGGGTGAGACTTCCCGACTTCCCTGGGAAGTTCACCAGATCGTCCCCAGCCTGTGCTGGAGGAGCTGCTGCATCACTGTGTGACAGGACCTGTGGTTGGTGTCTCCCTGGTGCTCAGACCTCAAGGGCCTATTTTCAGCTGTGCCTCTAGTTTCCTTCTGGAACCCGCTGAGTCTCTAGCAGGCCTCTGTACTGGGAAAGCACTAATAGGCAACGACAGGAAACATTTGCAACTGATTGCTCTTCTTCACGACCCCCTTAGCCAGTAGCCAACCTTGGCTATTGACCACAGACAGTCATCCACCCCAAAAGGACCTCTCCATCACCCATGGCCCACATACAAGACAGTGGTCCCCCAAACCTGTATCCCTAGCGATGTCACAGTTTTCTCAGTTTGTGTAAGTGAAGCCAGATTTAAAGATAGGTAGTGAGTGTAGTTAGGTAAATCAGGTCTAATATGGAGTCTAATAAAGGACATGGAGTTGGTCTGAGCCCTGGGGAAACCAGAACGTCACCTGGGAGATTAAAAGGTCAATGTCTGCAGGGTCGGGACCCATCTTAAGAATGTTCAGGAAGCAGCTCCCAGCAAACAGGGAGATGCTAATCAACTTGCCCTAAGCCCTTCCTGCCAGACCACTCTTCCCCCCCCCCCCCATGGGTCCACCTGTGTCACACCTTTTGGCTTTCCCATCCCAGGCAGGACACAAAGAGATAAAAGGGAGAAGACCTCCCCTTCCCACGGATTCCCACCTTCTGGGTCCCCTTCTCCCTCCAGGGGAAGTCTTTTTCTGCTGTCCTTAAATAAAGCCTTTTCTTTCCCACTCTACTCTTGCCTTGGGGTGCTTCTTCGGGGTTACACTTCAACATTCGGGGAAGCAAGAACTCATCACGGTAAACGGTGGTAACATAAGTACACTCTATGATGTTTGCACAACAAAATCACTGAGCAATACATTTCTTAGAACATATTCCTGTTGTTAAGCAATGTGACGGCGTATCTAAATATTATGTGAGGGTTTTTTTTCCTCCTCAAAGTTTTACCTCAAAAAAGAGATAATTGCCTTATTTTTGAAAACTTTACTATCTTTGACTACTCTGTCATTTGCATTATCTGGGTCAACTGTGTGTGTGTGTGTGTGTGTGTGTGTGTGTGTGTGTGACGCTGGGGATGGAACCCCTGGCCTCGCCCATGCTAGGCAAGTGCTCTACCACTGAGCACAAGCCCCTTTTTGTTTGGCAAGTTTACCACACTGGTTTCATTTGCTCACAGAGGCCGCCTATCAGAATCAGTGTGATTTAAACAAGGAAATGAAAATTAGAAATTCAGAAACTATTTTTGTTGGTAGGATTTCATGAATTCAATGGAAAATTTTGTAAACAAGCCTTTTGCAGATCACGAGTCTGTATACATAGACATTTTAAAATAAATGATAATGTCAGTGGGTAGTTAAGTCTTGAGATAAAATTCCCAAAAGCAGCATCATGCAGGGGATCAGAAAGTTCCTCATCTCTCAGGTATAGAAGTGCAAATAATGTTCTCTGGAAACTTGTGCTGATCACTGGAAAAAGGTTACATCACAGACACAGATGCTACTGGCACAGGTGCAGAGGGTAAATGACAAAGAGCAATAGTTTTAAAATAATATGTCATAGTAATAGGTCACTCTAAATTTGTATATGTATCATCAATTCTTTAAATAATACAGAGACATTTGACTATTTCATCTATAGCCACACATGTGCGCACATGTGGTATGTCTTGATTACAGCAGCTGTAAGCCTTGAAATTCAGTAGATCGATTCCTTCTGCTTTATTCTTTTACAAAATTATTGTAGCTATTCTCTTGTCTTTCCATATAAATTTCAGCATAAAATTGTCTGTATTTGGCTGGAATTTGGAGAGAAATTGCACCAAACCTGCATGCCCTAAACCTAGGAAGAATGACATATTTATAATGCTGAGTCTTCCAAATAAAGAGCAGAATATCTATGCCCTTACATTTATTTATCAGCATTTTGTAGTTTTCTGCTCATAACTTCTGTGCATGCTATGTTAGAGTTATACATATTTCCTTTATTTGAGCGATTGTAAATGAAATTCTATCTTTAGTGTTAGTATATAGAACTACAATTGATGTTTGTATGTTTATCTCATATCCTGCAACCTCGCCAAACTCAGTTGAAACTGCAAGTTGTAAAAATTGTACGTTCTTTGGAATTTTCTATGTAGACAATTTTATGTCATTGGCACATAGGGACAGTTTTCTTTGTTCCTTTCTGATGTGCCAGTGTCAGTGTGTATGCAGTTATAATGGACATCTATAAATATAGTCCGAGACTGAGGAGATGACAATGTCACTCCGTAAACACAGGAGCCTCCATCAAGTGCAGCTGTTGCAGCTGTTTCAGCTTTTAGTCATTTCGGCTGTTTGTCAGCTGCTCTTGGTGGGGACGCTGCCGTTTGGGTCTACGATCTGGGCCAATCTTTGTTCCAAAGATTCATCTCACCTCCTGGCTATGTTCTTATGAAAGAAGGTGCTGAAGATAAGGCAGATAGAGGTGAGCTCTTGCCATAGGTCCAACAAGGAGCGGGTGGCTGCGGACCACTGACGGGCAGCCCAGGGAGGGCGGGGACAGAGTGTCGGGGCGTGGCCTCCGCGCAGCGGCCCCCCAGCTCCTCCCAGACGCGCGGGGGCGCTGTGCGTAGCCGCGGGTCGCGGCGGTGCTCCTTCTCAACCTCCTTGGTTCGGACCGAGGCTTTCGGGACGGCGGCGGGAAGATGGCGGCCCCCAGCAGCCGGCCCACAGCCGTGGAGGCTGAGGCGGACGCCGGGCGGCAGGATGACTCGGGAGTGGAGTTGGCGCTGCCCTCCGACACGGCCGCTGCCGCCCCGCTCTGCCCTCACGGTGGGTCCTTGTCCGGGCTCAGCCCGCTGCCCGGGGTCGCGGGCCGGCTTGGAAGTGCTGAGGGCTTCTAGGACTGTTCTTCGGAAGAGATTTTTCTCTGCCATGTGTGATACCGAGAAAACGCCCCTTCTTCAGGACCTCGTGTTTGTAGACTTGTTTGAGAAGCCCTCGGAAGTCCCCACGGCTGTGGTTTTGGCTCCAGGGCCCTTACGTCTTCGTTCGCCGCGAAGCGGGCAGAGGGTGGGCGAGGGGGGCGTGGCGGCGAGGGGGGCGTGGCGGCGAGTGGGTCCAGTGCACAGGTTCGTGGTGAGGTCCCTGGGGATTGCAGTCGTAGGAAGAAAGCCCGGAGAGGGACTGAATGGAACTGGAATCCCGTTTTTCTCTCACTCGCACAGAGAGGGTGTGTCCAACCATAAAAGCTCAGGTTTTCACTGAGGATGACCGCTCTGGTGGAGTTCTCAATCCTTGGGGATCGCTATTTTATTCCTAGGACCCCAAAGTGTGTAACATTCACAACAGAGGCAGCAACTGTACAGACAACAGCATGTTCTTTCTCAGAGAGATCACTTCTACAAGATTATTTCTGCCGAGTAGTCAGTGCCTGAATGTTGTGACTGAAAAAAAAAAAGAAAAAAGTTTAAAGAGAGCAGAGGATTTAGTTATGATAAATTGTGCATAAAACCTAAACAAGTTTTTATTTAAGGCAATGAAAACTAAGAACTGTGTAGATGACGGTCCTTTGACTTGCTTTTTCCTATTCTGGAATTAGGACCCACTCTTCTGTTTGTAAAGGTGAACCGGGGGAAGGAAGAAACACGAAGGTTTTATGCCTGCTCAGCCTGTAGAGATAGAAAAGACTGTAATTTTTTTCAGTGGGAAGATGAAAAGGTATGGCAACTTTCTGAGTATACACTTGTTTAGTTTTAGTGAATGTCAGATTTATTGAGAATGTCTAAACCAATGAAAACACAGTTTGAACATTTTGTGAGTTGAATCCCTCCCCACCCCCAGTGCTGGGGGATTGAACCAGGGCCTCATGTGTACTAGGCAAGCATTCTACCACTAATCTGTAGCCACCAGTCATTTTTAGATATTTTATTTTATTTTTTAAATATTTATTTATTTGCTTTAGTTATACACAATGGGCCATGCACATGCTAGGTTAGCGTTCTACTGCTGAGCCACAACCCAGCCCCTAGATATTTTATTTTGAGGCATGGTCTCACTAAATTGCCCAGGCTGGCCTCAAACTTGTGATCCTTCTGCCTCGGCCTCTCTAGAAGTGGCTATTACAGACATGATTCACCACACCTCAAGATTCTCTGAGGTGTTAGTATTGGGCAACTGATTCTCTTATGTCTTAGCTTGGGCTTCTGTAACAAGAATGCTATAGTCTGTTTGTTTAAACAACAAATACTTCTCATAGCTCTGGAGGCCAGGAAGTCCAAGATGAAGGCCCTAGTAGATCCAGTGTCTGGTGAGGGCCTACTTCCTGGTTTGCAGATGGCTGTCTTCTCATTGTGTTCTCATAGCAGAATGGGGAGGGGGATGAATATGAATATGAGAGCATGGGTATGCTAGAGTGAGCAAGCTGTCTTTCAAAGGGTACTACTCCCATCCATGAAGGCTCAGCTCTCATGACCTAATTACTTCCCCAAACTCCCGATATATGTTGAATATCCAAATTAGGGATGCTTGACCAGTACGTCACTGAAAGTTAGGCTTCAAAATGAGAACTTTTTGGGGGGATACAAACATTCAATTCCAAGCATTCCATTTGCAAATACTGTATAAATTTCTCCCAGAAGACTCTAGGTCAATATCATTTCTGGAATTAGGAAAACATCTTTTTTAAAAAAAGTTTTATCATTTGCATTGAATATACTTTGTATAGCTACTAGATGACTGAGGAAGGCACTTAGAGAAATAATTATAAGTTTGGTATCCTCTTGGACTCAGTTCCCATTAAAGTTTCTGAAAGCTCTGACTAGAGAATTTTCAGCCTTTGTAGTTTTATTGGAAGATGCTCTCTTTACCACTCCTCTGTAGACCTGTTAAGATCATCATGTGAGAGTTAATCTCTCAGTGCTTTAATATGTTGGGTGTTGCTTCAGACTGCCATAGAATCTTCCCAGTTTTCTATGATTTGTTTTCTCTCAAATGAATGCTGCTAAAATTTCTTGCTCCTTGATTGCAGAATGTGATACCAGTTTTTCTAGATTGGTAGCAAGTTTGATAATTTGTTCAATGGGTTTTATATTGTCTTTTAGTTGTCAGGAGCTAGACTTGCTGCACGAGAAGCTCATAACCAAAGATGTCGACCTCCTCTGTCCCGAACACAGTGTGTGAAAAGGTACTGATATGGCATCATTTTTCTTTATTATTTTAGCTGTTTATGTTTGTCTTTTTTTTCTCTTCCTTTAAATTTACTTTCCTTATTTTTACTGTGGAGATAGACACACACACAAACACACACACATCATGGTAATATATATTATAATCTCATAAATCTTGTCATTTCAATGATTTTTAAGTGTACAGTTCAGTGACACTAATTATATTCACAGTGTTGTGCAAAAACCATTACCACTATATATTTCCCAAACTTTTTCATCACTTCAAACAGAAACTTTTTCACATTAAGTAGTAACTCCCTGTTCCACTGCCTCTCAAACCAGTCTGCTTTTTGTTGCTGTGAATGTGACTGTTCTAGGTACCTCACATAAGTGAATCATACAATGTTTGCTTGTGGCTTACTTCACATAGCATAACGTGTTCAAGGCACATCTATGTTGTAGTGTATGATAGAACTTCATTTCTTTTTTTTTTTATGATTGAATAATATTCCATTATATGTATATACCACATTTTTTTAATCCATTCATCTGTTGACAGACACTGGGTTTGTTTGTACCTTTTGACTGTTGTGACAGTTGGTATACAAATTCCTATTTGAGTCTGATTTCAATTCTTTTGATAGGTATGTAGGGCATTGCCTGGTTATGTGATAATTCTGTTTAGTTTTTTTTTTTTTTTTTTTTTTTGGTACTGGGGGATTGAACTCAGGGGCACTCGACCACTGGGTCACATCCCCAGCCCTTTTTTGTATTTTATTTAGAGATAGGGTCTCACTGAGTTACTAAGTGCCTCACCATTGCTGAGGCTGGCTTTGAACTCGCGATCCTCCAGCCTCAGCCTCTCAAAGTGCTGGGATTACAGGCGTGCGCCACCGTGCCCGGCCTCTGTTTAGTTTTTTGAGGACCTGACAATTTCCATAGAGGCTGCACCTTTTTAATATTCCTATAGCAATGTATGGGTGTTTCTCCAATCCTTGGCAATGCTGATTTTTGATGATAGCCATCCTACCATCCTAGTAGTCATGAATTGATATGATTTAGATTTTTTTCACCTTTTTTGTGTGTGTGTGGTATTGTGATTTGAACTTGAGGGCACTATACTACTGAGCTATATCCCTAACCCCTTTTGATTTTTATTTTGAGACAAAGCATTGCTTGGTTGCCTAGATTGGCCTCAAAATTATGATCCTTCTGCTTTAACCTCCCAAAATCTGGGATTACAGAAGCTTTTTGATTTTTTATTTCCCTAATTACTGATTGTTGCCGCCTGCGGCTGCCGCTTACCACAACAACGACACCGACACCGCGGGAGAAAATTCGGAGGCAGGATGGAAATGAAAAAGTTCTTTTATTCTTCTCTCTCTGGCTCCAACAACCTCTCCAACTCCAACAACCTACTAACTAACCCTCACCCGGTTAAATACTTCTTGCCTTAACAAGGACATATGCTAACAGCTCGAGCTTACAGGTGCGTCACGCAGTATTCACGGGCATAAAAAGATTCAGGTGAAAATACTTGAACACCTTAATGGCTCTCAGCTATCCGCCATCTTAGCTATCTCCTCAATTAGGGCTCTTACAACTGATGCTCCTGATCATCTTTTCATGCATGCCTTGGTCATTTTTATGTTTTTTATGGAGAAATGTTTGTTCAAGTCCTTTATTTTTAACTGGATTGTCTAATTTTATTGTTGAGTCACAGGAATTCTTTTTATGTTTTGGATGTTATACCCTTATCAGACATGTGATTTGCAAACATTTTCACCCATTTTGGAGGTTTCTTTTGATGCATAAGAGATGTTAATTTTGATGAAGTTCAATTTATTAAATTTTTCTTTTGTTGCTTACACTTTTGATATCATAGCTATGAGTCTATTGTCAAGGACTGGGGGTGCAGCTCAGTGGTACAGTGCTTGCTCAACAGGTGCCAGGTCTGGGTTCAGTCTCCAGTGCTGCAAAACAAACAAAAAGCAAACAGACCCTTCCTCCCCAAAGTCATTGCTAAATCCAATGTCATGAAGATTTACTGTAATGTTTCTTTTTTGAAATAAAATAAAATAAACCAAAATAATTTTTTAAGTTATACACATCTGTTTTTAAGAATCTACTTTGTTAAAATGCTTCACCGGATTAGAGTTGAGTCATAGATTTAATTCCTTAGCAAATCTGTGAGTATAGTTCACTACTCTCCTGTGTCATAGGCATGGTTTTCTATATGTTGAAAGAAGCTCCTTAAGAAGCTTGTGATCTGAGCCAGGTGTGTTGGCACACACCTGTAATTCCAGTGACTTGGGAGATTGAGACAGGAGGATCACAAGTTTGAGGCCAGCCTGGGCAATTTAGGAAGACCCTGTCTTGGGCTAGGGATATAGCTCAGTTGGTAGAGTGCTTGCATACTACCATGCACAGTCCCTGGGCTCTAATCCCCAGCACCAAAAAAACAAAAACAAACAAACAAAAACCTTGTCTCAAAATAAAATAAGAAAGATTGGGGGTGTACTCAGAGGTAGAGCACTCCTAGGTTTAGTGCCTAGTACTGCAAAATAATATTGGTGATGATGATGATGATAGATCTGGTTTGCTAATGATAAAAGGTTTTTCACTTTTATGACAGTTCTTCCTGCTACCTAGGCTGCTTGTATTCAGGATTGTGGAGTCTCATTCTGGCTAAGTACAAAGGATTACTGAGATCTGCTTGAAATGACTTTCCTGAGCTTCTTGGTTTTTTCTTTTTTGTTGTTGTTGAATTTGTTTATGGTAGTGGGGATTGAACTCAGAGATATTTTACCTCTGAGCTACATCTCCATTCCATTTTTTAAAAATTTTGGGACAGGGTCTTACTAAGTTGCTTGGGGCCTTGCTCAGTTGCTGAGGCTGGACTCAAACTAGTGATCCTCCTACCTCAGCTTCCCAAGTCCCTGGGATTACAGGCATGTGCCACCATGCCAGCCTTGATCTTCTTAGATTTTTTTTTTTTTTTCTTGGTACTGGGGGTTGAACTCAGGGGCACTCGACCACTGGGCCACATCCTTTTTTGTATTTTATTAGAGACAGGGTCTCACTGAGTTGCTAAGTGCCTCACCATTGCTGAGTCTGGCGTTGAACCCGAGATCCTCCTGCCTCAGCCTTCCAAGTGCTGGAATTACAGGTGTGCGCCACCACGCCCAGCTGATCTTCTTAGATTTTAAAGCCCTCTTAAGGATGACGCTTTACTTAAGATAATGTGGTCGCCTCTTAACTGCTGTACTTAATCAGAGATGTCTACTTACTGTATGGGAATTCAGTCAATAACAAAAAATGTTGAAAAGGGAATTAACATAATTTGAGCACTACTGTGAATTTGGCACCACGCTAGATGTTTCACATGAGATGATTTTTAATCCTGCCAAGGCAGTTTACTTAGATGAGAAAATTGAGACTTGCAGAAGTTAAATAACTTGAAGTTCATGCTGCAAGAATGACTGAACTGTGACTCTCTGACTCTCAAGCATCCTTTTTAAACCTGAAAGCAGATAGTGATTAGTAAATGTTGTTTAATGATATCATGTCAGGAGATACAGAGAGATAAAAGATCAGGAGTTGTGTAGCAATATCATGATGAGGTTATCATGAGAGAAAATAGAATATTGAAGACCTAGAAAAGAGGAAAAACACTGTGTGCGTCCCTGTGAACCCATTGCTTTGTTCATTTTGTAGAAATTCCGCCCAGCAGTTTTTCCTGTGCCAAGTTTCTTTGTTTTATAAGGTTGTAGTCCTAATGTAAACATGGTCTTGTACTTTGCCCTTATCACCTACTTTTATCTGATAAGCATGTTTTTCATTTTATTACACAAGGATATTGGTGATTCAATTAAATTCTCTAAAAAATCTAGGTGATCTTATTTCCCTGTATGATAAAATTTTAGTCCAGAGCTAAACCACTGTTCTTATCTTTGTCCTGCCAGAATGCTTTTTTTAATTTTTTATTTATTTGCTTTTTAGTTTATTTATTTATTTACCCCAGCCCCAATCCCCAGCCCTTTTTATTGTATTCAGATAGGGTCAGGCTAGCCTCAAATTTGCAACATTTCTGCCTCCCTCCCTCCCTGAGTAACGGGGATTACAGGCCTGCACCACCACACCAGGCAAAGTTTTACTCTGTTTTTTTTTTTTCTTTTTTTCTTTTTAGTTGTAGATGAACACAATACCTTTATTTTATTTATCCATTTTTATGTGGTGCTGAGGATCGAACCCAGTGCCTCATACGTGCGAGGCAAGCGCTCTGCCACTGAGTCACAATCCCAGCCCAGAATATGTTTTTTTTGAGTAAAAAAATATGTATATTTTTTCCAGAGCTGGGGATCAAACCCAGGGTCTCTGCATGCTAGGCAAGTTCTCTGCCACTGAGCCATGTCCCCAGCAATGATAATAAAGAATTTTTGAAATGTATATATTAATTAAAACACAAATCACTGGCTAAATTATGAATTTTAAAGGATTTCTGAAAGATTATTTCATGGGGGACCATAATTTAGTGCTGATCCTTGAGAGCTTGTCTTAATAAAATTGTTTCCAACATCTTAAACCATTTTTTTATTTTTTTGGGTGGTGCTGGGGATTGAGCCCAGGGCCTTGTACATGTGAGATAGGCTATATCCCCAGCCCTTAAATCATTTGTGACCTTGGGTTTTGTTGCCAGAAGCCTCCATCCGTCCATCCATCCAATCATCTGTTCATTCATCAGGTATTGTTGAAGTCTCAATAAAGAACTTAAAATGCTAGTAATGGGTTGAGATATATATAAAGATTATACAGAATGAAGAATAATATGTTAAACATCAACAGCATTCATAGAAAAGACTACGTGCTCTGGATAGTGAGCTGCATTAGTTCTAACTTGTGCATTAGTTGATCGATGCAGCTTAAGGACATAGTACTCAAATAGGTGCTGGAAGATGAGAAGTTGAAGGTTTTTGAAACGTGCTGTTATTGATTTCACTGTGCCACTTTCTAAGTGATTCTTCTGTGCTTTTTTACATGTTTTTATGTGGGGTGCAAGTTTGAAATCAGTCATTCTGAAAATTTTTGGTGCTTTAAGATAAGTCCTACTGAAATTTGGCTTTTTAAAGTCAAAGCCTTAGTAAATTACCTATTCTCTTAAGAGTGTCTTCCTTGTGAGACTAGCAGTTTATTCTTGTATGTAAAAGGACCCGAGGGTGATGTATTCCTACTTGAGATTGTAATTGTTTTCTAATGTGGATAATTTAATTTCATACAACTCATTTATAAATTTAGCTTATCAAGAGCTACTATATTTAAAAGTACTAAACTACATTTAAACTTTATACCTATTGATGTAACACAAACTTCATCTCTTATTGGGCAGTAACAAGAGCTTTTCATTGACTATTTTTGAAATTTTTAGAAAGGCATGATCGTAACTGGCAAGATAAGTTGACTTTTGTTACTCAGTTTTTTTTCCTTTATCATGGAATTTGCAGTGCTGCACAGGTTTCTGATTTGCAGAATAGGATTTGATATTTATTTTTCTAATCTCAACTCCTTGAACTATGTTTTTTTTTTTTTTTTTTTTGGCAGTTCTTGGGGTGGAACCCAGGGCCTGGTACATGCTAGGCAAACACTCTACCACTGAACTATATCCCCATCCCTCTTTTAAAATTTTGAGACAGTCTTGCTAAGTTGCTGAGGCTAGCCTAAAACTTGGAATCCTCCTGCCCCTGCTTCTGGAATCACTGGGATTATAGGTGTGTGCCACCACGCCCGACTCCCATGTTTTATGTTTCATAGAGTTCAATTGACAGATGTAAATTTTGTGCCTGAGATTTGCTTTTCCTTTTCTAATTTTTTTAGCTGCCTGTTATGCTCTGAAATGTGTTAATATTCTATTATGTAGTATGTTTGCACCCTTATTGTGACCTATGAAGTCTTAGGGAAGATAAATTCGAATGCTAAAATCAGTGTTAATTTATGTGCATCCAGATAATTTTGTTTAGTTGATATTTCATGTGGTTATGTTTTTTTTTCAGAGCTCATTTAACTTAGATTTTCAAGGTTTGCTATTAGAGAAATGCCATAAACATAATTTGTGTACTCCAGGAAAGGCAAATGGAACATCAAATGGAGATCAATAAAAATGACATTTCAAAATGCTAGCCTGCAATTTGTGAATCATGCTGAGCCATTCGCAGAATGAATTTCCTCTCCCCCCAGGGCATGTGCTGTAAATACGAATAAGATGGGGAGCATAAGATGGGGAGCGAACACTGAGTAATCCTTAGTGCTTAACAGTCTTATGTTTTTTCTACCAAACTTCAAAAGCCTTGTGTCTGAATATTAAATTTAAAGTAGTATAGTTGAGTGATGATGCTGTGATTTTGAAGGGAGATATATGCACAAGATCCCAGTTTATCTTTTGTCAAGAAAAGGTTAATAAACTAGCTGTAAAGCTTTCCGAAGGGCAATTTGGAAGTACTTGAAGGAGGTATCAACAAGGTCCAAAGATGCATCATGTAAGTGGAGGTGTATTAACAGTGTTGCACTTTTCCTCCTTTTAAAAATAATTAAACTTAGGTCCCTATGAAGGGTGAAGCATTCCACCGGTACATCCTTGCCTTGAACCTTCTTTCCTTTTCTCCTAAGTGGTTTTTCAGCTTCTGCCTTCATCTGGTGTTACGGTGTGTGTGCCGGGTAGTTGTGCCGGGTAGTCCTTTTGACCATATTTGAGTATCAGAATCTGATGTAACTTCATCTGCATCACCTGTGGATGGGATCTTCCTTCTTATTTTAGGTCCTGCAAAGCCTGATAGCTGTGCTCAGTGCTCCACAACGAGCATGTGCTTCTCCAATGCAGATGCTTGGCCTGCTGCTCTGTCTGATAATCACTGCACGCACAGTAATGTGTTTGGGTACTGACAAGGCAGGCCATGGTGGGGAGCTCTCCCTTGATTCTGGGGTTTCACAGAGCTGCCTGGAGACAGCACAGTGTCAGGAGCCAGGACCAAATTTACATGTGGGCAGTTGAACTGCGCCATCCCCTCTGCCTAGCTGATGGCAATCATCAGTCATACCCAATATCGTGCACATGAAAAAGTGAAAAAATACACATCTTAGAAGTGATGAAATTGGGCGGTTGAATCTTGCTTTGTGGCCCAGTCTGACAAGGCTTTAGTGGATGTACCAGATATGGGGTAGTCTTAGTTTTGCTACAGTATCTTATGCTTTCTATTTGTTTCTTTTTGCTCACTTTTACTATGTGATCTGTGTTTTCTTTTTTCATGAGGTTTCTTCTGTGTTTTTGTTCTAGTTTTGCCTTCCTAACTTTCTGTACTATGTTTAATCCTTTTCTCTTTTGTCTCCGTTCCTCTAAAAACTGAGAAATGATGGATGTGGTATATCTCTGCTTCCTGTCTTTCCTTCTCTAAAACTACTGCTGATTTTAATTATTTATTTTCAGGGTTAACTTTTATTCCTTTCAACGTTGTTTTTAACTATTTTTAACTTGATTTTCAGCTTTTAATTTTGTCTTTTGACCCATGACTCATGAGAAAATTACTATGCTTGCATTGGTCCCTGTGTTCTCCTCTCCTTTCATTTGGATTTGCCTTACTCACATTTTGTATTGTAGCCATAACTCCCTTATTTATCTATTCTGAATATGCCTAAGTGGATTCAGGGCCCACTGATCACCTCTTGGCTATAGTTTCTTCATTCATCTTCTGTTTGGCTGAAATTCAAAGCAGTTTTTACTTTTTAAACAACAGGTTTTTTATTAATCAAAAAATCTAGATAAAAATCTGTATGTGGCTACTGTGTGAATGAATTTATGCAAAACATCTAGAGTATGAAAATGTGTAGAGACAGAGCCGGGCGCGGTGGCACAAGCCTGTAATCCCAGCACTTTGGGAGGCTGAGGCAGGAGGATCGCGAGTTCAAAGCCAGCCTCAGCAATGGCGAGGCACTTAGCAACTCAGTGAGACCCTGTCTCTAATAAAATACAAAAAAGGGCTGGGGATGTGGCCCAGTGGTCTAGTGCCGCTGAGTTCAATCCCCGGTACCAAAAAAAAAATGTGTAGAGACAGAAAGTGAATTAGTGGTGCTAAGGGCTGGAGTGGGGCAGCGGGAACAGCTACTGATAGGAGGAGGTTTCTTTTTTTTCTCTCTCTCTTTTTTTATTCTGAGTTGTTACATATGACAGCAGAATGCATTACATTTCATATTACACTAATAAAGCACATTTTTACATATCTCTGGTTGTATACAAAGTATATTCATACCATTTGTGTCTTCATACATGCACTTAGGGTAATGATATCCATCTTATTCTACCATCTTTTTTTTTTAACCCTTTTGCCCCCTTCCTTCTCCTCCCTCCCCATTGGCCTTTCTAGTGTTCCTCTAATCCTCCTTATGTTCCCCATCCTAACCTCACTGTGAATCGGCCTCCTTATATCAGAGAAAACATTTGGCATTTGGATTTTTGAGATTGGCTAACTTTACTTAGCATTATATTCTCCAACTTCATCCATTTACCTGCGAATGCCACTATTTTATTCTCTTTTATTGCTGAGTAATACTCCATTGTGTATATATATATATATATATATATATATATATATATATATACACCATATTTTCTTTATCCATTCATCTACTGAAGGGCATCTAGGTTGGTTCCATAGTTTAGCTATTGTGAATTTTGCTGCTATAAACATTGATGTGGCTTTGTCCCTATAGTATGCTGTTTTTAAGTCCTTTGGGTATAGACCGAGGAGTGGGATAGCTGGGTCAAATGGTGGTTCCATTCCAAGTTTTCCTAGGAATCTCCGTACTGCTTTCCAAATTGCCTGCACCAATTTGCAGCCCCACCAGCAATGTAAGAGTATGCCTTTTTCCCCACATCCTCTCCAACATTTATTGTTGTTTGTGTTCTTAATAGCTGCCGTTCTGACTGGAGTGAGATGAAATATTAGAGTAGTTTTGATTTGCATTTCTCTAATTAGCAGAGATGTTGAACATTTTTTCATGGATTTGTTGATTGATTGTATATCTTCTGAGAAGTGTCTGTTCAGTTCCTTGGCCCATTTATTGATTGGGTTATTTGGTTTTTTTGGTGTTAAGATTTTTGAGTTCTTTATATATTCTAGAGATTAGTGCACTATCTGACGTGTATGTGGTAAAAATTTGTTCCCAATTAGTAGGCTCTCTATTCACCTCACTGATTGTTTCTTTTGCTGAGAAGAAGCTTTTTTGTTTGAATCTATCCCATTTTTGATTCTTGATATTTATTCTTGCAATACAGGAGCTTATTAAGGAAGCTGGGGCCTAATCTGACATGTTGGAGATTAGGACTTAATTTTTCTTCTAATAGATGTAGTGTCTCTGGTCTAATTCCTAGGTCCTTGATCCACTTAGAGTTGAGTTATGTACATGGTGAGAGATAGGGATTTAATTTCATTTTGTTGCATATGGATTTCCAGTTTTCCCAGCACCATTTGTTGAAGAGGCTATCTTTTCTCCAATGTACATTTTTGGCGCCTTTGTCTAATATAAGATAACTGAAATTATATGCATTAGTCTCTGTGTCCTCTCTTTTGTACCATTGGTCTACCTGTCTATTTTGGTGCCAATACCATGCTGTTTCTGTTACTATTGCTCTGTAGTATAATTTAAGGCCTGGTATAGTGATGCCACCTGCTTCACTCTTCTTACTAAGGATTGCTATAGCTATTCTGGGTCTCTTATTTTTCCAGATGAATTTCATGACTGCTTTTTCTATTTCTATGAAGAGTGTCATTGGGATTTTGGTTGGAATTGTATTAAATCTGTATAGTGCTTTTGGTAGTATGGTCATTTTGACAGTATTAATTCTGCCTATCCAAGAACAAGGTAGATCTTTCCATCTTCTAAGGTCTTCTATAATTTCTTTCTTTAGTGTTCTGTAGTTTTCATTATAGAGGTCTTTCATTAAGTTGATTCCCAAGTATTTTATTTTTTGATGCTATTGTAAATGGGGTAGTTTTCCTCATTTCCCTTTCAGAGGATTTGTCACTGATATATAGAAATGCCTTAGATTTATGGGTGTTGATTTTGTATCCTGCTATTTTGCTGAATTCATTTATGAGTTCTAGAAGTTTTCTGGTGGAATTTTTTGGGTCTTCTAGGTATAGAATCAGATCATCAGCGAATAGTGATAATTTGAGTTCTACTTTGCCTATCTATATCCCTTTAATTTCTTTCATCTTATTGCTCTGGCCAGTGTTTTAAGAACTACATTAAGTAGAAGTGGTGAAAGAGGGCATCCCTGTCTTGTTCCAGTTTTTAGAGGGAACACTTTTAATTTTTCTCCATTTAGAATGATGTTGGCGTGGGGCTTAGCATAGATGGCTTTTACAATGTTGAGCTGTTACTGTTATTCCTAGTTTTTCTAGTGTTTTGAACATGAAGGGGTGCTGTATTTTGTCGAATGCTTTTTCTGCATCTATTGAGATAATAATATGGTTCTTATCTTTAAGTCTATTGATATAATGCATTACATTTATTGATTTCCGTATGTTGAACTATCCTCATATCCCTGGAATGAAGTCCACTTGATCATGGTTATATTTTTGATATGCTTTTGTATCCGATTTGCCAGAATTTTATTGAGAATCTTTGCATCTATGTTTGTTAGAGATATTGGTCTGAAGTTTTTCTTCTTTGATGTGTCTTTGCCTGGTTTTGGAATCAGGGTGATACTGGCCTCATAGAATGAGTTTGGAAGTGCTCTCTTTTTTGCTATTTCCTGAAATAAATTGAAGAGTATTGGTATTGGTATTGGTATTGGTATTGGTATTCTTTAAAGGTTTTGTAGAACTCGGCTGTGTGTCCATCTGGTCCTGCGCTTTTCTTGGTTGGTAGGCTTCTGATGGCATCTTCTAGTTCATTGCTTGAAATTGGTCTGTTTAAATTGTGTATATCGTCCTGATTGAATTTGGGCAAATCATATGACTCTAGAAATTTGTTGATGCCTTCGATATTTTGTATTTTGTTGGAGTACAAGTTTTCAAAATAATTTCGAATTATCTTCTGTATTTCTTTTTTTTTTTTGTGGTACCAGGGATTGAACTCAGGGGCACTCATCTACTGGGTCACATCCCCAGCCCTTTTTGTGTGTGTTTTTATTAGAGACAGGGTCTCACTGAGTTGCTAAGTGCCTCTCCATTGCTGAGGCTGGCTTTGAACTCGTGATCCTCCTGCCTCAGCCTCCCAAAGTGCTGGGATTACAGGCGTGCGCCACCGCGCCCGGCTCTTCTCTATTTCTGTAGTGTCTGTTGCGATATTTCTTTTTTCATCGCATATATTAGTAATTTGAGTTTTCTCTTTCCTTCTCTTTGTTAGCCTGGCTAAGGGTCTGTCAATTTTATGTATTTTTCCAAAGAAGCAACTTTTTGTTTTGTCAATTTTTTCAATTGTTTCTTTTGTTTCAATTTCATTGATTTCAGCTCTGATTTTAATTTTTTCCTGTCTTCTACTGCTTTTGGTGTTGGATTGTTCTTCTTTTTCTAGGGCTTTGAGATGTAATGTTAAGTCATTTATTTGTTGACTTTTTCTTCTTTTGAGGAATGAACTCAATTCAATGAACTTTCCACTTAGAACTGCCTTCATAGTGTCCCAGAGATTTCGATATGTTGTGTCTGTGTTCTCATTCACCTCTAAGAATTTTTTAATCTCCTCTTTGATGTCATCTGCAACCCATTGTTCATTCAGTAGCATATTATTTAGTCTCCAGGTGTTGGAGTAGCTTTTATTTCTTATTTTATCATTGATTTCTAGTTTCATTCCATTATGGTCTGATAGAATGTAGGGTAGTACCTCTATTTTTTTATATTTGCTAAGAGTTGTTTTGTGGCATACTATATGGTCTATTTTAGAGAAGGATCCACGTGCTGCTGAGAAGAAAGTGTATTCACTCGTTGAAGGATGAAATATTCTATATAAGTCAGTTAAGTCTAAGTTGTTTATTGTATTTTTGAGTTCTATAGTTTCTTTGTTCAGCTTTTGTTTAGAAGATCTATCCAGTGGTGAAAGGGGTGTGTTAAAGTCACCCAGAATTATTGTGTTGTTGTCAGTTTGACTCTTGAACTTGAGAAGAGTTTGTTTGATGAACATGGATGCTCCATTGTTTGGGGCATGTATATTTATAATTGTTAAGTCTTGTTGGTGTATGGTTCCCTTGAGCAGTATGTAGTGTCCTTCTTTATCCCTTTTGATTGACTTTAGCTTGAAGTCTACTTTATTTGATATGAGGATGGAAACCCCTGCTTGTTTCCTCAGTCCATGTGAGTGGTAGGATTTCTCCCAACCTTTCACTTTCAGCCTGTGGATGTCTTTTCCTATGAGATATGAGTCTCTTGGAGGCAGCATATTTTTGTTGTTGTTGTTGTTTGATCCTGTCTGCTAGTCTATGTTTTTTGATTGGTGAGTTTAGGCCTTTAACATTCAGAGCTATTATTGAGACATGACTTGTATTCCCAGCCATTTTTGTTTATTTGTGGTATTTAATTTGACATGGTTTCTCCTCTGATTTTTTTTTTCTTTAGTGTAATACCTCCTTCTGGTGATTTTCCTCATTGTTTTTCATTTTCTCTTCGTGGAATATTTTGCTGAGGATGTTCTGTAGTGCTGGCTTTCTAGTTGTAAATTCTTTTAACTTTTGTTTATCATGGAAGGTTTATATTTCATCCTCAAATCTAAAGCTTAATTTTGCTGGATATAAAATGCTTGGTTGGCATCCCTTTTCTTTCAGAGCTTGGTATGTTGTTCCATGATATCCTGGCTTTGAGTGTCTGATTTGAAAAATCTGCCATGATACGAATTGGTCTCCCCCTATATGTGATCTGATTCCTCTCTCTTGAGGCCTTTAAAATTCTATCCTTGTTCTGTATGCTAGTATTTCCATTATAATGTGTCTTGGTATAGATCTGTTGTAATTTTGTACATTTGGTGTCCTGTAAGCCTCTTGTATTTGGTTTTCCAATTCATTCTTCATGCTTGGGAAATTTTCTGATATTATCTCATTGAAGAGATTGTGCATTCCTTTAGTTTGAAACTGTGTGCCTTCCTCTATCCCAGTTACTCTTATATTTGGTCTTTTGATGCTGTCCCATAATTCTTGGATGTTCTGTTCATGGTTTCTTACTATCTTCACTGGATGGTCAACTTTATTTTCAAGATTATATACTTTGTGTTCATCATCTGAAGTTCTTTCTTCTAGTTAATCTAGTCTGTTGTGATGCTTTCTATTTTTTTTTTTTTTTTTTTTTGGCTAATTGTTTTCTTTGTTTCAAGGATTTCTGACTTTTTTTTTCAGAGTTTCTATCTCTTTTTTGAAGTAATCTTTTGCTACCTTTATTTGGTCTCTTATATCTTTGTTGTAGTGATCAATTTTTGCCTGTATTTGCTCATTTAGGTCATTCTTTAATTCACAGATCATTTTAATTATGAACCTTCTGAACTCCTTCTCTGATATTTTATCAACTTCACTGAGCATGGGTTCTGTTATTGTAGTATCCTGGTTTGTTTGGGGTACTTTCCTCCCTTGTTTTTTCATGTTGTCTATTTGCCTTCCTTTCTTGCAGCGTAGATCTGAGATATTACAGTTTTTACCTTATATTCTTGTAATATCCGTGTAGGTTGTCTGTGCCTCACCTTAATTTGGGCTTTCAGAACCTGCTGGTGTCCCTTAATATATGCTACTGCAACTAAAGGTGGTGTCTTCAATAGTGAAGATAACTCGAGATAACAGTGAAGGTGTCCCAAAATGAATGCTACGTCTTCCAGAGATGGGGCTAAAAGAGTGGGCCTTATAATGTCTTTGGTATGCCTGCTCTGAGATGCGGGTGCGTTTAGGCCCTGTCTGTTGTGGAAAGGCAGGGGCTACTACATGGGGAAAGGCAATGGCTATGTCTGGCAGTGTCTCAAGATGGAAGTGGGTTAAGCTTGTGCTCCCAGAAGGGGGTGGGGTAGTGGACTCTGTAACTACCCTGGAGCTGGGTCCCACGCAGATTGGTGTGGGACAAACTGATTGAATCTGAACTCCTGAGGTGGTCTGCTGGTCGGAAGAGGTGGTCCTTTGGCAGACCCTGAGCTCAGCTGGTATTTGCCAGTGGTGGGATGGACCCAGGCTCACTCTGAGTGAAGGTCAGTGAGGCTGTCATGGGTTTGCCTGAGTTCCACGGGTGTCGGCTAGGCTGACCTGGGCTCACCTGTGCTCTGGCGGAGGTCTGCAGGGCTGACCAGAGCCTGGCCACGCTAGTGTGGAGGTCAGCGGGGCTGTCCTTGAGCCAGCTGTGCTCTGTCAGAGGTTCTTGGGGCTGTCCTTGAGCCAGCTGTGCTCTGTCAGAGGTCCTGGGGCTGTCTTTGGGCTGCCTATGCTTGGTGGAGCTAGGTGGGACTGAGCTGGGCCTGGTTGTGCTCAAGGGGAGGTCTGGTGGGCTGCCCTTAGGCTGCCTGTGCTTGGGCAGAGGTAAGTGGGACTGACCTGGGCCTGGCCACGCTCAAGCCAGAGGTTTCTTTTTTTTTGAGGTAATGAAAATGTTCTGGAATTAGATTGTGGGACCAGGCAGAACATTGTGAATATGCTAAACACCACTGAATTGTATAGTATGTGAATCATGTTTCAATCAATCTATTACAGTTCTACTGTGAGGCTGGATAAAGAGTAACCAAGATCCTGTCTCCAGCCTGCCTTTTCTCTTTAGAGGCAGCTGTGGTCAGCTGTTCTGGCTCATGCTTTTAGAATTCACCATCCAATCTTTATTTCTTTTTATATAACATGAAAAGGCAGAAAATCTAGTTCACGTTTGTGATTTTTTTTTTTTTTTCTTTCTTTCTTTTTGATACTGGGGACTGAATCTAAGGGCACCTTATCACTATGCTGTGTCCCCAGCCCTTTTTAAAATTTTTAGTTTTGAGATAGGGTTTTGGCTAAGTTACTTAGAGCCTCACTAAGTTGCTGAGGATGCCCTCAAACTTGTAATCCTCCTGCTTCAGCCTCCTGAGTTGCTGGGATTATAGATGTGCCACCATACCCGACCACTCTTTGTGTTACTAGAATTGATCGATTATGTGTTCAGGTATCAGCCAACCTACACCAGCCATTATACAGTTCACCTGGTGATTTTTGAGGTAATTGATGATTAGTGTCTAGAGACTATAAAGGGTTACAAAATCTGATCATCACTTATGCATTTATGAGCTGTAATTCCTTTTTTGGGGGGTACAAGGGATTGAACTCAGTGCCACTTAACCACTGAGCCACATCTCCAGTCCTATTTTGTATTTTATTTAGAGACAGGGTCTCACTGAGTTGCTTAAAGCCTTGCCTTTGAACTTGCAATCCTCCTGCCTCAGCCTCCTGAGCCACTGGGATTACAGGTGGGTGCCACTGCACCCACCTGTAATTCTTTTATAAAGAAACCTTATCTCATGAATTCTTAGCTTTCAATGTTACAGGCCATAAGGAAAAAGACAAAATAAATGTTTAATTCTTGTTCTTTTTTATTTTTTTTTATTTATTTATTTATTTTTTTCAGTACTGGGAATTGATTTCAGGGTCTTTTGTGTGCTAAGCATATATTTGACCACTGAGCTACATCCCCAGTTCTCCCCCCCCACCCCCCCCACCCCCCCCACCCCCCCGTTCTTTTTAATCAGTTTTCAGAATAATGGTTTGGTATTGCTGCCACTTCCAATGTTAACTAATTAGGGCTGTTGTTCTGTTGTTTTTATCACTGTGAGAACATGTATTTTAAAAATTTCGTACTCTTTTAGTTCACTGAAATAAGTCTTCTTTTTGATATACAGCACTTTTCAAATTTGACTTAACTTTTACAAGATGATGGGGGTCATATGTAGGATGACCGTATAATTTTAATCCAGTTCTGGACTCTCTTTGAGAGTGAAAGGGGCACTAACAAAATTGAACTCCAGGATGGCAGATGTAAGCTGGAACTGACCTGGAAAAGCAGGGATTTCTGGGCGCTAGTGATTTGTGAAGTTTATTTTTATCTTTTCAGCTTTTCTGGGGTATAATAATTTGTGTAAAATAAATTTCATATTTAAAATGTACAATTTGATGAATTTTGACATATGCGTTTACTTGAGAAGCCATCACCATGGCCGGGATAGTGAACATAACCATTACACCCCCGATTTGTTCCTGCTCCATTGTTCCACATCCCTTCATCTTCAGGGTCCCCATCAGCTACTGATTTGCATGTTATCATTACAGATTAGTTTGCATTTTCTGGAAATTTATGTGAGATCATAACAGTTTGGACCAATTTTATTTTTTATGACAGTTGTGTTCCTTAACTTAGAATCATTTTTTTTTTAAGTTTATCTATGTTGATGTATTTGTCAGTTGTTTGTTCCTTTTATGCCCTAGTAAGATTTCATTGTATGGACATAATCTGTTCGCCTATTGTAGACATTTAGTTTTCCTCCAGTGATTGATTCCTACAAATAAAGCATTGGTGAACTTCCATTTATAAGTCTTTGTATGAACTTACATTTTTCTTTCTCTTGAATAAACAGCTGGGAGTTGAATAGCTGGATCATATGATGTTCAGCTTTTTACAAATGGCCAGGCTTCCCACATAGTTGCCATTTTACATTCCCAGTAGTAATGTACGAGGATTCCAGTTTCTGACATCTACAACATGTGTTATTACCTATTTTAAAAATTATAGCCATTGTGGGGCTGGGGATATAGCTCAGTTGGTAGAGTGCTTGCCTCACATGCACAAGGCCCTGGGTTCAATCCCCAGCACTGCCAAAAACAACAACAACAAAACATCATAGCCATTGTGAAGTGATATAATATTGTGGGTTTGCTTTGCATTTATGATATTGAACATCTTTTCATGGTGCTTATTAGCTGTTTGTGTATTATCTTTGGAGAAGTGTCTATTTAGTTCCTTGCTATTTTTAATTAGACTAATTGCCTTTTTATTACTGAGTTTTGTTGTTTATATGTTGTAATATAATTCTTTTACCCAATATATAATCTGCAAATATCTCTCCCATTTTTGAGTTGCCTTTTCACTTTCTTGATGGTGTTCTTGGCTGTACAAAAGTTTTGAATTTCAATTAATTTTTTCCTTTGTTGCTTATGGGGTGTGTGTGTGTATTGTGCTTGGAATTGAACCCAAGCTAAGCATATACTGGGCTACACCCAAAGCCCCATATAATATCTTTTGAAGAATTCAGTTCATTGATTTTCTTTTATACTTTGTGCCCGAGTCCTATTTAAGAAATCTTTTGGTGTACACCTGTGTAATCCCAGCAACTCTGGAAGCTAAGGGAGAAGGATCGCAAATTTAAGGCCAGCCTTGGCAAGTTAGTGAGACTGTGTCTCAAAATAAAAAATAAAAAGGGCTGGGGATTTAGCTTAGTGGTAGAGCACTCAGGTTTGATTCCCAGTACCATAAAAACAAAAACCAACCAAACAAAAAACCCTGCCAATTCTAGCCATTATTATTTTCTCCTAGAAAGTTTATAGTTTTAGATCTTAGTCTTGGGCCTGTGACTTGATCACATCTGCAACGTCCTTTTTGTCATATAAGGTATTCATAAGTTCTCTGTGAGGATGTAGACATCTTTGATGGGTGGTGAGGGATGGGGACGATTCAGCTGGATATAGTACCTTTGTAAAACACCAGTTGACCATATTTGCGTGTGGCTCTTTCTGGATTCTGTTCCTTTGACATCTGTGTATATTTTCACATATTCATGTATTTACCATATTGTTTTGATTACTGTGACTTCATCATAAGCCTTCTTGAAATCAGGTAGTTTAAGTCTTCTAACTCTGTATATGTTTACAGAGTAGTTTGGGCTATTCTAGTTCCTTTTCATTTTGATATTAATTTTAGAATGAGTTTTTCAGTTTCTACAAAAAGCCTTGTTGGGATTGTGATTGAGATTGTGTTGATTTTGTAGATAAATTTGGGGAGAATAGTCATCTTAATAATACTGAGCTTTCTCCATGGTTTATTTTTTTGTTTATCATCTCATCTTTAATTTTCCTCCATGATGGTTTTAAATTTTCAGTGTGCTGGAGTTGTACATCTTTTGTCCTTAATAAAAGAGCTACAATCCCAACCCTTTTTATTTTATTTTGAGACAGGGTCTCTGAGTTGCCCAGTCTGGCCTCAAATTTGCCGTCCCTTGGCCTCGGCCTCCTGAGTAGTAGAATATTAGGCTGCTACCCCTAGCCTTCATGTATTTTAATGCTGTTTTAGATAGTATTCTTTTCAAATTTCAGTTTCTGATTGTCTGTTGCTAGTCTGTAACAGTACAGTTGATTTTGTGTATTGATATTTTATTCTGCAACCTTGCTTATTTATTAGTTTTAGCAGGTGTTTTGAAGATTTCCTTAGGACTTTCTACATACACAGTCATGTTGTCTGAATAAAGATGTTTTAATATTTCCTTTCCAACCTATGCCTTTTATTTCTTTATCTTGTTTTGTTAGATGGGCAAAGGGGAGTGGTTGGGAGGGAGGGTGCATGGGGGCAGGAAAGATGGTGGAATGAGATGGACATCTTTACCCTAGGTACATATATGACTGCACATATGGTGTGACACTATCGTGTACAACCATAGAAAAGTAAAGTTGTGCCGTAGTTGTGTACAATGAATCAAAATGCATTCTTTCATATATACCTAATTAAAGTAAATAAATTAATTAAAAAAAGGAATTCTTACTCTCATTGGATACTTGATTTTTCAAGGGCTGTTTTCTGTATCTGGTGTGTTGGTTTTTCTTTTTTTTAGGCTATTAATATGGTGACTCCATTGATTGACTTCATTCATTAAAGCAATCTTACATTCCAGCCTTGCATTTCTACCTTACATTCCTAGATAAACTATATTTAGTCATGATTCATTACTTACTAGTACATTGCTGGTTTTGATTTGGTAATATTTTGTTCATTGTTTTGAGTTTGTGTTCATGAGATGTATTGGTCTGTAGTTAGAATATTCTGTTTTTCTTTTCTTTCTGGTTTTGGTATTGGAATAATGCTGGCCTCATGGAATGCATTGGGAAGTGGCTCCTCCTCTTTAGGTTTCTGGAAGAGTTTATGTAGACTTAGTATTTCTCTGCTTCCCCTTGTTTGCATTGTTTTCAGTGGAAAACCTGGTGTCATTCTTATCTTTGTTCCTCTGTACATAAGGTGTCTCTTTCCTCTATAGTTTCTTTAAGATTTTCTGTTTATTGTTGAATTTGAATAATTTTTAAATGTATGTTGTAGTTTCCTTTGCATTTCTTCTGTTTTTGGTTGTCTGAGCTTGTTGGATCTTTTGAGAAATTTTGAAAATTTTCATCCATAATATTTTCCAGAACTTCTGTTCTTCCCCATTTGGGGACTCCATTTATACTTATTGAGGCCCTTTGATGTTCTATTTTGCATAGTTTTGAAAGCATTCCTTCAATGCGGATCTTTTCTTTTGTAGGGTCTAAATTTCTGTTTATTTTATTTTATCTAGGGCTTTTTTTTTTTTTCAATTTTAGACATTTAAAAAAGTTATAGGTTTGATATGGTCGTTTGTTATATATCTCCATGCATGGGTTATTTTATCTATTTATCTATTTTTTATTTTATTTTATTTTATTTTATTTTGATGCTGGGGATAGCACTTGGGGCCTGGTGGGTGCTGAGCACTTGGTCTGTCACTGAGCTGCAGCCCCACCTGTCGTGGTCAGCCCATGCTTTCCTTTACTTTCCTGAACACATGGAATGTAGTTACAGCCTCTGTTTCTGATTATATCATCTGTTATTTCTAGATTGATTTGGATTGATTTATTTTTTCCCCATAATCATAGTCATGTTTTCCTGTTTGCCTATTTGGTAATAATATTACCAAATAGATATTTTATTTTATTTTTTGCATAGACAGAGGTTTATTTAGGAAGATAGAAATACATTCAAGGGAGAATGTGGGCTGTCTCGAGAGTGAGAATATCACCTTTACCTGGTGATATTTGACTGGATGCTGGTAAGGTGAATTTTACCTTGTTGCATACTGGATATTTTTTTTTCTTTACTTTTTTTTTCTTTTTTCTTCAGTGTTCCTGGGCATTGAACTCAAGGGCTCACATGTGCTAGGCAACTGCTTTACCTCTGAGCCACATCCCCAGCTTTCCTTTATACACACACACACACACACACACACACACATTTTTTTTTTTGCACCGGGGATTGAACTCAGGGCACTAGACCACTGGGTCACATCCCCAGCCCTTTTTTTGTATTTTATTAGAGACAGGGTCTCACTGAGTTGCTAAGTGCCTCACCATTTCTGAGGCTGGCTTTGAACTCGTGATCCTCCTGCTTCAGCCTCCCAAAGTGTTGGGATTACAGGCGTGCGCCACCCTGCCTGGCCTCCTTTACATATTTTTGACCTTTGTTTTGGGACACTGCTAAGATACTTTGTGGTAGTTGATATTCTTGAATAGGATCTCCTAGACTTCATACAGGGTCCGGAATAGTTTGTCCACTGTCAATCCACGTCTGTAAGGCCAACTCCAGCCAGGTTTATTTATTTGCATTTAGTTTGTGGTTGCTTTGTGCTAAAACAACAAATTTTTTTTTACTTATTTTTTTCCCTTTTTTAAAATTTATAATAGTAGTATGTATTACAATTCTTAATGCACATATAGCATCTTTTAACATACAACTGTTTGTATACAAAGTATATAAGTACCATTCAGATCTTGAATCATGCATTTAGGATAATGATATCCATCTCATTCAACCACCAATTTTTTTTCTCTCCCCCCTTCCCCCCTTGCTCCCTTCCTTCCCCTCCCTTTCCTTTGACCGACCATTCTAGTGTTCCTCTAATCCTCCTATGTACCCCCATCCAACAACACTGTGAACTAGTCTCCTTATATCAGAGAAAACATTCGGTATTTGGATTTTTGAGATTGACTAATTTCACTTAGCATTATATTCTCCAACTTCATCCATTTGCCTGCAAATGCCATTATTTTATTCTCTTTTATTGCTGAGTAAAATTCCATTTTGTATATATACCACATTTTATTTATCCACTCATCTACTGAGGGACATCTAGGTTGGTTCCACAACCTACCTATTGTGACTTGTGCTACTATAAACATTGAAGTGGCTGTGTCACTGTAATATGCTGTTTTTAAGTCCTTTGGGAATAGACCCAGGAGTGGGATAGCTGGGTCATAGGGTGGTTCCATTCCCAGTTTTCCAAGAAATCTCCATACTGCTTTCCATAGTGGTTGCACCATTTTGCAGTCCCACCAGCAATGTATGAGTGTGCCTTTTTCCCCACATCCTCTCCAACATTTATTGTTGAACAAAATTGTTTTGGCAGAGAGAATGTTAGGCTTGTCAAGCTCAAAATGTTTACTGTCATCCTTTACAGAAAAAGTGTGCTGGCCTGCTTTTATTTATTTTAAAAAATATTTTTAATTGTAGATGGAGACAATATTTTTATGTGGTGCTGAGGATTGAACCCAGTGCCCCACATGTGCAAGGCAAGTGCTCTACCACTGAGCTACGACCCTCCGCTGGCCTGCTTTTGAAAACTTGTCTAAGCTTTTTAGGCAGAACACAGCAGTTCCAGGGCTGTTTTTTTGTTTGTTTGTTTTTGTAGTACTGGATATTAAACCTAGTAGCGCTCTACCACTGAGCTCTATCCTCAGCCCTTTTAATGATTAATTTTGAGACAGGGTCTCACTAAATTGTCTGGGCTGGCCTTGAACTTGTGACCTGCCTACCTCAGCCTCTCAAGTGACTGGGACCACAAGCGTGCATCAGGGTGCCTGTGGGGATGTTTTTGCACACCACTGAGGCAGGACCTGTCTGAGAACTTTACCCATTGCTTGTGCATTTTGAGGGTTTTCCACTCTGGCTTGTTGCTGGACAAACTGTTCTGGGCCCTGTGTGAGTATTCTGGCAGTTTTTCCACTTGCTCCTTTCCAGCGGTCCTTTCCCTAGCCTTGGGTAGTTTCTCCACTTGCTTGTGTGGATCAGTACTCAGCTGAAGGCACAAGGTGCGTCATCAACAAACCTTGGAGTATGTGCCCTTCCCCTGTACCCCATCCTGCTCCTCTCTGGTGTGCAGCTTTCTGCTCTGCACATACTCTGTGAGGAGTGCACTGTGCTCGAGTTCTGGCTGTCTTAGCCTTCCCAAATTCTCCACTCTGTCACATCAGTTCATTGAGCTTTGCTTTGGGCTACCAGTTGTCCAGTATCTTAAAACTGTTGTTTCATATTTTTTGTCTGCTTAAAAATTTTTTGAAGATTGAAAAAATATATATTTTTTTGAGGGCTAGGATGGTAAATCTAGCCTCTGCTGCTCTGTCAAGCTGAATGTGGAAATCTTCAATACAGAAACATTTAGTGTTGAAGGGGGAGTAGCAGTAAATGAAGTGTTTCTGTGGTTGAGGAGGGGTTTCTGAGTCTTTCCATTTGCATTTAATGTCTTGGGGGCCCTTTCCTCTACTGACATTCTTACTTTGAATTACTAAGAAGTTTCTTTTAATATCCATCTCTTTTTCTTTCTAGTCATGGATAAATCTGTCAAAAGAACACTTATCATAGAAATAGAAACATTTAAATTGCTGGCACGGTAGCTGATTTCTTGCTGTAGCCATTCAGAATATCTATTTTTCACTGCCGTGGGTGCTTTGAAATGAAATTGCTTGGATGGAAAAAGTTTTGTGAAACTGTAAGAATCCTTAAGTGCACTATTTAACATGCCTAAATTTAGATATTTCTCATCCTCTGTAGTCCCTAATAATCTTATTTATTTTCCTTTTGTGTTCTTATTCTGTTTTCATAGCTGGATCACATATACAAAATCAGCAGTTTTTAAAACATACTGACTTTGATTATTTTCTCTCTTCAATGATCTCTAATAAAATGAAGGGAAAAAAAAAAAAAAGAAGTGGTGACTTTGAAATCAAGTAGCAGGGTGACTTGCGAGAAAATATGTGGGACATCCAATCAGGTCCTTTTTAAGGCTTTACATATTGTCTTGCTGTTAGGATTTGAGCTTGCTTCAGCCTCCATCGGTACTGCTGAGAACAGAAGAGAACATCTTTTCTTTTAGGAGGTAATTTTTCTTGCTAAGTATGCCATAAGAACTTGAAGAATGATCTTAATTTCTCATTTTAGAATGACTGTCAACTTGAGCCAGACTGTTTAACACTTCAAAGTTAGAACACATGGACTTGTCAATAAATTTAAACATGATAGTAGTTACCATTACTACTAAGTTGTTTGAGTAATATATTATATTCACATTCTAAATGGATATTGATCTTCGTTCAGTGACTAAATTGGAGCATCTCAATTCTTATGAAATTGCTGATTCTTTTCCACTTTGTAGGTATATAGCTAAACATAAATTCTAGCCAACATTTCACAGATTTTTCATACCTTTGCTTCTTTATGCAGTATTCTTTAGGATAAAAATAAGAATACTTTTTGGGTACTAAAAATAGCAAAAATTCATTGTCTTTATAACAACAAACCTAAAATATACTACTCTGTGTTTCATTGTGTCTTGAAGGTACTTGAGGTTTATTGAGTTGCCCTTGAATCAGAGAAAGTTCTGTCAGAGCTGTCAGCAGTTGCTATTACCAGACGACTGGGGGGATCATCGTGAGCATCAGATTGTGGGTGATGTCTCTGTCACCCAGTTAAGAAGGCCCAGTCAGCTCCTTTATCCATTGGAAAACAAGAAGACAAACGCCCAGTACCTGTTTGCTGATCGAACCTGTCAGTTCCTAGTAGACCTCCTTTCTGCCCTGGGATTCAGAAGAGTACTGTGTGTTGGAACACCAAGGTATGTTCTATGATTGTTAAAAACTTTTCTCTGTCACTGTTATTTAAACTGTGGAGAGATGCATGGAGTTGTTATTTGCCATGTGTAGGGTATGGCGTGAATCTTTGAGTATTCAAAGGAGGTGGAAAACAGGGTTCCTCTCTTGAGTTTGGTACCTGTATTCCATTTGAGAGGAATCTTTGTAGATTTCTTTTTTATATACATGATAGGAGACACTCCCTTATAAGTACTGCACGCTCCTATAGGAGACACTTTCTGATTTGAGATCGAAATTGTTTATAATATGAAATGTCTCTGTTTCAGAAGAGTTCTGCCCTTTTAAAAGTATCTGCAAAACTGAAACCTTGGTTATGCCTGCCAGATTCTCCTTGGCGTTTCATTGAAATATCAGAGATATGAGAGAAAGTTGATGGGTTGTGTTGTTTGTTTGCTTATTAACTATGACATTTGTAATTTCTTACTGAATTTACTTTTGCTAATTGCCTTAGGTTGCATGAGCTGATCACATTGACAGAACCAGGTAATAAGAAGTCTAATATTAAAAGCCTTTTATTGGACATTGATTTTCGGTAGGTTTACAAAATATAATATTTATTTTCCTTCATTGTCTCCTCTTCCTTTTAATGTTTTTCTCTTTTTAATTGTTTATAATGTGACACAAGTCTTTTTTTGTTTTTATTTTCAGCATTGGGATTGAACCCAGGGGTGACCTACTACTGAGCTACATCCCTAGCCCTTCTTAATTTTTACTTTTGAAACAAGGATCTTGCTATGTTGCTGAGACAGGCCTCAAACTTGCAATTCTTCTGCTGGGCTTATAGGTGTGTGCCACCACATTGGCCTGATACAACTTTTAATCAACAATTAGAAGTAGTAGTTGGTTATGAAGAACCTTTTTAATCATGTAAGTTCAACATGTGATCTTCCATATTTCAGTAGGGAGGCAGTTGATTTCTCTTTTTGCTAGTATGCTCCCTAAATATTTGTCTGTGAATGTGTTCAGTTGTGACATAGAGGTGAATTTCTATTGAAGGAAGTTTCTTCTCATGTACCTAAGGTCAAAAATAAATGGAACTTCCTCATGCTTAATCAGATTTCTAGAATTTTGCTGGGTGTGGTGGTACATGCCTATAATCCCAGTGATTTGGAAGGCTGAGGCAGTAGGATTACAAATTCAAGGCCAGCCTCAGTAATTTACAGAGACCCTATGTAATTTAATGAGATCCTGTCTCGATAAGATAAAACAGCAGCTAGAGTTGTGGCTCAGTGGTAGAGCGCTGACCTAGCATGTATGAGGCCCTGGGTTCAATGCTCAGCACTGCATATAAATAAGTGAAGATAAAAAGATCCATTGATAACCAAAAAATATTTTTAAAAAATTAATATAAACAGGACTGGGGCTGTAACTCAATGGTAAAGCACCCGTGGATTCAATCCCCAGTAAATAAATAAACAAGTAAATAAATAAAGATTTTTAGTACTTTATTTCATAGCAGATCTTTGAAGTGTGATCAGACGTTTTAAAATACATTTTACCAGATGATGTCATACTGGGTCACTGGATACTCCTGATGTGAAGGGAATGGACAGGTCCCAAAGCAGAGGACTGGCCAGCATCTGAGTCCTGTGGAAGAATGTGAGAATTAAGTGGCCTCTGATGTGTTGGGACATACACAATGAGGCAAAGCGAGGAACATGCCAAGGTGCCCGCGCTGGTGGGCCTTTCCAAGCAGCCAACCTTTGGTTGATAACACATGGCACCTGTATCCACCTATTGTTTCTGTAATTCTGTAGAACTGAAAATACTCCTCCTAGTTTCTATAATTGTTTGAATTCCAGGAGTTCATGGTGACTCTAAAATAAGACACTGTGCTCTTAGTGTCTTATAATCTTTCATAAGATAAAAGAACATGTTCTTGAATGTATTGTCAGCCATGGTGTATCTTTTTATTTAGATCCATTTGGAGCATATTTGGCCAATATTCCAGTATTTGTTGGAGAAAATCTATGAAATCAGATATGCTTTCTCTCCCTAAAAAACAAAGCAGACAGATTTTTAAAGTGTAAAATGTCACATTAAACAGTATAACTTTTATAATTTATTTTTCTTTAGATTGCTAAGTCATTTTTCTTTTTCTGCTTTTCTTCCCTCCCTCCACCCCTCCATCCTTCTGTCCCTTTCATCCTTCCCTTATTTTTTTTTTTTCCTGTGCTGAGAATCAAACTCGGGGGTCCATACATGCTGGGCAAGTGCTGTACCACTGAACTACATCCCCAGTCCCTAAATCAATTTTATGTTGCCTGAAGTAAGCAACTGCATTTTTCAGACCTTACCTACACTTTCTCATTCCTTATTAATAGCATTTACCTGTTATCCATTCATTCCATGTTAACAGGACTAGCATAATTAGCTAAAATTTGCTCGACACACGTGATCCTTGGCAAAATTATTACACACATTTCTTCTTAATGACAACTTAATTTTTAAAATTTGAAATAGAATTCATGTCATATTCTCCATTTTAAATGTATATTAGAGTGGGTTTTGTGTGTATTTACTATATGTGGAACCATTATCACCATCTACTTTCAGAATATTTCCGTCACACTGAAATAAACCCTATCTTCACTTAGCTTGGCAACCAGTTTTGTCTCCATGGATTTGTCTGTTATGGACATTTGGTATGGAATCACTCATTAGGGACCTTTGTGTCTGACTTCTTTCAATACTCATATGTATCCTAGTGTATAGCAATTTCATTACTTTCACAGCTGTATAATATTCCATCATATGGGTATAGCAATTTCTTTTAAAAATTCTATATTCCTTTCCTAAAGTTAATATAAATGCATTATTTTAAAGGTAGTAGTTTGACTTTTGGGTTCTTATCATGTCAGCATTAACAGTAGCTGGTATTTTTTAAGTTGCAGTTCCATGTCAGGCCTATTCTAACTCATTCTTCATAATATATAGGATGGAAGCTGTTATTATCTTTGCTTTTCAGACGAGTAAACTGAGGTACAAAGAAGTGAAATAAACAAAGTCACAGTTTGTAAATGGCTAAGCCAGGATTCAAACCTAGTTGTCTGGCTCTAAAACTTAAGTTATCCTCTGGGAATAATTTTGCTTTTGAACTTATATTTAAGCCTCTCTTAAGTAGTCCATCTCTTTCTCGTCATCCCCCTGTCTCTTCCTTTCTCCCTCTGCCCTCCTCTCTTGTCCCACAAAGGTTTTCATATAAATCGAAAACTGTTTCCAGGTTATTTTTATATTTAGAATAAGGTACTCATACTAGTTGGAAATCTTTGATTGTAGTTCCAGAAATCTATTCACGTGAAGGAACTACTGGTTTTCATTCCTGGGGTCTAGGACCCAGCAGGCATCAGTCCAGGTGAGAGCCCGAGCCTCACATTGTGTTGTTAGTGCTGTCTTTCTCTCCTGTTCTTTTTCTGCATACTGGTTTGTTCTACAGACAGTTTTCCTTTGTACTGCTGGAAACTTTGTTGGCAGCACTGTTAAGCATGTACAGTTTCAGTCTGCAGGTGTGATGGAGAAAAGCAGTCTTTCCCAGGGGCTCCAGCAGCACAATTCAGGGAGTGCTGTTAGCTTGCCTGGGGGCACAACCATCACTGTGTCCTGGCCAGCCTTGGACCAGCCACGTGGAGTAGGTTTTCCATAGGAAAGAGGTGTTTGACTCAAGGAGGGGAGATTCAATTGTTAGAGAGAAGAAGAAACAAAATAAAACAAAATTAAATCATTCAAGACAATGAGACAGTTTTCAAGAACACTCTTAATTCCTGCCTTTAGCACCTTTATGTCAGTGAAAAGCATACAGTGTTATCTTTCCAATAGTGTATAGTTCTTTGAGTTTACAGTAAAAGTCATATGATGATTTTGATTTCTGTAAAGGCAAGCTTTCTTCAAGGGAGTTGTGGTAGAGTTGGGCATGATGCTACAGGCCTGTGATCGCAGCTACTCTGGAGGCTGAGGCAGTAGGATTGCAAGTTCAAGCCTAGCCGGGGCAACTCAGAAAGACAAAATTTTAAAAATAAGGAAAAAAAAAAAAAAAAAAAAAAAGGCTGGAGATGTAGCTTGGTGGTAGAGCACCCCAGGTCCAATTTCTAGTATCCCCCACCTCCCACAAGATAGTTGTGGTGGAATGATTTATGCAGAAAGAAACTTAGAAAATGCCTAGCATATGTCAAACCCTGGGTTCAATCCCCAATACCACACCCCCCCCAAAATGTATATAAGTGTGTGTCTGTATATATTTACATATGTAAACATCACATATACATGTAAATATATTCTTTATACACCCACACAAACACACACACAAAGAAATTGTTCAAATTATCTGGTTTATATTATCTTCGTTTTTAAAGGAGAATGATCTTTAATTCACCTAAAACATTCTGGATTTTGGTTTTTAAATTTCTTTAAGAATATAAACATTTTAAAAAGTAGACATACAGTATTTTTTCCACTTGCTATATTTTAGGCATAGTTCTTTATTTTTTAAAAATGCAGATATATTTCAACACTGACAAAACAGTAGTTTTCAGTATATTGACAAGGTTGTAGAACTATCATCACTAATTCTAGAACGTTTTTATCACCTTTGAAAGAAATGCTCTCCCAGTGAGCAGTCTCTTCCCATTCTTCAACCCTCAGTGTCAGGCAACCATGGTCTACTTTCTGTCTTTACAGATTTGCCCCTTCTGGGTATTTCATATAAGTAGAATCATATAGTAGGTGACCTTTTGAGTCTGGCTTCTTTGACTTAGTGTAATGTTTTCAAGGTTCATCCATACATCAGTACTACATTTTTCTTTTATGGGTAAATAACATTCCACTGTATGGATATAGGGAGTTTTGTTTATCCATTGCTGTGGTTAGGGTGTTAAAGATATCCAAGGTCCAAATGTTAAAGGCTCAGGCTCCAAGGTGGTGTTACTAGGAGCCTTTGGAGGAGTGGCATAGTGGGAGTCCATGGTGAGGCTTGCCCTTGGAAGGCAGTTTTTGTGAGACTCCTTGGCATTTCTCACAGAGGATTGTTAGAAAAGCCTGAACCTGCCTCCCACCCCCGCTTCTGTTTTTGATATGTAGTCAGTTGCTGCATTGCTCTGCACATGCAGCCACCATTGCCATCTCTTCTAGGACATGATGTAGCTAAGAGGTGGCCATCAAATTCTTCTCATCCTGCAAAACTATGAGTAAATAAACCTTTTCCCTCAGGTATTTCATTGTGGTGACACAAAGCTGACTAACCATCCATTCATTAGTTGATGGATATTTTGGTTCCTTCTACTTTTTGACTGTTATGAGTCATACTAATATGAACATTATTATAAGCTTTATATTTGTGTAAAATAGACATATCGTTCAATCTCTTGTGTGTTGTGTTAGTTTGCAAGGGCGGCCAAAACAGAACACCACAGTCTGTGGCTTCAGCAACAGGCATTTGTTCTCTCACAGTTCTGGATGCTGGAGTCCATGATGAAGGTGTCAGCACATTTGGTTTCTCCTCAGTTCTCTCTCCTTGTCTTGCCTTATCGCTGTCTCCTCACGTGGTCCTTAGTGCACACTCATCTCTGGTGTCCTCAAGTGTCCAAATTTTTTCCTGTAAGGACATCAGTTAGATTGGGTTAGTCCGCACATTTCTAAAGGCCTCATTTTAGCTTAATCACCTTTCTAAAGGTTCTATCATTGATAGTCACATTTCAAAGTACTGGTGATTAGGGCTTCAACATAAGAATTTTGAGAAGACACACATCAGTCCATAACAGGTGCATACCTAGAGGTAAAATTGCCTAGGATCATGTGGTAACTTAACTCTGTTAAACCTTTTATTTTTGGTGATACTTGGGGTTGAACCCAGAGATAAAATTTAACCATAACTATAAAATTATATAAAATTAACCATAACTATACCTGTTAAATTCCTGGCAGACAGGCCACACCTCCCAGGTACCTTAAGACAAGACACACCTCCCAAGCGACTCAAGCTGGCCAGGTCCCTTACTGAGCCAATTATGGCACACGGGTTCCCCTTCCAACCCCAGGCAGCCTATGGAGTAAGGGGTCCCTCAGACCACCGGAGTCACTATTTAAACCCTTGGCAGGCTGAAACTTGCCCTTTTCCCCTCTTTTCGCCTTTCCATCCCTTTTCCCCCCTTTCGGACCCGTTTCACCCTTTCCGCCCCTTTTTCCCCTTCTTCCCTTTTTCTTTTCATCGTCCCGTCCCTTCCCCCTCCACATGTCCCTCGGCTGATTAATAACCCCCTTTACTACACGGTGGTCCCAGCGTGTGTTCCTTTGCCCTACAATACCCATAGCCTTTTTAATTTTGAGACAGGGTCTTGCCTCAAACTTGGAATCCTTGTGTCTCTGGGATTGTAGATGGGTGCCAATGTGCCAGGCTGGTTTAACTTCTTGAGGCTCTGCCAAACTGTTTTCCAAGGTGGCCATGCTACATTATGTTCCCACCAGGAATGTATGAAGTTTCTAATTTCTCCACGTCCTTGTCAACACTTACTGTTCATCTTTTTGCATTGCAGCTCTTCATGGCTTGGATTAGCATTTCCTTGATGACTGGTGATGTTGAGTATCTCCTCATGTGCCATTTGTTTACCTGTTGGAGAAATATTTATTCAATTCTTTACCCACATTTAAGTGTTTATATTTTTATTATTGAATTCAGAGAGTTCGTAATATATTTTGGATATTAGACTTTTATCAGATTTATGATTTGCAGGTATATTCTTCCTTTTTGTGGGTTGTCTTTTCACTTTTGGTGAAATCCAGTTTTCCTCCTTTTTCTTTGTTGTTTTTTTGTGTGTGTTTTAGGTGTCATAGGTAAGACATGATTGCTAAATCCAGTCATAATATTTACATCTATGTTTAATCCTAAAATGTTACAGTTTTTGCATCTTGGATCTGTTTTTAGCCAGTTTTTGTATGTGCTTTGAGGTAGGGGTTCATCTTCTTTCTTTTGCATGTGGCTCTTCATTGCCTTAACATTTTTTATCAAAGAGGCTGTTCTTTTCTCACTGAATTGTTGTGCTACCCTACTAAAAACTAAGTGACCAGGCTGAGGAGTGTAGCTCAGTGGTAGAGCACTTGCCTAGTATGTGTAAGGCTATGGGTTCAATTCCCAGCACCACAAACAGAAAATTAAAAAAATTAAATGGCCTACATATCTTTAAAAAACAAAACAAAACTAATGACCATAAGTGTATAGATTTATTTTTGTACTTTCTATTCCACTGATCTGTGTCTATTTTTATGCCAGTCCCACATAGTTTTGATTACTTTTGCTTTATAGTAGATTTTGAAATTGAGAAATGTGAGTCTTCCAACTTTGTTTTTTTTTCCAAGATTGTTTTAGTTATTTTGGGTTTTTTGCATTTCCGTGTGAATTTTAGGATCAGCCTGTCAATATCTACAATTTTTTTTTTTTTTTTTGGTGGTACTAGGGATTGAACCCAGGGCTCTCAACCATTGAGCTATAGCCCCAACGCTTTTTATTTTTTAATTTCGAAACAGGGTCTTGCTAAGTTTTGCAGAGGCTGACCTCAAACTTGTGATCCTTCTATCTCAACCTCCCAAGTCAACTGGAATTATAAGCAAGTGCTACTGTGCCCAGCCTACTGAGATTTTTTGCATGTGATTTAAGATTAATTTGGAGATTATTTTAATATTGTCATCCAGCTGGGTTTGGTGGCACATGCCTTTAATCCCAGCTACTCAGGAGTCTGAGGCAGGAGAATTGCAAGTTAGTGGCCAGCCTGGGCAACTTCCTGTTTGAAAATTTAATAAAAGGCTTGGTGGAGGGGAGGGGGTATGGCTCTGTGGTAGAGTACTATTGGGTTCAATTCCCAGTACTGCACCCCTCAAAAGAAAGAAATATGTTCTTTAGTCCTTGAACATGAGATATTTTCCCACTTACTAGGTCTTTTATAATATCTGGGGGTCTTGGAGTATACCCTGTGAGTGGTCTGTGTTTACAGTATGATGGAGTGTGTGGCTGGCTCAGATTTCTCACAAAGACCACATGCAGTTATATCAGGAAAAGACTGGTGGGTATTGAGTGGCAATGAATAAATACTTTTGATACTTTAGTTCTGGTTTCTTGTTGCCTGATGTAAGGTCTGTCCCTGGCTGCAGGACTGCCTTGACTCCAGCCTTCTCTATGTGGACTATAAATAGCCTTTTCAGGGGTTGTTAGATATGAAGTTAACATTTGCTAAGATGGATTTCTATGTGCTCTAATTTTAGCATGAAAGATGTGAAACCCTATTTGGCAAACTATTATCCAAATAAAGTTATATCAAAAAATGAATTTCTTAGGTTCATTTTATGAACTAATTTTAGTCAGCTCTTGATTACATTTCCTGTGGGTAGAGCATGTTTCACACTTGGTAACTGACTCTCATTTAAAGAGAATGAATGGCTAAATTAAATGAATGTCCTTTTGAGCTGTTTCAAGTGCATGCTTTTCTGATTGGTTTTGTTTGCTTTATTCAATGGAGAGAGTAATTCTTTGTGACCAATTTCATTTAAACAGGGCAATGTTGAGTGATTTTTTTTTATAATTTAAAATATGAATAATTATGCTCTCTCATTTGTACTTGATGGAAACTGAGAACTGAAGTCTCTTGGCTTTTTTTCTCTCTCTGGCTCTGCACACTGCTGCCCAGAATGTTTTTGGACAGGTGTGCTGTGCTGAATTTTATGCAAATCAAATTTTCTGTTTTAATTTTCAAAAACAACTCTTGTATCTTTGTGAAGAAATTAAAAAATGAGATTAAATTAGGAGGGGATTTTATTTTCCTTTGCTGTTACTCACAAGGCAATGTAAGAGACAAGAACCTCCTCAAATGATAGTTGACCCACAGCTGTGCTAGTATCGATATACTTTTTAAAAAAAATAGTATTTACTGATTTCACTTAGCATTATATTCTCCAACTTCATCCATTTACCTGCAAATGTCATTATTTTATTCTCTTTTATTGCTGAGTAAAATTCCATTGTGTATATATACCACATTTTATTTATCCATTCATCTACCGAGGGACATCTAGGTTGGTTCCACAACCTAGCTATTGTGAATTGTGCTGCTATAAACATTGAAGTGGCTGTGTCACTGTAATATGCTGTTTTTAAGTCCTTTGGGAATAGACCCAGGAGTGGGATGGCTGGGTCATAGGTTGGTTCCATTCCCATTTTCCCAAGAAATTTCCATACTGCTTTCCATAACGGTTCACAGTTATGTTGGGTTTTTGCCAGTTCACAGTATTGTTGGGTCGAGGTACATAGGAGGATTAGAGGAACACTGTAATGGTCAAAGGGAAGGGAGGGGAAGGGAGGGAGCAAGGGGGGAAGGGGGGGAAAGCGGTTGAATAAGACGGATATCATTATTCTAAATGCATGCTTGAAGACTTGAATGCTGTGAATATACTTTGTATACAAATTGTTTTGTGTAAAAAGATGCTCTCTCTATATAGTATGAACTGTAATACATACTACTATAAACAAAAATTTTTAAAAATTAGTATTTAAAATTTAGTTAAATAGGAAGATACATTTACTGGTGATTATTGACATTGCTTCATAGATTCTGGAATGTTTATTAGGTTACAATATGTGGTTTAAATATTTTTCAGCTATCTAAGCCTTTTGTTTATTTCTTCAGTACAAATTAATGTTTTATGAAATCAGCAGATGTGCTAACTGTATCATAAATGACATTAAAATATATTTTATAGAGAATGGTAACAGCTGTTATTCTATCTCCACAAAATAGGAAGAAAAAAGTTTAGGTTATATTTTGTTGAACATAAACATAATTCTCTAACATGAGGTACATTAAGACATAAATCTTTATGTCTGATATAAAAAATACTATTTACTAAAAAAATACTATTTAGCATTTTAATATATGCTCTATAGCCAGCATGGTATGAAACACTTTACATACATTATCTCATTTATTCTGTGAAGTCCTCTGAGGCAGAAACTTATTTCCCCCATGTTTTAGATGAAGAAACCTGGACTCACAGAGGTTCACTAACTTCTTGTGGTACCCAAGTGTAAGGGAACTGCTCGGAGTTTGAAACCAGGAGTCTGACTGTAGAGCCTGTGCTCTTGACCTCAGTGGAACAGGAAGAGGATAAGCCTGGGCTGTCTGTCCTAAGTGTTCATGGTGGACACTCAGTCAGTAATGGACAGGGCAGGTGACTGAGAGTAACCATACAAGCAGAGAAATGCCCTCTCACAGTTTGGTTCCGAAATCAAATGTGTAAGAATGTGGCTCTTGATTTTTTTCATTCTTTTCAATGGTTTATGAATTCCCAAGGAAGATGGTGTGGTTCATCTATGAATTACTTAAAACAGACAATGTTCAAAATTCTTTTGTGATAACACAAAGGTTTCTATATTGTATGAAAAACTCAGAAATCAGCACAAAAGACCATAAGACCTGTCTGTATAAATGGGGGAAACAGTACAGATATAACTAAAGGATGTAGAAAACTCAGCTTTGTAAGTAGTCAAATAAATACAAATTTAAACCATAATTGGTAAGAGTTTAGCCCAGTAAATTAGCAAAAATTTATAGAATGTTAATCCCCAAAGCTGGTACTCTCATTCATTGCTGATGGCATTTTAAAGTAATATGTTAGAAAAATAAAATAGTTCATTCAGTAAATAAATGTCCCTCTTTGCTGGCACTAATTCAGTAAATGTGAATGCTCATACTTCTTTTTCTCTGATATTGAGAAACATATTTTATTAAACTAATCTGCATTAGACAAGAAAAACTGCATTACTTCTTTTTTTTATTAACCACAGAAGAAAATAATTAACAGCTGGAGCACAGAAATGTTGATTTAGTGTTTTCCTTAAAATTATTAACCATGAGAGAGATATTTTAATTGCCAACCCACTGAAAGCTTAAATTGCATAATAATCTGTCAGTAACCCAGTTGCTTATATATAGTCTCCTGGTCCAAGGAACATGTGTGTTACATATATGAGTAGTCTATAGTTTTGCCACTGGTTTATTAAACTTGGGAAAATAATTTCAGTTCATTATTAATTGTTAAGATTCCCTGAAACTTTTAGAAAGTATTATTTATTTCAAAAAACTAAAAATCATGAAGTTCATTTATGAAAGTGACTTTGTAGTTTAAAAATGTAGTTTAGGTGGGACTGCAAATTGGTGCAACCAATATGGAAAGCAGTATGGAGATTCCTTGGAACACTTGGAATGGAACCACGATTTGACCCAGCTATCCCATTCCACAGTTTATACCCAAAGGACTTAAAAGCAGCATACTACAGGGACACAGCCACATGAATGTTTATAGCAGCTCAGTTCACAATAGCTAAATTTTGGAACCAACCTAGTTGCCCTTCAGTAGATGAATGAATAAAGAAACTGTGGTATATATATATGCAGTGGAATATTACTCAGCATTAAAGATTAAAATCATGGCATTTGCAGGTAAATGGATGGAGTTGGAGAATATTATGCTAAGTAAGCTAAATCCAAAAAAAAAAAAAAAAAATCAAAGGCCAAATGTTTTCTCTGATGTGTGGATGCTGATCCATATGGGGATGGGGGGGGGGGTGGAGCATGGGGGTAATGAAGGAACTTTAGATAGGGCAAAGGGGAGGGAGGGGTAGGGAGGGGGCATGGGGGTAGGAAAGATTGTGGAATGAGATGAACATCATTACCCTAAGTACATGTATGAAGACATGAATGGTGTGACTCTACTTTGTGTACAACCAGAGACATGAAAAATTGTGCTCTATATGTGTACTGTGAATTGAAATACATTCTGCTATCCATATAACAAATTAATTAAAAAATAAAAATGAATAAAAATGTAGTTTAGTCTGTATTTATTTACTGTGTAGCTGTGACTGGGCAAATAATTCCAATAATAAATTATTTTACAGGTATTCACAGTTTTATATGGAAGATAGCTTTTGCCATTATAACATGTTTAACCATCATTTCTTTGATGGAAAGGTAAGGATTGTGACCTTTATCTCTTGCATCTCTTATTTCAGAAAAACAAATTCAAGAGTATCTCCTTTGTTATCTTTCTGTCGTTTATTGGTTTTTGTTTATTATTCAAGTGTTTTTTAAGCATCTGGAAGTAAGTCTGTTACTCCTTTTTCATGCTTTTTGGGTAAAGACCCACATTCTTATCAAGGTCTCTGGTCCCCACTTTGCTCTCTGTGCTCAGGAGCATGGCCTGTGTTTCCAGCTGCTCCAGTTCCTTCCTGCCACAGGGCCTCAGCCCATGCTGTTCCCCGCGACTTCTTTGCCTTCATAATTTCTTATCTTTCAGAATTCTCTTCCAAGGCACTTCCTCCAGTCTCCTCTGACCCCAAATAAGGTCAAATCTCCTTTGTAGAGTTACTATACAGTAATTAAATGCAGGTATGGTGAAAGAGAATGTATGAAAAATCTGTACTTTCCTCTCACTTTTGCTGTGAACCTGAAGCTGCTATTAAAAAAACAGTGTGAAGGGAAGGACAGGGGCTTGGAATAAAATTCCTTTCAATGTGATGTTAATAAAGTCCCTGAAAATACACAACTTAGCAAAACTGATGCTTCTCTTCCTAGGTTGAGCTGAGCTTTTGGTAGTGGTATTACAAATTAAAATAAGCAAGTAATCACACCTGACAGGAGGTTGGTTTTTATGTTTGGAAATTATCAAGAAGATAGCTTGAAGCTCACCCTTAGACATATGCATATAAATCAGTTTTTAAAAATATTATAAACAATGCTTGACTATGTGTTGTGCTTTGGAGTATTAGCTAATAATAGAATGAGAACTAAGCATGACTTAAAAGGTAAGCATTCAGGGGCTGGGGATTTAGTTCAGTGGTAGAGTATTGGCCTCATGTGCTCAAGGCCCCAGATTCAATGAAAAGAAAAACTAAATTATTGGTTGGGATTGAAAAATCAGTCTCCTGATTTAATAAATACAATACTCTCTTCATTTGAACCAATTTCAGCATTGGGACACATATTTTTCAGCCACGATAGCCATTAAAATCAAGTATTGAGATAAATAACAGTTAGAATTAGATGTGTTTCATTGTTTCCCAGAGTTTATGTGGTTGGTGATAACTGGGACTTGAGAACTGATCAGTTTGATTGTGAAGCAGGGTGGGGAGTCACTTGACATTGAACCATAAGGGACTCCTCAACAAGGGCTGTGGCAGTGGGAAAGGGGGACAAGAAGAGCATTGTGCCGGTATTGCTGCAGCAGAAACAGGACTTGTGGCAAGGGCAGAGAGGGAGGAGGAGCCAAAGCTACCCCTGTGTGTGAGGCCTGCAGCATTTCCATGTCATCCTTGAGAACAGAGCAGAGAGGCCTGGAGATGAAGTCTGGAAATGTGTACGTTGTGGAGCTGGTGGGGGAGTTGTGGAGCTGTGGGGGAGTCCAGCATGGCCATTTTCAAACTGCAGCTAGGGGGACAGGCCATGACAGTGATGATGAGGTAGGCAGAGTGGGTTAGGGTGTTTCATTATTTGTTTTTAATACCAAACCATGATTTTCCTTTTTTTATTTTGAATAATAAATACAAAAGCAGGGTAAAATTACATTTAAATAACTGTTGGCTAGCAATTTCACATATTTTCAAAAAGTATCATGTTATTAGCCTTTTTCTAGGAAACTCTGTGCAACTTACCATTGAAAGTTTATAGAATTACCTTATAATAAGTTTTAAAAATAATGAGTGGGATAAACTGCAATCGCTGAGCCCCACTTTATCTTTGCTTAAAGAAAATAGTGGCCAGGCCGGGCGCAGTGGCACACGCCTGTAATCCCAGCACTTGGGAGGCCGAGGCAGGAGGATCGCGAGTTCAAAGCCAGCCTCAGCAATGGCGAGGCATTTAGCAACTCAGTGAGACCCTGTCTCTAATAAAATACAAAAAAGGGGCTGGGGATGTGGCCCAGTGGTCAAGTGCCCCTGAGTTCAATCCCTGGCACCAAAAAAAAAAAAAAAAAAGAAAAAAGAAAATAGTGGCCCACCTCAGCTTTCCTTACTCTGTATTTTAGCAGCAGCCTCTAAGTAGCCCTGTGACTGTAGAGATTGATCCACAGAAGGCCATTGTAGTGATTTTACTGTCCATCAGTGCTTTTCCTGCCTATGCCCAGAGTCAAGTTTCTCCATGGAGATTTGCCATCCCTTGACAAATCTCCAAACATCTGCCTGTCACCAGTGTCTCTGAGGCTCACAGGGGACTCTGGGCAATGTACAACTCTGGTGCTGCACCTCAGTACTTTCTGGTCCAGTTGCTTAAAAAGCAAGAGTTCCTCTCACAGGGATTTATCATAGCAACTCAGTGTTTAAGATATTAAAAGATGTTATATGCCTTAATGGTAAAGGGTTTGTAGGAGCCCTAATTAAGGAGATGGCTAAGATTGCGGTTGGCTGTGAGCCATAGAGATATTCAAGCATTGCCACCTTCCATGGTCTTGCGAGACTTGGTCCGGGACATTGCGGATCGGGGTGGGCGCCATTTGCATGCTCTCGCAGGACTTGGCCCGGGACATTGCGGACGGGGTCAACGCCATTTTGTGGTGTGGTTGGAGGAGTGTGGATGGCATGTTGGAGTTGTTGTTGGAGCCGGACAGAGAAGCTAGCATAATAAAGAGCCTGTTTGTTTCCAGTCCGCCTCTGAACTTATTCCCGTGGCATTGTTGCTCCAAGCGGCAATCGCTTCAGGCAGCAACAAGGGTTTACAAGGATGCCAAACTAATTATGATGCCAGGCACCCCCTGTGGTAACTGAGTTGAAGAGAAGAGCCCAGTTGCTATGAACCTTCATAATATAAGCAACTTCTGTCTCCTAGAGGTGGCCAACACCAGAATCCTCAGAACTCATGATGGCCACGACTCCCTTGATTCTTCCCTGCAAAAAAAAAAAAAATTTTTTATGTTTTCTTAATTAAGCTAGGAGTTTAGGCATTGCTAGCTGTGTTTTAGTAAGTTGTTTTGCAGCTGTGACCAAAAGACCTGACAAGAATGATTAGAGGAGGAAGTTTATTTGGAGCTCATGGTTTCAGAGGTCTCAGTCCATAAACTGCCAGCTCCATTGCTCTGGATCTAACATGAAGCAGAACATCATGGCAGAAAGGTTTGGAGGAGGAGGGCAGCTCAAGATTTTGTCACCAGGAAGTAGAGAATCTCACTCAGCATGGACAATATATAAACCCAAGGGCACGCCTCCAGGTACCTACCTCCTCCAGCCACACCCCACCTACTTTTAGTCCCCACTCAGTTAATCCCATCAGGATTAATGCACTGATTTGGTTCAGGCTCTGATAACCCAGTCATTTCCCCTCTAAACCTTGCATTGTTTCACACATGAGCTTTTTTTTTTTTTTTTTAAACCTTTATTTTATTCATTTATGTATATGTGGTGCTAAGAATCGAACCCAGTGTCTCACATGTGCTAGGCAGGTGCTCTACCACTGAGCCACAACTCCAGCTTTTGGGAGATACCTCACATCCAAAACAAAACAGCTTGTTTATTTTCTCCCTCCCTCCCCTCTCTCCCTCCCTCCCTCCCTCCCTTCCTTCCTTCCTCCAGGGATTGAACTCAGGGGCACTCAACCACTGGGCCACATCCCCAGCCCTTTTATGTATTTTATTAGAGACTGGGTCTCACTGAGTTGCTAAGTGCCTCGCCATTGCTGAGGCTGGCTTTGAACTTGCGATTCTCCTGCCTCAGCCTCCCAAGTGCTGGTATTACCGGCGTGCGCCACCACGCCCTGCTCTTTCTATTTTTAACTAAGGAATTTAGAGGGTTTCAATTTCATCTGTGTCTTATGTCCCTGCTCATGTTAGTGAAGGAAGTAAATGCTGGGCAGTGGCTGAAAATAGCTATCCTTCAACATGCATCCTCTGCTTTAGGAGTTCTACGGGTAAGTCATCCTTGTCCTCGCATCAGTGGGTCTTCTAAGTTGATTTAGTAGTAGTAGAATAGTATATGTTTTATTAGAAAGTACATGTAGTCATTGAAGTTTAAAATGCCATTATACTTTAAACTCCTATGCCGATTTACTTCCGTAAACAAGTACTTGAAAAAGGGCTTCCAAGTGAACTGGAGATGCTATGATAGGTGTAGCTCTTATTACCTTCACCCAGAGCAAAAGATGATAACAATCCTAGCTAACGTTGGCTTTGCATTTACCGACCACTTAGATCAGCCTGTTGGGAGACGCATTTCCACTCTGGCTTTGTGGAGTAGATGAGCTTTGTATTGAGAACTTGTTTGTTTACTGCTGTGCATGTTCAAATATGCCTGTCATTTACCTGATTCTCAAAAACATGCACATGGTAATTTGTGGCTGTTATTGAACTGAACTCATGGTGGTGGACAAGCCAGATAGGAGAAAAACATGTCTTATTCTTCTTTGTGTCCCCAGGGTTTAGCACTGTCCCTGCTCCTGTTTGTTGAATTGAATTGAACATTTTAGATAGTTTTCATGGGTAATGAGTTTCTCTCTTTTAGGTTACTAAATTTAGTTTTTTAATTTAACCATTTGAAATGTGTAGTTGTTTGATAGTGATGGTATTTGAATTCGCAATTTAAAAACCTGCTTATCAAGGAACCCAAAGATAAAATCTGACAGGGTGAGGGGTGGGGGTGGGGGGCAGGCTAAGAGAGGCTTTGGATGTCACTGAGGGACCCTGCAATGGCAGGGTGACTCCCTTAAGTTTCCAGGACTAAGAGTGAGACTGAGTCTAATGCATTCTCCTCCAAATAGGATGAAGTACCTCTCTCCAGTCCTAATTTAGGAATGAATTTTTATTTGTTCCAGGCTGCCCTTGAAGTATGCAGAGCATTTTTACAGGAAGATAAAGGTGAAGGAGTCATTATGGTGACAGACCCTCCTTTTGGTGGCTTGGTTGAACCTCTGGCTAATACATTCAAGAAGTTAATTGCTATGTGGAAAGAAGGTCAAAGCCAAGGTGTGTAATTTTTTACTGACTGCAAAATAAACAAGTATCTACTTTCTGTCAAATTTTAGCCAAGCTCAGTGAATCAGAGCACTGATAGAAAATGCATGTCTCAGGCTATTCTCTTTTTAAAAACACACTTGCTTGATGATGGGGCAGACTTCATTATCGTAGTACACTTTGTATTATGCTAATCATATGTTTTTAAAACGGCTTTTAGGTAAAATACCTTTGGAAGAATATCAGTGGCTTGTCATTTGTTCAATAAATATTTACTGAGTGGCTGCTATGTGCCAGATACTGTTCAGGTATTAGGAATACATTAGTGCATAAAGCAGACATACCTCTGCCCCACAGGCCTTACATTCCCTGTTCCTAAAGTCTTGCCCAGAGCTCTTAAGGGGCCACCCAACCTCAGGCCTAGATCTCTGAACTTTGCCAAGAGATGTGTGGAGGTAGGACACTCAGTAGGCTATCAGGAGTGGTTATTGAGGATACATAGATTGCCTGCCCTAGAGGTGGGTTAATGACTGGGGACAATTATTCAGTTTAGAGTGGCTTAGGATTTCAAAGTGTTTTATATAATTATATAATTAGTTGGTACATTGATATTTTTAGGATACAGCTTCTAGCTTGTAAATTTGGTAAACGTAAGAAAGTCAGGAGTTGTGTGATCAAGGTTCTCCATTAATTGTGCTACACAACTATTGTGTTTTGGGGACACAATACAAACAAAATCTGAAACATTACTTATATTGTTAAATATTTCAATATTTGCTGTTCTTAAGACCATTAATCAGAGTGGATAAAGTCAATGTTTTGTTTTAGATATAAAAGAATATTTCCATTAACCTTTGGGAAAGGTCAAGTTGTAAATGGCACTGTAGTAAACATTTTCTTTTTGCATGAGAGAGAAATGTGTTGTATGATTGAAATTTCTACCAATACCAAAAGTTTTTCAATTAAAGTTGGTTTTTCTTTAATATTGCTTTTTTTTTTTTTTTTTTTTTTTTTTTTGATCCATTAGATGAGAGTCACAAAGAGCTGCCTATTTTCTGGATTTTCCCTTACTTTTTTGAGTCCCGAATTTGTCAGTTTTTTCCCACCTTTTGCATGCTGGATTATCAGGTATAGTAAATATTCTGTCTTCTGGAATGGTTGGGGAATAGACATTCTGCTTAAGTAAATATTCTGACAAGACTGTCCATTGATTTTAGTAATTTAAAATATTTTGAGCTATGCCATACACTAAAATTATTGCCATATATAGCTTGTTCTGTGGTTCCTAATGTCTATAATCCCTAGGTGCTTGTTAAAAATATAGATTTTTTGGGAAAAAAATACTATATAGATTCTTGAGCACCAAAAGAAACCTACAATATCAAAATCCCAGTTAATTCTAACCAATTGATCACTAGATTTCGTAGCCTATCAGGAACATGTTTATAAATGTTGTTATAGGAGAGTAAACTGCTTTTTCTGGTAGGTGGGACGCCATGTGCAGTTTATTTTAGCACCCAGAGGGTGCCAGAAACTCTAAAGAAGAGGGGCATGCCCAGGTTGTCTGGTGTCAAGAGAAGGCTCTGAGTGTGTGGCCGGGTGGGAGCTGCTGGAGAGAGTAGTCCTCTTGGGTTGGGGATGTAGCTCAATTGGTAGAGTGAGTGCTTGCCCTGCACGCATGAGACCCTGGGTTCTAACCACCAGAAATACACACACAAAAAGACCACCTGTGGGCCGGGCGTGGTGGTGCACGCCTGTAATCCTAGCACTTGGGAGGCTGAGACAGGAAGATCGCGAGTTCAAAGCCAGCCTCAGCAATATCGAGGCACTTAGCAACTCAGTGAGACCCCGTCTCTAAATAAAATACAAAAAAAGGGTTGGGGATATGGCCCACTGGGTCGAATGCCCCTGAGTTCAATCCCCAGTACCACACACAAAAGAAGACCACCTATGGTGGTCTCCATCCTTTTTAAATGAGAATAGAGGCCAAGGTCCACTGGGCTCTACACTGTCCCTCAGGTTATTTGCTTCCTTGGGTTCGGAGGTTAATCTGTTGTACTGTGGTCACCAAGTAGGCACTGCTTCCTCTTGTAATGGCATTTTTTTTTGTGTGTGTTTCTGAATGATTAACAAGCCCCTGATTCAGGCTTTTCAGTCCCAAAATTTTAAGTGTCTTCACTAACTGTTGCAAGCTAGCACTTGGGTCTTATCCCTCTAATGGTAGAGATATGTGCCATTATGAAAATGATTTTGAAGCTCTGAAAGAAACAGTGTTAGCACAAATGGGAGGAGACCCTCACTATGATTCCACCCCAAACAACAAGTATTATAATGTCCAAGTATTTATTTCTGTTCATTTTTAGAAGGAGTTTTTACATATTTGTAATCATAGAAGATAATTTTGAATTCTTTTTTCTCTGTGACTTATGTAATTGTACATTTTTAAAGTTAGCTACATAATGTTTATGCTTTTAATAAATTTAAATTATTTCATTAGGCTGTGTTATCATTCCCTTCATTTTGGACTACAGGTTGCTTCTCTACCTTTAAGGTACTATAAATAACACTGCTGTAAATAACCTTAATGCATATATTTTTCTAGTTTTTATATAACTTCCTTGAAATATTTTTCTAAAACTGAGATTACTTTCTCAAATTTAACAGGCATTTTTTATGGCTATTGAGCCATTCATATTAACAGGTTTCTTTTCAAAACTGCATAGCATAAGCCATTTTAACCTTGACTTTTTGAGGTCTGCTTCAGGCAAAATCTACATCATAATATCTCTCAAACTGCTTACTTTCCTTTTTAGGGCATCCAGTTTTCTGTTTCTTGTCTTAGTTTCTGTTTCTAGAGTTGACATTTGCGATACAGAGATAGCTAACGTATCCTGGAGATGTTAACTAAGTAACTGGTTCCAGCTGTCAGCAGCACATGCTGCCTCTGGCAGTAAGTCACCATCTAGTGCAATGCTTGGTACTTAGTAGGTGTCCCGTATATGTCAGATGGATAATTAAGTGGAAAAAAGCATGAACTGTGGATTTGAAGAGATCTGGGTTTTAATCCTGTACCAACTACTTCTCTCAAGCTCATCCTGTTTGTTAAATGGGTATACTGATAATGAAATATCTGCTTCTGCAGAGGATGCATGAAAAGAGTAAGCCCAGTCCTCAACACTTGCAAGTGTAGAATAGAGGCTGTTGCTGTCAGCATTGTTGTCATTTAGTTAGTCCCAAAATGGGACAGATCTCTTCCTCTGGCCCTGTTTTTGCATGATATCTGAGATAGTAAAATTGGCTAACCTGGGTGTGGTGGCACATGCCTATAATCCCAGCAGCTCAGGAGGCTGAGGCAGGAGGATCGATAGTTCAAACCCAGCCTCAGCAAAAGCAAGGTGTTAAACAACTTGGTGAGACCCTGTCTCCAAATTAAAAAAAAAAAAAAAAAAAGTAGGGCTGGGAATGTGACAGGGTCCCTCAGATAATGGTTGCATCTACACTTAGATAAATGTTTTATGATGGACAAGAGTTTGAAATGGTGAGGGGGAGGAAAAAAAGGCAATCTTTAATGCAGTGGCTGAGAGAGGCTCATATGGCATAACCACATGTGCCGCTTGCTTGGGCAACCTGTGTTACCGGGGAAGAACTTGAGGAAATATCCAGGGACAGTTTTGATGAATAGTTGTAAGGCCCAAGTTCATTAGAAATAACTAAACAATTCAGTGTATTAATGAAAAATGGTTCTGGTGAGCCAGGCACAGTGGCACATGCATATAATCCCAGTAACTCAGGAGGCTGGGGCAGGAGGATCACAAGTTCTAGGCTCCTCTGGGTAACTTAGCAAGATCCTACCTCAAAAAGAAAAAATGTCTGGTGATGTAGCTCAGTGATGGGGTGCCCCTGGGTTCAGACGTACTATGTGCGCATGTGTACACACACACACACACACACACAGGGTCTTGTTAGGTCATGTGTCTGACAGGGTGAAAAGTCCTTTTTTTTTTTTTTTGTAAAGAGAAAGCCAACCTTTGGAAAGCAAATTGAGAATAAAACCTAAGTTTTTCATGAGTCCTACTAAGAATAAAAATAGTTCTGCCCATTATGTGCTCATGTTGGAGAAACTGATTTCACTACATCTCCTGGTATATTTTTTAATCTTATTTGCTGTATCTCCCATTGATGATTTTTGTATTTCTTTTTTATTTTTGAAAATGTCTATGGACCTATTGTTATTTCATTTCTGAGCCTTTTGCTTTCTTCTTTTGTTACTTTAACTTCATTTTCTGGTACTTTTTTTCTTTAATATTAGCCTTCAGAAAAATTTCAAGGTCTTCTCTCCTTTCCCCATAGATCTTGATTAGGCACTTTTTCTGACATTATTGAAGATGATTGTAAGCCCTCAAGCCACAGTGCAGTAAAAAATCCCAAATCACTAAATCTCTTTTTTAAGAATACTTTTCAGGTAAATGGAAAGCAGAAGTGCTACAAATCTTCATAAAACATAAATTATGTAGACTTATGATAAAGCACTTGATAAGTACAGAATAAAATAGTATCAAAGACCTAGAAAAACAGGAGTTATTATTAAGGACAGATTATAAAGGAAGGATGTAATAATCAAAAGAAATTTTGATTTAAAGTCAGAAGATGTTTTGAGTCTTATCAGTGCCATTTAGAGGCTATTTAATCTTGGGGGAAGTCACTTGATCTTTCCAGATTCCTGTTTCCTCACCTGTAAAGTAAAATAATTGAGCCAGGGGTAGTGGCACTAATCTTGGCCACTCCAGAGTCTGAGGCAGGAGGATCACAAGTGTGAGGTCAGCCTCAGCAATTTAGCAAGACTCTGTCTCAAAATAAAAATAAAAAATAAGAAGGGCTTGGGGATGTACCTTACTGTTAGAATGTACCTGGATTAAATCCCCTGTACTGGGGTGGAGAGGTGAGGAGTTGTGGCTAGGAAAAAGAAAGATTGAACCGGAAAAGGGATGGTAAGTTTCACTTTTAGTGCTAAATCTGATAAATGGTAGTGACTTTCTGGAGAATTTGTTGAGGCTATCAGGCTCAGGCAGCAGAGTAACATGATTGATTAGTGATGTCTGCCATCCGCTCAGAGTCAGGGAGTAGTGGTGTTCATGTCCTGTAGTTACCACGTCTGAATTCAGTGATCTCACAGCTCTTTCTCATTGAGCATTCTCTTTTCTCTTATTTCTGTTTACCATGGGACACTTAGCTGGAGTGTTGAAGGTAGAGCTGTTTGCTTTTGTCAAAGCTACTCTTTTGTAAAATCAGTCTGTGTAGAAAACTTTCAATGTTAATTTCATGGTCAGAAAAGAAACTCTTTTGACAGGAATTTCTGGGAAATTATTATGTATTAAAAGATGGCAACCAAATCCCTTGAAACTCAATGTGTAATAAACAGTTATGAAAGAGGGGATAAGAGACACATAGGAATTTTAACTAAGAGAATACCTAAAATATGGGGAATGTGACTGAAAGATTTACTGCTGGGTGGAAGCTGGTCGATGTGTGGAATGCATTTGGGACCTTTGGTCTCTGCTGAAGTTAAAAGAACAGTCCTCAGGGTGTCGAGGGAATGCTTGCTTTCTATCTTTGATCTTTGTGCCCGACATAATGCCTGGAGCATAGTAGGTGCAAAACAAATATTTGTGGACCTGAATGTCTTGGTTCTCCACATAACTAGTTTCACCCTCATGTTACAGAAGATATTTGCTTATAGATCAAATTAAAAGCTAGGAATTGCAGAGATTTTGTGCTTTCCCTCATTTCTATACAGTACTTCATCACATTAATCAGTTTCGTGGGAGAAATTTTCTATTTGAAAATGCCTCTCATCATCATTGTGAGTGAAATGTCAGGGATAATGATGGGAAGATGGTGTATCAGCTCTACCACTAGTGATGTGCAATTTGCAAAATTGTGTTTGCTTTACAGCACTTCCACAGGAGGTTTATTTGTGTGGATGAAGCTATGAAATATGGATGTATGTTAGAGGTACATTAATTTGCCCTAGCAGCATGCATTTTACATACCATATGTTTATAGTTAATTAGCACAACAAACCTGCATTTAAAAATAATAATAATCTCAATTAGGTTATGCAAAATCAAGCAATCAGCCACCTTCTTGACACATACATTCTCTGATTCCTTGGGTACCCATAAAGAAATTGTTCTTTTTTTCTCTGTCTTCCATCTGCTATCTATTACGTTGCATAGGATGGCCATGTACTAGAAACTTTTCCACAATATTCTTTTCCAACATTTGAAAACGTTCATAAGATTCTCTTAGAATTTTTTTTCTTATGACATTCATAAATTTTATGTTCAAAATATCTTTATTGAATTTAAATAAGGAACCATATATTCAAATGCACAGTGGAGTACATTAGGGAAAAGTTGTGAATTTAAGTCCTTTTAAAAGATTTCAAAGTACTTATGGTACTTTTAAAAGGTGATTGTGAAGTAGAATCTATTTTTGTATCTTAGTCTGTAATAGGTAACATGTATTCACAGAATTTTGAAAGTTGGGAAGAAACAGAGGTAACCTGGGCTGGCTTCCCAATGTAATGATCCTCTCTGCTGAATTCATGACGAGCAGTCATCTAGCTTCACTTGAGTGCTTTCAGTGAGCGGAGTCCTATAGCCTTACAAGGCAACTCAATTTATTTAATAGCCCTAATCGTTAGAAAATTTTCTCATATTGAGATAAAATATGCTTCCCATTAACTTCTAACCATTGGTCCTAGTTCTGTTCTCTGAGGCAATAAAGGATAAGTCTAATTTCTATTCCATATGACGTCCCTTCAGTTGTAAAATAGCTGTCAGTCTCTCCCAGTCTTCTCTTTTCTGAACAAACACCCCCAATTTGTTAAACTGTAAATCCAATTCATTCCCATTATTTTCAATAGAAATGAGCCAGTTTTATCAATGTATCTCTTAAAATGTAATGACTGAACACAGGGCTGCAAATGCTGTCCCTCCTGTTACTTTCCTTGTTAGGGTACTACACTTGGTAGAGGTCACCTGTGAGCCCGCTGGGCTTCCACAGTTAGGCTGAACTTGGGCTCACATGCTGGCAGTCAGCCAGAAACCCCTGGGGGTTTTCCACATCATCCCTTGGGACTGGGACTCCTCATCCTCTACCTGTATTGGGCTCATAAAAATGGTATTCTCATGGTATTCTGGTGGATAATCTAAAGCATTGGATCTCCAACTTGAGTTTGCTGGGAGATGTGATAAAGCAGACTGCTAGGCTCCACTCCCAAAGTTTCTGATTTGTTAGGTCCTAGGTGGGGTGAGAATTTGCATTTTTAATAAGATCCCAGGTAATGCTGATCTTGCTGATCCATTTTGAGAATAACTGATCTGAAGAAAGATGGATTGAGTAGCCAAGTGGATTCATAAACCAGATTGAGAAGTGTGTGCAAAGTAGACTCGAGGACAGAATCAAGAAGCTGGTAGAAATCATGAAATCATGCTTGTTAGCTTCAGTTTACTTTTTTTTTTTTTTTGGTGCTGGGGATTGAACCCAAGGCCTTGTGCATGCAAGACAAGCACTCTACCAGCTGAGCTACCCAGTGCAGCTTCAGTTTACTTTTAAGATAGTCTAAAACTGCCAGTTGAGCTAGTGATCTTGTGGGAGAGGTACATGTTTGAAATAGTCTTAGTGGGGAGAACACTTGTAGTTGTGGACCCTTCTCTTTATCTCTGCCTTTCTACCTCATGCCACCCACTAGATTAAGTATTTATGTACATAATCTCATTTAACCTTCACAGTAACCTTAAAGCAGGAACCAAAACCTCCTTTAACAGATAGAAAATATGTAAACTTCCCTAAGGTCATATAACAAGTAAGTGGGAGAGCCACTGTCTGACCCCTGAATCTGTGCTCTGCCTGAATGCTAGAGGACATGTCATGAGTGGAGGTCACAGTGAGGCCACCCTGAGACCTGGTGGACTGAAAGCTGACATCTAGCCAACTTCACATGCAAGAACACAGTCCCAACAAAGCTAGCATACATCTTTGAAGGCATAGTTTTTTAAGGCCAAAAGCTAAATTCTTAATTGTGTAACAGACTTTCTAATACAGTCTATTGTGTTAGGTAAAAGATTAGTGTTGTTCCTTTAATATTAGAAAACATGAATTTGTTGTAAAAGATTTTACCTTTTTTATGATGAAATTGTATTGTCATAGAGGACTCTCTGAGCTGTTAATTAATAAGTAAGCTCTTCCTCTTTTTTTTTTTTTTTTTTTTTTTTGTAGTGCTGAAGATTTAACCTAGGGCCTTGTGCATGCGAGGCAAGCACTCTACCAACTGAGCCATATCCCCAGCCCATAAACTGTTACTTTTAAGAATTTCTTATTAAGTAATTTGGTTTAATCTGCATCTTGGCATTAGCTTGTTTGTTTATTGGTTTGAAAACTTAGTAAATGTTGACTCATTTGAGTACATTTTCTTTTTACCTTGATTTTTTCAACTTTCTAGGTAGATTATGACAATCACGCACTTTATAAGCATGGAAAGACAGGTCGAAAACAGTCTCCTGTGCGTATTTTTACCAACATTCCACCCAACAAAATAATCCTTCCTACTGAAGAAGGGTACAGGTAAGATCACAGTAGGACTTTGAAATTCACATCACTGAAAATATGGTTATGTGTAACTAAAACAGTGAAGTGCTTTCAATATTGGGTCATTTCATTTTTCTGTTGCTTTTAAGTTTGGTCCATAATTTCATATTGAATTGAATTCTGATTACCTCCAATTTCTGGAACAAGTGCTTTGTAAACTTTTATCTACTCTAAGAATCTCAATAAATATATGCAGCTGTTGCATTTCTCTTTAGATTTTGCCCTCTGTGTCAACGATATGTTTCTCTTGAGAATCGACACTGTGAGCACTGTGATTCTTGCACATCCAAGGTATAGTTTTATTATACAATAATTTTTCTTAATTCTTATTTAATCTAGGACTCCTTTTTTTAAATTTTTTTTTTTTTTTTTTTGTGGTACCGGGGATTGAACTCAGGGGCACTCATCTACTGGGTCACATCCCCAGCCCTTTTTTTGTATTTTATTTAGAGACAGGGTCTCACTGAGTTGCTAAGTGCCTCGCCACTGCTGAGGCTGGCTTTGAACTCGCGATCCTCCTGCCTCAGCCTCCCAAAGTGCTGGGATTACAGGCGTGCGTGCGCCACCGCGCCCGGCGTTAAATTTTGTTTTTAATTGGTACATTTTATATGTCATATTTGTCCATGCATGTAATTTGCTTATTCTCTTCCCACATCACCTTCCCTTTTCCTCCTGTCCTCCCTCCCCTATCCACTTGCTCTACTGATCCCTCTTCTATTATTATTATTTTATTTTAGTACACTATCATTATATATATAAGTAGAATTCCTTGTGGTATATTTGCACATGGATATAACATACTTTGGTAGATTTCATTCCTCAGTACTTCCCATTCTCTCTCACTGGATTCCCTTCCTTTCTTCTATGGGTCTCCCTTCTATTTTTGTAAGAACATCCCCACCCCTTTATTTCTTTCTCTTCCTGGTATGAGAGAAAACATTTGACCCTTGACTTTCTGAATCTGACTTATGTTACTTGGCATGATGTCTCCAGTTCATCCATTTACCAACAAATTACATGATGTTATTCTTCTTTGTAACTGAGTAAAACTTCATTTTGTATATTTACAATGTTTTCTTTGTCCATTTGTCTGTTGATGTGTACCTAGGTGCGTTCTGTAAGTTGGCTATTATGAATTGTGCTGCTGTGAACATTGGTACACATGTGTCACTATTGTATGCTGGTTTTAGTTCTTTTGGATAAATACCATGGAGTGGGATGGCTGGATCATACAGTGGTTCCTTCCCAGTCTTTTGAGTAATCTTCATATTGCTTTCCAGAGTGGTTGTACTAATTAGCAGTCCCACAAGCAATGTCCTCCAGTGTATATTTTTCCCCACATCCTTTCCAGCTAAGTATACTTTAATACAATAGTACTTTATTTCTAGTTATAGAGTACAACAGGCTTTTAAAAGTACTTAATAGCCTTCAATCATCAACAGTTACTTGAGTTCATTTCCATATGATACTGTGTGACCACTAAAATCAGGAGTGTTTTAAATAAGCCACTAAATGAGTACTAGATTTGTATGTCTGTTGAGAGAAAAATTATTAGGTTTCAAATAAGGCATTGAACATGAGATACCATCACTGTTATTAATTGTAGTAATAATTAATAACATGTGTGGTACACTTTTTACATGTCAGGCCCTTGCCTAAGAGCTTTGGATTTGCATGGATTAATGCATTTAATCCTCACAACAGCTTTAGGAGGTAGGTTCAATTACTCCCCACTTTTTTATCGATAAGGAAGGACTATAAGGGACATGTCTCATATTTATTATTTTTTTCTTAATAAACTTTATTTTAAAAAACAGCTTAAAGTTCACAGCAAAATAGAACAGAGGGTACAGAAATTTCCCATGTTCTTTTTTTTTTTTGGTACTGGGGATTGAACTCAGGGGCACTCGACCACTGGGTCACATCCCCAGCCCTTTTTTGTATTTTATTGGAGACAGGGTCTCACTGAGTTGCTAAGTGCCTCGCCATTGCTGAGGCTGGCTTTGAACTCGCAATCCTCTTGCCTCAGCCTCCCAAGTGCTGGGATTACAGGCGTGCGCCACTGCACCTGGCTTCCCATATTCTTTCTACCCACTCTCTCATGCATAGTCCCCCACTATCAGTAGATGCATGCACTCATCAACACTTCATAACACCACGAGTCCATGACTTACGTGAAGGTTCACTCCTGGTGTTGCAATTCTTTGGATTTGAATGACTGTATGATGACTGTGGATACCTACTGAAGGACATCTTCTTGATTGCTTCCAAGTTTGGGCAATTATGAATAAACTTCCTATTTCATTTTTAGGAAGGTAGAGAGCCCCTTCAATTTTGTTTATTTCTGCTAAATCTATTCAGAAAAAGGATGCTTTTTTTTTTTTTTTTTTGCTATTAAGCATAGATTATTCTCCCAAGAAAAGGATGCATTTATATAAATATCAGAAAAATTATTACTGATCATACTTGTTTTTTCCCCCCCATGTTTCTTCGTGGGTACATTATAGTTGTATTTGACTTGTTTTTAACTATAGTAATACTTTTGATTATATATTTTCTCTTAGTTTAGAAATTATCTGTAATTACACCCAGATTGTATGGAGTTTAAAATGGAGGAATACAAAACATTATTATTTAGAGATGTACACATAAATGGCAAAAGTAAAAAGAGCAGGGAAATGACCATATCAAAGACCAGACAGTGTTTGTTGTTCCTGGGGAAGGAGGGACGCTGACGGGAAGGGGTGCCTGGGCGGGTCTGGGTGCTGGTGGTATCTGCTTCTTGACCTGGTGGGTTTCCTTAGAGTTGCTTTAAAATATGCCTTAAATTAGACATATGTATTTTATGTACTTTTCTAGATATATTTTACTTCACGGTTTTAATATTACTCAAAGAGTAAGCTGTAATCTATCTTCGCAAGTTGCTTAAAGCTCTCAAATATGAATGTCATTAAGGATTATGTAGTATAGACACATAAAATTATGAATCATTAATTCTCTTGAAATTTTCATTATGAATCCTTCTTTGTACAGATTAGGTTGCTTGAACTGGAGTGGATTTTCAAGATCATTTAGATAAATCTCCTAATTTCACAGTTAAGGAAATTGAGGCCCATCAAGGAGGCATTTGAATTGAGTAGAGAAATGCATAAATTAAAATCAGAGTATTTAATTGTGAAGCCCAGGAAAGGGAGAAATAAGGAATGAATAATTTACATAGATTTTAATAAGACATTTTAATTTTTAATTGTGGAACTTGATTTTTTAATAACAAATTAAATATAATTTAAAAATTGTTTTTGTAGGATGGCAGGAAATGGAACCATTGCTTTCTCTGCAAAAAGTGTGTTAAGCCTTGTAAGTATTGAGACTTAAGTGTTTGAGCTCTGAAAACATTTTTTAGTTTTTCCTTTATCTAAATAGTATTTTTATTTCATTGCATTTAAAAAGAAAAAGTAATTAATGTAGAGACCTGATAGAACTTATTTGCTTTTTAATCTTTATAATTACCAACATGTATGTTTTGTTTTCCATGGGGAGAGATGACTGCTAACCTGTTTTAGAGTGACATTTGGCTTGACTAAAATTTATTTTATTGTTATTGTTATTATTTTGGTTTAACTAATTTTAATAGGGCTCTATGCCACTCGGCCAGCTTCCATGTTACTAGCTCTCAGCTCATGACTTTGTTGAATTTGTTGCGTGTAAAAGAGAGAAGTTAGCTGGTTTATGTGGGATTATACCCTCTTTACTTTGGTTTCTTTAGCCAAATTAAGCTAGCTGTGCAAATCAGCCACAACATTTGAAATAAATGCTATTCCTGCATTCTACCTTAAAAGTCAATAAAATTAAAAGTTATATCGAGTGAACTTCTAAAACTTCAATTTTTATTTTACAGCCTGGATCCACTGTAGCATTTGCAATCACTGTGCTGTTCCAGATCATTCTTGTGAGGGCACGAAAGATGGCTGCTTTATTTGTGGTGAATTAGATCACAAACGCAGTACTTGTCCTAACATTGGCACCTCTAAGAAAGCTAACAAGTTAGTTGAATTTTTTTTATTACTAGAAAAAAATTTCTTTGTGTACTTTGTATGGAATAATCTACAAAAGTACAGGGCATCCAGAGGATTCAAAAGTGGTAACTTGTTATTGTTGCCATGACATTGTTCACAGAGATGGGGGAGGGAGAATGCCTAGAGGTCTGAGAGGGTGCTTTCAGGGAGCTCATGGCTTTACAGGTTAAACACAGAAATAACCAAAACACGAGGTGGAAGGTAATTTCACATCTGTGGTTCATGTGGAATCATAATTTTGAAATGAGAGTTCAAGCATTATGGAAGGACATGCTATTTAGATCAGGCTTTGAGGCACAGATCATATATACACAGTGGTGGAAAGGGTAGAGAAGGCATTTCAGGAGGCATTTCATTTGATTCCCCGCAGTGGGAAATGAAGTTATTTTTTTAAATTACATCCAATTTCAAGGAAAATATTGAGACATGTTTAATACTTAAATATTTAAATTTCTATTATTATTTTTTCCTGTGATTATTTTCACTGTTCCCACCATTATTTCTTATTGATTGAAACTCAGAGCAAAAGTTATACCAGTGACAGTACCATACTTAGAAAAACTACTGTTGTTTCAGTGGGCTGAATTTGAATGATTATACTTTTATTTTTTTAAACTGAAAGAGGTTATAGGGATTAAGTTGTCTTGTTTTGTTGATTTTTAAAAACAGCAACAACAAAAACTTACTTAACATCACTGTTATTAGTTGCAGGTTACCAGATAGCTAGATTTAACATTATGTCAGAATCAAAATTAGGATAAAAGTATTGAACTGTATCATATGATTTGTGATGAAAAGCCATTAGTGTTACAAATATCTGATGCTTTAGTAACTATTTATGATTATAATTATTTTCTACTTGTTTATTTATTTTTTCCCAGTGGAAATTAGTATTTTTCATGATGCTGAGGATGAAATCCATAGGCTCTCTCCAACTGAGCTATATCCCCAGTTCTCCTTAGTTTTTTTTTATTATGAGACAGGTTCTCACTAAGTTTCTGAGGCTGAGTTTGAACTTGCAGTCCTCTTAATTCAGCTTCCCCAGTAGCTGGGATTACTGGGTATGCCACCACATCAGACTGGAAATGTTTTCCCATTAAGGTCCAGCCACTTGAATTCTGCCTACTATTTAAATTGCCTCTTCACGAATTTAATTATTTTCACTAAGTAGACCAAGGTAGAAGTAGAATCTAAAAAATAATAATTAGACGAATCTTATATTTTTCACTAGTAACCTCTGACTTTTAGTCTGGAATTATTGCATCATTTATAGTGTAATTTTGGGTGGAAACAGGAGCGACAGGTTCAGCCTTTAATTCTGTGAATTTAAGATACATGGAAACTGAGTTGGCATTTTAGTAACTGTAGGCTCTTGGTTCCTTCATAAATGGCTAGTGTATTTGATACTAACATTGTTTTCATTGGGGGAAATCATCTAGTATATTTCAGTATTAGATTTTATCAATTTTAATTCCAAGAGCAAATCCCTTGAGATGTGGTTTCCCTGATAATTCTTAAATAGTATTTACTTTCTTCTTTCCAAGAAGATTCCTAAACTTGTTATTGCTTTCAAAAGATATTGATAATGAAATTGGCAAGGCAAAATTATTTTTTCATTATAATAGTAAAAAATAATTTTAATAGCCTTTTTATCGCATGTGTCATAAAAGGGCTCCCAAACTTGTGCTCTTTACAACTAGCTGTCTTACATTTTTTGTTTTTCCTTAGTGGTAATATTTCTTTAGGTGTGAACTGGAATGGTGCTGGCTCCCTCTTGTGGTTAAAACTCATTTTATCAGTTACATAAATCCTTGCATTTAGAGGACAGATACTAGGTCAATTTAATTTTAAGGCAGAATAAAACAGTTATTATACTCAATCATTTCATCACAGTTAAAAGACTTTCTCTCTGGAAAGTTTTGCTTATTTATATTACAAATTAATATTTGTAAATATTTTCCTTTTGGTTTTGTTTACTATATTCCCAAGTGAGATCTGGTTCATTTTTAGTTTTACTTAGGGGTAGATGAACTGAAGAGAAATTTAAATTTTGCATATAGGAACACATGGCTTCATTGACTTTGCTATTAGTGAAAACACTTTACATCATTAAATTTGCTAAATCATTACATGTCTGAAAATTATCCTACTTAAAAAAGATGGCTGGGGGAGAGAAGAGATTTATAAGGATTTTTTTATTATGAATTGATGAGGTATCCCAGTCCATAGTGTAGAAGCTAAATATGGTAAAAAGTAACATAGTCAAGCAAAATTCCACATAATGGTCATGTGAAACTACTAATAATAGCCAATATTTATTGAGTGACTACTATATGATTAGCATTTTACTTCAGTAACTTAGAGTATATGTATCAAGGTGATTAAGAGCACAGGGTCTGGAATCAGCTGGCCCTGATGTTTCCTCTTTGGATGATATACATCAAAGCCTCAATTTCTTCACCTAAAAGTAGTTGGGAGAAGGGTGACATCTGCCTTGCTCAGTTTCCCTCCTAGATCCTTAAAGATTATGTCCATTCAATTTTGTGTTCCCCACATCTAACATACACCATGCTGATTGAACAAAAAGTGAGGGCTAAGTTTGACCCATTAGAGGATTATGTGCTATTAATGAAGCTCTTCTCCCAGATTTTGTCCTGGGAAGACCAAGAAGGGCAGAGTTTGTTGTGGCTTATGAGAGGTAAACTCTGATGACTGATATTCCTGGGTGGCCAGGGAAGTTTCCATGTGTGCCAATGGCTGTTAGTGTCAGCCCATTCCTTGGTTCTTGAAGTTATAACTTATTGTTGCTGCCTGAAGCGATTGTAGCTTGGAGCAACAAAGCCACGGGAATAAGTTCAGAGGCAGACTGGAACCGAACAGGCTCTTTATTCTGGTAGCTTCTCTCTCTGGCTCCAACAACAACTCCCACACGCACCACACACCACCAAAAACCCAAAAAACAATGGCGCCCACCCGATCAGCAATGTCCCGCTCAAGCCTCGGGAGATCCCGGGCCAAGTCCCGCGAGACCACGGAAGGTGGCAATGACCGAACATCTCCATGGCCCCAGCCAACTGCAATCTCAGCCATCTCCCCAATCAGGGCTCCTGCAACTTATAAGCAGCATGACTTTGCTAGCCTAGAGACATTGAAAGAACGTACCAGTAATCTCTCCCAGCCACAGATTCCATGTAACTTAGTTCAGAGAACACCAGAAACAAAAAGATCTGTTTTTGTTTTTGTTTATACCAGGCATGAACGTAGGGGTGCTTAACCATTAAGCCACATCCCCAGCCATTTTTCCCTTTATCTGTTTAGAAATAGGGTCTCACTAAGTTGCTTAGGCCTTGATAAATTGCTGAGGCTGGCTTTGAACTCGTGATCCTCCTGCTTTAGTCTCCTGGGAATATAGGCATGCACCATTGCACCCTGAGAAGGGATCTGTTTTGTCTGATGTGGTATAGTGTTTTGAGAGGGTGAAGAGGGTGAAGTGAGTTCCAGCCTGTTCATTTTGAAACTAGTCTTCAAGAAGATAGGGACCACAAAAGGTGGACCTCCTGCGTGGCACTTGTCAGGACTTTTATACCTGCAGAGGGAAGGAAAATTAGCTGCAGGGCTTATAAAAATAGTTCCTTTCAAGTGTCAGTTTTTCCATAGTGCTCTTTAATTTTTCTACCGCTGCTAATGCCACATGTATTAATCCTTGTCCTAAAAAGTATAATCCAGGGATTTGGAGATTGAAGTGCCGAGCTGAGCAGTAGAGATACACCAAAAAAAGCAAAAGCCGAAAACGAACTCACTCATTGGTGTGGTTGTTTACCTTTGTGGTGTGTTTGTCCCAAATAGCTTGTTCTAAACCTATAGTCGTCATCTTTTAAAGAAATGTCTTTTCTCAAGCATTTTGCTTGGTCAGGCCTCTATTTCTTTGTTGTTATGGTTAGGATATTGAGGATTTATACTTATGGTACAGCAAATTCTTTCCCTTCTATTTTCTTATTTGGTTAGCTAGTTAATTAAACTTCAACATAATTACATAATTCACTGTGCTCATTCTACAAAATAATTTAGCACCTTGTTTTTCAGAGCTGTCAGAAAGCAGAAGCAAAGAAAAAGTAATAAGATGAAAATGGAGACCACGAAAGGACAATCCATGAATCATACATCTGTTACAAGGAAAAAGAAGAGGAGGGAGAGAGCCCATCAATATCTTTGCTCTTAAATGTCCAGTGACTTGAGAATAAGAAAGATTTATAGTCCAACCTTTGATGCCATTTTCTGCAAGTGCCACACTGGACTTAAATTCAGTCGATTTAAAGGTATGCACCTTTGTAAGCTCAATAATAGGCAGGTGGCATTTGCTGGCTTCTCCTTCCCTCCTCTGCCTCTCTGGAGACCTGGGGAGCTGTTCCATCCTGAGCTGGTTTACTGGTGCACTCTGCATGCTGTTTTCCCTTCTAAATCTCTCCCAATCTTATTATTTTAGCCTCCTTTGCCTGAAAAGTGGACATGCAGCATTCTTTTGCAGATGATTTCAGAAGAAAGTGAAAGTAAAAAACTATAAAGTTTTGTTTACATTGAACATAAAAGTGTGTTCAGATATGAAAATATCTTGTTAAATAGTAAGCAGTGGTTAACCTCTGTTGCAAAGAAAAGTACAATTTACAGTTATTTTTCGATTGAATCTGATGATGGGAAGAATTTTTGCAAAGGCACTCTATGGATATAAAGATCATAATGATATTATTATTAAATGCTTATTTTTTTCAGTACTTTTTGTAGTTGTCCTTGATGGTATAGACTTACTTAAATACTGGATGAATGAGACATTAAGAGCCATGACTTGCTGTCACTTCAGTGTCAGTGAGTACTGTGCCTCATCTGGTATTTTAGTTTTAGGCAAGTAGGACTGTTTAATGCATGGTGTAAAATACTCAAGCATGGCCCAGAGCAATAGGGTAGTGGTGTACCTCAGGCAACCTCAAAATAGGACTTAAAACTTTGGGACTTAATAAGCATCAGACAATTCTTCTTTGCATTCTCTACCCTTTGCAATGCTGGGGATGAGCCCAGGACTCTGTGTATGATAGACAAGCATTCTACTGCTGTGCTACACCCCTAGCCCTGTCTTGTTTACTTTGGAATGTAATTGCTGTGATGATAGGAAAGGCAGGTCTGGAGATGATTGGATGAGACATAAACTTTGTAAAATCATTGTGAGTTCCCCCTCTCTGATTCAAGCCTGGATAGGGATATTGCCTTACTTGTATGGTGTTCACCATATATTGGTAAAATACTTTGAATTCTCCTCTGAAACTCAAACATCCCTGAGTGACTCTGACCACTAAACAATTGGGTCCTATGGTCAGTGGTTATTTTCATCTACATGTTCCTTAATTTTAAGATAACATCAATGGTAAAATCACCATCGAAGCCTGGTGCATGTGGTTCTATCTAGTTACTTGGGAGGCTGATGCAGGAGGACTGCTTGAGCCCAGGAGTTAGAGGCCAGCCTGGGCAACATAGCAAGACCCCCATCTCCAAAATTGAAAAAAAAAAATTATCATAGCTTTCCTGGGGACAAAAAAAGAAACATTATTCTATTAATTATACATATTAATTTTTTAGATTTTCTGATTTTAGGAATATTGAGATGCAGAAAGAGTACAACTTTAGAATTGAGGAAATAGAGTCTTAGTTCTAATGAGAAATAATTTTCCTTAAAACTTTGTTATCTTAGAAAATTAGAATTAGGTAATTGGGTGATTCTGTTCTTATACTCAATACCAATTTTTTTTTAGTTGTTGATAGACTTTTATTATATTTATTTATGTGCAGTGCTGAGAATCAAATCCAGTGCCTCACAGATACCTCATATATTCTACCACTGGGCCCGAGCCCCAGCCCTACTCGGTACCAACTTTAAGGATTTAATCTCTGAACATTGAGACACCTACTCAAAATAGTAATGGGAAAAAAAAATCTCTGAAATTTGATAGATAAAAATTTGTAAGCTTTTTAAAAGTTGACATTTTAAATAAATGATTACAGGTAAGTTTCATTCTGCTTCTTATATTACCAAATTTCTGCTTCTTATATTACCAAACTATTACCACCTCATAGTTTTAAGCTCTCCATGAGACTTCACAGTTTTTTCTTCATTAGTCTGATACTTAGTCTGTAATATGCTGCTGCCTTTTCATCCTACACTGCTCTTCCTGCTTGGAATATGACCATCTGTTGAAATCTTCCAGAGTCGTCTGGATCCATGAGTCTGGATACCATCCAGTATCTTCTTCTCTGAACCCCTCAGTGTTCTGTACCACCTATTTTATTTTCCAAAGAGTTAAGCTTTCAATGATAGTATGCATTTTATCTATGCTTAGTAAATGCCTTGTAGGTGCTCAATAAAAATGAGAAAAGAATAGAATTGTCTTTGAGATGGTAGGCATGCCTAAGATGTGGAAAGGACTTGCTCTTGTGTGTTTCTTCTAAAGACTGAAAAAAGGAAAACGGACCTAAATAATATTGGAAGTGATTAGGAGTTGATATGTGGCCCACCTTAATGTTGAGGTTCTAAATGTGGGCATGTGCAGGGAGGAAGATTGGTAGCCTCATCCAGAAGCCTTTGAACTTAGACAGTAATTCAGTTTTGGGAGTAACTTGAAGAAAAACCCTTGAGTTGATATCTGGCCCCTTCAAAGCAATCTATAAAATATTTGGCATCTGAGAGAGATTTGGCTAATTCTGAAATATAAAACTACAGCTTAAAAAGGGTGCAATGTGCCGGGCGTGGTGGCTCACGCCTGTAATCCTAGCACTTGGGAGGCTGAGGCAGGAGGATCGCGAGTTCAAAGCCAGCCTCAGCAATGGCGAGGCACTTAGCAACTCAGTGAGACCCCGTCTCTAAATAAAATACAAAAAAAGGCCTGGCGATGTGACTCAGTAGTGTAGTGCCCCTGAATTCAATTCCTGCTACCAAAAAAAAAAAAAGAGTCCAATGTCCTACCACCTCTTGCAGTGTCCTTATTGGTCTCTCCAGGGGAGCAGTACATCTCTGGCCAGTGAAATTAAAGTGTGTGTGTGTTAGTGTGTTTTCATTTTATACTTCTTTTAAGGTATTTAAATCGTGCTCTGTAGTAGAACGACTTTATGGACTTGTTTACCCTATATGTATGAGAAGCTTGGTGATGGCAGAGACCTGTGGGTGTCATTGGGTTTGCTCACTAGAGCTCCTAGAAATGTGCCTTGCACAAGGTGATATCAAAGATCCCCAGCTGCATTGCATGTGGTATCAGTTAATGGGCAGCAGGCAGCCAGACTGACACGTTTTCCTGGTAGTAGTAGGTGTTCATAAATACCACTTACTAAGTGGAAATGTCATTTATAGACTTCTTTATGCCTCAGCACCGCAGCTGTGCTACTTAAGAAGCTAGTACACTTAGAGTTACCTAGGAAAGGAAAGCTTCTACAAATGTAAAGGAAAATCTGATTTTACTTATTTAATGTGATTTTAGTTGGAACATTAGGACATGGGTTTAATTAGTTGAGGGTCAGCTAAGAAGGTCATTGCAATAAAGTGAAGATAAAATCTCTACTGTTTGAGTTCAGGCGTTGTAGTATAAATGTTAACTTAGCAAGATTGAGGAAAATAGCACCAAAAGTGAGCAAGAAGATCTCAGAGCTCGGAGAGGTGAGTTTAGCCCATTAGCGAGATGGTCCCAAGAGTCTCAAACTGTTGAGTTGCCTGGTACAATGCAGACTAGCAGAGGGATAACAGCAGGTGAGCTCTAAGAAACCAAGCCTGAGCAGACAGGCCAGTTTCTTCATCAGCAGATGCGGAGGCCAGGAATGGGAGAAAATGAGAGGAGCTCAGCCCAATCATTCTGCATGCTTTAATGAGGATTAATTATTTAAATTAATTTAAATTAATTTTTTATTAATTTTCCAGTTAATATTTGAGCAGGTAAACCAGAGGAAATTGAAAGATCTCTAATTCTATAACCCAGGGATAACCACTATTAGAATTTCCCTCTTCTTCCAAAGATAGTTCTTACAGGTAGTTATACAGATTCAGCTGAAAGTACCCCCCAAACTTGAATTGGAAATACATACTGTTTTGTAATCCAGACTTTTTCACAGACATGTTGCAAATATCAATTTATGTTTATAAAAATAGTATTATTCTTCAGGGTGGTATCTAAGAAAAATCAAATCTCCTGTGGTTGGACATTTAGGTTTACATTTTTTCACTATTGTAAACAACCCTATAATGAACATGCTTATAACCAAACTTTTAAAATTTCTTTAGAATAAATACCCTTATTGTATATTAATCATCAACATATAATTTATTTATTTTCATGTATATGCTATTAATGTGTAATAGCTGTTACCTGTTAACACGTGTATTTCCTGTACGCATGAATACTGGTTCTATGTTCTTATGAGAATGCCTCCTTCAAATTCAACTTTATATGAGTTGGTCCTGAGTTCTTTCCCAGAACACAGCAGTAGTGGTTGTGGGAGATGGAGAACAAAAAATATAATGAATCAATACAGTTTAGACTCACTCTGTCAAGATGGGACACTTCCCATCTTATAAAATGGGCTTCCTACTTAAAACTACCCCTGTGAGTAGCTGCAGTTATTATACTGAGTATTGTGACTGCTTTGGCAGCCTCATTCCAACCTTCCCCATTGTGACTTGGGGGAGGGATGATGGACAGCCTCTCCAGCTTTGGGGAGGAGTTTCCTGTTAGACTAAACCAATCAGCATAATTCTGTTACCCTTACAAGTGGTTAGTTATGGTTAGGCTTGTGACAGAGGGGAGTCTAATCTCAGTGAAGCTCAGGACTTTTGTTTCCTGGTTGAAGAAGTATTTATTCTCTCTCCAGTGGGGAAGCAAGGAGCTCCAGTTGCTGTTTGCAGTCTTCCAGTGGCCACCCAGGGAGCCAGCCTTGGGGTACTGCTGCTGCTGCATGCAGCCTGCCTTCAAGTCTGTGCTACTGATGGACTTTTAATTTAGGAGGCAACACATTCTACTTATTACTTGTGCCAGGATTTTTGTGTGTGTGTGTTGGGGGTGGGGTACTAGAACCCAGGGCTTTGCACACACTAGGCAAGAGATCTACCTCCGATATACACCCCTAGCCCTACTTTTGTCATTTGGAGTCAGTTGTCCCCCTACCAATATTACATTTACTTCTCTTTCCAGCAAATTCACAATTTGTTTATTTTGTATGTTTCACCCATTTTATGATTTCAGAATAATAGCCTTTCACTTGGCTTGCATTGGTCACCTTCCATACAACTCCATCTTCCATCTCTGGATGTGGGGATCCCAAATCTTTGTTCAGACCCTGAATTTTCCCCATGAATCTGCCTCTCTAGCTGTCTGGGGCCATCACAGGTAGATTTCCATGCCACATCTTTACCTTAACAGTCCTCACTGAACTTCTTTTCTCTGGTCTACTCTCTCTCCCTCCCATGTCCCATTGCCCCTGCTTCCTGAGTCAATAACTGCCATCCCTCTGCTCCCTGAGTCTGTGCACTCCAATACTGCAGCCTGAGTCTCAGCTGTTCCCTTCCTTTTCATTTCCCCAATCTGATCAATGAGCTTCAGTAATGTTTTTGGAATCTGCCTCACCATCCCCTTAACTAGGCTTCCTGTTGTCTTTATACTTCTAGTCCTTTCCATTCTAACTCTATGCTCTTGTCCTAAGAATCAGATTCTGTCACACTCTCCCTTCCCTCCCAATTTCTTTTGGCAGCTACCTAGCCCTTCAAAATCTATTCCTGCTAGCTGGGCGTGGTGGCGCACCCCTGTAATCCCAGCACTTTGGGAGGCTGAGGCAGGAGGATCGCGAGTTCAAAGCCAGCCTCAGCAATGGTGAGGCACTTAGCAACTCAGTGAGACCCTGTCTCTAAATAAAATCCAAAAAAAAAAAGGGGCTGGGGATGTGGCCCAGTGGTCAAGTGCCCCTGAGTTCAATCCCTGGTACAAAAAAAAAAAATCTATTCCTGTACTACCAATGTATGAAAAGATGCCACGGCATGAGCTAGCCCAAGAAAAATCCTACAATTATTTCTAGGAAGGTAGTTCTTGCACCCCCACTCCAAACACTAGAGGTGAATATAGAGAGTATGGAATTACAGAGTCCATTTTCCCTTCTACTCTGCTCCTCCATCTCCAGATATTTCTACTCTTCTGCCCTCGTTTCCTTAAAAAGTACCATGTGAGTTTTGTTTCTTCTTGATTCTGTGTCACAAAGGTGCAAATGAGCATGTCTGACAAAGGACTATTTTCCTCCTATGGGAAAGACAAAGAAACCAAATCAAAGACAAAGTAAAACCAAAATCAATCTTTTTTTTTTTTTTTTTTTTTTTGGTACCAAGGATTGAACCCAGGGGCACTTAACCACTAAGCCACATCCCCAGCCCTTTATTACATTTTATTAGAGACAGGGTCTCACTGAGTTGCTCAGGGCCTCACTAAGTGGCTGAGTCTGGGTTTGAACTCTTGATCCTCCTGCCTTAGCCTCCCGAGTCACTGGGATTACAGGCATGCCCTACTATGCCTAGCAAACCAAAATCTCTTTTATGGGGTCAGGTGAAAAAGAAAAGGCTGGAAAACACTGTATTAACAACTCTTGTCCTAGGTCTACATTGGAGCATTTCCTGTAATAATCACACAGGTGATTCTCCTATAAAGCTATTCACTGTTTCCTGTGTTGTGAGGCCTTCTCGCAAATTCATACTCTTCCTTGAAGGTTGGTATGCAGGTAGTTGTACTCTCTTCTGTCCTTTGTAGCACTGTGTAGATACTTCTTGGAACAGTCACTTTCATGTGTTGTATGGGGGTTCATGTTGAGGTTATGTTCCAGAAAAATGGCCATTCAATTTCCATAAGAACAGTAAGTGGAGGGTATTGGACCCCCACTATACTAGTAATATTGTACAAATATAATTACTCATTATTGCTGCCCCAAATCATTAATGAAAACAACACCTGAAAATGTATTTCATGAATAACAAAGGCAAGTCCATTTTCACCTTGGGTAGGTTGAATCCGGAAAAATTGGGGGGACATGTTAAGGTGTTTGTGGCAAAGGTAAGAGTAGGAAAGCCTATGTCTGAGAGGGAGCAGGGAACGCATTAAGTTCAGAGATAAGAACAGTGCCTGACACGCGTAACAGCTACTTGCATATTTGTTGCTCAAACAATCTAATGCCTCACGTGCTCCTCAAGGGTCAGATTCAGAAAAGGGCAGGAATATTGGACTTACTGAAAGATAGTGTCTTTCTACCATAGACGTCAAGTTCAGGAATCCCAGTGGTATTCTCTTAGGTGGGATCATTGCTCTGGGAACTGTTGAACATGTTGGCACTTAATTTTTTTTTTTTTTTTTTTTTTTTTTTTTTTTTTTTAATAAAGGAACACCTGTCAGGCTAGGAGCCTTTTGGATAGAGTCCACGTGTCCGTGTATTTTTACATAGTAAAACTTTAGCTGGAGGATAAATCTGCGAGAGCCCACATCCCTCAATTATTATGGTAGGCTGCTACCACCAGTAACTCGTGAGGTGCATATTTAAATAGGACGATCAAGGAGTTTAAGCAGCCTCTCCCCCAACCTCAGCTGCAAACTAGAGTCAGTTAGATGGTTTTAATAAATGCTGGGTCCCATTCGGTATTAATTGCTTTAATTGACCTGGGGGGCGAGCTTTTTTTTTTTAATATTTATTTGCTTTAGTTGTACACAATTCGTTTATTTGTACGTGGTGCTGAGGCTCGAACCAGGGCCGCGCACATTCTAGGCGAGCTCTCTACCACTGAGCCACAATCCCAGCCCTGGGGGGCGAGCTTTTTAAAATTCTGATGAGCAACCGGGACTGAGAACTAAGAGCTGTTAAAGGATCCCCGGCTGTTAAGGACCTAAAGTTTGCAGCGTCTCTAAGGCCTCGCTCCCGAATCTTTGACGATCTTTTCCCCACATTCATAGCAATGAATTACTATGAAGACTGCAAAGACCTGAAAGCGTGCCCACACACCAGACTGGCGAGCTGCCCAGGGACACTCCCCCGTCAGCCCCCAGCTCCCCGCCAGCCCCCGTGCCAGCTCCGCCCCAGCCCGCCCTCGCCACGCCCCCGCCCTTGCTCAGGCCCCGCCCAGCTCCCCGGCAGCCCCTCCCCCGAGCACGCCTGTCAATACACCGACCACTCCACGCCCTCCCAGCCTGCCACCTCTTTCCTCTCGCGAGGACGCCCCGGCGCCGGAAGTTCCCGGAGCGAGCGGCGGGGCGGGGCGGGGCGGGGTGGAGTGGAGTGGAGAGGAGGGTGCAGCGCGCGGCCCGCAGCGGGAGAGGGAAGGGTTGCTGGGCCGCCTTGGCCGAGTAGGGCGGCTCTCCTGGGGACCGTCGGAGTCCCGGCTTTCCGCCAAGGTCGGTGCCGAGGGCTCCGCCGCCCTCCGTCTGGGGTGTGGTTGCAGGGCCGCCCCTATGTTGCGTTTTCCGACCTGTTTCCCATCCTTCCGGGTGGTGGGAGAGAAGCAGCTGCCCCAGGAGATCATTTTCCTGGTCTGGTCGCCTAAGCGGGATCTCATTGCTTTGGCCAACACAGCGGGCGAGGTAAGTGAGCCGTCTGGGTCCATCCGCAGTGGGCGGAGAACCCCACTCCAGCCCGGCGCCCGTGGGCCCGACTGCCCAAGTGTCATCAGTTTCCCCTCCTGCGGGCTTGGTGGCCCACCTGCTTGCCCCGCCTCTGCTTCCAAGACGGCTGTAAACTTTTAAGTAGTGGAAGTGTGAAGGGCCATATCTGCCAAAGACGATTTATATGCCAGTTTCCTGTATTTTAGGATCATGAGAAGTTTTCGCAGAGCCTAATACAACTACACAGCCCTGCATCCTCAAGTCGCCCCCATTCATTGATTTGTTTCTTGAAAAGCCCATGCCTGGAGCAAGGAGGTGGTAGATTCTTGAACCCTGCCCTGAGTCTTTTTTCAGTTTAATGGCTGAATAAACATAAGTTGTTGTCAAGCCTTACTGCAAATGTACATGGTGTAGCTTACCAATAGGGGAGATTTTTTAAGGATTTGTGCCCTGTTGTCCAACTTTTTATACCTGGTTGGATGGCCACTTTCCACTTGAAGGTACCTTTAAATTGAAAAAGAATGGTGTGTCACTGGATTCCTGACAATATGTGTGAACGCTGTCAGCATTTCTAGTCTTATATTATGCGTTATCATGAATAACCTGATTGTGGACGATTTTCTACTAACGGGTAGTATTATTTGGCAGCCATTTTGTAAGGAAACCTTTACTTGTGCATCTTTCCTCCTTGAGCCCTTTGGCAATTTTCTTAATAGTGGCCAGGTAAAGTTGTGTTGCGTGTTGCCAAGTCTGAAAACTAGATGGTAAGGAAATCCTAGCAGCCAGGGAAACTTAGCAGCCTATAAAACTGCATTACCGTGTTATCTGCCCTGACTCAGTATATCAGTATGATGTCTAGTTTCTTAGGGCCCTCCATGAATCTTTAGTCTCTCTTCTGCCAGGGTGCTTTGGAATTCTGTCATGATTCTAGAGAGCTTTACCAGTAATACAGTCGTGGCAGTAAGAAGGAAGGTAGATTTTGGGCATCAGAGCAATCAGACAGGTACATGATAGTCGGGCACTGTTGCTTCCATTTTCTCTAAGCAGCAGCAAAGGGCTTTGTCTGAATATGGAGAAGTAAATTGGGAGGGGAGAGAGAAGAAGTTTGAAAAAGCTGACAGAGACAGGTGGGTCTGGGAAACGTAATAGGATTGCTGGTCAATATTTAGGACTACCTAAGTTTAGTGGTCTAGTAATTTGAGAAACCAGTGAGTATGGTTGTATGTTTCTTCATTCTGTTTAGCTTTGTGAATGTAGGCATGATTGGGCTTAAGCAGGATTGTTTTGCAAGTAAGACAGAGATGCAAAGGAGTTGAAGTTACATGCAAAGGCAGTGACTATAGTGATGAATCTTGGATTCTAACCTGATCAAGGAGGCAGGTGAGAGTATGTGCAGGGTGAGGGACATTGAATAGATGGTAGAATCAAAGAATTGTATGCCTGATGAGGTTGAGGAATTACAGTTGTATCTTCGTAGAGATCAGTTGGAAACATACAGGCAATGGATGGAAAGTGGGAATGGAAGTTTGAAACAGGAACTGTTGGTAGTGACCAGGCCCAGGGCGTGATCCTAGGAGTAGCTGTGGTGAAGGTGGGAAATGTGATCATTGGAGAGAGGTAGTTAGGAACTGTCACCAAAAGTAATAATGAGTAGTATTGGAAAATGTGAGTGAGCAAGGAGACCAGATCTTTAAGGAATGAGAGGAATGGCCCAGGGGTTTGGCATATATTGGGATTTTAAAGAAGTCATCCAGAAATGGTATTGAGAATCGAGGAGGACACCTACTTCTTCTCCTAGCCCAGTAGAAAGACTACATGGGGCCTGAGATACAAAACGGCCACCAGCTGCAATGTTACAGGGAAGCAGTGGCCTCAGGTGAGAGGCACATTTCAGAGAAGAGGATGAAGTTAGGGGGTGTCTTGAAGATGACTAATTGATCATGAATTGCAGCGGCCGTGGAAGGAAGGTTTCAGAAGTAAGGAATAGTGGAGATGATTCCAGACAAGAGGATCAAGTCTAGGGGGTGAGCCATTCCTTGGGAGTCCTAGGTTCCCAGTGGTGACTGATATTATCAGGAATGAAGGGCGTTCTGACCTGTGAGGGAAGGCTGGAGACTAGTGAGGCTTCATGTGTGGGGACTAAGGAGGTGGGGAGGGGTCCTTTCATGAGCATGTGCAGTCCTGAGACTTTTCTCCTTTATGTTCAATGGTTATATACAGGCTAGAGTAAGGACAGGTTTAGTTTTGAGGCACAAGGAGCCCTGGGGCATCATACTGACCTTACAAGGTGGGCATTTACTGGTGTGGAAATGGAAGTGTAGAGTGGGGTAAGTGACCTACCCAAGATCCACAGCTAGAAAGTGATACAACTGAAATTAGATGCCAAGTTGTCTGATCCCAAGTTTAATTATTTTACTGTTTTATAGCTACTTTTTAAGTGCTACTTATGTTCTTTGTTTCTTTTTTGTTGTTGTCTTCTTTGTGGCCAGTCTTTTTATTCCTTCCTAAAAGGTAAACCTGTTGATATAAAAGATAGACAAATGTACAAGTACAGGGTTAAATTGAAATTCTTATTTTACCCTTTTCTTTCAAAATGTCTTATGTTCATTCAGATACTGGTCTTCTGTTCCTCTGATAGTTAAATATTTTACTCAATAGATAAGTTTTTAAAGTCTTGTGAGTGGGGTGTCTATATTTTGTTTTTTGAAATAGAGTTTTAATTCTGACATTTTATCTGTTTTATCTTAGGTTTTACTTCATCGACTTGCAAGTTTTCATCGAGTTTGGAGTTTTCCACCAAATGAAAACACAGGAAAGGAAGTAACCTGTCTGGCTTGGAGACCAGATGGAAAACGTAATGATAATATTATAAAAAATAATTTACTTATTTTCATAAAGAGTATTCTGTATAAAAGCTTATTTCAGAAAGATTAATTGTTCTTAGTGTACATTAAAATCATGACTTTGGGGATTTGGGGTTGGGGCTGGGGCTGGGGCTGGGGCTGGGGCTCAGCGGTAGAGTGCTTGTCTCGCATGCGTGAGGCCCTAGATTCGATCCTCAGCACCACATAAATAAAAATAAATAAATAAAGGTATTGTGTCTACCTACAAATAAAACAAATATTTTTTAAAAAAACCTTTGGGGATTTTTATTTCTTAGAATGCTTTAACAATTTTTTGTAGAACTCAGATGAATTTTACCATCTTCCTTCTTTGGTGGAGATAGCTCTGGCAAAGATAACTGAAGTGAGATCTAGTGGAGTATACAAAAGACTTTGATTTTATTCTTTCCTTTTTATGCTTGTGCTGCGCCATTTGACCCAAGCACCACCTGTCACTTACCAGTCAGTTCAGTGCCATCTTGGCCTTTTTCTCCCAAAAGTATATTTTATCACTAACTGTGTGACTCATAAACATTCTCTGTGTATCTTTTACTGCATCTAAAAGACTGTTAGCTCTGACTCCATTTCTTGCCGTTCTGTGTGGTCTTTTTCCTCTTGGTGCCTTTTCTGTTGTAGTTTGTTTGTGGCTCTGATTACTGAACTCTTCTTCCATGTGTTATTTTATAGCGACAGTCCTTATATGAACTATTAAACACATGTAAACTGTACAGTAAAATGTTGTAAATCCTAAAGCCTGAAGTTCATCTATATTATTGGTGTTTTAGGAAGAAAGTATATTGTTTTTCTGAAATAAATGATATGTGTTCCTCACTGTTTGTTTTTTTCTGAATGAACATAAGTACTAAAAATTCCCTGAAAGCCTATCACTTAGTAATTGGTGAACACTTTTGTGACATTTTCTGATAAAATATGTACATGTAGAAATCTGTATGTAGGGTTTTAGCAAAAGAAGTTATTTGATGCATGCTGTTTACTATGTGATTTTTCTTAGTGTGAATAAATTTACCACATTAATGTTAAATGACTATATGCTAATTCATTATATGTTGTAATTTACTAGATATATCCCTCTTGATGTATATGTAGATTATTTCCAGTTGTTGGCTTTTATAAGCAATGCTGTACAAACATTCTGAACACTGGGAAGAACTTGTGAGATTTTCCCAAAATGTTTTCAAAACACTATACTCATTCTATACCCATTTTGCCCATAACGTGTATAGAATATGTGTAAAATCAGGGGACTTTTGTCATTGTAGTTTGGTTTTTATTTATTTATTTATTTTTGACGATGATGGGGATCAGACTCAGGGCCTTGCACATGCTAGCGAAGCACTGCACCTCTGAGCTTACGCCCAGAGCCTTAAAATTTGAAGACCTCAAGGTCTTCAAGATGTTACTATTCATCTAAAACCAGACTCTCAAAGGTAAATCAGGAAAGCCAGTGTTGAGAAATGTGTTTAAGTAGATGAGTTTATCATCTACAAAGTACATTCCATGTTTTGGACAGTAAAATGTGTTTTTTGTTATATAAAGATAATTTTAAGATAGTTTCACATTGCTTTTTAAAATAGGAGGCTCAGATTGCCCTGCATCCAGCAGAGTTGTGTGTGGTGTTGTGCAGTGAAACTTCATTGCTCCCTGTTTAGAAATTCTTAAATTGGATATGTTAGGAAGATAGTACTGACTTGTGTAGAGAAACTGTAGTAGGTAATTATTCAGCCACAGTCAAAGGAGGAAGGCTCATCAGTATTCGATGGTTGTGTTTATGATTCTGGGTTAGACACATAAATACACTTTTCAAGAACACAACAAATGGAATCACTTCCTATCTTTTAGACGTGTTTCTATGACCCATATGTCTTGGTGGTAAGTTAATTCTTTATTAAGACCTGTCTTGTATTTTCTGCTTGACAGTAAGGTTCCAGTCCAGAGTTTTTGATGTGTAAGACATTAAGTACAATATGTGAGAAAGTAATAGATTGCTTATGAAATTTGAGCACTTGAAAATAAACTATGTGCAAAGATCTCTTTAGTGTTTAATTTCTATGACCAGGATGTGTTTAAAATAGTAAAACTGGGCATTGAATGAAATACCCATTTATTTTTTGCAAATGTTACATAATCTATTTTCACTTTTTTTTCTTCCCTTGTTTTAGTCTTGGCCTTTGCTCTTGCTGACACCAAGAAAATTATTTTGTGTGATGTAGAAAAGCCTGAAAGCTTGCATTCTTTTTCTGTGGAGGCTCCAGTTTCTTGTATGCATTGGATGGAAGTGACTGTAGAAAGCAGGTACAGTAATCAGAAAAGAACACTATCAGTCACAATAGCATACCCGGGAAATTTTCATGTTTTGAAATGGAAACAATTGTCTTGAGTGTTCAGTGTACATTGCATTTAAATTTTGGTTTATGCCAAGTGTGGTGGTGCACGCCTGTAATCCAAGGGACTCAGGAGGTCGAGGCAGGAGGATCATAAGTTTGAGGCTGGCATGTCTTAAAAAAGGAGTGGATTAATCCCCAGTACTTAAATAAATAAATAAAATTAAGTAAATAAAATAGATAAATTTGTTTTAAGGTTATCAAGATAAAATGCTTTAATATTTTTTCTTCTAAAATAATCTATTATTGGAGCAGCAGTGCTTGAATGGTCAAGATTTTCCCTTCAGTCATTTTTAGTAGTTTATATCAGTGATTTTATTCTTTCAAGTAACATTAATTAAAATTACTGATTAGGAAATTGAGATTCTGTTTTCTGTTTCACTTTTTTTTTTTTTTTTTTTTTTTTTTTTTTGGTACCAGGGATTGAACTCAAGGCGCTTGACCACTGGGTCACATGCCCAGCCCTTTTTTGTATTTTATTAGAGACAGGGTCTCACTGAGTTGCTAAAAAAAAAAGTGCCTCGCCATTGCTGAGGCTGGCTTTGAACTCACGATCCTCCTGCCTCAGCCTCCCAAGTGCTGGGATTACAGGCGTGTGCCACCTTGCCTGGCTTTTTTTTTTTTGTCTAGAGCTTTATCTTTTGTGTCTTAGTTAAGTTGAGCATTCTGTTGTGATGCTGCACAGGTTCTTTCCATGCCCATAGTCTTCATAGTTTCCTTTGTTTGATGAAAGTATTTTGCCTTAGTGTGTGTAGTGAAGCAATGCACCAGGCTGGCAGTGAAGGTGGACTGAGGGTCAGTGAGTTTGACTAATGTTAAAAAAAAGAAAGGAAGAAAATTGTTTTTCTTCTGAGGGAAATTAGCTTTCTTTTCATTAGCTTTTCCTTTTTAATTAAGTTTCACTAAGTTAATATCAAATGAGTTGTAAATCCTGACTGTTAAGAATTGCAAATGGTTATGGGACTTTCTAGAAAGTGAGAGGAGCAGAGCATGCCATGCAGTTCATGTCCCAGCCCAGTTACCTGCTGAGTGTGTTCCTAACACAGTTTCTACTAATAGCTTAGAAATGTCATGTGGAGATCCTGGGATCTCTCATCCACTGTGTGTCAAGTGGGACTTTCCAAGTCACCCGTTTCACTCATTCACTCATTTATTTCCAACCTTATTTGGAGGTAGACTTGGGAAAGAAAAGGGGATAAATAAGACTATTTCAGATTTCATGGTATTTTCTCATACCTGCTGGGTTATCAACCCCCCAGGTGTATGTAAGTTGTAAACCAATAATCAAATGATAGAATGATTGAAATGTTCTTTAAAATTACCCTTAATACTTGTACATTTAGTGTGGTTTCTTATGTGAGAGTTAAGGTATCATAAATCCTCAATTTGTGTCTGAATACTGAAAGTACATGAAAGCATGGAGAAATTACTTATTATTCTTCATCCCTATAAATGTGAAGTGTATAGAATGATTTATTTTGCAAAAATAACAAATTCCTACTTTTGTATTTCTCATTTGTGATTATTAGAACAACTATTACAATGATAAGGTATTTGTGGCATCTTTTTACTTGATAATTTTTATAAAACTGGGAGTCTTTGGGCTGGGATTGTGGCTCAGTTGTAGAGTGCTTACTTAACATGTATGAAACATTGGGTTCCATTCTCAGCACTACATAAAAAATAAATAAAGATATTGTATCCATCTACAGCTAAAAATATATTTAAAAAAACTGGGAGTCTTTTTAAAAATATATACATTTTTAGCGGAAAGAGAAATAAATTTTTCCATGTTTTTGTAATTCTTGTTTTTTCCCCCTTTTTAGTGTATTAACATCTTTTTATAATGCTGAGGATGAATCAAATCTTCTCTTACCTAAGCTGCCCACCTTGCCAAAAAAGTAAGTATCATAGTTTTATTTCTTTGGAATTAATCTTGCACATTTTTCTGTCCTCTACTTTTATTTATTTATTTTTTAAAAAAAAATATTTATTTATTTGCTTTAATTGTACACGATGCGTATATTTGTACGTGGTGGTGACGATTGAACCCGGGCCGCGCCCGTGCTAGGCGAGCGCTCTACCGCTGAGCCACAACCCCAGCCCCCTGTCCTCTACTTTTAATAGTGACAATTTTCTTATGCATTAAAATATATATATATTTCTATTAAGAGTATTTTAAAATCTTTATCTGTTTTCCCCCAGTTATAGCAACACCTCAAAAATATTTAGGTAAGTAAACCTTTTTCATTTCCAAGAAAGGTAATATTTTATTATTTGAAGATATAGTTGAAAGATGACCAAATTTATTTTTGTATTTTAGTGAAGAAAATTCTGATGAAATTATAAAGCTCTTGGGAGATGTCAGGTAAATCTTGCAGATACCTTAAATAAGTCTGATTTCTTTAAGTTGATAGTTGATATTTGAGTCAGTTATCAGAAGTTTCTAGCAAGTCCTTTGTCATGTTATTTCATTGTTGACATTAATACCACTAAACAATATAGTGATGTTAATATTCTTGTTTTAAGTATAGAGTCTATCAGTGATAAAACTGATCACACTATATTAGCCAGAAAAAGGAAATTTTTTGTTATTGATCACACATAAATATGATTTTTAATGTTATTTTACTATAAACTTTTTTCTTTTAAGGCTACACAGAAAATTTATTTTGTTCTTTTGGAGGAAAAAAAGGAATAGCCTTAATGCAGTTAATCTTGAGTGGTAGTGGATTTGTCTGGTTTTTGTTCCCTGTGCAGGGCAGTTTTAGTATATGGATTATGTGAGAACAGTAGCCATGTTTTCTGGTTTAAGAACTGAATCTTCTCTGTTGTTGATTGGTCCTCAGCTTGTTGCATTATTTTTAATTAGGCTGAATATTCTTGTCCTTGGAGGAAGCTCTGGATTTATTGAGCTCTATGCTTATGGAATGTTCAAAATTGCTCGAGTCACAGGGGTAAGTTTTTCTTTAAAAATGTTCTATATTGTTTATCATAGAATATAGTAGCAGTTTACTTATGGGAATGAGAATAAAACCAAGTTTTTTTCAGTTCTTAAATATTCAGAGGATACAGTGGATAGTTGGAAAGTTTCTTCTTCTTTTGAAAAATTTATTTATTTTAATTAGGTATATATGACAGCAGAATGCATTTTGATTCATTGTGTACAGTTGCAGCACAACTTTTTATTTCTCTGCTTCTACACAATGTAGAGTCTCACCATATGTGCCAGTCATACATGTACCTAGGGTAGTGATGTCCATTTCATTTTACCCTACCTCCTCCATACCCCTTCCTCCCCCTTGCCCGATCAAAGTTCCTCCATTTTTCCCATATCTTTGCCCCACATAATGGATCAGCATCCACTTATCAGAGAGAACATTTGGCCTTTGGTTTTTTGGGATTGGCTTACTTCACTTAGCATGATATTCTCCAACTCCATCCATTTACCTGCAAATGCCATGATCTTATTCTCTTTTAATGCTGAGTAATATTCCATTGTGTATATATCACAGTTTTTTATCTATTCATCTGTTGAAGGGCATCTAGGTTGTTTCCACAATTTAGCTATTGTGAATTGAGCTGCTATAAAACACTGATATGGCTGCATTACTATAGTATGCTGATTTTAAGTCCCTTGGGTATAGACCAAGGAGTGGAATAGCTGGGTCAAATGGTGGTTCCATTCCAAGTTTTCTAAAGAATCTCCATACTGCTTTCCAGAGTGGTTGCACCAATTTGTTTTCTTTTATTTTTTCTTTTTGGTGGTACTGGGGATTGAACCCAGGAGTGCTTTACCATTGAGTTATATCCCAAGCCCCTTTTATTTTTTACATTGAGACAAGGTGGTTTTTTTTTTTTTTAATATTTATTTATTTGTTCTAGTTATACACAATGCCTTTATTTTTATGTGGTGCTGAGGATCGAACCCGGGCCATGCACGTGCTAGGCGAATGCTCTACCGCTGAGCCACAATCCCAGCCCCAGACAGGGTGGTTTTTGAGGCTGACCTTAAACTTGCAATCCTTTTGCCTCAGCCTCCCAGGTTGCAGGTATTATAGGCATGCACCACCATTCCCAGAAGATTCAGAGGATAATTTTCTTATTAAGATTAAATAGTAGCAAAATGATGTATATAGAGATCAGGAGCTATTGGTGGAACTAGTCAAGTTTTTATCTTTAACCAAAAGATTAGTAGGATCTACTTGATTATGATTTTTTTCTAGCTTGCAGTATATAGGAGTTAACATTTGTGATTGGAATATAATGAAAGTTATGAGAAGTAATCTTTTTTTTTTTAAATATTTATTTATTTGCTTTAGTTGTATACAATGTGTTTTTAGTTTTACGTGGTGCTGAGAATCGAACCCGGGCCGCGCACGTGCTAGGCAAGCGCTCTACCGCTGAGCCACAATCCCAGCCCATGAGAAGTAATCTTAAGCTTACTACCAAATCTACCACTATTGCTGAATCTTGTTGTATTAGGGTTCTCTAGAGGAACAGAATCAACAGGAAGCATAATTGTTAAAAGGGATTGTTAGGTTGGCTTATGTGACTAGAAGCTGGATAGTCCACGGCGGCTGTCTGCAGGTTGGAGAGCTGGAAGAACCAGCAACTGCGCAGTGCAAGAGGCTGAAGCCTCAGAACAAGAGGGATCAATGGTTCTACCCGAGTCCACCGAACGCTTCTGGGAACTCCCCGGAGAATCACTTGGCAGAGTCCACTTTGGAAGAGTGAAGAAGTGAGAGTCTGATATCCTCAGATGATCACAGCTGCAATCAAGAACCCATTCAAGGGCTGGGGTTGTGGCTCAGTGGTAGAGCTCTTGCCTGGCACGTGTGAGGCACTGGGTTCGATCCTCAGCACCACATAAAAATAAATAAATAAATAAAGGTATTGTGTCCATCTACAACTTTAGAAAAAAAAAAAAAAAAAGAAACATTCAAGAAGAATCGAGCTTGTATCTACTGCTGCCTCCTTGTTCTTCCAGCTTTTATTCCATCCAAGCCACCATACTGGTGGAAGGTGCTGCCTATGCTTAGGGAGGGTCTCTATTTCAGTTGGCTATCCCACATGCCAATTTCTAGACACACCCTCACTGACACACTTAGAATCCTCTTAATCATCAGCATCTCTTAACCCAATCAAGTTGACAATTCAAATTTGCCATTACACTTGTTCTTCATAGTTTTTTGGTTTTGGGTTTTTTTTAAAATCTATTTCTCTTACCATTCCCTAAAGGGGTAGAAAATGCAGGTACTTTGGAATATTTTGGTTCTTTAACACTTGGTATGAGGAGGGGCAGGAATCGGGGTATTAGTGTGTTCTTTCAGCTGGGAAGGCCCATGCAGGTGGACACCAGCCTTCACCTGCTACCTGTGTCTGCCTGTGGTAGGGACCAGGAGTGTGTGGTTTTAACTGTTTAAAACTCTAAATTTTTGCTTTCAGTATTATAAGCAGATAAACCTAGTGGTGATACCCAGTGTATTTAGGGTGGCTGATTATGTTTTACAGATTGCTGGTACTTGTCTTGCATTATGTTTATCAAGTGATTTGAAGTCATTATCAGTGGTCACTGAGGTTTCTTCCAGCGGTGCTTCAGAAGTTTCATACTTTCAGGTGAGTATTGAAATTTGATACAGTAGAAAGCAATTATATGTTTTTTATTTTTTTTATGTATTTATTTATTTATGGTTTTTTTTGTTGTTGTGTTTTGATTTTTTGGTACCAGGGATTGAACTCAGGGGCACTTGACCACTGGGCCACATCCCAAGCCCTTTTTTGTATTCTATTAGAGACAGGGTCTTGCTAAGTTGCTAAGTGCCTCGCCATTGCTGAGGCTGGCTTTGAACTCACAATCCTCCTGCCTTAGCCTCCCAAGTGCTGGGATTACAGGCGTGCGTCACCACGCCCGGCAATTTTTTATTTTTTAGGTTTTATAGGGTTTTTTTTTCTTGTTGTTGTTCTTTGGGGGAATTTTTCTCCCTCTCTCCCTCCCCCTCCCTCCTCCTCCTCCTTCTCCTTCTTTTTTTTTTTTTTTTTTTTTTTTTTGGTGGTACTGGGGATTGAACTCGGGGGCACTCGACCACTGGGCCAAGTCCCCAGCCCATTTTTTTTTTTGTATTTTATTAGAGACAGGGTCTCACTGAGTTGCTAAGTGCCTCGCCATTGCTGAGGCTGGCTTTGAACTCGCGATCCTCCTGCTTCAGCCTCCCAAAGTGCTGGGATTACAGGCGTGCGCCACCGCGCCCAGCTTCTTCTTCTTCTTCTTCTTGTGGTGAGCATTGAACCCAGGGCTTTGCACATGCTAAACATGCTCTCTGCTACTGAGATATACCCCCAGCCTTTATAAGTTATTTATTACCCAGATCTCAGTATATTCTAATAGTCACCAAAACAAAATTTTAAAAGTACTTGGAATTTCTAAATCTTATATATTGACTACTCTTAAATTGAATACTATATTTTCCCTCAGTGTTTCAATGGTCTCTTAATGACCACACTAATTGTTTTCTATACCAGTGTAACTTTGGTCCAAGTGCTTTGTTAAGATACTGTCCTAGATAGTTCTAAAGGCTAATCTTCACAGATCATTTAACATGTGTTATGACTGAGTGCTTCAAACACAGTAATCTAATGGGTAAGTACTATGATTATCCCTGTTTTATAAATAAGTACATAATCACACGGAGAAACTAGAACTTATTCCATGTCACAGAATTAGAAGGTGATGCTAAGCAGTCTGGTTCTAGCGTCTGTGCTTTAACCAGCATATTGCCTCTTGGGTAAAGTGAGCACTTGATCTTGGGGAAAACCCTTCTTTTATTGTTTGCTGTTTATATTGTAGATGGGAAAATTTTGATGGGGCTCCCATAGGATATTTGGATTATAGCTTTGCCTTGCCAAGAAATCTTCCCAAAATTTTCATCTTAAATATCTGCCACTTAACCTAAGTACATGTGAACTCTCAAAAAAGCATGTGTGGTACATTCCAGTAGTCTCTGTTGTATCCAGAATGTCAGAGAACCTACTACTCACAAATCACTACGATGGCTGTTTGTGTTTGCTCCTCATCTTGAGCCTGTGAAGCTATGATCACCATGACTTGGACTATGATGAAAATTATCATTTTCTATGAGTTTTGTAATAGATGTCTTTTAATGACAACCTCATTGAGAGACAATTCACATACCATTGATATTTTCCATATATTTATCAATAGCCTTTAATTCTTTTTACTTCCATTTAATTTTGATATACATTTTTGATCATTTTTAATTTCCTCATAATTCTGCTACAAAATAGATTATCATATTTATAGCTACATGAAAGGGATTGATGACCCTGAGGTTGTATTCTGTTAGCTTCGCTGTGTTATGCTTGAAGCAGGCAGAATTCTGATATGGTCTTTCTAATAGTTAGGTCTAGACTGTCTTTAATTACACAATTTTTTTTTAGTTGGGCAAGATAATTTGTCTTTAAAAGAAGCAAATGCATCTGATTGTGACTACTTTTTATCTTATGTTTATATTTTTATCTTATAGCTTGAAACCAATCTCTTGTACTCCTTCTTACCTGAAGTAACTCGAATGGCCAGAAAGTTTACTCATATTTCAGCTCTTTTACAGGTATTTATAGTTGCTTTATGTATTTACTATAAGCTTTTAAAGTTCCATAAAAAGGAAATTTTTATGTTGTAAAGCTATTTACAGTAGGGGGTATCTACTAATCCTCTCATAATGTTTGTGAATTCAAGAAAAGGAAATTTAATTAAGAATTTATTTCTACCCAACCCTATTTACTACCTCAAAAAGAATGGCTTAGGGCTGGGGTTGTGGCTCAGCGGTAGAGCGCTTGTCTAGCACTTTTGAGGCCCTGGGTTCAATCCTTAGCACCACATAAAAATAAATAAAATAAAGGTATTGTGTCCAACTACAACTAAAAAATAAATATCAAGAAAAAAGAATGGCTTAAATCTTTTTAAATATTCCCATAAATAAAATTTTATTCGCACTTTATTACAAATAAAGTATTGTGGAAACATAGTCTTCATACTAGTTAAGCTTTTGCTTATAATAAACCCATCCCAGACTAGTTCAGGGTTCTGGAGGTTAGCGTTTTGGATGGGCCCAGCCAGCAGATTCTGGTGACCTCGGCCTGGTGTAGCTTCTCTCATCTTGGTTGATATCATGCAAGTCAATCCATGGCCTAGGCTAGAATGGCTTTGTTCTGTTTCACGTCCTTCATTCTCCAACAATCCAGCCTAGCCTTGTTTACCTGGGGGTAATGGCAGGCGCATCAAGAGTGCAAGCAGGCAGGTGCTGTGGCACATGCCTGTAATTCCATCTCCTCAGGAGGATCTTGAGTTTGAAGCCAGCCCAGGCAACTTAGCAAAGCCCTGTTTCAAAAATGACCTGACATGACACAGGCTGAGAATGTAGCTCAGAGGTGGAGTGCCCCTAGGTTCAAGAGTGCAAGTGGAAGGGTGCAAAGACTCGAGGCCTTGTACCCAACGTTTTTTTCTGCAGTGTTCTGTTTGAGTGAGATTCAGGTTAGGCTAGATTCAGGGCTGGATGGAGGAGCTACAAAGTACTGTGGACTTTGTTTTTTGTTCTATCATGATCCTTAATTTACTTGATATCAGAGGTTTCTAGAGATCAATAACTTTTTAAGGGTCATGTTTTAACATTTGAATAGCAGAACAAATCAGCATTTTGACAGCATGCATTAAACATATAAAAAGCTTGAGGATATTTGTTTTACCAGATAAAAACTTATGAATAAGCCGGGCATGGTGGTGCATGCCTGTGATCCCAGCTGCTTGAGAGGTTGAAGCAGGAGGATTGCAAGTTCAAAGCTAGTCTTAGCAACTTAACAAGGCCCTAAGTAACTCAATGAGACCCTGTCTCTAAATAAAATATATAAAAGGGCTGGGATGTGGCTCAGTGGTTAAGTGTCCCTGGGTTTAATCAATAGGTATACCCCCCCCCAAATAAAAGCCTTAAGAATATTTTATTATAAAGTTCAAAGAATCATTAAATGTTTTATAGTTAAGTGATTACCAAAGGTTATCTCTGATTTCCTCTTATTCTTGGGCTTGACTGAGTTAGAAGAGTGATTGAGACTAAATACTGGATTTCTTTGTGACTCTTTACATAAGAAGCACATATTATTTAAATATTTTTCACTCTTAATATTGTTTTTCTTTTTGCTAATAGTATATAAATTTGTCACTAACGTGTATGTGTGAAGCATGGGAAGAAATATTGATGCAGATGGATTCTCGTCTCACTAAGTTTGTGCAGGTAAAATAATTGTAGTTTCCCATGGAGATAGATAGAGTGCCTACTATGTGCATTTACTTTGTCAGGGACATAAGAAAAATCTGTCTAATTTATGATTTCAAATGGCTTGGTTGGCCTAATCTCATGTTATTTTCTTAGATTTGTGAAAAGGACTATGTATTAGTTTTCTGTTGCTATAACAAAGTACCTAAGGTTGTATAATATATCAAATAGGTTTATTTAGCTCCCAGTTTTGGAGGCTGAAAGTCCAAGATTGTGCATCCCCACATGTTCTTCCTCTGGTGAGCAGAGTCTCATGGCAGCAATGTGTGTATGTATAAGAGGAATCACATAGCAAGACAGGAAGCCATAGAGTGGGGAGGGATCAGTCTTGTCCTTTATAATAACTTATTCTTGCAGAAACTAGCCAGGGTTCCATGAGAATTACCTTAATTTCTTTCCAGGGCAGCATCTATAAAGATCTAACCACCTCCCATTACACCCCATCTTTTAAGGGTTCCACCACACTGAGGACCAAGCCTCAATACATGAGCCCTCGGGGGACGAATCACATCCAAACCATAACAAACTCTCTTCCCATTGGTACTACTTAAGTGCAGATAGGATTGTGAAGTGGAGCAGGTGGGGCCTAAGGAATAGCGGATGTTGAAATAGGGGTTGTTCCTATGATTTGGAATAAACATGCTTATAATTTATAAAGTATATATCATAATTGTTTTCACTTTGTCCAGGAAAAGAACACTACCACATCCGTGCAGGATGAGTTCATGCATTTGCTGTTGTGGGGGAAAGCAAGGTAATAAAACCAGGATAAGTGCTCCTGCTCCCAGACCACCCACCCCCTATGTTTTTCTTTTCTTAACAGTAATTATTTCAAAAATAATCTGATTCCTTATAAAAGTAAAAAGTAGAAAATTCTAGTACAGAAGACCCCCTCAAGTGTACATCTTTTGGGATTTTCCATGTACTTTTTATGTAAATGCGATTGTGTAGATGTTTGTGTATTTATTAAATGTATAAAAGTTTTGAAATTTTTATGCAACCAAACTAATCTTTCTGGTAGCTTAAAAAAATTTATCTTAAAAAAAATTCAAATATTGGGGCTGAGAATGTGGCTCAGCAGTAGAGTGCTTGTCTCGCATGTATGAGGCCCTGGGTTCGATCCTCAGCACCACATAAATAAAATAAAGGTATTGTGTCCACCTACAACCAAAAATAAATAAATAAATAAAAACTCAAATATTGGTCTGTATTTTTATCTAGAGATTTTTTTTTTATGGCTTATGGATTTTTCCTTTACGTGTTTTAAATGTGGTTTACTTGTTGTATGCTGTGAAAAGTTAACTTCTTTCTTTCCATAAGCGATTAGATAATTGTCCATGTGATCATTGCATATTCGCCTTCCCCTTCCTGATTTGAAGTGCTGATTTGGCGTATGGTGTATTTGCTTATATTTTTAGTTAGCTTCTGGGCTTTATCGTTTTTGTCCCTTTATGAATACAGCAAAGTCCTCATTTTTGTTGGGCTAATTCCTTCTGTTTACTTTGTTTCAAAATCTTGTTTCTACTTTGAAATTTAAGTTTTAAGCAATGGATTCTAGTTTTGAATGGAAAAAATGACTAAAAACACTTTCTTTTTCATTGTAGTGCTGAACTTCAGACCCTCTTGATGAACCAGTTAACAGTAAAGGTGCTGATGAAGTATTTATGTATTATGAATACTTTCTTAAGTTTTTTCTTTTTTGGGATGGCATATAGTGTCCTAATTGTATGCTAAATATATTTTCTTCTCTTAATTAGGGCTTAAAAAAACTTGGCCAGTCTATAGAGTCATCATATTCCAGTATACAAAAATTGGTTATAAGTCACTTACAGAGGTATGAAGGTGATGTAGAATTTTTTGGTGTTTCGTCCATGTGTACATGTCATTAGTCTCTTTCTGTAACCTTCATCAATTTGGCATTTTCATTTTTGAGCCTTTCTAACTAAAATTGTTTCATTGGCATTTGAGGGGAATATTGGCATACCCAAGATTTTAAGAATCAATAACAATAGTTCTGCTTTATCAAATAATTTTCTAATAGGTTTTCACCAGGCTAGACCTTGTCTGGGCCTTTTTCCAGTTAAGCATGAGCTATATTTTAAAATAGGTCATATACCCTTTTTTGAGCAATGAGATTAAGTAAATGCATAGTGTGTTTTTTCTTTTAACACCTTGGCAGTTTGTTCTGATTGTCCTCATTTTACACAGGAAGAAACTGAAGTTCAAAATTGGTATTATAGCTGGCTGGTAGTTAATGTCATAGCTAAGACTTGCTCCTGGATCTTCTAGGTCTCGTGCTGTTTCTGTCCACAGCTACTTTAGTGAAGCAGTCTGCAAGTGGATGCTGAGTATTCAAGTTAATTTTGTTGAATTATGCTGAGTACCTAGCTCCAGCCCTCTTGTAGCCCCATGACACCTTTTGCACTAGTCACTTCAAGCCCACACTTGGTCCCTTGAATGTATTTTCCCCAGTGGATCTAATAATGTAACTCTTTTGAGAATTTTTCCAACTCTTTTGAGAGCTTCCCTTTGCTCTTAGAGCCAAGACCTGTGCGTGGCCTTTAGCATACTACTTCTCTGCTGTGCCCACCCTAGCGGCCTTTTGTTTTCTCAAATTTGACATTTTAGTTTCCCACCAAGGGCTTTCTTAATGCCCTTCTCATTTTCTAGAACACTCTTACCCTGCTCTTGGCTTGCGCTCATTAGTTTTCAGTTCAGTTTACTCCTTTATAGAAGCCTTTCCAGATCAAATCAGTTTCTTCGGTTATGCCTTCACCCACTGCCTTTCCTTCAAGGCAATTGTAGTAGTTGGCACTTATCAGTGCCAAGAGGACACCATTGTTCATTTTGTCCTCAGCATCTAGCACGATGCCTGACATCAAATCAGAGCTTAAAAAATATTTGTTGAATGTTGGATACATAGTCGGGTGAACAAGATAGCCAAGTGGCTATCATAAAAGTGCCAGGTTGGACTGGGGCTAGAGATGTAGCTCAGTGGAAGGGTGCTTGCTTAGCATGCATGAAGCCCTGGGTTCAATCCCAGCACTATTCCCCTGCCCCCCACTCCAGAAATTACTGGGATAAACTGTGGAACATAATTTGATCATCTAACAAAATTTAATCTTGTGGTTGTGTATATTATCTTAGTAGTCAGGATGACTGGATGCTTCTGCTATGGTATTTTTTTTGTTTTTTGTTTTGTTTTGTTTTAATACTGGAGATTGAACCCAGGGGCACTTTACCATTGTGCTATCCCTAGTATTTTTAATTTTTATTTTGAGGTGGGACTTGATAAGTTGTTGAGGCTGACCTCAAACCTGTGATGAGAATTTGAGAATTATTTCTTATAGAAAGAAAAATAAAGTTCCCTTCATTTTTAAATTTTTTATTTCTGAAAACTTAGAAATAGATAAAGTAGTTGCTCCCCACTACTTTGATGATAGCAATGATATTTATTTCTGCTGTTTTACTAGTGGCTCAGAGTCCTTATTATACCATTTGAGTGAATTGAAAGGAATGGCTTCATGGAAGCAAAAATACGAGCCTCTTGGACTAGATGCTACAGGAATTGAAGGTGATGATTTAATTTCTCAGTAGAATGCATTAAACATAGTTGACTTGTTCAATAAGTGATATTTATTTATTTCTCTTTAGATGCTATTACTGCTGTGGGTTCTTTCATACTCAAGGCAAATGAGCTTCTTCAGTAAGTAATGGGGTTATTTAGGATCATTGATCTGAGAACATTCACTTTTCACTTAAATAAGAATCTAGTCTTTAATTCTCTGAAATTGAGGTTTTAAATTTTCCTCAAAATTATGCTTGTAAGTGATTAAAACATACATAAATAGCACAGAGATCTTACAAATTAAAACTGTTTCCTGTCCCATCTAACCTCACCCCTGAGGGAATCAATCCATGAAGTCTAATATCTGACTAAATAGGTTTGCAGAACAAAAAACTAGTTAAAAAGACAAGGAAGAGAGTAAATTATCGAAATAATAATATAATCAAATTCAATTTAAAATAACTCTTATTTTCAATACAATGAATGAAAAGACCCACATCTTACAGATGCTGTTATAAAATTCCAAGATACCAAGATAAAGACTAAAGCCCTTAGAGTGCTCTTTGAGATAAGAAACAAAAAACAGCCCTTCTAAGAAGTGAGAAATCAGGAAGCACGATGTCCTCCATCACCAACAGGAAGTCTAAGACTGTATGGGGCAGTGCTTCCAAAGTTACATGAGAACATGATTTCCCCTTTAGAATTTTAAACCCAGCCAAGATCATCAATTAAGAATGAGGATCAAGCCGGGCGCGGTGGCGCACGCCTGTAATCCCAGCACTTTGGGAGGCTGAGGCAGGAGGATCGCGAGTTCAAAGCCAGCCTCAGCAACGGCGAGGCACTTAGCAACTCAGTGAGACCCTGTCTCTAAATAAAATACAAAAAAGGTCTGGGGATGTGACCCAGTGGTCGAGTGCCCCTGAGTTCAATCCCCGGTACCACAAAAAAAAAAAAAAAAAAAAAAAAAAAGAATGAGGATCAGAGAAATAACACACAAAAAAATGTATCTTCCACCTCTACTTTCTGAGTGAAGTTATTGAAGGATGCATTTCAGGAAAATGATTAAGGAAAGAAACAGGTGATCCTGAAAGCCCTGAACTAACCCATGCAAGCAATAAAGTAGGTACAGTGTGGCAGCTGCACAGGAACCGGAGCACAATGTGCGGACAAACAAGGGTGCAGGCTACAGGAGGCATCTGGGCAGAGGGTTTCCAGGGGTGCAGTATCACCCTTCAGACAGGGAAAGAATGGAAGGATGAAGAAAATAAGAAGGGTTTACAGAGTCCAGGAAAATTAAAGCAGAGATAAAAATAGGCACATGTAGTAGCTGTGGTTCAGAAATATAGAAGTAACCTATAAAAGAAGTAAAAACAGAAAGACTCATAAGGGTTAAAATGGTACTACTTTCCCTGTATTTTGAGGTATTTTTTGGTTTACCACATTCACTGAGAGCAAATATATTGTTTTTTGTTTTTTGTTTTTTTTTTTTTTTTTTTTTTTTTTGTGTGTGTGTGTGTGTGTGTGTGATCACCTTTCAGTATGAATGAAAGGTACTTTAATTTACTTTCAGGTATGTAGGATATAACATTATTATTATAAGTTACAAGTAGAGAAATAGGCAGTGATAATTTTGATTGTTAGCTTGGTTGCCTGGGAAGAGGATGAGGGTATTGTTTGGGAAAGACACAAAGGAAATTTCTTATCTTTTTTCATTCTTGTTTTAAGAGTGGTTTGGTTCTGTTGTCTCATAACATAGGAGATGTTATGTTGTGGTGTTTTTTATTTCAAGTAATTTACTTTACACAGAAGAGCAAATAATACTGACCCCACCTCTCCAGTTGTATTATTAAATTTTCATACTTGGAAAGAGTCTTGAGACGGGAATGAAAAGTGGAGATATTATTTGTTTGGAGTAATTATCTTACAGATGTGAGCTTAAAGAGATTTTTAAAAATAATGCCAGTCTTTGCATTCAGAAATAGTTACATCAAAGTGAAAATGATTTTCATTTATAACTTAATTTTGGGGGTTCATTTGTGTAAAGCCCATGAACATTCAATTTTTGAGATTGGAAAATCAATTTAAGAAAATAATGTTCAGCCGGGCGCGGTGGTGCATGCCTGTAATCCCAGTACTTGGGAGGCTGAGGCAGGAGGATTGCGAGTTCAAAGCCAGCCTCAGCAATGGCGAGGCACTTAGCAACTCAGTGAGACCCTGTCTCTAATAAAATACAAAAAAGGGCTGGGGATGTGGCCCAGTGGTCAAGTGCCCCGAGTTCAATCCCCGGTACCATAATAAATAAATAAATAAAAATAATAATAATGTCTGTTGATATCAGAAGTAGTGACGTATTACAAATTTATAATAAAGACTTTCTTGTTGGAGTTGATGTTTTTCTAACTGACCAATGAGTGTTTTTTTTTTTTTAAACTGAGAATGATGTTGAAAACTCTTTTTTCCTGATTTATTTGCAAAGTTAGAAAAAAATTTCATACTTTCCTGAGTGCCAGGAAAGACTATTACACAGTTTATAGCAAGGAAGTTAGAACCAGTTAGAATGTGAGTTATTGGCTTTGTTTTTTTAAAAGAATCAGGATTTGCTTTTTTTTTGACATTTTATTTTTAGGAATGTGTTTGATTTGTAAAACCTGCTGTTCCAAAGACTTAAATGTCATCCAGATAGAATAAAATAGAACAGTAAGGATTTTTATATTCCATGACAAATTGAGCAATGATACATGAAACCCACATAATAATCCTATTTCTGATTTATTTTTATCTTCTTAGAGTTATAGATAGCAGTATGAAAAACTTCAAAGCATTTTTTCGGTGGCTCTATGTAGGTAAGTTATATTCTTGTTATTTTAACACTTCAAAAAAATGTGCGAGTTTCATCTTAGACTGTTTCAGTTACTCCAGTAAAGTTTCAAATACCTATCATAGGTAGAGAGAGTAGGATCACAAACCCCTTTGTCCCCTTCTCTTAGCTTCAGTAGTTATTAACATATGACCAGCCCTACTTCCCCACAGAAGGATTAAAGCTGACTTATGGCATCTTTTGCCCATGTCACTCACTGATGACCCATCCTTTTTTTTTTTTTTTTTAACCTTGTAATGCTTTGTGGGTTGAAATAACATTTTCAGACCCTGTTATATATTGGGCACTGTTAGGAACTTGGATTTTTTAGAGCTCTTGAGTAGCTCCTGTTATACTTTGTTCTTCTGTCTCTAGATTAGTGCTGCCCATGATGGTAGCCACCAGCCACATGTGGCTTTTAAATTGATAGAAATTGTCTAAAATTACTTACTGAATTTCATAGTCAGTCTGACTGCACTTAGTTCTCAGGAGACATGGTCATTGGCAGCACAGAACTGAACATTTCCATGGGCACTGCCATTGGGCAGGAGGGCCCCAGCTTGATAGCTTGCCAACCTCAGTGATCTTTGCATCTTCATGCTGCCTTTGATTTATGTTGCCAGTTTAGTTAACAAATACTTACTATTTAATACTAAATGTCTAGATATTTACTCTGTAGTATATACACATTTTATTTAGTTTCATTTGTACTGCTATTTTTGTGAACTCTTGAAATAACATACTATACATATCCCTCAGCATATGCAAGATTTAGCTACAAAATGGAATTTGAACATATTTGTTCAAATTCTAAAGAGTGAAATAGCTGGTAAATTACTTGTAATGTGCTAGTATCCTTTAAATAGATGTGCTTATCTTCAGCTCTGTTATCTGTTATTATAAAAACTGATTTCATGTTTGTCATCCTAATAAAATTGCTTTTGTTTAAAGATTGGATGTGATCTGCAGATGGTGGTACTTTAAATTCTTCGTTTCCTAAAAATTGTACGAGTACTAGTCAGAATTGGGAATCAGAGTGTGTGTCAGGCCAGCCTACTTAAGACCCCCCTTTTCAGAATAAATTACATTATTAAAACTGAGATGTTGGGAATCTCAGTTATGAAAAGTTATTAGAGGTAATTTATGTAGTTTCTATTATTGCTTGTCCTGATGATAATAGGAATCAGGATTAGAAGAGAAATGGATTACTGCTCAGTCCTTGTCATGAGACCGTGACACTGGGGAAAGCACACTGGATTGCAGAACTGGACACCTAATTGTAATCCTGCTTCTGTTACCAACAGTAGCTGTTTAACCTTGGGTGGTCTGTTTTGTAAACTGTAATCTCCATGAAGGCAGGGACTAAAATCTGTATTTGCATGCTTGTCACTCACCAAACACACTTAAGAAGTGGATTTAAGCAGGCAGAACCCTATGAAGTGCACCTGCTTAGTCTTCATGTAGGTGGACACAATACCAAGTACAGTGCTGAATGGGGACACCCCATGAAAGAACAGTCAACTGCAGGTACGAGATTAAAGAGAAGTATGTAAATATGCATATATGTAAGTATGTGTGTGCTTATAAATCTTGTTGCAAATGTCTTTCTGTAACTAAAAAGGCCAAGGGAAATAAGCACATTTCTTTGGTATCATAAGACTTTGGAGGAAAGAATTCCTTGAGATCTGAAGACAGAAAACGCCCCAGGTAGAAAGAGGAATCCTTGCACACAGTGTTAGCACAAGACAGGAGATAGAATTGTGTGGAATGGCAACAGGTTAAGTTGAAGGAGAAAAAGAAAAATAATAGTTTAGAATGGTTAGACCAGTTTTGACCCTGGAAATATGAATTAGACTTAAGTTCTTCATGCTTTAGCTTTTAGCAGAAAAATAATGTTTTTCTTAGTGAAAGAAACTGTTCAAAATAGAAGATTTAGTCCAGGGAAACACATTTCTGTCTTTAAAATGTGTCTATAATTGAAATTATGTTTCTAGTTTTTCTTTAAAGATAGTTTTTAACTTTGTTTCCAGCAATGTTGAGAATGACAGAAGACCATGTGCTTCCTGAGCTGAATAAGGTAATGTACAGGCTTACAGTGGGCCCTGCCTGTCCTCTAGTTAGTGGAGTCAACCAACCACAGATTGAAAATATTCTGCAAAAATATTACATCTGTACTGAACACTTGCATACTCTTTTTGTTGTCATTTCCCCCTATTTATGTAGCAACTTTATATAGGCTTTATATTGTGTTGGGTGTTGTAAGTAATCTAGATATGATTTAAAGTATATAGGAGGATGTATGTGTGTTATTCTGTTTATACCATTTTATATAAGGAACTTGAGCATCTCTAGATTTTGGTATCCAAGGGGGCCTGAGGAGGTCCCTGTGGGTACAAAAGGAAAACTATATTTTTCTAATGTATTAATACTGTCCTGGTTGAGCTTAGTTTTGCTGGTCATCTGGGTACTCTTAAACAGTTATTGATTAGCAAGATGTCAGGCTCTAGACATCAGAGAGATCCATTAAAACTTTTTAAAAAGAAATATGCATGCTTTATACTTTTATCTTACAGAATACCTTTAGTTATGGCTATTTAAATTCATAATTTTCATATTTGTATAAGGTTTTATAATCTACATAGTATATTTGTATTCTTTATGTATTTGTATTCTTTCCCTTCCTTGAAGTGTGTGTGTGTGTGTGTGTGTGTGTGTGTGTGTGTGTGTGTGTGTGTGTATAACTGGATTAAATCTAGTGGTACTCTACCTCTAAGCTATGTCCCAACCCTTTTTATTTTGCGATGGGGTTGGGGACAAGTTGCCCAAACTGGCTCAACCTTCTGAGAAGCTAGGATTTTAAGCATGCACCACCACACCTGACTGGTTCTTCTTACTTATTGCTCTTTGAAGTTTTTCCTATTCAGGCAAAAGCTAAATACACTTTTTAAAATTTATATTGCTGTTAAATTTATTTTGGGAGATAAAATATGTAATTGGAGCTGGGCGCTGTGATGTACGCCTGTAATCCTAGCACTTGGAAGGTAGAGGCAGGAGGATTGCGAGTTCAAAGCCAGCCTCAGCAATGGCAAGGCACTTAGCAACTCAGTGAGACCCTGTCTCTAATAAAATACAAAAAGGGCTGGAGATGTAGCCCAGTGGTCAAATGCCCCTGAGTTCAATCCCTGGTACCAAATACTACTACTACTACTACTACTAATAATTGTTTGGAGGGACTTTAATGTGCAAGTTTTTGAGTGCTAGAAGAACTAGGGTGGGGTTAAGGCTAATCATTGCCAGCAGCCAAGGCCCACAGTGACACATGCATGACTGTGGACTTGCAGTCCTTCACCAAGGTTGAGGTGACTTATCAAAGTTGAAGGGCTTGTGGTCCCCTTTCCCAAAGGAGGGCCCCCAGTGCAAGGAGTCTTTGCACAAGGCCTAAAACGATTGACAGCCTTAGGCCACAAAAGAGTTCTGTAGGTGTTGGATTAGCTGATTAGGAAATAGAGTTAAAATGTTTAATTATATTCTCAGAATTTTAGGAGTTACATAATCTATATTTCTATATATACAGCTGCATAATCTATATTTCTTTGAAGGAACTATATTTCCTCATGCCTTTTAGTAGATAGTAAAAAAGTCACATTTATTATTACATAACATTCCTTTTATTGGGAGGCTTTCTTTATGGAGACAGTAACTATTTTTAAAATTTATTTTTTAGCTGATACATAAAAGCATAAAAACGTACATAACTGAGTACCAAGGAATGTTTGATACATGAATACATTGCATAATGTTTAAATCAGGTGAAACATACTTAGTGCCTCAAATTTTATCATTTCTTTATGAAAAAAATGTTCAGAATCCTTCTAGCCTTTCAGACTCTGCAGTACATTATTGGTACCTACAATCACCCTACTGCTTGCTCCTAACCGTAACTTAGTATTGGAAGCTTCCTTTTATCTTGATTGGTTTTCTTTTTGTTGTTGATAGATGACTCAAAAAGATATCACGTTTGTTGCTGAATTTCTTACTGAACATTTTAATGAGGTAGGAATTTGGTGTTACTGTAATGCTGCTTTCTTGAAAATAATTGCAATAAACCTGGCAATGGTAAGAAATAATCAAACTTAATTCAATTTAATTAAAATCTCTAACAATTGCATTTTAAAGCTATTAAACTAATTAGTGGTAGTACATTAAACGCAAAATCTATACTATGAGCTTCTGTTTGTGTATGTCTTTTAATCCATGAAAGAAAAGAGTAACTGCCACTAACAGCTGCTTCTAAAGTTTTTGTCTTAAATTTAAGTTTTTTTCTTTTCTTTTGAGCTTACTTAAGAATTAAAGTATGTGTTCTTTCTAGGCTCCAGACCTTTATAATCGAAAAGGAAAATATTTTAATGTTGAAAAAGTTGGCCAGGTATGGACTTTGGATTAACTAAGTTTGATTTTTTTAGGAACTGACTTTTAATCCTTATTAATGTTAATCTGTATTATCCAAAGTTTACACCAAGTTATATAGTGGTTTTGCCCATAATAGTAAAATAACCAAAGAGCAGCAGTTATTAAGCTATTTGGTCTCAGAACCCTCTTAAATTCTTAATTATTGAGGACCCCAAAGAGCTTTTGTTTATGTGGGTTATGTGGGTTGTTGTCTGTAAATGTTAGATATTATTAGGAATTAAAAATTAAACAGAACATGAAAATTATTAAATTTTAATTCATTAAAAATAATAGCTCCATTTACCATTGCATGCTAATATAAATATTTTTAATGAAATAACTACAAAAATGTCAGTCAAGAATAGTGTTTTGTATTTTTGCAAGCCAGCTAGAACTCCATTTTTCAAAAAATGTGCCTGGCTTAATAACTAAAACTGTTTCATTAAGCGCTCTTCTCAAGATAATCTTCTTGCTTTGGAATGGAACAAAAGTGTCTTGTGTATACCTCCCATTTCTCTCCCATAGAATATTAAAGGTTTGTAGTCAAGTGTTGAGGTGTGATAAAATTAACAACTTAATAGCTCCATAAAAGATAAATGAAACTATGTATATTTGGCAAAAAAGGATGCAGTGGCTGCTGGTGTGATTTGGGGCCATTACCTGTACTCGGCAAAGGCACTGGCGGTTTTTCCCATCAGTGCAAATGCCAACACAGTGCAAAGGGTGAGTGGCTGCTTGGCATTATTGAAACACTGGTATTGACCTCATGGATCCCTGAAAGCATCATGGGATCTGTGTCTACACCTTGAAATCAGCCGCCACACATCATATTGACAGTTGGTACTTGTAAAACTAATTTATAACTTATACATGTAAAATTAAAATATGCTCATGCAAATGAGACACAAAATTTTAAGCGCAATTTATGTATTCTATATCACATTCTGATCTTTTAGTGTTGTGCAGTCTGTTTAAATGTTTGACATGTGGCAAATTTTGGTCACCTCCCTATTATTCTAAGGGATTGGTGGTGAACTTTCAGAGGTCTTGGCAGTAAAACAAGTTAACTGACTAAATAGAAAAATGTCAAATATTTTGGAAGGTCTTATTCTTTGCTTTACCAAGTTTAAATTTTTAACGCTGTAGTACTTGAAAGACGAAGATGATGATCTTGTGTCACCCCCTAACACGGAAGGAAACCAGTGGTATGACTTCCTCCAGAACAGCAGCCATCTTAAAGGTACTTCATGAACTAGGTAGTCTGTGACGATGTTTATGTTTAGTTAAGACTGGCTAATGGCTTGTCTGAACACTTGATGGATATTTACCTAAGTTATTCAGACCTGTTCTTTGTGTCCATTTTATTTAGAGAAACAGAAAATAACAAATAAGGTATAAACTTACTGTGATAGGTAATTTACTGCTGACACTGAAAAAAATATTTTCCTTCCTGAAACCAGCTGAGTGTCCTGTAGTTCACTTCAAGACTTACACTCACTACCTGGAGTTCACCCAGACTCCGCAGGGTTGAGGACTCAGTCTCACCAGACAGCCTGCCCTCGCATCATTTGTCAGTGACAAGTGCCAGGTCCCCTGGTTACCCACATCTGTGACGTGGCTACCGGGGATTCTCATATTCCCCTTCCCTTTCAGATTATATAATCTGCTAGGGTGCCTCAAAAAAATCAAAACACTGGTTTTCCACTGTGTTTATTATAAAGAATACAACTCAGGAGGGGCCAGCTAGAAGGAGACGCACGGGGTAGGTATGGAGGGAGAAGCTTCCATGCCCATCCCAGTACTCAGTGTGTTCACCAGCCAGGAAGTTCTCTGAACCTCATTGTTTTGGGGTTTTATGGAGGCCTCATCACATGGACATCACTAAATACATCATTGGCTGTTGGTACTTGAATTTGTCCTCTAGCTCTTTACTCCTCCTCAGAGTTTGGTGGGTAGAGCTGAGTCCCAAGCTTCTGATCATGGCATGGTCTTCCTAGCAACCAGCCCCCAGCCAAAGGCTGTCTTAAGAGCCTCCAGAATTGCCTCATTGAAACAGAAGACCTCCCATCACACCAGGAAATTCCAAGGGTTTTAGGAGCTTTGTTCCAAGACCTGAGGACAAAGACCACATGTCTTTCTGTGTGCCACAGCATTGTCATTGGCTGGGAACTTAAAATGCTAACATGATAAAAATGCATCTTGGCCAGCTCAACTGGGACATGGGATGCTTTGTCATGTGACCTACAAAGCACCCAAGAAGACAGTGACTAGCTGCAGAGTCAGAATGGGAGATTCAGAGCTCTAGACACTTATTCCACACCAGGCAGTTGCCTAAACCTGCTAAGCCCCCCCCCCTTTTTTTTTTTTCCATCTATAAATGTTGTAAGCAACAGAAATAACACATAAAAAGAACCTAGTAATCGGGAATCAGTAAATGCCAAACTATATATAACTTTCTACTGATAAAGTAACCTTTTTAAAAGTGAGGAGATTGTTTACACAGAGCTGGTTTCGTGTCTCGTTTTTTTGGTTTAGGACCATGCTCTTCCAAAACAGCACTGCACTGCATTATCATTCTGTCATGGCTAAGATAGAGAAGAATAAGCTTATGGTTGCCAAGTCATTCCTTTATTCTTATGGCCAACAGAAACCTACTGTTGGATTTTGGTGGGACCAAGCTTGCACCAGTGTGGTTGCTTTTAGTGCCAAGGGGAGGGGGGTGAGGAAGGAGGGTGATGGGAGGGAGAGGGAAGTGATGGGAGGGGGATCATGGGAGGCAGAAGGCCATAGTCATTTTTAATGAGGTGTGTGAAAATATAGTGAGAATTCCACCACGAGATGGTCAACTGGCTCTAACAGTAGATCACTTTCTCCTACTCATTGGTTTGCTGTACCTTTCTTTGGTTTTGTTTCTGTTTTTATTTGAAACCAGAAAGTCCTTTGCTGTTTCCTTATTATCCTCGAAAATCGTTGCATTTCGTGAAAAGGCGGATGGAGAACATTATTGATCAGTGTTTGCAAAAGCCAGCAGTAAGTTTGAAAGAAATGCATGTCTTTGTATAGGAGCAAGAATATTTGCACAACCTGACTCGCTATGTAAAGGACCACAATTATGACAGTGAACAATGTGAAAATGCTGACAGCTGATTTTGGCTATCAAAAATGGCAGTTTCATGTGGTTCAATCTTATCCATCTTGTTATTTTCTTATATAGATTTTAAAAATATATATTAAAGTTTTGGCATGTGTAGTATTTTATTTGCTCCCAGAACAAACTCATTATAAAGTCTTAGTTACAGAGCTGATGTGACTCATATTTATTACCAAAGATGTCAACAAATGATTGATGCTCTGAGACTAAAGGGAGGTGGTCCTTCACTTGCCATGTGCTCACCTCCAAGGTCCTTTTCAGCCCAGAATTGTCTTTCTCTTTTTCTTACTGTTGTAATTGTCATTAAGGTTACTTGTATGCAAGGTTTGGTGATGTGGATGATTTTTTTTTTTTTTTTTACTGCCCTTGAACAGTGACAGTCAATTATATTTTTCTGTAGAATATCTCTGTGCATGTAAATGCTCTAAGTATATTTTTTATTTCATTGCAGTGCTGGGGATCAAACTCTGACATGCTCGGCAAGTGTACCAGTGAGCTACATACTCAGACCCTCTAATTATGTTTTTAAATCTTATTTTATATAGGATGTAATTGGAAAATCGATGAATCAAGCAATCTGCATTCCCTTATACAGAGATGCACGAAGGTAATTCTGTTGGCCTGTTGGGTAGTATAATTTAGCAGCCCATTTAAATTTTTCTTACTGTTTTTCCCTTTTTGTTTTAGTGAGGACTCTACACGTAGATTGTTGAAATTTCCTTTTCTGTAAGTTTGTGTTTCTCCCCTAGCTTGTGTGAACAGTACAATTTTGTTCCAAGCTTAGATAACTAAATACCATATTATAATGTTAACTTTTTTCTTTAGGTGGAATAATAAAACTTCAAATCTACATTATCTTCTTTTTACTATTTTAGAAGATTCACTTTATAAAATGTGCATCTTAAGGAGACACACTGATATTTCCCAGTAAGTATTAATTTGAAGTTTGAGTCAAAGAGATGGGATTTAATTGTTTTTGATAATAAAACATGCAGCTTCCCTTCCAGCATTTCCATAACCTATCTCACGCCTTTAGTTTTGTAATTTAACTGTTCTCAGTCACATTTTTCACAGCAACATTAAGATTATAACACTGAGTTAGGAAGCTATGATTCCTTTTTGTTCTAGTTACTTAATTTTATATTGGCATCTTACCATTTTATGTGGTATTTTCCTCCTGGGTTAGGAAAAATGTGACAGCAGAATCAGGAGGATATCTCATGCACTTCTACAAGTTCAAAACTGAATTAGTGAAAGAATTTTTACCTCAGGTTAAGTGTGCCTTTCATTGGACAGAGACCTTGCCCACAGAGACTTGTTTTAAGAATCAAAAGTGAAAGTTCTAAAGGGTAAATCATGTTCAGAATGCCATTAGTATCTTAAATAGTTTTAAATCTCAATTTAAAGGAAAATTTTTGAGACCAATACATAGCCAAAGAAAAACAATTTGGAGCTGGGCGCGGTGGTGTACGCTTGTAATCCCAGCACTTGGGAGGCTGAGGCAGGAGGATCGAGAGTTCAAAGCCAGCCTCAGCAATGGCGAGGCACTTAGCAACTCAGTGAGACCCTGTCTCTAACAAAATTAAAGGACTGGGAATGTGGCCCAGTGGTCCAGTGCCCCTGAGTTCAATCCCCAGTACCAAAAAAAAAAAAAAAAAAAAAAAAAAATTTGGCCATTCCAGATGTCCTTAGTTAAGGAATCTAGCTACTTTGGGAATTTTAGGATTTAAAAGCAAGTTGGTTTGAATATCTAGGTATTTAAATTAGTTACCAGTATTCTAGAGTGAGAACAGTGCTGTTTTGCTGTGAGATTTAGTTTTTAGGTAAGTGTACTAACACTGTCAATCGTGTTCTTTCAAGCATTTAGATTATTGGCTTTATCCAGGGTGTTCCACAAAGTCTTTTTTCCCTTTTCTTTCTTCAAGATCTGTAAGTAATGGACTAATTGGTATTAAATTCGGGAGCTTCACATATGCCACAACTGAAAAAGTCAGGAGGAGGTAAGCCGTGACCTTGTGTGGATGGTGTGTACAGACACTGGTGAGGTGGGTTTTATGTGTCTGTTTAGTTCAATGCAGTCACAGAGGAGTGTGGACAGCCTCGTGTACAGAGATGATATGGGCAGAAGGGCTCTCACTTTCTACTGAGGGACCAGGGTTCTTTACATATTTTATACATAGAAAATAATTTGACTTTAATTGAATAGACTTTTATTGCCTTGCAAGAATTTATATGGAAGAATTCATTCTTTTGAGTTTCCTGTCTACTAAGAAAGTAATGTGGTTCTAGGGGCCAGATGGCCTGCAGGGCTCAGATTGATGTCACCAACAAAAAAAGTGAAGTGATATTCTCAGTGAGCTGGGATTTTTTTAGGATACAAAAGGGTAACAGTACCAAAGCCATCCCTGAGGGCTTGCAGGGGAAAGAGCTGACACAATCACAGGCTGGTCTTTTTCTCACTCTTTCTTCCTTACACACAAGTTTTTTTATAATAATAATTGGAATTGCTGTGCCTTTTTTTCATGTGTGAAATCCTATTTTTACTTTTCAGTCTGGTTTTACTCTGGTTTTCTGTTTACCTAAGGTATATATAAGGTGTCACAGGAGATTTTCATAGGCTTAAGGCTTAGCCATTGATGTTGGGATGTTTTCTAGCACTGTACTGATGTCACAGATTTTTTTTTCATTACCTATTTTTAAGGCCTAGTTATATTTATGAAAAGTAGTACAAAAGGTTTTATTACAAACTGATAATATATTTTAATTGTCCATTATAAAGAATATCCCTTAATTTTTTACCTTTTTTCTGCTTGGTACAAATATAATGTTATACATACAGTGTTTCCTCAGTAGTCCTGATCATTTTTGATATAACAAAACTGATTTCACTTCTAGCACCTACAGTTGTTTAGATGCACAGTTCTATGATGATGAAACTGTAACGGTGGTTCTTAAAGACACTATAGGACGCGAAGGAAGAGACAGGCTCTTGGTCCAGTTGCCACTGTCTTTAGTATACAACAGTGAAGATTCTGAAGACTATCAGTTCACTGGGACGTACTCTACAAGGTAACCAACTCATTAGTAAGACTGTCTACCTGATACAACAACTCACTATTTTTTTGACATATACCAAAGATTGCAGGCTTTTTCAGATATGGTAGGTAATGGTTTTTTAGTTCCTGGGGATAACCTTGGAGGCAGCTGAGGGGGATACTCCCACTTTTTTTAAAAATGTATTATTTTTTTAGTTGTAGATGGACACAATACCTTCATTTTACTTATTTATTTTTATGTGGTGCTGGGGATCAAACCCAGTGCCTTACTCATGCTAGGCAAGTGCTCTACCACTGAGCCACAACCCCAGCCCAATACTCCTACTTTTTATTCAAAAATGCTGACTTTAACTTAGCTCTCTTTGTCCCTTTGCTTTAATAGTAAATCCAGAAGTACTTGCTGAGACAGTATGGGAAATTCTTTGGAGTAGAGGAGAGGACTTCTCTTTAGTTTTATTTTCAAGGGTAGCATTAACCCAAGTTTGTGGAATTAATTATTTTAGATGTGCCTTTAGTGCAGAGAATACACAGCCAATTCTGAGATGGCTAGTTGACTAAGATTCTTAAGTAACTAGAGCCCTTCTCTAATTTAAAAATGTTTCTAGCCAGGCGTGGTGGTGCACACCTGTATTCCCAGTGGCTCAGGAGACTGAGATAGGAGGATCATGAGTTCAAAGCTAACCTCAGCAATGGTGAAGCGCTAAGCAACTCAGTGAGACTCTGTCTCTAAATAAAATACAAAAAATAGGTCTGGGGATGTGGCTCAGTGGTTGAGTACCCCTGAGTTCAATCCCCAGCACCCCTGGCCCCAAAAAAAATTGCCATTTGTTTTCCTTGAAAAGGAATCAAAACCTTACTAAGATGATAACTCTGCCTATTTGGAATTACAGTAATTTTATAGAATCATATCCCAACCCACCCCCATTTTTTTTTTAATACATTAGAAATGCGAGTATAGGTACAGTTAGAACCCATAGTTGCCCCTGGTGCCACCCCTTGTGATCCAGGGAGAGAAGATCCCCTTTTGATTCCTGGGTTGGTTTTCCCCTCCAGGCTAGATGAACAATGTAGTGTCATTCCCACACGTACCATGCATTTCGAGAAGCACTGGAGGTTACTGGAAAGTATGAAAGCACAGTATGTTGCTGGGAATGGTTTTCGAAAAGTGTCCTGTGTGGTAAGTATTTGCAACTTGTTCATTAAGAGTTCCAGCAGGAGGGACGTTGCTTCTGTGGAAACTTCTTCAGATTCAGATACATGATATAAAAGCCCTTCTGTTGAAACATTGTGTGATTTACAGTGTAATTGATGATGAACTTGTGGTGACCTTAGCTGTTTAATTCTTTTGTTCTGAAAAAGCTTAAATGTAGTTAAGAATATTCTGGACTTATCTGCTTCAGTTGCCCCCCGTTGTATGTTTTATATAAAATGAAGACTAAGTTTAGTAGTTTTGTGGTAAATTGGTAGGAATATAACTTTCTGTAAAACCATTCTTCGAGTTTCTGATTTCTAATTCCTTTTTTATATAATGTATTTGTTAAGTCATTAATTTAAAAATTTTTTATATGGCCTTTTCTTCTTTAGTTGAGCTCAAACCTCCGTCACGTGAGAGTTTTTGAAATGGACATTGATGACGAGTGGGAGCTCGATGAGTCTTCTGATGAAGAGGAGGAGGCCAGCAGTAAACCCATGAAGATCAAGGAGGAGGTGCTGTCCGAGTCAGAGGTGGAGACCCAGCACACTGCTGCTTCTGCTCTGGCCCCGGAGATAGTCATTAAAGTGGAAAAACTTGATCCTGAGCTCGACTCGTGATCTGGCTTGCCAGTGCTTGTCTGGAGCAGTTTCATAGGAGGTGGACTGAGATGTCTTGGACCATTTTTCTTTGTATAACAAAGAAATAAACAGTAAATTTAATTTTTTTTCATATTCTGTTTCATCTTCTCAGTGGTGTGGTCACTGTGATAGACTATAGTTTTTTTTGCTAAGATTTCTTTTTAATACTGTGTGTGGGGCTAGAGTTTAAAGAAGACACAAATTGAATGTAAAGAAAAAAGTCAATTTTTTTGTCAAAAAGATGTCCAGAATTACTCCTACATGAGGAAGAAATGAAATAGTCATTCATCACTGGAAATTTTAGGAATTAATATTTTAAAAATTTAGACATTCTTTTTCCATTTTACCCTTATAGTTCATTTTAGGTTTCTAGGATACATTCAAATTTGTTTTAAAATAAATCATACCGGTTTACTCTAAGCCCATGATGAATCCTACCTTTTATGATTTAATAGCAGAAACACTGCTTGATACCTGTGGGGTTATCTTGTTGTGTTCCTTGTGCTCTGGGTTCTCTGAATCAGCAGTGTTGAGACGTGTCTTTTTCCTATGACTTGGTCAAGAACTTGGCTCCCTGTTTGGTGATGGAATATGAGAAATGTGATCTATAATCCAGCAATCCAGCATCAGTGCAGAGAACCAGTAGGATAGTATCCAATTTTTTTTTTTTTTTTTTTTTTTTTTTATGTACCAGGGATTAAATCCAGGGGCACTTAACCACTGAGCCACATCCCCAACCCTTTTTTTTTTTTGAGACAATGTCTGGCTAAATTGCTGAGGCTGGCTTTGAACTCAAGATCCTCCTGCTTAAGCCTCCCAGGTTGCTGGGATTATAGGCATGTGCCACTGCATATGGCTCAGAAGGACAGTATTCTTATGTGACCTTCAGAGGGTATTCCATTTTATATATGAGTTATTATTTTTTTTCAAACAGGCAAAGTACAGATTAATTGAAGATGAAAGAAGTACTCTATATGGTAGAGCAGAGTGAGCCAAGCAAGAGAGAGGCTCAAGGCCTACATATGAATTCTTGTACCAGTTCATTGATACATGAAAGAATCATTTGTTGAAGCTTTAAACAGCTGTGTTCCTGATTATGTACTATGTTGCTGTGTAGTTTGTCTGTTGAACTAGGTAGGCAGCTTATGCTTGGGTTTTAGGTACTGTTAAAAAAAATTACAGGAGGCCATTGTTTTGATTGTTTTGGATGAGGCTTCTGCACTGGCCCCAACAGACCACCCATGTTGAAGTTCCTTGTCATCAAATTGAAACCAATTTGTTATCTGACCTTTAGAGAAATGAGAAGAGCCTGAGGTAATAGCCAGAATTTCCAAATAGGCCAGTTTCAATTGACATGGCATCTGGGATTCCCTCTGCCTTGATCCTTGCCAAAAAGTAACCTGATATTAACCAGTCCATTATTTTTCTGTCTCCCTGTAACTTTGAAATGATCAGTCTGCTTTTTGTTCTTTGCTTCAATTTTTTTTTTTTTTTTTTTTTTTTTTTTTTTTTTTTTAAGCCCTTCTTAGGCTATATAACCAACCTCTTCTGCTCAGAACACTTATGCTATTTTATGGAATGAAGTGGTGCTCAATTCTAGAATTATAAAATAATGCCAGTTAAGACCTTAAACTAAATTTGTAGTTTTGTCCTCCGTTAGTTTGATGTTTCTGGGGTTTGAGGAGAACCCTAAATGGAAGGAAGCCACTGTGGTGTGCAGGCACAGGGCCAGCATCTTCAGGAGACCAAACGTTGAACTGCAGCCTTACACATAATGGGCCTTAAACTTGATCAGTATGTAAGGCACATAAATGTCTTGATTCATGGTCAGTGTTCATGGTATAGTACAGAATATCTGAAATGAGCTTTTGCAAGCAAGAAAGATAACAGACAATGTTGAGAAAAAAGACTGCAGAGCATTTTAGAATGAATACATTGCACAAATTTACCACATAACTGATGAATATTACGGACAAACAATTATAACTTGTTCTTAGAATGAAATATAATTTCACAATAAGAAGTGAGTTATTAGTATCTGTCCCATGTGACTTCAACATAAAATAGATTTTTTTGATAATATGCACATTTGCTTCCTGTGGTTTTGACATTGGCATAAGTTGAAACCGAAACTCCCAGATTCTCTCTTGAGCCAGGGGTGGGAACCACCTCTGTTGAGGTCAACTCTCTCATAATGCTGAGGTGAAGTAACACTGTGGATCACTCCTATTGTGAGAGAGTGGGTTTTCATTACTGCTTTTAATAAATAAATATTTAGGAACTGGATCTGTATTAAATCCAAGTAAAGTTTAAATTGATAACCAAAGGTCTTTTTAAATTTTAATAAGATATATAGAGTTAATTTTCTGTTTATCATTGTATGTTTAGATGTATGCTATAATTTTTTTAATATCATTAGGTACTGCTTTAATATTTAGAATCAATTTGATCACTGTAGACGTCACTTTAGTACATGTAGCCACAAGTACTGCACCTGAGTTTTGAAGCTAGTGAACAGCAGATGAACTGTGGGGACACGGAGGAACCTGGGAAGTGGAGGTCCACTGTGTGGGTCTCTCGGCACCTGGCCTCATGCATTGGGCCATCAAATGCCTGTCTCAGGACATGAGGACTGAACAAGGGGCACTTGTAGAGCATGGTGGTTGGTGACTGTGAGGTACCTGATAAAGACTGGCACTTCTGGGCTGGGTAATAAGCTCAGTTGGTAGAGTGCTGGCCACACATGCACAAGGCCCTGGGTTCAATCCCCAGCACCACCAAAAAAAGATCGGCACTTCTTACTTATAGTGTTCTGTGTTGTTCTTTTCCAGGATAAATTGTATTGATTTAAATAGAATTATTATTTTGGCCAGACCTAACTGTGATAAGTCTTTCCAATTCTCTGTCTTTGTAGCTTTTTGGTGTTTCTTTCTTTTCTTTCTTTCTTTTTTTCCCCATTGTGTTCTTGATTTTTCTCCAAAATAAAAATCTTACACTCAGCAAAATGCTAAAACATTCTATCTTCTTAATTCAGAAAATTTAAAATGAATATGACTATGGCATAGCCTTGAGTTTGACAGCATAACTAGGGGAGTTTATATGCATCTAATCCAATTGTTTTCATACTTTTTAGGGAAGTCCAGCAAGCAGACATGGTAAATACTTATTTCTAAAGGATGCTGTGAGCCAGGCATAGGCCTGTAATCCAACAACTTGGGAGGCTAAGGCAGGAGGGGATCACAGGTTCAAGGCTGACTTCAGCAATTTAGCAAAACCCTGTCAAAAGATAAAAAAGGAAGGCAACCCCTACCAAGTCCCCATTGCCTTGCGGGAGTTCTGTTCCTATTTCCACTTGAGTAAATTCTATGTTTACACTCTAAAATGAAAAAGGATTGGGGGTGTAACTCAGTGGTAAAGTGCCCCTGGATCCAATCCCTAGTGCCAAAAAACAAATAAGTAAATAAAGGTGCTGTAACTGAAATTGTGTTCCATGATTGCACTGGGAGCTAGCCGGTGTCTCTGATAGCTTTTGAAATTGTGACAATTATCTCTATAGACTTCACATTTACTGCATCTGCTTCTGACCCTCCATCTTATTTGTACTTCTCATGGAGCTCAGGGAGCTAGTACTTAGGATTACACTGTCAAGATAATAAAAATAATGTGAAAGTAAGGAATATATTAGAGCAGAAATGATCTCTTAGGAATGGTCTATTCTTGGGGCTAGTGTTATAGCTCAGTGGTAGATAACTTGCCTAGTAGGTGTGAGACAATCTGGGTTCAATTACCAGCACAGAAAAAAATTTTTTTTTCAGTTCAGAAGGTTATTTGTTTATTGGTTCTAGGAATTGAGTTGTTAATATGATAGGCAATCAGTGTTTACATTCTACTTTTTTTTTTCTTCTTTCTGAGCAAACTAGAACTTCTAGGATCAAAACATCTTTATATCGAAATTGCCCAGACAAATGAATAAAAATGCAAATTCATAGATTCCACTTCAAGCTCATGCAGAGCATGAGGGTCAGGCCCAGGGCTACATTTTTTCTTAATAAAATAGAATTTGTCAAAGGAATATTGTTTACATACATATGGGACATCTTGAGTAAATCAACACTAGAGCAATCCTAAATTCTATTTGACTTCTGCATTTATGAGCGGTTTGGTGATAGATGCATGCGTTGTTGGTTTTTTTGGGTGTGGCTATAGGTGGCATCCTATCTAACAGCACTGCATGGCATCACGTGGAATACACACATCTTAAGTTCATTCACACAGTCCATTTCTCTTAAACTGCCACTGAAATTTAAATCATTGCTCAATTCAAAACAGTGAAGAAAAATGAGTTTCTCAGGAAACAAAAATGATAATTTGCTTTTTTAGAACTTTCCATTTAACAAGTGTTTTGATATATTTCCCACCCAAATTAAGCCCTTTGCTAAAGAAACCACCTACTTTAGGTAGTCTAAAAATAAGCTACTAGGTTCTAGAGTATTTTTCAAGTGTTTTAAGAGATTTGTCATTTATGATAAATATACATATATATATATATATATATATATATATATATACACACACACACACATATATATACACATACATGAACGTCATGGAAGCATAGATGGGCTCTGCGTCACACATTCCTCTCAGTAGGATAATTTCTAGAGTGTGTATAATCCTGGTATTAGATGTTGCTGGAAATAATTTGTCTTTAAATACCTACAGATTTAAAAAGAAAAGAAGCTAAGCTAGATGCCAGTTTTCTGTAAGGATGAATTTGTGCAACATTGCTTTCTACTCTGCAAATACATAAGCCTGGCATTAGCTGACTGCACATTATAGATAGCATTGTACAGCATTTAAAAATGAAGAGAAGCTGGGCGCCGTAGCGCACACCTGTAATCCCAGCAGCTCGGGGAGGCTGAAGCAGGAGGATCACGGGTTCAAAGCCAGCCTCAGCAAAAGCGAGGCACCAAACAACTCAGTAAGACTCTGTCTCTAAATAAAAGAGAAAAACCTGGCTCATTCCATTAGATCAAATAACCTGCTGATACTTAACATGATGACATTTTTATGAAAGCTGTACCCAGAAATCAATATTATGTCCAGGGCTACATTTTTTCTTAATAAAATAGAATTTGTCAAAGGAATATTGTTTACATACATATGGGACATCTTGAGTAAATCAACACTAGAGCAATCCTAAATTCTATTTGACTTCTGCATTTATGAGCGGTTTGGTGATAGATGCATGCGTTGTTGGTTTTTTTGGGTGTGGCTATAGGTGGCATCCTATCTAACAGCACTGCATGGCATCACGTGGAATACACACATCTTAAGTTCATTCACACAGTCCATTTCTCTTAAACTGCCACTGAAATTTAAATCATTGCTCAATTCAAAACAGTGAAGAAAAATGAGTTTCTCAGGAAACAAAAATGATAATTTGCTTTTTTAGAACTTTCCATTTAACAAGTGTTTTGATATATTTCCCACCCAAATTAAGCCCTTTGCTAAAGAAACCACCTACTTTAGGTAGTCTAAAAATAAGCTACTAGGTTCTAGAGTATTTTTCAAGTGTTTTAAGAGATTTGTCATTTATGATAAATATACATATATATATATATATATATATATATATATATATACACACACACACACACATATATATACACATACATGAACGTCATGGAAGCATAGATGGGCTCTGCGTCACACATTCCTCTCAGTAGGATAATTTCTAGAGTGTGTATAATCCTGGTATTAGATGTTGCTGGAAATAATTTGTCTTTAAATACCTACAGATTTAAAAAGAAAAGAAGCTAAGCTAGATGCCAGTTTTCTGTAAGGATGAATTTGTGCAACATTGCTTTCTACTCTGCAAATACATAAGCCTGGCATTAGCTGACTGCACATTATAGATAGCATTGTACAGCATTTAAAAATGAAGAGAAGCTGGGCGCCGTAGCGCACACCTGTAATCCCAGCAGCTCGGGGAGGCTGAAGCAGGAGGATCACGGGTTCAAAGCCAGCCTCAGCAAAAGCGAGGCACCAAACAACTCAGTAAGACTCTGTCTCTAAATAAAAGAGAAAAACCTGGCTCATTCCATTAGATCAAATAACCTGCTGATACTTAACATGATGACATTTTTATGAAAGCTGTACCCAGAAATCAATATTATGTCCAGGGCTACATTTTAAACCATTTTAAAATGGTTTCATCACCTGATCATTTTCATGCCCACTAAGGTCTATAATTTTTTTTAATGTAAGCTACTTTTTAAAAAATTAAATGTTTGTGATTACTTAGTTGTAAGATCATAAATTGCTCTCCAGGTTGCATTGAAAATTGCTTTATGTTTTTCTTTAGAAATGAACCTAACTGGTGGTTAATCGCACATGCAAGATGCCCATGTTTGTACAAGTCTGTGTAGATGAGGGAGGGCATGATTGTGCCCCAACTCTTTATGCACTGCAGCATGTAGAAACGAATCCCTCAGGGCCACGTTCCAGCCCTAACAAGATTCTGTTCCCCTGAGCAGTGGGTGCTGAGTTGGTATGTAGGGGCCATTCTGGTGATAAGTCATTACAGTCCATAAATGTCACCTTTCCTCTGGTGGATGCAGGCTGAACTCCGTGCTCCAAGACAAGAAGTGTAATGTGTAGTCATCACCGTATGGGTGATGAATCTGTCCCATGACAGGATTATGAATGAAACTGGTACTTACTGGCTTGTTATATTTTAAACATTAAAAGAAGGACACGGGGGATAGATCTGTGGCTCAGCTGTAGAGTGCTCCTCTCACACGTGTGAGGCCCTGGGTTTGATCCTCAGCACCACATAAATAAAATAAAGGTATTGTGTCCACCTACAACTAAAAAAAAAACTATTAAAAAAAGAAAAAAGAAAACTAACAAAAATAAAAAAAGAAGGACACAAGTTTGTTCCTGTCTCCTGCCATTGAGTTTACAGTGTTCTCACATTCTCCAATGAGACCTAAGACTTTTGTTGTTCCTTTCTGCCTTCCTGATTCCTATTACAGGGTAGATGTTATGTTATTTTAAATTGTGTTTTTTGTGCAGTTTGGGAACTAAAACTGGGCGTTCAGGAGCCCCGACCAGATGAGCAGCCAGCTGCTGACCTACACTCAGGACCGTCAACGTTGTAGTGATGCTGCAGTGTCTAATGTTGGAACGACAGCCCTGCCCTTCCTCCTTCATACTGCGCGTCTGCCCAGTTGTTGCACGAAGAGGTCTAAAGCATAAAATATGGATAAGAAACAGTCTGTAGCCGGGCGCACTGGCGCACGCCTGTGATCCCAGTCTCTTGGGAGGCTGAGGCAGGAGGACCACGAGTTCAAAGCCAGCTTCAGCAAAAGCGAGGCACCAAGCAACTCAGTGAGACCCTGTCTCTAAATAAAATACAAAAAAGGGCTGGGGATGTGGCTCAGTGGCCAAGTGCTCCTGAGTTCAATCCTCAGCACTACCACCCCCCCCCCCAAAAAAAAAAAAAAAAAGATAAGAAATGGTCTCTTCTCTTGGGATGTGAATTCAGATCTACCATCACTGTGGATGGTGAAGGCGCTGAAGCCGTTGTTCTGTGGCCCTACAAAGTGCAGGCCCTATTTTCTGCTGTGCTGGAGTAGGCGCTCTCAGGGGAGACCCAGGTGACTGGTCATCGGTGGAAGCCCATCAGGCTGGAGCAGTCAGGCTTGTCAAATGCTGCCGGGAAGGTTGTAGCAGAGTCTGTCACAGGAGCGAAGCGCTTACTATGCCTTCTCCTGTGTCTCTGAGCCTGTCTGAAGTGAGGGGTCTCCTGACCTTACAGGAGAGGGGAAGAGAGGAAGCAAAGTCCAGAGAGGTCAGTGTGACTTGTCCCAAATCTCATAGCTAGCAGGGGACAGCGCCAGGATCCAAACAAACAGCTTGTCCGCCTCCAGATCGCGCTGGTTGCTGACGGTGGCTGAGCGTTCAGGGAGAGCCAGGCCCCAGCATGTCCTCCGCCACTTCTGTAAACCTCACCACGGTCCTACAGGCAGGAGCTGCCAGTAGCTTCATTTCACAGATGAGGGGCCTGCGACGCGGTGGGCACTAACCAACAGCAATTCCACGGCCCTGGGTGGGGTGGGATGTGCAGCCAGGGGGCCCCAGTGCAGGGCCCAGGCATGAGACCACCACGGCCCACCTGCTGCCCACTGGGCTCTGCTCCTCCCCTCACTGTTCCCCCAGGCGGCTGCCCTGCCTGTGGCCATCCTCCCAGCCTGGGCTCCCGCAGAGAGAGAGCAAGACACCAAGGACTCAACATGAAAACCAAAGGCACATCCCCCGGTGACCTTCCTCCTCCAGCCATGCCCTCCTGCATGCAGTGGCAGGTCCACCCATTGTCTGCGGCACAGGCCAGTGACAGCAATGGCAGGCTGTGCTCAGGACAGGGCTTCACCCTTCACAGAGCAACCTCATCAGCTCGGCGGGAAGGTGGCCTCTAGAGGGGTCAGGACATTTGTCCCCCAAAGCTCCGGGAATGCTGGTATGGGCCTGGGAGGGACCCGTGCGTCCCACCCCGCCGGTGAGCCTGGTTTCCTCGGCAAGGCAGGACTGAAGGTGTCCCCGGGGCCCCTCCTCCCGTGTGCTTTCTTGGGGACAGAACTGGCTCCATCTGCAGAGAGGCAGCCAGCCCGTCAGGCGGAGACGAGGGTAATGGCCCTGAGTGTGCCTATTCCCCATTTGTCAAGATCATTTTGCATTTTGCAGAGGAACAAACTCACAGTGAGAAATGTCCTCAGGGAAGACAGTGAGTTTGGGGAGAGGAAGAGAAATGATTTTGAGATAGAATGCAAGAGCCAAGCAGGAGGCAGATTTGCAGTGTGCAGTAGGGAGACTGTCAGAGACCAGAAGGCTCAGTCCTCAACACCGCGGGGAAGATGTGTGACTCCGTGAAGTAAGGACCAGAAAGGCGCACGCGGGGTCCCTTCATGGGGGCTGGGAACCAGGATGATATGGTGACAGAAAATAATTAGCAGCTTTACATTATGCGCTTTAATACCAAATAAAGCATCACATGCTAATTATCCTGTCTATCCACCCAACACATCCAAGGGCCTCGGCTGGGTGAGACCCTCTTGGGATGGGGCAGGAAACCTGAGAAATAGAGATCCAAGGGACAAATTTGAAAATCGACTCCGCAATTCAGGAAAACAAAAGCCTTAGCTCTTTCAAACGCCTAGTCCAGTTTTTCACTTCCTAGAAAGTTCCAAAGTGAGTGTAATGGCCCTGAATTAAGTGTCCTCTATGCCTAATTAAACGTCCTGCGAAGTTATAGCTAGTCTTGCTCCGTCTGGAAGTAGGCAGGTGACACATGCCACCTGGTCCGGCCCACGTGCAGAGGCCAAAGGGATGAGTGGTGTTGCTGCTGGAGCCACTGACGAGATGGCGTGTTGAGAGTCATTAGGAGAGGTGGCCGCGTGTTCCAGGTGAAGCAGAACAAAAAGGAGCCCCTCGGAGAGAGGATGTCAAACGCTCCACTTAAAGTACAAGAATAGAGGTTGGTTGTCCCTTGCTCTCACTCCTTCTGTCCCCGGTGGAGAAATTCAAATGCCTTTCCAAAGCCTCCCTTCACTCCTCCAAGTGCTCCCCCGCGCACCTGCATCCCAACAGAGTCTGGTGAATGGAATTCATTAAGCATCGAGCAGGATGAGGCCCTAAGAGGAAGGAAGCCTTAGTGATCTTTTGTGCAGTGGGGGGACAGAGAGGCACAGAGAAGTTAGGTAACCTGCCCAAGGCCACACAGCTAGTGAGGGATAAGACTGAAATTCTCAATCATTTGCTGTACATCTCTGACATCAGCCACCTGGTCTCTTTACTGTGGTTCATGTACGTTTTCTCTCTAGTATGTGAACTCCTTGAATTGAGGACGGACATTTCCAGGTGCCTGGTTGTTGATCCTCACTAACATCAGTCCCCCTTGGGTGGTCCTAACCCTGAAATTGATGGGGCCTGGCATGAGTCTGTTTGGAAACTGCAGCGCCCCCTGGTGCCTGAGAAGCCCACCTTTGGCTCCCTGCAGGCCAGAGCTGCAGGCTTCTTGCCCTCGGGGGCAGGTCATGGGCTCCTGAGGGTGCTCCGTGTGAGGCTGGCAGCAGGGTTAGACGCAGGGAGGTGGAGGATGCGGCCGTCCAGGAAGTCCAGGCTCCACACAGACATCACGGCTACTCCTGGCCCAGCACTCCAGGCCTGGGCACGGGGCCAGGAGGGAGCACAGACCCCAGAGGGGGCTGTCTGTGAGCCCCTTCCAGGGACTGCAGACGCGGCCGGTGGTCGGAAGCCCTGCAGAGGGCAGCAGCTGGCTTGCTTGTGCTGCTCTTGCAGGGGGCTTCCGAGGCATGTGACCTGCAGCCACACAGGCCCAGCTCCCAGGGGCCGTGCTTGGTTCAAACGCTTAAGACCAACGGATGAGAGCAGGCAGAAGCCGTCCGCTCAGAGCTGCCCAGCGAGGGGCCGTCACCAGCACGCGTGTCTGTCAGAGGCTCAGGAGCCCCGACAGCAGGAGCAGGCGACCTGTGTGGCTGGCTCAGGGAACATGGCTGGCTTTCCAGTTGGTCCTGAGGTGGAGGCAGGGACAAGGGTCAGGAGCTGTCGGTTATTAAGCAAGTCGGTGGCGCGTGGGGCCGTGGCTGCAGAGTTATCTTTTAGCTTCCTGGGCGGTTCCTGGAGCTCATCCCAGTCCCTGGGGGTGACTCACAGCAGGTGGCTTCCTGGGCTGCTCACTGTAGATAAGGCTTGGCTTCCTGGGCAGGTCGTGGGTCAGAGTCCTGTTTTGTATGTGGTCCCTCCATCGTCCCCGTGGCTATTCTGTCCCTCGCTCTGCGCTGCTGTCTTCGCGTCCTGAGCAAGAAGCCCTGCTGGGCCTCTGACATGGGGTCGCAGGTGTCCGGGCTGCTCTGGGCTCACCGGGGGTGACGACCAAGGGGGCGCCCCCATGCTCCATGGCTGCAGGAGGCAGCCTGGCAGAGAGATGATTCCTCCTGAAGGACTCGGGGCCTCCTGGCCACTTCCCGGGGACGTCCCTGAGGTCTCGCTGACGTGCCCTCTCCTTCACAGGCCGGCAGCACCCAGGGCAGCGGGGCTGTGTTATGTCCGCCCCGTGCGGCAGGTGAGGATCGCCGTGAGCGCAGGCTGAAGCGGAGCGAGGTCTCATGGACTCAGTTCTTTTCCTTTTCCTTTTCTTTTTTTTTTTTTTTTTTTTTTTTTTTTTTTTTTTGTACCAGGGATTGAACTCAGGGGCACTGGACCACTGGGCCACATCCCCAGCCCTTTTTTGTATTTTATTAGGGACAGGGTCTCACTGAGTTGCTAAGGGCCTTGCCATGGCTGAGGCTGGCTTTGAACTCGCGATCCTCCTGCCTCAGCCTCCCAAGTGCTGGGATTACAGGCGTGCGCCACTGTGCCTGGCCCAGTTCATTTTTAATAGGGATGTTTTGATCGATTGTTGGAATTTTTAAAATTTAAAAAGATTTACTAAGCAAATGTACTGTGCAAAAGGTTTGCAGGAACAGAGACTGCGCTTAATCTGTTGAGAGCAAACTTTTCAAGGACCTAAAGAGTGCCATGATCACCCCCATCACCTTATAGATAAGGTCTGATTTCAGTGCATTCTTCCCGCCCATGAAAGTGACTCTTGAAGCCCTCTACCTGGAAACTTACCCAGACACCCTGAAATGCAGGAGTACCCCCTTACTGGTAGTGGTGGTTGTGTTCCAAGACCCCCCAGGAGATACCAAGAAACTCAGACAGACTGAACTCCAGATTTTTAGATATATATACATATACATATATATAAGTTGTAGATGGACACAGTGTCTTTATTTTATTTATTTATTTATTTTTTATGTGGTGCTGAGGCTCGAACCTGGTGCCTCATGCATGCAAGGCACGTGCTGAGCCACTGAGCCACAATCCAGCCCTGAACTTAACTATACATATATGCCTATGGTGAAGTTTAACTTACAAATTAGACACAGGAAGAGATCAACAACAATAAAATGGAACAATTGTACCAACATATTGTAATAAAAGTCATGGGAGTGAAGTCTCTTTCTAGAACTTTCCATGATATTTCTGGACCGTGGTCAACCACAGTAACTGAAACCTTGGAAAGTGAGACCTCAGAGGAGAGGGACTGTTGTATTCGAAAGCCAGACCCCAGATCTCTGGGTGGTCTGCTGGTGGGGCTGCTGCCAGGGCAGCCCTTGGACACAGTGCTGGGGCCCCTCTGGGCTCGGTGTCCCCTGTTGCTCACAGGTTCCTGAGCGACCGCTACACTCTTGCCATGAAGCCCTACCTCACCTGTGCCCCGAGGAACGGAGTTGGCCAACTATGGATAGAGACCTCTGAAACCCTGAGCTCCAAGATAAACTTTTCTGTCTCTATTGTTCTTGTCGGGTCTTTTGGTCACAGTGGGAAAAAGCTGAGGAAACGGTGGTGAATGGTCTTCATGGTGTGCTGCTGCCTTTGATTTGCTGGAATTGTATTGACCATTTGGGCACCTACGTTGACAAGGACATTGGCCTATAGTTTTCTTTTTTTGTTATGTTTTTGTCTGGTTTTAGTAGTGGGGGAATATTTGCTTTGAGCATGAGTTTGGAAGAATTCACTCCTTTTGAGCTTTTTGGAGTAACTTAAGAGGAATTGGCCGGGCACAGTGGTACACACCTGTAATCCCAGTGGCTTGGGAGGCTAAGGCAGGAGGATCGTGAGTTCAAAGCCAGCCTCAGCAACTTAGTGAGGCCCTAAGTAACTCAGTGAGACCCTGTCTCTAAATAAAATGCAAAAATTTTTTTTTAAAAATGGGGGGGCTGGGGATGTGGTTCAGTGTGCGCCACTGAATTCACTCCCTAGTACCAAAAAAAAAAAAAAAAAAAAAAGGAATCACTATTATTGTTTCTTTGACTGCTCAGTGGAAGTCAGCATTGAGGTCATCTGGTCCTGGGCATTTCTTTGATAGAAGATTTTTTAACTGATTCAATCTAATTGCAAGTTACTAGTCTGTTCAGGCTTCCTATGACTTCATGATTCCGTTTTGGCAGGGTGCACGTGTCCAGGAATCTGCCTGTCACATCTGTTGACAGGTAGGTGATCGCAGTAATCTCCAATGATACTTTGCATTCCTGTGCTGTCAACTGTAAAACCTCCATTTTCAACTCTGATTTTATTTGAGTGTTCTCTCTCTTTTCTCCTTGATTAGTCTAACTAAGGATTTGTCAATCTTCTTGATCTTTTTGAAGAACCAGCTTTTCATTTTGTTGATCTTTTACATTGTGCTTTTAGTCTCTGTTTCATTTATGTATGCTATGAGCCTTATTTTTTTTCCCCCTTCTACTAATTTTGGTTTGGTTTGTTCTTGTTCTTCAGGTTTCCGTGAAGTGCAGCAATGAGCTGTGCCTGGGGATCTTTCTGCTTTTTTTTTTGATTTGGTGTTGATTACTATAAATTGTCCTCTTAGAATTGCTTTTGCTGTATTGGATTTTTTTTTAATTTTTTAAATTTAATTCCTAATTTTTAAATTCTCTTCACTCGTCTGTTTACTTTTTCTGAAATTTATATAAAGGGATCCTCTTCCTTTTTTGTCTAATTTCTCTTATTTTGCTTACCTTTGCCTTTCTGCTTTGTCTTCCAACCTACTCTTGATGGGCATCAGGTTGCTTCCAGCTAGGAGCATTAGGGACGGCTGTGTCATTCTTTTTTTTGGTGGGTACTGGGGATTGAACTCAGGGGCACTCATCCACTGAGCCCACACCCCCAGCCCTATTTTGTGTCTTATTTAGAGACATGGTCTCACTGAGTCACTTAGCACCTCACTTTTGCTGAGGCTGGCTTTGAACTTGTGATCCTCCTGCCTCAGCCTCCCAAGCTGCCGGGATTACAGGCATGTGCCACCACGCCTGGCCAGCTATGCCATTCTCGTAGATGTACTTGGGTTAATCTACTTAGGCGTTTCTGTTGGGTATATACCCAGGAGTGGGGGACAAGGTACTTGTTTCAAAATGGCTACACCAATTCACACTCCCTCCAGAGGTGTCTACCAAAGCACAGCGGGAAGGCTGTGGGGCCGCTCTGAGAGCCCCTGGTACTCGGGGACTGACTTCAGGTCACTGGGATCTGTCCTCAGATGTCCATAGTTGGGAAATTCCTTGTTATGCCGTCCCGCCTGTCAGGGGCTGTCTATCTGTCCAGGGTGCTGGGATCCATGAGGCATACACTGTGGGGGGCGGGGGGTCCCAGACCGCCTCATGGAAGGGCTCTCGTTTGTCCCAGGCCATTTGAATTCCTAGCTCCAACCACCAGTTGGGGCAGAGCTTGCCTGTACAATGCCCTATATGTCATGGAATTTCGCACTAGCGGACCTTTATGAATCAGCCCCTCAGATTTGGTTAGAAGCAAAGCAATCCTCTCTGATTATACTGTCTCATTTAAATACTTTATTCCCCCATGTGATGTTGATAAAAGCAACAGAACTTAACACCTCTCTACTGCGTCTCTGAATTTCATATGAACAGCTAACTTCCCCCTTTCAAAGTCTGTGGTAGAGGAAATGGAAACCTCGTCTTCTGGGCTCAGATCATCCTGATTTAATTCCTGGTGCTCTGTGTGATTTTGAGTAAGTCACTTTACTTTTTTGATATTCAAGCTGCTGGACTATAAAATGAGTTTATCTACCTTACAAGGATAGGATCAGATAACCGATGCAAAAGCAATTTGTAAACTTTAGGTTACTAGACAAATATAATTTATTACGTATATTAAAGTTTGGACTTGATCTATTTGGTTATTAAAAACCTTTGGGAGGGGACATTGATAAACGGGGGTTAGAGGGCAGGGAAAATAGGGGAGGAGTGACGGTGAGAAAGAGCAGACTCCAGAAAGCCAGGGACAGGTCTCACTTAGTTCCTGGGCTGCCTTGCTGCGGAAACTGGGGTCCCAACACCTGTGAAGCAGCCGATGCAGAAATGCATCTGGCCACTAGAGGGAGCCCTAGATACAGCTGGGTATCAGGCCTCATATTTAGCTAAACTCCAGGTTTGCTGATTTAACATTTGTAACTCGGAAAAAGGCACCAAGCCAGACATGCCTTTACTTGCTTTTTAAAAATCATCTTCCTTTTCAACATCACCATCATCATCACGTTAATCCTGGTGTTTGCTCATTTACCCATTAGTCTTGTTTTTTCCCACCGGCTTCTTTTCAGAGTAAAAATATTGCCTTTTAAAATCACAATATTCAATGAAAAATGATGAGTTTCTAACAATTCAGAGCCAATCGGGGCATCTTTTCTCTGTAGTGGAATTACATAACAGGCCAAGTTTTCCTTTCTGTGGGTGCTGGGGCTGGGACCCAGCACGCTAGGCAAGTGCTCTGCCACTGAGTCCCCAGCCTGAGATGTCACCTTTTAAACCAGAAGTTGGCTGGGGCAGGACCTTGGAGGTGAGCCGGGAGCCAGGCCTGCGGAGGAACGCCAAGGCCATGGAGGGGTCCAGGCTGGGAAAGACTCTGTTTATTTTCAGTTTCTAATAAAGCCTGAAAAAACACACAGGCCGAACATTTAACAAATTCGTTCCACCGTGTTACCAGCTTTTCTGGGAAAATCCACACGTGGCCACTCTGCAGGGGTAAGCAGCAGCCTCCCATGTTTCTCTCAATTCCCAGAATTGAGAAAGCAGAGCGGCTCTGGCTTCCCCCTGGAGGGGAGATGTCGCCGCCTGAAGCAATGGCCGCTTGGAGCAACAAAGCCGGGGAATAAGTTCAGAGGTGGACTGGAAACAAACAGGCTCTTTATTTTGCTAGTTTCTCTCTCCCGCTCCAACAACAACTCCAACACCACCCACACTCCTACAATCACCCCAAAATGGCACTGACCCGATCCACAATCCCCCGGGCCAAGTCTCGCGAGATCATGCAAATGGCGCCGACCTGATCCACAATGTCCCGGGCCAAGTCTCACGAGACTATAAAAGGTGATAATGCTTATGGCTCACAGCTAACCACAATCTTAGCTATCTCCTTAATTAGGGCTCCTACAGGGAGAGATCAACCCCGAGGTGAGCACAGCCGGCCTCAAACCTCCATCCTCTGCCAGGCGCCCGGGCGGGGCCCTGCCAGGAAGCTGGCGGGTCCTGGTGCCTGGCCGTCCCTAAACCCCGGCCAGCTGCCGGGGCATGCCCACACTGCCTGCGAGGAACTACTGGGGTCAGGAGCAGCTGCGGAGAGTCCTGGGACGTTTAGGAAAGCTCGATTTACATACTCAAGAATGGGCACTGACCACAAGCACAAGTCACTCTTGTTATTTTAGGGGCGGTAGTGACAGAAACAGGACTGGGGGGTGTGGCTGGTCCCTTCATGCTCTCCTCTCTTCAGCGGACGCCTGGCCTGCTCTCCCGCGCCATGCCAGGCCAGGCTGACTCCTGTGTGCAGGGTGAAGGAGGCCTGGGCCTTGCCCTCCAGTGGCTCCTGAGGACACAGGTGGGTGAGGGTCTGAATGACATGGGAGGAGCAGGGGCCAGGGGAGGGTGACACCAGACAAAGGAGCCACAAGGGGTTCTGCCTTCAGGAGCCTGGGAAGGCGTCATGGGAAGGTGGCACTTGAGCTGGGTCTGTAAATATAGGTCGGCCCTCCCACGGACCCAGGAGGAATGTTCCAGATGCTCAGCGCACGTGCAGAGGCTTGGACGTGTCTGTTTGGGTCCCCTCCTCCGACCTGCAAGTCAGCTGAGGGTGGCTGCAGGGGTGTCAGGGAGAGGAGCCAGAGATCTAGCCAGAGGGGTGGGCAAGGGTCAGACCCTGAGGAGACCACGGGCCCCGCGGAGAGCGTGGGGGGTCGTGTGTCCATCCAGCAGATATTTAGTGCTCCTGTCTCCGGGCACTGACCACCGCCCCGTCCTTGCCCTGTGGTCTTACGTTCTGACGGCCGAGGACAGTGATCCATGGTCAGTAATGCCACGTGGAAAGGAAAGCGAGGCAGGCTGAGGAGCGAGGGAGGGAGGGAGGGAGGCAGAGGGGAGGTGGGCTTCTCGGTTGGGTGGGCATTCGAGAGATGGGGTGAGGTGCAGGCAGAGGGGAGGCGGGACGGGCACTGGGCCAGGCGGGACCTGGAGCACCAGGCGGGCGGGCGCAGGGTCTGCCCCAGGGGAGGACCCGCGGGGGTCTGGTCAGAGGAGCCTTCTGTTCAGAGACCTGCCCTCTTGCTGGGGGAGACTAGGAGGAGGCGCTGGCCAGGCCGTCAGGTTCCGCCCTCCTCCCCTGCCAGGTCCCTGGGCCAGCCTCACGGGGGAGCGTGTGACACGCAGATTCAAGGCTCCCGCACTTGCTGAGCCTGGAGCAGGGCAGGGCCCTCCACCCCAGGGTTCAACACTCCCTCCAGGTGCAGGCGCTCGCCCACCAGGAGGATGAGCCACCCCAGGAAGCCGGGGCCAGGTCTGACATTAGCCCCATGAGCTTGGTGACACTGGGGGGCTGCACTCAAGGTGGGGGCATGTTAGTCATCGAGAGGTGGCCAGGGCGCCTTGAAGGTGGTGTGACCAGGAGGGACGCGGGAGGAGGCTACATAGAGCAGCCAATATTTGCTGGGTTCCTGGTACAAGCTGGCACCGTGTCCTCTCACTTGGACTGCCCCGTTTAGTCCCCGCAGTTACCACTATCGTCACCCCCACGGATCAACGAGGGAGCCGGGGCTTAGGGAAATTAAGAAAGAAACAGGACGGGGTGAATGTAATTAACACCACTGAATTTGACGCCTAGGAACGGCGGGAATGGCACCTTCATGTTCCATGGGTGACGACGATTTTAAATGGTTTTTAAAAGAAAACAAAAACAGCAAAGAGAAACCACAGTGTTGTCAGGGAGAGAGGCGAAGTTAGAACAGAGGCAGCGGGAACTGAACCCAGGGGGCTCTTGTGCCCTGTGGTCTGTGTGGGGTGACCAGTGGCATGAGGTCAGAGGATGGTCACGTGGGAGTCGGTGTGCCAATTTATCAATTTTCTGGTATATTAATACACTCTGAAGTCCAGGTGCCCAGGTCGGAAAGCTTAAGCTCATCTTGCTCCTTCCCCGCGTAAACAAAGCAGCCCACTGGTCTACTGCATCCATTCTGGAGTGCACACTTTTGAAGTTTTCCTGAAATTTCACACCCCAGTCCCCATCCAAGATGGCGCCGTCTGACTGCTGAAGACCAGAATGACCACCAGTCTCCTCAAGTGTTCCTGGGGTCTCAGCAACTCTCCAGGCCGTGCTCACCATCCCGTGATTCTGGGGTCAGAGTGGACCTCCTCACTGAGAAGCTCAACCTCGTCCCCCAGTCTGGTGACCCCAGACCCTGGAGATGCCAGCCACCAGCCCAGACTTCCTGATGTATCCCAAACTCTGAGATGACCTGGGCTTAAAACTCTCTGATGATTCCTTTTCTCATTCGCTGCCAAAGACAGTGTCCTCAGAAATGGCCTGCCCGTCCCCTCGAGGTGCTGCCTGTCCTTTGCTCTTCTTCCCGCTCTTTCTTCCCTTGGCTCCGGCCTCACCTGCCTCTCGCAGTGCTAGGAGCTTGCGGGGCGTGCTTTCTGTCCCGGCTCTGCCCTCTTGCAAGAACATTCTCTCCCAGACCATCAACGCCGACCAGGGCAGAAGGTGAACCCATGGCTGTGAGTTTCAACCTGACCTTGGCCGGGGAGGATGCTTTTCCCAGGCGGAGCTGCAGAAGCAAGAAGTGGATTGTCCAAGCCTGGCTCCTCTGACCCCCCTCCCAGGAGCGGAGTGGGGACGGTGGCTAGCACAGGGAGGGAGGCGGAGCCCCAGAGGGGGTCTCTGAACTGGCTTGCATTTCACAGGAGGGCTGGGCAGGAGGACCAAGACTCAGACAGGAAGGTGGTTTTGTAGAAATTTAAATTGAAGTGCTTCCTGCGTCCATCTCCTGTTACGTCTCTGCTCCCAGCGAGGTTTGCAGATCCAGCCCAGGACCGGCCAGGGCGCCAGGAGCGGACAGGGAAGCGCTTTGGGTGGCACCTTCAGTGAGCAGGGTTTCCCCCACGCCTGCGTACGTGTGGCCCGGGGACCTGGACCTCGTGTCACCTTCCTGCTGCGTGCTGCCAGCAGCTCCAGGGCTGCCCCTGCCACCTGCCAGGCAGGAAGTGGGCACCCCCGTTCCTGCCCCGGCTGCTCTGCCTGGGGGCCCTGCAGGATGTCAAGGCAGGTGGCCTCGTTTCCAGTGGGCTTTGCCACCTCCCGCGTCCCAGAGCCCTTGTTTCTAGAACTGGCGATGCCGGGATTTTAGTGGAAAGGCTGCCAGCACTGGCATCTGGAAGTCAGCTGGCATCAAGCGTGACCTGGATTTGGTGCCCAGCCTCACCTGAACGGAGGCTATGATGGTGCTGCCTTTAGCCTACTTACTGTGCGGACGAGTGGGTTTTGCTGCAGGAATCTTGATACGTTTCATCGTGGCGCTCCATGCCACGTCCCTGGGGCTGTCCAGCCATGCCGGACTGGCACTGCCTGAGCTTTCTAAATGTGGGCATTTAAGGGACTTGGACCTGTGTGTGTCCTCGCACTGGGAGGCAGTGGGGTAATGCATGGCACAGCTCCCAGAGCCAGACTACGTGGCTTCAGCTACACCTGCTGTCGTGTGGTCTTGGTGAGCCCCACAGCCTTCTAGACCCTCTGTTTCTTCTTCTGTGGAACGGCAGGCATGACATGCCTTCCCAGCACGGTGACAAGGTCTGTCACCTGCACCTTCTGTCACCTCCTCTCAGGTCTCCCCCTCTGCTCGGGGCTCTCTCCCCAGGGAGGCCCCCATGCTCCAGCCCCCGCCCGGGCTGTCTTCTCATTCTCCCGCCTTCTCTCCTGCTGTCCCCCTGCAGGCTGTGATGTGGTCACGTTGCCTGCTCACACCTGTCGCCCTGAGGGTCAGTTTCCCAAGCGTGCGGTTTCTTTGCCTGGCTGGCTGCTGCCTGGCCAGCTCCTGTCGGGGCTCAGGGTGGGCGCACGGGAGCAGGGACCCCAGCAGAGTGCTTCCTGGGTGGAGAGTGGGGTCTCGGGCGGAGGGGGGCAGCGAGACCAGGGCTGACCCCCCGCTCCGGCCTCCTGTCTTTCCTCCCCTGGAAGCCCCCCCCCCGGAGCGCTCCAGTTCCCCTCTCACTTTTAGAGGGGCTGGAGGAGGCAGAGGTGAGCTGGGGGGCTGGGGGGACGTGGGGGGTGTGATAGACAAAAATGAGAGACGATTCTGGTTTTCAAGTGAGGACAGAAGCCAAGCAGAAGAGATCTTTTTTTTTTTTTTTTTTTTTTTTTAATTTATTTTTGAGTTGTAGTGGGACCCGATACCTTTATTTCATTTATTCACTTTTATGTGGTGCTGAGGACGGAACCCGGGGCCTGGCTCGTGCGAGGCGAGTGCTCGACCCCTGAGCCCCCGCCCAGCCCAGATGGGGTCTTCGCTTAAAGGCCTTTCTGCGTGGATTCCGGGGAGTCGCTCGGAGGGGTGGCCGCTGCTGCCCACCAGGCAGCCCTTGGAGCCCTGGGCCGGGGCGCTCTGGGTGGCGGCAGACCCCTCCTGGGGGTGTGGACAGGGCAGGCCCCAGCAGGTGTGGACAAAGTGTCCCCGGCCTCCTGGGTGGGGGGGGGGGCAGCTCCTGGGGCGGCTCTATTCTGGCAAGTGTCCTCAGGCTCCCGGGTACCCGCCTGCGGAGGGTCCCCTGCTAAGGGGAGGAAGTTGCCCCAGCCCTCCCGTGGCCCTTGAAGGCTCTCCCGGCTTCCGCGGGGCGGCCGCGGAGCAGACGCCTGTCGAACAGACGGAAGCAAATGCTCAGCTGCAGCCCGAGGGGACGCCCCAGATGCCAGGGTGGGGCAGGGACAAGCTGGCCACAGGCTGGAGGTGTCCAGGACGGGGGAGGCAAAGGGGTGATGAGAGGTGACTCGGGTGCTAAGTCCAAGGCCCCAGCATGAACCTCATGAGCCACGAGAGACCGTGAGAAACACGCGGGATTTTGCGTGTGGAAAGCACAGCGAGGAATAAATGGGCATCTGCATCGCTGCCACCCACATCCGTGACATTTTAGTGTCTCGTCGTGTTTTCTTTAGATTCTGTAAATAAGAAATAAGGTATCAGAGAGGCGTTCTGCGGTGGCTGCTGGCCCTGCCCCACCGCCTGGCTTTGCAGGAGGATCTGCTGACCCACAGCCGCCAGCCGCCTGCCCAGAGGCTCCCTCCACCCTCAGGTGTCCTCTGCCCATCAGGCTGGTGAGGAGGCCAGGCTCGGCCCTGCCAGACCCCCAGTTGTGAGGCTGCGGGGAGAGTGCCCAAGGCCACCCTTTGCTCCCTACTGCGAACCTCTGGCCTGGCACCCCGTCACCACCGAGGATCCGACACCATCAAGCACCAGTTATGATGCCATCAGCTTCCGTCAAGGTCATCCAGGGTTCTTGGTTGTTGTTTTTTTGGTACCAGGGATTGAACTCAGGGGCACTCAACCACTGGGCCTCATCCCCAGCCCTTTTTTTTTTTGTATTTTATTAGACACAGGGTCTCACTGAGTTGCTAAGTGCCTCACCATTGCTGAGGCTGGCTTTGAACTCGCGATCCTCCTGCCTCAGCCTCCCAAGTGCTGGGATTACAGGTGTGCGCCACCGCGCCCGGCTCAGGGTTCTTGGTTTTTGCTTAATGCCCTCTTCTGTTCTGGATCCCATGTAGAATCACATGACATTCAGTCATCGAGTGTCCTTGGCCTGCTCTCCGTGGGACAATTTCTCAGACTTCCTATTTTCTTCTGACTGTTCTGAGGAATATCCACGGGTGGCTTGTAGCACGACCTTTGACTGGTTGGTCTGGTGTCTTTCCTGTGGCTAGACTGGCTTCTGGGCTTTCAACAGAGCTGGCAGAGCTGAGGTGCGGTCCTCATTTCACTGGACCGAGTGGGCGTGGCGGGGTCCGTGTTATTGTCATTGCTGATGTGCGCCTTGGCCCCGAGCTGAGGTGGAGCTGGTGAGTTTTCTCACCATGAAGCAGCCCCCCACCCCATTTCCATCTTGTACTCATGGGAGCAGTCACTGTTAGCTTTCTGCTGCGACAAAATACCTGAGGTGATCATTTTATAAAGACAAAAGGTTTCTTCTGGCTCATGGTTATTGAGGTTTCAGTCCATGGTCACTGGCCCTGTGGCTTTGGGGGCTGTGGTGAGGCAGCTCCTCATGGTGGGGGCAGGTGGCGGGCACCCTCTTCCTCACCCTTTTGCTTTGCCCTCCCCCCTCCCTGCTCCTCCTCCCTGCCCCTCCCTTCCCCTTTCTCTCCTATGCAGCCTCTGAGCCAGCTGACCGGCAGTGCCCAGCAGGGTTCGTTCAAGGTCCTCAAAAGGAGATGCCTGCACAGGGTTCAGCCTGAGCCTGGGGAAACAGCCCCTCAGGACGGCTAGGTCGCCCTAGCTGTGACCTTTGCCCCCTGCTTGAGGAAATAACCTCAACAGAGCCCATGGCCTCCCCAGCCTCTACCCTAGAGGTTTGGCAGAGAAGAAGAGCTGGCGAGGGGTGGGCAGAGCACCCACTTATCAGCCTCCTTCTCTGGGGTGGGGGGGTCCCGCCAGGTTCCTGAGAGATGGAGGGAGAAGACCAGCGCTCTCCAGGGCTCTCGGGGACCTGCTGGGCCTAGCCTGCCCGCCTCGCCCCGGCTGGGCCATTGGTTTGGCTCAGTGGACAAGTGGACAGCTGGACAAGGGGACGGTCCCAGTCTTGTGAGCTTCAGCGTGGACTCGTGTGCACAAATCCACACCTGGGCTTCTGTCTCGGTCTCAGAAAGATGGATCTTTGTTTTTTCCTCTTTTTAAAATTTCGTTTTGACTAGTTACACACGACGGCAGAATGCGTTGGTGCACTTTGGTATGCCGTGCATAGGTGGGATGGGATGTCTCGCTTTTCCGAGCGCACCTGGTGCAGAATCCTGTTCTTGCAGAGCTCCCGGTTTCTGGAGCCGCCTCGCGGGGGCAGCGGCTCCCTCTAGCGGCCGGTCGTGGTAAAGGCGTTAGCCGGCCGCCGCCGCGGGAAGGGGGAAAGGAGGCCTTTCTCCTCTCCTTGGTGGAGACAGGTGCGGGGAGAGCTGCGCACGGCTTCTCCTTGGGAGCCTGTGTCCGCCCCCGCACGGCTTCCTTGACAAATAGGCCCCTTTGCTCCCTAGTGTGTTTGGACATTAGTTACCCACCAAGTCATCAACATTAATCCATTCGATTCACACAACGACCCTGTGAAGTATCAGCCTCAATTTGCAGAAGAAACAAAGGCACAGAGAGGTTAAGCATCTTGCCCAAGAACACACAGGGAGTGGGCAGAGAAGCCCTGTGTCAGTGAGGAGGGAGGTGCCGTGGCCGCAGGCTGGGCTCATGCGGGGTGTCCTCCTCTTGTGCTTGGGCCCCGATAACAACACTAATAGCATCGCCATCTCCCTTGTCCCGCCTACAATCCCTGCAGCCAAAGCGCTTCACGCCCATGCTCTGGTGGGAGCTCTGCACAGTGGGCAGCACAAGGACCACCGTCAGCTCCCCTGTACAGAGGGACACCCAGGCTCAGAGAGGGCCAGTGACCTGCCCAGTGCGGCACAGCAGGTTGGAAGGCTGAATTGAAGGCAGGCCTCGGTTGCTGCACTTGGCTGCTCTCTCCCTAGGGCTGGAGACAGGCCCCTGCCCCATCTAACTGCATCTGTCCCTCTCAGAACCGGCGTCCTCCGCCCGGTACCCATCGCCTTCTGCCCTCTGCCGCAGTTGGCATTTCACGCATGACTCTGGCCCTCTCTCCCGCCACACCCGACTCTGTCCCTGATAGTCTCCAAGGCCGCGTTACCCGCCCCTCTCCCAGCCCAGAGGGGAGTTCTCAGGACCACAGCGCGTTTGGGGCTGAAGGTGTCTCCTGGCAGGGACAGCGTAGCCCGTCCCTCCTCACACTCCTCCGTTCAGAAGAGGTGGCAGGCGTCTGTGAGACCCCCAGATCCCCTGGCCCCCCGTGGAGCGGATTGGTTTGGACTCGGGAATGTGAGTCTTGCAGGATCGATTGTCTAAGCGATTCTGCTTCAGGGGTGCCACAGTTTGAGAAACAGTGCTCCCACCTGGGTGGTCCTGGTGCAGATTTGGATGCAGTGCTGACCTGAGGGGTGGGGTGCTGGGGACAGCCTGAGCCAGGGACCTACAGTGGCAGCAGAACTCAGAGCTGTGGTGGGAGAGGGCTTGCGAGGCCAGGAGGGACTGGGAGTTCCTGGATGACCTGTGGCCACCAGCCGTGGCCTCAGTGGCCGTATGGGCCACCTGGTGGCTAACCTGGTCCGCACTCCCTGTGTTAACCCAAAGCATTTTCAGCTCAAGAGTTCCTGGTTCCTCAGGAGTCTGGAATTCCCAGCTGGTACTGTTGATGAGAATATTAATAAGTTAGGGATCGAACACGAGACCTGACATGAGTTTGATTCACGAGTAAGCTCCGAGGAAAGGGCCTTGTCACTTCTCTGTTCTTAGTCAGGGTTTCTCGGGATGCATTTGTCCCAGTGGGTGGCTTTGTAATGCCACCGCCCCTGCTGGAGCCCACCCAGCTAAAGCCAGTCCCCAAACAGAAACATGGAGATGTTCGGAGCCTTCCGGAGACAGTCCAGGCGGCGCACGTGGTATCAGCCTTCAATTATCTGGGCCCAAGCTCCACAGATAAGATGGCATCATCTGCCGGCCTCCTTCTGCAGGGGATTTTGTTGCCATGGTGATGGGAAACCGGGGACCAGGTTGAGAATATAGCATAACACCGAGACTTTAAACCTTCGTGGAACTGGGACACCTCTCCCGGTCCACTTTGGCCCGGGGTGTGCCTGACTCTGGCTGCAGGGTGGCTGGCATATGGGCAGGAATGGCCCTACCTGGTCTTGGCCAGGTGGACTCTGGCTCCTTTAAATTGCACCTCGATGACCCAAACACGGGAGAGGGTCCTGCCAGGTGGCTGCCTGGTCCCTTCCTGTTTGCCTGTCTTAGCTCCGGCTCCTCCCAGTTCTGCCTGGGGGGGGGACTGCTCCCTCCTTGGACTCCCTGCACATAGAGATTTTCTGCTTTGCCCAGAAAGGTCACTGTGAGTCCTGCTGGGCACCCCCCCCCCGCCCCTGCCACAGGCTGTGTCTGGTAGCTCATCCCCCTCCACCCCCCCAACTTGTCCCTCTTGGTGGCATTCGACAGTTATTTCCTCCCAGAGCTGGAGACCAAGTGGACAGTGTCCACGGGCAGCATAACTGGCTGCAGTGACCAAGGCACTAGGCTGGACACCCAGGGACAGGCCAGCGGGCGCACTGCTGGAGGGGTGTCTGAGGTGCCTGAGCGGCCAGCCCGGTGTGGGGCCAACCCCCGTGGTCAGGAGCTGCCTTTGATGTCCCTCGTGGTTTCGCCTCGCAATTTTTTCTTTCTTTCTTTCTTCTTTCTTTCTTTCTTTAGTACTGGAGATTGAACTCAGGGGCACTCGACCACTGGGCCACATCCCCAACCCTTTTTTGTATTTTCTTAGAGACAGGGTCTCACTGAGTTGCTAAGTGCCTCGCCATTGCTGAGGCTGGCTTTGAACTCGCGATCCTCCTGCCTCAGCCTCCCAATGCTGAGGCTGGCTTTGAACTCGCGATCCTCCTGCCTCAGCCTCCCAAAGTGTTGGGATTACAGGTGTGCGCCACCGCGCCCGGCTTTGCCTCGTAATTTATGGCGAGAGGACATGCTGGCTAACGAGGCTGTGGGCTGGGCTGGCTTGGCGCCTGTGTACGCTGGTCCCTCTTGTCCTCTAATGGGGAATTGTCATGCAGGAGGCTGTGGCCAACCATCAGGGCCATCAGCAGCAAGATCCCCCTTCCTGAGTGCCTGCCATGCACTGGCACCATCCTAGATGTCGTGGGGGCTGCAGACCTGACCCCTGCTCTCAAGGACAAAATAATCTGGTAGGAAAAGTCGTGTTCAAAAATAACTGCAACATGCAGTCGCTTGGGGCACACTACAGGCAAGGTACAAATCCAGCACCCCGGGGAGGTTGATTCTGTCTGGGGAGGGGGAGGCTTCCATTCAGGGAACAGCAAGCCATTTGGTGGGTCCTGGAGCCAGTTGTGGGAAGGACAGAGTCACAGAAGATAGTCATGACCCAGGTAATTTCAGCAAACATTTATTGAGCATTTACTAGAGACCAGGTGTTAATTCACCAAAACTTCTCGGCACAAGCCCATTTGGTTGGCTACTGTGAGAGAGAAAGGAAGGAAGATAGGAAGGAAGGAAGGAAGGAAGGAAGGAAGGAAGGAAGGAAGGAAGGAAGGAAGGAAGGAACCCTCCTCAAAGTTTTCAGTTGAAAAATAACCTGACAAAATTCCTCGTTACTTTGGACCTACCTGGCCTCTTACCCCTCCCTCCCTGTGTCTCCACTCTGCACACAAAGTCTAACAGGACGAAGAACCCAGGGTCCTGGACCCTGAACGGATGGACTGCTGCTTAGTGTCAGGTCCCAGCAAGTGTGCCCCCACCCTGACGTAGGACCCTCACTAGGACGGTCTGGAGAGCTGTTTCTATCGTCCTCTCCTTTCCTGTTCACCGTGCACCAAGGGGAAGCTTCAGTCTATGGTGAGCCTATTTCCAGCTCAGTTGTGTCTGGATTCCACCAGTGATGCCTAGAATTACCATAAATATACTGGGAAGGGTGGAGCATTCCTGAGCACCTCTGCCTTGGTGTTTAAAGCTTGGTTTGTGTTAAAAATGGAACCCCTACAGTCACCCTGAGTGGTGAGTAGGTGAGTATTGATAATATGCTCATTTAGAGCCAGGCGTGGTGGCGCACGCCTGTAATCCCAGCACTTGGGCGGCTGAGGCAGGAGGATCCTGAGTTCAAAGCCAGCCTCAGCAATGGCGAGGCACTTAGCAACTCAGTGAGACCCTGTCTCTAATAAAATACAAAAAAGGGCCTGGGAATGTGGCCCAGTGGTCGATTGCCCCTGAGTTCAATCCCTGGTACCACACACACAAAAAAAAGAATGCTCATTTAGAGGCTAAAACATTGATGCTCAGTTGGGTTAGGTCAATACTCAAAATTATACATGATGGTAGAGTCAGTTCTATTTGTTTGTTTTGTTTTGGTACCAGGGATTGCACATACCCACTGGGCCACATCCCCAGCCCATTTTTGTATTTTTTTTTTTTTTTTTTAAGAGACAGAGTCCTGATAAGTTGCTTAGGGCCTTGCTAAGTTGCTGAGGCTGGCTTTGAACTCTCGATCCTCCTGCTTCAGCCATCCAAGCTGCTGAGATTACAGCGGTACACCACTGTAATTTACAGGTGCGCACCACTGCACCTGGCTAGTCAGTTTTTTAAGTTCACCTGTTCTACAGCCTTGGTATTCTACCAGTGAGGAGGCTAGGACTCCCCACCCTTGCTCTTCCTGACTCTGTGAGCATTTACGTTACTTCATTCTCTTTGCCCTGCAGAACATGCTGAGCAGCAACAGCTGAACCTTATTAGGTGAAGGGCATCAGATGACTACAGTGCTAGCTCCACCCCCCCACCCCCGCCCAAAGCCTGTCAGAAGATTATAAACCATGGTTAGCACTTGTCTTTATTTTTATCAAATGGAATGAAGCTAAGAGGACACTTAGTTTTGCTGATAAAACCGGTAACCTGGAACCTATCCTGTGGAGGGGAGGAATTATCTTTCTCTTGGGATGTTTGCGTGTCTTTTTTGCAGGGCTTAGCCAGAGAAAGGCTGCAGCATTCCCACAGACCATACAGCAGAGCTGTGAGGGAATGCGTGGGCCCAGGCGTCAGGGATTTGGAGGAAGGGGTGGTGGATGCAAAGCATATATAGACGTAGTGAAAGTTCCCAGATACACGGTGGAGAAAAAGAGCATTTTAAAATTCAGAAGTAGATAGAAAAACGGATCCTATCTCGATGTCTGATAAAACCGTGTAAGTGGACACCCTCTCGGTGTTGGTCACTCTCAGTACTGTGGCTCTCTTGACATATGTGCATTTCCCAGGGATGGAGGGCGGGAGGCACCCTCACTCTCTGTAGCTGGACGTCATTTCTTTGCCGGGAGAAGGGAGATGGGGGTTCCCACATCAGTGGCATCCTCCTTCCAGGAATGAGCCACATCTTGGTGGTTCTGGGAAGGGAGCGAGCAGAGCTTTGTGGCTTATGTGGGGACAAGACCTTAGTCGTGGTCAGTTTGGGGGGAGAAAGGGAATCTAGGTGGCCCAGGATGACCCGGGCCCTCCCCCCCTTTGGTAACTGCTCACTAGTTTGCTCTTATCATTTGCCAATGATCGGCCTTGGGTTGCAAAGCCAGTGGGTGCAGCTGCCCCTTTGTGGACGGGAAAGCAGCTCTCCATGGCTTCCTTTCTGCCGATGCACTCTTGCCACTTCCCACGGCTCCCTCCGTTCTCCGCCACCTCCCTCAGGTGGAAACCGGACGCCGGCCTCCCTGGAGCCCTCCTGAGAGAGGGGGCTGCTCTCTCTGCCCCTCACGAGCCAGCTTGGAGTAGACGGCACCTCCGGGGCTCCCAGGAGGCCTCTTCCCAGTCCCTCGGTGCCCCACCTTGTCCTTTTAGTGTCCTTGTCACGTGCTGACCTCCGGGTCACCCTGCATGATCTGTGGGCACTCTGGGCCCCCAGCTCACCCTTTTCTTCTCCAGGTCGACTGCATCACCCCAGGCCCAGCTGCTGCTCTGCTTCTCCCTCCTCCCTGCTTCTCCCGTTTTCCTCCCTTTGCTGCTCACTCCATCAGCACACCAGAGCGTGATAACATGGCCCATCCTCAAGGTCAAGACCCTCCCCGCCCCCGGCAGCCTCCAGCTAGCGCCCCCCTAGTAAGACTGCTGGGAGCCTCCGTCTCCACTCCGCCCCGCCAGGTCTCTCTGCCGCTCACCCTAGACTACTCGTTACTCCTACGTGAACTGGAAACTTCTCTGGTCAAGCATCCCGGGGACTAATGATTAATGACTAATCCAGGGCCATTTCTCAGTCCTGCCTCTTCCTACCCCCACAGGCAATGAGCCACCACCTTGTCAATTCTCCCCTTTCAGCCTCTTTCCCTCTGTCCCCTCCGCTCCATCTACATTGTCCCACACTGGTTCTGACCCTGCTGCCTTTATCCTTCCTGGTTACAACCATGTCCTATTTTCCTCCTCCTGGCTGTAGCTGTGCCTGTCCAGCTAAGCCCTTCTCACCCCCCAGCCTCTACCCAGATGCCAGAAGGACCCAAAGCATCTCCTACTTTCCCAGCGGGATGATCAGGTGTTTTTTTTGTTTGTTTGTTTGTTTGGTTTTTTTTTTTTTTTTTTTTTTTTGTACCAGGGATTAAACCCAGGGGCGCTTAATCACTGAGCCACATCCCCAGCCCTTTTTTATATTTTATTAGAGACAGGGTCTCCCTGAGTTGCTTAGGGCCTCGCTAAGTTGCTGAGGCTGGCTTTGAACTTGTGATCCTCCTGCCTCAGCCTCCTGAGTGCTGGGATTACAGGCATGCCCCACTGCGCCCAGCTGATCAGGAGTTTTTAAGCTCATTTTATTATTTTGCTTTAATTTTGGACCACTCTACTGAGTGCTCCTTCTTGAAACTCTCCAACTTCCTTGTGTCTCTCCCTCCCGCAATTCTGCAATGACTCCAGCGCCTACGAGTCCTTGTCGTCTCCAGTCTCTTTTGCATGGTGTACCAGGTTCTGTGAGCTGGCTCCGGGCTCCTGCTCAGCCTTGCCACTCCCCTGCACCCCCTCTGAGCTTCTCTTCGGGCCCCCTGGTCCTCCCGACTGGCCACACTGCACCCCTGCACTCGGTGCTGTCTGCGTGGGATGCTGTCTTCCTCTCCCTCTCCTCCTTCTGAGACTCAGCTGTTAACCTGCCCATGCACACTGTCGACTGCAGCCCTGTCCGTGCCAAGCTCTGCAAAAGCCCCAGGGAACCTCTTGTATTGTAATCAATGCGCTCTCTGCCCACCCGCTCCCAGGGGTTTTCATATTGCATAATTGGTGCCTTGTATTTCTTCCTGTCCACTAACCACAGCTTTTCATCCGTGCGCCTCCAGAGCCAAGTCTGCGCTTGGCCCATGGTAGGTAATAAATCAATATTTGTTGAAAGGATGAATGATTGGCCTACAATTGAGGCCCTGCAGGAATTAGGACCCTGGTACCTGAGCCATGGCCTCCGTTTTTTCCACAGGGCATGTGGCAGGAATGTGTTATCACCAGGAGCTTCACAGAAGATTCTGATCAGGTTTCCAGAAATTGGCAAGGATAGCCGGGCATGGTGGCGCATGCCTGTAATCCCAGCACTTGGGAGGCTGAGGCAGGAGGATCGCGAGTTCAAAGCCAGCCTCAGCAATGGTGAGGCACTTGGCAACTAAGTGAGACCCTGTCTCTAATAAAAATACAAAAAAGGGCTGGGGATGGGGCCCAGTGGTCGAGTGCCCCTGAGTTCAGTCCCCAGTACCACACACACACACACACACACACACACACACACACACACAAATTGGCAAGGATGCTTCTAAAGTTTTTTGGTTTTGTTTTTCTATATGAATGCCATTTCTCTGCTCTTACCCTGCCGGTCCCCATGGAGAGACAAAGCCCAGGTTCCAGGAGGATGAGGTTAGGAGGTGAGCTTGGATTTTTTAATCCATTTAAGTAGTTTCACGCATGAAGATGGGGGAGGACTGCCCAGGGTCTCTGTGAATGGTGGCACAAAGTGGGTCCCCCAGTAGAGGTTTTTAAAATTTTTTTTTGTTTTGTTTTAATATTTATTTATTTGTTTTAGTTGTACACAATGCCTTTATTTTTATGTGGTGCTGAGGGTCAAACCCGGGCCGTGCACATGCTAGGCAAGCGCTCTACCGCTGAGCCACAACCCCAGCCCTCCCCAGTAGAGGTTTGTTGAATGACTGATGAAGCACTTGTTACCTGTTCCAGGTAACTTAATAGACAATATGAGAGAGAGAGAGAGAGAGAGAGAGAGAGAGAGGCGACTCAGATATAGATATAGTTCCTCTCTCAAAGATCCTACAATCTATTGGGAAAATAAATGTGTTGGTCAGAACTGAAAAAAAAAAAAAAAAGCCAAAAACAATTGAAGAAGGTTTTCTTGAGTGCAGTTTACAACCCAACCAGGAGCCAGGGTGAACTCAGCTCTGGAAGTCATTTTAGGAGCAGAGCAGCACTGCAGAGCGTGCTGGGCCCTTAAAAGTCACTTTGCTGTATTTTCTTCTGCAATCATGAAAGAGCGGAGAGAGAGAATCTGAAGCAATCCCTCAGGGGGCCCCGGACTCTTAGCTCCTGCTGAATTTGGGGGAGCTTTCTGGAATGTTCCAGGCATGATAGGGTGGCTAGAGGGAAATGCGACACATAGGCCTTTATTTTCCTTCTTGAGCAAGAAATAACTTTTCATGGTTGACGTTTGGAAAATAGAGATGAACAAAAGGCAAGGGAAACAGGTGCCCAGATCTTACCATTCAGGGAGAATCGCTGTGTGTTCTGGTGTGGCTTAGTCCTCCTCACGTCTTCAAAACAGCACCACCCGGGGCTGGGGTTGTGGCTCAGCGGTAGAGCGCTCGCCTAGCATATGCGAGGCCCGGGTTCGATCCTCAGCACCACGTACAAATAAATGCATCGTGCACAACTAAAGCAAATAAATAAATATTAAAAAAAAAAAAAAAAAAACAGCACCACCCATTGTTGCTCTGCTTTGTGCACAGGGGTTTTGTCCTTATTCAAAAAGCCAAGCACAGCCACCGTAGAAGGAGAAGACAATGTAAGTGAGAAGAAGAAACTAGAAGAAAAATTGCCCTCTGGCCCCACAAGTGTTAACAGTAAGATGTCTATTTTACTACTTCCCTCCGCCCCTTCATTTCATGCATAAGACAGACAAGTAAAACTCCAAAGTTTTTTTTTCATATTTTGTGCCAAATTATAAATCACAAGTAGGCAAATATATGAATGCAACTAAAAGGAAAGAAAAGGGCGTGGGGTGTAGCCAGTGCCACGGCTTGTGCTTAGCCTGCGCGAGGCCCTGGCTCAATCCTGGCTTAAAGAATAAGAAGAAAAAAAAAGAAAAATGATCCCTCACCCCACCAGCGCCTGTCCTGCGTGTCGGTCTCTTCTCCTCTCGTTCCCTCTTGCTTTTCTTTCTCTTTTTGAAACAGGAACAGGAACCCCTGGGTCAGGTGGAGGTGGGTCAGTGGAGCCCATAGGACCCCCTGGGCTTTGCAGCTTACTTCTTACTTGATGTCCATGGAAGGAGGCTGAGATAAGGAGTGGACTGTGCCCACTGTGTCTTGTCACTCGCTGCAGGAGCAGGGAGAGGGTTTTTTTGTTTCTTGTTTTTTGGTACTGGGGATTGAACTCAGGGCTCTCAACCACTAAGCCACATCCCCAGCCCTTTTTTGTATTTTATTAGAAATGAGCGATAACGATGACATCGAGGTGGAGAGCGACGCTGACAAACGGGCTCATCATAATGCACTGGAACGAAAACGCAGGGACCACATCAAAGACAGCTTTCACAGTTTGTGGGACTCGGTCCCATCACTCCAAGGAGAGAAGGCATCCTGGGCCCAAATCCTAGACAAAGCCACAGCGTATATCCAGTATATGCGAAGGAAAAACCCACACGCACCAGCAAGACATCGAGGACCTCGAGCGGCGGAATGCTCTTCTGGAGCAGCAAGTCCGTGCACTGGAGAAGGCGAGGTCGAGTGCCCGACTGCAGACCAACTGCCCCTCCTCAGACAACAGCCTCTACCCCAACGCCAAGGGCAGCACCATCTCTGCCTTCGATGGGGGCTCTGATTCCAGCTCAGAGTCAGAGCCTGAAGAGCCCCAGAGCAGGAAGAAACTCCGGATGGAGGCCAGCTGAGCCACACAGGGCAGGCCAGCAACAAAAGCCGTCTGTCTCCTCCGTCGTCTCACCCTCCTCTCAGTTCATCATTAGAACCCTCAGAACCATTTAAAAGACTCTTTATTTTTCTCTCTCTTATTTTTTTTTTTTAATCTTTATTTTTACGTAGAAGCTCTTGGACAACAGCTCTCGTTCTCCTTCCCCATTTCCACTTTTTTTTTTTTTAAATGTATCCCCTTCAGGGATTCCCTGTCCCCACCAGATATTTTTAAACCAAAACACCCCAACTTGGCAGCTTTTTCTGTGGAGGACAGACAGCCGGCCGGACCTCTGAGCACATGGTGTCCTATCCACCCCACCAGCTCCTCCAGCCCACGGGGGCACGTCCCTGGAGGACGCCTGCCCTGCCGGGCCTCTCCTGGTCCCCCTCGCCTTTGTTTGATAGACTTTGTGAATCTGTGAACTGCTCCACTTTGAGAAGATGACCAGTTTGGAGTAATCAGAATTACCCCCTCTCCTTCATAAGGATTTTTTTTCCCCTAAAAAGCTATTTATCACTCTTGTTGAAAGACCAGACCTTGAAGAAGTTTGTGGTCTAAAAGGAAAGTGGGGACAGATGTGCAGAGTCCTTGGCCCGTTTCAGTCCCGCTTCTCTCAGCCAGCTGTTTAAGCCTGCAGTGCCAGCCACACGGAGGGCCAAGTGACACTTGTGGTATGCATGGGAGATGGCAGCAGCGAAGCGGCAGCCACCAGGGAGTGGTAGGGGGTGGTTATTTGGGGGTGGGACAGGGAGGGATCATTGGGTGGGGTAGAGGTTTTGTATTGAGGGCCAGTGATGATGATTTTTTTTTTTTTTTAATATTTTTATTTATTTGCTTTAGTTGTGTACAATGCGTTTTTTATTCAATGCATTTTATTTGTATGTGGTGCTGAGGATCGAACCCGGGTCGCCCACGTGCTAGGTAGGCGAGCGCTCCACCGCTGAGCCACAATCCCAGCCCCTAGTGATGATGTTTTGATATTTATTTCCTGCTACTGAAATTTGAATCTGAGTGAATTGTCCCTATTTCTGATGATGTCGGTATTGCAAAGCGACAGATTCATAAAGTAATGATCAAATCTTCCTTTCTTTTTGTGTGTATTTCTAAGAAATAGAGCCAACTGATTTGTCTCATCTGTCCTGCGTTCACTAGGACCCACCGTCCAACAGGGACCTTGCACTGGGCTCTGGCACGGGGAAAAGGAAACATGGTGGTCTCCGCTCTCCAGGCCGGGAATGTGGCCTAGTGGTTGTCTTTCTCGCTGTGCCCCCCACTTGTATTGTTCTGGGCCAACGACTTTCATTTTAATTCATAATATGAACTGTCAGTCCTTTTAGAAGTTTAAAAATACTTTAGTTGAATTGAAAAAAAAAATTTTTTTTTCATAGTAATATGAAGTGAATAGCTTAGGCCAAGGAGGGGTACGTTCTCAATGGAGGGAATTTAATAAGGGAATGGTCATGTAAGTGGTAGTAAAACTAAGAAGCCAAATGAGCCTGGCAGGAGAAGGATGCTACTGGTTTTCCCAGAAGAGACATGTGGGGGGCCAGGCTTACTGGGGCCCAGGGACTGGGTGGTGCTGACAGAAGATGCCAAATGCTGGATTCAAAGCAGTGAGGAGGATAGGAAGGGAGGAAGGGGGGAGTGGGGGAGGAAGAGAGAGCCCCCCTTATCCATTGGGCCACCTTCTAAAATGTCCAATGAGTGTCTGAAACTATGGAAAATACCAAATCCTATACATTCTATGTTTTTTCCTATACATATATACCTATGATAAAGTTTATAGATTAGGGGCTGCGATTGTGGCTCAGTGGTAGAGTGCTCACCTAGCACATGCACGGCCCTGGGTTCGACCCTCAGTACCACATAAAAATAAATAAATAAAATAAAAGTATGTGTCCAGCTACAACTAAAAAATGTTTTTAAAAAAGTTTATAGATTAGGCACACTAAGAGATTAATAACAGTAGCTCATACTAAAATAGAACAATTATCACAATACACTGTAATAAAATTTGTGTGAATATGATTCTCTCTCTCTCTCTCTTTCTCTCAAAATGTTATTGTACATTCACCTTTTTATTTAAAGGAATCACTTTACATCTTCTTTGCATAGTTCAACTGACAGCATAACTACTCTTGTGCTTTGTGGTCATTAAGTCAAATAAAGGTTACTTAAACCTGAGATACCATGACAATCCCTCTGATAACTGAGATAACTACTCAGTGACTAATGGGTGGGTAGCATATACAGTGTGGATACACTGGACAAGGGGATGATTTACATCCTGGGCAGAACAGAGTGAGACAGCAAGAGATATCATCATGCTACTCAGAATGGAGCTTAATTTAAAATGTATGAATTGTTTATTTCTATAATTATTCATATTTTAGGAATGCAGTCAACTGTGGGTAACTGAAATTGTGACTAAGGGAGGACTACTTTGAATTACTGTCAAGAGATGCTGCCCAAGGCAGAAAGGTGGGAAAGAAAGGGCTTCCTTTTCCAATGACCCAGTCTGTCCAGTGAATTCCAGTGATTTACTTTTTTTTTTTTTTTTTTTTTTTTTTTTTTTTTTTTGTGGTACTGGGGATTGAACTCAGGGGCACTCGACCACTGGGTCATATCCCCAGCCCTTTTTTGTATTTTATTAAAGACAGGGTCTCACTGAGTTGCTAAGTGCCTCTCCATTGCTGAGGCTGGCTTTGAACTCGCGATCTTCCTGCCTCAGCCTCCCAAAGTGCTGGGATTACAGGCGTGCGCCACCGTGCCCGGCTCTCTTCCAGTGATTTAATCAATATTCTTAACAATTTTTCATTATTGTCCCTTAAGGAGTCTTTCATGACCTTTCCCCCTAAATGATTCTCTCCCATATAGTTTTCATACCACAGATATCCACTGTACATCTGTTTGCATAGTATCATATGTAGCTATGCTTTATACACACACACAAAATAAGATTTTTTTCCAGCTTGCCCAGGCCAATTTTCTCTTGTTTGGCAGTACCATGGCCTTGGTGAAGAATGTGTGGAAGGAAGCAAGCTGGGAGTCAGCAGTAATGGGACAGCTTGTAGGGTTCTGTTCTCTGTGTATGTCATGGGGAGGATGAGGAATGACTCGGCATCTTGCATGTCTAAAATTGTGTTTTGTCCATCCTCACACATTTTTGATTATGGGACTGTGAAGGAGCCCTAATTAGGAAGGGCTGTTGCAGCTAGCTGGAAGCCATAAGTTCCACCTGATATGTATGTGACGCACCTGTAGGCACCCGCAAAGCTGAAGGTATATAACCGGGTGAAAGCGGTCCGAGTTAGGAGAACGAAGGAGAATTCATTCAGTCAGTCGTGCAGTCACTCGGTCGGTCAGAAGAAGAGTTCGGGTCGGAGAATCAGAGCGGCCAGAACGTAGGCAGAGCGGTTACAGAAGAGAAACCAGATAGAAGAAGTAATGGCTGGTCAGAGTTAGGCCGAGGCTCCCAAAGAAGAAAGAAGAAGCTCTAAAAAATAATCTTTCTCTAAGCTCTCTATCTTTCTTTCTCTCTAAGCTAAGAAGACAAGAAGAAAAAGACAAGACAAGAAGAAAAGCTCTCTCTAATCTTTCTCTCTAAAAATCTTTCTTTCTCTCTCTAAGCTCTCTCTAAGAAAGTAGACAAGAAGAAAAGCTCTCTCTAATCTTTCTCTCTAAAAATCTTTCTTTCTCTCTCTAAGCTCTCTCTAAGAAAGTAGAAGTAAAAGTAGTAACAGCTTTACTCTGCCTCCGAGAGTTTTCCTCCCGCGGGCGGTTTGTGGCTGGCCATGACAGGCAGCTTACAGGACTGATTGTAGGTTTCTAGGTTAATGGTAACTTGCCATCAGAGATTTGAATTCACCTGTTAGCTTCTAGCTTCTAGCTTGTTGTTAAAAAGTTCCACAAGGTTCTGGCTCTCGATTTTGATCCTTCACAATTTTCTTTTTTAATCCATGTGTTCTGACATTTCATGACAATGGCCACTTGTGTGGTACTTTTCATTCTGTTTCCTAGCCTTTAAAAACCTGAAAATGTTGTTCTTTGGGAACTGTTTGCTTCTTATTATTTCTTTAATGATTTTTCCTCCTTTTTTTTTTTTTTTTTTTTCTTTTTTAGTTCAGTTGCTATATTTGTTTCGGTACAGTGTTCCTTTTTCAAGCATCCTGCTCTTTTTCCATGGGTACAATCTATTCTCTTTTATCTCTGAGATATTGTTTGTGGACTTTCAAGATTATTTCTGCTCTCCGAATTGTCTCTTCCTGTGAGATTCTTTGTGGGGTTTGTTTTGGTCTCTGTCTTTCTTGTGGAAGATCTTTCTTGACTGTCTGGTGTTCCTGGGCTGCCCATCCATCTTTAAGAAAGGCACTAATAAGTTGATGGGTGGAGCTTGTTGGCCAGTGGGCTTCACTATAGGACAAATGGGTAGTGGCCGGGTTTCCTCGTTGTGAAGCCTCCAAATATACTATCTGTGGTCTTTCTTCCTGATCTGGTTTCTCAGACTGTTTCCCCAGCAAAGGCTCCTCAAGGTTTCAGCCTAAGCCTGCCTGTCAATGTTGGAGAAGCTGAGGGCGCATGGGTTTGCAGAAGCATTCCACAAGTAGATTTTCACTTAACACCTCTGTATTCAACTGTGCATGACGTCTGGACTCTGCTTGCTATGCCCAAGCCAAGCCATCTTTCTGAATTTCTCTAATTTATGGCAAGTGATTAAAACAGAGTTCCTACCCGCTCGAGGTCACAGACCAGTGCAAGGAGTGGGTGCACCGATGAGCAATCACGGTGCTGCGACACAAGGACAGCGACGAGAACAAGCTGAACTGACTGTGCTTGTACACCCAGGTCAGGGATGCTTCCTGAAACAGGTGACATCAGAGCCTTGCAGAAAGGTCTCCGGAGAGGTCATCGAGAGTTCCTAGAGGAGTCTGGTAAAGGGCAGGCGGAGGCGGGGAGGGCCTGCTGGGTCTCTCAGCCTACCGGGGGGCTGTGAGACACTTCTCTTCCTCTTCAGGCACGGGGAGCTCCAGACTCCCCTGAGGGCCCAGATGCCAGTGTGTCTCCTCTGATGGAACCGTGATGGCTTCTCTGGGACCCCCCAGAGAAACGCATCCCCGTGTGTCCTACGCCATTCCCCTGCGCCCCTGTGGGTGGAGGGGGTCTTCAGAGTGGCAAAACCGGGCTCTCGCGGCCGAATGACCCAGAAACTCGGCCTCTGGGGTGAGGTCCAGGGTTGCTGTTTCCCTCGGCTGATCACAGGGAGGAGCCGGTGTGCGGGGCACCCGCATTGCTCATCTAGGCACGCTAACAGCCCGTGCTTCATCGTGCTGTGGGTGCCACGCCAGGTGACCGGGCGCTTCCACGTGGCTCTTCACAGCGGCCCAGCTTGGGGCTCTTTGAAAGCCCCAGTAACACCGTGGCTGTAGGTATGCCTTGCTCTAAGAGTCACGGCGGGTCATTTCCAAGCATGCGCCTTGCGGGGTGTGGGAGGGAACCGAGTGTCAGGACGCATGCGCAGAACAGCGCTGGGGACACCTTCAGGGACACATTTGCGGAGCTGGAGGCTTGGCGCTTGCTCTTGACCCATCTCAGAACTGAATTCAACCGGCACTCGGGTCTGGAAGCGAGGTATGAGGGGGACTCCGGGCTTGTCTGTGTCCCTGGAGGAACACCTGTCACCAACTCCGAGTGACTTGCAATGGCTTTCAGAGGTGGACAGGAGCGCCACTCCTGGTTTACAGATGGCATAAACATCGTGCTGCTGGCGTCAACAGGGTAGGTCCGAGGCCATAGCGCTAGCTTGAAAGTCACAGTTGAAAGGCAAATGCAAGTCTCCTGACCCCCGATCCCCTCATCCAGCCAAGCTTAAGTGTCTTTCCATCATGATCGTCTTCACCATCAAAGGATCCTAGCAAGACACCATGAGCGATGACACTAATCCCGCCTGGCCTCCTGTTTTGCTTTGCAGAGTATTTGATACCCATGGCCTTTAGGACAATTTTGGCTAGATATTTTTAGAACAGATAGCAGGGACTCTTGTCTTTATATTTGGGACCAAGTTTTCAGATTCAGCACTTTTTTGAATCTGTAATTGGGAAACTGGGTTTAAAACAACCTCCCACATATATTTATGAAGTTTTTACTCTATTTCGCAGCCCTGGATTGGCTGTGTGTGTGTGTGTGTGTGTATGCATGCATGCATGTGTATACACATGTGTGCATATGTATGTGTGTAAGAGGCCATTACCTGCCTCCCAAGAAGGTCACTCAAGTGAGACAGGAAGACCAGGAGACCAGGAGAAGCCACACAGGAATCCAACCTCAGGGCAGAGCACATCACACAGTAGGGCCACGTAGGAACCCAGTGGTGGGTGTCCAGATGAGGAGAGGTCACCAAGAACAGGTGTATCTGAATTTCGCCTTGAGAGATGGATCTAGGACGACTAAAGGGGGCTGGTGAAGATGAAGAAGGAGTAAGGGGAGTGAGACCCTCAAGGACATTCAGAAGCCCGTGGGGACCCCGCTCAGTCCACCCTGCTCGGGAGGCCTGGATGAATATGTGTGGAGCGGACGAATGCTCAAACCTGAATTGGACTGGATTTGAAGACTGACCCCTGGGCAAGACCTTCACTGGTCCTTGAGGAGCTGGCCCAGGGAGACTTGAGGTTGGCCGTGCCACCTGGATCTGGGGCACAAAGGGCGCGGCCCCACTTCTCCATCTGAACATTAATATCAGTTGGCATCTGAATGTTGGAGGCAGATTTCCTGCAAAACCAGTCCCAGGTGTCCCACGGGTGCCGGGAGGGGCCGGGTGGCTTGGGTGGGGTGTTGCTGAGCTGCTGCTTTGACAGGTGTCAGGCCCAGGAGTGCAGGTCACGGCAGTCACAGCCAGCTTGACCCCGATGAGCCTTGAACCGGCCTGCCCTCCCCTGGCCTTGGACCGGAGTGTGTTTCCCTGGGCCCTTTCCCTGTCCCCCCACCCCTCCCTCTATTCATCGTGTTTGGTTGTCACAGCAACTCCATGAAAAGAGTGCAGTCGATGGGGAAACCTGGTCCTGGAGAGGTGACACGACCACTCGAGGCCACTCAGGTGACAGATGGCAGAGCTGGGTACAAGCCTTGGCCTTCTCTTTCCAGAATCTCTTAGCCACTGAGTTCAATTGGGCTGCTACAGCAAAATGTCCTAGGCCCCCCGACTTATAAAGGACAGATTTATTTCTTAGAGTTCTGGAGGCTGAAGTCCTCCCCTGAGGATCAGTTCAGTGTCTGGTGAGGGTCGGCTCCTGTTCAGAGGGCTATCTTTTTGCTGTGTCCTCACGTGGCAGAAGGGACAAAGAAACTCTCTGAGGCCTCTTTTTTTTTTTTTTGGTACCAAGGATTGAACACAGGGGCACTTGACCACTGAGCCACGTCCCCAGCCCTATTTTGTATTTGATTTAGAGACAGGGTTTCACTGAGTCGCTTAGCACCTCGCTTTTGCTGAGGCTGGCTTTGAACTCATGATCCTCCTGCCTCAGCCTCCTGAGCTGCTGGGATTACAGGCGTGCACTAGCGCACCCTGCCTGGGCCTCTTTTGTAAGGGCAATAATCCCACTTGTGGGCTGCAGCTGCAGCTCAGTGGTAAGGTGCTTGCCTAGCAAGTTCGAGGCCCTGGATTCCATCCTCAGTACCGTAGGAGTCATTGTCATTCCATCCACGAAAGTCCCACCTCATTTCCTCATCACTTCCCAAGCACCCACCTCCAAATGCTAACACCCAAGGGGTCAGGCTTCCCCTGGGATTTGGGGACGCACGAACATTCTATAGCAACACGTGTCCTCCCCTTCCTTTCAGATTCCAGCTGAGCCTCTTCCGCAGTGGCCTTATGGTCATCATGGTGTAATTCTTTCACTTCTGTCTACTTCTTACTGTCTTTCATGCCCTGAGGAATACAGTGCTCCCAGGAGCTGGCACCCTGTGCCATGCCCACTGTCTTGTGCCCGGGGCCTGTCAGACACCTTGGCTCAATTTTGCCTCCGTCGTTGGCTTGACATCTCCTTGGAGCCTGGAATGGTGTCTGGCACACGCGCCGTTGTTGAGTGAATCGATGAAACTGAAGGAACAAAGTTCAGACTTTGTTCCAAGGCAGATGACAGGCAGGTGACAAGCATGGTGTTTACCCTGAGACCCTCCCCCCGGAGCAGAGGAGGCAGGAGACGGAGGTGGGTGCTGTAGCAGAAGGGTGTCCGACCGGCCAGAGACACCTGTTGACTGACCAGTGCCCCCACCGCTGCCGGCTCTAGGCTGTCCACCGGTGATTCTCGGGGGCTCGGCGTAGCTGGGAAGAGGGCAGACAGGGCCCAGCTTGCCAGGAGCTCACGTTCCCCTGGAACCATGTGGTTTTTGAGTTTTGCTGCCAACTGGGGACAGTTCATTGTTGAGTTGGGTGTGGCTTGTGAAAGGATGTTGCCGCCGGAAAGGGATTGCAGCCTGGAATGGCAGCGCCGCGGGAAGGAGTCCGGAGACAGGATGGAGACGAAAATATTCTTTAATCTTACAAGAAACTACAATATATCTATACAATAGCGATAACCCTGTCTTTTCTCTCTCTGGTCTCTTCCCATGCGCCCGAGCAGCAATGGCGCTAGCTCGATCTGCTGAGTCACCGTTCAAATCTCTCGAGATCCTCGACCAAGTCCCGCGAGATCCCAGACCAAGTCCCATGAGACTACGGAAGGCGGAAATGCCCAAAAATGTCTATGGCCCAATAGTCAACCGCAATCTTAGCTATCTTCCCAAACAGGGCTCCTGCAAAAGGACCCTTCCCTCAGGACAGCCAGATTGTGCGTCACCTCTGAGCCTTCTGAAGACAGCCTGAGCCAGGTCCCCAGTCCACAGGGAGGGAAGCCAGGGCATGGCCTCCGCCTGGCCAAGTCGGGGGGAGAGAGGAGACCCCGGTCGCTGCCCACGGAGCAGAAGAAGCGAGGAGGCCGGAGTCGGGGTGAGCTGGTCAAGGGCAGAAGAAGACCGGAAGCTGTTCCCGGGGCTGGGGTCGGAACCAGGAGGCAAGGCCCTGGAGAGCGGGGTGGCCTAGGGTGCTTGGCCCCCTCTGAGCCTTAGCTTCTCCATCCAGTAAGATGGGGGCCACGGTACCTCGTGGGCTGAGGCCAGGCTCCACGCAGCATGGACACCGGGCACTTGGTGCAGGGCAGCATGGGAGCTGCTCCGGAAGCAGGGTCGGTGTCCAGGTGGGGCTCAGGACGGGCTGTGCTGGCCGGACTGCGGTCACATCCGGGCTGTGCAACCTGGCGGCCGGCGACAGCGTCTGCAGGAGGCAGAGAGCCCACGGGTGGAGGGTCTGGTGGAACTGGGCGGGCATGTGGCCACGTGATGGGTGAGGGAGCACTGGGTTGGTAATGCAGATCTCGAGGGCTATGTGATGCCAATCCCAACCCCAGCGGCTTTGCCCGTGTTGTCCGAGCCATTGCTCTTATGTGACCCCATGACCTGTTTGGAGTCACCTGCTTCTTGAGCCTTCTCCATAAATGACGGCATGAGTTTGCTAGGACTGCTGTACCACAGGACGAGGACCGGGTGGCTTTGCTCTCACAGCTCTGGACTGGACGTCTGAGGTCAGGTGTGGGCGGGTGGGTCCCTTCCCAGGCTGCCGTGGGGGATCTAGCCTGGGCCTCTGTCCTTGCCTGGCGACGGCTGCCGTCCCACGGTGTTTTCATACTCTCTTCCCTCCTTTCCAGTTTCCTGGGGTGCAGGGGCAGAGGGTGAGGAGCAGGTGGACGGAGCTCTCAGACTGTGCGCGGCACACCTTAACGCCTAACCACCGCGAGCCTCACTTACATTAGGGCTGCTGTAACCAACGACCACACACTCAGTGCCTTAAAGCAACCACAAAGAACTCTGTCACAGTTCTGGAGGACGGGTGCTGGCAGGCCATGTCCCTCAGAAAGCCGGGGGGGAGAGCCCTGCTGCTTCTGGAGATGCCTGGGTCCCTTGGCTTCCAGATGTGTCTCCAACATCTGACTCCACCTCCCCGTTGCCTTCTCCTCTGTGCCCCCGCATCATCTCCTTGTATAAGGACATCAGTCATTGGGGCTAGGGCCCACCCTGAATCATTTCCAGGATCCATTTCCAGATGCTTAACCCATTACAGCTGCAAAGATCCTGTTCCCAAATTGTTGCCACCTGAAGCCATGGCTGCATGGAGCAACAAAGCCACGGGAATAAGTTCAGAGGCAGACTGGAAACGAACAGGCTCTTTATTCTGCCAGCTTCTCTCTCCGGCTCCAACAACACCCCAACACGCAATCCACACTCCTCCAACAACCACAAAATGGCACCGACCCGATCCACAATCCCCCGGGCCAAGTCTTGTGAGATCATGCAAATGGCGCTGACCCAATCCACAATGTCCCGGGCCAAGTCTCACGAGACCATGGAAGGTGGTAATGCTTATGGCTCACAGCTAACCGCAATCTTAGCTATCTCTTTAATTAGGGCTCCTACACCAAATAAACTCCCATCCTGAGATTCCCAGTGGACATGGATTTGGGGTGGAGAACCCACTGCACTATAAAAAAATAAACACTTTTTTAAATAAAGGAAACATATAGCCATTGCAAAATAAAGCAAAGTTGACGTTTTCAAACAAAAATAGTAATTTCTTTCAAAGTTAGCCCTTCGGGCTTGTGCAAGCACCAAAGCAGGAATTCCAGGTAATGCATCCCATAAACTAGAGATAGTTTAACTGAAGCCATTTACCTTTCTAAGAGGAAGAAGAGAGCTGGGAGTAAATGCAAATATATTCAGCACCACTGAGTGTGACGAGACGGTGGAGTGGTCCGCATTCCGTTAACAAGGGGACCAGTTGAGGAGATTTGTGGTGTGTGTGTGGTGGAAGATGGTGGGCTTTTGTGCACTGGTTCTAAGCTCGTCTCAAAGGTCTTCTCTGAAAATGTGGCAGAGCTCACACATGGGGAGGGATGTGACGTCTTAAGAGGATGACTGAAGAATTCAGGTGTCCTCTGAGTCTGCTCCAAATACACCTCAAATGTCCCTTATCCAAAATGCTGGGGAAAGGAAGTGTTTCCGATTCTTTCAGATGTTGGAATATCTGCATGGGTGCAGTGAGAGATCTTGGGGATGGAACACACGTTTAAACATGAATTCATTATGTTTCATAAGCATCTTACACACGCAGCCTGCAGGTGACTACACAACGTCTTTAATGATCTTGGGCATGAAACAAAATTTCATGGTGTGGAATTTCCCACGTGTGGAGTCGAGTTGGCTTTCAGAAACGTTTTGGGTGTTGGAGCATTTCAGATTTTAGAATCTTGGATTAGGGATGATCGACCCATGCTGGAGGCTGGCTGGCTGAATAGTGGAGACTTCTTTCTCACGGTTCTGGATGCTGGGAAGCCAAAGATCGTGGTGCCACCAATTGATATCCTGCTGAGGGCTCTTTTCCCTTTCTGACCTGAAGATGGTCAGCTTCCTGCTGTGTCCTCACAGGAGAGAGAAAGAGAGAGACACGGAGACAGAGGGAGCACTCTGGCGTCTCTTCTTAGAAGGACACTAATACTCTAGCACTGCGGTTCCACCCTTGTGACTTCATTGAACTTCAATATTCCTTATTCCAAATGTAGCTACACTGAGGTTTAGGACTTCCACATAATGAATATTTCAGGGGGCACAATTCAGTCTAATGCCTGGACATAGTTCAGGTATTTTAAATCAACGTGAGCATTTCTAACTTGGGCAAAGTTGAGAGGTGTGCTATAGGATTTGGGCATGGATTATGAATCAGGCAGAATTTGAGAGATTTTAGACTCAATCATGGGAAATCATAGTTTCTTATTTACCAAACTCCACCCCGCCTGGGAGTTGGGGAAGGATGACAAGGTATTCACTCGTGTGAATATGAAGCACTTCCTTTTAAAGTCTTTGGGTTGAGAACAAAGGGCATCCCTTCAAGAAGGATGCTCACTACTTAAGGGGCTGCTGGTCAGGCCTGGCTTCCTGTCCCAAGCCTTGTCAAGCATTGGAGAATTTTGCTCTAACACTCAACCACAGAGGAGTTTGGGCATGCCGCCTCACCTCTTTGAGTCTCTGTTTTCTCATCTGTAAGATGGGAATGGAATGCCCTCCTTGGTTTGTTGTAGCATTGAATGAGACCTGTGAAGCACTTCGCACTCTAGAGGACAGAGTAAGTGTTCATTAAAGTTGGCCCTTGTTATCATCAGCCATGAAAAATGCATACCTGGTGAAAGTGTTTCCAAATGCCCACAAATACTCCAGGAGGGTCATTACGTGTGCAGTTTGTGGCACTTAGAAAGTGAAATGATGACCTGAAGGCAGAGCTGTCAAGTTAGGAACAAGAAGATGCTTCAGCTGAGCATGAGCCTTACCATGAGCATGCACTTACCATTTGAGAATTTATATTCTAGGAATAGTGGAATTTAGAGGAAGTTGTGTCCTTGACAGTGGACTTGGGGTGGTGATGAGACAATGTAAGTTCATCAGTTCTAACAAATGGACCATGCTGGTGGGGGTGTCACCGGTGGGGGAAGCTGTGTGTGTAGGTGGGGGGGTGAGGGATGTTTGGAAAATCACTGAACTTTCTGGTCAGTTTTTTTGTTGTGAACCTAAAACTACTCTAAATAAATAAATAAATAAATAAACTGTATAAAAATCTGAAAAAATAAGATGAAGAGGAAACGACCTGGACGGAGAGTCTGGGCCCTGGTCCTTGGAGCTTGCTCACCTGACATCACCTGAACCCCCTCCACCCCGCCACCCGGGAGGGGCCTCAGAGTCTCTGGTTAATCGCATGTGCAGGAAGTTTTCCTGCTGCGGGGCTTCTTCAGGAGAGCTTTCCAGCACATGTTCTTGTAATAAAAATGCGAGGGGTGTCTCGCTTAAGGGACTTGTTAAGAAATTCAGAAAAAATAAGGAGAATGAGAAACAATGCCTTTCCTTCTTAGTCTCCTTAGGGAGTCAGAGATGACGACCTTGAAGACCTATTTCCTCACTAGGTGCAGTGGTGCACAGCTCTAATCCCAGCAGCTTGGGAGGCTGAGACAGGAGGACTGCAAGTTCAAAGCCAGCCTCAGCAAAAGTGAGGCACTAAGCAGCTCAGTGAGACCCTGTCTCTAAATAAAATACAAGAGGATGTGGCTCAGTGGTTAAGCACCCCTGGGTTCAATGTCCAGTACCAAAAAAGTCCACAAATTTAAAAACCCACCTATTTCCTCATAGCAGGACAAACATTCCAAAGTTTGGTTCCAAATGTCCTTGTAACACTGTAAAAGAATAGCCTTGCCACTTGCTGTCCTTCTGACCTCTCTCCCTTCCATCTGTATTTTTTCTTTACTTTGAATGTGCTAAGGCACTGGGCATGGTGGTGCACACCCATAATCCCAAGGACTTGGTAGGCTGAGGCAGGAGGATCGCAAGTCCGAAGCCCTGTCTCAAAATTTAAATTTTTCAGTTTTTATTAGTGCCTTACAGTTATAGATAATATTGGGGTTCACTTTGACCTCATCATGCATGCATGGACTCTAGTTTGTTCCACGTTAGTCCCAGGACTTCCTCTTTCCCTGCTCTTCTCCTCTTCTCCCTTCCTCCCCTTTCTCTACTCTTGGGTCTGCCTTCTATTTATTTATTGTTTTTTTAAATTGGTGCTTAAAATTTACGAAAAGGGTGGCAGGCAGCTGGAGGATGTAGCTCAGAGGTAGACAGCCCCTGGCTTCCATCCCTAGTGCTGAGAAAAGAAAAGGAGGAGAAGGATGATGACGATGGTGATGGTGATGATGGTGAGTTAAGGGCATTTGCAGGAGCATGTGGTTTGTCGGATTATTATAAGGGGTTGAGGTCTATAGCCCCCACCCCTACCCGGGATGGACCTCTTCTGTCTGCCAAAAGAGGCCAGAGGGGCCTACCTCAACGATGAGACTGGACTGGGAAAGTAAAGGCCGCCAACGCCTCCTCCCCTGCCTTCATAAGACTCAGAGCCACGTTGGGGAGCCCAGTCAGTAGAATGTCAGACTCAGTTTGTTGAGGAAGTTGGACGGTCTTATAGAGGACATGGGCCAATCAGCAGAAAGATCATAGGGACACATAAGGAGCATGGGCAGATGCCATTGGCGGAGCCACTGGCCTATCCTTGGGGTGGTTTCAGTTCTCACAGCCACGCCCCCTGCTTAGCCTAGGTCCTGTAACAGGGCGTGGTAATGTGGCAAGCAGCCAGAAAGCCAGAGCTTTTCCATCCCCTTGGCAGACAGTGTAAGGTCCGGACAGTGGTTGACCAGCCGTGGAGGACCCTCAATGCCAGAGTGAAGGGGTCTCCACAACTCCTTATACCCGGGGACAATGTGGAACTTTTCCAGCAGGAGGCGGCACACATTGCCATGGAAGGGGTTTGGATCTCACTAACTGTGGCCTTGGCCTGACGCCAGATTCCTCTGTAGAATGAGAACAGCACACCTGTCACGCGGGCGAGGGGAGCTGTCCTGGGGGACTTTTAACCCACGGACTGTGGCGCTCTCGCCCATCAGAGTTCCCCTTGGAAAGATGACCCCAGCAGAGGCGCACAGCTGAGCGGGGAGCAGGGACTCACCAGCGCAGCGGGAGACGGTCATTGCCATGGCCACAAGGAGGGAGGCTGGGAATGAGGTCGCAGTGGAGGGAAGTCCAAGCACAGGGCACGACAGGGAGTGGAGCAGAGGCAGCATGGCCACCCCAGGCTTGCAGGCAGGGGACGGGAACTCCAGACTGCCCAAGCCAGACACAAGGGCACAGAGGACCAGCAGCTCTGGGGTGAAGGGGTGTGTCCAGTGGGGCTGTGTTGGGTCCAAGGTGCCTTGAGATGTCAGTCAGGAAGATGGATAAAGGGGAGAATGTGGGGGGTAACTGGTGCAGAGGGCAGGGGTGGGGGTCATGGCTGGAGCTCAGGGATGCGGGGAGCCCCTGGCGGGGAGGAGCGCAGTGCTGGAGGTGTGGATTCTGCCGTCAGACTGCATGGCCTTGACTTCATCCACGACACGCGACCTTGGGAGTGCTGCCTGCTTTCTCTGTGACTCAGTTTTCCCCTCTGCAAAAATGGGGATCCAAAAACCAGAATCTACCTTGTTGGGTTGTTTTGGAGAGTAAATGAAGCAATAACCATGTACTCTTAGAATTGTGCCTGTCACATAATAAGCACTCAATAAATAGTTCGTGTTAGAATTGGAAGACGAATCAAGAACTGGAAGACGAATGGAGGACTGGCGTGCATTGGGGGCTATCGTAGCAGCGTCCCTCATGTGCATGCTTCCTTGCTTGCGTGCTTGATTTATTTATTTACTTACAATCAACACCAAAAGGGCTTGTTTAGTACGAAGGAAGGTAAATTAGTATTCCACTGCACGAAGTCTCCTTTATGTTCATTTAATGAATGCTGTTCATTGACTTAAGATCTCTGGCATTAATTACAGGTTTCAGTGCATAAAAGTGCTGCCCAAATCTGAATCCCTGCTTGGAGATGCGAGATCTGGGAAACCAAGGCTGTCGGTGTAAACACAGGGGCCTCGAACGCTTTCCCTGTGACTCAAAGATCAATGGCCTCACTTGTAAAAATGCACAAATAGGGGCGGGGGTCGTGGCTCAGCAGTAGAGCGCTGGCCTAGCACGTGCGCGGCCCGGGTTCGACCCTCAGCACCATGTAAAAATAAAGGCATTGTGTACAACTAAAATAAATAAATACATATTTTTAAAAAATGCACAAGTAATTGGTTTTGTCTGTGGTCAGATAAACCCATCCTGATTAATGAATTTGTCCACAGCTCTTCCTTTCTCAGACAAAACTTCTGATCTTTATCTCCTATAAAGGAAATTGAGATGTGTTTGCCTGTTAAAAAGCACCGTTCATTCTACACCAGCAAAATGGCTGGGCCACTGGCAGGCTGCCATATTTGCTTATTATTTTAATGAACGTGTAGCTCAAAGGTCGGTTCATACCTACTAAATATTTATAAGTTAATACAGCTAATTGTTTAAAAGAGCATTCCAGAGACAAGCATTCAAATGAGCGACCCAGAAGGGCCCCTTTGACAGCCTTGGGAATGCTCTTGACGCTTGGGAAAATCTTGATGGAATTGCCTTCCTAGGTCTTGGCACACCCTTTAAGATAACCATATTGGTGGAAAAAAAAAATTTTGTTTTGAAGGGCGTATGAGTTTTTGAAAAGACATGGGATTTACAGATTTCATTGATGTAATGATATTTTTTGTGGGGGAAAAAAAAAAAGCATCACGGAAATAACAAGGCTATTTTTTTCTTGCCCGGATCATAAACCAGCTTGGAGGGCAGCTTGAGGAATTCTAAAGCACACTTCCCAAGGTGAACATTAATCTTGCCCAGAAACAGCAGACAGTCTTCTATGCAGGTGACCAGCTGCTTTTGGTTTTCTGGGGACTTAGATTCTGTTTGACCATTTGAAGTCCTACATCCGGGAACCTCTGCAGTTTTGAGCAAAAGGGACGGCTGGATGACCTATTGCAAAGTGGGCATGACCCTCCCGCTGACTGGAGGCCGGCCCTGCTCCACAACACAATGCCCCAGGGTTTCTCTGCAGAGCCTGCTTCCTCCCTGCTGAATATGAGGACTCGCATCTGGGGGGCTTGGTCTCCTCTGCTTGTTTGTGGGTTCATCCGTGAGACTTGTCTGATTGAACTCTTCTGGTACCTTTGAGCCTTTATTTTTTTCATCGTCATTTGCAGCGGTCTTTGAGATTCTTTTGCACTTTGTGGTTCCTGCCTGTTTTGCACTGCTTTCCCTTAAACTGAGCCAATACGTGCGGTCCGCGTGGACTAGCATCTCTATAGTCTGAGCTCTGCCATTTTCTTAGTCATGAATCCCTTAGCCTGGCTGACCCTCAGCTTCCTAACCTGACAGATAGGAAAAATAAGTACTTTTCTGTTTCATAGGGTTAATGCGAGAATGAGAAGAGGGAATGCAAATGAGCTGCGGTTATTATTAATTTTAACAACGAATAAATGTAGTCAGTAATTTCTTGACTACCTGTTCCATCCAAGACTTCCAGAAAGTTCTAATGCTGGGGAAACAGACACACGTGCAGATACACAGCTAAACCCTGGATAATGTCTTCATCATCTGAATTATCTGAACAAGGTCGTAGGACTTCAAGGGCGAGGCTACCGAGTGCTCAGGGAGGCACCTCAGAAGGCTTCCTGTGGGGGAGGGTGATGTTTGAATTGGATCCTGCAGGATGATAAAGGAAATGACATCGATGGAGACCTGGAGATGGGACGTCTGGGGCATGTTTCGGGGTGAATAAATACACTAGTGTCAAGGGCATTCAAGGTGAGCAGGATGGAGCCATATTGAAGGAACTCAAGTGCCCGTCTTTATACACACTGTGTGCTTCATCAGGGGTTCTATGCAATCAGATCCCTCCAGGGCAGGGCAGAGGATGGGGCTGACTTTGAGAAGCAGGACATGGGGGGAGAAGTTACTGTGGCTTTGATTGTTGCCGCCTGAAGCGATGGCCGCTTGGAGCAACGAAGCCACGGGAAGAAGTTCAGAGGCAAACTGGAGACAAACAGGCTTTTTATTCTGATAACTTCTCTCTCTGGCTCTAACAACAACTAACACGCGCCACACACACCACCAAATGGCGCTGACCCGATCAGCAATCTCGGCCAAGTCACTCGAGATCCCAGGCCAAGTCCCGTGAGACTACGGAAGGCGACAATGCCCAAATCTCCATGGCTCATAGCCAACCGCAATTCAAGCCATCTCCCCAAACAGGGCTCCTGCATTTCCCCCCTTTTGTTTTAAAAGAGGGGATGCTCTAGGACGTCTATGTGCAACCAACATTCTTACCCGTCATCGGATAATTAAGGCTGTGCCCTTGACTCCTGTCTTAGGTTGATATGTCGGCCACATGAGACTGTCCCATGCGACTGTGCCTGTCTTAGGTTGTCCCCCTCTGGGGCTCTTACCCGTCATTGGCTAACCAGCCATCCAATGGAGCCCTTTAGGATCGACTGTGTATGATGACTAACAGTCGTCCAATTGTGAGGAGATGCTGCGGCTTTAAGGCGACAAGCCTTTTGGTGATGAGCCAAATTGCATAGCATATCAAATTGTTTAAACAAATCAGCTGCCCTAAGTTCCATCAAGTAACACACTGAATTCTCTAGACAAATACCCGCAAGGCATTGTCCCGTAAAGTCCCAAACAATGAAAGATCAAAATGTCCATTTGTTATAACACATTGATGTAGGAGGCCCCATGCATGTAGAGCAGAGGCCACACTGTTGGTGAGGTTGTTTGATGCTTGAGCAGCAGGGATGCTTGCGGCGGCCGTGATCCCTGCAGCTGTAGCAGCAGCTGTCTTTTTTATGTCTAGACAATGCCACCGGCAAATCTTCAGGGCCCGCTACCTAGGAACTCAAGCATCAATTATTAAAGGAAAGGCAGTGCTATTGCAGCACTGAGTCAAGAGGCGAGTTGTCAAACTACAAAATAGAATAATTAGATTAGAAAATTAAAGTTGAGTTTTGTTCACACACATCGCTGGTTGAGCTTCTACAAACATAAGTTGGAAAAATATCATATTTAGAACAAAACAAAGAAAGACTGAGGGTAATTACTGCATTAAAGATAGATTAAAGAAAAGGTAAAGGCACTTTGGAGAAATAATTTGTTAGCTGGAACCCTTGAGTCTCTGTATACAGAGCAATCTTTTACCTGTTGAGATAATTGAAATTAATGAGCTATTAAACAAATGAAGTTAATAACAAATAAACAATCTTATGTCAAAACACCAAAATATCAGGTTATATAGCACTAGTCATATTGTTTGCTAAAGAGAAGTCCCAGGGACACCTATAAATCAAAATTGAAAGTACCTTCATTTATAAAATTATTTACTCTTAATTGAATACTCTTAACCTAAAATGAATTAAAGTTATTTGGATCCATATATATATATATTTTTTTCATAAGCGCTTTGTTATTTGTGATGTCACACTGGACAGATGCACAAACATACAAACATTTGTGACGTCACATTAACATGAAAGGTAGACAAATGTACAGACATAAAGACATGTATAAAAAGAAAAAAAATACAATTGTGTGCACACTAAAGAGAGATCTCCTCGTCCCGGCCGGGAGGAATGACACTTAAGTTGTGAAATATTTTGAAGGACTCTTTTGAGGGAATCATTCTATACCTTCATCTTGGTCCTCTTGATTTTGTACGTTTTTTATTAATCTTGATTCTTCAATAACTTCATCTTGATCATTTTGATGTGGTACCTGTTTTATTAATCTAGATGGTATCCATATTGGAGAGGATTCGTGTTTTGGAAAAACACAAACAGATCCTCTCCCCCAAATTAATACTGGATCTGGACCCTTCCATGTACCTGAAAGAACATCCTTCCAGTAAACCAAAGGTTTATGTTGTTGGTGTGGATTCCAATGTCTGTCTCCAGCAGAATAACCATTAGAGTCTAAAGTTAAAAAAATTTAAGGTAAACAGGGCAACTGCCAATCTGTCCTTAGGACTTTTCCAATTTCCTTCTTTTTGTTTTAATAACATAATTTTCAGTGTTCGGTTTGCTCTTTCAATAATGCCCTGACCCTGAGGATTGTATGGGATGCCTGTTTTATGGGATATATTGAATTTTGCGCAAAACTGTTTGAAAGATGAGGACGTATATGCGGGGCCATTATCTGTTTTAAGCATTTTGGGGATGCCCAATGCAGCAAAAGCTTGATGTAACATCTTTAACTTTTTCTCCAGAATGTAAGGAAGCAAAAATCATGCCTGAGCATGTATCTATGGTAACATGAATAAATCGCAATTTTCCAAAACTTGGCTCATGGGTAACATCCATCTGCCACAAATGATTGGGCATTAACCCTCTAGGGTTAACGCCAAAATGAGGATTGGGCAAATGTGTCATACAAGATTTACAATCTTTTACAATTGTTCTGGCTTGCTCCTTTGTGATTTTAAACCTATGTTGCAAGGTGGTGCTGTTGACATGAAACTGGGAGTGAAATAAAGTAGCTTGTTGTAGCACTGAAAGTGAAGGAGCCCCAATTAGGAAGGGCTATTGCGGCTAGCTGGGAGCCATAAGTTCCACCTGATATGTATGTGACGCACCTGTAAATGCATGTGAGGCACCTGCAAAGCTAAAGGTATATAACCGGGTGAAAGCGGTCCGAGTTAGGAGAACGGAGAATTCATTCAGTCAGTCGTGCAGTCGCTCGGTCGGTCAGAAGAAGAGTTCGGGTCAGAGAAGAGGAAAAGAATCAGAGCGGTAGCTGGGCGCGGTGGCGCACGCCTGTAATCCCAGCACTTTGGGAGGCTGAGTCAGGAGGATCGCGAGTTCAAAGCCAGCCTCAGCAATGGCGAGGCACTTAGCAACTCAGTGAGACCCTGTCTCTAATAAAATACAAAAAAAAGGTCTGGGGATGTGGCCCAGTGGTCTAGTGCCGCTGAGTTCAATCCCCCGGTACCAAAAAAAAAAAAAAAAAAAAGAATCAGAGCGGCCAGAACGTAGGCAGAGCAGTTACAGATAGAAGAAGTAACGGCTGGTCAGAGTTAGGCCGAGGCTCCCGAGGAAGAAAGAAGAAAGAAGAAAGAAGAAAGAAGCTCTAAAAAACAATCTTTCTCTAAGCTAAGCTCTCTCTATCTTTCTTTCTCTCTCTCTAAGCTAAGAAGACAAGAAGAAAAGCTCTCTCTAATCTTTCTCTCTAAAAATCTTTCTTTCCCTCTCTAAGCTCTCTCTAAGAAAGTAGAAGTAAAAGTAGTAATAGCTTTACTCTGCCTCCGAGTTTTCCTCCCGGGTTTCAGTACCAGGTAGCTTACAAATGGCAGGCAGAGAAGAAAAGATAAGAAATAAGAACAAGAAGCTAAGATAGTGAGGAGAGCGAAGAAAAAGCATAGCCTCAGACTCAGTTGAGACCAGCAAAAAGAGTAGTAAACAAGAGAGCATAGCCTCTGACTCAGTTGAAGCCAGTTAAGAATTAAGCCAAAGCAGAGTAGCCAGCGAAAAGCCGAAGCGAGCCGGCCAAAAGCCATAAAGAAGAATAGCATGGTAAAAGCCATACAGAGAAAAAGCCTTGAGCTTTAGCAAAAAGCCATAAAGAAAAAAAGCCATGAGCTTAAAAGAAAATAGAGAATTAAAAAGCACGGTGAAAACCATGAAGAGAAAAAGCCATAAAAATAAAGAAGAGACAAGAAAATAGAAAAAAAAAAAAAAAAAAAAGTCAAAGCCGCTTATGCAGTTGTGCTTAACAAAGTGCGTTAGCTGCTCCTCAGCAGTAGGCTTCCTTAAAGCCGCAGCACCTCCTCAAAAAGGGCTCAAATATCCACCCTTTTAAAACAAAAGGTGAAAAGCTAGGTAGGGACAAGAAAATAAAAGAAAATAGAGAAAATAGAGAAAATAAAACATAGAAAATAGAATTAAAGCGCCTTTTAAACTAAAGGGGAGGAATATGAAGGAGCCCCAATTAGGAAGGGCTATTGCGGCTAGCTGGGAGCCATAAGTTCCACCTGATATGTATGTGAAACACCTGTAAATGCACGTGAGGCACCCGCAAAGCTAAAGGTATATAACCGGGTGAAAGCGGTCCGAGTTAGGAGAACGGAGAATTCATGCAGTCAGTCGTGCAGTCACTCGGTCGGTCAGAAGAAGAGTTCAGGTCGGAGAAAAGAATCAGAGCGGCCAGAACGTAGGCAGAGTGGTTACAAATAGAAGAAGTAATGGCTGGTCAGAGTTAGGCCGAGGCTCCCGAGGAAGAAAGAAGAAAGAAGAAAGAAGAAAGAAGCTCTAAAAAATAATCTTTCTCTAAGCTAAGCTCTATTTTTCTTTCTCTCTCTCTAAGCTAAGAAGACAAGAAGAAAAGCTCTCTCTAATCTTTCTCTCTAAAAATCTTTCTTTCCCTCTCTAAGCTCTCTCTAAGAAAGTAGAAGTAAAAGTAGTAATAGCTTTACTCTGCCTCCGAGTTTTCCTCCCGAGTTTCGGTACCAGGTAGCTTACATGAAAGTATAAATATTGTTTTTGTAAGTTCATCAGCCTTTTGATTACCTTCATGGAGGGGACCAGGCAAATTAGTATGTGCTCTAATATGGCCTACGAATTCCATATTTTCTTGCCCACAAAAGTTTTTGTATTTGATAAAACAATTTAAAGGCTGGAGTATGAGGTGCTATTGGTCCTGCTAACTCTAATTTTGGGACGGCTTGTACAATATAGTGGCTATCTGAAAAAATGTTTACAGGCTGGTCCCTAAAATTTTCCAGAGCTCTTACCACAGCTTCCAATTCCACTAGTTGAGCTGATTTGTGTGCAGTTATGTAAGTCATATTTTCTTTTTTAGTGACTACTGTAGCAGTACCATTTGAGGACCCATCTGTAAATACATTAAATGCCTTAGGAATAGGTTGATTTTTTATTACCTGTGGAAATATAATAGGATGATTAATACAAAAAGATAATATAGGGGACTTAGGAAGATGATTATCAAAATTTGCAGAAGTAGAGCATTTAGCTATAGCCCAATCATTATCATTGAAGCATAAGTATTCAATCTGTGATGATGAATAGGGAGTAATAATAGTAGCAGGGTGAATGCCAAATATTTTAGTAGAAGTCTTAAGTCCTTGAAAGAATAAGTTTAGCCACCATGGAGGTATAAGATTCAATTATACTTTTAGGAGAGACGGGCAAATGTATCCATGATAAAGGCCCTTGTTGCCAAAATACTCCTGTGGGTGTATATTGTGAAGAAATAATAATCAACATCAGCAGTTGAGTTAAATCAAATCTATCACAATGAGCTCCTTCGATGGCTTTTTCTACTAACTTTAAAGCTTTCCTAGCATCAGGAGTCAATGTTCGTGGTGAAGATGGATCAGGGTCTCCGCGAAGGATGTCAAATAAAGGTTTTAGTTGGCCAGTAGTGAGGTTTAGTGTAGGGCAAAGCCAATTAATGTCTCCCAGTAGTTTTTGGAAATCATTGAGGGTGGTCAAATGTTCTTTATTTATTAAAAATTTTTTGGGGTCTAACAAAAGTATCCATGATTTTAAATCCTAAATATAATATGGGAGATCTGGTTTGAAATTTTTCTTCTGCTATATATAATCCATATTTTTTAAAATTTCTACCACATCACTGAATATATTAAATAAGATTTTTTGATTAGGGTGGGCCAATAAAATATCATCCATGTAATGTAGACACATGAGGTTTGGATATTTATTTTTAATGGGTTGGATAGCCTTGTCCACATATATTTGGCATATGGTGGGGCTATTAGCCATTCCCTGTGGTAAAACCTTCCATTGATATCTCTGATCAGGGCCATTATTGTTAATAGAAGGAACTGAAAAAGCAAACCTGGGGGCATCCAGAGGATGTAGGGGAATAGAAAAGAAGCAATCCTTTATATCAAGAGTAATAAGATGGAAATTTTTTGGAATAGCTACGGGACTAGGAAGTCCAGGTTGAGTAGGGCCCATAACTTGCATGGTTTTATTGATTTGTCTAAGATCATGTAACAATCGCCATTTTCCTTTTTCTTGATCACAAATATGGGGGAATTCCAGGGAGAGGTGGAAGGTTCTATATGTCCTGCTTCTAATTGTTCCTGAACTAGTAGGTGGGCCGCTTGTAATTTCTCTTTAGATAGGGGCCACTGAGGGACCCACACTGGCTTATCAGAAAGCCATGGTATTTTCAAAATTATTTTCTCAGTGGCCCCCCCCAAAAAAATCTTTTTCCTTTATGATAATGATTACTTTTAGGGTTAAGATTACTCTGTACAGCCGGGTGCGGTGGCGCACGCCTGTAATCCCAGCACTTTGGGAGGCTGAGGCAGGAGGATCGCGAGTTCAAAGCCAGCCTCAGCAATGGCGAGGCACTTAGCAACTCAGTGAGACCCTGTCTCTAATAAAATACAAAAAAAGGGCTGGGAATGTGGCCCAGTGGTCAAGTGCCCCTGAATTCAATCCCCGGTACCACAAAAAAAAAAAAAAAAAAAAAAAAAAAGATTACTCTGTACTTTTTGATAATCAGTTCTTTTATGGTTAAGATTACCCTGTAGATTTTCACATTTAACACCTGCATGCTTGGTTGCAAGGTGTACTCCCATTTGTTGCAAAATATCTCTTCCCCATAAAGTAACTGGTAGGTTAGGTAAAACATAAGGCTGAAATGTTCCTTTATGGCCTTCATCATCCTCCCATTTTAAAATTACTGCACTTTTTTCTGGGAGGTTATTATATCCCAAGCCTCTTAAACTGGTTGAAGCTTTTTGCAGAGGCCAGTGCTTGGGCCATTGGCGTAAATTAATAATGGAAGAGTCAGCTCCAGTATCTATAAGACCCTCCATTTCTATTCCTTGGATTCTTATTTTACACATAGGCCTCCTTGAACAGTCTCGAACCCAGCAAGCCATGGGTCTTGAGTCAGTGGAACAAAATCCTCTATTGTTACCTTTTTGAGGCATACTCATTTTAAATGAATTATGTAAATTGGGAAGGAGAAGCAACTGAGCAATTCTATCTCCTTGATTAACAGAACTTATACTTTGGGGTGAGCTAAGCATTATTTTTATTTCCCCTTTGTAGTCTGAGTTTATTACACCTGAGGTCACTTGCAAACCTAATAAGCTTTTAGGACTACGCCCGATAATAAGTCCTACAGTCCCTGAGGGAAGAGGTCCCCTGACTCCTGTGGGAATCAGTTGAACCCCCATTTCAGGTGTTAACACTATTCGGGCGGTGGAACAGAGGTCTAATCCTGCATTTCCTCTTGTTCCTCTGGCGAGGGAGTGGATGGGTAGTAGGGATTGTGTTGGGGAAGCATCTGAGTGGATGCTTGAGGATACTCCTCCTGCAATGCCCCGTACATTTGTGGGCCCCGGGGTATTGGGCCCCGTGCCCCATTTTTTGAATTCCTGAACAAAGGATTTCCATGGATGTCAAATTTTGAATGGCATTTATTGGCCCAATGATTTCCCTTTTTACACCTGGGGCAGCGGCCTGGGGCACGGTATGAGCTTGGTCTTATTTCTCTTTTGGGATTTTGCCTAGAATTGCCTGATTGATTATGATAATTTTGCCTGGAATATCCTGATTGATTATAATGTCTACGTTTAGCCTTTGTGAAATTTCGAGGGGACGCACCTCTCATTGAGGCTGCAATCACATTTCCTGTGACAAAGGCGTCATTTATATCTTTACATAGTTGTATATATACGGAAAGATCCTTTTTAGTTCTCCATGGCCTGATGGCTGCTTGGCACCATTTATTAGCATTTTCATAAGCTAATTGAACAACTAATGGCATAGCTTGATCAACATCTGCAAACGCACTACCTGCAGTTCTCAAAAGTTGATCAGCAAAATCAGCATATGGCTCATTAGGTCCTTGAATCACTTTTGACAAGCTACCTTGTAGATCCCCAGGTCCTTGTACAGTTTTCCATGCCTCTAAGGCAGCTGTGTTTATCTGAGCATATACATCTGGGTCATAATCTGTTTGAGCCTGTAAGTCTGCGAATTGCCCTTCTCCTGTGAGCATGTCTATATTATAGTTTTCAAACCCTGCAGCCGCGTTTCTTTTAGCCGTTTCTATACAAAGTTCTTGGAATTGCGATCGCCAAACCAAGAATTACCCCCCGCTTAATGTTGCTTTACATAGACTTTTCCAGTCTGAGGGGGTTAAGCTAAAGGTGTTAAGGGACTCCAGCATACTCAACGTGAAAGGAGCTTGGGGCCCATAAGTCATTACTGCCTCTTTGAGATTTTTTTATTGTTTTGAAATCTACTGACTGATGGACCCTCTGTCCATTTTTCTTTTCAAATGCTGGCGTTTCCCAATGTATCTGTGAGTTGCCCTCGAGAGTGCATAAGCGATCAGAAAGACTTTTTATTTCTGTTTCTAGGGTATGCAAATGCCTAGTAATACCCTTCATATTTTCTGTAATGGATTCCACCCATGGGGGAGTAGAGGACACAAGTGGTTCCTCTACTGGACGGTCCTTTTTCTTGGTCTTTTTTAATTTCTTTTTCCTCATTTTCTCAGGATCACTTTTACTAGATTCCTCACCACTGCTAATTTCACTGACAGCAATATCCTGAGGCCCAGGTTCCATTAAGCGCAAGTATCCTTCAGCTATCTCCAATAACTCCCGAATAGCTCTAATAGCTTGGATTTTTGTCATTTTTGGGACTCTTCTAATACTCTCTTTACTGGTCTTAGTTGGCCCAGTGGAAGCTATGCTTTTTTGATCACTTTCACTTTTTTCTATATCCTCCTCACTGAGAACAGAGTCAGGTATATCAAGGAGTCTTTGCATAGCCTCTATCACTTGGGATTCAGTTATATTTGAACCCATCTTTAGAGACCTTTCAGTTCTTACCTGTCCTCTCCGAAGTCCCCGTACGGGCCGCCACCTGTTGCTGCCTGAAGCGATGGCCGCTTGGAGCAACGAAGCCACGGGAAGAAGTTCAGAGGCAAACTGGAGACAAACAGCTTTTTATTCTGATAACTTTTCTCTCTGGCTCTAACAACGACTAACACGCGCCGCACACACCACCAAAATGGCGCTGACCCGATCAGCAATCTCGGCCAAGTCACTCAAGATCATCCCGGGCCAAGTCCTGTGAGACTACAGAAGGCGACAATGCCGAAATCTCCATGGCTCATAGTCAACCGCAATTCAAGCCATCTCCCCAAACAGGGCTCCTGCATTTGATAAAACTTACTTCACTCTGAAAAGCACTGACATGGCTCCAGAAATATATACACTACAGAACAATCTTATGGATTTATTTATTTGCTTTGGTGCTGAGGGTTGAACTCAGGGGCTCGCATGTGTGAAATATGGGCTCCACTGCTGAGCTACACTACCAGCTACGAGAATGGTTTTTAAAGAACACAAATAAAGCTGGATATGGTGGCACATGCCTGTAATCCCAGCAACTTGGGAGGCTCAGGCAGGAGGATTGCAAATTTGAAGCTAGTCTGGGCAATTTAGGAAGACCCTGTCTCAAAATACAAAATAAAAAAGGCTGGGGATGTAGTTCAGTGACCAAAAGGCCCGAGTTCAATCCCTAGTATGAAAACAAAAACAACAATAAAAAAACACACACACACACACACACACACACACACACACACAAAATCAAAACCCCACAAATCAGGCCTAAAGGAAAAAGATGCTAAAGCACAGAGTCAGCATGCAGACGTGAGGGCACCAGGACAGCACTAAGATTTTCAAGGTGGGAAGCAATTCATGTCTGAGCTTCCTGGCGCCCAAGGCAGAGAGGGCAATGTGGCTGTCTCAGAGACCTACAGTCATGCCACGTTTTCAGAAGAGTCCTACTATTCTTTTTTTTTCTTTTCTTGTGGATAACAACAACAATGCGACCATCTGCCTTAGTTTTCACGCTGTTTGGCAGTGACCACTTGGTGACCCCTTTCCTATTTTGGAGAAAGCTCAGCCTTGGGTTCAGCCTCACTCCCCTACTGCAAGAGGTGACCAGAAATTTACCCACACCAGAAGCATCCAGAGAGTAAGAACATCTACAGATGAAGTGACACTCACCCAAGGGCCAATCAGGTGGGGAGAGGATGTAAATAGTCGGTTCCTGTCCTTCTGTCCCCTCTAGACCCTTTGTCAATCTTGAAGAGACTTATCTCTGCTGATAAGGAGGAAAGTTACACAGAAACCTGGCAAAGGTCACTGAAATCTGGGTGCACTCTTTGTCTCTCTTCCTGTGATTTATTCAAGTTCCTTTGAAGTCCAACCTAAGTAAGAGGTTGGTCTTGGCTGATGGTGTGTTTTTAAGAGTGAAACATGGTTAGAAGTGGAGAGAAAACAGATTTGCCAAATGATTAAATGGTGGTTCTGAGTCTAATAAAGGATTATTTCTTTTAAAGGGATTTAAAAGGATTTTTGCAAAAAGTAATTCATCCACACGAGAAAACAAAATTCAAAGATGGCAATAAGATTCAGCCCAAATTGTCACATTTTTGTTTATTCTTGCAGAGATATTTATGTGTATGCATACACACAAACACTTTTGTTATACAAATGAGAATTTATGATACAAACATTTCTCTCACTTTTTTCCCACATAATAATAAATTGTGGAGAACATTTCCTATGAGTTCTTATTAAGATACTTTATTCTTTTTTTTTAAATATTTATTTATTTACTTTAGTTGTACACAATGCAATGCATTTATGTTTACATGGTGCTGAGGATCGAACCCGGGCCACGCACGTGCAAGGCGAGCGCTTTGCCGCTGAGCCACAACCCCAGCCCCTTTATTCTTTTTTAATGGTGGAATTGTACTCTTTTATATGAGTCTACATCATTCATGTATGCACTTTCCTAATTGGTAGATATTAGGCTGGTTCCAGCCTAATATTTTACTATTATAGACAATCCTTCAATAAAATCCCTGTATTGGAATCTGCATCAGTCAGAGTTCTGGAAGGAAACAGAACTGAAACTCAGAAAATTCAAATCCAGAGACTCCTGTGGGCAAGGCCAGGGGGAACTGTCCACAGACGCTGGGCCCTAGGGCTGCTAACAGCAGGAAGCTCTTACCTACTCCCGGCCCCAAGGGAAATGGCAGCTCCGGAGCCCAGGAAGGGCACCTAGCAGAGCTGTGTCCTTCTAGAAACACAGCCTCAAAAGATGCAGAAACCAGAGAGTAAACAGCTGACCTCTCTTCCGACACTGCAGTCTTCTGCCAAGAGTTGAACCATTAGCCAGATGCAGCCACAAAGGCCAGCCGTCAGGGGGCCCGGGTCACCTAGTGCAGAGTGATCAACCTCTTGCGAGAGAAGAATGAAAAATGGGCCTGGGAGGGAGGCGAGGTGTAGGATATGTGCGTTTTATCTGTGGAAATTTCTAGAGGTGGAAATTCTGGTTCAAAGGCACATGCCTTGTATTATTGTTTCTGAAGTCAATATTCATTTGTATTTACCCTTTCTGTGGGGTTTATCTTCCTCTTTGTTCATCTATATTTCTTTGGGGAAGATTTTCTTACTGTCTGAAGAATAGTCTTTTATAATTCTTTTAGTTCTAGTGGCTAAAAATGATCTGTTTTGCTGGTCTTTTGACTTTCAATTTTGAAAGGTAATTTTATTATTAGTCTCCTCCATTATAGCCAGACCACCCTAGATTGGAAGTTCTTTTCTTTTAGTACCTTTTCTTCTTAGCTGCGATTCTTTTTATTAAAAACCACCTTTCCATTTTAATGCTTTTCCACTAAAGGTTCTCTCTGCTTTTAAGCTTTTCTTTCCATCTGCGTGGCTAGGCGCTGCCTCCACGTGGTTTTCTTCCTGCTTGAGACATCTGAAGCAGATTGTAAGAACTTTTTCTTTGGTTTTCTAATCATTCTCTGTGGGAATATTGGTTGATCAGTCTACGCCATTATACCCAGAAATGGAAGTCAAATCTTGTATTCCATGTTTATTTCTCTGGATCCTCTACTCTTCTCTCTTAGTACCTCCCCTAATGAGAATTTAGGATTTTCTTTGCATTTTGAATTTAATCTCATTGCCTTTTTATTCCACGTGAACTTGGACGAGGTGGCAAGTTCAGCCCAAGCTTCCATGCCTTGACTCTCCCTCAGGAGAGTCAGTGTAATGGTGACAATGTTCTTTCCCTCACAGGGTTTCTGTTATCCAGCTTTATGTTACTGTAACAAATACATGAGAAGAACAACTTAAGGCAAGAAAGTTTATTTTGGCTCATGGTTTCAGAAGTTTCAGTCTATGGTTGACTCGTTCCATTGCTTTGGGCCTGAGGTGAGGTAGAATATCATGGCGGAAGGGCATGGAAGAGGGAAAATGTTCAGTTCATGTCAGCTGGAAAGCAGAGGGGCAGGGAGGGAGGGAGAGAGAGGGAGGGAGGGAGGGAGGGAGAGAGAGAGAGAGGGAAAGGGAAGGGGAAGGGAGGGAGAGAAGGAGGGAAGGAGGGAGAGAAAGAGAGAGGGAGGGAGGGAGGGGGAGGAAGGGAGAGAGAGGGAGGGAGGGAGAGGGAAGGAGAGAGAGGAAGAGAGGGAGGGAGGGAGGGAGGGAGAGAGGGAGGGAGGGAGGGAGGAAGGGAGAGAGAGGGAGGGAGGAGAGAGAGGGAGGGAGGGAGGGAGGAAGGGAGAGAGAGGGAGGGAGGGAGGGAGAGAGGGAGGGAGGGATAGGGAAGGGAGAGGGAGGGAGGGAGAGGGAGGGAGAGGGAGGGATAGGGAGGGGAGAGAGGGAGGGAGGGATAGGGAGGGAGAGAGAGGGAAGCTCGCTGCCTGCAGCTTCTGCTGCCTGCAGCAAGGATACCACGGGAAATAATTCGGAGGCAGACTGGAAATGAGTAGGTTCTTTATTCTGCTTTCTCTTCTGACTTCTCTCTCCAACTCCAACAACAACCCCCAACTCCAACTCTACCTGGTTAAATACTCTTCACCTTAACAAGTATACACGTGTCACAAGCTCAACTTACAGGTGTGTCACACAGTGTTCATGGGCACAGAGAGATTCTTAGTAGATTACAATAAGGTCAGGAGAAAACAATTAAATGCCTTGTCTTTTGCTCTCAGCCAGCTGCCATCTTAGCTACCTCCTCATTAAGGCTCTTACAAGGGAGAGGGAGAGGGAGAGAGAGAGAGAGGGAGAGAGAGAAGAGACAGGAGAGAAAGGAGCCTGGTGGCATAAGATACCAATCCCCAAAGACACACCCCCAAGGACCCAATCTCTTCTACTGGGTCCCACTTCTATACTTTCCACCGCCTCCCAAAGGTCCATTCAAATGACCAACCCTGAATGCATTAGTTCACCCGTGAAGCCAGAGCCCTCTTTTTTTTTTTTTTTTTTTTTTTTTTTTGGTACCAGGGATTGAACTCAGGGGCACTCGACCACTGGACCACATCCCCAGCCCTATTTTGTCTTTTTTTTAGAGACAGGGTCTCACCAAGTTGCTAAGCGCCTCGACATTGCTGAGGCTGGCTTTGAACTTGCGATCCTCCTGCCTCAGCCTCCCAAGTGCTGGAAGTTCTTTTCTTTTAGTACCTTTTCTTCCTAGCTGCAATTCTTTTTATTAAAAACCACCTTTCCATTTTAATGCTTTTCCATTAAAGGTTCTCTCTGCTTTTAAGCTTTTCTTTCCATCTGCTTGGCTATGCACTGCCTCTGCGTGGTTTCCTTCCTGCTTGAGACATCTGAAGCACCGCGCCCAGCAGCCAGAGCCCTCTGGATCCAATCAGCTCCCCAAACTCCACCCCTGAACCCTGCTGCATTGGGGACCAAGCTTTCCACACATGGGCCTTTGGGGGACAGCCCAGGTCCAAACCCTAACAACTTCTTAAGCTTGTTCTTGGCCTATTGCTCTCTTTTTCATCTCTGAATTTTCTGTACATCTTCCCCATACAGAATCCAATGTATAATTTAGAAATTCTTTCAGTGAAGTCTCAGAGCAAACTGGAAGGAGGATGTTTTTTCCTTTAATCTGAAAATGTCTTTATATTTTTCTAATCTTGAAAGGGAACATTGCTATAGATACAATTCTAGGTTGGCAGTTATTGTCTCTCAGCATTTTGAAAATATATTTCTTCTGGCCATATATAGAATTAATCTGGTTTTCCCCTCTGGCTGCTTTTATGATATTCTATTTGTTTTTAGTGTGCTCTTATTTTGCTACTGTACATTATTTCTTTTCATTTATCTGCTTGAGAACTTTTTTTTTTTCTCCCCAGAAAAATTCCAGCTACAAGCTGTTGGAATGGTGTGTCTCTTATTTCTTTTCTTTTTCTTGAGGAACTCCAGTTTAGTACATCTTAACCCTGATCGGCCCGTCCTATGAACTTTTTAATCTTTGCTATTTTCCATCTTCATCTTTCTGTTCCATCCTGAGACTCATCTTCTCCCTGTCTTCTCTTTGCCTGTGTTAGTGCTACTCTTGGAACCTAGTGTGCATGTGTGTGCATGCGTGTGACTATGTGCTGTGATTTTTGATAGTTGGTGGAATTTGCCTATTGGAGTTCTTTGAAGTGTGGGTTCTTCCAGAGAGGTTTACCTTTCATTTGCAAGGTAACTTAAAAAAAAAAAAAAAAAAAAAAAAAAAAAAAAAACTATGGAAGTGGTACAGATTTTTCTGTAAACAGCTAAAGGTGGTTTGTGGTTGCTCATTCTTGGGGGATTCTTCTTCCTCCCATAGGTCAAGCCATGGCAGACAAGTATATTACCTGTCTCACCTTGCAGAGGGGAGGTTGTCCTAGATGATTCTTCCGCTGGGAATGTAGGTGTTGGGACCCGGGCTCTGTGCAGTGGTGTCCAGTCTTGTCCTTCAACTTGCCTGACACCTCTCCTGCTCTCCTGGTACCTGCTGGAACTCCTGCTCTAGGCCGCAGGGCACAGACCCAGTTCTCACTGACTTATTTGGATTCTGGTCTTCACTTCTTCTTTGGATTCTGTGCATCTCTCTAATTTTCTTTCCATCCTAGCCATGCATTCAAAACTATTCTAAAACATGACAGATTCTTACCATTGTAATAAAACCAGAAAAACAAAGTTTTACAAAGATCAAAATCGTTAGTATTTTCAGATAATATAATTATTTGCTAAGAACTCAATTTTAAAAGGTCTATTAAAACTAATGAACGTTTAGTAAGATTGTTGGCTATAACATCAGTGTTTAAATATTGAGAGTGTTTTGTATATAAAAGCAATACATTATAAAGTGCTATGGAAAACTCCGTTCACAAAAGTACTATAGACAATATATATATATCTCAAGATAAAATAAAACAAGAAACCCAGGAACAAATCTAGAGAAACATTCAAGTATGCAAAATGATATTTTCATAAATACAGAGACATCTTACACTCCAGGAGGGGAAGATCGAATATTTTAAGTAAATCAGTGTTCCATAAATAACATAAACCCACTGTCATTTCAATGAGGAGACAGTGCAATTTTTCTTGGTACTTAATATATGGATTCTAAAATTCACCTGGAGAGCACATGCAGATGAATTCTAGTGAATTATTGAAAAAGAATATTGAGGAGTAAAGAACTTGTCCCAAAGATATAAAAACCTTGTCCAAACTCCTTGCAATCATTATTGTTACAGAGAAGATGAAATTGATCCATTTGACCCGGATAGAGAACCCAGAAATAGACAGAGGCATGTATGGAGCTTTATATGTACAAAAGAATAAATTAAGCCAGTGGGAATGGCTGGCCCGTTCAAATAACAATGCTGAAACAACTGGCTATTTAGAAAAAATAAAGTCAGATCACTATTTTATAATGCACCCCCAAATAAAAAAAAGACACACACATACACCATCATACCTGGCTTGAAAAAGCCTTTGAAGAATGCTTTTCACAAGAGAATATTTCATAATATGGATTTGGGAAGTATATTTTATTATTTTGGGGGGGGGGACTAGGGATTGAACTCAGGGGTGCTCAACCACTAAGGCACATCCCCAGCCTATTTTGTATTTTATTTAGAGACAGGGTCTCACTGAATTGCTTAGCACCTTGCCATTGCTGAGGCTGGCTTTGAACTCGTGATCCTCCTGCCTCAGTCACCCCCAGCCCCAGCCCCAGCCGCTGGGATTATAGGCATGCGCTACTGCACCTGGCTCTGTTGGTTCTTCTTCATTGCTGAGTAGTATTCTGTTTATGAACTTACCACATTCTCTTCATGGACAGGCATCTACACCTCCACAGGTCACACAGACGTGATGATGAGTAAATCACTCATTGAGTCAATGGGCAAATGTTTTTCCAGCGTTCTCTTCTTGCCAGATGATGCTGGAGGTAACGAGAAACTTTGGTGAATAAAACGAAGCCCCTGCCCTCACAGGGCTTTGGTTCTAGTGGGACAGAGAAAGTAAGCCAAGAGGTGGACAGGGAGTGGCGAGATGTGCTGGGACGCCCTGAGTCTCCATCATGGCACAAGAGTGGCTTGTAAGGACCCTGGGTCCCCTTCAGATTGGGTGGCCATAGAAGGCTCTCTGAGGAGGTGACTTGGCTGACTTGAGAGTGACACAAATATGCCACCAACGAAGACCCAGAAGAGGAGTGTTCCCAGCAGAGGGGACACGTGGGGTGAAGGCCATCAGGTGGGGCTGAGAGCCACTCCTCGTCATGGAAGGCAGAGGAGCAGCCAGGGCCACTGGAATGAAGGACTGGAGGTGGAGGTGGGGGGGGAGGCTGGAGGCGAGGCTGGAGGGGAGGTCGGAGGGGAGCAGTGGAAGCCTGGTGTTGTGGAAGGAGCTGGGTTTTGTTTCAGGAGGGACAGAAGCCCACTGGAGGGTCAGGATAGGAAGCCTCATGGTTTGACTTGGTTTTTTAATATAAGGGGGGGTTATTACTTATGGAGGCCAAAACGTCGCACAACTGCGTCTGTAGCCTGAGGAGCTGGGGACCAGGGGCTGCTTCACCCAGGAGGCCAGAAGCCTCAGAAAATAAGAGAGAGGCCAAGGCTGCAGCCCCAGGTGAGGCCAAAGGCCCCAAAGGCCCCTGGAGAGCCCCTGGGGCAAGTCTGCGTTCCAGGGCGGAGGAGGCGGAGTCCTGCAGGAACACGCCCCCAGAGGGAAGGGAGAGAGCCCGGAGGCCCCCTCTCCCAGGGACCCAGGACCTCGCCCAGGGCAGGCAAGCACTTCCGGGCAGCACGCGGAGCTCTGTTCCAGCTCTTAATTCACATTTTTATAAAAAGTCGTTGAGGCCACGTGCAGTGGCACGTGCCTGTGATCCCAGTGGCTCAGGAGGATGGAGAGTTCAAAGCTAACCCATTTTGTATTTTATTTAGAGACAAGGTCTCACTGAATTGCTCAGCACCTCACTTTTGCTAAAGCTGGCTTTGAATTCATGATCCTCCTCCCTCAGCCTCCTGACCCACTGGTATTATAGGTGTGGCCATAAGTGACTTTTAATGGACATATGTATGAATTACCACGGAGTATATACCTAGGTGTGGGTTGTATTTGACTCTTTAGGAGATCGTATTAAGATATCTTTTAGGAGCCGGGCGCGGTGGCGCACGCCTGTAATCCCAGCACTTTGGGAGGCTGAGACAGGAGGATCGCGAGTTCAAAGCCAGCCTCCGCCATGGCGAGGCACTTAGCAACTCAGTGAGACCCTGTCTCTAATAAAATACAAAAAAAGGGCTGGGGATGTGGCCCAGTGGTCGAGTGCCCCTGAGTTCAATCCCCAGTACCAAAAAAAAAAAAAAAAAAAAAAAAAAAAAAAAAAAGATATCTTTTAACTGTGTTGTACAAAATTCCACTCCCACTCCCAGTGTTTGAGAGCTCCTCTTCTTCCACTCTCCTGTCAAATCTACAGTATTGAGTCTCTGCATTTTAGCCATTAAGATGACTATCTCCTTGTTGTTTGCGTTTACATTACCTGACGACTGAAATCAAGGATTTTTTCCATTATTATTGTACATTCGGTTGTCTTCTTTTGCAAGGTGACTTTTCAAGATTTTGCTTTTTTTTTTTTTTTTTTTTTTTTGGAGTATTTGCTTTTTCTTTATTGGTTTTTAATTATTTTGTGCTCTTATTATATTATTAATTTAGTATTATGCTTTGGTATTTATAATTTATTATGTATTAAGCTTTATGTATTGGCTTATTAATTTATGTTTTCAGAAATACATATTACAAATATTTTGATCAGTTAAAAAAAAAGAGAGAGTTCAAAGCTAGCCTCAGCAACAGCAAGGCACTAAGCAACTCAGTGAGACCCTGTCTCTAAAAAAATACAAAATAGGGCCGGGGATGTGGCTCAGCAGTTGAGTGCCCCCCGAGTTCGATTCCCGGCACTCCCCCCACAAAAAAACCCCAGTCATTTGGTTCATGGTGGGGGAGGGGAGGCTCAGGGACACCAGTTCAGAGGCTCCTGGAGGGACGTGTGAGAGACATGGAGATTAGATGCTGTCCTCTGAGATGGCGACAGGGCATGATGAATTAGAGGAGGGGGCCATGGGTGGTGAGAGAAAGAGGGCGACCAAGGGCGACTCCCAGGTCTTGGCATGAGCAGTGACATCTTCTAGGTGGGGGAGTTGTCGGCTTTTCATTGCTGTGACACAACACCCGAGAAAATCAATTTGTCCATTCAACAAGGTTCCACCTCCTACAGTTTCCACCACCTCCCGAGGGTTCGTTCAAATTAGGGGCCCCTCAATGATCTAATTCATGGAGGAGCTGCGAACCCTCGTGGTCTCAGCACTTCCCACGAGCCCCACCTCTGAACACCGTGGGCTGGGGAACAGCCTTCGCACAGCAGCCCTTGGGGGACATCCAGAGCAAACCTTAGCGCTCAAGGTCATGATGACGGCGGTAATGAGGGGGGGGGTGGGAGAGGGGAGCCAAGAGACGCGGTCGGGATGCGGGCCACACATCCTTGAGTGGCAGCACCAAGCGGGCAGTTGGGTGCACATCACCTGGAGCTCAGGGGAGAGGCCAACGGCAGAGATCACCTCCCCTCACGTCAGTGATGGCACATGGTGGATAGTCAGGACCGCAGGCTGCATGTGGTGGCCCTGATGAGAGAAAGGGCTTGAAGATGGGATCCCAGAGAGAACCAGCAAAGGAGACTAAGCAGACAGCACTAGCGTCCTGTGATTCTTACCGTCCCACAGAGTTCGTTAACCTATGCGGGACTGTTCCATGCATTTCTTATCTGGGCTTCATTATAGGTCTGTGAGGATCTTAAAGAGCCTTGGCTGCAAGTTGGCCGGTCCATTTGATCAGGCACAGGATTAGGTTCTTTTTGGTAAATCCTGGAGCCTCCGGGTTAGAGGTAGGTGAAGGTTAATCACACCTCCTCCCAACCTCTCTATGAGGGAGGAAAGAAAGTATCAGACCAAAGGTTAGCACACACACAGATATTTATCAGCCCACGGGCTCAGAATGGCCCTGCAGAATAGCCGCACCATGGTTCCGTGAGCTCTGTGAAGTCCTAGTCCCTTTTGATGGTCTCAAAGTACCAAAAAAAAAAAAAAAAAAAACACAAAACAAAACAAAAAAAGCCCCCTTTAAGAAACTGCAATGTTCTGGGTCCACCGTTGTAGGAGCCCTAAATAGGGAGACAGCTAAGATTGCGGTTAGCTGTGAGCCATAAAGATGTTCAAGCATCACCACCTTCCATGATCTTGCGATACTTGGCCTAGGACATTGCAGATCGGGTCACCACCTTCCATGATCTCGTGAGACTTGGCCCGGGACATTGCGGATCAGGTCGGCGCCATTTTGGGGGCGGTTAGAGGAGTGTGATTTGCGGGTAGGGTTGTTCTTGGAGCCGGAGAGAGAAGCTAGCAGAATAAAGAGCCTGTTCGTTTCCAGTCTGCCTCTGAACTTATTCCCGCGGTTTTGTTGCTCCAAGCGGCAATCGCTTCAGGCAGCAACACACCGTAAGACATAGGTGCTTTGAGGGATCAAGACTCCAGTGCCATCCCTGGAGGTGAAAAGTGAAGGATCAAGTAAGGGCAGGAAGCATTTCCAAACTATTTTATTTTGATTTTCCACGGACATTTACAGTACCACTAATTTTATCAGTGGGAGCCTGTTTCTTAGGCTGATTAGCATTCTCTTCTAAGCACCTCCAATAGAAACCCGTTTCTAACATTCACTATATGGATTAGCAATTGTTTGCTGATTGATTGATTAGTATTGATTAGTATTGATTGGCCATAAAAATAGAGCAAGTGCTTGCTGTATGTCTCTGGAGCGGGGTCTTTGGTTCAGGGACAGCTCAGCAGCCCTGAGATACGTAAATCTAGCTCTTGTCAATGCCCATCCCTCCTTCCCTGATAGCGCGTTGGCTTTCCTGAAGAGTTGCAGAGTAAACTGTAGCAATCCCAGTGACATTTGTACAAGGAGAGGGCAATCTCAGATAATAGGAAAAGCCCTAAAGCTGGAGTAGTCATAATAACAGTAGATACTGTGTGCTGAATCCTTACTCTTCACAAGGTGATGAGCTAAGTTCTTTACAAAAACTTCATTTAACTTCCTCAGCAAACCTGTGGGTTAGACGATAACCTCTTCATTTTATGCTCGAGAAGATGGAGACGCAGAGTGACAGGCCCAAGGACACCTGGCTGTTGTGTGGGAGAAGATGGCTTTGAACTTGGCTCTGGAGGACTCCCCGGCCTAGGTTGTAACCACAGCGCTGAGTTGCCTGAGTTCATGGCCTGAGCTCCCCACTTGCCCTTGGACAAGTTTCTACTCTTTCTGTCCCTCCCTTTCCACCTCTATAAAATGAGGGAGGAGGGATAATGATGGGTGAGCCGAGGCATCCAGAGGAGTTTCACGAGCTGTGAAAATTCTCACAGGTCAAATGTCATTGTTGGCATGGCCCGACCCTCTCCTGGGTCCCTTTCTCAAGCGCCCACATCTTCCTTGGTGACAGGAGCCATGGCTGGGCGTGTTTGTGCACTATCCAGTACAATCTGTGGCTTTTCCCTGGGCTGGTCTGAGGCCTGGCCTTGAGCCCAGCATCCCAGGGCCTGTGGCATTTTCTTGAAAATCAGTGAGCAAACCACAGTCCCTCCCTGTTCCTTGGAAATGACCCGGGGCCATCTTCCGGAGAGGGCCAGTTTGCATCCTGGTGGTGGGTGGGCCTGCCCTGGGCTTCTCTCTGGCAGGTGCTAGACTTCTGTTGGGAGCGCGCGGTGGGTTCTGGGAGGGCTGTGCCAGGGGAGGACCACCCCACATCTTGTGTGTGTTCGGTGATCTCTCAGCACACGGGAGCCTGGCATCTGCCAGGAGGAGGGAGGAGCCCTGAGGGCGAGCAGACCCAGCCGCACCTCATGCAGCCACTGCCCCCCTGGAGGAGAAGGACGCGCACTTTAGAATAAATTAATTGAATGAGGAGACCCAAGAATGCAGATGGAGTCCATAGAAAACTGCCTTCACAGAGCCTGGGGAAGTCAAAGCAGGCTTCCTGGTTTACGTGGGGGGTGGGAGCCGGGACAGGCGTCTCCTGGCTGCTCATGGGCGCGACTGTGGGCTCACAGGTCAGCTGCGCTCCCGTGCAACGGGAGGGCATCTGTGGCTCTGTGGGCGGGATCCTGCAGCGTGTTCTGTTGTCCCACCACCAGCTTCTCAGCCCAAGCCGGGCGCGGTGGTGCACACCTGTAATCCCAGCAGCTCGGGAGGCTGAGGCAGGAGGATCACAAGTTCAAAGCCAGCCTCAGCAACAGTTTCTTAGTCCAGAGGCAGAACGAGGGGCACCTATTTTTCACTGAGCTGAATCTCTTAGGTAACGTGTGGCTCTAGATCCAATAGGAAGTTGGGGCAACTGGAGCGCGTGGTGCTGGGGCGGCTGCCTTCCTGATGAGGGCGACTCCCCTGGTGGGCTGGTCTGCAGTAGGGTTCTGGCCACCACGCCCAGGGCCTGGCCAGAGCCCACTGCTCCAGCCTTTTGTGAACTATCGTAAATTCTTTATTCCCTGGATTAAAGCTCGTTCTGCTTAGCAAGGTGGCTGGTTTTCTTTTCCTGCTAGTGCACCCTTACCAATAAAGTCAGGGGTCACTGAATGACAGGGATGTTTGGAGAAAGGTCCAGAGGTGATTTCCTCACTGTGTGAGGGTCACAGGTCACAGGGTATGCTTTCTCTTTTCCTTCCTGGGGATTGAACCCAGGGCTAGGTACACCTAAGCACTCCCTCTACCACTGAGCTACACCCCAGCCCCAGGCAACTTCCCCTTAGGGACTACCATTGTATCTTGGATCTGTAGTGTTGATCAAAATGTTGTCATGCAGCACATAAGTTATAGCCAGATCCATTTATTTAGCCATCATATTCTTTTCTTTTTCAGGCAGTCTCTTATGATGCTTTATTATGTTAGATGATAGCTGTGAATTATTACAGAGTAATAATGAACATGTTCTATTTGCAGATTAAAATGCTCTTCCCAACTGTTTTGAAAAACTGTGTTATCGCCTATAGTCAAAAGTTTAGATCCACTTCAAAACACCCTGCAAAGACAGGTCAGCACAGTCTGAGCACCTTCATGTGCCCAGTGCTAGTTTGGGGTTCTGGGTTAGGACATCAGATAAGACAAAGTCCTAGCACCTTTTCACATGAACATGGTGGTTACGTTCCTGACTAGAGCAATTCCCTGGAAATACAGTGGGAGTTACAGGCATACTTCAGAATTTTTTGGTATCCATATTTTTAAAAAATTAATGAAATTAACAATATATTTTATTTAACCTAATATATCTAAAATATTATCATTTCAACATGTGAGTAATATAATTTTTTGAGAAAATCTTCTCTCTCTCCCTGTATGTATGTGTGTGCATGCATATACATATACATATACACATATACATATATATATACACACACACATACATATATATATATATATATATATATATATATATATCTGAGTTTTAGATAGTAGTAGTCCTTAAAAGGAAGATTATATAAAATATATATATATATCTAAGTTTAGTTTATATATATAGTATATATATATATAAATTTAGTTTATATATATAGTATATATATATACTATATTTAGTGTGTGTGTATACAAACACACACACACATATTTAGTTGTAGATGGACACAATATCTTTATTTTGTTTATTTTTATGTGCTGCTGCGGATGGAACCCGGTGCCTCACACATGCCAGGCTCTACCACTAAGCCACAACCCCAGCCCCTATAATAATTACGAATGAGCTCTTTTGTATACTTTTTTTTTTTTTTTTTTTTGGTATGGGGATTGAACTCAGGGGTATTCGACCACTGGGCCACATCCCCAGCCCTTTTTTGTATTTATTAGAGACAGGGTCTCACTGAGTTGCTAAGTGCCTCTCCATTGCTGAGGCTAGCTTTGAACTTGCGATCCTCCTGCCTCAGCCTCCCAAGTACTGGGATTATAGGCGTGTGCCACAGCGCCCGGCTTTTGTATACATTTTTCCTGAGAGATTCAGTGTTTGATTTTTACTTGAAACATATATTTTTTTTAATATTTATTTATTTGCTTTAGTCATACACAATCCGTTTATTTTTACATGGTTCTGAGGATTGAACCCAGGCCACACATGTGCTAGGCGAGCGCTCTACCACTGAGCCACAACCCCAACCCCATTGAAACATATCTTGACTCAAATGCAAACTATTCATTGGAAATACTTCATCTTTATTACATTTCATGAAACTTATGATTGGAAAAGTAGACTCACATACATAAGATGTTACAAATATATTTAAATGTTTTCTACTAACAACAGCAAAAAAAAAAAAAAACCCAAATTTTTCTTTAATATTTGCATCCACATTAACAAAACGTCCTTCTTCTTTCTTAGAATTCATTTGACTTTAGAGTGAAAGTGTATCAGTTTCAAAACTACCTGTGTCTGAGTTAAGTAAATTGACTAACTCTTGGGTCAATGCAGAAGCATATTGCATAAATTGAAAAGCAACTCAGAAGTTATCAATGACAACAGTGTCCTTCCCATTCTCTCAGTCTTTGCAGTTGATTTACATGACACTTGTCAATTACAACTAAAATAATTTGTATTCTGATCCCTATCAGAAAAAAAAGGCGAAGTCATTGTTATTCTTTGTGTTTTAAAAGTTTTAGTTTCAACATAAATTCCAATACCTGCCTAACTATGTCATAAATGAGTTTTTTCTTGCCTTGGAGTTTTAAATCTTACTCATTCATGTGCAATATGATTTTGGTGAGGAAACAGAAATCATACTGCCGTTTTCTGTCTCCGATGCCTGAACATTTGGCAATCATTTCTTTGTTTCAAGAAAATCTTGAATTGGAATTAAAGATACAGTAAGTCTTTGTAAAAATTTTTCCAGGATTCAAAGAACACTGGTCATTCAAAGAACAAAAGGTCATTAGATCCATTGTCTCATGCTTCCTTCAACTGTTCCATAAACATAAACTGGAGATGATTCACAGTATTTGACTGTGTATGATGAATGGTTTTAAAAGCTATATATCCAAGATGTTTTTCCCAGAGTCTACTGCAGAAAACTTCACATAAATGTTTTCAAAATGTATCATATAATGAAATATGCAATAAGGCAATACCAGTCCCTTATATGAAAATTCTAAAGAATAGAATTTTTGACCTACCACAGCAAGGCTAACATTTATGGTGAAAGAAACTATTCTTTTCTTATCTGGCTAGAATTTTTCTTTGACAGACATAAAAGATTTTTAAAAATCTATGTCATGCATTCAATTTTTTTTTTGGTAGGCTGTGAATTGACAAATTTTCTTCTTAAATTAGAAGTCCTTGGAGACAAAATGTACCCAAAGTATTAATTGGGCAGCAGCTATTATACTGCTTGGCTAAGGACAAGTATTTGTAATTTTTCAAGTTTATTAATTGGCCTTTGCTATTGTTAGAAAAGTGTTTGTATTTTATGGACAATTATTTGGTGGCTAAATTGAAGAGCTTTCTCTTTTTGTAAAATCTTTTTCCCGTCTTTTCTTCAGAATTTTCTAGCACTATTTCCATTGCTGAAAACTAACCTTTTTAACAAAAGAAAACAAAAACAACAACAATAAAAACAAAATTTCTTCATCTAAAAGTGTTTCTCTGAAGGGCATGGTGCTGCATGCATGTAATCCCGGTGGCTCAGGAGGCTGAAGCAGGTCACAAGTTCAAAGTCAGCCTCAGCAACTTAGCAAGCCCCTGTCTCAAAATAAAAAGGGTTGGGGGTGTGGCTCAGTGGTTAAGTGCTCCTGGGTTCAATCCCTGGTACTGAAAAAAAAAAAAAAAAAAAAAAAAAAGAATCCCAGCTCTTCAATATTGGCCAAATTTATTTATAAGTACATATCTTGTTTAAATTTATTTTAAAATTAAGAAAATTAAGGAAAAAAATCAAAAATTTAAAAATATTTTTAAAGATGTTGATGGAGCTTTATTTTTATTTTATCCATTTATATGTGGTGCTGAGAATTGAAGCCAGTGCTTCACACTTGCTAGGCAAGTTCTCTACCACTGAGCCACAACCCCAGACCAAAAAATCAAATTTTTGTTGAACATTTACTTCTGCTTTTAGGTAGATAATTTGATTCATTCTTTTTTGACTATTGAATTATTTTTTGGTATGCCCATAATACCAGCTCCTTGGAGACTGAGGCAGGAGAATTGCCAAGTTTGCAAGTTAGGGACCAGCCTGGGCAAGTTACAAAAACACTGTCTTTTTTTTTTTTTTTAATTTTTAAATTTGTTCTAATTAGTTATACCTGACAGTAGAATGCATTTTGACACATTGGCACAACCCTGTCTTTAAAAAAAACTTTTTTTAAATAGCTGGAGATTAAGTTCAGTGGTAGAGTGCTTGCTTAGCATAGCATGAATGAGCCTCTTGGTTTAATTTCCAGCACCACACACAAAAAAAGAAGGACAGAAAGAAAAAAAGAAAAGAAAAGAAAACTTTTTTTTTTTTTTTTTTTTTTTGTACTGGGGATTGAACCCAGGGGAGCTTAACCATTGAGTCACATCCCCAGTCCTTTTTATATTTTATATAAATTTGTCCATACTTTCTTAAAAACTAGAAAAAAATAGTTGCTTTATAACTAAGATTTTAGTTGCATCATTAACGAAGATTTACTTAGAAATCTATGTACGTCTGTGCAGAAAAATTCAAATACATAACAATGTTACGTATAGGTGCATAGAAAATGGTCTGAACTGAAGAAATTCACTGATATGTTTTCTGTATGATACACAAAACAATGTCTGCTCACTACCTTTGCAGCATATGAGCATATTTTATGTGATGCAATGGTTAAAATGAAATACACTTTTAGCAAAATAGTAAAGTCGAAGTAGTGGGAAAAGGTTTTACATGCTTTCGTTTATAAATTAAAATTAATAAAAACTAAAAACTCAGTTCTGCCGTCTCACTGGCCCCATCTCAGTCCTCGGGGCCACCTGAGCCTGTGGCTCCCCTGTTAGCAGATAGAGAGTCGATGGCGCAGGGCTCTGAATGGCAGCCTTGGGAATCTGACCTGTATCTTGGGTTATGTTGACGTTGCCCTGAGAGCGACCAGGAGGGAGGAACGACCAGGTCCTGGGAGGCTGGGAGGAGGCAGAGGAGAGGGCCAGGGTTTCCCAGGCTGAGCTCCCAGAGCAGAGCCCGGGGAGGGACCTTCAGTCTGTAAGGCGGCTTCATGGGATCCTATGCAACTTGAGGTTTCCTTTCACGTCTGATCTGTGCAGCGGGTGTCCATCCCCAGGGACAGAGGGGTAGCCACTGAGCAGCGGGAATGCGGACGGGTTATCCTGCCTTTGTCAACTCAGTTCTAGGGTAAACACTGAAGGAACATGACCCACGGAGAAGCACCTCCAGGAGCTCCTTTCCTCTTGCTGTCTGTCTGTCTGTCTTGGGAGAGTGCTAGTTGTCCTTGAAGTGCCTTCTGCAACGTATTTTCTTTCTTGTTTTTTTTTTTTTTTTTTTTTTTTTTTTAAGATTTGTTTTTCAGTTGTAGTTGGACACAATACCTTTATGTTATTTATTTATTTTTATGTGGTACTGAGGATCGAACCCAGCGCCTCACACGTGCTAAGCGAGCGCTCTACCGCTGAGCCACAACCCCAGCCGCTGAAACGTAATTCATACATAATTTTCCAGTAAATGTATTTTTTAATGCCTGGATGAAACATCTGCCACATAGCCCCTGCCCTCAAACAAACACACCTTCCACCTGCAGATTTGGAGAGAAGTCAGTACAAAAAAGGATGTTCAGTAAAATCCCTTCCTCCCTTCCTCCCTCCTCCTCCTATTTTTTTTTTTTTTTTTTTTTTTTTAAACAGAATAATGGAAGATACACCGAGAGACTATGAGGGGACAGCCCTCCTCTTCCAGTGACTGTGACAAACTAAAGACAAGTGGCCCTGGATCCTGTACTTGTAGCCTTTCTGGTTACCTCAACATTAACAGTGTGCTATCTGGAGACAAAGTTTGACCTCTGCGTTCTTCATTGGGCCTTTCTGAAGAATTTTAGAGATGCGTCTGGGTTCTAGAAAAGGCAGGAGGAGGACCATGGAAACTGATGCCCCGAGAGGAGCTTCCCAGGGTTTCAGCTTCCCTCCACCAGACAGCCCTACAGGACGGGCCCTCGGTTAAGAAGTCTTCCCCCAGGGTGTTCGGGGGCTAGAAGGGAGGCCACAGGCCCAGGAGAACAAGAGGGTGGCTCCGGGCCTGCGCCATGGGGAGAGGAGGGGCAAGATGGCGTGGGAGGAGAGGGGAAGGGCGCAGCCAGGCCGCTGGGAGTCCACTGGGCTGCTCTGAGCAGCCGGGACCTCAGGAGGTCTGGAGCGGGGCAGTGTGATCAGAGGAATTTGTCAGCAAGTCCAGGGGGCACCAGGGAGGCTCCCAACAGCAGAGAGGCGAGGGGCAGGCGCTGACCAAGTCCAGGAGGAGAGGACGGTGTCGGTAGAGGGGAGGCAGCTGCTGGGTTTCTGCAGACACTTTGAAGGTGGGGAATTAGCCAGGGCTGGTAACTGTGGTCTCCTGATGGGGAAAAAAAATATATGTCTTATGCATCTTTGTGTGGAGGGCGGCCTCTCATTCCCGGGGCTGAGACTTGAAGAAGCCAGGAAGGCCATGGTCAGAGCCCTGCTCCTGCGCCCGGCCAGCCTTCCTTCCCTCCTTCTCTCCCTCCTTCCCTCGCTCCTTCCCTCCATTCTGTGCTGGGGATTGAACCCAGGGCCTTGCACATGCTAAGCCGAGCCCTACCTCTGACCCATAAATTCAGCCCTCCATTTTGTTTCCTTGTTGAAGCAAAACTTGAAGTAAAATGCAAAAATCTCCAGGGCATGGCTTACGGCTTACTTTGTACACTTTACTTTTTTTTTTTTTTTTTTTTTTTTTTTTTTTTGGTACCGGGGATTGAACTCAGGGACACTCAACCACTGGGCCACATCCCCAGCCCTTTTTTGTATTTTATTAGAGACAGGGTCTCACTGAGTTGCTAAGTGCCTCGCCATGGCTGAGGCTGGCTTTTGCAGGAGCCCTGTTTGGGGATTGGCTTGAATTGCAGTTGACTATGAGCCGTGGAGATTTGGCCATTGTCGCCACCCGTAGTCTCACGGGATTTTGTTGCGGGATCTGGAGTGACTTGGCCGAAATTGCTGATCGGGTCAGCGCCATTTTAGTGGTGTGTTTGGCGTGAGTTAGTTGTTAGAACCAGAGAGAAAAGTCATCAGAATAAAAAGCTGTTTGTCTCCAGTTTGCTTCTGAAGTTCTTCCCGCGGCTCCGGTGCTCCGAGCGCTTCAGGCGGCAACAGGTGGTGGCCCGTACGGGGAACTTCGGAGCGGACAGGTAAGAACTGAAAGGTCTCTAAAGATGGGTTCGAATATAACTGAATCCCAAGTGATAGAGGCTATGCAAAGACTCCTTGATATACCTGACTCTGTTCTCAGTGAGGAGTATATAGACAAAAATGAAAGTGATCAAAAAAGTGTAGATTCCACTGGGCCAACTGAGACCAGTAAAGAGTATTAGAAGAGACCCAAAAATGACAAAAATCCAAGCTATTAAAGCTATTCGGGAGTTATTGGCGAAAGCTGAAGGATACTTGCTCTCACTGGAACCTGGGCCTCAGGATATTGCTGTCAGTGAAATTAGCAGTGGTGAGGAATCTAGTAAAAGTGATCCTGAGAAAATGAGGAAAAAGAAATTAAAAAAGACCGAGAAAAAGGTCCGTCAGGCAGAGGAGTCACTTGTGGAAGTGACTACTCCCCCATGGGTGGAATCCATTACAGAAAATATGAAGGGTATTACTAGGCATTTGCATACCCTAGAAACAGAAATAAAAAGTCTTTCTGATCGCTTATGCGCTCTCGAGGACAACTCACAGATACATTGGGAACCGCCAGCATTTGAAAAGAAAAATGGACAGAGTGTCCATCAGTCAGTAGATTTCAAAACAATAAAAAAATCTCAAAGAGGCAATAATGACTTATGGGCCCCAAGCTCCTTTCACGTTGAGTATGCTGGAGTCCCTTAACACCTTTAGCTTAACCCCCTCAGACTGGAAAAGTCTATGTAAAGCAACATTAAGCGGGGGGCAATTCTTGGTTTGGCGATCGCAATTCCAAGAACTTTGTATAGAAACGGCTAAAAGAAACGCGCGGCTGCAGGGTTTGAAAACTATAATATAGATATGCTCACAGGAGAAGGGCAATTCGCAGACTTACAGGCTCAAACAGATTATGACTCAGATATATATGCTCAGATAAATGCAGCTGCCTTAGAGGCATGGAAAACTGTACAAGGACCTGGGGATCTACAAGGTAGCTTGTCAAAAGTGATTCAAGGACCTAATGAGCCGTATGCCGACTTTGCTGATCGACTTTTGAGAACTGCAGGTAGTGTGTGTTTGCAGATGTTGACCAAGCTATGCCTTTAGTTGTTCAATTAGCTTATGAAAATGCAAATAAATGGTGCCAAGCAGCCATCAGGCCATGGAGAACTAAAAGGATCTTTCCGTATATATACAACTATGTAAAGATATAAATGGCGCCTTTGTCACAGGAAATGTGATTGCAGCCTCAATGAGAGGTGCTTCCTCTCGAAATTTCACAAAGGCTAAACGTAGACATTATAATCAATCAGGATATCCAGGCAAAATTATCATAATCAATCAGGCAATTCTAGGCAAAATCCCAAAAAGAGAAATAAGATCAAGCTCATACCATGCCCCAGGCCGCTGCCCCAGGTGTAAAAAGGGAAATCATTGGGCCAATAAATGCTATTCAAAATTTGACATCCATGGAAATCCTTTGTTCAGGAATTCAAAAAACGGGGCACGGGGCCCAGTACCCCGGGGCCCACAAATGTACGGGGCATTGCAGAAGGAGTATCCTCAAGCATCCACTCAGATGCTTCCCCAACACAATCCCTACTACCCATCCACTCCCTCGCCAGAGGAACAAGAGGAAATGCAGGATTAGACCTCTGTTCCACCGCCCGAATAGTGTTAACACCTGAAATGGGGGTTCAACTGATTCCCACAGGAGTCAGGGGACCTCTTCCCTCAGGGACTGTAGGACTTATTATCGGGCGTAGTCCTAAAAGCTTATTAGGTTTGCAAGTGACCCCAGGTGTAATAAACTCAGACTACAAAGGGGAAATAAAAATAATGCTTAGCTCACCCCAAAGTGTAAGTTCTGTTAATCAAGGAGATAGAATTGCTCAGTTGCTTCTCCTTCCCAATTTACATAATTCATTTAAAATGGGTATGCCTCAAGAAGGGAACAATAGAGGATTTTGTTCCACTGACTCAAGTCCCATGGCTTGCTGGGTTCGAGACTGTTCAAGGAGGCCTATGTGTAAAATAAAAATCCAAGGAATAGAAATGGAGGGATTAATAGATACTGGAGCTGACTCTTCCATTATTAATTTACGCCAATGGCCCAAGCACTGGCCTCTGCAAAAAGCTTCAACCAGTTTAAGAGGCTTGGGATATAATAACCTCCCAGATAAAAGTGCAGTAATTTTAAAATGGGAGGATGATGAAGGCCATAAAGGAACATTTCAGCCTTATGTTTTACCTAATCTACCGGTTACTTTATGGGGAAGAGATATTTTGCAACAAATGGGAGTACACCTTGCAACCAAGCCTACAGATGTTAAATGTGAAAACCTACAGGGTAAAATCTTAACCATAAAAGAACTCATTATCAAAAAGTACAGAGTAATCTTAACCCTAAAAGTAATCATTGTCATAAAGGAAAAAGATATTTTTTTTCGGGGCCACTGAGAAAATAATTTTGAAAAATACCATGGCTTTCTGATAAGCCAGTGTGGGTCCCTCAGTGGCCCCTATCTAAAGAGAAATTACAAGCGGCCCACCAATTAGTTCAGGAAAACAATTAGAAGCAGGTCATATAGAACCTTCCACCTCTCCCTGGAATTCCCCCATATTTGTGATCAAGAAAAAGTCAGGAAAATGGCGATTGTTACATGATCTTAGACAAATCAATAAAACCATGCAAGTTATGGGGCCTACTCAACTGGACTTCCTAGTCCCGTAGCTATTCCAAAAAATTTCCATCTTATTACTCTTGATATAAAGGATTGCTTCTTTTCTATTCCCCTACATCCTCTGGATGCCCCCAGGTTTGCTTTTTCAGTTCCTTCTATTAACAATAATGGCCCTGATCAGAGATATCAATGGAAGGTTTTACCACAGGGAATGGCTAATAGCCCCACCATATGCCAAATATATGTGGACAAGGCTATCCAACCCATTAAAAATAAATATCCAAACCTCATGTGTCTACATTACATGGATGTTTGATATTTTATTGGCCCACCCTAATCAAAAAATCTTATTTAATATATTCAGTGATGTGGTAGAAAATTTAAAAAAATATGGGGACTATATATAGCAGAAGAAAAAGTTCAAACCAGATCTCCCATATTATATTTAGGATTTAAAATCATGGATACTTTTGTTAGACCCCCCAAAATTTTAATAAATAAAGAACATTTGACCACCCTCAATGATTTCCAAAAACTACTGGGAGACATTAATTGGCTTCGCCCTACACTAAATCTCACTACTGGCCAACTAAAACCTTTATTTGACATCCTTCGTGGAGACCCTGATCCATCTTCACCACGAACATTGACTCCTGATGCTAGGAAAGCTTTAAAGTTAGTAGAAAAAGCCATCGAAGGAGCTCATTGTGATAGATTTGATTTAACTCAACCGCTGATGTTGATTATTATTTCTTCACAATATACACCCACAGGAGTATTTTGGCAACAAGGGCCTTTATTATGGATACATTTGCCCGTCTCTCCTAAAAGTATAATTGAATCTTATACCTCCATGGTGGCTAAACTTATTCTTCAAGGACTTAAGACTTCTACTAAAATATTTGGCATTCACCTGCTACTATTATTACTCCCTATTCATCATCACAGATTGAATACTTATGCTTCAATGATAATGATTGGGCTATAGCTAAATGCTCTACTTCTGCAAATTTTGATAATCATCTTCCTAAGTCCCCTATATTATTTTTTGTATTAATCATCCTATTATATTTCCACAGGTAATAAAAAATCAACCTATTCCTAAGGCATTTAATGTATTTACAGATGGGTCCTCAAATGGTACTGCTACAGTAGTCACTAAAAAGAAAATATGACTTACATAACTGCACACAAATCAGCTCAACTAGTGGAATTGGAAGCTGTGGTAAGAGCTCTGGAAAATTTTAGGGACCAGCCCGTAAACATTTTTTCAGATAGCCACTATATTGTACAAGCCGTCCCCAAAATTAGAGTTAGCAGGACCAATAGCACCTCATACTCCAGCCTTTAAATTGTTTTATCAAAATACAAAAACTTTTGTGGGCAAGAAAAGAACCCCTATTCGTAGGCCATATTAGAGCACATACTAATTTGCCTGGTCCCCTCCATGAAGGTAATCAAAAGGCTGATGAACTTACAAAAACAGTATTTATACTTTCAGCGCTACAACAAGCTACTTTATTTCACTCCCAGTTTCATGTCAACAGCACCACCTTGCAACGTAGGTTTAAAATCACAAAGGAGCAAGCCAGAACAATTGTAAAAGATTGTAAATCTTGTATGACACATTTGCCCAATCCTCATTTCGGCGTTAACCCTAGAGGATTGATGCCCAATCATTTGTGGCAGATGGATGTTACTCATGAGCCAAGTTTTGGAAAATTGCGATTTATTCATGTGACCATAGATACATGTTCAGGCATGATTTTTGCTTCCTTACATTCTGGAGAAAAAGTTAAAGATGTTACATCTCATTGCTTGCAAGCTTTTGCTGCATTGGGCATCCCCAAAATGCTTAAAACAGATAATGGCCCCGCATATACGTCCTCATCTTTCAAAGAGTTTTGCGCAAAATTCAATATATCCCATAAAACAGGCATCCCATACAATCCTCAGGGTCAGGGCATTATTGAAAGAGCAAACCGAACACTGAAAATTATGTTATTAAAACAAAAAGAAGGAAATTGGAAAAGTCCTAAGGACAGATTGGCAGTTGCCCTGTTTACCTTAAATTTTTTAACTTTAGACTCTAATGGTTATTCTGCTGGAGACAGACATTGGAATCCACACCAACAGCATAAACCTTTGGTTTACTGGAAGGATGTTCTTTCAGGTACATGGAAGGGTCCAGATCCAGTATTAATTTGGGGAAGAGGATCTGTTTGTGTTTTTCCAAAAGACGAATCCTCTCCAATATGGATACCATCTAGATTAATAAAACAGGTACCACATCAAAATGATCAAGATGAAGTTATTGAAGAATCAAGATTAATAAAAAAGGTACAAAATCAAGAGGACCAAGATGAAGGTATAGAATGATTCCCTCAAAAGAGTCCTTCAAAATATTTCACAACTTAAGTGTCATTTCTCCCGGCCGGGACGAGGAGATCTCTCTTTAGTGTGCACACAATTGTATTTTTTTTTTTCTTTTTATACATGTCTTTATGTCTGTACATTTGTCTATATTTCATGTTAATGTGACGTCACAAATATATGTTTGTATGTTTGTTTGTCCAGTGTGACGTCACATAGAACAAAGCGCTTATGAGAAAGAAAAAATATATATATATGGATCCAAATAACTTTAATTCATTTTAGGTTTAGAGTATTCAATTTAGGTAAATAATTTTATAAATGAAGGTACTTTCAATTTTGATTTATAGGTGTCCCTGGGACTTCTCTTTAGCAAACAATATGACTAGTGCTATATAACCTGATATTTTGGTGTTTTGACTTAAGATTGTTTATTTGTTATTAACTTCATTTGTTTAATAGCTCATTAATTTCAATTATCTCAACAGGTAAAAGATTGCTCTGTATACAGAGACTCAAGGGTTCCAGCTAACAAATTATTTCTCTAAAGTGCCTTTACCTTTTCTTTAATCTATCTTTAATGCAGTAATTACCCTCAGTCTTTCTTTGTTTTGTTCTAAATATGATATTTTTCCAACTTATGTTTGTAGAAGCTCAACCAGCGATGTGTGTGAACAAAAATCAACTTTAATTTTCTAATCTAATTATTCTATTTTGTAGTTTGACAACTCGCCTCTTGACTCAGTGCTGCAATAGCACTGCCTTTCCTTTAATAATTGATGCTTGAGTTTCTAGGTAGCGGGCCCTGAAGATTTGCCGGTGGCATTGTCTAAACATAAAAAAGACGTCTGCTGCTACAGCTGCAGGGATCGCGGCCGCCGCAAGCATCCCTGCTGCTCAAACATCAAACAACCTCACCAACAGTGTGGCCTCTGCTCTACATGCATGGGGCCTCCTACATCAACATGTTACAACAAATGGACATTTTGATCTTTCATTGTTTGGGACTTTACGGGACAATGCCTTGCGGGTATTTGTCTAGAGAATTCAGTGTGTTACTTGTTGGAACTTAGGGCAGCTGATTTGTTTAAACAATTTGATATGCTATGCAATTTGGCTCATCACCAAAAGGCTTGTCGCCTTAAAGCCGCAACATCTCCTCACAATTGGACGGCTGTTAGTCATCATATATAGTCGATCCTAAAGGGCTCCATTGGATGGCTGGTTAGCCAATGACGGGTAAGATCCCCAGAGGGGGACAACCTAAGACAGGCACAGTCGCGGCTTTGAACTCATGATCCTCCTGCCTCAGCCTCCCAAGTGCTGGGATTACAGGCGTACACCAAGCGCGCCAGCTACAGTTTACATTACAGGCGTTTTTAAAACAACGATTTGCCTGTTATTTACATATATACAGATCACTACTGCCCAGATGGTAGATAGCACCTCTGACTGCCTGAAAGATCCCCTTAGGCTCCCCACAGGCAGTAGCCCCAGCATATCCTGCCCTCCATCCTCACCAAGCTTGCTGGTTCTGTATTTTGTGTAGACGGAATCACTCAGTCTGACCTTCATGTGTGTGTATGTGCCTCCGGATGCCTTCACTGAACGTGGTACCTCTGAGCTTCCTGGAGGGCCTTGTGCCAGTAGTATATTTTCATTGCCATATAATACCCCATTATACAAATAGGCTGCCATTAACAATACCTATTTTACAGCTGATGGGTATTTGGGTTGTTTCTGTGACTATTATGGGCCAACCTCATAGCTCTGGGCTGGAGGTGAGGCAGGACTTCGTGGTGGAGGGAGTGGATTCCAGAGGAAAACAGAGGAAATGACAGTGAGGAAGCAGAGAGCGCTCTGCTCACCAGGGACCTCCTCCCTCCACCACACCTTGCCTGCCTACAGTTCCCCCCAGTGAGTCCCTATCAGAGGACTAATCCACCAATTAGGCCACACCTCTTATTATCTAATCATTGCACCTCTGAACATTCCTGCAGGGTCTCACCCAGGAGCTCTGGAGCACACCTCATCTGCAGAGTAGAGCACTGCTCTGGCTTCCTGCAAACCCAGGAGGTCGACTGCGTGCTCACAGGTCTCTCGTTTCAAGGTTGAGGCCGGTAAGGTCCCCACCATGAGTAGTGTGGCAGCTGTTTAGGCTACTGTGGCGAATTAACCAGGTATAAGAAAATGTCCATTTTCTTTATTATTATTTCTCATAGTTCAGTACAACTGGAAAAACTCATACAACTAATGGTAATTAGCAGCAAGTGTCTGGGAGAAGGGCATGGAGCATGGCCACCATTTCCTCTCAGCTCCTAGCTCCTAAATTCCGCCATGGGCCTCGACTACCGCACCTCCCTCAGCCCCAGCCCTGAATTTCCCTCTAACATTGATCACAGCTGGCTCCCCCCCCCCCCCATCCGCCCCCCGCAGCTGCGGCTTCTAGACTTCAGGACACAAGTTCTTTTCCAGCTGTGGTGAGCGGCTTCTCTGAGCTCGGCAGCTCCCCTTGCCCCGTGGGCTCTTGGGATCCGTTTCCTCGGGTGCTTCCTGGGTGTGCTTTTTCTCCTGCCTCCTGTCGGGCACACGGATTCACGTCCCCGGACCTGAGTCAGCGTCACACCTGTTCACACTGCTTTCAACTCTGTTTGCCAGACTTTCTGGTTCCAAACGTATCAGCTCTTTCTTTTCTCTGTAGGGGTTCAAACCATAGCCTTAAAAAAAAAAAAAAAAAAAAAAAAAAAAAAGTGTAGAGCAGACTTTATTAATTTAGTAGTTTTTGATTTATAAATTATTTGAGCAGTAGCCGGGCGCGGTGGCGCACGCCTGTAATCCCAGCACTTGGGAAACTGAGGCAGGAGGATCGTGAGTTCAAAGCCAGCCTCAGCAATGGTGAGGCACTTAGCAACTCAGTGAGACCCTGTCTCTAATAAAATACAAAAAAGGGCTAGGGATGTGACCCAGTGGTCGAGTGCCCAGAATTCATCCCCAGTACCAAAAAAAAAAAAAAAAAAAAATTTTGAGCAGATAGTACACAGAGTTCAGTACACACCCCCCACCCCTAATGATAGTTTCCCCCTATTATTAGCATCTCACTTTTAGTGTGGGACCTTTGTTATAATTAATGGATCGATACTGCAGATGTTAACTCCAGTCCCTGGTGCACACTAGGCTTCAGTCTTTGTGTTGCTCTGTTCCTGTGGGTTTTGACAAATGTATAAGGACATTTATCCATCATGTCTGTGTCACATAGACTAGTTTCATCTCCTTAAAAATCTCAGCAGACCCCAGCTCTATGAGGCTCTGTTTGCTCCTTCGTGCGTGGTCTGTCTTCCCCAGATCTCAACCCTTTCTAGACTGTGAGTTCCACAAAGTGGGAATTACTTTTTTTTTTTTCTTTTTTTTTTATACCAGGGATTAAACTCAGGGGTACTCAACTACGGGGCCACATCCCCATCCCTTTTTTTTTTTTTTATTAAGACAGGGTCTCACTGAGTTGCTAAGTGCCTCGCCATTACTGAGGCTGGCTTTGAACTCGCGATCCTCCTGCCTCAGCCTCCCAAGTGCTGGAATTACTTTTTAATCTACTCTGTTCACTGTTGCAGCCCCGGCTCCTAGAACATTGCTGTCTTAGTCCATTTTGTTGTTGTTGATCAGGTAAGAGTACCTGAGCCCAGGTAATTTATAAAGAAGTTTACTTGGATTGTGGCTTGGGAGGCTGGGAAGTCCGAGAGCATGGTGTGGTATCCAGTGAGAGCCTTCTTGCTGTAAGACAACATGGCGGAGGGCATCACATGACAGGACAAAGCAAGCCTGCCAGCTCAGGTCTCTCTTCCTCTTCTTATAAAGCCACTAATGCCACCATCAGGTCTCTCCCAAGTGACCTCATCTAATCCTAATTACCCCCAAGGTCACCACCTCCAAATACCATTAACATAGGGATTAAGTTTCCAGCACCCAAACTTTTGGGGACACCTTGAAATCATAGCAACTGCCCATCCTATCGTGGCTCTCCCTGCATGTTGGGGAAAGGATGACACATATATTGAGTGATTTAATAGAGCTCCGGTGAATTGCCAACCAAGGTGCCTTCCTTGTTAGTTTTGGAAAGTGCTGCCCAACGTCAGAATACACGAAAACATTCTGGATTCCTGCTTCTCTGAAGGTGAGCAGCTGGCCCTCATCAAGGGGAAGGGTCTCGGCTGCAGTTAAGCCCCTTGCACTGAGGGTGTCAGCAGCTATCAGGAGACTTTCAGTGGACTCACATGAGTTTTTCCTAGACTTTCATCCCCTAGACTAGTGTCTCTTGGCCTTTTCTTTGTCCCACTATTATCTCCCTAGAGGAGCCTAATTATTCCCCCCTATCACCACTGTGTGCATATCTGTGCTTAATACATAAAAAGAAAATGAAAGTTTTGCCCTCTTGGGGTGATGTCACCTGTTGTAGTCAACTTTTTTGTTGCTGTGACCCAAAGACCTGATGAGAACAACCTAAGGAGGAAAAGTTTATTTTGTCTCACAGGTTCAGAGGTTCGGTCCACAGTAGGCCAACCCCATAGCTTGGGGCCTGAGGCGGGGCAGAATCTGATAAACCAGCCTAATTCCATCTTAAGACTGGGAGCCATCCTGTCAAAAAGTTATGAAAAGGGCTGGGATTGTGGCTCAGCGGCAGAGCGCTTGCCTCGCACATGTACAGCCCGGGTTCGATCTTCAGCACCACGTAAACATAAATGATTGCATTGTGTACAACTAAAGTAAATAAATAAATATTTTTTTTAAAAAGTTATGAAAAGCCCACTTCAGTTTTCTATGAAATGCTAGGATTCTTATTTGGCTTGAGCTTATTGTCTGGCATTCATGTCCAGGCCTTGAGTTCACTCAGGCCTGGCTTTCCTTGACCAGATAACGACTCTCTCTCTCTCAAACTAACGGTGCCTCATAAACTTTTGATGTGGGGTTTGACTATTACTCCCCTTTTTCCTTGGAATGCAATGCCATGTAGATATTAGTTTGCTACTTGCTTTGAATTACACATGTCTGACCTTGTTAGCTGTAAGTTCCCAAGATTTTTTGTAACTCTTTGAACTATAAAAACTTTGTCTTCCCGGAGAGCGGGGCTGACCCCAAGCCCAGTGTTTGGGAGGGGCAGCCCTGGCCAGCTCTCTTTGTGTGTATACAATATAAGCTTGCTTTATTTTAAAATTGGAGTTGGTGGTCTTTTCTTTGCGTCTTGGATCAACAAATCATGGTGGGCAGGCGTAGCAGAAGAAAGTAGATCAGGACATGCCACCCAGAGGCAGAGAGAAAGAACCCTGCTCATCAGGGATGAAATATGGATCCCAAAGTCATGCCCTCATGAACTACTTCTAGCTACACCCCACCTGCCTGTAGTTACCAGCCAGTTAATCCATATCAGTGGATTAATCCACTGGGTAGGTTATATCTCTCATAATCTAATCATTTCACCCCTGAAAGTTCTTGTGTTATCACACAGATGAGCTTTTGGGGGCTACCTCATATCTAAACCATCCCATCACTCCTTTGAGGAGGCACCCCAGGTGTTCTTGATGATTTGTTAAGGAGGACAGGGAGGGCTGCTGACCAGCGTCCTGGAGGAAGCCATTTTTTTTTTTTTTTTGGTACCGGGGATTGAACTCAAGGGGCACTCGACCACTGGGCCACATCCCCAACCCTTTTTTGTATTTTATTAGAGACAGGGTCTCACTGAGTTGCTAAGTGCCTCGCCATTGCTGAGGCTGGCTTTGAACGCGCGATCCTCTTGCCTCAGCCTCCCAAGTGCTGGGATTACAGGTGTGCGCCAGGAGGCCCTGTGAGGAAGCCATCTTGAGAGGGCTGGGGGCGGAGCCGAGGACAGAATCCAGATTCAAAACTCTTTGGCATCATTTGATTCTAAAAAAATCAGTTTTTACGGGTGAACTCTCAAACCTGGGTTCAAAACCTCAACTGTGTTGGACAAGATTCAGGCTGGCAGCCCATACCCCCAGGCACCTTCCCGGAAGTGCCCAACTCTCGCGAGAATTCACCTTTGGCGGGCTCCGAGTCCCCACCCTTCCTGATCCTGGGAATACTCGCCTCTCTCGGGAATTCAACCCAGGGCGGGCTCTCCCTTTCTGAGCCAATCTGGACCATACAAGTCACGCTCCCACCCCTCTGTACTTAAGCCCCGGTTTGTCCAGAACTCTCTCTTTTTTTTCCCGCCATCGTCTTCTTACCAGCTCTCCCCTTCCCCTTTCTCCCTTCTCCCCTTCCCTTAATAAAGCCCTCTCTTTTCCTTTCTTTTTCCTCCTCCCACTCGTTCCCTTTGCGGTTCACCCCCATCCCCTCCACGTGTCCCTTTGGTGAATCAATACCCCCCCCCCTTTCTTTCTAAGCGGCGGTTTCAGCGTGTGTTCATCTATCCTTCAAACTGCAGGGATAGATAGACTGGCGGGAAACCCAGGAGACCTCCGCAGTACCTGAACAAGAGCCCTCTTAGAGAGGAGTGGATTCGCTGTGTTCTCTGCTGGACGCACCACGTACAGAGAGACCTGTCCTGTTCTGGAAATGGAATTTATAAAGGGACCCTAAGGAGGTCGAGGGCACCCATGGAGAGGGCCTAAGACTGAGCTATCTGGGGAAGAGACTGAGACTAAGACTCCCACGTGCTCTGGGTGCTTAGGTCTGAGCACTAAGGTGACTTCCTTGCCTAATCCACAGGGCATTTTATAGATCCATAAGTTGTCAAAGTCCTAGCAGGGCGCCTGTAATCCCAGTGGCTCGAGAGGCTGAGACGGGAGGACCTGAGTTCAAAGCCAGCCTCAGCTATAGCGAGGTGCTAAGCAACTCAGTGAGACCCTGTCTCTAAATAAAATACAAAATAGGGCTGGGGATGTGGCTCAGTGGCCGAGTGTCCCTGAATTCAATCCTCAGTACCCACCCTGCCAAAAAAAAATGTGAAAATCCTAAACCCCCACTATCTGTAAATGTGATCTTATTTCAAAATAGAGTCTTTACGGATGATTAAATTGAGGTCATTTGTGTGGCTCCAGATCCAAGAAGAGTGATGTGTTTATAAAAAGGGGACGTTTAGAAACCCAGACAGACAGACAGGCATGGAGGAAGCCTCAGGGTAGTGTGGTGTCAAGGAAAGATGGAGGTCACCAGAGGCTGGGAGAGAGGCCTGAGCAGCCCTCAGAGGAACCACCCTGCTGACACCTTGACCTTGGGCTTCTAGCACTGAGACGACACATGTCCCATTTCCAAAGTTTAAGCCACCTGGTTGGACTTTGCTGTGGCAGCCTTAGCAAACTCATATGGGTTTCTATTAATCGAGTGGTGGGAGTTTCAGAGAAGCAGCTTTCAGTTACATCAAGGCTGAGAGTGGGTGCACAGTGGGCGTGGCGGGGAAGGGACCCCAGCAGCTCCAAGGGTGCTCACGCATTCACCCTTAGCAAGGGCCAGAATGGGGGTTACGCGCACCTCCATTTCACACCATCAGGCAAGAGCGGTTCAAAGAGAGAAAGTCCCGTGTTCAAGGCCGTAACTCTAATAAATGTCAATCTTCAAATCTATATTGGTCCCGCCCAAAGGAATGTGTACTGCCCTTTCTGAATCAAACCAGCCAGGTTTCTAATGCCCAAGGGGCTCACCATTTTGTGTATTCTGTTTTGCTTCTCGCCCCCTCCCCCCAAGACACCCTGATCTGGTTTTATTAAGTGCTGAGACTATAGTGCAAGGTAGTCAAGGGTGTGGCTTTGAGCCCAGACTGCATGAGAAGACCAAAACTGGCTCTCACAAGCTGTGTGCTTGCCCTTAGGCAAGTTGCTTAACCTCTCTGTGCTTTAGTCTCCTACACTATAAAATGAGGATTGTGGTATTGTCAATCCCGTTGAGTCCTCAAGTGGTTGAGCACATCTTCACCTGCATTTTTTTTTTTTTTATTTTTTTTTGGTACCGGGAATTGAACTCAGGGGCACTTAACCACTGGGCCACATCCCCAGCCCTTTTTTGTATTTTATTAGAGACAGGGTCTCCCCGAGTTGCTAAGTGCCTCGCCATTGCTGAGGCTGGCTTTGAACGCGCGATCCTCCTGCCTCAGCCTCCCAAGTGCTGGCATTACAGGCGTGCGCCACCGCGCCCGGCTTCATCACCTGCATTTAAGCAGCATCAGGCATGCGGCAAGCACTCAGCCTTGTTATCATTTCTGAGCGGGACTCCCACACCTAGGTTGGCTCCTGATGGCTCAGTTGGCAGGGTTGCATTTCCCATAGCAACAATAATATAGACAGCTGAGGTGAGGGGGAAAAATGCAAAAAAAAAAAAAAAAAAAAAAAAAAAAAATCTGATTAGAGAGGAAGGGCACTTTAGGAGTCGGGATCCACACAAAATGACATAGGGCTTGATTGTTTTCTCCCTGTAGCGAGTTGTCTTGAGGTTTCACAGACACTTCTGGTCCAACGGGCAGTTCCAGCTGGAGGTGACTCCTTAAAGGACCATTGTCTTATGTCAGCTGGTTTCTGAGAGAGCCCTTTGTGCCTTTTCTTTGTGTTGCTGCTCCCCTGAGTCACTGATGTGAGGGACCAGGAGGACCTTAAGGCTCAGGGTGGGGGAGAGTTCGGAAGGTCTAAGCAGGAGGAAGGAGGATCACAGAAACTTTCCAGAGCTCAGGCTGCAGGGCCATGATGCTTCCTCTGCGTTGGAGTGGTCGGGACTGGACTCTCCGTGCTGGGCCAGCCCTCCTCCTCCTCCGCAGGGTCCTTCCAGTGCTCCAGCCTCCTCTGAGCTCCTGTGACAGGTCACATCCACCCTCCACTGTGGCACTGGTATAGCTGGGTGTGAGGCAGGAATACAGGCTTTGCTCAGGCATGCGTTCCAGGCCCCTGGTGAAGTGACGACCCAGGACCACGGGGGTGGCGGGTCTGCTCACCTGCTCTGCTGCTTTGGGCAGCTGGCATTAATTCTGAGCCTTGCTGTCCTCGTGTATGAAATGGGCGAGTTGGAATAGATCATTTGTTCTTCTCTTTTTCCTTTTTGCAATAGAATCCTTTCTTCAGACAAACTCTTGCACTTTGGCCCAGAATAGAAAACAGGGGAAGGGCTTCCTTTCTCCAGGAGGGAGAGGAATCCAGAGCAGCTCTTCCCACCTCTATCCACCCCCACCCCGTGCTTTCCAGGAATCTCCAGGAATCCACGCGCAGGGCGCAGGTGGAAAACAACTGAAATCTGAAGTCCTGGGGCTTCCTTCCAGTTGGAAGGAGGGCGCCCAGTCTCAGGAGCCTCGGGAAGGCCCCTCCTCGCTTATCAGTCTCCCACCAGTCCTGAAGTCTCCCCTGGTCTTTCTGTGCCACCTCTTCCTCTAGGCAAAGTCACTCAAGGGCCCTGTTTTGGCTTCCAGGGTTTCCACCCCTGGCTGGTGCCTGGCGCCTGGACCTGTGGATACAATGTTGCAGGGTGGTCGCTGCCCCCCACCCCACCCCCAGGGGTACAGTCAGCCAAGGCACCACAAAGAAGAGCCGCCAGTGTGTGTCTGTGCCCCAGGGCTTCCGAGAGTGACCAGAAGATCAGAAGTGCTTAGAAGAAGGTCAGCTCGGTGACCCCGGAAGCGGAGGGAGGTGTCTGTGTGAGAGGTGGGCCGGGCCCTCTGTGTTCCTAGTGAGGGAAGGTGGGCGGGAAGGTAGTTCCGGGCTGAGGGACCATCTTACAGAAAGACCTTGAAAATTCCAAAGTCCCTAAATTGGAGCCGGAGGCACAATTCGGGAATTCAAAGCTGGATCTCTCCTGCTGGCTGGCGCTAGGGGAGGCGGAGCTGGAGATGAAGGAGTAGGGTTTTTTTTTAAATTATTATTACTTTTCTTGGGGAGCCCATCACATGCAAGTAGTCGGTGTGAGCATGTTTAGATCTTTGCCTGCAGGTGCCTCTCCCAGGCCTTCAGTAGCCCCGGAAGCACCTGTTCCATGACCAGGCACACTCAGGCCAGGGAGGACGCTGGCCTGGTCTCAGCAGGTGTGTGTAAATCCAGGCCACTCCTGGGACCCTGTCTCATTCCGTTCTCTGGGGAGGAGGGAGGGAAATGGGAGAAACAGGGAGAGAGGAGGCAGGTCCAGGAGGATGGAGGATGCCTGAGGGCTGGCGGAGGCCCAGTGGAGAGGGACCCCACGGGGCGCCCCCACCTCCCCCAAGCTCGGTGCAAGCTCCCGCGGGGTCTCCCAGAGCTGCCGGCCCCCGGCCCAGCAGCCAGAGCCGCCTTGGCTCTGCTGGGCTTTCCCGGATGTTGCTGGCGCAGGACGTCATCACTGAGGATGTGCGGGGCTCGGTGGCCTTATTACCAAGGGCAGGCTCTATGTCCTGGGAGGCCCCTCTTGGCGCCAAAGGCCGCACGGTGCAGCAGGCCCCAGGGGTGGCCCGGAGACCAAGACCTCTGCCTGCTCACGGGGGTCCCTTGAGGCAACCCTCTCTGGACGTCAGTCTTCTCCCCCGTCACTGCAGGGGCAAGGCGACTGCCAGGTGTGGCTGGCTGGCTCCACCATGAGGAGTGAGTTTCCCGCGCAGGTTGTGCGGCACGTTTATTTGTGTGCGAGGAATGGCACATGCCCAGACAGGGTGGGTCAAGGTGATTAATTTCTGGGAATTGCGCTTCAGGACTTCAATATTTCTCTTGCCAAGGCTGATCCAAAGTCGGTGAGTTCGGGGACGCAGTGTTCACCAGGGGTGCCCGCGTCCCTGTGGCACAGGTGCCTCCCTTGGCACAGCCGACCAAGCTTCACTCCTGCACCGTCCCTGCACCGCCCCGCCAAGCCTCCCTGCTGGAGTCCTCTGCAGTCAGTTATGTTTATTGCCCCTCAGGGTGACTTCACGTTGGCCAGGTCCCTTATGGGCCTGCCACGTCAGAAGGGTAGACATGCAGGTCACTGGGGCCACAGTTTGGACTTTACCTGTCTCTTTTCACAGGTGCAGGTAATTGAGCTACAGAAGTGGGGACATTTTGTGTTATCTGGTGCCAATTTATAACAGCTTAACAGCCCCAGTGGGTAATTTATTGTCAGGTTAGTGTAGCAATGAACACAGGCCCTGGAATTGGGTCACTGGGTTCAGGTCCCGATTCTGCCTCCTACGCACTGTGTCTCCTGTGGTCACTCCTGTGCTTGGCCTCATTTGCCTAATCTGAAAAATGGGGATCATAAAATCCTGTTGGGTTTTGAGGGCATTAAATGAGTCAAGCCATGGGAAACTCTTAGAACAGTGCTCAGTAAACATTATCTTTTTAAAAGTCTTGTTGTGGGCGACCCACAAAGAATCCAGTGGGAAAAGGGCCAAGAGAAAAATGTTTACCTAAGGAAAACTTCCAAACAGCCAATAAAGACATGCAAAAGTAGTCACCTTCTTTAATAATCAGGAAAATCCAAATTAAAAGCTTCATGTAATCCACATATCTGAATGACAACAATTTTTTAAAGATCAAAAATACCAACTTGGCAAAAATATAAAGCAATGGGGGGCATTTATATCCTGATAACTTGAAATTGGTACTACCACTTTAGAAAACCATTTGCTGTTTTCAACTAAATTTGCAGTCATTCATAACATATTTCACTTCATATTATGCTCTAGAGATATCAGTGCATATATGTGTATATGAATGTTCAGTGGCAGCATTATTTATAATCACCCAATATGGAAAATAACCCAAGTATCTGTGAATGACTGAACAAATTATGGAATGTTATATAATAGAATGTTATTCAACAATGAAAACAAATGAATTGTAGCTATGGGTAACAACATGAATATATTTTACAAACAATATCTATTGAGAGAAACAGGTCACCAAAAATATATATATGGTATATGATATATATTAATATGTACAATATATATTAATATGTAATATATAGATATAATATACTATTAAAGTTATGTGTGTACAAATGTATAGTTACAATTCTAATTATATTAAATTCAAAAGAAGGCAAAAAATTTCCTATATTGTTTTGTTATGTATACAGAAGTGGTAAAACTACAAAGAAAATAATTTTTTTCCCCACAAAACTCACGGTAGTGATTGCTCACTACCCTGCCTTGTTTTCCCAAGCCCTAGGATTGTAGGCTCCAGTCGGGGACTTAAGAACACATGGGCTGAAAGAATAGAAAAACTTAACTCTGGCTTTCTCCCACTCCCTGATACGACTTGGCCTAATCAGGAGGCATTCCCCTGACTTGTCATGAGAACTGAAACCACCCTAAGGATAGGCCAGGGGCTCCTCCAATGTAATCCGCCCTTGCTCCCTATGTGTTCCTATAATCTTTCTGCTGATTGGCCCATGTCTTCTATAAAAGCTGTCCAAGTTCCTCAATAAACTTGAGTCCCAGCTCTGACCCGGCTCCCTGGTGCGTCCCTGATTGTGTTCCATCGTGAGGGCTGGGGTGGGCCTCCAGCTGGCTCCTACTGTTCTAGATCACGCCTGCGCTGGGGCGTGTTTTTCCCCTAGCCTTCTCCGCTGTCCAGAAGAAGCTAAACCCAGGTCAGGAGAAATTAAAAACCCCAGCAACTCAAAAATAACCCCACAGGTGCCCACCGTATCCACATGGCTTCTTGATAGTAGTTATAGAGTTCAAATTAGACCTATTCTTTGAGTAGTACTTAATGTTTGCAAATTTTCCCTGACTTTTTTGTATGTTTATGTTGCAGCATGAATTTACTTTAAAAAATTCAAGTAAAATAAATTACTCCAAAATATTAAAAAAAAAAAATTAGCCGTTGTTCTGTCAGCACGGAGTGGGGACCATCAGCCAATAACAAAACTTAATTCAATGGGGGTCCTGTCCTCCAAGCTCATTTTGTGTTTTATTAGAGACAGGTTCTCACGGAGTTGCTAAGTGCCTGTCATTGCTGAGGCCAGCTTTGAACTCTCCACCCTCCTGCCTCAGCCTCCCAAGTGCTGGGATTACAGGCGTGCAGCACTGTGCCCGGCTCATTTGTACCTCTTCACATTATGTTCTTTAGCAGCTGCATTTGTCCCATTTGGTGGGTATGCAAAAATGTATTTAGCCACAAACTGGTGTTGTTACTTCTCTGTTTTGTGGATATTTTACTGTTTACAAAGCACTCGGTTTATCGTGCCACAGGAAGGAGGGGCCTGACCTTGCTGCTCATCGCTTTTGGGGCCCTGGACCTCCAACCGTGACGGGACTGTCTGGCTAAGTTCATGCATGAGTAAGTGACTCTGGGCGCAGGGGAAGCGCTGTCCCCACGGGGCGGGGCCCGACGTTCCCAGGACAGGCAGCCTGCCTTGGCTTACTTACTGCTCCTTCCCTGCGCCCTCCACCATCACGTCCTTTGTCAGTGTGGCATGGTTTTTTAGGTCTGTCACTTGCTGGCTGGGAGACCTCCTGTGAGTCACCTGTTCCCTCCCAGCTTCTGTTTTCCCACCTGGGGAAGGGGTGAGGACGGCTCCCCGGTGGCTGTGGGGACCACACCTGGAGAAGTGCACAGAGCTCCTCTCCTGCCCAAGGCCGCCTCTCTTCTGCTGCAAGTCAGCTTCAGGGTTTGTCCGTCAGCTTTCTGAGGAGCAGAGGCGGAGAGGATGGAAGGGAAGGGAGGTGGGGGGCTCGGGAGTGAGCCAGAGCCGGAAGGGCCCAGGTCTGCGGGTCTGCACGCCTCCAGGGTCTTGTCCCACAGAGTTCTTGAAGTTGCTTTCCAATTCCTCCCAGCACGTTTCTCTGGGTCTCAGAAGGAAGAAAGAAGCTGTTTTGAGACCTCCAGCACTGATGATGTCATCTCGGCGACTTCCACGGGTCATTAGGCAGCAGCACCCATGTCCTTGTCACCAGCAGGATGTGGAGTATGGGGGAGGAGGAGTCATTTCTGTCCTGCTGACCCCACGGTCATCAAAGCGTTAGGAACAGAGGGGCCCTTGTGAGCCACAGCTCCCGCCTGACACATGGTTGTCCCGGGAAGATTCAGCACACCCAGATGCCCAGCCCTTCCAGGGACAAAGCCAAGGGCTGGCCATTGTGCTCCTCCACCTGTTTCTGCCACTCTGTTTGCAGAAGGATTTCTCAGTTTCTGCCACGAATAATACTCAATTGTCTCATGCACTGCAGGGACTGGGCTTCCATTGTGCATGACCCACAGGCACCAGGGAAACTGCACGGCCAGTCTTCATTGACCCTTTTACCATGAAGTTGGATAGTGTCTCTCTCTCTCTCTTTCCCCCTCTCTCTGCATTATTGGAGATTTAACCCAAGAGCACTCTTAAATTAAGCTGCATCCCATCTTTTATTTTATTTCTTATTTTGAGTTGCTGAGTTGCTGGCCTTGACTATGTGGTCCTCCTGCCTCGGCCTCCGGCGCTGCTGGGACCACAGGCGTGAGCCACACATCCAGCCTCCCTCTCTTCTTCCTTGACCTCTGAGTCCACTGCCACTTGGGGCTGGCCCTTGGCACTGCCTGGAGCCTGTTCCTGCCCACAGGGTGACGTCCACAGAAGCAGGGGTCTCTCTCCTGCCTCCTCTCACCTGACCTCCTCTAGCGACTGCTGCCCCTAGCCACTCCTTCCCTCTTGAAAGTCCCCCTCCTTAGGCTGCTGGCCCACAGATACTCCTGCTTCCTCTGTGTTTCTGGTACGTCTTTATCACTCTCCTGGCCATCTCTCACCCCCCGGACCCCGCACTGCCTGTTCTTACTTCACCTCTCTGAGAAACGCCCCTGACACCCCAGTGTGGAGTCGGCATCCCTTCTCTGGGGGACACTCCTCACCCTCCACCTGCTGATCTTAAGTTCTGCCAGCTAAGGACCATGCCCTTCTAACCTCGGCCTCCCTGGCTCTGGGCCCAGGCGTGGGCACCTGGGGAGCCCTCCTTCCCTGACGACCCTGGCTTGGGATGGAGATGTGTATCTCCACATCCAAATAAACAGCACTTGTCAGACAAGCTATGACTCTCAGTTCCCTCAGGAGCTAATGGGGACAAACAGGATCTCCCCATGACACCAGTCATAGCCAACCTCTGGTGACACAAAAATCTCAGGGAGAAGGAAAGTTTTCCTCCTGAGATCATCTTGGGAGACCATGCCTTTCATTCTTTAGGGTCCCCGTCAGATAATCAATTGTTAAATTATTCATTGAGTTGGAGCAGGTCATTTTGAAAGCACTCTTCATAGTAAGCAAGATTTATCGGCGGTGGCACGGTTCCTGATGTATGCACAGACTAGCTTTACAATTTCATTCTTAATCTGTCCCCAAAACACAAGGATGAAGAAGACAGTCCCACTACCTGAGGAATGAGAGGCCGTCTTGATTCTCTCGTGAGCTGGTCAAGTGAATAAAACTTGCACGTAATGAAAAGAGACGTAGGCTGATGATTCCTCCACTTTGGTTTCCAGTTTCTGTGCCTTAGTCACCAGCTGCTCCGCGGCCTTCTTGACGTCTCCTTGACCTCACGGGGGAGTCAGAGACAGAGAGGCGCATGTGTTGATCCAGAGAGGTTGGGAGATCCTTGTCCTCACCCCCAAGTCAGACCCCTGGACTGAAGGTCAGCAAGGCTCTGACCTCAGCTCCTTAGTTTGTGGCCTTGGAGAAGTTCCCCTCTCTGGACCCCATTCTTTTCAGTGGCAAAAAGGGGGTGACACTGGCCCTTGGCAGGGTTGTTGGAGAATTGCAGGAGCCATGGATGCATGGTCCCTGGAACCCAGGAGAAGCTCAGGGACGAAGGGCCCTCTCTGTATGGTGACACACCACCACGCCCCCTTCTCTCCAGAATCACCTTCATCCGGATACCATGGTGGGACATTGAGTTTCTCCTTCTATTTGGATTCCTTGGTTAGAATTTGGGTCTTTCTCAGCAAGTCTCTAAGGTGGTAACTGTGAATCTATTCTAGCAGAATTAAGGGGATTGGGGTGTTTAATAAAGACCTGGGTAGGATTCAAAAGGTGGCAGGGCAGGGACTTTCTTCATTGAAACTTCCGGTGATTTTGGAATTTTGGAATAAATTCAACTTCACCTTTTATAAATACACCCAACTCCATTTAAAAAGAATGTGTGTGTGTGTGTGTGTGTGTGTGTGTGTGTGTGTGTATGTGTGTAGTTGTTGATAGACCTTTATTGTATTTATTTATATGCAGTGCTGAGAATCGAACCCAGTGCCTCACACACACCAGGCAAGTGCTCTACCACTGAGCCACAGCCCCAGCCCTGACACCCAATTCCATTTAAAAATACAAGATGACTCCATAATTTAGCAGTCTTTTATGAACCTGGGTGGCCTAGAACTCCCTCAAAAACTACCCTGGAGGGCGGCTCTTCCCAGTGGTCCATCAGCAACAGGGGTCCCAGGTCTGTGTCTCTATCTCCTACCCCAGTGCCTGATACCTCAAAATGCAACCATGGAATGAATGAGTGACTCTATTCCACCCATCCACAGAACCAGTACAGCCCTGAAATTGAGCGGCTGCTTAGGAGGGCGTGGCCAGTGGTTTCGTATCCCCCAACCCTTCTGTAGCCCAAAGAATTTTCCCTGTGTTAGCCAGACCATGGCTGGAGAGCAGCTGCATTTTGGTCACCATCTATGCATGGAACCAGTTCACTTTTGCTCTGGTGTATTTCACAGCTCACCCTTGGTTAGACAGTTAGAGGAGAGGCAGGAAAATTTGTGCCAGGGAGAAAGGCAATTAAAGCCCAAATGGAAAGAATGTAATGACCTGCAGTAATTCTGTGGTCTGAGGGCAAAGTCTCAAGCCCCCACCTTCCTGAAGCCAGATCTTGTTTTTCTAACCTTCTGGATGCTGGGGTAATGGGTTTTGTTGTTGTTTTAAAGCTGAAATTCCTAGTGAAATACTGACCATTCAGATAACTGCTCACAGCTCTCACTTTAGTAAATGAGAAAATCTGAGAAATGTCTCTCTTTGTGTTAATTTTACCAGATTTATGCCTTGGGAAGGTGCTGGGTGGAATTGGAATAGTTGGGGAAGCAAATATACGGTGGCTGGATGGGCCTATCCTTACTGCCCACCCTGACTTACTGTGGCTTCTGTCTGTTGAAATATTGCAGGAAAATCTCAATTAACTGGACATCAACCTCCCAGAAGTTCAAGTAATTTACAAAAACACCACTTAACCAAATCCTATCGGGGCCCTACAGCTGTGTTCTGGGCTTAGTACACATTCGGTCTACATTTTCCCCATTACTCTAATTAATACCTGTTTACTGGATTAAAACATGAGAACCTGGAGGCTGGGGTGTGGTTCAGAGGTGGAGCATGCGCTCAGTGTGCAGGAAGCCCTGAGTTCCATCCCAGCACCACGCACAAAAAAATAGACTCCGCTGGAGTTTCTCGTTTCAGACACACCCTCTGCTCTGACCTTTTTCCAGAAGCATGTGGGTCCTTGCCATCCAGGTTTCTACAGTTCAATTATTTATAAACTTTGTGAAGTACATTTTGTTTAAATAGTTTAAATAAATGTCATTGTGCCATATTCATCTTTCTGCAACTTGTCTGTTTATTATATATGAATTATATATGGATATGTATGTATTGCATGAAATATATAATATGTATCATACCATACATCACTTATACATGTATTATATCATGTCATATCAATTATATCACATATGTAATATATGCCTTACACTACATATAATATGCAGCATATGACATATTAGTAGACAATATATAATATATAATATTATGTCAATTATGTAACACAATATATATTATATGTTATATGTAATGCATATATTATATATTATGTGCAATACATACATAATACATTTATTACATTTTATATATGCTATCTATCATTGTATTATATTTTACATATTTTATATATGGTATATATTATATAAATATAACAATGCATTATATTGTATATGTATTATGTATAATATATTACATGATATAATATGTATGTATCACATATGATATATATGTATGTGTATTACATGTTACATAAAACATATTATACACTATATGTGATGCATATGTCATAGATGAAATGTAATACAATGTATTATATATGTATGTATTATATTATGAATATACAAAAATCAATTTCATTATATTAAACCCTCTATAAGGAGTTCCACATTATAAATATGCACAATATTATTTATCCAGACCCCCATGGATGATAAATGTGGATTATGCCTAATTTTTTTCTATCAAAAATAATGCTGTGATGAGCGTGCTGGTTATTTTTTCCTGGGTCTGAGATTTTCTGCTTGGTCCTTCATATTTCTCATGATTGCTGATACCCCCGGGATTGTTTTTACTTATTGGCTTGTTTTATGTTTTGTTTTCTATTTACCATGCTTCTTCTTTGCTTCTCCACCCACCTCTTCCTCCTTCCCCTGCTTAGCAGTTAAACATTCAATTTCTATTCATTTGGTGGTTAATTATTAGCATGCGTGAATAAAGGTTTAGATCTAATCAATATCCCTATTATTTTCTTAAACAATACAAGGAACTTAGGATGTTTTAACTCCTACAACCCTCTCCCAGCGTCTACCTTATTGTTGGGTAATATTTTAGTTTCACCTTTAAAAATAACTCCCAGTAGATCACCGGGTGTTGCTGTCACAGTTTTGAAGTCAGGGCTGTGTAGAGCTATGGGCTCCCTGTCAGGAGCTTTCTGGCTCCCCATTAGCTCCTACCTCACTGGCGTTGCTTCTGGGTGTTGCTTCTTTCTGGCTGAGGTCACCTTTGGGGTTTCTCTTAGTAAGAGAACGTCAGCAGCAAAATACCTTAGACTTCTTTGTCTACAGTATCTTCTTCTCAGTCCCCATGACTTGGCCGGCACTCCTACTAGAGCCCGGTCGTACGGTCTCTATCCCTCCTGAGGGACTCTCATGAGATACTTGTTCAATACTGTGTCTCTCTTAATTTCCTTTATACTTTCCACCTCTTATTGCTACGAGCCACATTCTGGATGATTTCCTCAAATCTACAATTTATTTTATTGGTTCTCTCTTCTGATTAGTGTATCATGTAATGCACCCCATGAATTTTTCATTTTAATGATTATTATTTCTACAAGTTCACTTGAATTCTTTAGAAACATTTCCTGGTCTCCCTCTTAATGCTGTAGTGTCTCATTTTATTTTCTTTCTTCCTTTCATGCATTTTATTCCTTCATGATATTGTGTGTTGGAATGATAGACTCTTAAGATGTCTTGATTTCGCTTTCTTTTTTTGGGGGCGGGGGGTGCGGGTTAACACGGATTGAACTCAGGGGCACTCAATCACTGAGCCACATCCTCAGCCCTATTTTGTGTTTTATTTAGAGACAGGGTCTCACTGGGTAGCTTAGTGCCTCACTGTTGCTGGGGCTGGCTTTGAACTCGCGATCCTCCTGTCTCATCCTCCAGAGCCACTGGGATTACAGGCATGCACCACTGCGCCGGGCCTGATTTTTCCCCAGTCCTTGGTTCTGAGTTTTGCCACACTGTTTGTGTTTACTAATTTTCTCTCCCTGCTCTTATTTACCTCCCAAGGTCAGCAACGGTTTTGTTCTGAACTTATCCTTGCTGGGGTGCTTTTGTGTGAAATGCAGGCCCTTGCTTGGGACCCTACAGATTCCAGACCAGCTGCATGCCAGCTTCTCACCCTGGGTCCTTGAGCCTCGGGGTGGTCTGAACTGAGACCCTGCTGTTGGGCGGGGGACATTCTGCTTTCCCTGGAGTGGGTCTCTGACTTTCCATGGACCTGAAAGATGCTCCACTCCTTGTTGCACCCCTGGCCCACAAAAGGACAGATATCTGTCCCCTGTTTTGTGGCCCCCAGCCCCATGACTGAGGAGAGGGAGAGCTGAGTACCAGCTGCCGCCTCTCAGGAGTGGGGACCCTGCTATTTGTGTAATGTGCAGTCACCGCAGCAGTCCCTGGCTCTGCCACCCGCACGCACTGCTTCTTTTCGTACTTGCTCTCTGCTCTGCAACCTGGAGATGTGCTTTCCTTGTTTCCGAGCGTGGCTGTGTATTTACTAATTTGGGGGATGGTGTGGAATCTGATGCAGCGTGTCCATCTGATGGAAGTGGGCGGGGCTTCCAGTCTGAAAAACAAATCAGAAACCCAGTAATGGTGAGTCCATTGGCACTCTGAAGGTATTCTTGCCTTTCTGAGCCTTGCTATCTATTTGCCTTGTGAGGTTGGGAATAACACTGGTGCCTCCCCAGCAGGGTGGAGGGGAGATGGGAGCAGGGGGTGATGGAAGTTCCTCCCCAGGCTCCTCCTCCTGAAGCCGACAGTGGGCGCTGGCGGTTGCATTCCTCTGCTCCGCTCCTGAGTTAGGGAATGGGATGAACTAGTTCTGCTTAAGAACTACCTTGGCTGGGGGTGCACCCAGGGGCAGAGCCCTTACCTGGCATGTCGGTACTATCCCCGACATTGTGAAAAAAAAAAAAAAAAAAAAAAAAAAAATTGCCTCCGAGTCTTGAACCTGGGGCTCCTCCTCCACACTGCATTATCCCACGTGTGAAAATTGTTCAAACAAAACCCCAAACATACAAGTCGCCCTCCAAAGGTGCTGAGCCCTGTGCAACCAACACTGTTGGACTAAAATCAGAGACTCGCTGGGTCATTTCAGCAGCCCGGGAGCTGGCCACCATCCTATTGACTGGCCGCTCTGTCCTCTCCAGACAAGACTCTCTCTCTCTCTCCTTACAGCGAGTTTTATATTTGTTTGGATTTGTGAAGCTCGGTGACCAGCGTGGTAAACTGGGGACAGGTGCTCGCTGTCAACACCAATTCCAGGGCTTGTGGCTGCAATTCTAAATCAGATTTGATGACTGACCAGGCAGAATTGATTTAAACAGGGAAGTGTGACAAAACACAGATCATTCCTGAGTTCAGTTGAGATTATCTACCAGCCTCTTCCTTGGCTAATTCATGTGGATGAAGAAGGGCTGCTGGCACCAGAGAAATGCAAATCAAAGCTGCAAAGAGCCTGTCATCTCACCCCAGTTGGAATGGCTGTCATCAAAAACAAAAACAAAAAATAGCTGGCCCAGCAGCACACACCTGTAATCTCTGATACTCAGGAGGTTGAGGCAAGTGGATTCCAAGTTCAAGGTCGGCCAGGGCAATTTGGCAAGACCCTGTCTCAAAATGAAAAAGGCTGGCCATGTAGGTCAGTGGTACGGTGCCTCTGGGCTCAATCCCCTGTGACCACAAACAACAACAACAACAAAAATGAAACAAAATGCTGGTGAGGATGTGGAGAAAAAGGAGATCTCATACAGTGTTGGTGGGAATATAGATTAAAACCGCCATTATGGAGAACCGTGTAGAGGTTCCTCAGAAAACTAAAAGTAGATCTGCTATACGATCATGGATCCCACTTCCAGATATATGCAAAGGAAATGAAATCAGCGTACCAAAGGAATACCTGCATGGCCATGTTTACTGCGGCACTGTTTATGGAGCTAAGATTTGGAATCGCTGTTGAGTGGGTATACATATGCGCACACAGATGTGTAGTGAAAGACTATTCAGCCATGAAGAAGAATTTGCAGCTAAATGGATGGAAATAAAGGACATTATGTTAGGTGATATAAGCCAGACACAGACAAGCACTGCAAGTTCTCTCAAATGTGGAAGCCCAAATATGTCGACCAGGATAGAACTCTATAAAATTACTAATTACTAGAGGCTGGTAAGGGGTGGGGAGAAGGTGGATAAAGGAAATTGGGTTTTATAGATGCATGCTGTGTGCAAGTGCTGAAATACCACTCTGAAGCAGCGTGCACTGGCGCATGCCTGTAATCTCAGTGACTTGGGAGGCTGAGGAAGGAGGATCACAAGTTGAAGGACAGCCTCAACTACTTAGGGAGACCCTGTCTGAAGACAAAAAATTTAGCCAGGCCGGGCGCTGTGGCGCATGCCTGTAATCCCAGCACTTGGGAGGCTGAGGCAGGAGGATCACGAGTTCAAAGCCAGCCTCAGCCATGGAGAGGCACTTAGCCACTCAGTGAGACCCTGTCTCTAATAAAATACAAAAAAGGGCTGGGGATGTGGCCCAGTGGTCGAGTGCCCCTGAGTTCAATCCCCGGTACCACAAAAAAAAAAAAAAAAAAAAAAAAAAAAATGCAGAAAGAACTAAACTATATCCATTGTCCTTCTGTGCGCCCCTCTCCTGTCCCTCTCTTGTGACCTTGGGATGACCTTGGAATCCAGTTTTTTATTTTCTAGTAGCACTGTGTTCTAGTTTCACTTGTTCACTCATGTATTCATCCAACCACCACCGAGTACCAGGACTGGGAGTGTTGCTCAGCGTTCGAGTGCTTGCCTACTGTGAGCAAGGCTCTGGGTTCAATCCCTGTGTTGCCAAAAACTAAAACAGCCCCCAGCGCCGCACTGCAAGGCACTGTTCCTTCTGGACACGGCAGCACACGACTATAATTACAAAACAGGCCAGCTGGGAACTCAGCGAGATCCTGTCTCAAAAGATAAAATGGCCTGGTGAGCTAGCTCAGTGGTAAAATGCCCCTGAGCTCAATCCCCAGACCAAAATATAAATAAACAAGGCCCTCTTCTCAGTGCTGATGACAAAACAGAAGACATTCCTGCTTCCATTCTGAAGCTTCCACTCTTGAGGGGCTAGAGTGGGAAGTGACAATAAACATGTGAATTATACAGTCCAGTAGAGAGGGACAGTATCATGGGGCAACTAAAGGAGACACTGCAACTTTAAATGAGTGATCAGGAAAGAATTATTATTTTTTTTTAATGGCACTGGGGAACGGAACCCAGGGCCTCACACAGCTAGGCAAGATCTCTACCGCCGAGCAACATCTCCAGACCTTTTCATTTTATTTTGAGATAAGGTATCACTAAATTGCCACAGATGGCCTTAAACTTGAGATCCTTGTGCCTCAGCCTCTCAGGTTGCTGGGATTACAGGTGTGTACCACCATGCCTTGCTAAGAACTCTGTTTTGATGGCAATACCTAAACAAAGACTAGCAGGAACGAGGAAGCTAGTTAGCTTAGTATATAAGGGAAGAGCTTTCCAGGCAGAGGGAAAAGCAGGTGCAAAGGCCCTGAGGCATATCTTCATCAGTTATTATTTTAAAATCTGATGAATATTTACTCCAAAACTCTAAATTTCCATTCACTGTTAGATGGTTCTTTTTTTTTTTTTTTTTTTTGGGGGGGGGGGGGGGTACCGGGGATTGAACTCAGGGGCACTCGACCACTGGGCCACATCCCCAGCCCTTATTTGTATTTTATTAGAGACAGGGTCTCACTGAGTTGCTAAGTGCCTCACCATGGCTGAGGCTGGCTTTGAACTCGCGATCCTCCTGCCTCAGCCTCCCAAGTACTAGGATTACAGGCGAGCGCCACCGCTCCCGGCTTGTTAGATGGTTCTTGATACACATAAAAGATATATGCTATTTTTACAACCAAAGAGAAATTTACTATATTCTGTGAGTCAGAACATGCATGAAAGAGTAATCTTGGTGTATAGAAATATTCAAAGTCATTTTTTGTTATTTCATTAATGTATGCTAGCTCGTTTGGCTGACAGGAATTGCCGGTCAGCACAAACACAGGAATCTCATTGGAATTCAGCTGTGGACCTGGGCAACTTCTCTAATCCTTCTATCTTTCTTTTTGTATTTTATTCTATTGCATATTTTATTTTGAGACAGGGTCTTCTGGCCTTGAACTTGCCATCCTCCTGCCTCAGCCTCCCTTCTTGTTGGGATTGCAGGACTGCACCACTGTGCCAGGTTCACTCTCTCTAATAGTAGTGGCTGTAAAAAGATAAATTAATAAGTCCTTTGAAGTGTTGCCATGAAGACTGGGCAAAAATACAAGTTCAAGACTCTTGTGACTTTCAGAAGATTCTAAAATGTTCTTTACATACATCTCGCACATTTCTTAGGTTATTCACGTTCCAGATATTAAATAGGAAATATAAAAATTAAGTATCTATGTAAATGTGTGTGTGTATAGTTTTGAGAAAGAGAAGTTTCTAAAAGCTTCTGGAGAGATCAAGGAAGTCGCTAAGCAGCCTGGAGCTGGACCCCAGGGAGATGCAAGTGCTCCCCCAAATTGCCAGCACTCCTGCTCCTCTCTCCTTCCTCCTGGCCGCCATCAGCATGTGGCTTTGTCCCCATGCTGTCCCACCTTCTGGTTGCAAGAGCCCTGCTTCACCTTCAGCCTCAGGTCACTATCCCTCGAGGAGAGACGAAGGCCCTCAGAGCACACCTTTAAGTCTTGGAATACTCTTCTAGCATCCTTTAAAATACTTGCCTTTGAGCCGGGCGCGGTGGCACACGTCTGTAATCCCAGCACTTGGGAGGCTGAGGTGGGAGGCTGAGGCAGGAGGATTGCGAGTTCAAAGCCAGCCTCAGCAATGGCGAGGCACTTAGCAACTCAGTGAGACCCTGTCTCTAATAAAATACAAAAAAAAGGGGCTGGGGATGTGGCTCAGTGGTCGAGTGCCCCTGAGTTCAATCCCCGGTACCAAAATAAATAAATAAATAAAAGGGCTGGGGATGTGGCTCAGTGGTCGAGTGTCCCTGGGTTTAATCCCTGGTACCAAAAAAAAAAAAAAAAAAAAAAAACCAAAAACAAAAACAAACAAACAAAAAAACTTGCCTTTGAATATACAGGGCTTACCTCTCCCCCTTACAGTGTTAACACATGTATGTATATAGATGGACAGGTATATTATATATGTAGTATATACCATATATGTACATGTCTTATTAATTATTAATCTTGTATAATTCCATTTAATGTTGTATGTTATTATATATGTATATACATATTATTATGCAGTTAGCCCTGTCTGCAGATCCCAGTGACCACGGGTCAAAAATATTAGAAAAAGCCAGGGGCAGTGGCACACGCCTGTAATGCGAGCAACTCAGGAGGCTGAGGCAGGAGGGTTGCAAGTTCAAGGCCATCCTCAGCAACTTAGTGAGATCCGGTCTCAAAATAAAAAACAAAAAGGACTGGGGATGTAATTCAGTGGCAAAGTACCCCTGGGTTCAATCCCCAGTACCAAAAAGGAAAAGGAAAAAAAACAAAAGCAAAAACAAAAACAAAAAAAAACACCTTAGGAAAAAAAATTCCAAAAGCTCCAAAAAGCAAAAATTGAATTTGCCCCTTACTGAGTACCATTCTGAATTCATGCAAATAAGGCCATGTATCCCTAAAGCATTAGGCATTGTAATTAATCTAGAGATGATTTAAAGTATATGAGAGGGGGCTGGGGCTGTAGCTCAGTGTTAGGGTGCTTATCTAGCATGCATGAAGTCCTGGGTTCAATCCCCTCTATCTCAATAAACAGCAGCAACAACAACAACAAAAAGAAAAGAAAAGAAAAAGAAAAAAGTAGAGGAGAAGATATGTGTATGTGTGTGTGTGTGTGTGTGTGTGTGTGTGTGTGTATGTATTTTTTTTTTTTTTTTTGCCGGGGCGCGGTGGCGCACGCCTGTAATCCCAGCACTTTGGGAGGCTGAGGCAGGAGGATCGCGAGTTCAAAGCCAGCCTCAGCAATGGCGAGGCACTTAGCAACTCAGTGAGACCCTGTCTCTAATAAAATACAAAAAAGGGTTGGGGATGTGGCCCAGTGGTCAAGTGCCCCTGAGTTCAATCCCTGGTACCACAAAAAAAAAAAAAAAAAAAAAAAAATATATATATATATATATATATATATATATATATATGTTATATACAAATACGACACCATTTTATACAAGTGACTTGAGCGTCCTAGAACCAGTCCCCCAGCCCCTGTGTGAACGGAGGGCTGCTGTGACCGTATGTGCATGAACAAAGCTTCAGTGGACACCTCGTGCTGTCTTTGCAAATGGCAAGTTATGTTCCCAGGGGGCACTCCTAGGAGCAGTATCTCTGAGTCAAGACACTGTGTGTTTTTGAGACTGTTGATGTCTTTGCCAGACTGCTGTGGAGAAGACAGAGCTTCCTCCTCTGTGGAGAGCGAGTACCACCCACCTCCACCCCCCAGCACCAGCCTCGGGCAGCTCTAGTTACTACACTGATTTAGTTTATTTATTCATTTTACAAATGAAAAGTAACATTTTGCTCTTTTATTTTGTTAGGTTGAACACTTTTTACATCTATCTGTTTCAGTTTTGATATTTATAAAAGGCTGGTAAGATGGCTTCAAGAACTTACTTTTATCTTTTCAGTTCCAGTAAGACAAAGAAAAAGCAGACACTGTATGCCCACATTCATGCTTAGTGCTGTGCTCCACAGTAACTGACCTGAGCTATAATTACCATCTCACACTCCATGTGAATTAATGTTTTGGTTAACACCCATTTCATTTTAGACTATTAAGATTAGGTTAATCTCAACAATAAAAATAAAATAATGATAGTCTACTAAAGTCATAATATTTTATGCTTAGATAGTTTGTTCCTTATGAGATCAAAGAACGGTGATAACATAATTTTAGTGAATCATCTTTACTCACTTGTCAATCATGCCTTTGGAAGGATATATATATATATATATATATATATATGTATATATTTATTTATTCATGCTAAAAAGTGATTGCTCGTGTTTCTGAAATCCAAACGTAACTGGGAGCCCTCAGCTGGCTCCTGGTCACTGGTCCAAGCCTTCCCTAGCTCTGGGCTCCCAGGAGGCACCTGGGAGGGGTCTTGCTGGTGCCCGGGGCTGGTCCAGCACACCCCTGTCCGGACTCCGCTCCATCTAACAGCGGTTCCATGTGGCACGGCAGGAAGGTTTGGGGCATAGTCTCAGGTTCAGATACCGAGCCTTTTAACCTGCTTTGTGACTGATGGCTGTTGCTAAGCCGTGGCATTCTGATTTCTCTTTTGCGTCGCAGGATGAAGCCCCACACCCAGGCTCGGGTGGCGAGGCTGCTGGAAAAGCGTGACCGAGGAGCATTTTGCTTGGGGACCCCCGGGCATCCTGGGCAGTGAGTGTCACCTCCAGGCAGCAGGGTGGAGGGAGGTGGTCACTCTTGGGATTTGTTGTCAAGTGTGGCTGGAAGAAGGGCACTGTGACAGCAGCGGGGTGGGGGGGGGGGGGGGGGGGGGGGGGGCCAGAACCCGAGAGACTGGGAGTTCTCGTCCTGGAGGGCACGGGCTTCGCTCTTCCTGGAAGGCCACTCCTATCCCCGAGCCACCTCCTGTAGGTTTTCCTGGGGTAAGACGTGGGATCAGTGCACGTGATGCAGAGAGCAGCTGCAAGGCGAAGGAGGTTCCAGCCCAGAGCTTCCTCCTGGGACTCACAAAACCCTTGACCAAGGCGTTTACAGATCTACCTCCCAACCACGCCTCAGGATTCAAGACCACATTGAAGCTGGGCGTGGTGGTGCACGCCTGTAATCACCAGCACTTGGGAGGCTGAGGCAGGAGGATTGCAAGTTCAAAGCCAGCCTCAGCAATGGCGAGGCACTTAGCAACTCAGTGAGACCCTGTCTCTAATAAAATACAAAAAAAGGGCTGAGGATGTGGCCCAGTGGTTGAGTGCCCCTGAGTCCTGAGTTCAATCCCCGGTACCAAAAAAAAAGAAAAGACCATATTGAGCTGCTAAAGAGTTGGCTACTTGCAGCCGGGCACCGTGGCGCAGGCCTGTAATCCCAGGGCTTGGGAGGCTGAGACAGGAGGATCATGAGTTCAAGACCAGCCTCAGCCACGGTGAGGTCCTAAGCAACTCAGTGAGACCCTGTCTCTAAGTAAAATACAAAACATGGGTGGGGATGTGGCTCAGTGGTCAAGAACCCCTGGGGTCACTTCCCAGTATCTTCGACCGCACCCCCCCCCCCCCAAAAAATAGCTATTCATAATATGTTCAAGGCTGGTGTGTCCCCCAGCTAACACCCCTCCCCTTCCAGAGAGCTCAAGGCCTTCCCCATCTCCTGGGGAAGGAGCTCATGAACGATAAAGTGAAGAGTGACCTTAAAGGGCCTGAGCAGCAGCAAGTGGAGATCAGGGACAGTGGTGTCCCCACCCTTGGTTCCTTGCCCAGGCAGCTATCACCAGTCTGGGAGGCGCTCCCTTGGCTCATCTGTAGATTAGGGTGTGGGAAAGGCACCCATGCCTTATCTGGAGGGCATGGCCTTGACCCCTGAACCACTGGGGCTGAACAGGACAGGCTGGTTTCAGGGAGGGAAAGGGCCGCGTGTTGGCTGCCCCTTCCTCACCTGCTGCACAGACAAAGGCGGGTGTCCCTAAGGGAGGAGAAGGGAGAAGATGCCACTAAAATCGGGCACCACATGCCCAAAGTTGGGGCATTTGTGCTTAACCTTTGTGGTTTGTGCTGAAGCTTTTTAATACCTATGTCACTGTGAACTTAATCTTTTTTTTTTTTTTTTTTTTTTTAAGGAAGGCTCTTTGTTTGAACTGAAATACCATCCTTATCCTCAACGCAGGCAATAACGCCAGCGGTGGAATCATGGGTACGGCTCGGTCGCACGCCACGTAGCAACTTTCCATCAACAACGGTCAGCAAGTGACATGATCCACAGGTCACAGCAGCAGAGCTGAAAGATTCCTCGTGCTGGTGACATGGTGGCTGTTGTAGGTCCTGGCACAGTGTTGCTCAGGCGGACGGCTCGTGCCATCTCGGGCGACGCATCATCGTACTTGGTAATGGTTAACAAAGCACAATGTCACCATGTGATCATTAACCACACCGCTCTGTGTGTGCTGGGGATGAACCTGGGGCTCACCTGTGCTGAATGTGTCCTCTACCACTCCCCGCCCTTTTTGTTTTTTTGGTACTGGGGATTGAACTCAGGGGCACTCGACCACTGGGCCACACCCCCAGCCCTTTTTTTGTATTTTTTTACTAGAGACAGGGTCTCACTGAGTGGCTAAGTGCCTCACCATGGCTGAGGCTGGTTTTGAACTCACGATCCTCCTGCCTCAGCCTCCCAAGTGCTGGGATTACAGGTGTGTGCCAACACGCCCGGCCACTCCCCGCCCTTTTATCATTATTTTAGAGTATACTCCTACTTACATTAAAAAACAAGTCTATTGTGAAACAGTGCGCCATGCTGCCGGCAGCAACCTCGTGTGTCTGGGCCTCTCGTGCTGATGGTGTCTGTGGATGGCCTCTGTCTGTCTGTGGCTGGTTTAATCCAGTGCTTTGTTCGTCACAGCCCAGGAGCAGCAGGCTGCACCACACGCACACCACGTCACCTCGTCACATGGTAGGCGAGGCCCACCCGGTGTGTGCGGAATCCCATGACCTTCACACAGTGAAATCACCTAAGGATCCTTCCCTCAGAATGATGCAGCCAGAAGGTGCCCCCACCCAGAAGACCCTACCATAATTAAGCTTCTCCAGAGACCCCCACCAACAACAACACCATAACTATAACGTATGAGCTTCTCTCCTGTCAACAACAACTTTACAAAGCATGTCAGCAGGATTTCTGCAGAGAGCTCCTGGTGGTCTGAGTCCTCATTATTGTAAAGGCCGGGTTTCTCTTTCTTGCAAAGGCTAGGTCTGCAATGAAGCTTGTTGCTGTGCAAAACTCACTATTTCTGTTTTCTTAGTAAAAACCTAGGAAACCTCTGTCTGGGCCAAGAGTATGGGACAAAGAGTAACCGTTATGTACTCAGCCGCTGACGTGTCACCACCCCGCGGAGCACAAATCTAAAAGAATTTCCAGATTCAGGGTCCAGAGATTTTTAGGCATTAGCCCCTGTGGACCACTGCAGCTCAAATCAACCTGCTTCCCGGAAATTCCTGGGGTTTCCAGCTGCAGCTGTCCTACATGAAGAACATGGCCTCATTGTTAAATGATGCTGGACTACGTATGTTTTTGGGTTTTTTTTCCATATGTATTTATGTCTATTCAAGTCTATGGACTTGAAACTGCTTATCTGTGTGACCCTTTATATCATCTCATGTGACACCAAGACTCATTGAGTGTTGTGGGAAAGACCTTAATCCAAGCCCTTCATAGGTTCAGATTTATTGCATCTTCACCTAGAAGTAGGGAGGAGACTCATCACAGTGGTGTCAGTCGCTGTGTAAGCGTCAGTTGGCTGGTGTATGTGAAGTGTCTGGAACCTGCCTGAGGGACAGGTGTGTGTTTCCTATGATGCTCACCATTATTTCCATCTTATAGATGGCAAAATGGAGGCAGGCGTAGGGATGCCAACTTTCTTTTTCTTTTTTTGGTACCGGGGATTGAACTCAAGGGCACTCGACCACTGGGCCACATCCCCAGACCTTTTTTGTATTTTTATTTAGAGACAGGGTCTCACTGAGTTGCTAAGTGCCTCGCCATTGCTGAAGCTGGCTTTGAACGCGCGATCCTCCTGCCTCAGCCTCCCAAGTGCTGGGATTACAGGCGTGTGCCACAGTGCCCGGCTGGGATGTCAACTTTCTTAAAGACCTGTGATGGTGGAATCAAACTCAGACACCGAGTCCACAGCCCTGGCTCTGACCACAGTGCTGTTTGCCTCCCATGATTCTGGAAACACGTCCTGAGCAGGTCCCACCCAGCCAGAAGAGGTGCAGGCTGTTTGCCACCTGGGTGCACAGGGTGGGGCCAGGTGTGTGCAGAGACTGGGAGGACAGAGGAGCCAGCTCTTCCCTGGGAGGTGCTGGGAACCCCCCCCACTAAGCTGCTCCCTGGAGTCTGGGAGGGACTGCAGGGAGAAGCCTGCCCTTCTCTCCCTTCTGGACAGTCTCCAGGGAAAGGAGCCCGCTTCACTTCCCTTCTCCACTCCTGCAGCATTGAGCAGACTGTTCTCGCTCTCAGCAAAGCACTGGCGAGTTATTAGCTTGAGAAGTCCATAGGCCTGGCCCTAGGGGAGGTCTGATGGGCCTCTGGGATTTCAACTTCTCCCCAAAGTGTGCAAGCCTAATGGTCCCAAAGAGGTTGCAAATGAAAGGGTTTTTTTTTTTTTTTTTTTTTTTTTGGTACTGGGTATTGAACTCAGGGGCACTCGACCACTGGGCCACATCCCCAGCCCTTTTTGTATTTTATTAGAGACAGAGTCTTACTGAGTTGCTAAGTGCCTTGCCATTGCTGAGGCTGGCTTTGAACTCGCGATCCTCCTGCCTCAGCCTCCCAAGTGTTGGGATTACAGGTATGGGCCACCACGCCCGGCTCGCAAATGAACTTTTTGATTTGGGAATGATTTTTTGGACCATCTCAGAGGTCCTCATTTGAATGTAGTTTGGACATCCCTCATCTGAAAATCTGAACCAGGCAGTGCTCCAAAATCGGAAACGCTGAGTGCCAAACATGACACAGGTGGAAAATTCCGCACCTGACCTTGTGTAACATGTAACAAGTCACAGTTAGAACACAGGTGCCCTGCTGGGCATGGTGGCACGTGCCTATAATACCAGCCACTCAGGAGGCTGAAGCAGGAGGACTGCCAATTCAAAGCCAGCCTCAGCAACTTAGTGAGGCCCTAAGCAACTTAGCAAGACCCTGTCTCAAAGTAAGAAATAAAATAAAACACAGGTGCATTAAAAATGTTGTACGAACTTACATGCAGTTGATGTGTATAAGGTAGATATGAAATGTAATGGGTTTCATGTTTGGACTTGGTCCCATCTCCAAAAGATCTCCTTAATGTGTCTTTAAATTTGCCAAAAATTTGAAAAAACAAATCTAAACTCCTTCTGGGCCCAAGCATTTCAGGTAAGGGATGCTCAACCTGTACCACATACTGGTTTGGGAGATTAAATAGTCCCATCTCTTCCTTAGAGAGGTCCCTAAGGGATCTCAACTTGACAAGTGGAACCCAGTTTGAGTTACAATGGCTTCAGGTGGTCAGGATTAGAGCTGTACTTTCATTTAGAGCTGCAGGTAATGTAAGAGTCACCCTGAGATGAATGCATTTTTTAAATATTCAGAAAATGCTTTTACTATGAAACACCTCTGTTTCCCCCCTCCCCACACACACTGCCCTGCTTTTTTTTTTTTTTTTTTTTTTTTTTTTTTAATTGCTGAGCTGGAGATCAAACCAGGACCTTGTTCATACTAGGCAAACATTCTACCACTGAGCTAAAGCCTCAGCTCCCTTCTCTCCTGTCTTTCAGGGAGAGCATTAGTTGTAAAACTTCATTTGGAATAGGTTTCATTCTATTTTATTTGTTTGTTTATTTATTTGGTGCTATAGATGGAATTCAGGGCCTGCTGCCTTCTAGGTGAGCTAATTACCACTGAGCCACACCCCAGCCCTGGGACACCTTCCTCCTTCCCTTCCCTTCCCTTCCCTTCCCTTCCCTTCCCTTCCCTTCTTCCTTCCTTCCTTCCTTCCTCCCTCCCTCCCTCCCTCCCTTTCCTTCCTTCCTTCCTTCCTTCCCTCTCTCTTTCAATTGGGGATTGAACCCAGAGGTGCACTATCACTGAGCTACACCCCCAGCCCTTTTAAAGTTTTGAGACAAGGTCTTGCTAAGTTGCTGAGGCTGGCCTCAAACTCATGATCCTCCTGCCTTAGCCTCCTAAGCAGCTGGGATCATAGGCATGTGGCACTGTGCCCTGCAGCTGCATCCTTTTTTAGAGAAGATATTTTTACTTTCAACTGACAAGGCAGCTATGAATTTTTTGTGTTTAGTTTCTTTTTTAACCATCCTTGCGCTGCCTCTACTAAAAATGTCTGGAAAGAAGCTGCTATTTTAAAATTATTTACGCTCCACCCTCCTGATCCCAGAGAGTCCAAGGCAGCAAGAAGTCACACAGTGAGAAAAGCCACTGCCAGGCCTTACGGGCAGAAGGGAGACTGTTCAAGTTCTCCCTCCGCAACCCAAGAACTGCTCACATCTTCAAAGCAGTTACAGGACTAGGACAGTGACCCCCACCCAGATTCACCACCGGGGGCAGAACTCCCACATTCGGGCCCTCCGCACATGGACACGGGACTGTTTATTTATTTTGCTTTGGTTTTGCTGAACCACTGCAGGTCCTGGTGGAGGCCATGAGATCATCACCCTGTCCTCCGGCAGAATCTCCTGACAACAGAGGAATCCTCCCTCACAGCCACAGCCGCCTGCCACACTGAGAGGTGAACATGTGTCTCTAGAGCGCCGCGACCTGACATGCAGGCCACCACTGCTTGTCCAGTCGCCTAGTGGGGTCTTTAGGGTTGTCTGAGGTCCAGTAAAGGGTCAGGCATTGAATTTTATTGTCTTGTCTTTTTAGCTTCCACTATTTTGGGGGTGAAGGTGGGAGCACTGGGGATTGAACCCAGGGACAGGTTACCACTGAGCCACATCCCCAGCCCTTTTTATGTTTTATTTTGAGACAGGGCCTCAATAAATTGCTGAGGCTGGCCTCAAACTTGTGATCCTCCTGCCTCAGCCTCCCAAGTTGCTAAGATTACAAGGCTAGCCTCCATTGTCCTCAAATAGTCCCCCCAGCCTATGTGTATCTTTGATGACATTGACATTCTTGGAGAGTCTGGGCCAGAGTCCTTGTGGCTTTGCCAGACTCTGTGCCCATGGATGGACTCGGGGTAAGCATTTCTCACTGGGAAACCTCGGAAAAGAGGCTGTGTCCTTCCCTGTGTGTGCCTTCAAGGGGTGTCTACAGCGCGTTTCTGGAAGGTTCCGTTAGCAAAGGGAAAACAGGCTCCCAGTTCTACCTGTCTGAAGAGGCCTTTGACCTTGCCTGTGTCCTTCGTTGCCATCCTGTGTGACTCTCTACCGCAAGGCATTGTGGGAGGGACGGATAAACAATCGTGGTGCGGATTTTGGATGATGATGATGATGATGATGATGACGATGATCACGATCACCACGCCCACTGCTAGGCATCCAATCCAGAGCCTCCTTCTGGGGCTCTGCCCCTGAGCCACGCCCCGGCTCTCAACTCCGGTGTTTCTTACTGCTCCAGATCCTGCGATCGCTGCGCTCCTCTTCGATCTGGTTTGGTTTGTGGTGCTGGGGTGCAGCCGGGTTGTGTCAGGCAAGGCTCTGCCACTGAGTGACACCCCCAGCCCCAAATACACACACACACACACACGCACACACACACACGTTATATATTTATATTTATATTTATATATAATATCATATATATCTCCAGTGCTGGGGATGGAACCCAGGGTTCAGCTGTCCTGTAACTTAGCGAGAAGGGAAGATGGGATTTGGGCGCCGTGGTGTGTGCGTAGGCCACCTTGAGTGCCGCCAGCTGGGCTCGGGGACGCTGCTCCAGCCGGGTCTAAAGCTCTCCTCTGCTGAGGGACCCCCGCCTCCTTCCTGAGGCCATTCTTAAGGCGTCTTACCAGACCCCCACCCGGATTCGCCCTCTGCCTTTTCTCAGCTCTTGTCATCTGCAGCGCCCCGTTTATTTGTTAGTATTTGGAGTCTTGCTGGGGTCCCCCGGTGGCATGTAGCCTCCTGGTGGAGGGAGGGATGTCTGTTGCGCTCACCGGGTGACCCCAGCAACCAAGTGCCTGACACGGACCTTGCGTGATCACCACATGTCTTTCTTGAGCCAGGGAAGGAGCAGATGAACGGCTCCTTGTCCAGTAAGCTGAACGCTTCATGTTTAAAATAAGACAGTCTCAGCCGGGCGCGGTGGCCCACGCCTGTAATCCCAGCACTTGGGAGGCTGAGGCAGGAGGATCGCGAGTTCAAAACCAGCCTCAGCAATGGTGAGGCGCTTAGCAACTCAGTGAGACCCTGTCTCTAATAAAATACAAAAAAGGGCTGGGGATGTGGCTCAGTGGTCGAGTGCCCCTGAGTTCAATCCTTGGTACAAAAAAAAAAATTAATAAATAAAAAAATAAAATAAGACAATCTCACAGAGCAGGGCGCAGTGGTGCAGGCCTGTAATCCCAGTCTCTCCGGAGGCTGAGGCAGGAGGATCTCCAGTTCAAAGGCAGCCTCAACAAAATCCAGGAGCTAAGCAACTCAGTGAGACCCTGTCTCTAAATAAAATGCAAAAATAGGGCTGGGGATGTGGCTTATGATTGAGTACCCCTGAGTTCAATCCCAGTACCAAAAAAAAAAAAAAAAAAAAGAATATTCAAGAGATTGGGTTGTGGAGGTCGACTGGACTTGGCTCATTTTTGGAGACCATTCCAGAATCTGCAGATTAAGCAGCCCTGAACTGTAGGTTAGAGGACCCTGGAAATCTGACCTGGTGTCCTGCCTAGACAGCCTCCCCACCTTGGGGTTAGGTCCTTGTTTGATTTCTTTCATTCCAAAGGGATGGTCCCAAGAGAGGGGAAGGGGCTTCTCTCTTCCCCGTCCCTGCTCCATGCATCCTGGGAGGCTCCTCGCACCCTCCATCACTGCCTGGTCTTGGGTGATGACAGAGGGGTTCCTCTCTTCCTGCCAAGGCCCTGGGGGCTGCTGCTCCCTGGGCCACAGGTCCAACACCCTGTATCACGGCCGTGGGGCAGAGGCTGTGGAGCCCTAAGGCACAGCTTTCTCTTCTCTCTTATCTCCTCCAGCCATCAAGGTCAAGGGGCTTCTTGTTCTTTGATAGACCCATCAATGAAGGCAGCGTGGTTTCTAAACAGCGCAGAGTCCCCATGGGGAGTGTGCAGGCCCCTCACCCTGTCCTGGCTTCAGAGTGTGGCCTCTCCCATCTGGGGCCACACAGAGACCTTAGCACCCTTGCCTCGGGGAAAAAGACACGGAGAGTCACAGGCCGTCACCCACAGGAGCTCCCCTGGTGAGGCAGTCACTGCGGGTGCGTGCCTGGGAGCCTCCAGCTGCATAAGGCCTTCCTGAGAGCTGCCCAGGCGCCTGGCAAGTCCCTCAGCCTCTCCAGTTGAGGGTCTTTCCCCACCTGTATTTGGGGAGAATACTCATTTTACATGGTTCTTATTATAATGCATAGAAGTAATAAAGTGTCGGGCAGAGAGCAGGTAAGAGTAGGTATTTAATATTAACTATTTTGCTGGGTATGGTGGCACAATCTTGTGATCCCAGTGGCTCAGGAGGCTGAGGCAGGAGGATCGTGAGTTCAGAGCCAGCCTCAGCAACTTAGTGAGGCTGTAAACAATTTAGTGAGACCCTGTCTTAAAACAAAACCAAAAGGGCTGGGGATGTGGCTCAGTGAGAGCCCCCTGCGTTCACTCCCCAGCACTGCAAACTAATAACAATGACAACATGCTAATATCACAGCAGCTGCCATTTCTTTCTTTCTTTTAATAGCTTTTTAAAAAATTTTAGTTGTACACAATGCCTTTATTCTTACGTGGTGCTGAGGATCGAACCCAGGCTGCGCACATGCTAGGCGAGCGCTCTACCGCTGAGCCACAATCCCAGCCCTTAGCTTTTTTTAATTACTCCTTTTTAGTTACACATAATATTAGGGTTAATTTTGACCTAATAATAAAAGTATGGAATACTGTTTGCTTCCTCCTCCCTCCCGTTCCCTTCCCCCTCTACTGACCTTTCTGCTATTTATTTGTGGATTCATGCCCGTGGAATGCAGAGGTGACCCTCACCGTGGTGTATTCACGTACGTACGTGGCAAAGTCATTTCAGATCATGCCACTGTTTCTCTTCTCCCGTCCCTCCCCCTCCATCTCAATCCCCTTCCTCAACTCTACACATCTCTTTTCTATTTTGATGATGGAATCCCTCTTTTTCTTTTTCTTTTTGTCCTTATTTTGGACTAGCTTCCACATATCAGAGGAAACATTTGGCCCTATTTCACTTAGCATGATAGTCTCTAGTTCCGTCTGTTTACTGGCAAATGCCATCATTCCATTCCTCTTCACGGCCAAGTAATACTCCATTGTGCACACACACCACGTTTTCCTTATCCATTCTTCTGCTGACGGGCACCTGGCTGGTCCACAGCTTGGCTATTGTGAATTGTGCTGCTGTGAACATCGCTGTGGGGCAGCTGCCATTTCTCAGGCAGGGAACGTGGTGCCGTGCTGAGCTCACTGCCGCCCTCATCGACCTCACCCAGTGCTCACAGCAGCCCCATCCCCTAGGTGCTCCGGCCAGTTCCCTTTGCAAGTGCAAAAATGGAATCTTAAAGGAACGTGTTTGAAGAAGGCCACACAGAGAGGCAGCAGGTGGGCTGGCGGCCTGGCTCCAGACCAGCTTCTTAAGTTCTTACTTGCTTTGCTCTTTCCAGTGAAACACCCATGTATATGGATGTACACACACATCATATCCAGATACCTGCATGTGTGCACACGTCACACACACACACACACACACACACACACACACGTGTAAATAAACATGTGCATTCTTTTCCAGGGAAGATGAACTTTCCATTCTAGGAACGCGGGCAGGTCTCCTTCTTCCTTGGGTGTTGAAGTTTCCAGGAGCCGAGAACAGACTCGATGCCCGGCTTGGTCCTGGCTGCTCCGGCCAGGTGAGAGGAGAGGGAAGATGAACGGGGCTTGGGCAAGGGCAGACCCTCGGCCGGCCTCGGGTGAGTCAGGTGGAACCTTTACTCACCTGGTGGTTTAATGTGTGAGGGACGGATCTCACCGCCCCCCACCAGGGCGTGAGAGCCCGCGGGATGGTCCGTGGAGAAGCACTTGAACACCGCAGAGTACCAAATACATCCAGGCTGGTCTTTTTTTTTTTTTTTTTTGGTACCAGGGATTGAACCCAGGGGCACTCAACCACTAGGCCACATCCCCAGCCCCTTTTTTGTATTTTATTAGAGACAGGGTCTCACTGAGTTGCTAAGTGCCTCGCCATTGCTGAGGCTGGCTTTGAACTTGCGATCCTCCTGCCTCAGCCTCCCAAGTGCTAGGATTACGGTGGCGCATGGCTCCAAACTGCTCTTAATCACAGAGAGAGAACTCCATGCTAGTCCTGGGGACAGGCCAAGAGCCAACCCAGCCCTACCCTAGCAGAGCTTACATTCTTTTTTTTTTTTTTTTTAATATTTATTTATTTGCTTTAGTTGTACACAATACAATGCATTTAAGTGGTGCTGAGGATCGAACCCGGGCCGCGCATGTGCTAGGCGAGCACTCTGCCGCTGAGCCACAACCCCAGCCCCCGAGCTTACATTCTTGCAGGGAAAATGTTAAATAGATCTTTGAGCAGAATTTGCACAAAATGAGAAGGCAAGCCATGGCGATATATGGGAGGAGAGTGTTCAGACAGTTGTGCAAAGGCCCTGTGATTATTTCAAGCAAGAACAAGAGCAAAGAGGCCTGTGAAACTGCAGAATGTTATTTTCCATAAGGCAGAAAAATTGTCAGGGTCCGCCCTGATAAAGTTTGGAGTGCTGGGTAAGGACTTTCACATCCCTCACCACCCTAATTTGATCTCAGCAGAATAAACAGTGCCCATATTACAGGTTCACGGGCCTCTTCACTCTTGTTCTTGCTTAAACTAACCACCGGGCCTTTGCACAATGGTCTGAATACTCTCCTCCCAGATATCAGCATGGCTTGCCTTCTCGTTTTGTTCAAATTCTGCTCAAAGATCTATTTATTAGAGAGGCCTTTTTTTTTTTTACTACTTTATTTATTTATTTATTTTTATTTATTTATTTTTTTTTTTGGTACCGGGGATTGAACTCAGCGGCACTAGACCACTGGGCCACATCCCCAGCCCTTTTTTGTATTTTATTAGAGACAGGGTCTCACTGAGTTGCTAAGTGCCTCGCCATTGCTGAGGCTGGCTTTGAACTCGCGATCCTCCTGCCTCAGCCTCCCAAAGTGCTGGGATTACAGGCGTGCGCCACCGCGCCCGGCTTTTACTACTCTATTTAAATAAACACCCCCAGCTGGGCATGGTGGCACATGCCTATAATCCCTGCTATTCAGGGGACTCAGGAAGATCACAAGTCCGAAGCCTGCCTGGAAAACTTAGTATTAAAAAAAAGGTGGTGGGGGTGTGGGGATGTAAACAGTGGCAAAGCAGCCCTGGGTTCAAGCCCCAGTACCAAAAATACATCCCCCTCCTGGCCCCCGGCACACTCCTCTACCTGGCCTTCTTTCCTTCAGAGCTCTGAGCCCGGCCTCTCGTGTTACATAACACAGTTCCCCTCTGAAGCTTCCTGCAGGACCACACGTTCCAACAGGGCAGGGCTGTGCTGGGACTCGGCCTGTCCCCGGCTCTGGCATGGAGTTCTCGCTCGGTAAATATTTGTCACACGAACACCTGAAGAGACAAGGGAGCTGATTCGACCCTTCAAAGGCCTCAGAGTGACGGGCAGGGCAGGGCAGGGCCAGTTCCTCAGACGTGGGAGGCTTGCTTCAGCTCAGCCCGCGTTCCTGCGCTGTGGAGGCTCCCAGAACAAGAAGGCCACGCTGGGCTTACATGCCCTGCTTCCTCTCACCTTCTCTTTTGGTACTGGAGACTGAACCCAGGGAGCCACATCCCCAGCCCTTTGTATTTTTTTTATTTGTGACAGAGTCTCACTAAATTCCTGAGGCTGGCCTTGAACTCGCCATTGCCCTGCGTCACTGGCATTGTACCCAGAGGCTCTTTCTCACTGAGCCACATCCCCAGTCCTCTTTTTGTTTAGAGGCAGGGTCTTGCTAAGTTGCTTAGGGCCTGGGTAAGTTGCTGAGGCTGGCCTTGAACCGGAGATCCTCCTGACTCAGCCTCCAGAGCCACTGGGATTGCAGGTGTGTGCCATCGTACCGCAGCTCGTGTATTTGGTTTTGATGTGTTGAGACATCTCTGATCTCTGAAGGTCCACCAGCCTTCTCCCATTCTTATTAACTGCTTGCACTGTAATTAATCATTTCCTTTCCACCCTGGGACCCTTACACTTACCAAATAATATGTTAATTTCCTGCTGTAAACATAGCACTGTGCTAACAGCAGTAGGTGGACTAGAGAATCGTGAAACAGCTGGTCCTCAAGCTGGGCCGGGCAGTATTGCCCAGTGGTTAGGGCAGAGAGGCACTGACATCAGAAGGTCTGGGTTCAAACTCTGCTTTTACTACTGACTTGCTGTGTGACTCACACAGGTCCCTTGAACACTCTAAGCCTAATTTCTTTATCTAAAAAAATGGGGATACTGACTCTCTACCGCAGAGGGGACCATGAGTTTAGCCTGGTGGCTCCCAAATCTGGGCTCAGCTGAGGACAACCAGCCGATGAACCTCAGTGGTTGTGGTGGGATCCTATTGTGAACGGTGTTGATATGTCCAGGAAAAGCGGCACGACCAGGACAGCGAGTGCGCACGTGTGCGCGAGGCTGTCCTGGGGCAGCAGTGCGAGGGCAGGGCGCATGCGCGCACAAGGGCCTTCCTAGGGCAGCAGTGCGAGCACGCGCACGCGCAGTGCGAGGGTCGTCCTGAGGCAGCAGTGCGAGGGCGCACGCGCACGAGGGCGTCCTGGGGCAGCAGTGCGGGTGCGAGCAGTGGAGGGCGCACGCGCACGAGGGCGTCCGCCCGGGCCCGCCGCCGCGTGTGCCTCGAAGCCCGCCTAGGCTGGGAGCCCGGCTGCGCCTGCTCATGCAGAGGCGTTGGACGAGTAGCGTGCCTTCTGCGAAACCCGCTTTCCTCGCTTGCAGACCGACCGCGGCCCCGACGTTGGCTTGTCTGGGAGCTGGAGACCCCGGAGCCGGTCACGAGTTCCGGTTCCTCCTTATCAGGGCCCTACTGTTGGGAGCCCCTGCCGGGAAGGCCACCTGCGCCCGGGCTGGGAAATGGGTGAGAGGTCAGCGCCTCTCTAGGCTAACCGGAAAGCCCTTCAGTGACAGGGATTCCGACTTAAAAAGATAAGCCAAAGAAAACTTGCTCCATGTAAGCAGGAAACGTCCCGAGGATAATAGTTTAGTTAAAGAACCTGTTGCGTCAGCGCTATGGGGACCCCCACCTTACAACTGAGGCCACAGAATCCTAGAAACCCCACCTCCCGGCGGACCCCGAGCTCTGGTGCTTCCCGCTGAATCCCCCTCTCGACACTACCCCCTAAGGGGCCAGGTCACCTCCCCGGAGTACCTCCAGGGTGACCAGGTCACCCTCACGCAAGGTGGGCCCTTTTGCTTTTGTTTGTTCTGCTCTTTCTTAGTTGGGTCCAAATTCTTCCTGTGACTGACTGTCCCCAGCCTCTGGGCAGAGCACACTTCCCCGCTTCTCTCCGTGCTGGCTCGGGATTGGGCATTAATGTATATTTACAGAGCAGAGTTCTTCACCATCTCTGATAACAGGCCCATCTTCAGGTAAATCAATAGGAGGAGCAATTTAAATTAAAAAAAAAAAAAAGAAGAAGAAGAAGAAAGAAAAGCAATTCACTGAACACCCACCCTCAGGTGTTTAATAGCTTGGTATTTGTAATTCCAACCACCGCCTGCGGTGCAGGGCTTCTCAGTGCTGGACTTGGTGTATCCTATAGTCCCAGCACCTCGGCAGGAGGATGGTAAGTTTGGGGCCAGCCTGGGCAACTTAGTGAGAACCTGTATCAAAATAAGGGCTGGGATCAATTACACCATCTGACACACGCATTTCAGGAATGCGATTCTTAACAGTGATAAGAGGAGTGGAAAGAGGACAGCTTGCAGGTTTTGTTGGATTGTGGGTCTTTAAAAAAATTTTTTTTTCTTTCTTTTTTTTGGTACTGGGTGTTGAAACCAGTAGCGGTCTACCCACGAGGTACATCCTCAGTCATTTGTTGTGGCCCTAGGACACAAAGTCTGAGAAGGTTTTCACACTCGGGGGCCCATCATCCCAGTCCCTGCCCAGTCCCCACAGCCTCCTCTAGGACTGACACTTGTGTTTTGGTGCAAAAAGATGAGGCATACGTGGTCTTTGAAGTTTGGAAAGTTTCCATTTTTACAAATGCTTCTGGTCACCATTTTTTGGGGGGTGGGCATGGGGGTTTGAACTGAGAGGTGCGTAACTACAGAGCCACACCCCCAACCCTTTTTATTTTTTTATTTAGAGACAGGATCTTGCTGAGTTGCTCAGGACCTCACTAAGTTGTTGAAGCTGGCTTTCAACTCTCAATCCTCCTGCCTCCTGCTCCAGAGCCACTGGAATTACAGGCATGTGCCACGGTACCCAGCTCTATTGGTCACATTTTTGCAATTATTCTTGAAAACCATCTACAGAGTCTGCAGTGCATTTTTTTTAAAATTTTGGTACATTTTTGGGAATGGCAAATTTGAATATTTTGAAGGTAAGTTCCATTTTTAGAAATAGACAAACACAATTGGCTATGGTAGTGCCTGCCTGTGATTCCCAGCAATTAAGGAGGCTGAGGCAAGAGGGTTGCACGTTCCAGGCCAGCCTCTGCAACATAGAGAGACCCTATCTCAAAATAAAAACTAAGCTGGGCATGGTAGCACATGCCTGTAATCCCAGCAACTCGGGAGGCTGAGACAGGAAGATTGCAAGTCCCATGGCAGCCTGGGCAATTTAGTGAGGGCCTCAGCAACTTAGCAAGACCCTGTTTCAAAATTATCTTGGTGGTAGAGTGTCCCTGGGTTCAGTCCCCAGTATGGAAGACCAGGAAAGGACACACACTACTACTTGTGGTCAAATCTGGGTACTGATATGGAGTAGACAAGCCATGTAACACTATTTGGGGTGAAAGGTAGATTTTTACACATGTACTCTAAATTGGCCTTGAGGCAATCTTCAAAGAGGAATTGCAGAATTTGTTGAGCTGTATCAACACTTTTGACCTTGGAACGTATTCTGGGAAGGTGGGCCACTCTGAAACCAGCATTCATTCTATTGTGAAAGTTCTGGAGTGTTTATTCTAAAGCCTCCCTGATAACTTTCTAGTTAAACTTTGTATTATTGAGTTATGGTAAATAGAAACCATTTAACTTATCTCCAACTCTTTTTTTCTCAAAGAGTTGGAAAGGTTACACAAGAATAATGTATTACAAAATACAAATATATTTGCTTTATGAGTCCAAGAGTTGACCCTTTGTGAGAGATCAAGTGGAACCAAGGCATCTTAAGTGTCCTCTTAACCTCTCAAACAGCTCAATTTTTCTTCAGGTTTGATTCAAATATTGAATCTTGGAAATATCCAAAGGAAAGAGTCCTTCATGATAAATCTTCTCAACCAAAGCATTAGCTGAAGTAGCCTGAAGGATCCTAGGAACAGCCCAGGGGAGGGTCCTTCCAGTATCCCCACTGCTGGGAGTGGGGGGTGGGGTCCTCACTAAGTTGCTGAGTCTGGCCTTGAACTTGTGATCCTCTTGCCCCAGCCTCTTGAATTGCTGGGATTACAGGTGTGCACCACAGGGCCTAGCCCAAGAAGTTTTAGTTTATAGAGGAATGGAAAAAAAAAAAAAAAAAAACAACTGAAAATCTTGTAGTCTCACCGGTAACGTCCTAAGATGGTTCCAAGAATTCAGACTTGCTGGCTTTTATTGTGGTCCTGCAGCTCAGGATAAAGGGTGAAGAGAGGAACTCCGAAGTTTCAGTCTTCAAGACCATCCAGATGCTGCCCCGGGCTCCTACTCCCTCCAGAGCCCCACTTCCCCTTTGGCAAGCCCCTGCCCCTCCAACTTGCCAGGGAGCTCTTACCCCTGGGGAGAAACCTGCCACCTCAGATGTCAGTGTCTGGTTTGGGCCCAAGTCCTGTTGGGACTTCCTGATGTCACTGCCTCCAGGTGGACCTGGCCTCCAGCTATGCTCTCTGCCACTTGGGTTTCCAAGAACTGCAGCCTTCCGACCCCTCTTATTAGTCTGTAAATTGAAGTCTTGGACGGATGTTTACACGCCCTGATAATTGTTGATAGTGGGGTTATTGCTAATTGTTTATGATTTTTGCAACTATGTGTGGTGGTTTAGAATTGGTTCTCAACTCAGATCAAAGGATGGTGGGCCTTCATGATTTGGAGACAAGCTATTAGCTTTGAAGCTGGGGGAGGCGGGGAGCAGTATAAGAAGGGTCCAAAGGTTTGTGCTGGACAGGGGCGGGGCAGGGCAGGATGCCCTCAGCACCTCTTCTGGGCCACGTGGTCATTCTGTCAAGGGATCTTCTTGGTTAGCCTATTTGATCCCCTGCTGTCAGGGGTTAGGAAGTGCAGGAGGTGAGGACAGTCACAGAATGAGCCAGTGGCACCCAGCACAGCCATGGCTGGGGGTTGAGGGCAGCAGGAGGGGCTGGACGGTGACAGTGGACAGAGTGGACATGAGGAATTTCCACTGGGTAACAACATCTCGGGAGAGGTGACACTCTAGAGAGCAGCCACGGGAAGAAGGTAGAAAGTGAAGGAAGGTGAGGCTCCGAATAACTGTCACTCATTACTTCATTCCACAGACATTCGTAACTCAAGCTGTTTTATTCAGTTCAGCTGCACAAGATAAAGTTGTGTAAGTAGAAGAGTTATTTAATATGCAGATCATCCTTAAAACCCATTTACCAGGTATGTGTGGGCCCAGCTGTGCTGAGACACAGGGTATACAGAAGGACTTACCTGACCTCTAATCCTTGACCTCTGGTGGCAGATTAACAGAATCCATCCCCTCACTTCCTAGCTGGGTGACTTTGGGCAAGTTACTTGACTTCTCTGGGTCTTTTGTTTCCTCATCAGTAAAAGACCATATGATAGTAATCATACCCACCTGGATTGTTGTGAGCACTTACTTATTGTGCATAAGCTGAATTCTGTGGCCCGTAGCCTAGGGCGGCTCCCAGCTGTCTCCCCTCACTAACCTGCAATGCGAACTTGTGACACTTACAACACAGACTCCACTCTTACCACCTGGACTGAAAGCATGGGGCAGGTGCACGGGCCACCCTGAGGCAGTGCCAAGGGGAAGCTGAATTGACGTACCCTTTGACGTGTCAAGTCTATTCTGGGCATCCCTAGACCCTGGCTCATGCCTGGCCTTTATCTGCTGGCTCGGGGTGGGGGGGGGGTTGGCCTGTCTGGCCTCTGCTGGCTCTTATACCTGCCTCTCCTTCCACAGCCTCCTGAGAACTGACTCCCCTCAGGCCTGAGTCCGAGTCACTTTCTCCAGGAAGCCCCCTGGCCTCTCCAGAGCGGGAAGTGGCCTTGCCTGCTCCCTGGCTCTGCTCACCTTCCTCCTTAGGCCTCGGGGCATCCGAAGGTGCTCCCTGTTTGTCTGTTTCTCCTGCCAGACTGTAGCCCTGGGGGCGGGCCAGGCTCTCACCCACCCCTGCACTCCCTGCCTTGGAGCCCCTTCCTCCTGCCAGTGAATGCTCAATGAATAGATGGGCAATGATAAGCAGGGCCAGGGCGGCCTCCGGCCTCCGCAATGGCTTAGAAGAGCACAGAACTTCAGAGGGAAGAAAGGCAGACCACTGCCGGGACACTCTCCTCTGCCCTCCAACGGTGGTTGGTTGGTTTGTGTGTTTTTCTTTTTAGGACTGGGTATTGAACCCAGGGACACTCCACCACTGAACTACATCCCCAGTCCTTTTTTATTTTGAGATGGGGTCTCACCAAATTGTTTAGGGTCCTGCTAAATCGCAGAGGCTGGCCTCGACCTTGTGATCCTCCTGCCTCAGCCTCCCTGGTTGCTGGGATGATGGGCATGTACCACTGTATCTGCCTTGGTGGCTGATTGTTAGCAGACAGTTTCAAGGGAAATGTGCTGCTGGAGTGATTTGCTGCTGGGGGCTCCCAAGCCTTGGCACTGTGAGCCAGCTTCCTCAGGGTTTGAGTTGGGCATGTTTGGTTACTTTGGAGCAAGAATCCCCTGGAGCTCCCCCCAGAAAAGGAGGAGAGCTGGTCTAGGGCTCTGTGAGGGCTAATGCTAGGGGACAGAATCCCAGGGAAAGCTAAGAACAGGAGAGCTGTAGGGCATGCATGTCCCACATAGCCCCTGGACCTCTTGCCCCCAGGAATTCACAGATCTTCATTTTAGGATGTGCTACCACGGAGATGGGGGCTCTCCTGGTGTGTGTGACTTGCCCATCTCCTGGTGTCTGATGGGGACTCTTTCCCAAGAGAGGCGCGGGGTTGGCCCAGCCCATCGCATTGTGCCAGTCATAGCCAGCGTGTCTCAGGGCAGCCCACAGAAGGACAGTCCTGACGGCAGAGCACACCCCCAGCCCAGTTGGTTGGGGTTGTTGAGGGAGGGTGACGAAGGCTGGAGTCCCCTGAGCTGCAGAGCTGGGGTTGGGCGGGCCCAGGACACATGCCCCCACGCCAGGGCTCCTCAGAGGCAGAGGCTGCACTACCACGGTCCCTGCTATGGTCCTCCTCCACATCACGAACACCCAGCACAGTGTTTACCACCTGCTACGGACCAGGTGTCAAGATGAAAAATAGGAATTCTGAATCTCACACAGGGGCTTTGGAGATAGATCAATGAGGCCATTTACACGAGAGGGCTTTGGCTCCTCAGGAAACACAGAGTGGCATAAATTTAGGCCTTTTCTCTGGCTGGACCCTCATGCCAATAACTCACCAGGGTTAATGAAAAACTTGCTTGGCCGGGTAGACGGCGGGACTGTGCAGGCTGCTGAGTTCAGAAAAGATTGTGACCAGGCGTGAGCTTGGCCCAGCCATGAGGCAGACACCTGCCTCGGGCCATCTTGGTCACAAGGCAGAGGGAGAGTTAACTGCGGCCAGCTGGGTTTGGGATTGCAGTAGCCAATTTACCCACCTGGTGAATGGGCAGCCCACCCGAGTGACACCTGGGGACCTGCCATCGCATCCGGAGCTCAGCTCTAGATCCCACGGTTCTGTCTGTCTGATGAATCCGGAGGACGGCGTTGCTGGAAGCAACGGGGAACACCAGCGCCCCGTGTGCGGCCTCCCCCCGCCCGCCCGGCCTCCTGCAAACCCTGCGGTGCTCCACAAACAGCACTGCTGTGTCACCGGACTGTCCTGCTTATCAGGGCAGTTCATGAGTCAGTGGCCTGAGACCTGCTGTCTTTGTCCATCAACACAAAAGGAATTGTCCCTTCCCTAGGTCCTTCTTGCTGCCTGCACTGGAAACGCTTCCAAACTGCTTGCTTCTGCGCATTCTCAGGCTGTGGACCCGCTGCGACCAGGCTGCGCCCCTCCTCAGTGAACTGCCTGGTCCTGGCTGTCAGTGACCTCCGGGTGCCTCCCCCCAATGTCCGGTCCTCTTTCTTCACCCAACTCACTGTCAGCCGCGCTTGTCGCCCCCTGTCACTCTCCCCCAGGGCTCTGCCAACTTGGCTTCCCCAACCCCGTTCCTGGGTGTGAGTTGCACCCCGCTGGGCGCCTTTTGCAGGTACTGGGTTTGGCAAAGTGCAGCCTGCAGGCCGAGAGCCACGTAGATAAAGCTCTATTGGAACACAGCCACGTTCCTTTGCTGCGTGTCCTCTGTGGATGCTTTTGTGCTAGAGTGGCAGGGTCTGGTAGCGGAGAGGAGAGCTACTGGTTCACAGGCTAAAAATAGTTACTGTGTGGCCCTTTATGGGAAAAAAAGATGTCGATCCGGCACAGACTCCACGGGGACCTGGTTTTCCCTCCTGCCCGGCTGGTCCCTCGGTCTGACCTCCTTTGCTTCTCCTGGTCCCTGTGCTCTCCGAACCTGCGGTCCTAGAACTCTTCCCTCCTCCATCTGTGCCTTGTCCTGGGGGCGGGGGGCGGGGGCACACCTACACTCACAGGCTTCAGAGCTTCTCCCCAAAACTCTAGGCACCTGTAGCCAACTGTTGACCCAGCATCTCCACTTAATCTCTGGCAGACTTCTCCAACTTAGCATGCCCCCAGACAAACTCCTGATCTCCCCTCTGCAAACCTGTTCTTCCTGAAGTTTTTCTCATTTCAGTTACTGGACATTTCTTTTCTTTTTTTTTTTTTTTCTTTTTGTTTTTGGTGGGGGGCACTGGAGATTGAACACAGGGGTACTTTACCACTGAGCTACAACCCTATCCCTTTTTTATTTTTTGAGACAGGGTCTCGCTAAGCTGCTTAGGGTCTCACAAAGTTGCTGAGGCTGGCCTTGAACTTTTTAATCCTCTTTCCTCAGCCTCCCTCCGAGTCACTAGAATCACAGGCATGCACCTGACGCCAACCATATCTTGTCCTTGCCTTTCCAGTTCACTCAGGGTGAAATCCAGATCCTTCCTGCCTCCTCCTATTCGAATACCTCTCTGATTTTATCTCCTTCAACCCACCTGGCCTGCTCAGTTCCAGCTAGAGGGGTCTCCCTCCGTCTCTCTGTGCCTTGACTAGCACAGCAGATTCCTGCCTCAGGACCTTTGTTCTTGCTCTTCCTTCTGCCAGGACCCCCCTACCCCCAGATACTTGTCTATCTCCTCCTCATGCGCCTCTTCCCTGAGTACCCTAAATGAAGTAGCTGCCTCCTCCCCCAGCACCGCCGCCCTGTCTTCTCAGCCTGTGTCTGTTTCCGAGTTCGTTGTCCGTCGTGCTTTCTCCTTATCAGCTGCATGAAGGCAGGCCTTTGTTTTTCCCTTTATACTCCCATCAGCTATGGCAGGGCTTGGCACAGAATAGTGCTCAATACAGTTAACTGTCTTTTCCTCTTTATATTCCTATGAGCCCTATCTTACAGGTGAGGACCTGGAGCCTTAGACTCCTAGAAGGTCAAAGAGGGTGGGAATGCCCAGATCTGGAATTTATGCCCAGGGCTGTGTTACTCCTCGTCCAGCGCTCCTTCTGCAGCTCTGTGCTGTTCTCCGTCCCTGAGAGTGGCAGTGAGGACTGTGGGAAGGTACCTGTCACCGCGGTGTAGAAGATTCTCAGACGCACTGAGAAATCATTGTGGGTCTTTGTTTTTCTATCATCCTATGATTTTGCCCAGCCACCCTAGGGATTTGAGAGAGAGAGAAAGAGAGGGTCCTCTAAGTGTGTCCTGCGGTGTGTTAGGTAGGACTTTCTTTGACTTTCCTCTAACAGAATTCCCATTGATCTCTAAGCCGTCTTTCCCTGCTTCCCCTCCCCATGGACCCACACCATCTTCATGCTGCTTTGGGATTCAGCATCTTTGGGGCCACCTGCCTCTAATGTAGGTGCCTGTGCCCTTTGGCCCCTCTTGAGTGTAGGTCAGCTCTAAACAAAGGCTTCAGAGGAGCAGAAGGTGGAGAAATCAGCAGTGGCTTTGCCCCGCCCCCTTGTAGAAAGTGACTGGGGATTGACTTTACTCTCCGGCCTCCTCCTGCCCTCCAGCCTCCTCTGGTTTCCAGAGCTGCGACATTCCCCTTGCAGGTCCTGCATGAGCTGTCTAAATCTTTTTCAGAGTAGCCTGAGTGGTGGGACAGGGAGGACAGGGAGGGTAGCACGTGCCAGGCCTCAGCCATCAGGGGAGGCCCCGTCCCATGCACCCCTCTCCACCTGTGATTCCTGAAGTCCTCTGCGGAAAGCCCAGCCCAGCCTCCCTGGGTCTTGGGAACCTCCTCCTTCCTTCCAGACCGCGCACTCTGGGGCTCACCTCCAGGTCAATGCTGGTGCCCTTTGGGGCCAGGTTCACTGTCAGCCTCTTCCCTCCTCACATCCTCCCACTCAGGAGGCCCCAGGCAGTGAGAGCAGCTGCTGGGGCAAGGGCCCACGAAGGCACCCTGCCCTCCTGCCCTCGTCGCCCCAGGCCGCATACCAGCCGCCCACTGCAAACAGACTGCCACAGTCAGACTTTGCTCGGGAGACTGAGTTTAATCCCGGCCTCGCCAGCGCCACCTTCTCCCGGACTGCAGGGCTGGGTTTAGCTTTAAATCTGCTTGCAAAGTATTTGGCTTTTTGTTGAGAGTCACAGGGGTCCCAAAGTTCATGTGACAAAGCAGGTTGTCACCCACTGAAGCCTGTTCCAGCTCTCTCCAGGTTGTTCCGGCTCCTAATCTTCAGAGTGGCTGTTTACTGCAGGTCCCTGGGTCTGCAGACTCCTTCTCCCTCTCCCCCACAACTGTCCCTGGAGGCACCTGGCCTGCCTGGGTGTGCTTGCATGATGGAGTGCTCTTGGGCCGGCCTCCGGTCAGCTCTGGGTGCAGGTCCTGATGGTGCCACACGCCTGCTGTGACCTCGAGCATGGAGCTCCCCAAGCATCAGGTGTGGAGGTGGATATGGTGGTGATAGCACCCACTTCAGAGGGTGGTGAGGGGGTGTCATGAGTGCAGGGTCATCTGTCCCTTAGCTGGGGCCTGGTGTCACTGCTGCTGATGTGGCTGATGCTGTAATCAATTGTTGATGTTCCCTCCTGAAGATGAACAGGTGGAGAGGGAGGTCACCTGCCATGGAGGTGTCCTGTGAGGGTAGGTTTGAGCTACTGAACAGAATCGAAGCTGCTGTTTTGTTTTGACAGCAGGGATTGAACCCAGGGGTGCTTTACTACTGAGCCACATCCCCGTCCTTTTATTTTTTTATTTTGAGGCAGAGACTCCCTAAGTCTCTGCCGAGGGTCTTGCTAAGTGGCCAGGCCAGCCTTGAACTTAAGATCCTCCTGCCTCAGACTCCTGAGTCACTGGGATTAGAGGCCTGTGCCACCACGTCCAGCAAAGCTCCTGCTTATTAAGGAAATGTCTGGGCCCAGGCTGGACTGTTTATTTACTATGTATTTTATGGGGTACTTAATGTATCATCACTGTTCACAATCACATATCTTTGACTTGGAGACCCACAATTGTCTTTTGATCAAGGACTCTGGCTGAAAGTCCTATCCCCCAATGCAGTTCAGCAAGACAGGGACCTGGGGTCTGTGGGATTTGCAATGGGACACGCAGGCATGCTTAGCATGCTCCATACAGGAGCCCACGTGGTCTTCACCACAAGCCCCAAGTGTGGCTATGATTGTGACTCTCTTAGAGAAGGGGCCATGGGGGCTCAGAGAGGTTGAGCAGCTTGCCCAAGACCACACAGCTGTGCTGGGCCTGCACCAAGCCCAGGTGATATGACACCAAAGGCCAGGCCCTCAAGAAGCCCCTTGGCTTACCTTGGCATTAGGTTGGATCCGGGACTTGTATAATGAATTACTGGATGAAGAACACCTTTGTAGCTTTTCTTTTTCTTTTTTTTCCCTTTGTTACTGGGGATTGAACACAGGGATGCTTTACCACTACACCACATCTACAGCCCTTTTAAATTTTTTAAAAATAAAAATAATTATTTTATGATCTTTTAAAATTTTGAGACAAGATCTCCCAATATTGCCGAGGGATCACTAAATTGCAGAAGCTGGCTTTGAACTCACGATCCTCCTGCCTCAGCCTCCCCAGTCACTGGGATCACCGGCGTGCGCCATGGTGCTGGGCTTGTAATTTTTTATTTTTATTTTATTTTTTTGGTACCGGGGATTGAACTCAGGGGCACTCGACCACTGGGCCACATCCCCAGCCCTTTTTTGTATTTTATTAGAGACAGGGTTTCACTGAGTTACTAAGTGCCTCGCCATTGCTGAGGCTGGCTTTGAACTCGCGATCCTCCTGCCTCAGCCTCCCAAGTACTGGGATTAAAGGTGTGCGCCACCACGCCCGGCTCCAGCTTATTTTTTTATAAAACACCTCCCTACAGGTTTCTCTCAGATGGTGTATTCTTCACACTTTCCTTGGAATGGCCTTGTCCTCTGGCTCCCCTTAATGTTTCTCTTTGTGGGTGGAAGAGAGCTGCAATCTAGTTCCAGGCAATTCTCGCTGATTTTGTCCAGACTTTGACGCCAACGTGGGTACGTGCCCACCTCCCTCCAGTAAAAAGAGCCAGGCCACCGGGCTCCACACCCCGCCCAGGAAACCTACCCTGGAGTGACAGCCCTGGTAGCTCTGACCACCCGCCCTCTTCATCGTAGGAGACACAGGGACCTGGAGCCCACAGCCCAGCTTGAAGAAACGTTAGGCCCGCCCTGGCTGCCAGGGCCCCTCCGCACTGGGCCTGCCACACCACCTTCCCTGGGTCATGCTGGGCCGCCCGCTCCTGGTGTTTGGAAGACAGATGGCCTATTCCCTTGAGCTGGCCACTGGCTCTGTGGATGGAGGAGCATGGTGCAGAGGCGGCTGGACCCCTGAGAACAGCTCTCTGCCTGGCCTTGGAGATCTGAGCGGGGGCTCCCAGCTCCCACGGTGCTCTTCTTCCTCTGAACCTCCATGCCTACACCTGTACCATGAATCACTGTGTGTTTTTACCTTTAAGTATCCTTGAGAAGGTTCCATAAAAAGCCAGGCGCGGTGGCACATGCCTATAACCCAGCAGCTCGGGAGGCTGAGGCAGGAGGATCAAGAGTTCAAAGCCAGCCTCAGCAATGGTTAGGCACTTAGCAACTCAGTGAGACCCTGTCTCTAAATAAAATACAAAAAAGGGTTGGGGATGTGGCTCAGTGGTTGAGTGCCCCTGAGTTCAATCTCTGGTACCAAAAAAAAAAAAAAAAAAAAAAAAAAAGATTCCATGAATAAATGTCTGGGGGTATCAGGTATTGTGCCCAGCGAGGTTGGCCAGGGGAAATCTGGGCTTCAGATAAAAATGGGGGTGGGAGGGGCCCCTTCAGAGCTTTAGCCATGGCCAGGCCCAGGCCCCAGCACTTTGTATGAACTAATTTTATTATTTATACACTACATATAAACTAATTTAATCCTTACAGCAAACCTAGGAGGCAGCTACTGATATTATTCACATTTTACTGTTCAGAAAAACAGCACAGAGATGGGATGCAGCTTGCCTAAGGTCACACAGCTAAGATACCAGAAAGCTGTTCTGACACCGGGGAGAGCCTTTTCCATTTACTCCCCCTGCAAAACAGCACAACTGTTGGTCAAGCATGTGTCGGCCACGTTAACCTTTTCTTAATATGAAATCTTGCAAGGAAACAAGTACACAGGAGCACCTGGGTTGAAAGGGAGGCGGTGCGTGCTGGCCCGGCCCCTCCCCACCCCTCTCCTATCAGAGCATCTGAGACTGGAGGGGCTCCTCAGGGTGCAGGCCGAGAACACAACAGCAACATCCCCAAGAGCCGACGGGGGCTGAGCTCAACCAGTTCTTGGAATTTGCAGAGCTGGACCTTATCTACGGCCTGCTGGTGAACGGCCCGCAGTCCTGCATAAACCCAACTCCCCCTGTCGCACAGGCCTGACCCTCGCTTGCCCGCTCCCGCTCCCTGTCCTCCTGATGTCCATTTGTGGGCGTCAGTAACCCCTCTTCTTTCAGCCCTGACCCCCTTCCTTCTCTCCAGGCTCACCCCCGCTCTGTCCAGAGTCAGTCCCTCCTTCCTCCTCTTTGGCCACTCAGGGACACGGGAGCCCAGGCGGCAGCAGAGGGAGGGCAGGGCTGGCTCCCGGCTCTGCCACATCCTGGCCTTTTCATCTCAGGAGTTCCGTAAACAAGCTGCTCATTACAGTCCATTTTACAGATGGAGAAACTCTAATCATGGTGATGACATCGCATAGCAAGAGCCTTTCATCTGTGGATCACAAAGAACTCCTTCTGTGCGCTAATTAGAAGTCCCAGAGGAGGAGTCGCCTTGCTGTTGCCAAGCTGCAGCCTGGGAGGAGACTCAGGATTAGGACATCAGCAATGTCTGGCTCAGCGGGGCACAGGGGCTCACCTCTGTAAGCCCAGCCACTCAGGAGGCTGCAGCAGGAGGATCAGAAGGTTGAGGCCAGCCTCAGCAACTTGGGGAGATCCTGTCTCAAAATAAGAAGTAAAAAGGGCTGGGGATGTGGCTCTAGTAGAGTGCCCCTGGTTCAATCTCCAGCATGGCAGATACCTCCAGATACCATCCACATTAGGACTCTTCTGTAACCGCGGAAAGGAAGGAGACCGTGATCCACTCCAAAGTAGCAATTGATGGGCTCCACAGTGACTGGACACGGGGAACATGGACCAGAAAGGGGGTTTGGTCTGTCTGTGAGGTTTCCAGACAGGTCTCCAGGGGTCTGGAACACATGCAAGCCTCCATTTTCCATGCTCTACGTGGCCCTGGGGAGTTTTTAAAAATGCTTGTGCCTCAAATTCTGCTGCGATTGCCCTGGAGTGCAGTCTGCTGCGGCCTCTCCTGTGCTGGTAGAGGCAGCAGGAGCTGAGCACGCCCTCAGCATTCAAGGTGTGGCCCGCAACCTGCGGCATCCACAGCACCTGAAACCTTGCTGCAAATGCAGATTCTCAGGCCCCACCAAGGTCCACAGAAGGCACATTTGCACCCAAGTGCCTCTCAGACTTCAGTGTGCCAATGTGCTATCTGGGTATCTTGTCGAAATGCAAATGTTTTAGGTCTGAGATCTGCCCTGGGCCACTAGGTGGTCAGCAGGCTGGTGACTTTCTTTGGCACCAGGGATGGAACTCAGGGTCGCTTAACTACTGAGCCATTCCCCCAGCCCTTTTCTACTGTTTTATTCAGAGACAGAGTCTCAGTTGTTAGGGTCTCACTAACTTGCTGAGGCTGGCTTTGAACTCATGGTCTCCTGCCTCAGCCTCCCAAGTCACTGGGATTACAAGTGTGTGCCACTGCACCTGGCAGTAAGTGATGCTTTTTTTTTTTTTTTTTTTTTTTTTTTGGTACCTGGGATTGAACTCAGGGGCACTCAACCACTGGGCCACCTCCCCAGCCCTTTTTTGTATTTTATTAGAGACAGGGTCTCACTGAATTGCTGAGTGCCTCACCATTGCTGAGGCTGGCTTTGAACTCCCGATCCTCCTGCCTCAGCCTCCCAAAGTGCTGGGATTACAGGCGTGCGCCACCGCGCCCGGCTAAGTGATGCTTTTTATAGTGGGGATTGAACCCAGGGACACTTTACCACTGAACCACATCCCCAGCCCTTTTTATTTGAGACAGGGACTTGCTACGTTGCCCAGGCTGGCCTGTAACTTCAGTCCTCTAGCCTCAGCCTCCCAGGTGGCTGGGATCATAGGCGTGTGCCACCACGCCTGGCCTGGATTTTGCCTTTTAACTCTGAATCTCATCCTTCCTTTCATGCAGGCTGGCCAGGCATCCCTAGCCTTGCTTGAGTAAGTCTTACAAACTGGAGGCTAAGGTGGGGAGTTGTGAGGCCCCCCTCTAACCCAGAGCTCCAAAGCCAGCAGACAGCCCAGCTGGGCCGGTGACTGACCTCATCCTCTGGCATCAGATGCCGGGCTGCGGGGATCAGGGTCATGAGCCTCCATACCCACTCACTAGCTGAATGACAGCTCTCCAGGCTGTGCAAGGGGAGGCTGGGGAGCAGGGGCCTTGTGGGAGGAGAGGAGAGCAGTGGTGGACCAGTGCCCGTTCCCCTGGCTCTGAGAAACCTTCTAGGGAACTCTAAAAAACATCAAGCCTGTCTCTCAGCCCTGGCTTCTGTTCCGGCTGGTCTGTAGGTGGCCTGTGCTCCCAACTTTCTAGAAGCTATCCCAGTGATTCCACATGTAGCTGAGGCCGTCCTCCTCTGTCTCCCTCCTGGGCCAAAGGACAGTCTTGTCCTGCATGGAGAAGGCCTTGTGACTGCTCAAGTCCCTCCTCCCGGGGCCAGAAATAAGTCCATTTTCCCTGGGCGGCCAGCAGCAGGGGGGACGCTGGCTCAGAATCCCAACTCACCTCCTTTATTTAGGATTGCCAGATGGGGGTGTGGGATGGGGGGGAAGGTGCCCAATTAAATTCCAATTCCAGATCCATCACAAGTAATTTCTAGCACAAGCATGTCCCAGTGCAATATATGCGGCATATTCATACAAAAAAAAATATGTTGTTTATCTGAAATTCAAGCTAACTGGGTGTCCTATATTTTAATCTGGCAACCTAAATTCTTCCCAGTAATCAGGACATCCAAAACGAGGCCGCCGGAGGTGAGGGTGTCTGCACCTGGTTTGGGGCATTCAGCTCTGTCAGGGGAAGCTGCCAGGAGAGTCTGGGTTTCGGGTTCCCTGGTCAAGACCGCCTCAGATGGGCAGACACAGGGACTTCCTTGTCTTCTTGGCCACAGAGTCGGTTTTCCATGAGTGCGTCTCCCGTGAGCAGGAGAACCGGTTCCTCCTCTTGCTGGCACCCGCAGCGAACCCAGGGACAGGGCCCGGCCAGAAACCGGGAACCCAGAATCGGAACATGGAAAGATTTTTTTTTTTTCCTTTCCTCCTGAAACCAAGTAAGATGAGCCCAACTGCTGTATATAAAATTCGGCAGAAATGGGGAGACGGCACATTCCGAGAAGGCTGGAGCGGGGCGGGCTTCACCTAGGAGCGCCCCGCGCACGCCAGCCCAGGAGCGCTAGTCGCTGAGCGGAGGCCGGGGCGGCCATCTAAACTGCAAGGGTAGAAATCAGGGGATGAGATGCCTGTTCATTCACGCAGGAATGTTCCTTTCCCACCCACTGTGTGCGGGCACTGGGTGTGCAGCTTCTCCCTCTATGCGGGGACCACGCCTGCAGGCCACCACAGCGCACCGCACCCAGCGCGCTGATGAGGGTGGGCGCCAGGGGCTCTGGGACCCTGGAGGGATGCTCCAGAGGCGAGGCTCAGGAAGGGTGCCCCAGAAGAAGACCTGAAGCACAGGTGGGGGTTGGGGGTGAACAGCGTGGGAGGGGAAGAGAGGTCTCCAGGCAGAAGACGCGGCATGTGCCCAGCTGGGAGAAGGCAGGGAACATGAACATGGACCTTCGGGAGGCTGAAGCTGCGGGGTCCAGGAGGGAGGGAGACTGGGGGGCTGAGCAGGGCCAACGAGACACTGGTGGAGTGGAGTCAGGGAGGCCCAAGTTGGGGCAGGTGTCCATGCGAGAGGGGCCGTGGAGCTGCCTAGGTGGCAAAGGGTAGAGAGAAGGGGGGACGTGGACGTGCTGAAGAGGCAGTAAGGATGTAGGACTGGGAGAGTCCACAGGATGTGCGGAGGGCGGGAGGTTGGGGTCCGGATGGTTCCCGGGATAGGAGATGCCTCTCCAAACCAAGCTGGCCCCTGAGCTCCAGGCTTGAGGTCCCACTTCCTTCCTGACCATCCAACCAATAGGCTTTTCCAACTGGATGTGGCAGTAGGGGAGGAAACACGTGGGTTCTCTGCCTGGGGCCGGGCAAATTAATTGGACAAAAAGACAGATTAACAGGAATTTAATTTTCTTTCTTTTTTTTTTTTTTTTTTTTTTTTTTTTTGGTGCTACTAGGGATTGAACCCAGGGATGCTCTACCACTGAGCTATATCCCTAGCCCTTTTCATTTTTTTATTTGGAGACAGGGTCTTACTAAGTTGTTGAGGCTGGCCTCTAATTTGGCAATCTTTCTATCTCAGCCTCCCATGTCACTGGGATTACAGGCTGACACCACCATGTTTGGCTATTTATATTAACATTTTATTTATTTATTTATTTATTTATTTATTTATTTATTGCTTTGATTGGTTTTATTGTGCTGAGCCAGGTTCTCCCTATGATGTCCAGGATTGTCTCAAACTCATGGGCTCTAGTGGTCCTCCCACCTCAACCTCCGAAGTTGCCACCATGCCCAATGTATTTTAGTCTTTGAGGCATTCATGAGAATCTCAAAGAAAAGGAAGTGAAAGTTCCCCCAAAGCAGTGAGGTCAGAGAGATTATGTACCATTTTAACAAAGAGTGATGAATTTGTAGAGAAAGGAAAAGGTTTTGAGATTCTGAGAGGCAGATTCTGGAAAGGAAAGTATGTGAGGGGACCAAATGGGAGAGCAGGGGACTTGAGAAAAGTTTATTCTTCAGAGAGCCCTGCATGATCACCTGTGTCCTCGTCCTGGTGCTGGAGAGGGGTTGGGGACACCTTCCCAAAGGAAACTCTATGCCCTGCTTATAGACAGGCACGGTGCACACCCCTGCAACCCAGGTTCTCAGGAGGCTGAGGCAAGAGGATGGCAAGTTCAAGGCCAGCCTCAGCAACTTAGTGAGATCTGGTCACAAAGAATAAAAAGAGGTGGGGTGTAGTTTAGTGGTACAGCACCCCTGGAGTCAGTCCCAGTGCTAAAAAAAAAAAATTAAAAAAATGTTTTTTGTTGAAGAACCTGAAGCACAGCAGAGCTAAGTAACTTCACCAAGACTTAAGAAATGGCACAGGGGCTGTGGGTGGAGCTTAGTGGTAGAGCATTTGCCTAGCATGCATGAGGCAATGGGTTCGATTCTCAGCACTGCATACAAATAAATAAAATAAAGGTCCATCAACAACTAAAAATAAAAAATAAAATAAAATAAATGGCACAGCCTTGTCTCAGAACCCAGGAAGTCGGGCTCGGGGGATCACACATGAGGTGAATGCGGCTACTAGGATACGCCCCTCGGCATCGCTCAATCCGGCTCCTTCCTTTGCAACCCCTCAGGCCTCTGCTCCTCCAGGAAAATGACTTGACATCCATGCAGCTTAACTGGATAGATTTTTTTCCCCCCACCAACAGCTTCAAAACACCATACTCAAACTGTGTTCCGGGTCCACACTTCAGTAGCAGTAACATGGTGATAGAAGTTATGCTCTCAAAAGGGATCCACAGCTCGGTGTGCTTGGGAAATGCTCGACAGAGCAAGGCCCACTTGCTTGGTGAGCTGCAGGACTTAACAGGGACTTTAAGTACTGCTGGGCATCACACTGAGAATCTCTGTGTGGGAACTAGAAAAGGCGGTATTTCTCAAACACACCGAGTCAGGGGATCCTTCCCTTTTGTTTTCAAGAGCATCTCATAGCACTTGTGTTCCATGGAATATAGTTTGGGAAATTGACCTGGGTACCAGCCTTGAAGCAGGATGATGGAGAGGCCGGGGAGACTACAGAAAAAGGGGGCAATTTGAACCCATAGTTTGGCAGTAAAAGCCAGAAGTTTGAGAAACGGTTCAGCAAGAACAGGAAACTTACCTAACTCAGAGGTCACAGGAGAGGGCAGACTGCAGCATGGATTTTGTTTGGCCTTCACTGGGAAAAAAAAGGAGCTTCCAGGGAGAAATTTACATAAATGCTCCCTATCAGAGCCTCAGCTAACCCTGGGCTCACATTGTTAGGTGACAGTAACTGGCTGTCTTGTTTGGAGCAGCTAGATTTGCTCAATTTGTTGCAATCCTGGGCTGCTCCCTATTGTAATATAATTGGCCTATTTCTGTCATTATATTACACGGAAGTGTTTGAGTTTGTGACTCTGATTATCTTCTCCACCAAGAATGCCGAGTAACCTAAACCTAATGACATCTTGTAAACTACTTAGAAACTGCGATGATAGTAGCTTATATTCAGTAACTACCACTCAGGCACTTTTAAAAATAACTTGTTCTTTTTTACCCTGGTTGTAAAACAATTACTCATACTGATTGTAGAAAACTCTGAAACAGCCAGGCTTGGTGGTGCACAACAGTAATTCCAGCAACTCAGGAGGCTGAGGCAGGAGGATTGCAAGTTTGAGGTCAGCCTCAGCAGTTTAGCAAGACTTTGTCTCAATAAAATTAAAATTAAAAGGGCTGGGGATGTGATTCAGCGGTAGATCCCCCTTGGGTTCCATCACCGGTGCAAAAGAAGAGAAAAAGAATCCTTGGAAATATGGGGAAGTATGAATTAAAAATATGCATGATAACTGATTCAGAGATAACAACAATAAATCTTCTGATATATTCCTTTGCATCTGGACATCTAAGTTTTTAATCATATTTTGGATCCAAACCTATTTCTTTGCATCTTGCTTTATTCATGGAACATTCTTTTTTTTTTTTTTCATTTGGTACCAGAGATTAAACCCAAAGACACTGAACCACATTCCCAGACCTTTTTTTTATTTCTTCTTATTATTTTATTTATTTATTTATTTTTTGTTGTTGTTCCAGGGATTGAACCCAGGGTTGCTTAACCACTGAGCCACATCCCCAGCTTTATTTTATATTTTTTATTTAGAGACAGGGTCTCACTGAGTTGCTTAGGGCCTCACTAAATTGCTAAGGCTGGCTTTGAACTTGGAATTCTCCTGCCTCAGCCTCCCAATTGCTGGGATTACAGGCATGTTCCACCATGCCAGGCTTTCATGGAACATTCTATCAGTCAAAGTGGTTTGCTCTATGACATTGCAGTAGTTCAGCTTCTAAGAAAAGTCATTTTATAAAAATTATTTACAATGGCACCAGGGAATTTAGAGTCCAGAAAAAGTTTTTGACTCTCAATAACAAAGACATTTTTTTTTTCCTGCTGAAATGTCTTAAAGTTGATGTTCTTGCTGGGCGCGGTGGCACACACCAGTAATCCCAGCACTCGGGAGGCTGAGGCAGGAGGATCATGAGCTCAAAGCCAGCCTCAGCAATGGTGAGGCACTTAGCAACTCAGTGATACCCTGTCTCTAAATAAAATACAAAAAAAGGGCTGGAGATGTGACCCAGTGGTTGAGTGCCCCTGAGTTCAATCCCCGGTACCACAAAAAACACAACAACAAAAAAAAAACCTTTTTCATTAGAAAAAAGTTTAGAGATTCCCCCCTTATGTTAGGGGCATAAATAGTAACTAAGTTTGGTACTTCACTGAGAATCCCAGCATCCTGTAAGTGAGAGGGCTTTTTGCAGACATCCTTGTAACCTGCTTCTTGAAACAGGAATCCCCTCTACAGGTCATGGTAAGCAAGTGTCCATTTTCAACATGAAAGTCACCTGAGATAAGAAATCTGCTACCACCAGGCATGGTGGTGCACACCTGTAATCCCAGCAATTTAGGAGGCTGAGGCAGGAAGAGCACATATTCAAGGCCAGCCTGCGCAACTTAGGAGACCCCCACCTCAAAATGAAAAGTTCTGGGGATGTGGCTCAGTGATAGAGCACCTCTAGGTTAGATACCCAGTTTAAAAAAAAAAAAAAAGTGGGGTGCAGCGGTGCATGCCTGTAATCCCAGCAGCCAGGGAGGCTGTGGCAGGAGGATTGCAAGGCCTTAAGCAACTTAGCAAGACCCTGTCTCTAAAAACAATAAAGGCAGAAGTGGGTTACTATGAAGTTCTTCCTTACCCTGAAGCAAAGTGTCTTCTGTTGACCTCTTCCTGGTCGCCCAGTTCTGCTAAGTCTAATTCTTTTCCATATGACACACTTCAAAGTATTTCAAGAAAGCTATGATGTTACCAAGCAATCTTTTCTTTTCCAAGATAAGCATCTCTAAATTTTTCATGTTTCTGATATAGCTTGGCTTCCAGATGTTTCTGGAAACTCAGAATGGTTTTAGGATTACATAAAATAAAAACAGAGCTAAATAAAAATAGCTTTGAATCAGACAAGAACAAGGAAGGAAAAGGAGACTGAGATATAGTAGGTCTCATTCATGTCACCTTGATTAATACTGCTGCCTACTGAACAGAGCACTGGTTCAGATTTATTGTCCTGCAGGTGCCAAAAAGCTAACCTCAAATTGGCTTATGCAAAGCAAATAAGCAAATACTTTAATAAGGAACTGAAAAGCCCAGGAGTTGTCTTGGCCTCAAAATAAACTTGATACGGGAACTCAAATAATGCCTCTTGTTCTTAGTTTCTTTTTACTTCTCAGCAATGCCATCTCTGGATTCCCATCATTCTTGGTTAAATTTTTGGTGACCCCTGCAACTCCAGGTTCACCTCTTCCCAAGTTCAAGTTCCTCAGGAAGGAGCACCTGATGTTCAAATCAAAGTCTCATTATATCTCATGGCCCTGGCGGCCTCCCCCGCCTCTCTCTGAACCCAGGATTGGGCCAGGGACATGAGTGTCCTTGTTGGCCAAGCTGACGTCCCCCATCACCTCTGAAGCTAAGGGTGGTGACACCCCCACCCCAAATATGTGGGTGATAGTGGGGGAGAGGTGGTTCCCAGAAGGGAATGTGGATCCTGCTGCCCAAAGGGACGGGCAGGGGGGCCACCAAGCCAGCTGCGCTTGTTGATTTATTTATTTATTTTTAACTCCCCATTTAGAGACAAAGAACCAAAGCACAGCTGAAGGAAGCCCTTTGTCCAAGGTCATGCACTTAGAAGGTGGCCAAGCTGGGACGCCCGTGCGCTTGACCGAAAAGCCGTTCTTTTTGCTCCCCCAACGCGGTGTCTGCGGAGTCCAGGAAAGTTCTGTTGACTGCAGCTGAACCATAACCAAAGCTTCTCCTCTTGCAATGATTCAGTGACTTTGAGTGACACAGTACCTAGTGCTAAGCCCTGGTGATTGATCAACTCTCCCGGATTGTTTGAGCTCAGTCGCCCGCGTCACCTGGGGTTTCTGGTGAAGGTTCTGGACAGACTCTATGATGGACCGCTGAGCTCATCAGCATCTTCCCAGAACCCAGGTGTGCAGCCCCTGCCTGGAAGCCAGTCACCCCTTCGTCTTGATTTTCATTTCCTGGTGGTGACCTACCCCTGTCTGTCATGGGTCTGAAGTGGCCTCAGCAGTATGTGTCTAGTGGAGGGACAGCAAAGTGCAGCCTGTGATGTGCCTGCGGCAGGGCAAGGCAGGTGCTGCCAGGCCCGTTTGAGGATGGAGACGTGAATGCCTCTATTGCCAAAGGCACTAGCCCCCTCATCATCGTGCAGAGCATCTCGCACTTTTCCCATCTGTCTGTCCTGAACACATTTGAAGTGCCACCCTCGGTGGAGCTCAGAAGTTGAACTATGTCCCTCATCCACAGCAGAATAAACTCTAAGGTAAGTATGCGCATGTTTACACGGGGAGTACTATGCAGCTGTTCAAGGGGATTAACTGAGGTGATCGCCTGTCAGTATGAGCAAATCCCAAAAATGTAATGTTGAGCAAAAAAGCAAGTTGTAGAAGGTTGCATGTAAAATCAGGGCACATTTGCTGTAAGGTTATATAAGATGTATAGGCATAAACACATGCATGGGCATTTCAAGATGGTAGGAGCAAGAAGAAAGGGTTCAAATGGTAAAGAGGAAATGGAGCCATCAATTTTATTTGTAATGTTTTCTTTCTTATTTTGCAGGCCTTGTGCATGGTAGGCAAGGTTTAACCAGACTTGTTTTTTTTTTTTGTTGTTGTTGTTTTTAAGAGGTTCTTGCTAAGTTGCGGAGGCTGGCCTTGAACTTGTGATCCTCCCATCTCAGCCTTCCAAGTCACTGGAATTACAGGAGTGCATCACCGTTCATGGCTGTACTGCATTGTTTCTTAAGCTGGCACATGTCTTTAATCTCATTGACTGGGGAGGCTGAGGCAGGAGGATCACAAGTTCAAGGCCAGCCTCAGCAATTTGGTGAGGGCCTAAGTAACTTAGGGACCCTGTCTCAAAAAAATAAAATAAAAGGCTAGGGACATAGCTCAGTGGCAAAGCACTTGCCTTGCACGTGTGAGGCCTTGGGTTTAATCCTCAGAAAACTGCTGTCCCCCAAAAAAAAGATAAAAAGAAAATTCTTGACAATGATCTTGTCTCTCTTCCGGTCATGAGGGGCTTCCACTTCTCAGGTGCTGCAGAGGCCCGAAGTCACTGGCAGCCCCTGGCTCCTGGGCTAGCTTAGGCCGAGGAGGGTGAGCACTGTCTACAGAGATGATCGGGAGGCTGCAGGTGCCCCCTGAGCTCTCAGAAGAGCTTGAAGATCCACGGAGAGTCGGCACCACGGGACCCACTGACTTTGACAATCAAGACGCCACCGCTGACCTGGGAAGCCACCATGGGAAAGAGGGGCGCCTGCCAGGAGGACAGTAGAAGTAGCCGCCGTAGCCTCCCTCCCCAGTGGGCCCCCGTGCCCGGCAAACCTAGAGCCTGGTGACTTTCTGGCCTCTGCAGGGAGGAGGACGCAAGGGAGAGGGGGACGTTCTGATCCTTCGTGTCCCTCCCAGGAGCCACGTGGTGGCTTCACCACCCAATCCCCTCCCCTCCCTAGACCACCTGGCTCTCCACCTTTGCCCCCAGCATCTATTTTCCACCCTCAGTCTCCATAATGGACTGGTGGTGGCAGTCGGAGGAACTCTAGTGGCAAGCAGGGTGCAACTCAGCAGGCACCGTCATGAGGTGTCACCCTGCGCATGCAGGACTCGGGCCCAGGGCTGGGACAAATGCACTAGAAAGAAACTTGGTCAGGGCTATAATCCCAGCACTTGTGAGGCTGAGGCAGAAGGATCGCAAGTTCAAAGCCAGCCTCAGCCATGGCGAGGCACTTAGCAACCCAGTGAGAGCCTGTCTCTAACAAAATACAAAAAAGGGCTGGGGATGTGGCCCAGTGGTCGAGTGCCCCTGAGTTCGATCCCCCGGTACCGGTACACAAAAAAAAAAAAAAAAAAAAAAGACACTTGGCCATGAACTCAGACTGTCTCAGACCATGTTCTAATGGTCTTGCTGCTTACGACAGGGTGACCTCGGTAGGTGCCTTCACCTCTCTGTCCTTTGGTTTTCTTATCTGCATGGTGGGGAAGGGGAAGACGATGATAAGCCCTTCTAACTGGGCTGTTGCAAAGACGAAAAGAGACAGAAATAGCAATAGTAGAGAAACAGCGGAGCAGCCACGCCCCAGCACGGCACCTGGAGCAGTGTGAGGAACGCTTTGACTGTCACGACAGCACTGGAGACAGTCCTTTCGTCCTCGTTGCCGTCTAGACAAAGTCTCTCCTCACGCAGGATGGACTAAGCAGGGGGAACCTCAAAGTCATTTTTTTTTTTTTTTTTTTTTTTTTTGGTACCAGGGATTGAACTTAGTGGCACTCGACCACTGGGCCACATCCCAGCCCTTTTTTGTATTTTATTACAGACAGGGTCTCACTGAGTGGCTAAGTGCCTCACCATGGCTGAGGCTGGCTTTGAACTTGTGATCCTCCTGCCTCAGCCTCCCAAGTGCTGGGATTACAGGCGTGCGCCACGGCGCCTGGCTTCGAAGTCATTTTTAGCTGTTAACTCCAGGAGAGAGCAAGGGTGAGGGGGCGAGTGGAGAGAGAGGGGGGAACCCGCAGCAATGCCCCATCTAGTCAGCTGGCAACCATGAATTGCCGTGGGCAGGGCTGGGGCCCCGCTGAAGGCTGGGAGGGCCACAGGAAAGGAAGAAAGCCTCCAGCCAATCAGGTTGGACTTGAGGAATTCTTCTAGGAGCAGGACTCCCTGTTTCAGGAAGCTGCAATGCACTCCACCCTGTTAGAAAGCCAAGCAATCCACTCTCAATCCCCAGGTGCCCAAAGGTGCAGGCTGGGAGGGACCTTGGAGATGAAGGCCAGGGTCCCTTTCTTCTCTGGTTGGAACCCACTGCTCTGGCTTCCCAAAGAGCTTCTTGCCCTCCGTCTCCTGAGTAGAAAAATCCATTTGACTGTGCTTAGGTGTGTCTGCTCTGTTGGATCCCTGTGGGCAGCAAGTACAGGGGTGTTCAATCCAAGCCAGACAAGGAGGCCGAGGCAGGAGGATCACAAGTTTGAGGCTAGCCTCAGCAATGTGGCAAGACCCTGCCTTAAAATGAAAAAAAATACGAAGAGCTTGGGACAAAGCTCAGGGGTAGTGTGTCTCTGAGATCAATTTCCAGTACCAAAAATAGAAACAAAAACTGTTAAAGACATGCTTGTATCCATCTGAGACTTTCACACAAAATATGTGCAGTGACCGCAATTTCACTTAGAATTCAGGAACTCTTTCAAATAAATGTGTATCTTATTAAATCACGTGACTGAGGAAAGAAATCTACTGAATTATGCTATGTCATATACAAAAAAAAAATTTAAAAAAACACTATGAATCTCACTTATATATGTAACTATAATGCACCAGTTGAGCCAGGCACAGTGTTGCAGGCCTGTAATCCCAGTGACTCGAGAGACTGAGATAGGAGGATCCTAAATTCAAGGTCAGCCTGGGCAATTTAGTGAGACCCTGTATCAAAATAAAAGATGAAACATAGGGCTGGAGATGTAATTTGGTGGCAAAGGACTTCTGGATTCAATCCCCAGTACTAAAAAAGAGTGCACTAATTAAAATAATAACCACAGCTGGGCACGGTGGCTCATACCCGTAATCCCAGCGACTCAGGAGGCTGAGGCAGGAGGATCACAAGCTCAAAGCCAGCCTCAGCAACTTGGCAAGGCCCTAAGCGACTTAGTGAGACCCTGTCTCAAAATAAAAACTGGCTGGGAATGTGGTCCAGTGGTCAATCCCTGGCACCAAATAGATAGATAAATAAATGATAATAGAACCATGATGATAGGAGGGACATCAGCAGAGCAATCAGAAAAGTGGGAGGGAGGAGCAAAGGGAAAAGGGAGGTCCCAGGAAATGAGACTGATTAAATTATGTTATGTGCATGTAAGAATAAGGCATAATGAATCCCACTATTATGTACAATTATAATCTGCCAATGCAAAAAAATTCAAGTTGACTATATGTACCTTTGAAAAATAGCAGTAGACAGAATGCAAACAGTACTCAGCCTTCAGATAATGAGTGTTTGCACAAGAGGACGGGGTCTTGGTCTCTGCCTTGTTCCCAGGACACGAGAAGGGAGATCTGAGTGCCCAGCCCCCAAGACTTCCACACCAACCAGGCGGGGCCTGCTACATACTTTGCAGGGCTCAGTGCAAAAGGACAATGTGCCCCCCCCATACAATTTTATCATGAATTTTGAGGTAGTGACAGCAGAGCATAAAGCAAAGCACGGGGATTTTCTAAATGGGGGATCCTGGGTCACACACACCTGAAGCCAGCCCTGCTTCAAGGGCACTCTTCCCAGACAGGAGAGAACTGAGGATGCCGGGCAATAGCCACACGACTGGACTCCCCCGCTGAGCAGGCTGGTGAGTGGTTCTTGGTGGAGAATCACAGCACATGCCGCTCAGGGGGCGCCTGGTGCCCATCTTCTGTTCTTCCTTCCTATAAAGATTTATTGAGCATTTTCTCAACATGGGGCCCCTGTGAAAGAGATGGTTCCAGGCTTCAAGATGCTCATGATCAAGAGAGCCAGCAGCTCCAACGCAACGAGATCTGGGTGCAAGGAAGGTGTGCAGAGGGTGCATTCGGAGAGTGGACCCGAGCTGGCCTGAGGGACAAGGAAGGTTCCTGCAGTGGCCCTGGCGTTCAGTGGGGAGACAGGGCCCCATCGGTGTTTTAGAAAGCACACAGGCACAGGGAGGAAGGAGCCAGGCTGGGACCAGGGAACCCGGTGGTGGGAGTGCCTCCTGCCCTGGCCACTCAGAGCTGGGTCCCCCACTACAGCCACCGTGTCTGGAAGGGAGTGGACTCAGGGCTAGTTCAGAGATGGCATCAGGGAAGGCTGCTCACTGGGGGACCGGGCAGAGGTGGATGTGGATGTGAAGTAGATTCTAAGATGACTAATTGGCTCTGATTTTTTTTTTTAAGCTTTATACTTGCATGCATGCATGGAAAGTGATTTCAGCCCCTCCCTTCCCTCCCTCCTACTCTGAGTTTTGACAATTAATCAGCAGATAAATGGACAGAAGAAAGCCAGTTTGGAGGGAAGGATTATGCTTGTTATTAATGATATATTTCATCTTCCCTGGTACCTTTCTCTCTCCCACCCTGCTCCACCCCAATCAGCATGCACAGAAAAAACACAAAAGAATCACCCACCCTCAGTGGAAATAAGGCAGAGTTAGAAAACTCAGAAGAAAAGGGAATATATCAGTTACTCTACCTCTGAAGCAATCAAGGTGCTACAACTGAGGAAAGAGAAACGAAGGGCTTAAAATTCTTCCTAGGTCTCATCGAGGGTAATCAGCCAAATACAATTCTATTTTTAAAAAACAATAATAATGCCTGGTGGACATCTGTAATCTCAGTGACTCGGGAGGTTGAGGCAGGAGATTCACAAGTTCAAGGCCAGCTTCAGCAACTTAGTGAGAAAATAATAATAATAATAATAATCCCTAGCTCTTCTTGCCAGACATTTGTTTGTCCCTTTAAGGAACTGGGATAGATAAATGCAGGCATGTCAATTAAAATGGGTGGGGGAAAGAGAGGGGGCAAGAGGGTAGGAATGATGGTGGAATGAGTTAGACATCATTACCCTAAGTACAGGTATGAAGACATGAATGGTGTGAAAATACTTTGTGTAGAACCAGTGACTTGAAAAATCACTCTCTATATATGTAATATGAAATGAGTTGCATTCTGCGAGCATGTATAACAAATTAGACTAAGTAAATAAATAATTAAAAAATAAAAATAAAATGGGTGGGGGAAGGTGGATGATCTTTTTACAGTTCAGCTAATTTTTCTTTTTATACTGAAGATTGAACCCAGGGGTGCTCAACCATTGAGCCACATCCCCAGCCCTTATTTACATTTTATTTAGAGACAGGGTCTCACTGAGTTGCTAAGTGCCTCGCCATTGCTGAGGCAGCTAAATTTTTAAATTAAAAAAATACCCTTAGCCGGGCGCGGTGGCACATGCCTGTAATCCCAGCACTTGGGAGGCTGAAGCAGGAGGATCGCGAGTTTTCAAAGCCAGCCTCAGCAATGGCGAGGCACTTAGCAACTCAGTGAGACCCTGTCTCTAATAAAATACAAAAAAGGGCTGGGGATGTGGCCCAGTGGTTGAGTGCCCCTGAGTTCAATCCCCGGTACCAAAAAAAAAAAAATACCCTTACTAGTCTGATTGCTTAAAAATCCCCTTGTGCACACCACACAAGTCCTTGCCACGATTAGCAGGAGGTAAAGATCAGTGGGGCCTGTGACACTCTCCTTATTTAGAAAGCCTTTGGACAGACTTTATAACATGGTCTTAAGATAGTCGCTCATCAGATTCCAACCTGGGAGCTGTCAGTGCTTGGAGCCAGCCACTCACCTGGGCAGTCGTTGGCATTAGCAGCACCAAGGCCATCTCCCATGCCACACTGTCTAGACCCTAGTTCCACTTCAGCAGTAATGCAGGAAACTATTTAGGTCTTCATATGTGCTAAGGCACACTGGTACTCTGGGGGCAGGGAGGTGGATGGTTTCCACGGACCAGCAAGTGAACTCTGTCTGTTGAGATAAGGGGGCTAAGGGTTGACTCTGGGCACTGGTTTTCAAGCTACCCACACTGGTTTAAAGAGTGTCCTTTGGTTTCCTTCCACTTGGAGAGAGCACTGGAATCCTCTATTGCCAGAGAGGCTGCCTTCGGCCTCCTTCTTCCTGACTTCCTCCTGTGAGAAGGTGCTTCAGCAGCCCTTGGTAAGAGATCAAAAGAGATTCCACCCTTCCCTACCCCACTCTAGGGATGGGGCCCAGAGCCCCACGCAGGCTAGGCGAGCCTCTAGCACTGAGCCACACCGCCAGCCCCCTAAAAGACACTTTTCTGCTATTGTGTTAACTGATGTCGTAACACCGACTTTATCTAGGTAACTACTCAGTTAATTTGGATTTTGAGTCCTGCCACCCACAAGGAAGGGCCCTGGGCTATGAGGTACACCGGGAGCCCTGGGGGTCCTTCTTCTCTCTGGTTTGGGGACGTGGGGGTGTCTGTGTCCTGGAGGATGTGTTCCCAGAAGGCTGCGGGGGCTGAGCTGCCCTAAGGGACTGCATGCCTGGGAACTGCTGCTGTGACCCGCCTCGGGGATCGCGGCTGGTGTAGGAAGGCTTCCACCTCACGATGCCCAGCTCTAGGGACTGAAGAATGACCAGATGGATTTGGGTTGTAAAAACTTAATCAAGCATCTTTTTTAAAGGGATTATCCACATTCCTGGGGCATGTGGAGCGGAACTGGAGTCTGTTCCAGGACTCTGGCTGGAAGCGGGTGGAAGTTTTATAACCAACCTTTGGGGGTAGGTGCCAGCTGTTCAGAGGCACAGGATGTCATCTCGCAGAGAAGGAGTTCAGGGGCCCTGAGCGGGGCTACGGGTCGACTTTGGAGCTAGGGTGGGATCGTTGCCACCCCCGAGGAGTCACTTGAGAGGCTTCTTGTCACATGGCTTTGTGTCAGTGTCAGCCCATGAAGTCTCCGTGGTAGTGACTGCGGGGTGGCTGGGTCTGGGTACAGGAAACACCAGGGCTAAAACATCTCCACACTTTCTGCCAACTGAATGGCGTCCTTGTCTGGTTTTCAACTCTTGCCTGTAGGGAAGAGAGCCCCAGATTGCTAACCGAGGGGAAATAAGCACTTCTTCTTCTTCTTTTTTTGGTACCGGGGATTGAACTCAGGGCACTCGACCACTGGGCCACATCCCCAGCCCTTTTTTGTATTTTATTAGAGACAGGGTCTCACTGAGTTGCTCAGTGCCTCGCCATTGCTGAGTCTGGCTTTGAACTCGCGATCCTCCTGCCTCAGCCTCCCAAGTGCTGGGATTACAGGCGTGCGCCCACCGCGCCCGGCTAAGAAGCGCTTCTTCATGGGGACCCCAGCCCCAGTGCCGACTGGGAAAAAAGAACTTCATGGACTCAGTAGGACTGGATGACAGCCCAGGAAGGTGCTGACTTTGTCTCTGGGTCATGCTTGGACAGGCTGCAGACTGGCTTTCAGTTACCATGGGAACTTTCTTCTAGAAACCAGAACTCTCAAGTTTTACTCAAACATCTCTCGCAAAGGAATGTGTGTGATTTTTTTTTTTTTTGGTACCGGGGATTGAACTCAGGGGTACCCGACCACTGGGCCACATCCCCAGCCCTTTTTTGTATTTTATTAGAGACAGGGTCTCACTGAGTTGCTCAGTGCCTCACCATGGCTGAGGCTGGCTTTGAACTCGTGATCCTCCTGCCTCAGCCTCCCAAGTGCTGGGATTACAGGCGTGTGCCACCACGCCCGGATTGTTTTGCTTTTTTATCCCCAGCTCAGGAAAGCTCTCTGAGGCAAGGAGTCTTCTGGTGGGAAGAGGCACCTGTGGAATCCAGGAGGGAGGAATGAAAACACAGGTAGCGGGGGAAAGGAATGATCTTCATTATCTCCTCCTCAGTCCATTTATTCCCCACACCAAGCACCACCTACCACATCATTCTGATGTATTACCCCCTACTTACTGTTATCTAAAATTATCTTCTTCATTTATGTCTTTCCTTGCAGAGGGTCTCTTCCCCATCTAGAATGTAAACTCCAGGGGTCTCCTCGGTCTTGTCGCCTTTCTTTCTCACACCTTGGACAGTGCCCGGTCTGTAGTAGGCACTGAATAAAACACATGTTGAATGAAAAATGAATGAATGCTTGGAAGTCCTGGTGGAAGTACATTCTAGAGCCCCACACTTTTTATGAAAGTTAGACATTTGAGTTAGAAATGTGTTAAAATCAATTATTTAGTTTTGTGCCATCTGTAGATGGAGGATACCAGATAATTAAACTGACTTTGACTGACTCGGGCATCGCCATGAACATCATTTATTATCCTGGGCTGTCATCCAGTCCGACTGAGTCAATGAAGTTCTTTTTTCCCAGTACACAGACCCCTGTGAGTATTGAATTCTGGGCTCTCTCTGCCTTTCATATTTTCTCTCTCTTTATGTTGGCCAGGCTCTCAGCTCATTTCTTTCATCAAACCACATACAACACCTGTTCTTCTACTATTTGTGCATAACTTTGGTAGGAACTGCACAGTTTGAGCTTGTGAGAAACCTGACCTTCTCTGTGTCCTAGTTCATAGGATAGAGAAGGCCTGTCCACAGGTCTCAGGATTTCTCTTTTTTCTTTTCTAGCACTAGAAATTGAACCCAGGATGCTCTACCACTGCTACATCCCCAGCCCTTTTTATTTTGAGATAGGGTATAAATTGCTCTGATTGGCCTCCAACTTGTGATCTTCCTGCCTCAGCCTCCCAAGTCACTGGGATTACCAGTGTGTGCCTCCCTGCACGGCTTCTTAGCACATGTTTAAAGTTCCAGGCAAGGGACTCTGGTCCAGCTGAGATCTGATGTCCCCTTCCCGTCCTATCAGCTGAGGTCAGGAGGGCAGAGACCATCTGAGCACTCTGGTGTAGATTGGGGGAGGCAAGCACTTTGCACCACAGGGTTAAGAACTTCCTATGGACTTGAGCCCCAGGCTTCGGGGTGGGCACATCCAGGCCTCTATGCTAAACTGCCTGTCCATGGTGGCTCAAGGCTCTGAGATCTCCAGACCAATCTCAAGGGAGCAGGCCCAACCCAGGGTCACCCCCCAGTATGGAGGGTCTCAGAGACTCAGCAGCTCAGCAGAGCAGAGACGGCCATAAGACCCTGGTCACTGTGAGGTGAGAGGCAGGAGTGAACCCTGCTGGTCCCGGTGACCAACCCCGAGGCACTGAAGAAGGAGGCTGGGGTGGGGACGCGGCACAGTGTGTCCTGAGGGAAGACCTGCACAGGCACTGAAGCCCGCCCCGGCCCTCAGGGAGCGTGACCTGCACATCCGCCAAGTCCCTGGGCTCCAGGGGTCTGAGACACGGGTTCTGGGAAGGAAGAAAGGGTGGGAAGACAAGCCGGAATCGGAGGCTGGCCCTCAGGAACCCCAGTCCTGCTGCCCCATGCCTCAGATTCAGAAGCTCAGAAACAGGCAGCCCTGCTCCAGGCGACCCCTGGTGACAGAGCTGGAGTCTGCCCCTGGGCTCTGGATTCATGTCTGGGGCCCTCCCCACCCCACGCACTGCCCACCCCCACCCCACGCCCTCTATTTAGGAAAATGCTTTATTCTGAGTTCTGTGACCCCAACAGGAGGGAGGGAGAGGGTTCCTTTCTGAACGGCCGTGGGCTTGGTGTCCCCTTGGATTCCACATTAATCTCAAATATGAACTGCTGGCTGTGACGGCCCTTTGATCCCCTCCAGTGGGCCGAGAGGGGATTAAGGGCCCATTGGCCGGGCCAGCTAGACCTCCTCGGCACATTCTCCCGAGCTGCTTGGGAAGCTTTGTTCCCAAGAACAGCCATTAGGGCCCCCAAGGAAGACCTTCAGGCCCGGTGTTGTTCTGGCCCTATCGGAGACTGTGGAAGGCCACCTGTCTGTGTGGGTGCCCACAGGGAGGGCCCACGGGAATCAGCCTGGCCAGGAAGGCCATTCTGAGGGCCCAAGACTCTGCGGGAACTAAATGCACCAGGTCACTCCAGGTGTCCCTGATGAGGATCTGTAAGTCTGTCTTCCTTCAGTTTTGAACTTTAAGGCTAGCAGTATTTTTTTTTGGGGGGGGGGTTGTTTGTTTGTTTGTTGTTTGTTTTTTGGAACCAGAGTCTGGCTCTGTCATCCAGGTTGGTCTGCAACTCTTGAGTTCAAGCAATCCTCCTGCCTCAGCCACCCACGTAGCTGGGACCACAGGCATGCACCACCACACCCAGCTATTTTAGCATTTACTTTCGAATAGGTGATAAAAATATTCAGAGGCCTCCAAGTTTAAAAGTACAAAAGGATGTGCAGTAGAGTCTCGCTCCTGGCCCACGCGACCTGGGCTGCCGGTGGCAACTGGTAGTGCTGGCCCCGCTACCTCTAGGGGAGGTCCTGCCCAAAGAGCCCACCTTGGTGGTGGTGCAAGATACTTTCTATCAGACTAGCTGTCAGCTGGAGTCGGTCCCTCCTGAACCCTAGTCATGCTGGGCACCTTCCAGAGTCCCACGAAGCCAAGGGCAGAAGGCCCGCAGTGAGGGCAGGGCTGGGATCCCGGGCAGGCCCCAGCCTCTCTCTGGTCTCATGTGCAGAGCAGAGGGAGGGGCGGAAGACCTTCCTCACCAGTTTTCTTGAGGGGATGCCATGAGCCACACACATTCCTGGCCTGTGGTCAGACACAGACGTCGCACACATGATTCTTGCTATTCCCCCTTCACACTCTTCCTTCTTCCAAGAATATGAACTACTTACGGTCAAGGTTGTGTCCACGACAAGCACCTGTGTGCCCACTCCCTGGCACATGGCAGAGACTCAGTCTCTACATCAGGACTCAGGTTTGGAAGCACTTGCTGAGCCAGGCATTGCAAACACTCGATTAACTCAGTCCTGAGGAAGCTGCTGCTTCCTCCCCACCGTGTGGACCAGGAAACAGGCCCAGAGGTCGGCCCCTGTCAGCAGCAGCAGGGCCAGGATTCAATTTCGGGTTACCTGGCTTTCATGCCCAGGTTCTCCCACTGTGACCAGCCCCTTCCCAGCCCTCCTGCAACTATCCCGGTTTTAAATCTGAAAGCCCCAACTTGGGCAAGGTGGCACATACTTGTCATGCCAGGCTGAGGCAGGAGGATTGCAGGTTCAAGGCCAGCTTCAGCTAAATAAGAAGTTAAAAGGGCTGGGGATGTAGCTCAGTGGTAAAGGGCTTCTGGATTCAACCCCCAGCACCTCAAACAATCAATATGAAAGCCCCATCTCCCAGGAAGCGAAACCAAAGGTCCCAGCCAAGGGTGAAATGACTTGTCCCCCCCCCCCCCCCCACCAGTCATAAAATTTAAAGTGGTGCCAGAAACCTCAGTAATCAAGAGAAATAATATTTTAACACAATATTTTTAAAAATGATCAAAATCAATGCAAAAGAAATCTATAATGAACAAAATGACAAAATGGCACCACTTCCCCAACACATTTGGATGGAGGAAGTGGGAGAAGGAGACATGAAGAAGGAAAGGCCCGTGTGGCCTCAGGAAAGTCAGGAAGACAGGGAGGCCCCTGACCCATTTCCCTCAGATGGGTCCCACTGCAACTTCTGGTCTTCTTTAGCTTTGGCTGGTTGGGCAGGGGGTCCCCGGAGCAGCAGGAGTAGTCTCTGCAAGGAGAAGAGGGGAGGCCTGGGTTGTTGGTGAGAGTGCAGGAGCAGAGACTGCCTCCAAGTGACATGCGGTCACAGTGGAGACCCTGGGAGGAAGCAGGGCAGGAGGGATGGAGAGCTTCCTTCTTAGCATCTGTGGGACCAGGACCAGCTCCCTGGGGAAAAGCCTCCAGGAGCCCCACTTGCTGCAGAGGCTGCAGCTCCAGAACTTTGTTGGTCAGAGGAAGGAGAAAGCCACTGCATCATAGAGAAAAGAGAACTGGGTTGGAGCGGGGGAAGAGAATCCTGGAGGAAAGGGGAAAGGTGCCCTGTGGTGACTTCTTGCGACTTCATCCTCTCTCTGCCCTCATCCTCAATTACATCTGGGACCATCACAGATCGCTCGCGTGGGTCTGTAAGGAGCCTGCAGAGGCCAGGGCCCACTTCTGAACCTCACTAACCCCAGACATGAAGGAAATGGACGCACCTGTATGCAGCTCTGGGAAGGACGGCTCATTTGTGACTGTCGAGCAATCACAGACCCCAGGGTGATTTTGCTATTGATCAGAGGCCTATTTTTGTAACCACTTTTGATCTCTGTGATCGGAGAGAGCTGGAGTTCTCTCCTAGTGTTATGACAGTGGCTTTGCCATTTGGCAGAGGTTCACAGAGCTCACTGTGGGACCTGAGAAAGCTTAACTCTTTTTTTTTTTTTTTTTTTTTTTGTGGTACCAGGATTAAACTCAGGGGCACTTGACCACTGGGCCACATTCCCAGCCTTTTTTGTATTTTATTTAGAGACAGGGTCTCACTGAGTAGCTAAGTGCCTCGCCCTTGCTGAGGCTGGCTTTGAACTTGCGATCCTCCTGCCTCAGCTTCCCAAAGGGCTGGGATTATAGGCATGTGCCACTGCGCCAGCAGAAAGCTCAACTCTTGCTTTCCTCCCAGAGCCTGTTCCAATCCCTGCATCCCAGCTGACAGGCACCTCCAGCCGCTCGGGTGCTCAAGCTGCAGGCCCCTTGGTCTCCGTCCATCTCTTTCTTTACCTTCTGTCTCATCCATCAGTGAGTGAGATGGACTTGGCTTCACCTATGGTGGCCTGGGAGGGTCAGCTGTTCTCACGTGCCAGGGGCTTTCTTTCTTTCTTTTCTTTTCTTCTTTTTTTTTTTTTTTTTTTTTTTGGTACTGGGGATTGAACTCAGGGGCACTCAACCACTGGGCCACATCCCCAGCCCTTTTTTGTATTTAATTTAGAGACAGGGGTCTCACTGAGTTGCCAAGTGCCTCGCCATTGCTGAGTCTGGCTTTGAACTTGCGATCCTCCTGCCTCAGCCTCCCAAGAGGGGCTTTCTTATTTTAGCACTGGGGGTCCCATGTCCAAGGAAAAGCCTCCGTCCCAGGCAAACCGGGGTCGTTGGACATTGTAATATTTCGTGGCCATGCTGGTCCAGTGTTCACTACTCCACACCCTCCTGGCTGGCCTCTCTGCTCCTCTGGGGACCCCCACACAGTCTGCACACAGCAGCGGCTTTCAGACGGCTGGATCCAGAGGGCCTCCTGTGCACGAGACCCTCCAGAGCACTTGGGTCCAGGGGGCGTCCTCCCTGCCCCTGTGTCTGCTCCGACCTTGTTCTGGTCTCTTCACGAGGCTTCCCCCATCCCCACAATGTGGCCACGCCCTGAGTGTGTCATGGTCTCTCACCCCCTCCTGCCCTTGCTGCCCCCTGGCTCGCTGTCTTTGGGTCTCCATGTGTGTCCCACTTCTCATCATTCAGATCTTAGCACCAACGACTCCATCTCAGAAAGGACCACTCAGATCTCAAAAACAAAAACAAAACTGATTTTTTTTAAAACTGGGGACTGAACCCGGGGTGCATTATCACTGAGCACACACCCCCCCCCCATTTATTTTGAGACAGTCTCACCAAGTTCCTGAGGCTGGACTTGAACTTGAGATCCTCCTGCCTCAGCCTCTGTGCAGTTGGAGGTACAGGTGTGCACCACTGCACCCAGTGACTGCCCGGCCCTACAAGAGCCTCCCTCACCCTGTCTTGGTGGCTAAAGTTGATCAGCAGCTTATCAGTTATTAGATGGAAATGGCTTTTTTGTCCCATATGTCTGCTTAGTCTCGGAGGCACGTGTCACTACTCAATTTGTGCGTTTTGTTTACTCTCGTCCATCACCTTCCGGCTCCTCTCACCCCTCCAGAATGTCACCTCCCAACAGCAGGAACCTTCTTTCCACTCTTCTCCATTTCATCTCCAACCCCCAAACCAGTGCCTGGTACACAGTCGATGCTTAATAAATGCGTGGAAGCAAGGCCTCCCTTCCCAGGACATGAAGCTGTGGAAGCTCCCCTCCAGGAGCTATGAGTGCTTAAGGGCTGGGAGACACGTGGCAGAGGACCTGTGGCAAGGTGACCTTTGAACCTTTCAAAGGAAAGGAGGGTCCCTCGGTTTCCCGGGGGCTTGTGAGTCCTGAAGGAAACAGGGTCTCCAGAGTCCAGGATGAGGGCGGATCCGCCCCCGGTGTGGCCTGCAGTTTGTGTGAGGCCACCAGTGCCCGGTGATGGGATTGGCCTGGGAGGGGCACGGAGCCCCCGGGCACCATGGAGCTGAGGCAGGAGGCTCAAACAATCAATATGAAAGCCCCATCTCCCAGGAAGCGAAACCAAAGGTCCCAGCCAAGGGTGAAATGACTTGTCACCAGTCATAAAATTTAAAGTGGTGCCAGAAACCTCAGTAATCAAGAGAAATAATATTTTAACACAATATTTTAAAAATGATCAAAATCAATGCAAAAGAAATCTATAATGAACAAAATGACAAAATGGCACCACTTCCCCAACACATTTGGATGGAGGAAGTGGGAGAAGGAGACATGAAGAAGGAAAGGCCCGTGTGGCCTCAGGAAAGTCAGGAAGACAGGGAGGCCCCCTGACCCATTTCTTCCCTCAGATGGGTCCCACTGCAACTTCTGGTCTTCTTTAGCTTTGGCTGGTTGGGCAGGGGGTCCCCGGAGCAGCAGGAGTAGTCTCTGCAAGGAGAAGAGGGGAGGCCTGGGTTGTTGGTGAGAGTGCAGGAGCAGAGACTGCCTCCAAGTGACATGCGGTCACAGTGGAGACCCTGGGAGGAAGCAGGGCAGGAGGGATGGAGAGCTTCCTTCTTAGCATCTGTGGGACCCAGGACCAGCTCCCTGGGGAAAAGCCTCCAGGAGCCCCACTTGCTGCAGAGGCTGCAGCTCCAGAACTTTGTTGGTCAGAGGAAGGAGAAAGCCACTGCATCATAGAGAAAAGAGAACTGGGTTGGAGCGGGGGAAGAGAATCCTGGAGGAAAGGGGAAAGGTGCCCTGTGGTGACTTTCTTGCGACTTCATCCTCTCTCTGCCCTCATCCTCAATTACATCTGGGACCATCACAGATCGCTCGCGTGGGTCTGTAAGGAGCCTGCAGAGGCCAGGGCCCACTTCTGAACCTCACTAACCCCAGACATGAAGGAAATGGACGCACCTGTATGCAGCTCTGGAAGGACGGCTCATTTGTGACTGTCGAGCAATCACAGACCCCAGGGTGATTTTGCTATTGATCAGAGGCCTATTTTTGTAACCACTTTTGATCTCTGTGATCGGAGAGAGCTGGAGTTCTCTCCTAGTGTTTTATGACAGTGGCTTTGCCATTTGGCAGAGGTTCACAGAGCTCACTGTGGGACCTGAGAAAGCTTAACTCTTTTTTTTTTTTTTTTTTTTTTTTGTGGTACCAGGGATTAAACTCAGGGGCACTCGACCACTGGGCCACATTCCCAGCCCTTTTTTGTATTTTATTTAGAGACAGGGGTCTCAATGAGTAGCTAAGTGCCTCGCCCTTGCTGAGGGCTGGCTTTGAAACTTGCGATCCTCCTGCCTCAGCTTCCCAAAGGGCTGGGATTCTTAGGCATGTGCCACTGCGCCCAGCAGAAAGCTCAACTCTTGCTTTCCTCCCTGAGCCTGTTCCAATCTGCCCTGCATCCCAGCTGACAGGCAACCTCCAGCCGCTCGGTGTTGCTCAAGCTGCAGGCCCCTTGGTCTCCGTCCATCTCTCTTTCTTTACCTTCTGTCTCATCCATCAGTGAGTGAGATGGACTTGGCTTCACCTATGGTGGCCTGGGAGGGGTCAGCTGTTTCTCTCACGTGCCAGGGGCTTTCTTTCTTTCTTTTCTTTTCTTCTTTTTTTTTTTTTTTTTTTTTTTTTTGGTACTGGGGATTGAACTCAGGGGCACTCAACCACTGGGCCACATCCCCAGCCCTTTTTTGTATTTAATTTAGAGACAGGGTCTCACTGAGTTGCCAAGTGCCTCGCCATTGCTGAGTCTGGCTTTGAACTTGCGATCCTCCTGCCTCAGCCTCCCAAGAGGGGCTTTCTTATTTTAGCACTGGGGGTCCCATGTCCAAGGAAAAGCCTCCGTCCCAGGCAAACCGGGGTCGTTGGACATTGTAATATTTCGTGGCCATGCTGGTCCAGTGTTCACTACTCCACACCCTCCTGGCTGGCCTCTCTGCTCCTCTGGGGACCCCCACACAGTCTGCACACAGCAGCGGCTTTCAGACGGCTGGATCCAGAGGGCCTCCTGTGCACGAGACCCTCCAGAGCACTTGGGTCCAGGGGGCGTCCTCCCTGCCCCTGTGTCTGCTCCGACCTTGTTCTGGTCTCTTCACGAGGCTTCCCCATCCCCACAATGTGGCCACGCCCTGAGTGTGTCATGGTCTCTCACCCCCTCCTGCCCTTGCTGCCCCCTGGCTCGCTGTCTTTGGGTCTCCATGTGTGTCCCACTTCTCATCATTCAGATCTTAGCACCAACGACTCCATCTCAGAAAGGACCACTCAGATCTCAAAAACAAAAACAAAACTGATTTTTTTTAAAACTGGGGACTGAACCCGGGGTGCATTATCACTGAGCCACACCCCCCCCCCATTTATTTTGAGACAGTCTCACCAAGTTCCTGAGGCTGGACTTGAACTTGAGATCCTCCTGCCTCAGCCTCTGTGCAGTTGGAGGTACAGGTGTGCACCACTGCACCCAGTGACTGCCCGGCCCTACAAGAGCCTCCCTCACCCTGTCTTGGTGGCTAAAGTTGATCAGCAGCTTATCAGTTATTAGATGGAAATGGCTTTTTTGTCCCATATGTCTGCTTAGTCTCGGAGGCACGTGTCACTACTCAATTTGTGCGTTTTGTTTACTCTCGTCCATCACCTTCCGGCTCCTCTCACCCCTCCAGAATGTCACCTCCCAACAGCAGGAACCTTCTTTCCACTCTTCTCCATTTCATCTCCAACCCCCAAACCAGTGCCAGGTACACAGTCGACGCCTAATAAATGCGTGGAAGCAAGGCCTCCCTTCCCAGGACATGAAGCTGTGGAAGCTCCCCTCCAGGAGCTATGAGTGCTTAAGGGCTGGGAGACACGTGGCAGAGGACCTGTGGCAAGGTGACCTTTGAACCTTTCAAAGGAAAGGAGGGTCCCTGGGTTTCCCGGGGGCTTGTGAGTCCTGAAGGAAACAGGGTCTCCAGAGTCCAGGATGAGGGCGGATCCGCCCCCGGTGTGGCCTGCAGTTTGTGTGAGGTCACCAGTGCCCGGTGATGGGATTGGCCTGGGAGGGGCACGGAGCCCCCGGGCACCATAGAGCTGAGGCAGGAGGCAGGAGGCAGGAGACAGGCCTTCCCCAGGCAGGCAGGACCAGGGCCTTGGAGACAGGGAGGAGGGGAGGAGAGCACCGTGCCAACCCCTGCCCCTGACACCTGCAGCTGCAGCAGCTCTTCCTCAGTGATCCCCACCCCCACCCCCAGCACCGCCAACCCAAAAGTCTCCCTCGAGCACTTCCTCTGGTGCCAACCAGCCCCCACTCCCGTCTTTATGTTCACAAAGCCTTGAAAACGAATCTCCCCAGGTTTGTTGAAGAAGACAAAGCAGGAGTTGATTGGCCTCTTGCTGAACCCTACACCCCACCAATCACCTCTAGGGAGAGATCCAGCCCATAAAAACCGCCAGGCAGCAGACACCCACGGGCAACCCTCCCGGGGTCCCCTCCCTCTTCCGGACCGCTGCTTGCTTGCTTTCTTTCTATCATGATACTAAATCCCGTGACTTCGCTCTCACCCCTGTGTCTGTGGATTTCATTCTTCAAATCGCCCAAGAACCCGTATTACAGAGCCACGTGTCCAAGGGGCATGTTGGGGGAAGTCACCCAGGGTGCAGGAAACAGCTGAGAAACCACAAGAACCCTGCTGTGCGAATGCTGGGGATTCGAGGACCAGGAGGAAGGCGGCAGACAGGGAATAGGCAGAGGGGAAATGCTGGGGCTTCCTGGCAGTTTGGACTTTGTGATAAATGGGAATGAAATCTCCAGGCAGATACCTATTTCCATTAATTTTCAATGGAATCAAAAGAGTTGGTCAATAGAATTAGGCAATTTTAAAAATCATCAGAACTCAAGGGGTCAATAGAGAGACCAATAGAATGAGGTAATGGCCAGGTATTCTTGGCAACGGGGAGAGTATGTGGAAGATGACGAAATCCAAGTTGCTGGGTGGACCACCACCTCCTCTTGGGAGCAACCTGTTTGGGACGATCATCCTAATAAAATGGTTTTGCAAGCTGCTGCCTGGGGGTGCCCGTGGGACATCCAGGTGACATTCCTCAGCAGCAGCTGGGTCCTCAGGGGTAGAGAGAGATGCACAAAAGAATAGAAATAAAACAAAAAAAATTGGAAAATTTTAAAACAACAAACATCACCACTACCACCACCACCACCAACAACAAAAGAACAAACAAAAGAAAAGAGTAAAAAAAAAAACAAAGACACAAGTCACTTTGTCACTTTTGGGGGAGGGCTGGATATTGGGGATTGAATCAGTGGCACTTTTTATATTTTATTTAGAGATAGGGTCTCTCAGTTGCTCAAAGGCCTCACTAAGTTGCTGAGGCTGTTTTTGGACTCAAGATCTTCCTGCCTCAGCCTCCCAAGCCACTGGGTTGACGCAGTCCCAGAAAAACATGCACTTAGAATTCAACCCAGTTTTCAAATGAGGGTCAATTTGTTTTCTTTTTTGCAGTTCTGGGGACTGAACCTCCTGCATACTAGGCAAGATCTCTACCATGGAACTACATCCTGACCTATTTTTACTTTTATTTTGAGATTAGGTTTTGATAAATTGCCCAGGTGAGACTTAAACTTGTTTTTCTCCAGCATCAACCTTCCAAGTAGCTGGGATTATAGGCATGTGCTTCGTTTCTTTTCTTTGTTCCTTCTTTCTTCCTTCCTTCCTTTCTTCTTTCTTTCTTTTTTTTTTCCACCCCTAGTTTTTTTAATTTCCTATTTTGAGACAGTGTCTCACTAAGTTGCTGAAGTTCTTTCTACACTGCTGAGGCTGGCCTTGAACCTTGGATCCTCCTGCCTCAGGCTCCAGAATTGCTGGGATTCTATGCATGTGCCACCTTGTCCAGTTTGGTTTCTTTTAAGTTACTACAGTTGCCTAAAACAACAAACCTTCCAAGATATCTAAATAATTTTCATAAATCTTAACAAATTAAACTAAAATATTGCTAGCTTTCAAGTTCTTCTAAGTATTTAGCATGGTTTACAAACAAGATCTTTATTTATTTATTTACTTATTTTTGGTGGCACTGGGAATTGAACCCAGGGCCTCTCTACTACCGGGCTACACTTCCAGCCCTTTTCATTTTTTTTTTTGTTTTGAGAAAGGGGCTCGCTAAATCACCATGGCTGGTTTTGAACTTGCAATCCTCCTGCCTCAGCCTCTGGAGTTGCTGGGATTATGGGTGTGTGGCAAGGGTCCTGGCGCCCTTGGGGTTAATTTTGTTTCTCTATCAAAATCATGTTTTGTTTCTCTATATAAAACCATGTTACCTAGCCGGGCGCGGTGGCGCACGCCTGTAATCCCAGTACTTGGGAGGCTGAGGCAGGAGGATCGCGAGTTCAAAGCCAGCCTCAGCAATGGTGAGGCACTTAGCAACTCAGTGAGACCCTGCCTCTAATAAAATACAAAAAAGGGCTGGGGATGTGGCCCAGTGGTCGAGTGCCCCTGAGTTCAATCCCTGGTACCAAAAAAAAAAAAAAAAAAAAAAACCATGTTACCTAGTGCTGAGTCCTTTCTCATGGTCAGGTCAAGGGTATCAGAACTCTGAAGGAGATGATCCTTAATTTACTCACAGAAAAAGTCTATACCTCCAACCAGGAGACAAAATCACACTTACTCTTTTTTCACATTGGATTTGATTTTGTGGGCTTTTTGTTTGTTTGTTTTGTTCTAAGGGTATTTTTAAATGTCTTTTCTGCCTAATCCCGAAGACCTTGAACTTGATGGAATTTCCTTCTTCCATGGTGCTCATACGGGGGGACCCCACATCTCAGGCAATCCCAGCATGTCTGATGGGATTGCTCCAGGCTTGGCTTCAGTCCCTGGTCACATAAAGCTCAGGCCATGAAAGGGACAGAAGCCAGGTTGTGCGAGGCCCACCAACCCCAAGGCATGACCCTGAGTTGCGCTGACAGTTGAATTTAGAGGAAGCAGAGAAAGGAGCTTGTTCTGAGGGGCCGGGAAGTCACGGGGGCGTGGAGTGGTCGGTGGCAACAGAAATTGAGCCGAGAGCTGGGAGGGGAACCAGAACAGCACAGTGTCACCGAGCCAAAGGTGGGAAGAGTTTCAAGAAGGGACATTTATCACAGATGTCAAAATACAGAAAGGCCGAGATGGATGAGAGCTTATGAAAGAGCAGAAGCCACTCAGATGGCAGGGGCTTACTTTCTGAACCAGAACGGTAGCCGAAGCTTCTCTGGTACCGGGGCGCAGAAGCCAGCATCCTTGAGCTGAGACTTCGCTCCTCATAGAAGATACTGGACTTTCTTTTTTTTTTGGTACTGGGGATTGAACTCAGGGGCACTCGACCACTGGGCCACATCCCCAGCCCTTTTTTGTATTTTATTAGAGACAGGGTCTCACTGAGTAGCTAAGTGACTAGCCATTGCTAAGGCTGGCTTTGAACTCGCGATCCTCCTGCCTCAGCCCCCCCAAGTGCTGGGATAACAGGCGTGCGCCACCATGCCCTTGTCTCCAATATTACTTTGTCACACAGCCTCCATATTGTCATATGAGGTATTTCAAACTTCTTCCAGCACCTGGCTTGGTGGCACATGCCTGTAATCCCAGTGACTAGGGAGGATGAGGCAGAAGAATAGCAAGTTCAAGGCCAGCCCTGGCAACGTAGCAAGGCCCTCTGCAACTTAGTGAGATCCTATCTCAAAATGAAAAAGAAAGACCCTGTCTCAAAATTTAATCCTGTCTGGAGGATTAAATTTCACTGAGTGCAGCTCAGTGGTGAAGCACCCCTACCGTCAATCCCCAGTGCCCAAAACAAAAACCAAATACCAAACATTGGCCAAACTTGTTTAATCTGGTATTGTGAAGACTAGAAGAAGTCATCATTCGCCCTTTCCTAAAGTCACCTCCGTGTCTCCCTTGGAGAGAGGAATCACTATTCTTTATCTGGCTGAGCCTCACAAGCAGGCCTTTGTACAGACATGGCCAAGGGCAGCCTCTGTCTGTTTTTAAGCAATTATGAGTTCTGGATTTCTCGGCCATGGCCCTAATGACACCGGGTGGGACCATTCTTGGCGGTGGGTCTGTCCTGTGTATTGTAGGGTGTTCACAGCATCTCTGGCTCCTACCTGCCAGGTGCCGGCAGCACCCAGCCCACTGTTGTGACAACCAAAGATGCCCCCAAGCTTTGCCCAATGTCCCTGAGGGCAGAAAGGTCTGGAAGAGACCCCCGTGCTGGAACCATTTTCCGTGAGAGGGGTTTCATCCAAGAATGAGCTGCTGCGCGACCACACTGGCAGAGCCGGGCCCTGTGGGCGCCAGAGCCTGGTACAGGGCTCTTCCCTGGTCCTGCCACCTGGACCCCGTCATTGGGTATCCTTACTGCTGCCTTGTCCTGAGGGGGCACTCCCTCATTTCCTGTCCCCACATACCTCCCAAGGGCTTTGATTTTGCATCTTTGTCACACCCAGTTGCAGATTCCCGAATAAGCCCCTTCCAGCTCAGGCTGTTGGGAGTCATCGCCTTTCTTTGAGTTCTCTTTTCCCTGTCTCTGAAATGGCAAGCGATACCTGCTTGGACCAGTCTTTAAATTTCCATCTCCCCCAGATACAGACACTTGGACTTGATGGGGCTGTCGGAGGATTAGATGTCAGACACACTTCCGGTGCTTGCAGTGGTGCTAACAACTCCATAGAGATCAACCCATGCTGACTACTTGCTCATAATTATCATCATTTTTTAAAAATAAAAACAGATCTTTATTTTAAAACTCCTCATGAAAGGTGCTGTTCCTTCATTTGCCAATCTTTTTCCTTTTCTTCAACACCTCTGATATAAAGGACATTCTTACACCTTATTGAAGTGTCACCCGGATGTCCAGACAACGCTCCCTCTCTGTTTCTCCATATTGGCAAGCTGCCTGCCGGTAAAGCCACCTGCAGCGCCCCCCCACCCCCAGCCCCTGCACTCCTTCCCTTCCCCCACTCACGCTTCACTGTCATTGGCCTTCCTGTCAATCCACTAAGGAAGGAAGGGTTTGGATTTTTTTTTTTTTTTTTTTTTTTTTTTTTTTTGTACCAGGGATTGAACTCAGGGCACTCGACCACTAGGCCACATCCCCAGCCATTTTCGTATTTTCTTAGAGACAGGGTCTCACTGAGCTGCTAAGTGCCTCGCCATTGCTGAGGCTGGCTTTGAACTCGTGATCCTCCAGCTTCAGCCTCCCAAGTGCTGGGATTATAGTCGTGTGCCACCGTGCCAGGCCTGAGGCAGGATTTGGGATTGAGAAGTAAACTCAGGCTGAAAGCTATTTCCTGCCCACCCAGATACGACTTCTTTTATTATTTCCAAGATTAAATGGGAGGGGCTGGGGTTGTGCCTCAGTGAAGGGCACTTGCCTAGCATGTGTGAGGCATTGGGTTTGATTCTCAGCACCACATATAAATAAATGAATAAGATGAAGGTCCATCAATAGCTTAAAAATATATTTTAAAAAAGATTAAATGGGAGCATGTGCAAAAAACAAGTGCCATGAGGGACATGGTAGATGAACAATGAATGAAGCTTTGTGCCTCATAGTGGTGTATCTAATCTCCAAGAGCAAGGGCCATTTATTCATTCATTTATTCATTCATTCATTCATGATCCTAGGGAGGGAACCTAGGGCCATTTTATCACTGAGCTACATTCCCCAGTTTTTTTTTTTTTTTTTTTTTTTTTTTGTGGTACCAGGGATTGAACTCAGGGGCATTCACCCACTGGGCCATATCCCCAGCCCTTTTTTGTATTTTATTTGGAGACAGGGTCTCACTGAGTTGCTAAGTGCCTCACCATTGCTGAGGCTGGCTTTGAACTCGCGATCCTCCTGCCTCAGCCTCCCAAAGTGCTGGGATTACAGGCGTGCACCACCGCGCCCAGCTCCCAGTTCATTTTATTTATTTTTTTTTAAATTTTGAGACAGGGTCTCACTAAATTGCCCAGGCTGACCTTGAACTTGTGATTGTCCTACTTCAGCCTCCTAAAGTCATGAGCCACCACACCCACCTAAGGGCCATCTTCTTAGGAAAAGCATTTTTGAGACTCCTGCCCAGCCATAGGCCATATCTGGCCTGTCTTGTTTTTTTTTTTTTTTTTTTTTTTTTTAATTAATTTATTTTTTGGTGGGGGTACTGGGAATTGAAGTCAGGGGCACTAGACCACTGAGCCATGCCCCCAGCCCTATTTTGTATTTTGTTTAGAGACAGAGTCTCACTGAGTTGCTGAGCACCTCACTTTTGCTGAGGCTGGCTTTGAACCTGCTATCCTCCTACCTTAGCCTCCAGAGCCACTGGGATTACAGGTGTGTGCCACCGCACCCAGCTCCTCTGTATTTTGACTAGGTTGCAGGGCAGGTATGAAACACATATCTGCTTATAATTGAGAAACTGAGTTATAAAAATTGTTTTTAGTAGTGCTGAGTATTGAAGTAGTTTTTTGCTTTGCACATGAAATGCCTTTTACTTCACAGACCAGAAGCAGCATTTTCTCTACGATAAAGAGAAATTAGAAAGAATCTGAAGTATTTGCAAACTTTAGATAGGAACTGGTTAATTATGATATCTGAAATCTGACAACTGTCCCCTCCCCAGGTTTTTGTTTGATTGGTCTTCTTTTGTTTGCAGTTCTGGCAATTGAACCCAGAGGTGCTGTACCACTCAGCTACACCCCAGTGCTTTTTAGTTTTTATTTTGAGACCAAGCCCTCACTAAGCTGCCCAGGCTCACTTCTGAACTGTGTGTGACACCATGCCCAGGTGTGATATATTTTCAAGACTCTCTCTCCAGGACTGACTTTGATGAATGATGGGAGGTGTACCTAAGTTTTTTTCCTAATTATTAATTGATTACTCTTGACAATGTATTAATAATCTTTAACTTTGTTGGGTATGATGGTGCACGCCAATAATCCTAGCTACTTAGGAGGCTGAGGCAGAAGGATCACAAGTTCAAGACTATCCTGGGTAACTTAGAGAGAACCTGTCTCAAAATAAAATATAAGGCCAGGCTTGGCTCACGCATGTAATCCCAGTGGTTTGGGAGGCTGAGACAGGAGGATCTCGAGTTCAAAGCCAGCCTCAGCAAAAGTGAGGCACTCAGCAACTCAGTGAGACCCTATCTCTAAATAAAATACAAAATAGGGCTGGAGATGTGGCTCAGTTGTTGAGTGCCCCTGAGTTCAATTCCCCCATACCCCCCCAATAAATAAATAATAATAAATTTAAAAATAAAATTTTAAGAAGAGATGAATGTCTAGCTCAGTGGTAGAGAGGTTTCCTAGCATGTGTGAGAGCCTGGTTTTAATCCCCAGTACCACATAAGAGTAATAAGTAAAATAAAATAAATAAAAATATCCCCAACCCTTAACTTTAACCTTTATTTGGAAAACAAAATTAATTAATCTATTTATTGGTAGTAGGGATTGAAGTCAGGAACACTTTCCCACTAAACTGTATTTCCAATCCTTTATTTTTTTTAATTTTTATTTTATATTTTGGTACCGGGGATTGAACTCAGGGGCACTCGACCACTGGGCCACATCCCCAACCCTTTTTTTTGAATTTTATTAGAGACAGGGAGGGTCTCACTGAGTTGCTAAGTGCCTCGCCATTGCTGAGGCTGGCTTTGAACTCGTGATCCTCCTGCCTCGGCCTCCCAAGTGCTGGGATTACAGGCGTGCGCCACCACGCCCGGCTATTTTTTTCTTTTTTGAGACAGGATCTCTTTAGTCAGTGGGATTACAAGTGTGTACCACAGCACCCTGCTTGAAACGCCTTGGACACGGAACATTAGCAGAGGTCTATTTCTGGGTCATTGTATTTATTTATTTGTTTTTATTCTAAGTGGTTATATATGACAGCAGAATGCATTACAATTCATATTACACGTATAGAGCACATTTTTACATATCTCTGGCTGTACACAAAATACATTCACATCATTCGTGTCTTCATACATGCACTTAGGATAATGATATCCATCTCATTCTACCACCATTTTTTTTTAACCCTTTTGCCCCTTCCTTTCCCTCCCTCCCAATTGACCTCTATTGTTCCTCTAATCCTCCTATGATCCTGGTCCCAATCTCACTTTGAATCAGCCTCCTTATATTAGAGACAACATTTGACATTTGGATTTTTGGGATTGGCTAACTTAGCATTATATTCTCCAGCTTCATCCATTTGCCTGTGAATGCCATTATTTTCTTTTATTTTATTGCTGAGTAATATTCCATTGTGTATTTTCTTTATCCATTCATCTACTGAAGGGCATCTAGGTTGGTTCCACAGTTTAGCTATTGTGAATTGCGCTGCTATAAACACTGATGTGGCTGTGTCCCTATAGTATACTGTTTTTAAGTCCTTTGGGTATAGACTGAGGAGTGGGATAGCTGGGTCATAAGGTGGTTCCATCCTCTGGGTCATTTTATAACATGAGTCCATCTTGAATTTGTTGCCAAAGCTCTGTCCTTACCCCCGATGCTATTCCAATAATGAGGACATGGTTTTGATAAAAAGAAGAAAGGTTTATTGCTTTGCTAGCAAAGGAGAAACACAGGGCACTCCTGTCCCAAAGGCTGTGATTCTGTCCATCTGCAGGAACAGGGGGCTTTTATAGAGGTGATTGATTCAGAGAAAATGAGTTTAGGGAGGAGAGATCAGGAAGGAGAAGTTTAGGGAAAAGAAGATTGGGAAAAATAAAAAAAAATATGTAAGTTTCAAAGCCACAAGGGACACAGTGAAAGCATCAAGTGAACCCCTGTTACATTCTCTTTGGCTATTACCACACTGTTTTGGTATCTGCAGTCTTGTAGTGTGCTTCGGTATCTTATACAGCTTGTCTCATGGCACATCTTTATTTTCTTCTGAATTTTCTTTTACTTTCCTATTCTGGGTGAGTTTGAGAATTATCTTGGCCTAGACTTCTCCCCTGGTCGGGTTGTCGAAGCGCACTGGTCCAAGGGTCCTGATCTCTAAGCCCCTAGAGGACAGATCAGACAGGTCTTTGGAACTAGAGGCCCAAGGTGAGTGTCTGCAGAACCAGAGAAGAGGGGATTAAACCAGCGCAGGAGAGGGAGCTGGGATGAGCAGGTTTAGGAGGCTTCTGGCCTGATTAGGGCTGTTCAGCCCTAAGGTGGGAGCTACATTGAAGAGATTAGGAGGCCGAGACCTGGGTGGGGCCTAAGTAGATCTTGGCTTCCTGTATAAAAGCCTGACTTCTCAGCTCCCTCTGACAAGAGTGATCTCCAGCTGTTCCCCACGGTGGCCTGTTGCTGACGACAGCTTCCTTCCCAGGTACGAAATCTCCTGAGGGACCAAGGGCCGAGAACCTCCGTGCACAGTGTCCTTTGGTTCCCCAAGTCCTGTGCACACAGAGACGGTCTCTGCGGCGGGTGAGGTGGCCAAGGGCGAGTGTAGACATGATGAAGGACGCGTGACTCTGAAGGGGTCTGTGTGTTGGGGAGGGCGGAAGGAGAGTCCCTGGGCCCAGGACAATGGGGTGTTCTGTCGCTGAACCGCCCACGGGGGACGCCTGCGGGAGGGCTGGCGCTCGGTGAAGAGGTGGCCCCGTGGCTTCCTGCGCAGCCCGTGAGAGGTGGGTTGATTTGGGTTTGAGTCCTGATTGGACCGGAAACTGAATGTGTAGCTGTCCAGCGTGACCTCCTCCTCTGCAAATGGAGCTGCCTGACGGGGCAGTTGAGTAGTCGTGTGCATTGGTGAGTCTGGCTTGCAAAGTTTAGGGCCTACTGTCTGATAAGGGCGATCTGCACTCTGCGGGTGATGGTTCCAATCTTAGGAGAGGCTGTGAGGATTAACAGGGAGTTATCCTAAACTCTGGCCTTACCTCCAGGTTCTTGGCAAATGCGGATCTTGAGAACCAAGGGGTTTTTCCTTGGTGTGGCAGGGGCTTCATTCCACTGCTCCCGACAAAGGCAGGGTGGGGGGCATAGTGAGTGGGTAACTGAGGCCTGTGGATGCCCAGGTCATTGCCCACAGCTGAATTACATACATGCTTCTGCTTTTTCCTTTTGCTTCTGGGGATTTCAGATAGACAGTCCCCTCTGGGAGGTCACTACAAGGCCCTACTAATGCAGGAGGAAGTCACCTAATGGAGGTCCTCCTAAGGTACTCTCCTTGAAGGTGCAGGACAGTGTTGGAGGAATGCCAGCAATTCTAGTGACTTCTCCAAGGCCCTCTCATGGCCGTGCTGGTGGTAGTGCCAGGTTCTCAGCCCCATGCCGTGACTAGATGATTTCAGTTCAGATCCTCCCATCCTGGAGGGGCAACACCAGAGTAGGAGGCTCCGTGCCCTGTAATCCCAGCAGCTTTGGTGGCTGAGGCAGGGGGAGCACAAGTTTAAGGCCAAACTCAGCAATTTAGCGAGGTCCTAAGCAATTTAACAATACCCTATCTCAAAATAAAAAAGGCTGGGGATGTACCTCAGTGGTGAAGGGCCCCTGGGTTCAATCCCTAGTACTAACAAAACAAAACAAACAAACCTCGCTTCTTGCTTTAATGTACATAAGTTTAGCAAAAGCCAGCCTTGGTTCCAAGCTGGGAACACGTGCTAATGTACCACCTGGGTGGAGGTGGGGTGGGTGAGCGGAGCACCTAACAGAGACTGCTGAGGGAAGTTTCTTCCAGACCTGCGCATGTATGTCCACAGGTACCCCAGCTAGGCCAGTGCACCCCAAGAGTAGATTGCCAAGTGGTTTTTTAGCACTAGGGATTGAACTCAGGGGCACTCGACCACTGGGCCACATCCCCAGCCCTTTTTTGTATTTTATTAGAGACAGGGTCTCACTGAGTTGCCAAGTGCCTCGCCATGGCTGAGGCTGGCTTTGAACTTGCGATCCTCCTGCCTCAGCCTCCCAAAGTGCTGGGATTACAGGCGTGTGCCACTGCGCCCGGCTGCCAAGTGATTTTTTTATGTTCAAAACAATTCAACTAATCCACATGGCTCCTACAAGGCTTCATAAGTGCTCCTGCCTCAACAGGATTAGGGTCAGAAGACACTGCCTTTTCTTGGTTTTTAGCCCACACTGCAGAGTTGACTCAGATAAGCCACTGAGGGGCCCAACCTCAGGTTCCCAATGTGTTTAGATGAAGGTCTCAGACTCCAGCCCTCCCGACTCTGACATCTGGGTTTAAGTCAGCATCCCCCGCCCCCACCTCCACCTGGGTAGACTTGAAGGATTCTGGTTATGTTAGTGCAGTGGTGTTTGGGGGCAGATGAGGTGCGTTTTTCAGGTGAACTTGAATGCTTTCAGCAGGGCACGGCCTCTCTGCTTTCTCAAGGTCCACATTGGCCTTTCATGGTCATCTGGTCATTCCAAGTTTAACCTGCCTGGACTGGAAGGCATGTGAAGTCCATTTTTTAAAAATATTTATTTGCTTTAGTTGTACACAATGCGTTTTTTACGTGGTGCTGAGGATCGAACCCGGGCCGCGCACGTGCTAGGTGAGCGCTCTACGCTGAGCCACAATCCCAGCCCCTGAAGTCCATTTTTTAAGTGAAAGATGATTTAGAGTCCCTGTTGTGTATAAAGCACTCCAGTGAACAAGAACACCCTGAGGAGTCTGGTCTGCAGACAGTTGGAGAAGGACAAGGCTGTGTGAGAGAGTAAGGGTGATTAACTTTGAAGAAAAGGTGAAGTAAGGGTGAGCAGCTTACAGGTGGTCAGGGCAACATCTGAACAGAGACCTGAGTCAGGGAAGCACTTTGTGAAGACCTGTGCCACCTGGGAAAGGGGATCAGAAAGTCCTGAGCCCCAGAAAGGGACGCTCTAGTCCCTCTGAGGAGCAGCAGGAAGGCTGTGGCTGGGTGGAACTTGCGCTTGGATGGAACTTGGTTGGTCTCCTAGAGACTTCAGTTGTGTTGGAAGGGGCTGGGTTACTCGAGGAGGAAGGTTTCAATAGGAAAGGAAACGACTGGATTCATGTGGCCTGTGAGCACCACCTTCCACAGGATTTAGGAAAGACGCTCAGACCTGTGGGACACAGCTCCAGGGAAATACAATAGAACTTCATGTGGGAAAATTTAGAACCAAAGGAGCAGGGCACAGTCTCCTATAATCTCAGAGACTGTAGCAGTTGAGGCTGGAGGATCACAAGTTCAAGGCCAGCCTCTGCAACTTAGCAAGACCTTGTCTCAAAATAAGCAAATAAATAAATAAACAAACAAATAAACAAATAAATGGGGCTGAGGCTGTCATTTAGTGCTAGAGTGCTCCTGGGTTTAATCCCTAGTTCCAAAACAACAACAACAACAAAAACCCACAAAAGAAATGCACCTAATAATGACTACTTGTCAATAGCTTACCCTCCTTTTATGGAAATTTTTACAATTTCCACAGTGACTAAGTTCCTTTGGCGATAGAAATCTTATGCAAATGTTTTCCCTCCAAATATGGGGATTGGATCCGTTTTTCATATGCATCTCTGGAATCTGGATTCACAGCTCCTCCCTCTTCACATGCCCCGCCCCCTCATGCCCCAGGCTATCTCTGAAACGGAGATTGGGAGGAGGTCAAAAAACCAACCAAACCATGGGCCAGATTTCTAAGGCTTGTTCCAACTTAAACATTCTGTGCTTTTTGTGTTCCCCATAAATCCTTGAGATGATTGCAGCACTGTGATTGCATCTGGGGAAGGTTTCTACAGAAAGATACTCAGGATAGTACCTTCAATGCCTGGGAGAGAAGGAAGTTTTGCCAGGTTCCACCAGAGGCAGGGGAGAGGGTCAGTGGGTGCCCCCGTAAGAGGGGCCACTCTGAAATTTTCTGGAACAAAGTAAACGTTGATTCACATTTACAATAAGAGGAGAGACTATGTGACTTGTCCAGTGACCCTAAATTGGGAGGTCCACTTCCTGAAACAGGACCGGGTTGGCTGCCTGTTCACAGGAGTCACATTCAAGGATCCTACCCCCTGCAGAGGCCCAGCCACTTGGCCTTTGTCAGGGCTCTTAAAGCCTCCAGCAAGGTGGGGAAAAGAAGTCAATTTTATTGAGTTTCTTTAAGGTCCAAGAATTTGTATTGTTCTGTTCCTTGGCAGGTGGGGACAGAGGTCCTCTGAATACTCCCCGCCCAGCGCCTCCTGGGAAGAGGTAGATGACTGAGGATGGGGCGGTTAGGGCGGTTGGGGGGGGGGGTGGGGGTGATTGGAAGGGTCGGGGTAGGAATTGTGCTGCTGTGACCTGGCAGGCTTGGGACCCTTCTCGCTGAGAAGTGCCATAGATTCTGATAAAGAAGGATTTGGCAAGAAGACAGGCTGAGCAGCCACCCCAGTCACTCATTTTTCAGTTGTCACCTGAGCCCTGCTGAGTTGACATCCTTCTGGATTTGGGTGAATCTCAGTCGAGATGAGGTGATCCCTGACTTGTAATATTTGGACTTAATGATCTTTCAACCTTACAGTGGTTAAGACATCAGTATGCACTCAGTAGAAGCTGCACTTGGAGATTTTGTATTTTGATCTTTTCCTGGGTCAATGATACGCACGCACGTGAGAGTCTCAGGCTGCAGGGCAGCTGCGGAGGGCTGCAGGTCTGGGTCTGACGGGTGATCAGGAGGGAACACAGCTGCTGTTCCCAGGCTGTGATGCTCAGTCCATTAGGGGCATGAGATGCGTTTTTGATCTCGAGTATTTTTTTCCCCTTTTGTGAGGCTGGGGATGGCCAGGGGGCCAGGCTCTGCCACTGAGCTATTTGCTCCCCACCCCCCAGCCTGTTACCTCCAATACTTTTAAATTGTGATAGGATTATTTGGATATAACCCCATTGCAGGCTGAGGGGCATCTGTATTCTCTCTCAGCAAGAACTTGAACTCTGCATAGATCTAACTGGACAGATTCCGAGTGGAGGGAGCTAGCTGGGCAGTTACTGTGCTGCATTTGGCTTGATATTTTTGGCTTTTATGGTTACATTCTTTTTTTTTTTTTTTCCAAAAAAGCTGAACTCTAGCTGGGCTTGGTGGCGCACAACTGTAATCCCACTAGGAAACCTGAGGCAGGAGGGTGTCAAGTTCAAGGCCAGCCTGGGCAACTTAGTAGTAAGACTGCTTCAAACTAAAAAAAAAAAAAAAAAATTTAAAAAGGGCTGGGTGTGTGTCTCAGCCATAGAGTGACTGAATACTGGGGATGGGGATTTGAACCCCACCTTTCTAAATTTTAACCTAAATGTCTTAATTTCTGGCTCTTGAAATGTGGGACACTGACCTTCATTCCGAGTAGCAATCAGCTGAAGGTTGTCCTGGCTGCCCCTTATAGGAAATCAGAGGGTAGTTTCACGCCTTCCTGCATCCTCTTTGCTTCCATTACTATTTCATGAGTATCTTCTGAGCAGCTGTGGAGAAGCAGACCCGGTGCTACGCACAGGGCAGAAGACCCCTAGGGCAGAGGGGGGCTTCCTGGGGCCGGTGATGCAGAGGACGGTGGAAGGCGAGGCTGAGGTGTGTTGGGAGGGGCTAGCGAGGTTCTGCTAGGGCAGAGTTTGGGCTCCACCTCCGAGACTAGGAGGGCTCAACTTAGGCACTCACCCTGCGGCCTAGACAGCTGCTGGGCCCCATCCAGGCCTTCCTGATTAGAGACGTGGTGCCTGGAAAGGCGAGGCCACCATCCTTGGCCACATGCACTGTGTCCAGTCCTACTGCTGGGCCACTGCCCCAGTGATTGACGTTCAAGTTAGCCAGTCATTGAGCCAGCACACAGAGCTTGCCCTCTTCTCGGAGTGCAACTGGCCCTGCCGGATGCTGGGATGTGGAGCCATCCAGTGACAGCCTTGGAGTCCAGGGAAACCTGTGGAGAAAGGTCTTCAGAGAAAGAAGGTCTTTAGAGAAAGAAGGTCTTTAGAGAAAGAAGGTCTTGAGAAACAAGGTCTTGAGAGAAAGAAGGTCTTGAGAGAAAGAAGGTCTTGAGAGAAAGAAGGTCTTGAGAGAAAGAAGGTCTTGAGAGAAACAAGGTCTTGAGAGAAAGAAGGTCTTGAGAGAAAGAAGGTCTTGAGAGAAAGAAGGTCTTGAGAGAAAGAAGGTCTTTAGAGAAAGAAAGTCTTTAGAGAAAGAAGGTCTTGAGAGAAAGAAGGTCTTGAGAGAAAGAAGGTCTTGAGAGAAAGAAGGTCTTGAGAGAAACAAGGTCTTGAGAGAAAGAAGGTCTTGAGAGAAAGAAGGTCTTTAGAAAGAAGGTCTTTAGAGCAAGAAGGTCTTTAGAGAAAGAAGGTCTTTTCATAGGAAACCTCCAGGTTTCTCACCAGGTAGGAGATGACATTGGTAGACTTCAAGGTCATGGTGGGCATGGAAACAGGGGCACTTGCATGGACCTAGAGTGATCACCTTGATTTGTGGTTGGGGGCTTCTCTTGCCTCACCCTACACATGGCCCTGGGCAGAGGCAGAAGCTCTGGCGTGAGGCAGGCTTGAGTGTGAACCCCAACTGGTTGGGAAAGTAGCTAACAAGTGATCTGGATTTCCTACTGCTAGAATGGAAGCAGTTAATCGAGTCACTGAAGACAAAACTGGTTAACACAAGGAGCCAGAGTTAGGGCAGGACGGAGGCTCCCCACCTAGGACCACATCCAACACTGATCACTCATCAGCTCATGGTCACCCTAGAGGGGTTGGAAGAGGATGTACTAGATGCACTGAAAGTGGGGAAGTCAGCAGAGGATGTCAACTTCTAGAAAGATCCACTCATTCCTGAAGCTCTGATTCAATGGATAATTGTATCCATTGCACTTACTACCTGTTGAGGACATGCAGATGGTGTTGCAGGAAAGGTTCGAGAGCCAGAGGCCGGGGTCTGAAATCCTGGCTCTGCCTCCAATTGTAACAGACCCATAGCAAGGAAAATGGAATGATGGTCTTTACTGAGCCCCTCCTGTGTGCCAGTCATTATGGTAATGCTTAATATTCACTGCAACCTAGCAACTAACTCTAGAGACAGTGTTATCAGGACTTCTTAGTTAAGACTCAGGCAAAGCAATTTGCATTCTCTTACTAGTACCAATAGCCATCACAGTGATTGATCTGTGTTAGACTCCTGCAGTGTTCTTTATCTTCAGCATTACCACTTGCCAATTTCATAATGTGTGATTGTTTCTATCTGTGGCTATAACTCTAGGGCGTATTTATTACTTGGCACCAATTCAGTACCTGGCTATTACACCATTGAAGAATGGCACCATAACAATTTCTAAGGTTTCTTTCCTTTTATTTTTGGCCAGGGTCTTGATCTATTGCCTTGGCTGGCTTATAACTTGTAGGCTTGAATGATTCTCTCTCAGCCTCCAGAGTATCTGGGACCTCCGGGTTTGTACCACTGTGTCTGGCTCTAAGTTTCTTGATTAATTTAATGTAACCTAATCTTACTTGAGTACTCAAAACACCATTGAAAGGAGATTGAGAGAATTTCCCCTTATTGTGAAATAGATGGAGGGACTCAAGGTGGAGAACTCTGGATCAGTATCATTTAAAAAAAAATTTACTTAGCCTGTAATCCCAGCAGCTCAGGATGCTGAGGCAGGAGGACTGCGGGTTTGAGGCCAGCCTCAGAAACTTAGCAAGGCCCTAAGCAACTTAGTGAGTGAGATCTTGTCTCAAGGAATAAAAAAGGACTGGGGTTATAGCTCAGTGGTAAAGTGTCCCTGTACCCCAAAACAAACATCTACTTAGAAAAGGAAAATATACTCTGAGAATATAGAAGTAAAGTTTTGAGCATCTAATCTGTGAGCATCTAAATTGGTCTTTGTCTGATGGAAACCATGAGCATTTAGCTGGTGTTTTCTCTGGTTGGTGGCTTAAACTAAGAGTCAGTGTTCCATTGTATTAAGTTGAAGCGTAAGATTTGCTGTTTCTGATTTACAATGGCAGTTTCCTAAGGTTCTAGCTCTGTAGATCCCGACTCTTTTCTGCCTCCGTATTTTCTGAACTTTTAGCATTTCTTCTGACATTTTCCTTTGCCTTTTCCTTCTCTATTTTTTCTATCCACTCTATTTGTAAGCTCCCTTAAATCCATGCTGGGGCAGCATACAATAGGGAATAGCCACCCACTTCCCACTGTCAGAGACCACCACTAAGGACACTTCTATGTATTGCTTTCTGTCGACTCGTATACACAACTAAGCAAGATTGAAAAGAGCCCATAATTCTGTCAGTCCCGTGTTCTGTCCCTTTTGAATTTCTGCATTTAAATCTGATCCCTTGAAGCCACACTTCCATGACTGCCATGCATCATTTGACATCGGGTTTTGTCTTGGTGTTCTGGAGCTGCAGTCTCAGGCAGTTAGGACATGATCCACTCTGTGCCCCTTTGTGACAGTGGCTGAGGGCAGGAAGGGAAGCAGTGCCAGGCCATGTGCCCGCTGGCCTCAGGCCTGGGCACCGGAGCACGCAGACCTGGAGTGCAGCTGCCCCTCTCCAGCCCCGCCCCGTGGCCAGGCGCCAAGCTGGTGCCCCCCCACCCCACCCGCCCCCGCTGGCTGCAGTCCTGGTGGAGGGAGTTTGAAAGAAACTCCCAAGCGAGGCTGGGGCTTTTCCCATCCTACAGAACTCTGGGTTTTCCTGGGCCTGGTGACTCAGAGGGTGCGGCCCAGAGGCCAGGAAGAGACAGGAGACCCAGGGCTCCTGGGTGTCTTCTCTCACTACACAGCCATCTCCCAGGGAGAGCGCTGTCACTCTGTCCCCAGTGGAATCTCTGCCCCTTCCACTCTGTAAAAGAAACTCAGCTCCAGTGAGTGACTGGAGGAAGCACCAGAGCACCCCAGGACACCAGAGCACCCCAGGACAAAGCGCGAGTGCCAGGAGCCCCAGGGTCTGTGCACCCGAGAGTCCAAAGCTCTGGCAGCACCACACATGTCTGTCACGCAGCGCCTGCAGCTGGGCAGCGGCGCCCTGCACAGCGGGCTTCCTGGCCGCTCTTCCCGCTCTAGCCTTCCTCCCCCTTCGGTTAGAGGGAGTGCTTGCTGCCCTTAGCTCAGGCCTCGAATCCGTTTCCCTACCTGCTAAGCAGGACTTAGCTGAGGCTCCAGAAGCCAGCAGCACCTGGGCCAGTCTCCCTCTCCTGCCCGCTGCTGGGTGCCACTGAAGGCAGGAGGAGAGGGCAAGTGGGAAGGCAGGGATGTTTGGGGAGACCAACTCTTGGGGTGCTGGGCTTTCAGGAAGTAGTGCATCTTAAGAAAGAAGCATGAGTAGGGGAGGGCCTGGTTTCAAGCCCAGGATTGCAAAAAACAAACAACCAAAACAAACAACCGTGAAGAAGGCGTGAGAGGGTGCTGTTTCCACAATAAGAAGTCTGCAATGACACCAGCAGGATGTGGGGGCACACGCCTGTTATCCCAGTGGCTCAGGAGGCAGAGGCAGGAGGATTGCAAGTTCAAAGCCAGCCTCAGCAACTCAGTGACACCCTGTCTCTAAATATAAAATAAAAGAGGCTGGGGATGTGCCTCTGTGGTTAGGAGAAAGTGGTATGCAAAAAATCGGAGAAAGCTCTTGTTAGCTGTGAGGGTGGCTAATGCAGGGGGTGGGGTGAGCGGGGAGCAGGGAGCGGGGAGGAAATTCCAGGAGGAGCAGCTCGTTATGCCACAGGCCACATGGTAACCAGGCTACCTGACCCCCAACTGTGTGGGCGTCAGTGCACTTAGGCATATTCCTTCTAGGAGCTTTGGGGACGTGGAGTCCCCAGTGTTCTACAAATAAACAACGGTTTGTGGATAGTGTATCGTACGTTCTTGGAACTCTGTATAGTCACCAAGACTTTTCCTTATGTTATCTTCCAAAATTTTCATTGCCTATGAGTTAGGTGAGGTGGATTTGAATACTGTGCCCATTTAACAGGTGAGAAAACTGAGGCTCAGAGTAGTTGGCTTGTCTGTGCTAATCAGAACTAAATGAATGGATGCATAATTGGGTTTTTGTTTTGTTCTTGGAACTGGGGATTAAATCCAGGACTGCTTTACCACTGAGCTATATCCCCAGCCCTTTTTTAATTTTTATTTTTAGACAAGTGCTTGCTAGTTTGCTTAGAGCCTTGCTAAGTTGCCTGCGCTGGCCTCTAACTTGCAATCCTCCTGTCTCAGCCTCACAAGTTGCTGGGATTGCAGGTGTGCACCACCATGCCTGGCTTACATAATTTTAAACCTCCATTTCTGATTTCAACATTGGCATGTGTGGATAAAATTAAGTCTTTACCCTCATTAAGTGTTTACCCTCGTTATCCTTACTCAGGTTGGCATATACCTTCTAATCTAACTTATGCAAAACCCATAGCTATTCTCTACTTTTTCAGAGATTTTTCCACTGGCTTGTGGTTGGCTTAATAGAGACATTATTTCGGAAATGGGAAACGTGTTGTCAGTCTTCTGTCTTAGTCTGTTTCTATTGCCATTAACATAATGCACAGATGGGGCCAGTTATGGACAAGGGGTTTATTTTGTTCAGGGTTCTGCTTTTTGCTGGCGAGAGTTCAGGGGTGGCACAGGGCATCGTGTGACATTAAATGATGAGAGGAAGTACAAGAGATCTGGCAAAGCTGGCTTTTATTGAGACCTGGAGATATGCCATTAACCATTAATCCATTAACTGCATGAATGGATTAATTCATTCATGAGGACAGAGCCTCGGTTACCTCTTAAACGTCCTACTTGGTGCCTGTTTTGTACTGGGGATTTAACCCAGGGGTGATTAACCACTGAACCACATCCTCAGCCCTTTGTTTTTTATTTAGGGTCTAAGTTGCTTAGGGCCTTGCTGTGGTGCAGAGGATGGCCTTGAACTTGCAACTCTCCTGCCTCAGCCTCCAGAGCCCCTGGGATTACAGGAGTGTGCCACGGGCCAGCAGTCCTACCTCTTAATATCTCATGATGGAGATTAAATTTCAATTTAGTGAGTTTTGAAGAGAACAAGCCATACTCCAACTACACATTTACGTTACAGCTTTATGGCTCAGTATGAATAGGGTTGTGAATTTTGAAAATTATTGTCCCTTCAGGTTGTTTTCTAATTGCCACCAAAAGCATTACCTTTGAAAACATCTAAATACAAAATAGTCTCGGAAATCTATCTAAAGAGGTAAGGCAGAGGTAAGAAGACCATTTGAACCACTGGTCACAGGTCCAGCATTGTGTGCTTAGATATTACACACACACATACAACTTTAAAAATTTTTTTTATAGCTTCAGTCCCACTGAGTTATAACTTTTTGGCATTTTCACATAGTAGATAACAAGAGTGTGTGGTAGGAAAATGCTCAGTGAAGCTCTGACGGCAGGAAAAGAAGTGTTCAAGTGAAAGTCTAGGAGGACAATGTTCCAGGAATAGAGTGGCTTGGGCAAAGGCCCTGGGGTGGGCCTGAGTGCTGGAAGCAGGAAGTAGGCTGGAATGGCAGGTGAAGCCCCCCTTTTCTCTGCACCAGACTCCTGGCCACCAGGCTGTGGGGCCTGGAGTAAGTCTGGCCCATGCTCATTATCCAGGCCTCTGCAGGGCACTAGCTTTGCCCTAACATGTCTGAGCCATCGGCCTCAACTATTTATGGCCGATCTCAGTACTACACAGTAAAGAGTTTCTGATTAATTAAAGCAGAGGCTATTGAGTACTGCCAGTAGATGATACATATAAGTTGATCCACCACACCTCAGACTTATTTTTCCATCACACACAATTTTAATGACTTAGTCGAAGAGATAAAGGAGATGAGCTATTTTATTAATTCACAACAGAAGAGATAGAGCAAAGTACAGATGATGGTATGTGGTGGCAGCTACTGGCCCTAAATGGCTTGCTCACCTGGGTCTATTTAACAGAAAAACAGATCTAAGACACTTAAGGAATTATGTGGCTGTAATTGGGATTTGTTAAATGATTATAGATCATTAGGAGTCAGTAAAATTTAGTCTGTTTCCAGCAGAAAAGTGTGCATCTTTTATTTAGAGACAGTCTTGCTATGTTGCCTGGGGGGAGGGGGAATGGGGGGGGGGCTTAAGTTCTTGAGCTCAAGGGGTTGGTCCCAGCCTCCCCAGTAGCTGGAACCACAGGTGTACAACCAAGCCTGGCTGCTTTTTAGACATTTCTTCAGACCTGGTAGAGCATGTTCTTAGCATGTACAAGGCCCTGGGCTCCATCTCTGGCACTGCAAAAAAAAAAAAAAAGCTAAACATTTTTGTGACAATTAAGAATCTCAACTGGCAATCTAAACTGTTAGTTTTACCCATAGGAAACTAAGTTGTAAAAGATGGTAACATAGATAAATGGCATGGATTTTAGGTGAGATACAGATGCTGGAGCCAAACTACCTGGGTTTAAATTCTAGCTGTGTCACTCACTCACTGTGACCTTGGGCAGTGTATCTCAGTTTGTTCATCAATAAAATGAAGATGATAAACTTTATCTCATAGGAATAAATGACTCAATCTGTGAGAAGCAGTGAGAATAGTAACTGGCACAGTAAGCATGTGTGTTAACTTGTTGGGTCATGGCTATCATTTCTGTGACAGCCAGTGAGTTCAAACCTGGCTGTAGATTTCAAACTCAGTGGGATATTCCAGAGCCCACTTACACCCCCCCCCCCAAAAAAAATCTAGCTTCACAAAAACCTCTGCATAGTGGGATATTCATTTAAAAGGGGCACAGAATTAGCACAACTTGTGGATTTACCATAGAGCAAAGGATCATACCAAGAAGTTGGGGCAGGGGTCAGGGTCTCTAATATCTTCAGGCTCTCATGATTGCATCCCTCCTACAAAGAGTCTTCTGTAGTGAGCCCTTCTTCTTTTCTTCATGATATTACCATTTAGACATGGATTCCTGGATGTGAACATTTAGTTTGAGCTGATTTTGGAATTTTACATAAATGGAATCAGTGTGAACTCTTGAGTGGTTTCTTTTGACTTTGAAGATGTATCCATTTAGTTCCGGGTAGTAAATAATTGTTCATTTTCATAGCTATATTTTAGCTAGTCACTTTTCAACTACAAAAAATGATTTTATATAACAACAGTATTTCATGCTTTGAGTGTTTTCACAGTTAATGTTCCATGATGTTCCTGGAAAGAGACCTGAGCTTTGGGGGAGGCCGTTCTTTTGGTGAACATAAATACATATGGCCAGGAGTGGACGCTCATCTCTCCTCCTCTGGCTTCTTCTTACTCTCTTTTAAAGTGTCTTTCCTTTATGGTCAAGACACCTTTTATCTTGCATATGAAGCCTTTTCCTACCCTAAGTTCATGCCTATCCTGTCTTTTAGAAGTTCAATTGTTTTGTCCTTTACCTTTATATATTTGTGTGTGTGGTGTGAGGTAGGGGTTCAAGTTTCATTTGTTCCCACTTAGATATCCATTTATTACCGATTACTTCAATACTTCTGCAGTATTACTGTTGTAAATCAAGTGTCTATATATGTTCTGGGGTCTCTATTTTGAATCCAGGAGCTCAGAAAGGGATTTTGACACCCTATGTGCATTATAGGGTTATGTGGTTATCCTTTATAGTTATGTAGTCTTGGACAAGACTCTCTGTTGCCTGAGTCTCAGTTTTCACATTAGTGATATCACTTAATCTATTAAATTATACTTTGTAGCACAGCAATAGGTACCAAAAAAAGTATGCTGAGCTGGGGTTGGTGGCACATGCCTATAATCCCAGTGACTCAGGAGGTTGAGGAAGGAGGATCACAAGTTTGAGGCCATCCTCATCAATTTAGCAAGGCTCTAAGCAACTTTGTGAGACCCCCATCTCAAAAAACAACAAAATCCTGAAATGAATTGGAAAAAATATGGTTTATATTTTTCATAAGTATTTTAGAAGGTTGCATTAAAACAGACTGCTTAAAGTATTCAATAAGCTGGGTCCAGTTGCACATGCCTGTAATCCCAGCAACTAGGAGGTTGACAGGAAGATTTCAACTTTTGAGACTAGCCTGGGCAATATAGTGAGATCATCTCAAATAAAAGCTTTGGAGGTATAGCTCAGTGACAGAGTGCCCATGTCTTCAACCTTGTACAAAAAAAAAAAAAAAAAAAAAAAAAAGAAAAAAGAAAAGAAAAAAACTAGTATTCTGTAGCTGAGAAAAAGATGGGGAAATATTCTTTAGCATACTATATTCTACTAAAAGGAGAAATTTTATATTTTTGGTAATGGTAATGGCTGTATGCCACAGAGCCACATCCCCAGCTCGTTTTTTTGTGTTTTATTTTGAGACAAGGTATCACTAAGTTGCTTAGGGCTTTGCAAATTGCTGAGGCTGGCTTTGAACCTGTGATCCTCCTACATCAGCCTTCCGGGACTCTGGGATTACAGGCATGAGCCACAAGGCTTGGCTCTAAAGGGAGAGATTTCAGAGTGATAGTACACACGTGCACACTATTTCCTTTCCTCCACACTGTACAAGAAGTAAGCACAAAGATTATGTCTAAAACTAGAATCATACTATCCCTGATCTTATAACTTGAGATCCACACCGATTTAGAAAAAATCCTGGATCAAACCTGCGTTTTGCCTTTTTGATTGGAACATAAAAGGGAGACCTCTTTTTGCAAGTGTTTTGAAAATGGTCTCTGCACGTTAGCTCCGTGTTTAGTGATGGAGAAGCAATGGGAAGGCATTGAGGTCAGGCCCCACATCAAAGACCACAGTCACCAGGGAGGCTCACAGAGTAAATGTCCAATTAAGTCTGCTCCCTTGCACCCTGGGTTGGTGTGTTTGTGGTCTGTCTTGCCCATGGCTAGAAGTAGAGCTGAGCTCAAGGAACACACCTGGGCAGATTGCTGGCACTCGGTGCTGCTTTAGAAGGGGCTAGCTGACCACTGAGTCCACCCACTACCATTCCTTTCACAGAGTCACCCAGGCTGATTAGCTTCCTCCAATGCCCACTCCCATGCAACACCAGCACTCGTGGACAGTACCTCAGGCTGTGGTGACCTGTCCCATACTTCCAGATAAGTGAGGCTTCCCACCCATCTTGTCCCAAACACAGAGATTCCTGCGGAAACCAGCATGATTGACACAGACTGGTCCTGACTGCCAAGCGCGGTTCTCTATGTATAACTCACCATTCCCATTTAACTCTGGAGCAAATGGAAGGAGCGAAATCGGAATCTACTTCAGGCAGTTTGGCCCTGGAGTTATGCCTCACCACTGGTCTTCAGCCCCAGGGAGCCTAGCTCCACAGGTTCCCGGAAGGGGCTCTTCTGAGAGCTCTTGGTTTTGGAATGAATCCAACTTGGTCCAAATGGGATGCTTTGACTACTAGTTATGGACAACTAGCAAGCTGGCTGGTTAAGTCTCAGTTCCCCATCTATAAAACCAGGATAGCAAGGCAGAGGAAGGGGCTGGATTTCTGGAATAAGACCCAGGTCTTAAACACACACACACACACACACACACACACACACACACACACACAAGTCCTGGGTCATTCTGGGTCATAGCCCCTAACTTCTATCCTCAGCTAGGAAAGGAGCTTCTCATAGCCCCAGGGAAGGTTTTTTGGTACCAGGGATTGAATTCAGGGGCACTCGACCACTGGGCCACATCCCCAGCACCCCCCCCCCTCCTTTTTTTGTATGTTATTAGAGACAGGGTCTCACTGAGTTGCTAAGTGCCTCGCCATGGCTGAGGTTGGCTTTGAACTCACACGATCCTCCTGCCTCAGCCTCACAAGTGCTAGGATTACCGGCGTGCGCCACCAAGCCCGGCCCCCGGGGTGGGGGGGTTGTGTGCACTTTGGAGACTTGTCTGCGGGAGGAACCGGGTAGCTGTCATGATGAGGGCCAGGATGGGCTTCCTGGGACAGGTCTTTCTCAGCTGGGGCGTAGAGAGATGTAAGCACGCGGGAGACGACACCGGGCAGCACAGGACAAAGCCAGGCAAAGCCAGGGCAAGCTCCCAGAAGGAGCGGTGGGCGCAGCCTCTTCCCTCCGGCGGGCTGGCCGACCCCGCCTCAGCGCAGACCCGAGCCGCGCGGGCAAGCCTGAGGCTGCGGGTGAGGCTGCAGCAGGGCCACCTCCCACAATCCCGGCTTTGTTGGGTCGAACTTGTCCCTGAGTTTCCAGTTGGCTTTCATCCGTCTGCGCGTCTCTGGCCTCTCCAGCCTCGAGCGAGCGCAGCAGAGTCGGCAGCCGGGGAGAAGGCGGGCTGCGGGAGCGGGGGAGAAGGCGGGCTGCGGGAGCGCAGCGGGTGGGCGCGCCGGGCCTCGTGCGGCCAGTGCCGGGCGGGGCGCGGCACGCGGGGCGCGACGGGCGCGGGCCGTTCGGGCCGTTCGCGGGCCCGACCGTCTGAGGTTTCTCCCCAGTCCGCAGCCCGCAGCCGGGCGGCCGCCCGCCCTCCCTCTGCGCAGCGGGCGAGGTCACGATGGGCTCATTAAGCCGGCAGGTAGGCAGTGCCCCGGCGGCTGCAGGCGGTCCTGGAATGTGCGAGGGGCGTGATGACAGCGACTGCCGCCGGCCTCTTTGCGCAACACCTTGGCTATATATACCCGGCGCGCCGCTGCGCTCCACCTGGCTGCCTCCTTCAGTCCCTCACCTGCAAAGGGAGCGCTGGTGAGTACCGCCGCTGGGGCCAGGGCGCTGCTTCCCTCCTCTCTCCCCTGCAAGAACCACACTGAAATGCCTTTAGATAGCCCTTGCTGCTGACCTCAAGGAACTTGGTTGGCTTTGGGCTACGGAAGAGAAGATGACCTTTGAGAAATTTTTAAGATTTTTTTCTTAAAGTGTACTGCTCTTACCACAACTCTGATTGCTACACTTCTCTGTGGACAGCGTTAGTCAGCTACACCTGGGAATTCAAAAAAGATAGGCGTCCTAACTCTTAGGGAGGAAGAACCAGGTAGCCACTTAGGAGTCAGGATGGCTGTGCTACTTTTTGGCTGGGTCTGTGACTAGCTGTGTGACTCCACAGAGTCCTGTGAGCCCTTGGGGTGGAGTTTCCGTCTCTTCTCAAGAAAATGGGACCATCTCAGATTGCAATGTTTACAAAATTCAGCCCTCTTAATCCCCCTATCTCACAGTCTCTCCTGCCCTGAAAATTCTAGGTTTGTGGTGGCTGCTGGTGATGGGATGCCCCCAGTGACTTCCTCCCACCACAGGGCTTGTTTGCAGAGTTAACTTATCTAAGGTGACTGAAGTCAGACCTAGTTTGTCCCCCTCGGGACAGGTGTCTGTTAGCAAAGGGCCTGTCCTTCAGTTGTCTTGGGAGAACAGGGTCCACAATTTGTTTTGAAGGCAAAAGGGGGGGGGGGTGGTCTGGTAACTAACAGATGTGTACAGGGGTGGTTGGGTTGGAGGAAATGAGTGATGGAGTTAATCCAGGCTGCCTGGCACACCGAGTGAGGAGAGTTGGAATCCCTCCTTTCCCTTGGTGAGGTGTGAACGTCCCAAACATGTTTTTCTTGGAGGCAGGTTGTGGATGGTCGGGTTGGCCCTGACTGCTTTGGGCTTTGTTTATCTTTCTCTTCTCCCTCTCCTCCTTCCCTTCCCATTCTGGCAGTTCTTTAACTTGTTCTGTGTTGGGTTTTCTTAAAAGATGTGCCTCATAGCCATGGCCATTGTTTCAGATTGTTAAGTGACTGTTTGAATCTTTTGTCTCATGCCAGCTGATAGTGATCTTTTCCCCCCTAGTTTTTGTAGTCTTGTAAAATGGGTAGCAAGAAGGGTACCTTTGTAAAAGTTTTGGATGCTAAACAAATTGGCTTCCCCTAAGCCCTGCTCAAATCATTCAACCATCTCTTTGAAGCTGGGGTTTCTGGCTTACTAGATACAAAGTGGACGGAAGAGTAGATTGAGTTCAATTAGTGAAGAAAACAGTCTTTCAGGATCAGAGTGACTTGGAATACACTGGATTTCAATACTGCTTTCGGCCATCTTCCACTTGGTGATCCTCCCCCTTATCCCCCTGTCCATTCTGGGGACAGGATATGAACAGCAGCAGGGAACAGGCAGGACATCCCAAGGAATAGTTCATCTCAGTGAATTAAAAATTCAAAAGTGCAAAAAGATTGTAATGTTTACAAATTCAGCCCTTTTAATCCTCCTAATACAATGCAAAGTAATTGATACAGTTATGGGTTAATTATGTGATTTTTATTAATCTGTAAATATAAGCAGAAAGTGCACTATGATGGTATGGTATGGCAATTGGGCCCCAGTTTAAAGTGCTAGGATAAACATCTTCAAAAGAATCTGATTAGTGCTTTTCAACAATAGTCTAAGCTAAAGCCATCCATCACCTGAGGCCCTGAACCCACACTGCTTCTTGTCACTGTGTCATACATACCCTCCATTGCATGATCATCATGTCCTTGAGGGTGTATTTTTCCTTGTGATAGTTGAAGGAAAGTAGCCATCACCCTCTTGGGAATTTTTGAAGTCTTGTGTCATTCAAAGTATAACAATCTCTGGCGTGTACTGAGAATGTGAACTGTGTGAATTTGAATTGTCTCTGACAGTTAGTGTCTGACTTCAAGCAATGAATTTCCCAGTGCCTTAGTTTCCCCCTCTGTAAAGTAGTGAGGAAGATGGCGTTAACAGATAACTATTTATGTAAAGTGGTTGCAAGAGTGAATGAGGTCCTTCATGCATAGAACCTCCAACACCTCACTTAACCTTTGGCTGGCAACATCCTACTGTGGCATCTTCCCTGTACTTGTGGAGACATTGCCTGGCGGGGAAATGTCAGTCTGTCCTGGTCTCTGCAGGACCATTGCCTCTGGCTCCGCTCCCCTGTTCAGGTGGCCTTGGGTGCTGCTACTCTGAGCACAGGTGGCCCCAGGACAAGTCCAGGTTGGAAGAGCACAGACAATGCAAAGTGTAGGGGTTGGGTGACTGCCAGGTGGCCTACGCGCGTATCTCTGCTTCCCAAGTCCCAGGAGAACCCAGAAGTTGACTCTCTTTGGCCTGCGAGAAAGAATCAGAGTTGCTCTTGGTGTTGGGTGCATGTGTGGGTCCCGGAAGTGGAGCCAAGAGGGTCAGAGCAGGGGACCCAGCGTGGTGTGAGGAAGCACATGTGTGACCATCTGCCAGGCTCTTGCCTGGGCACTGCTAGCACCACGCTGCTTTTTAAAAAAAAAATTTTATTTATTTGTTTTAATTGTACACAATGCCTTTATTTTTACGTGGGTCTGAGGATGGAACCCCACCGCGCTAGGCAGGCGCTCTACCGCTGAGCCACAACCCCAGCCCCCCCCCCCCACTGCTTAATGGAGGCTTTTCCTTACCCCTCCTGCTGCTCTGGGAGGTGGCAAGAATGTGCTGGAGTGTGGCCTTGGAATGCTGGGAGGTGGCCGCTGCATGGGGGATGGGGTAGGAGAAAGACTTTGGAGGGCCCAAGGGCTACGGGGACCCCTGGTGGTGCCACAGCCTTCTACAGCCAGCAGGGTCAGTGTTGCCATGTCCCTGGGAATAGTGACCTCTGCTTCCTGCTGCATCCTCTGTCTGCCCCATTCACTACCACCTCCCCCCTGGCCAGGTCTCCCAAAAGACTTGGGATTTGCTGAGTCCAGGTCCCCGGTGTGCCTGAGGCCTTTGTGGGACCTCGGCAGCCTGTCATTAGAGCATTCGTGGCCAGCATGTCTGGTGTCTGCATGACTGTGCAGGAGTGACCCCTGCGGACTCAGCCAGCTCTCCCAGAAACACGAGTCCTCACTGAGCTGGCCCTGGCGCGTGGTTGGGGGTCCCTGGCGGTGGGGGTCTATGGAAAGGCTGGCTTTGGATCCAACAGTCCTGGGTTCAGATTCCGATCCCCCGTCCCCGGGCAGCTGTGAGACTTCAGGCACATTGCTGAATTCTTCTCTGTCCCTCAGTTTCATTGTCTGTACCCCAGAAAGAACCCTTTTCTTGTTATAAGATTTCATGAGGTCACAAAGCACGTAGGGCACTCCCCCATCACAAGACACTCGTTAGCACCTTTCTCACATGCTCTGGGTTCATTTGAGCAAATATTTACTGTGAGTCCACTACAGCGTTCAGCTGGGAGATGGGGCAGGGCTCAGTAAGTTTCTCATGCACGATGCCCTGCATTTCAGGAGTTCCGGGTGGTCACTGCTCAGGCCTCACGCTTGTTAATCAACTGGTTGTTGCCACCTCTCTGAGGGAGATGATCCTCCCATTATTGAGATGAAGAAACTGAGGCCTAGAAAGACTCAGGGTCACAGTGAGGGGCAGCCTCCCCTGAGCCAGTCCTCTTTCTTCCAGGGGCTTGTCTTTCTCGTATCACTGCATGCCAAACACAATGGTCTCTACAGAGGCGGCAACTCCAGGGACCGGGAGGATCCCTGGAATGACCACCTGGTCCAGGGCCTCATTGCTGCAGGCCTTCCCTCTACTCCACAGCCCTAGCTGCAGTCCGTACTGGTTGACTGTCCTGCTTCGGACAGAAGGGGGCTCTGCTGACTGGGAGGGCCAGGTGACTGGGCCTGTGTGGCCGAGCTGCAGCCTGGAGTGTCTGACTGGCTGTCAAGGTACCCTTTATTTCCCCACTTCCTGGGTGCAGCTTGAGCTGTGGGGGTGGAGAGGGCCAGGAGGGAGGGGCCAGCTGTCCTGAGAGCTGGGCTGGTCAGATGGCTTCCTGGACATCTGTCCAAGGGGTCAGTGCAAGGTGTGTGGAGCTGCGGCTTCCTCGGGGGGGTACCAGCATCTAGCACCGTGAACACCCAGGAAGTGGTGGTGGGGGGAGGATGAGGGTCCAGAAGCTGAGGTGCTGAGGGAGGGGGCGCCACTGCTTCATCAGGGAAGTGTCTGGAGAAGAAACCTGTAGCACACAGTTGGACTCAGAATAGGGAAGACGGACTTCCAAGAAGGAGTGGGGACATTCAATAGAAATAGTCTCTGCTTTTTGGTGGCATGAATAGTAAATGAGCCTCCGGAGGTAAATGGAGCCATCGTGTGCCTCATGCAGGGACACTGACGACATCTGAGCCGCCTGGGTCACAGGCCATCCTGTCCTGTTGCTTTCTACAGTTAGGTTCCTGTGGGTGGCCGTCCTTTGCTTGTAGTATTAATATAGTAAATTATTTGGACATTGGACCCTGGACATGTCTTTCTGTATTCACTAGAAAACTTTTTTGTTCAGCTCTTCAAAGAAAAACATTTTCACCAGTCATAGAAATCCAGTAACAAAACACAGTGTTGGCAGATAGCCTCCCACGCGACTTGATGGCTGGTAAGAATTGCACAGTGGGGTAGCTGTGACACCGGGTTGCAGTCTCTTGGTAGAGTTGCTTCATCCAGGAACTCTTGGCCAACCCAACTTGCACATGGTGATGAAGACAACCACCTGTCAGTTGGATTCAGGCCCAAGTTGGCTTTGTAGGCCTGGTCACCATGGATCAAGTGTGATCTTTCAGTGATCCTTGTAGGCTGACTCCTCTTCAAAATCAAGTGCCTGCTGTGTCCCTTCTAACTTTGGCCTGGACTATAAAGCATAAAATATGGCTCCTGTCCTCTGAGGACTTTAATTCCTTTTTTTTTTTGGTGGTGCCGGGGATTGAACTTAGGGGCACTCGGCCACTGAGCCACACCCGCAGGCTCCCCCCCTTTTGTATTTTATTTAGAGACAGGGTCTCACTGAGTTGCTAAGTGCCTCACCATTGCTGAGGCTGGCTTTGAACGATCTTCCTGCCTCAGCCTCCTAAGTGCTGGGATTACAGGCGTGCGCCACGGCGCCCAGCTTCTTCTGGGGACTTTTAAAAAACATACTTTATCATCACAGCAATCCTTTTAAGTATTTTCCTCATTTAATGTGTAGAAGCAGAGGCAAGATCACACAGCAAAGCTGGCATTTGAACCCAGGGAACTGAGCTAAAAGTCCAGTTTCTGAACCTCTGGAGCAGTAGTTCACAGCCCCCGGGGGACAGTTGGCAATGTCTTGGGACATTTTCGTTGTCAGAGTTGGGGGTAGGAGGTCCTCCTGGCATCTTGTCAGTGAAGGGCCCTGATAAATATCCCTCAGTTCCCTGGACAATAACCCCATAACAAGAATTATCTGGCCCCAGCCGGGCACGGTGGTGCACGCCTGTAATCCCAGCACTTTGGGAGGCTGAGGCAGGAGGATCACGAGTTCAAAGCCAGCCTCAGCAATGGCGAGGCACTTAGCAACTCAGTGAGACCCTGTCTCTAATAAAAACCAAAAAAAGGGCTGGGGATGTGGCCCAGTGGTCGAGTGCCCCTGAGTTCAATCCCTGGTACAAAAAAAAAAAAAAAAAATATCTGGCCCCAAATGCCAGTCCTGTCAAGGTTAGGAAATAGTTTGCGCCATGGAGACATCATATCTCAAATGCAAATCACCTGCCAGTCTGTCCACTTACCATTCCCTTTCCCCAATCCCCTGAGTGTAACCAGTGCCGCAGGAAGACGAGTCATGCCAGTGTCATGGCCCAGGGTGTTGTGGACAGGGCCTAGCCTCACGGACAGAGCTGTGTTTAAGAACTGGCTTGCTCTCACCTACTAGGCCACTTGGAATGAGTTGCTTCCCTGGGCTCCTTTTGCAATGGTGTGATCGAGATCAAGACCAATGAGACGACATGGCAGGCACCAGTATGGCACTTAGGAGCTCATTAAATGTTATTAGGAAATCAATTAAAAGATGTCACAGTGGTATGTGATGGAGTGCCAGATGAGTCACTTGGTATTGCGTGCTAGGAGCATGGAGAAGGCCAGAGCTGGCTGGAGACTAGAGCAGAGAGGAGGGAAGACCTTGCCTGAGCCCCAGAGGGTGGAAAGAGGCGGGGCCAGGGCTTGAATGGTCCATGGCAGGCACCAGGGCAGGGGTGGGATTCTTGGAATGTTCAGGGTCCTGCTTTTAGGGGAAATATGACTGGTGAAGAGGGATTATTTGGAAAGGGGTAAAAAACAGAAGATAGGAAGTCAGATTGGCCCACATCATAGCTGTGTGTTAGGGAAGCTCACCTGTGGAGAGATCTGGGGCCCAAACCAGGTCAGCAGGTGGGACTCGCTGGGGCCCTGACCAGGGATGTGGTACCAAGAACCAATATGGTACCAGAATCCGAGTGCTGGGAGGCGCTCCAGGTAGAATCCATAGGTCCTGGAGCTGGTGGGAATCAGGGTGGGCAGAAGTGACTTTGAGAATGTGGGAGGATGAAGGCCAGAATCAGACAGGAAGTTCTGCATGTGGGCACGTGCCGGTTGCCTGGGGCAGGCTATATTTAAGGTGAATTTGAAGTGACAGCTGCTGCAATGGCCCATGAAGGCTGGAGGCCCCAGGTAGAGTGCAGACAGAGCACAGGTATCCAGGGGGGAGGTGCTGCCTGGATCTCGGGCTCCTCCTCCTGCCTCCCGGCTCCAGTCACAGTAAGTGGGACCTTGACTCCTGCAGCGGAGCCGCTCCCCACCTGCCCCGTGTGGGGCCTTGGATCAGACCTCTCACTCTGCATGTCATCAACCCACGAGCCTCTTTCCTGTCATTCATCCATTTAGGTGTTTCCACATGGCACCTCAGGCTGGGTCTTTGAGGGCCCAAGTCACTAGTAATTAAAGGTAAACATAGACTCTGGAGTCAGAAAAACTCTAAATCATGGCCATGACATTGCGCCAAGTGGCCTTGCCCCTGAGATCCTCAGTTTTCTCATCTATACAAAGGAAATAATCCTAACCCCTCTCACAGGGTTGCTAAGGGGAGTGGCAAACGAATTCATGTGACAAAATACCACTTCCAGCCCTGTATAGAATTACTCACTTAAAAGCTCCCTAATGGCCCAGTGTGGTAGGCCTGTTCCAAACCTCATTTACTTGTGTGAAACTGAGTCACAGAATGGTCAAGTGACTTGCCCCAGGTGACGGTGCCGGGGGAAGAGCTGGAATTTGGTTCTGAAACCCCTGTGGCATATCAAGCACCCAGCTTAGCACCTCCCCGAAATGGAGAGCTTCAAAATTGCTAGTTTCTTCCCCTAAGGATCCATGACAAAAAAAAAATAACAACAGTGCTGGGATTGAACCTAGGGCATCAGGCATGCTAGGTAAGTGCTCTACCACTGAGCAGTGTCCCAAACCCCAGAGTCATCTCTGTCTCTGAAAAAAACAAGGAATATAGGTGCTCTAGAACCATTTTAACCTTTGCATTGAGCTGTGGCTTTGAAAAGACTTTGGAAATGTCTGGAAAATTAAAAACCACCCACAATTCCACCCACTCAACCCTGTGGAACATTTTTGGATCTTATTTACCTTGTGGAGATCATGCTGAACATGGGACAAAAAGTGCCTTTTCCTCACAATTTGAAGTATTTTTCATTGTAACATTTTTTAATGGCATGGTGTCACTTTGCATGGATGCACCATAATTAGTGCAATAATTTCCCTGTTTTATTCACAAACCCATAAAGCAAATGTCTTTTTGGTCTATGTTGCATTCATTCTTTAATAAATATTTTGGGCATTGTCAACATGCCAGGTAGACTTCAGGCTCTGAGGACACACTGGTGAACAAGACAAAGCCCTTTTTGGGTAGTGCTTGGCATTCTGGTAGGCAGGAAATGTCCTGATTTAAGAAGAGGAAAGAGTCAGACAGACCCAGGTTCTGGGAAGCCTTCTTGCAAGAAGTGATCAGAACAAGACAGTTATTTCTGATTTTTCTCAGAGCAACTATTCCTAGGTTCCCAATTCCTAGAAGTAAAATGACTGGGTCAAAGATGCACTATAAATGTAAGGCACTATAGACATTTTACCAACGCTGATTTCAGAGTGTCCAGAAGTGTTTATCTCACAACATTTTCTCCAGCATAGTGTATTATGCCTTTAAATGATCCTTTTGCCACGTAGATAGTTGTCACTTTTAATTTGTTTGAGATAACTAAGGAGGCTGGAGTCTGTTTTTCAGCAAGAATTTTTGCCATTTTTACTTCCTTTTCTGTGAATTTTCCATTTTAGTTCTTGGGATTGCTTTGTCTGTATTTCAAAGGACAAGGACTACAGGGAATGGACTTTCCGGTGTGTCAACAGGAAGTGGGTTCTGAGGAAGCCTCTACCATAGGACAGGAACAGTGTGGTTCTGATAAAGGGGCCTTACCTGAGCAGCATGGCTGAGCAGCAAGTACTGTGAATCTGGAGTAACTTCTCTTGGTCAGAAGACTGCTTGGTGCCAGGCACTTTCTAGGTCTTTATTCTCATTAATCTCATATTACCATTAGCCTCAGAAGCCTGTCGAGTTTAAAGATGTGCCCTCATTTCACAGATGGGAAACTGACGCTCTGGTCAGGGGCACAAGTGGACTTTACCTAATGGCACACTCACTAGCGAGTGGCACTGCTGGAGTCTAAGCCAGGTCCATGTGTCACTGTGACAGAAGACCCAGGCGGTCGGAGAGCAGGTGGCGTGTGCGAGTGCACACATACAGACACGTCTGCTCAGCCCACCGGATGGGGTCATGTGCAGATTTGTGGTCCCACTTGCCTTGATGCGCATGGCAGATGGGAGGCCATCAGAGGGTCGCAAGAACTTGGCATCCCCCGAGGTGATGGTGGATGGGGTGGCATTCCAGTTCCGATCAGTGCAAGAGTCCAAGCTTCCCAGGGGAAGCTTCACCATGGATGGTCCCCTTTCTCTGCCGACCACGGGCAGCCTCTGTTCAATGGCTGCTCTTAACCTCTGTCTTCTCACCTGCAGACCATGGCTCCTTGGCCTGAGTTGGAAAATGCACAGCCCAACCCCATTGAAGGGGCCACGAGTCATCAGTCCACACCAGCCAAAGGCAAGGAGGCCGGCAAAAGTAAGTGACCTCATCCGCCACAGGTGGGTCCCCTGCCGGGACCTGAGGAGCCTCGGGTCCCATCCTCACGGCCTCTGCTTCTTTGGGCAGATGACAGCAGGGTTCCTGCAACCAAGATTGAACTTCTGCCCTCGTACTCCAAATCCACTGCGACTCTGATAGAGGAGCCCGCCCAGGTGGAAGACCCCTGGGACCTGCCTGAACTCCAGGACACTGGGGTCAAGTGGTCAGGTAAGCAGAGGCAGCAGAGGCTGGCCGTAGGGGACTGCTGGTTCAGGGTCACCTCCTTCTAGTCCCTCCTCCCCTTTGTTGTTCTGATGCTCTTAGAACCAGGGTCCTAAGGGTTGGATGTAGCTCAGCACTCACCTAGCAGGTGCGAGGCCCCGGGTTTCCTTCCCAGCCCTGGAAAATAAGGCAGAAACTCAAGTCCTGGCTGGGGAAGCCACCCCTTCTTAGGATCAATGTCAAAGCACGATTGCTGACGATCTCTCGTTCTTTCATCCATCCACTGTGCCGGGCACTGGGCTCATAACCAAGACAGAAAGTTGTGCTCCTTATAATCCCCTGTGTGCTCCCCGGGTTCTGGGTGTTTGTGGAGGTGCCCTGGACACAGGTGCTGTGGGTGGAGCCCCTCAGAGGGGTCCCTCACCTAAGCATGGGCATCAGGGAAAGCTTGCAGAGGACAGGGAAGGGACAGCTGGGGTGCAAGCAAACATCCCATTTCCAAGGGTAGGGTGAGGCCAGACAGCCAGGTGGGGTGGGGAGGGAGGAGGGCCTGGATGAGGGAGGAGGCAAGACCACTGTAAAGTGAGTGGCGGGAACAGCAGTCCAGGGTGCGGCATCCCTGGATGTGGGGGCCTAGCCCTGCACAGATTGAGGCTGTGATGGCCCCCGAGTAACCTCATTCTGGACAATCCTCTGGTGTCCTGAAGGTACTTTGGAGAGCCATTACCTCTGACACTGCACTTAGTAGGTGACGTGTACTTCACGGCCTCCCTAGGACCCTGTGGTTCAGCCGAGTGTGGAGGCTGCTTGGCTGGCTCTGCTCGACCACAGTGCACCCTGCGCCCAGATGCCAATCCTCTAGAGACATGCAGTGGGGTGGGGTGTCAGTGACACGGACCGCGGCAGTGACTGCTCAGGAAGCTGCAGCAGCGCGTGCACCCCATCTCCAGGCCCCGCAAGGCAGAAGAGCTTCCTGAGGCCTGGCCAGGAGGGCAGGTGGGAGCCTTGAGCTCCCCAGTGCTGGGACACTGAGAGCCTCTTGCCTTCTTCCCCTCCCCCGCAGAGAGAGACACCAAAGGGAAGCTCCTCTGCGTCTGCCAAGGGTTCGGGAAGTTCGTCCTGCTCCTGGGATTCCTGTACTTGTTCGTGTGTTCCCTGGACGTCCTCAGCAGCGCCTTCCAGCTGGTTGGAGGTATGGGGGAAGGGCACGGGGGGGGGGTCGTGGGGGGCGGGGGATGCTGCAGCCAAATCGGGTTCAACAGTCCCCGTTGAGGCCTCCTGTAGCTGCAGCCTTGGGGATGGCCAGGACTTGAACTGTCTCGGGTCATCCTGGCAAGTCTACATTCCCCTCTGAATAGAGGAGACTGGGGCCCACACAGAGCTCTGGCCTGCCCAGGTGGCTCAGGCCAGGAGCCAGGGCGGAGCCGCCCTCACCTTTGTTCACTACCCCCAGGCAGGAAGCTGTTTGACCTCAGGACTTATCCGAGGGATCCCTGCTGTCTCTTGGCCTCTCTGCCCAGAGATTACAGCACAAGAAAGAATGCTCTTAGCCCAAAGCAAGTAAAAAAAAAAAAAAAAAATTCCGAGCTAGGGAAGGTCAGAGGTCCCCGCTGGGGAATCTATCCACAGCACATGGCCGCACATCTCCCAGGCCTGAGTGGAACCCGGAAATGAGGTCACCTGGGGCTTGGTTACCTTAGCAAAGAAGGTAACCTTCTCAAAGCCCTTCCCATTTCCAGAGGGGAGGATGAGGCTCCCCTCACTCTCTCCAGCCCCAAGAGCCAGAGCCTGTAACTAGCTAGCGAGATTCAGTCTAAGGTTATCATGGCGACACCCAAGAACTATGGGATCCTGCACCTTGCAGTGTCCCTCTTGAGGGTCCATCTTGTGCTTGGGAGACTTGGCAGGGAGTAGGCTCTCGTGGAGAAGCATGAGGGGCAAACGCCTCCTTGTCCCTTCCAGTCCCCTCCTCTGTGGCAGCATCAGCGAGGGGCTCTGCTTCATCACTTTCCGATCATCTCCAAGTCACATCTACTCTCTGGCCTGGGTCTTTGTACAATGGATCAGGGAAGGGATGGAGGGGTCCAGGCACGCCATAGTATGACTCCACCAGCACTCAATCACCCCCTGGGGCTGGAGCTGGGCAGAGAAGAATGGGAGGCCCTCTGGCCCCGCCACACAAGAGGTCTGCCCGGTTAAAGGGTGAGAGGCTGCAGGCAGGGGACCAGGAACAAGGAGCTGGTGCAGGTGGGGAGCTAAGTCAGGGAGGTGGAATGGGAGGCTCCCAGCCGCCAGGTTTCCCACCCATCAGGGTAGCAGAGGGAAGAAGCAAGATCCTGAGGGCCCGGCCGTGTCGGAGACTGGCCCCTCTTCACGTGGCCACTGATTGTCTTTCAGGAAAAGTGGCCGGGCAGTTCTTCAGCAACAACTCCATCATGTCCAACCCCGTGGCGGGGCTGGTGATCGGGGTGCTGGTGACGGTCATGGTGCAGAGCTCCAGCACCTCCTCCTCCATCATCGTCAGCATGGTGGCCTCCTCACGTGAGTCCAGGCACCCACAGCCCGGACACCCCACCCACCCGGGGAGCCTGGAATCCACTCTGACCATATCTGGGCCCTGTCACCATTATCTTCCTGTCTTGTCCAACTGTGACACGTCTCACCTTTGATCCCAGCAGCTTCCTGTTTGCATTCCGATGGTTGGGACCAAAGATAGACCCTGATGCTCGGTCTCTGAATTTTCTTGAAATATGGTGTCTACTCCAGCTGCTATTATGTGGCTGGTTTCATTTAACATTAATGGATTTAAAATATGAAATTCAGTTCCTTTGTTCTGGCAGCATCTTGAGTGCTCAGTGCCCCACATGCCTGGCACCTGCCATATCTGAACATTTCCATCAATTTTAAAAGTTCCTTACTGAGGCCCTAAGCAACTCAATGAGACCCTGTCTCTAAATAAAAAGAGCTAGGGATGTGGCTCAGTGTTTAAGCTCCCTTGGGTTAAATCCCCAGTTCCTGGGTCCCCCCCACCAAAAAAAAAAAAAAAAAAAGGCTGGGCTGGGCACGGTGGCACATGACTGTAATTCCAGTGGCTTGGGAGGCTGAGGCAGGAGGCTCATGTTTTCAAAGCCAGCCCCAGCAACTTGGACTGGGCTACTCAGTGCTAACCATAAAGGCATCTAATCACACCATACATTGGCTTTGGGACAGCTGGGCTGGAGACATTGTTCCAAAGCTGCCCTGCTTGATATTTGCTCTGAGGTTGGGATAGACCTTCTGAGGGGAACTACTTGGAAACGATTTTCAGATTTTCAGTTCAAACCAGCATTTTAACCAAAATGAACCAGATTTTTTTTTTGGTGGGATAATTTAGAGGAATATAATTAGTTCCCAAAGCTTTACTTTCCTGTCAGAGGAGAGTGGTGGTCCTATGCTGATTTTGTTAGTGAAGGAAATGATCCTGCCAGGATTTGGCTGGTAAATACAGAGGACTTTGATGTCCAGCGTGGGTCTGACTCCTCCTTAGATGGAAGCCCCACTGCCCTGGAAAACTGAGTCCAACCCAGTGAATGAGCCCTGGACTCATTCACTGGTGTCCTCAAACAGTAGCTGTCTCTGCTCCTGACAGCTGGCTTCGTATTGGTGATAGTGAGGAGAAAAGAATTTAGAAAGACATTTTTAAACTTGGGTCCACAGGAGGGTTTCACCAGCTCCGTGGATGCCCCAAAATCATGAGCAGGGATTTTGGACAGTGGTTTAGCACAGCCACATGCACGACTGTCCTGGAGGCTGAGCAGCTGCTTTCGGGGACACCAGCATCAGTGAGCCCAGCCCGCCCTGGGCCGTGTGAACGCGGCTTCGCTGCCTTCTGAAACGTGCTGACAACTCTTTCCCACCCCTAGTGCTGACCGTGCGGGGCGGCCATCCCCATCATCATGGGGGCCAACATCGGGACCTCCATCACCAACACCATCGTGGCACTCATGCAGGCCGGAGACCGGAGCGAGTTCAGAAGGTAAGAGGCTCAGCCAGCCTTGGCTGCCATCAGGCCTGTTCTGCACCGTGACTGGGACCCACCTGGAACCACCAGCACGTGCTTGCAAGGCTCCTGAAGGCAGTCGGTAGAGAGTCCAGCTGGGGCTGGGGTCACACGCTCCCCAGTTGATCAAAATCTGCTCCCCAGTCCTCATACTGGGACAATCACAGCAACTCTCCCCACCACTTATCCTAAGGAGTAAACAGCCATGCGGGCGGGTGTCAGCAGGGTGCTGGGGCATGGTCAGGGCTCAGTCAGTGCCGGCTCCCGCTGGACACTTGCTGCTGGTGGGGGAGTTGAAACACAGCCAGTCAGCGTAGGATTTACTGTCGTGCTTAGTCACAAATAATTACAACTTCCTAAAACTTTGCATTTTTGGCCAGCTCAGCCGGTGCCACTTTTTCTCCATTGTTCACCAGCATGTCAGTAAAAGGCAAAATGTCATTTTTGTGGATGTGTCAGATCTGAAACGAGAGCAGGTTGAATATATAGGCAGACTCTCCTTCCAAAAGATGAATGTGGAAATGAAGCACATTTCCCGGCTTCTCTTCCACACAGTTCTGGCTTTACCAGAGCCCATTAAGAGAGAGTCAGGGTGCCTGCATGCCTGTGTGATTACCTTGTGGTCGAGCAGCGGACAGTACTGCAGGCTGGTGGGGGAGACAGCCGACGTCACCCCTGTCTGTGGGTGAACTGGCAGCCAGTGGACGTCATGGGGTCCTTCATCTTCCCTGAGCCACCTCATCTGGTCCCTGATGAGATGTCCTGATGGTCACAGTAATGATACACATCAAACTGGGCGTATTCTAATTGGAGCCTCTCAGGGAGAAGCAGGGTTGTCTACAGCCTGTTCTATCCATATTGAAGTTCAAGGAGGTGAAGTGACTTCATCAGGGGGCACAGCTGGGATTCCATCCGGGTTTCCCCGTTGGAGATTTTGGGTTCTTTTCACTGTTACAAGCAGAAGAATATCGACGCGGCTACATATAGGAATATCATTGACTTAGCTTGCCTCCTGGGTGTTTCAATACACATTCAGCATCTTTCTGTCTAGTGGTTTGGGTAATCTCCTTAGATTCCTTGAATAATAATTTCTGTATCAAATATAAGGTTTGTAAAACATTTTGCCAAAACTACTGGAAAATAATTGAATCACTTCATTCTATCTTAGCAGTGTATAATTCTTTCCCCAGTGATGGCGATGGAACCCAGGGTCTCATGCATGCTAAAAAAAAAAGGGTCTTGATGCTATTCCTCCAAAATGGTGTTTGCTGAGAGAATTATTCCAGCCATACCTGCTAGCTGGCTCTCCAGTTCCTCACCTGTGCCAGGGGAATGGTAATACCACCCACTTAGGGAAATGCTGTGAGAACAGAACTGAGACCGTACATCTATCTGAGCACACACGGGCAACAGCTAGCCAGAGCCCACTGGACTTGTGTCCTGCTCTCCGTGACTAACCTGGGGGCTGGGTTCCCCTTCCACAGGGCTTTTGCAGGGGCCACCGTCCATGACTTCTTCAACTGGCTGTCTGTGCTGGTGCTCTTGCCCCTGGAGGCCGCCACCCACTACCTGGAGATTCTGACCAACCTGGTGGTGGACACCTTCCACTTCAAGAATGGAGAAGATGCCCAGCACTTCTGAAAGTCATCACAGATCCCTTCACGAAGCTCATCATTCAGGTACCTCTATCCAGGAAAAGAGCAGCCCACTCCCACCCGCCCTCAGCACCAGGCCCACAAGGAGACGGGGTTCACACACGCTCAGTAGAGCCTCTGGAAAAGGCCGAGGGAGGCAGAACTTCAGGACTCTTAAGAGCAACAGGCCTTTTAATTCCTTGACTCCAGCGTGTGTGTGTCTTTGGGGTGGGCGTAGCAAGCACTTTCCAAGGATCCCCACCAGACACTTGGGACAACTTCATCCTCACTGCCGTCTCGACACGGACCCACTGATGAGAAAGGTCACTGCCCTTTCGGCCAGGGACCACCTCTCCCCACTGGTCTCAGGTGTCTCAGGTGTCTATAATCGAAAGGAATGAAGGGTTTATGGATGTTGCTTTTGGGGAAAGTGCCCGCTGGGACCATGAGCTTTCACTTCTAGCTTCTGGTTTTCTCTGGCGGTCAGTCAGTCAGGAAACAGCCCCAGCCCGCTTCCTAAACTCCAGCGCCCTTGCTCATTGGCCCAAACCACTCATTCATCTAGTGAGCACTTGGTAATATCTGGAAACCTGGCCACACCCTGGGGGTGCGGACAGTGTGAGTCCCAGACCATGCTTGCAAGGGCTCACAGTCCAGTTCGCCTCCCCAGAAGCCCTCTCACAGCGACACCTGTCTCTCCTCAGTTCTGAGGATGGGCTGACGGTCTTGTCTATTTATTGCATTCCTCAGCTGGACAAAAAGGTCATCCACCAAATCGCGATGAATGACGAATTGGCCCAAAACAAGAGTCTGATCAAGATTTGGTGCAAAACTTTCACGAACACGGTAAGTTTCCAAGAATAATATTACTGGGTGGGTAAATCCTGGCAGTCTTTCAAGGAGGTGAAAAAAAAAGGGGAATGAAAAAATGGAGATGCCTGAAAATAAAAATTGGCCCGTGAGGTTCCTTTTTGAAACAAGTCTGTGAAACGATGGCTGGACTCAAGCCCCCACCGAGCCACAGCTACGTTAGGCCTGTTTCGTTAGGTCTTCTGGGCAAAACTTGTCTGCTCATTTTTGGGAGAGGCCTATGGAACCAGTATGTCCCGCATTTCCCCAGAAGGTCCACAGGTTCTTGTCCTTCTGTGTCAGGGAATCTGTCACCCTGTGCAGTAGGGGTACGACTCCCCCTTGCTTCCAGGGTATGCGTGTCTTTTTTTTTTTTTTTTTTTAATATTCATTTGCTTTAGTTGTACACAGTGCGTTTATTTTTACATGGTGCTGAGGATCGAACCCGGGCCACGCATATGCTAGGCAAGCGCTCTACCGCTGAGCCACAACCCCAGCCCACGTGTCTGGTCTTTGTGGGACAGTAAAAGCCAAAAACTAAAATACCAAAAATGAGATTTTTTTTCAAAATGGTGAAGGCTCATTTCATTGGTCTCTGTTGTTCTAAGAACTTTTAAAATTAAGATGAAAAACCAGCCCTGCAAAGGTGAAGGGACACTATGACGGAGCCACAGCACCTAGAGTGTGAAAGCTCCCCTGCTCATGTTTCAAGCATTTCCCACCAAAAGTGAGCTGTGACATGTTCATCTCTTAGACCCAGATGAATGTCACCGTCCCCTCGCCTGAGAACTGCACTTCCCCCTCCCTGTGTTGGACGGACGGCATCTACACCTGGACCATCAAGAACGTGACCTACAAGGAGAACATTGCCAAGTGTGAGTGGACTCAGCAAGCCAGCCATGGGGACAGGCTGTCTGGGGCTTCTGAGCCCAGAAGTGGAGTAAGGAGGGCAAGACATGAGGAGTGGCCTTCACAGCAGAGGAAGCCACGGCTCAGGGACTAAGGGACTGCCCTAAGGTCCCAAGGGAAGGGGCAGAATGAGGACCTGAAGCCCAATGTGGGACCCACGTAGGACAGATAATATCCAGTGAGTCCCTTCTGCACAGCTGGCCCTACGCCAGACACGGCCTGCACGAGGCTCTGATTCTTTTAATAAACTGTGATGTTGTCCTCAGGATCTTTTCCAACTCAGGTATCCTTAGTTCTTCTAATTGTTCCTTAGGGACCCTCTTATAGATCTTTTCCCCCTGCACGGCTGACATTAATTCTGAACAGTGTACCTTGATGCTCCAGATGTGATATATCACAGAATTAAGTGAACCTGTCACCTCCAGTGTTCTGAATGCTACACTTCCATGTGATATAACTGTGGCTTACTGGAATTACTATTACACATTGTGACTTTGCAAAACAAGGAGTTTTACCAGTAGCAATACCTCCAAATACTCTGCTGCATCACACGTTAAAAGAAGAATAAAAAAAAAAAAAAAAAAAAAAAAAAAGCTGGATTTAGAGGTAGAAGGAACGGGCTGCAGACCCAGATCTGCCCCTAACTGGCTGTGAATTTTTTTTTTTTTTTTAAAGCCCCTCACATTTCTAGCCTCAGGACATCCGACTGTCCCGAACATTGTCTCAGGGCTACACTTAGCTACAGAGGAGGCTGGGAAGGGCTGTCTTTATCCTGAGCTGCCATGTGTGTAGCCAAGATTCTGTTGCCATGAGGGAGAAGGATATGGGGTGGGGAGAATCTGAGCCAGTGGCTCCTGCCCCCTATGACAAGCTTCCTGTGTCTCCAGGCCAGCACATCTTTGTGAACTTCAACCTCCCGGATCTTGCTGTGGGCATCATCCTGCTGATTGTCTCCCTGCTGGTCCTCTGTGGCTGCCTGATCATGATTGTCAAGCTCCTGGGCTCCGTGCTCAAGGGGCAGGTCGCGGTGGTCATCAAGAAAACCATCAACACTGGTAGGTGTGCCACCTCTCCTCTGCCCCGTCCAGGGAATAGCATCCTGCGGCCTCCCGGGGGCTCCTTCGATCCCATCTTGTAATGGTTGTGCATGGAGTCTCGGATCTAGTAAGCTACAGAGGTTAAGACGGGAATTTTTCTTCATGTCCTGGTGGGTCTGGGGCAGGCACTACTTCCATCACAGGTCAGCAAGGGCCTGAGAAAGAGCCAGCTCACATCCAGAGCCAAGAGGTTGGCCTTCCCTTCTGGCAGGTTTTCTAGATACTGGGGCCTCCCTGGGTCTATCAGGAGCCCTCTGGGAAAGGGCAACAGGCATCCACCTTTGTCTTTACTTCTTCACTCTTGAAGTGATTCTGGATAAATAGCTCAGCATCCTGAGGCAGCCAGTGAAACGCACTGGCCAAGAGGAGCTCCCGCCCAGTAGGGGTCCCAGCCAATGAGAGCTCACCAAGCAATGACATCACCACCCCTGCACTGAGCAAGGACTCTGCCTCCCCAGGTTGCCTTGAGTGTGAAGGGCGGCCAGGCAGGCAGGGCCTGATCTGGTGCAGGTGGGGCAGAGGGCTGGGTTCCTCCGTTGTGCCAGCAGCTGCATGCTCTCCACACTCTGTTAGGTAGAAACAAAGGTGGACGCTATGCAGTGATGGACACCCAGGAGAAAGTGTTAAGCTCAGTGCGGGCCGGGTGCTTTGGGGAGCATGGTTTTTCGGGGGCACTCAAGTTTCTAATCAGGACCCCCCCCTGCATCCTTGGCAGCCCCACCCACGTGGCGGGCGTGGCCTCAGCCTCCAGTCCCCTCTGCCCCTGGGGTCCCAAGGAGGTGCCAGCAGTGCCTCTCGTCCAGCTTTGGCCAGGGGGTTGTCAATCCTTCTCCCCCTGTCTTCCAGACTTCCCCTTTCCCTTTGCCTGGGTGACCGGCTACCTAGCCATCCTCGTGGGCGCCGGCATGACCTTCATCGTGCAGAGCAGCTCCGTGTTCACATCTGCCATGACCCCGCTGATCGGTAAGTCGCTCCCTGACTTCTCCTGGGCCACCCTTGCCATTTCCAGTCATACCCAGGGTTTGATGCCATGGCTGTGTTTCCCAGGTATCGGTGTGATCACCATCGAGAGGGCGTATCCGCTCACGCTGGGCTCCAACATCGGCACCACCACGACCGCCATCCTGGCCGCCTTAGCCAGCCCGGGCAACACTCTCAAGAGTTCTCTCCAGGTGGGGACATGCTGCAGGGGTGAGTCCCTGTGGTCTTTTTTTTTTTTTTTTTTTTAATTGAGATAGGACCTCACTAAGTTGCTGAGGCTGGCCTCAAATTTGGGATCCTCCTGTGTCAGTCTCACAAGTCACTGGGATCAGTCACTGGGATTACGGGCACACACCACCACATGCGACTGGTAGCCATATTTTTAAAAAGTAAAATATAGGGAGGTTCATTTTAATTTGATTTAATTCATCATCACTTCAACATGTGATTGATATAAGACATTTCACATTCTTTTACTCTTGGGGCGTGTCTCTGGACTAGCCCTGCTTCAAGGGCTCAGGATTTTCCTGTGGACTTGAATCCCACCTTGGCCATCTCCCGCTGTGCGACTTTGGGTAAACAGCTGAACCTCACGATTCACTCCCCTCCTCACCTGTCCAACCTCCTGTGTTTCAGATCGCCCTGTGCCACTTTTTCTTCAACATCTCCGGCATTTTGCTCTGGTACCCGATCCCCTTCACCCGCCTGCCAATCCGCCTGGCCAAGGGGCTGGGCAACATCTCCGCCAAGTACCGCTGGTTTGCCGTGTTCTACCTGATCTTCTTCTTCTTCCTGACCCCGCTGACGGTGTTCGGCCTCTCGCTGGCCGGCTGGCCGGTGCTGGTGGGCGTGGGGGTGCCCATCATCCTCGTGCTGCTGCTGGTGGTCTGCCTCCGGCTGCTGCAGTCCCGCTGCCCCCGCGTCCTGCCCATCAAGCTCCGCAACTGGAACTTCCTGCCCTTGTGGATGCACTCCCTGAAGCCCTGGGACCACCTCATCACCCTGGCCACCAGCTGCTTCCAGCGGCGCTGCTGCTGCTGCTGCCGCGTGTGCTGCCGCGTGTGCTGCCTGATGTGCGGCTGCGGCAAGTGCTGCCGCTGCAGCAAGTGCTGCGAGGACTCGGAGGAGGCGCAGGAGGGGCAGGGGGTCCCCATAAAGGTCCCCGAGGCCTTCGACAACGAGGCCATGACAAGAGAAGCCCAGGGTGAGGTCAAGGCCCAAGCTGATGTCCTGGGCACCAAGGCCATCTCCAACAGCACCGCCTTCTAGGGACGCCCCAGAGGTTGGGAGGACCTGAGGTCCCAGTGCTCCGCCCTTCCTGCTTCCCGTGCCTTCCGCCGCCTCGCAGGGATTTGTTCCCCAGTAGGAATCGTGGTGTCAGTCCTAGCTCTCCTTCCCCTTACTTAGGCTGTCAGCTTGCAGGGCAGTTTTATGTGGGCTCCTGCACCCTTGGTCCGCCTCCCAGAAGGCACAGGGCAACACTGAAGGAGTGTGGACAACCAAGCTGACCAGGCAGGTGGCCACAGCCACTCCTGCACACAGGTGAAATAGGATCTGTTCAGACTCTACCTGATTTCCAAAAAGAAAAGCCCCCCCGCCCCCCCCAGGGATTTGTGGAAGGTTCTGGAAGGTACCCAGGTCAGGGTGTGTATATACACATGTACAAAGCTGTCCTTGATTATGACAAAGCCCAAGGGCCTCTTTCTTAGCAAAGACTGACTTCCCCTAAGAGTTCTTGCTCGCAGGCATCCCTGGCCCGGAGCAGCCCCGTTGAGGGCAAATAGCAATTGTTTGGACACTTGGACAAGAGCATGGGTGGTGGCCTTCCACTTCTCAGTGCTCCCCAACCCCTGTCAGCAATTCCCTACCTGGGCAGGTGTGGGTGGTCCAAGCAGTTTACCTGCAGTGACCTTGTCATCAAATTTTCAGGATGGGAGCCAGTCCTGAGCTACAGAGAGGGTTAGGATACATTTGGTGTCTCCCCCCACCACACACACACACACACACACACACACGGCAGGGGAGGTTGATTGTTGATTCTGTTCTTGAGCCGGGCTGGTGGAGGGCGGGAATAGGGAATGGTTAGCATTTGGGGAGTTGTTGATCTGCCAGAGGACCCCAGGTTAATTAGAAGTCAAATTGATTGACAACCATTGAGGCCATGTTGATGCTACTTCCTTGGCCAGATAGAAGTAGTTCCTGCTGGAGCTCTTGGAATAGGATATGCAAGTCCACCAGGCTCACCCCCTCCACTGCTGTCACCTCTAGTGCCAGGAGTCACCTGCTCTCTTTGCCTCCACTTCCTCTTTTGTGTAGGATGACTTTCTGGGCCAGTGGTCAACTTCCACCCTTGCACTCACCCACACACGCATGCCCTGGAGTCTCTTTTCAAACACTTTCCCACAGATGACCTTTGATCTCCCGCCCTCTCCAGGCCTGTGAAGCTCCAAACTTTCTAGGAAGAAACCCGGGTGCAGCTAGACTGCCCCGGGAACCACGACCATGTGTGGCTCAGGGTGAAGGGGTGTGCATGTCCCAGGTGCCTTCTCTGCCTTCCAGAGCCCCCTGCTTCATTTACGCCTCTGCTGCTCACCCCGACTGTTGTCATCCTTCCCTGGAAGGTGAGCTTCCAGCTTACCTGGGACTGAAGAACCAGGGCAGCTCTGCCCCAAGACCCCGCCCCCATCCAGGCATCTCTATCCTAGTGGGTTGGGAGACCAAGCTGAGCCCTCTCTGACAACCCCCCCTGTAGATACCAATTTCAAAAAAAGAGCCATTTATACTCTGTATTTATAGTCACACACCTGTACAGCATTTTTCATAAGTTATATAGTAAATAGTCTATGATTTGTGTTTTATAGTGCCTCGTTTGGAAATGAGACAGGGTTCTAAGATGTAAAGCACAAAAGACCACCGTTGTATATTTTGTAATACCGCCTTAAACATGCCTCTGTGGCCACGCCACCCCGCACACTGTAAATATGTAAGTTAAACCCGGGCAGTGGCCGTCCGTTGCACTCTGATTTTTTAAAATGGAATCCTTGTACCTGAGTTGATTGTATTTTTTTAAACCGGTTATGGGAAGGGAGAAATAAAAGATGATCAAACCCAGAAGGAGTGTGTTGTATTTCAATTATAAGGAAACAGGCACCTCCTTGGTTCTATTTCCTGAAGATGGGTGATAACTCTTGTCTAACCCTCACCACCCACCACTGGGGCAGCTGCATAGTTTTTGAGGCCCCTTGTAAAAATTCAGGGGAGGACCATTATAGCTACTGAACACAACAAGCTTTCCTTTGCCGTGCAAGGGAGACTGGCTATTGAGTGACAGACATTCAAATTTAAGGTGTCAGTATGAGTGTCACAGTTCATCTTTATACTGTGCAACAGCAGTTTTGAATGCAAATGTAAAGAGCTTTTGTGTGATCACTGACATAATTCAGCAGCCAAGGTGGTTGGTACACACATATTTTCCCATTGTCTATGGAGGCTGAGGCTGGAGGATTGCAAGTTTGAGGCCAGCCTCAGCAACTTTGTGAGACCCTGTTTCAAAATTTTAAAAAGGCCTGGGAGTGTAACTCTGATACAGTGTTCCAGGGTTTGATCCCCAGGGGGGAAAAAATGCATTTTGTCCCCACCAGAATGGAGGGGATGCTGTCAAAGCTGGATCTTGTTGTCTTCACTTCTCCCTGCACACATCCACCAACGTTCTGCCCCTTCTTCTTCTTTTTTTTTTTTTGGTACCAGGGATTGAACCCAGAAATCACTTGACCACTGAGCCACATCCCCAGACCTCTTTTATATTTTATTTAGAGACAGGGTCTCACTAAGTTTCTGAGGCTGGCTTTGAACTCACCATCCTCCTGCCTCAGCCTCTGAGCCTCTGGGATCTCGCCACTGTGCCTGGGTATACTCTGCCTTTCTGATGAGTAAGGAAGAATTGAAAGGAGAGGAACTAGGGCTGCCTTTCTCTCTGTCATCCTTTCTAGCCCAAGTGGTTGGCTAATGAAGGCTACTGTAGGTTCCTTGGTTGTGTTTCCTATGATGCCAGTGTCTTGGGCTACATTTCAAGAGCTCTGGTTTGGATTAAAGTGTGGCCTTTTCATGCCAACAGTCCCCTCTTCCCCACAGTGCCCTGCCCACCACCCTGTGTGTGTCAACAGTATTAAGGAAGAGTATTTTTGGTGCTGGGGCTCAGGTTTCACACATGCTCTGCATTGAGCTGCACCCCAGCCCAGGAGAGGGTTTTAAATAAGAAAAGTGTGTGGGAGAAATGTAAACTGGGAGCGCCTCATTGTAGGCCAGCTGAGGCATTTGTTTAGGACTGGGTCAGTATTGTAGGGTGACGCTGAATTTGCACTTGGACCACCTGGAGACCTGGGTCCACTCCTGTCATTAACTTTCTCAGTGTCCATTTCCTCATCTGTAATGTGGACTGTAACACTTGGCTTGCTATGAATATTAAAATGAGGATAATCAGCCCCTCCCTATCCTGAAGTGGTGGTGGGGAGATTGTTTCCAGGACCATCACCTCCCCCTTGCAGACACCAAAATCAGAGATGGTCAAGTTCTTATGTAAGAGCCTAGCATGTGTGTGAACAAGTGTGTAAAAACAAATCCCACCATTATGTGTCAATCATAATACACCGATAAAAATACAGAAAAAAGCCAGCAAAAAAGTATTTTTCATGCCAAATTATCATACTATACTCCATAAATATGAATGATTAAATAGTAAAGTTTAAATAAAAGAGGCTAGCAATTGCACATTAACCTGTACATATTCTTCCACGTATCTTAAATCACCTCTAGGCTACTTACCATACCTAATGCAATTAAATGCCATGCAAACAGTTATCAGACTCTATTGTTTAGGTAATGATGACAAAACAATTTTGTACATGTTCAAGCAAATATTTTGGGCCTGAGTTTTGTTGAATCTGTGGTGCAGAAGGTGTTTGAATGGACACCAGCCTGTGGACACGGAGGGCTGGCTATGGTGTCTGGAAGTCGCCCTGGCTGGGGTGGTCGCTGAAAGTGCATGGCCTTTTCTTAGGTCTCACGGTGCAGAGACTCCCTTGCCTGGCAATTACAGCATAGGACACTTTCTACTCTTGTTTGCTCTTTTTCTTTTTTTCCTCTATTTCCAAAGTGAAATGCCAAGAAACCTGCTATCAACCCAAAGCACAGACTGGAAGTGGTTTCAGATTTGGGGTTAGGATGGGCAGAACTGTCACGTAACCGGGGGCGATTGTGAGGACTGGGCTAAGAAGCCGAAGGTCGACAGGACGAAAAGAAGACTCATCATCAGGCCCAGCCACTGGCCGTGGTGGTTGGGTTTAGACTTGCTTCGTTTTGTTTTGGTACTGGGGATTGAACCCAAGGGCACTTTGCCACTGAGCCACATCACCAACCTTTTTTATTTTTTATTTTGAGACAGGGCCTTGCTAAGTTTCTGAGACTGGCCCTGAACTTGTGATCCTCTTGCCTCAGCCTCCTGAGTCACTGGGATTAAGGTGTGTGCCACTGTGCCTGGATGTTGTTTTAAAGGATTTTTACATTCCCCCCCCCCCAGGCTCCTCTGTCATCTGCCCCATCCCTCCCCATACTGCAGCCTGGCTCCCAGGGGCAATGCTTTCCACCTCTTTCAGTGGTTTCTTCTGGCATTTTCTTCCATAGTTATATAGTAGCTTTCTCCACAGGCATCCATTGCCCTGTGTTTTTGGTAGACGAGATTTAGTTCTCATTCCCTGTTCCCACTACCAATGGCGATTCTTCAATATTTCATTATTATTGTAAATGTAAATGTGACAAACTGTAGAACTAGATACTACACCATTATTTTCTTCAATTATTTTCATCAGTGCTGTCATATGCTTATAAATATCTCCCCCCGAATGCTCATGAAATGTCTGGTAACCTTTTTTTCCCTCCCTTTTCTGATTTCTCTCTCTGTTTCTTTTCTTCTCCCTTGTTGTCTTGTCCCGGGGTGGACTGACAGTCCTCTCAGCTTTTTGAGCAACTGTTGTTGGAGCTCTGTGCCACTCTTCCAGACTGGATCCTGTTTACTTGATTTCATGTTTGATTTTATTTCTTTTCTTTTCTTCTTTCTTTTTTTTTTTTCCTTTTTGGTACCAGGGATTGAACTCCGGGGCACTCGACCACTAGGTCACATCCCCAGCCCTTTTTTGTATTTTATTAGAGACAGGGTCTCACTGAGTTGCTAAGTGCCTCGCCATTGCTGAGGCTGGCTTTGAACTTGTGATTTCTTAACTTTCTCCTTTAAGTTGAGTACCTAAGAAAGGATATACAGGAAATAAAGCTTTTTGAGTACATGTGTGGAAATATATTTGATCTTCCCACTTGATAGGTTATTTAAAAGCCACTGCCTTAGGGCTGGGGTTGTGGCTCAACAGCAGGTAGAGCGCCCGCCTACCACGTGCGTGGCCCGGGTTCGATTCTCAGCACCACATAAAAACGCATTGTATACAACTAAAAGCAAAAAAAAAAAAAAAAAAAAAAAAAAAAAGCTACTGCCTTGGCCTGTGGAAGGCATTGCTCATCCTAGCGATAAGGTAAATAAGAATAAGATGATAGGAATCTTAGCAATGAGAGTGAGGAAGCGGCTGACAGCTGGCACCATCATCAGACTTGTGAATAAGGTCACTGTGGATCCCCAGCCCCTTCCTGCCAGTTGAGACCCCCTAGGACAACCCAACAAAGCCCATGCCAAATTTCTGACCTGAGGAAAGGAACAAAGTGGTGACTACTTTCAGGGCCCTGTGCTTGGGGGACAGCTGTCACACAGCATTAGATAACTGATGCAGCACTCAGCTCTTTGGAGCGTGCACTTTGGCTCAAGTCCGCTGCATTTCCTACACCTTCCTGCCCATCCCCTGTCTCTTCCGTGGTTCCTTTGGTTTAGTTCCCTCACAGAACAGGCCGCTCCCGTGTGGACCGGCAGAGCAGATCTATGGTCCCTCCAGGGTCTTTTATTTAATCATTAGCTTTGGCATAATGTCACTGGTGTGTCATATTTGCAGAATAAATCCTCCTCCTCAGGCACTGGCTGACATACGGCCTGTGAGCTCTGTGTAAATCATGCCGCCATGAGGTAAGAGCCCGCCCTCTCATTGGCCCACGTTACCACGCAGGACCTGACGAGGTTCTGGCCTGCCTGTTAGGGGGAGGCTGTGCTTTTGCAATTGCTTCCTTGGAGTCTTAGGAAGTCAATAAATAACATCCTTTTCTCCCTTACCAAATTTGGAATCCATCGAAAAATAAGACATAGAAGCTAGACTGATGGAGACAAAAATATCCATTTCATGACTGAGAAGCTGATTGTAAGATGTGGCTTTTAGATTTGTGTGTGTGTGGGGGGCGGGGTAGTAACACTTTGCCCTTAAATTAAAGCGCAGCTGACCAGCACAGTGAGGCCTGTAGGTGGGCCGTAGCTCAAGCTGAGCACACCTGTTTCATATCAGATTGGAGGTCCCACTGTGAGCGCGGGGAGGCGCAGTGCCCTCGCTCGCCCGGGGACTGCAGCGGTGTCCTCTGGATGGCCTCACTGACTCAGGACACCTGAAGAGATAGGAGTTTGTCTGTTTGTTTTGAGATGGGGTCTTGCTGTTTTGCCCAGGCTGGTCTCCAACTCCTGGGTTCTCGCGATCCTCCTGCTGCAGCCTCCGCGCAGCTGGGACTGCAGGGACCCACCACCTGTGCCCCGTGAGATAGAAGTTGCTCATCTCCGCCTAATAGATAAAGAGGCAGCAGTTCTGAGAATTCGGTCGACAGTCCAAGACGGCGGGATTAGACCTGAGAGCTCGGTGTGCTGACCACTGAACCTGCTGCCTGTGACTCACCGATAGCCAGGTACGGAGGTCACGAGTAGACGGTGCCCAGGCAGAGACATGAGGTTCTGGCAGGAAGAAGCCTGGGAGGAGGTGTGGAACTGTCCAGGGAGAAGGACAGTGGGCCTGGGATTCAGGTATTAACCAACAGCACCAACATGTGCCCACACACCCCTTTTGCATCAACCTCTGAGACCAGGCCACTCGTCCCCACCTGTCCCGGCTCCTCAACACTGAGTGCAGTGTGTGTGAAGGGCACATCACGGTCAAGGCAATGTGAAAATATCATGTGAACTATCTGCTTAATGTCTTATGGTTACGTGTTGAAATGATAATACTTTGGATATATTGGGATAAATAAAATATATTAATTAGGATTATTTTTAGCCATTTCTTTTTACCTTTTTAGTATGCTTACTAGAAAATTTAAACCGCATATATCAAATATTAGGACAGTCCAACAGAGGCCTACCATGGAGACTGGAGTATGTGGCTCACAGTATGCTCCTCTTGGACAGCCCTGATAAGGAAGAGCTGAATGATGTAATGATGTAATCAGTAAGATCAAACATGAAATAAAGCTTTGCTAGTTCTCAAAGTTCACTATAAAATGTCATTCAAGAAAGCAACTTTGCTCTCTAACCGATATTAAAAACACAGCCAGAACTGGGCACAGTGGCACACGCCTGCAATCCCAGCAGCTCCAAAGGCTGAGGCAAGAGAATCCCAAGTTCAAAAGCAGCCTCAGCAATTTAGTGAGGCTCTAAGCAACTTGGAGAAGACTGTATCAAAATAAAATAAAAAATTAAAAACAAACAAACCGGGGTTGGGGATGTGGTTAACCTCTAGGTTCAATCCTGATACCAAGGAAAAAACAAAACAAAACAAAAACAACCAGAATCAACAAAGCCCTAATCCTATGAAAATATAGGAAGTCTCTCCTAAATAACTTGTTAAAGATGAGACCAATATAGCAACCCTGTGAGACCTGGACAAAGCTGTAATTAGAGGAAAATTCAAAGTAGCAAAAGCTTTCATTAGGAAACGAGTGGGAGGAAAAGTGGCTGAATTAAATATCAGGTTCCAGAAGTTCTAACAAAGCATCTCAAAGGAAGTCCTGAAAAAGAATATGCAAAGACAGAAAAGAAAAACTGAATAAGAAAATAGAAGAGATAGTCAGATTAAAAACAAAACAATAATAAAATATATAACACTTCACTTGTATGATAAAAAAGTTGCATACATAAAAGTAGCTCACGTTCGTGGGACACTTCCTGTGTACCAGAATTGAGCTATGCACTTGACCTGCTCAGGTTCACCTCCCAGTCTTGTTATGAGGTACAGAGTACTGTGACGGCTATTGTTCACTTTCTACATTTCAGGAAGACAGGCACAGATAAGTTGAACTAACACATTGGACTAATCTCTTCACAGAAGTAGATGCTAAATTAGAACTGGAACCCAGATTCTTGGGACTTCAGATCTTGCCATTTAAAATCTCTACACTGTATGGAGGAGTAGGTAAAACAACAACAAAATTTAAAAATCCCATGTTCAACTCTGTGCTAATTCATTTGGAAATCTTTATGAAGGCTATAATTCTCCAATAAAATGTATATAATCAAACATGAACCAAGAAATGAATAACCTAAACAAAACAATAATCATAAAAGAGAAGTTGATGATTGCATCTGGAAAAAGGGGGGAGGGTGGTTAAGTGATTCCAAGGGGAAATTACTTTTAAAATGACCTTCAAAGAATAGAAAAGCCCTATGAAAAAACATGCTTCCACAACAAGGGAAATAGAAAGCTGTGGGTGTCCTATTTAGTTGATAGAATGAACTCAGACATGAAGTTTTGAAAAGGGGTATAGATAATGGTGTCATGTCAGAAAAGTTAGGACAGATTTACTCTGACAAACATGAAATTCACAGAAGTCTCTGTCCTCTTGATAGTAAAAATATTTGATTCACTCTAACATCCATTTATAATTGATTTTAAAAACATTTCATAAACTATCTTTAGAGCAGTTTTAGCTCCACAGCAAAACTGAGGGAGGGTTGGCATGTGCACAGCCCATTTGTGCCAGGGCAGTGGGGTGGGTTGCCCAAAGGTCAAAGAAAGGGCCCAGAAGCTCCCAGGAGACATCAGGGAAGGCTCAGGAGAGATTGGTTGCTGCTCCTAGAGGAGTTCAGAGGTGACAGCTGACAGATGGCTCCTCCGTCCCCCACAGGGCTTCACTGAGCATGCCTTCTCTTCCTCATGGCGTCTGGTCCACCTGTGGCCAGCTGGACAAGTGACACGTGGTGTCCCCTCCGCAGTGTCCTCTGTTCTGTGCCCATGTCCACTCACAGAGGGGTTTCATGTCAGGTTGCAGAAGCAGTGACATCATTGGCATTGCATGGTGTGCCTATCTGACCCGCATCCCAGGGACAAAGTAGCTCTCTCCAGGTAATGCTCACTCACTCCGCTACCCAGAGTGCAGGAGAGAAGGCCACGCCTTGGGGGGATGTGTGTCTGGACTTGCTGGCTCAGGTTTGCTCTCATTTTCCCTGACCAGGCTAGGTTTGGGGGAACAGAAAGGGAGCATTCAGGGACATGGGGCTTTACTGCCCACTTTTTCTTTAGGGATGAGACAAGGGTCCAGCTTTCCCATATACTCGCTACTCCCCTCCAGGTAGCCTCCACCATCACCACCATTCCCGCCATCACCACCATTCCCGCCATCACCACCATTCCCGCCATCACCACCATTCCCGCCAGAGTGGTACATTTGCTACAGCAGGGGAGCCTAAGCTGCCACACCACTCACTAAGGACCCAAGTCCATGGTTTACACTAGGGTTCTGCTAGTGTACAAAGCTATGGATTGGATCAATTTATAACGACATGGATCCACCAGCATCACATTGGATGGAGTATTTTCACACCCCACCACCCCAAATCCTCTGTGTCCCACCTAACCACGTCTCCCTCCAGACACCTGGCAGTTAATTTATATGGAATGTTATTCTACCTCTGATGGTATTATTAGAAATATTTAAAAAGCTCATTTAATTGGCATAGATAAAAATAAGTGCTTATTATAAATGGTTTTCTTAGAAAAGAAAGGAACTCACCCAAATACTTCATGTGACTTGAACAGTCTAACCTAAATGAGAATATAGGTTGTTAAGTAAAAATGGATATTCTGCAATTTGATTACTCAAGTAAACTCATATTATTGCTGTTACCAAATCTGTCAACAAGAAAATTAACTTGAAATGATAGTTTTAATGTTATGTCAGTCTATGCTTTCCATGATTTTGACAACGTGAAACCTTAAAACTTAAACTAGGTTAAATAAAATGGTAGATAGTAGTTATTAAATACCTAGATCATTTTCAAATAAAATGAACTACTGAACTGTGCAATGCTGAACATGTTTAAGCTCTGGAATTTATGTCCTCTTATTAAAGAGGGACTAGAGATGATTATTCTGCTGGTGAGAGTGCCATGCTATTTGAAAACTATGAGATCATGCTATTTCATTAGATATTAATGTTATCAAGAATTAAGAATCTTAATTAATATTCATGATTAAAATACTAGAAATAATAAGGATGGACTGTACATAAATATGGAAAATGTATAAAGCAAGCCATATTTTAATATGAAAAAGTATATGTGTTATTTGTTTTCATTGAGGGAGAAAGAAAATAATTTTGGTTTAAAGGTTATGACCTACTGTTCCAGAACAAAAAAAGAGGAAAACACTGAGATAAAAACTGAACACAAGCCGGGCGCGGTGGCGCACGCCTGTAATCCCAGCACTTTGGGAGGCTGAGGCAGGAGGATCGCGAGTTCAAAGCCCGCCTCAGCAATGGCGAGGCACTTAGCAACTCAGTGAGACCCTGTCTCTAAATAAAATACAAAAAAAGGGCTGGGGATGTGGCCCAGTGGTCGAGTACCCCTGAGTTCAATCCCCGGTACCACGAAAAAAAAAAAAAAAAAAAAAAAAAAAAAACTGAACACATATAGGAAGTTGTGTGAAAGAGGAGTTCTGTATGTGGCTGTATTACCAAGATATTGGTGCACTAGAGTTGTACCGACTGATGGGACTTGCTGTTATATAGAAGTCCATGCACACAATATAATTTGGACAATATCACTCCCTAGCATCTCCCTCTTCCCACCCCAAGGCAGGTTCCTTTCCTCTACTTATCTCCCTTTAATTTTTAGGAAATCTGTCCCATCTTTGTTTTCCTTTTTCCTTCTAGCTTCCATCTATGAGAGAAAACACAGGACCCTTAACCTTCTGAGCTTGACTTACTTTGCTTCACAAGATAGTCTCTAGTTCCATCCATTTTCCTGCAATAATAAACTGTTTGCCGGGTGTGGTGGTGCATGCCTGTAATCCCAGCAGCTGGGGAGGCTGAGGCAGGAGGATCAGAAGTTCAAAGGCAGCTTCAGCAATTTAATGAGTCCCTAAGCAACTTAGAGAGACCCTGTCTCGAAATAAAATATAAAAAGGGCTGGGGACGTGACTTTGTGGTTAAGTAACCCTGGGTTCAACCTGTGGTGCCAATGAATAAATAAGCTCTTTAACATATTGATGAAAATTAGAATTGGATTTTTCTCTCTGTTAAAGGACAAAGTTTTCTCAAAGTATTGGTCTGCTTTTGTTTAATAAAGTTTTTTTTTTTTTTACCTTACCTTTTAATTAATTCATCTAGGAAAAGATCTTGTGTTTTATTACACACAATTTCTTATGCTAGAGGTTTTCTCTTATTAGGTCTTTGATTATTTCAAAAACACGATTATTTTCAATATTAAAAGAACTAAGTTGCCGGGCGCGGTGGCGCACGCCTGTAATCCCAGCACTTTGGGAGGCTGAGTCAGGAGGATCGCGAGTTCAAAGCCAGCCTCAGCAATGGCGAGGCACTTAGCAACTCAGTGAGACCCTGTCTCTAATAAAATACAAAAAAGGGCTGGGGATGTGGCCCAGTGGTCTAGTGCCGCTGAGTTCAATCCCCGGTACCAAAAAAAAAAAAAAAAAAAAAAAAAAAAAAAAGAACTAAGTTTTCTTTTTATTACTATGTCATTTCCTGTTTTTTTTTTTTTTTTTTTTTTTTTTTTTTTCAAATCTTTGGCCACTTTGGTGTTCACAGTGATCGGTGGTCCTGTTTAATCTAGTTGTAACCTTTTAACATAGTTGATAGTTTTGTAAACCAAAGTTCCAAATTAAGTCTTTTTGACATTGGAAGCTTCTAGAAGGGTCCCTGAAATCTCTCATTGTAAGCAGAGAAAGGTTAAGCTCATTGGGCTTATTTGATCTGGCAAATTGCGTGGAAGGCATTGTCAAGCAGTAAATGATGCCAAACCACCTTTAAGCTCTGTTTGTTATTGACATGAATGTTCGAGAAACTGCATGAAATTCCTGAAAGTCTGAGGCAGCCAGTATGATGTCAGGAGCCACACTTTCTGTTGTTGGGTCAGATTGCTGTCTGCCACAAAAAACAACCATGTTTCCTTGTCGATTGCCTCATGATAAGTTCATCAGATGTTTAACCTTTAACCACACCCTTTGATTTAAGTCTTTTGTCATCCACAAATAGCTATTATTGTGTTTTGAGGCTTTTCTGAAAGCTTTTGAAAACAACTATGACCCCCCCCCCCCCCCCCCCCCCCCCCCCCCCCCCCGGGGGGTGGGGGGGGGGGGGGGGGGGGTGTGGTTTACAAAATTGCAAGATATTCATATAAGAAGACTGACAACTTTATTTTTGTAGTGCTGGGGAGGCAATCCAGGGCCCCTCATAAGCTGGGCAAGCACCGCCCCACAGCCTCTGCTCCAGCCCTCTAACACCTTAAGGTCTTATTGTTGGATTGCATAAGAATTTCTAGAACTTTAATGGAAAACTGATGAATTCATAAAACTGCTGACCAAATATCAAGCAGCATAAAAATGAATCATGTCAGACTGAATTAACTGATTAGAATAATTATACTTTTGATGGCTTCTTTTTTTTTTTTTTTTTTTGGTACCAGGGATTGAACTCAGAGCACTCGACCACTGGGCCACATTCCCAGCCCTTTTTTGTATTTTATTAGAGACAGGGTCTCACTGAGTTGCCAAGTGCCTTGCCATTGCTGAGGCTGGCTTTGAACTCATGATCCTCCTGCCTCAGCCTCCCAAGTGCTGGAATTACAGGCATGCGCCACTGTGCCTGGCTTGATGGCTTCTTGTTTGAAACATTGGTCACTCTTTGGTGTCTTATTTTCTAGATTTAAGGAAACTTTTTCTTTTTTCTCTTGAACCATCTATAACTCACAGCGATTCAACAAAATATACTTTTGTAGACAAATTGGAATATTTATCTTTTTCTTCCCTACCTCATCACTCCAGAATTCAGAAACTCATATTCTTATTTGCAATATGAGTATCTGCAGAGGTTCAATAAGAATGTGTTTTCCAGGGCTAGGGCTAGGGCTCAACAGTAGAGAGTTCGTCTCACATGTGTGGGGCCCTGGGTTTGATCCTTAGCATCACGTAAATAAAAAATAACAGTCCTGAGTTTGACTCTTCAGATAAATTTTTTAAAAGTTTAATCTGAGGTTTTTCACTATCAGGTAGTCTTAAAAAGCTGAAGTTGGCTGATAATGATATCAGTAAAGCTCTCTGGATACTATGAAAGCACCCACTTAAGTATCATATGTTAAAATATACATAGAATTTCTGCTTTTGTTTTGCTTAGGTACTCAGGTCAATTTAACAAGGTTGGGCTGATTTTGTTTGGTAAAACGGGGGTGGCCTACAAAAAAGATACTGTCTTTTAATAGAAGACTATAGTGTGTCCATTACCAAATTCTAGTACTATTAATTTTCTTCAATAATTTATTATCTTTATTATCTTTCTGTAAACTGGATCGAATCTGACATTTTCTAGATGCCCTCTGGAGAGCAGACGTGCCTTCTCCCAGCTGCCCTGTGCTGTGTGGAACGGCAGCTCTCGGGCTGCACCTGCCCTGAGCTACTCCATTTTTGAGTCCAAGAGCTAAGGAAGAAAGACTGGGAACTTGTCAGGGCAGAGAGATGACCACCAGAGGCTGCACACACGGACTTGTTAAAGAGAGTCTGCACAGCACAATCATAAGCCACAAACTGATAAGCAAAATTAATAGATTACTGATAAGTAAATTAATAGATTACTGATGATAAGTAAATTAATAAATTACTGATAAGTAAATTAATAAATTAAAAAATGACCATCTGTGGACTTATCAAATTAAATCAGAAGCACATGGATGTGTGGGTGTATCAAGCCCAAATCAGAGAAACCAGACCCAGGAATCTATCAAACACCCCAGACCCCTCTCCCGAGATGCACAAAGGGAAGGTCTCCTAAGACAGTGGCACGGTGGCACACACAGACACGCCATCTGGTCAGACCACCCTGTGGCCAACGTCATGAGGTCGACAGGTGATGGGCTTCAAGCTGCTCCCCCAGGGCTTCAGCTCTGCTTATCTCCCTGCTTGATAGGCTCACTTTGAACCAGTCTCCTGGACCTTCGCCTTGAACAGCTCTGCACCTTGAACAGCTCTGCGCCCTGAGCAAGCTACTCTGCGGGTTCTCCACCTTATCTGACCACTCGCAGCAACTCTTCTGTGTTTGCATCTGTTCTCTGCCATTGCTCTCAGTGCTTCCTCTGGAAACCCTGTGGCTGCCTTAGCCTTTCCAGAGCCTTCCTGTCATTATGTAGAGAGAGTAGTGAAGCTCCAGTGTGACTCGAGGGTTATAGAGATAAGTAATTAAGGGTTATAGAGTAAGTAATGAAGATTAAAATGAATAAAAGAACCTGTGATTGACATGCTCCCAATACTGAGTGAACCATGAGTGTTCGATAAATCAAAGCAAAGGAATGTGATGTAGCTTGTGAATTTATAAATTTATTTCAACAAATTTTATTCAACATATTCTGACCTTGTGGAATGACACAAAATGTCCAGTCTGTGTTAATGGCAAAGCCCAATTGTGACAAGCCCTTTCCCTAAGTGGTGCGAGCTGAGACTTAATGGCTTTGAGCTTTACAAAGATGCCTACAACAGATCACGCGTGGACAACCTTCAGGACAGCTGCACACACGTCATGCAGGGAGTTCTCCAGAGCGCCAATGGCAGGACCAGAGCCATCCAAACGGCAAAGCAGAAGAATCCATCTGGTCCTACCTACCCTCTACCCTCTACCCTCTGTCCAGAGATTCTTCAAACTCCAATCCTCAAATCTAGACATCTTCTCTACTTGCTGCCCTAGACTCCAAACTATCCTAATTTGCTCAGATATTAACCTTCATATTCCTCTTATTTTCACAGTGCTACCTTGAATCCAAGAAATACAATCTGAAATGAAAACTGTAGTTCAATAGTACCCAGATAGAAATTTTTGTTACCTTAACAGCTTAACAAGCAGTAGCTTATGCTTTTATTGGTAGAAGATGCTGTTTCTATGTTAGTAAATTAGAAATTATTGCCCACAATTTGAAGGACATTAAGAAGCGAGTACAAATCTTTTATTGACAGGTGCTGCCGCCTCCATTGATTTATTCGGTTGACTAAATCTTGGTTCCTAGGATTCTCTGCTGTGGGGAATTTTCCAGTCTTTGGCCCTTGTTCTCCTACAGTCATTGTATTTACCTACATAGCGAGTTACATCCTTTCAGAGGTTTTTTTTTTTAATATTTATTTATTTGCTTAATTGTACACAATGCCTTTATTTTTACGTGGTGATGAGGATCAAACCCAGGCCGTGCACATGCTAGATGAGAGCTCTACCGCTGAGCCATGACCCCAGCCCCCCTTTCAGAGGTTTTAAGGAGTCCCCACTGGTACTCCACTCGTCCCATGACTGCCATCAGGACAGACATTTGGAGAACTACGCAACCCTACTACCCAAGCTTATGGTGATCATGCAGGTTCCGATAATGACGACTTTGCATGTGACTTCACATCCCAAGGCACCCGTGGACGACAGCAACATCAACCATTGATGAGAAAATACACCGACTCTATTTCAGTGACCAGGTCAATAGTGGGAACCAAGAAAAGTGAGATATTGTCTGAGTGCATTCTAAGTAAGCAGAGAAAGTAGTCAGAAAGGGGGATTTTGTTAAAGTAAATTAAAATGAAGAGCAGATCTGAAGGAGCCCTGAGCGACCGAGCTGGTTAGGCTTCAGAGTGGTGTGACCTGCTTGATTGGCACAGACGAGTGAAACTTAACCTGAGCTATTTCTTCTATTTATTTACTTATTCTGGTACTAGGGATGGAATCTAGGGCCTTAGGCATGCTAAGCATCCACTCCACTACTGAGCTACACCCTGGGTCCCTGAGCTATTTCTCACAAATGCCTACAGTAAACAAAAACAGAATTTAAGCCACACCCAATCAGAAGTAGCCAACAAAACATCTAATTATATAACTAGGGACCTTCCGTAGGGACAGACCAAATAGTGCAACTGTCTAACTGGACCCAATCAGACGCCTCTTTCACGTCGACATCCGTCCCACGAAGCTTCCCTGTGTGTCCTTCGATGGGGCCCCTGAACCTCTTGTGGCTTGCAGGTGTCAACGCATGGAATGTGCTGCTTAAGTAAGAGCTGACATTTTACCATGCCTCAGTTTACCTTGTGAGCAGTGCAGAGCTGAACACGCTCCTCAGCTTTTCAGAACACTGCAGTTCAAATTCCTCCGTGAGTCAAGCGAGTCAAGCGGAAACTTGGTGGTGATTAAGATGGCTGTAAAAGACCGCCAAGAGGAGGCTGCCCTGTGATAAAAAAGTCTGACTGGTTAAAGTCCCTCCGTCCCAGATAGCTCGGGGGCCCTGGGCCTGCTCAGGGAGGGACCAACCCTCCTCACGGAGGTGTGATCCCAGCTCCAGACAAGAATGAATCTTCTCTGGCAAACTTTATCTTTTATTTCTGCTTTTCTAGGTCTGAATTTTGGCCTAAAAATTCACAGGGAGAGGAAGAGGTAGGGTGTGTGTGTGGCTGTGTGTGTACACTCAGGTGTTGCTATAGCCTCCAGAAGTTTCCTTTAAAATTCACCCTCCGTTTAAATAACAGGAATCTCTTCCACTCCTCTCAGTTTCTGAGGATTTCTGAAAGTGCTTGCCCACACTGGTTGGGACTGGTGTGTCGCCTCTCACTCAAATTGCAGTTGTCTCCTGCCCACAACCGCTGGCCTTCGGTCACTACTTGCTTATTGGTCCCACTCCACCCATTCCTTTAGGCCCTCAAAGCATCAGGATGGAGCTGTTTAAAGTCACGGGCTTTCCTGAAACCTTGACAGTGCCACAGGACAGGCAACGCAGGGAAGAAAATTTGAATCAACTCTACCTGCAGGCCCCACGCGGTCACCTGAGTCCCTTCCAGTCTGACTTCTTCTCCGCCTGCCTCCATGGTGCCGGGCCAGCTCCTTCCTTTCTGAGCTCAGCCTTGCTCCACTTCCCCTTCTGCCTGGTCCCGGGACCTGGAAACCCAGTGTCCACGGAGAAGCTCCGAATCAGCTCGGGGCCGTGGCGGGCCGTGGCGGGCACAGTTCCCTTCACTACACAGCAAGGCTGAACTCTCCTCAGAACCGCGGCATCCTGGCCAGACCTTGGCATAAGCACTGGAGTGATGCTTTCCCCACAAAATGCTGTTCCCCATCCCTTCGCTCCCCAAGGATGACTTCTGAGGCCACCTGTGCAAGTTGGCAGAACCTGTGGGAAGGCAGGACCCGGGGCCCCATCTCAGAGGCTGAGAGTCAGTGGGCAGAAGCCGGGAATCCGCACTGGTGGAGAACGCCCGGGGGATTATGAGCAGGTGGTGCTCAGCCCTACCAGTGAGGACTCTGTCTCCACCAGGGACAAAAAGCAAGACCTTTCCAATGAGGCTGCCAGGCCTTCTCTCTCTCCTCCTTCTCCTCCCTCCTCCTCATCCATCTCTTTCATTTTCTCTTTTGTCGTCCTTTCCTCCTCCTCCCCTTTTCTCTCCTCCTTCTCCTCCATCTCAGCCTTCTCCTCCTTTTTGTTATAATGGAACCAACATAATAACAGTCATTTGTGAGAGGTGAAGTTACACATCATTTTAATTTTCCTATACATATTTTTGTCCTCTTCCCAGTTTTTTCACCAAGAACTTATTTTTCATTTGCAGGAAAATATAATCAAGAATATAAATCCTCAAATGACTGAACTACACTCCCAGCCCTTTAAAAAAAAAATTATTTTGAGCCAGGGTCTCAGTAAGTTGCCCAGACTGGCCTCCAATTTGAGATCCTCCTGCCTCTACCTCCCAAGTAGCTGAGATTACAGGTGTGCATCCCTGCACCTGGCCAGTCCCTCCATCTCTTGCTCCCTGCTTCTGTTTGAGATGTAACCGTTTGCATGATGCACTTTCATCATGTGCCTCACCTTCACCAGAGGCCAAGCCAATAGGGCCACCTGATTTGACATTTGAACTTTCAAAATTGTGAGACAGATAAATCTTTTCCCTCTCTCTCTCTCTCTTTTGTTTTTGGTACCGGGGATTGAACTCAGGGGCACTCGACCTCTGACCTCTGGACCATATCCCTAGCCCTTTTTTGTATTTTATTAGAGACAGGGTCTCACTGAGTTGCTAAGTGCCTCGCCATTGCTGAGGCTGGCTTTGAACTCACGATTCCTCCTGCCTCAGTTTCCCAAGTGCTGGGATTACAGGCGTGCGCCACTGTGCCCAGCTAATCTTTTCTCTTTTTAAGGTTAGTTGCCTCCAGTATTTCATTGTAGAAATGCAAAGCTGACTAAAACACTCCACTCCATAGTTCTATTAACTTAGGTGATTTTCACCTTCATGACCCTTATGTTTCTATCTAAAAAACGTGAACAAAATTTCTATTTCACAGAGTTGCTATAAAAATTAAATGAGATTTCCCCAAACCTCAGGTATTAAGATCTCTCTTTTCAAATGTTTGCTCTTTCTCACAATTCATTTATGAACCTCATGCCTACCTTTGCTTCACCTTAAGCAACGGTATTTGTGAAGTCAGGAGGAGGCTGTGCAAGTCCTTTTTCCCCCTAAGAAATATTAGGTGAAATGCATAACTATTAGGATTTTAAAAGGTTACTTGGGTCCCACCTGCAAACATCTCGTGTGCCTCTAAGTGTATAGATAAAGGACTACGATCCATAATGAAAGCACCCAGCACAGCACCTGGTGCTGGTAAGGCTTCAGTACACAGGATTTTGTTGATTCTGAGAAGTGAGCCCAGGGGCGGGGAGAGGGCCCAGCATGCAGGGGCGAGGGAGGAAGAGAGACTTCCCAGAGGCAGCAAAAGTGACGACCTACTGCACTGGAGCCTGGGTTGTCACCAGGCAAATAAAAGGGGTTGGGAAGAGGAAGGAGATTTCCTAGACACAGGAGCAGTGGCCCCAGGTGAGGGAGCAGGCCCTCAGAACATTCAAGGAATTGCCTGGAGGGCAGGCTGAGGGGAGCCCACGAGACAGAGGGGCTGAGATAAAGAAGGGCATGCGTGCTCCCTGGGGAGTGTGGACTTGATCCTGAGGACAGGTGCAACGCAGGAATTTTAGACCCTGGAGTAAACACATTCCAGTTTGCAGCCTAAGAATATCTCAGGAGAATTACCTGGAGTGACTCAGGACCACGCACAGCTGTTCCAAGGTAGACACTGAGCTGTTTGTAAAAATATGCAGGGTTTTTTTTTTGTTTTTGTTTTTTTTTTTTTTGTTTTGTTTTTTGGTACTGGGGATTGAAAATGGGTGTGCTCTATCACTGAGCTACACACCCGGCAATTTTTATTTTGAGACAGGGTCTAAGTTGCTGAGGCTGCCCTCAAACTTGCAATCCTCCTGCCTCAGCCTCCCAAGTCCCTGAGATTACAGGCATGCGTCACTTCACCCAGCCTAAAAATATCTCTTGTGCTTTTCATTCTTGTCCCTTTGTGTTTTCCCCCTTGTTCCTTGACTGGGGCTTTCTAATGAATCAGCTCTGTGAAGCTTTGAATTTATCTGTGCAGAAGTGAGCGCCTGGTTTCTGGCATCAGCCTCTGCTGTCCCCAGGAACTGTGGGTGTTCCATCGTCAGTGCCCCACCTGGTGGTGGAAACCAGAAGCTGGAAGTCATCTGAGCTGCTTCCTCAGCTGCACCGCAGCAGCCACAGTGAGCAGGCCTGCCAATCGCCCCTTTTCAGTCCTGAGCCGGCCTAGTCCCTCCCGAAGTTCACACCCTCATCATCTCTCCCTTCAATGCTTTGTAAGGGTGTCCAAAGCAGTGTCAGCACTGGGGGCACCTGGATTCCCAGACTTGGTAACTACGGGATCCTAAGCAAACCCGTTAATCTTACTAAATCTCAGTTTTCTCATCCATCTAATGGGGCTAATGCAGTAATACGTCTTTTTTCATAGGACTATTGTGGGTTATGTCAGATAGGACTATGGTTTGGATCTAGGATATCCCCAAAGGCTCGTGCTGAAGGCCTGGTCCCCAGTGAAACAGGGTTCAAAGGTGGGGCTGTTGGGAAATGCTGGATCCTGGGGTCTGTGACCTCGTCCGTGGACTCAGCTACGGGTGGATTAACAATCCGATGACACTACTGGGAGGCGGTGGGGACTGTAGGAGGTGAGGCCTGGCTGGAGGAAGTAGGTCACTGGGGGCACGTCACAGAGGGTAGATCTCCCCTCCTGGCCACCACGAGGTGGGCGCTCTGCCCTTCCATGTGCTCCCTGGCATGATGCTCTGCCTCTTCTCCAGCCCAAAGCAATGGAGCTTGTTGACCATGGCCTGCAACCATGGAAACTTTGAGCCAGAATAAATTTTTTCCTCCTTTAAGTCGTTTTTCTCAGGTATTTGCTAACAGTGACAAAAAGCTGACTAGCACAGATAGTGTAAAACACTTCCACTGCATGGCGCATAACAGCAGCTCAGTGAAGACTTGGTATTAACATTACAGCCCACCCTCAGCCCCATTCTGTTTATTATAACTGCCTAAAACCCCTAAGCTTGGGGGATGGAAGCAACAGTGATTGCTTCTTATCACTCTCTTAGAGTTCCGGGAGTTGGTTGGAAGCCCAGTGTTTCCCTCAGAGTCTCTTGAGCAGTTGCAGTCAGATGGTGGCAGGATCAGGGTGGAGTCACTTCAAGGCTTGCTGCTCACAGGCCTCGCAGCAGGTGTTGGCTGCTGACAGGGGGGAGACGCGTGGAGGCTGTTATTCAGGACACCTGACAGGGCCTCTCCTGATGGCCTGGACTTACTCGTCATCATAGGCACCTGGCTTTCAATATAAAACGTCCCCAAAAAGAGTCAGATGGAAGCTTAACACCTTTGTGTGACCTAGCCTCACAAAGCCACTCTTGCTACTTTCGAGTGATTAGTAGTCAATCACTAAGGCCAGTCCTATTTCAAGAGGAGGGAAAGACTCCATCTCTTAATGTGCAAGGTCAAACAATTTGCAAACATGTTTTAAAAATACCAAAGTACACTCTCTGGTTATAAATTATTTACATTCTTCCCACATGCGAAGCACACTCCTGTCCTTCCAAGGCCTCCATAAGCCTCTTGTGCTGCAGCATCAGGCTTGGTTTCATAGTCCAAGATCTTGTCAGCCACATCAAGTCCAAGTGCAGATAATCTCATTGGGTGTGGTTTCTCAGCTACAAGTCGTTGGATACCATTCCTCCCAGTCTCAAATCCCGTAAGCTGAAGAAATAAGAAACCTGCCCTATGCACACCCAACATTCAGTGGTGAGCCTGGCATTACATTACAGACTCTCACGTTCATGAAGGAGGAAAATCTGTAGCACGGTCATGGATCCATGCAAGTCTGAAATTCAGCTGGTCAAGTATTGCCAGTGTGTTGATTAGGGCTCAATCCTCTACTTGGGAAGCACTCTCCAGGTCTTGGCTCCACTTTCAGAGCTCAGGTTTCGTCTTCTGAATTAGTTTTCCTTTTCTATAAAACACAGTCCAATTCTGCAGCTGAGTATCCTTTCTCCCTAAAGAAATTAGAAGGCCCATAGTTCTCTTTTCGTTTTGCATTGCCTCTGCCCATTTGATTCAAGCTGGCAGTGTTTCTGCCAATACAACTCTCTCAAAAACTTTGTGGTTTTCTTATTAATCTTATTATGGCCCACACAATTAGACAAAATCATAACAATGAATCTCACAGTGTTAGCCTTTCTCTATCCTGAGTCCCCTGTAAGTCTGCTAAGGGAAAATTTCCTTAAGATTCTATTGACTGTTTGATGGAACAGATCTGAGAATGTCCATAAAGTCCTTACTGACAGCTGTACCTGTTTGAAAGGATCTGTAAGGTACAGCCTTAACTTTCTCTGAGATCTAACTTAAAGGTTTTATATCCACACCCTTGACCTTGTCATTAGATCATAATTTTTCTTTCAGGGCTCTGATTTGATCTTTGCTCAGAGTTATTTCTTAATTTGGGAATTGGTTGCTCTCTAGTGAGGATGGGAATAACAAATAGTTTCATTTTCAAACCCAGAAAATTCTGGCTCCTTCATATTTAACAATTCATTATTTATCTCTTACCCTTCTGTCTCTTCTTTTTATTCTAGAAGAGACAAGGTAGCACCTTCAACATTCTGTCTGGAAATGTCCTTAGCTAAATCATCTTTCCATACCTGTTATCAGTTTTCCACACTGCCACATGTAACTGTGTTGATAAACTTTCCACAGCATAACTAGGGTCTCCTTTCCTCCAGTTTCTAGCAGCTTTTCTCTTACTTGCATTAAGGCCTCCTTGACAATAACCCTTTAGGCTTCTATTCTTAGTCTCAACATCCTTCCAGCTTCTGCCTGCTGTCCCATCCCAATGCCAATGCCACATATATTTAAATTTCATTCAGGCACACTTCCTTACCATATCAAAATCTGTTTACTATAGCTGTGTAATAAACTGCCTCAAACCTAATGATACACAAGAGCAGTAATCTTTTATTATTCCTCCCAGTTCTAGAGGTTGACTGATGTATTAGTTTTGCTAGCACTGCTATAACAAAGTACTACAAATTGGGTGACTTAGAAACCACAGACATGAGCCAGGTGCAAGGGTGCATGCTTGTAATCCCAGTGGCTTGGGAAGCTGAGGCAGAGGATCCTGAGTTCAAAGCAAAGTGAGGTTCTAAGCAACTCAGTGAGACCCTGTCTCTAAATAAAATACAAAATAGGGCTGGAGATGTGGCTTAGTGGTTGAGTGGCCCTGAGTTAACAATTCCTGTACCAAAAAAAAAAAAAGAAAAAAGAAAGAAAAAAAAAAGAAAGAAAAGAAAGAAACCACAGAAATGTATTGTCTCACAGTTCTAGAGACTGAAATTAAGATACTGGCAGATGCACACTGCTCCTAAAACATTTAGGGCAATCCTCCCTTGCCTCTCTTTCTTTTCTTTCTTCTTCTCCTTCTCCTTCTCCTTCTTTCTCCTTCTCCTTCTCCTTCTTCTTCTTCTTTTTAGAATATTTATTTATTTACTTTTAGTTGTACACAATGTGTTTTTACGTGGTGCTGAGGGTCGAACCCGGGCCGCGTGAGCGCTCTACCGCTGAGCCACAACCCCAGCCCCTCCCTTGCCTCTTTCTAGCTGCTGGTGGTGTGACAACAATCTTTGGTGTTCCTCGGCTTGCAGATGCACTGGGCAATGTCCATTCTTGACAAGGCATTCTCCTTGTGTGTCTTCGAATTGACGAAATGTCTGTGTACGCCTGTCTCTATGTCCAAATTTCTCCTTTTTCTTAAGGACAGCAGTCACAATTGGCTTAAGACTCACCTAAAGGACATCATTTTAACTTAATTGCCTCTGTAAAGATGATTTCTACATAAAGTCACTGGGGCTTAGACTTCCATGCGTCTTTTTGGAGGAACACAATGGCACCCTTGACAACGGGGCTCTGCTATGTGGTTCCCACTCAGTCCCCAGCGTTGCTGCCACATGCTGGTTTGGGCTGATGTCATCCCTAAGGCTTCTTTCCATGTATGTCTGATTTTTGATCGTGCTGTTGGCTGGGACTCAGCGGGGCGGTCAGCCAGAATACTTACTCGTGGTCTCTCCATGTGGTGGGGGTTCTCAGAGAAAGGCCACCAGAGGGAAGAATTTGAGACTCCACCTCTTGAGGGATGAGTGTCAGTAAATTTGCAGACATATGTTTAAATTGCGCTCTCCATCCCTAATCCTGCACTGTGCTGCCAACAGTGTGGTTTTTCCCTTCAAATGCAGATCCAATTGTGACATTCTCTTGCTTGAAACTCTTTAATAGTGTCCCATTTCCAGTCAGACAGAGGTCACACCCTTGAACATGACCTTGAAGCCTTCTGCTTTCCTCTCTACCCAGGACCACAGAGATGCCAGGGAGCCTGTCAGTGCGAGGCATCCTTAGGTGCTGGAAGCAATGAACCGTAATTGCCATTTGAGAAAGGCAGGTTTCCAGATCAATACCAACCGAAATTGAAGAAGGCATATGCAGTCACCCACAGGAGACAGAGTGGCTTCCAGGCCAGAGGACTTGGCTGTAAAACCAAGCGAAAGAGTCCCCACATCCAAAGTGAGGCTGTGCTTATCAGAAGTGGGGCTGGACAGCCCCGGAAGCCAGCGGGCAGCCCCTCTCCAGCGTGGTCGTGGTCGGGGAGCCCTGGCCTAAGGGCCTGGCCTGCTGATTCTGGAATTCCTGCTCCAGAGATTAACTCTTGGAATCCCTAACGCACTGGGGACTAACTTCCTACTTTCACGACTCATATAACCACACTGTGATTACCATCGGGCTACCAGGTAGCTTGTGCTGGGAGAGCACATACTGGCGAGGCGGGCGGGGGGATTTTCTACCACAGCTCCAGTCTCTCGATACCTAAATGAACTGAGCTCTGGTGTCTCCAGCCTTCTGCACTGGGCTACTGGCAGTTGGTCAGATCTGCTTTCGGGGTCTTATTGGACAGCAGCAGATCTCTGAGTGCATGTGACTAAGGAGCCACGAGGGTGGAGCTAGGGTGAGGCCAGAGGGGCACAGACTCTGAGGAGGGGCTCACTCCTCTCTTTTGTGTTGGTGATGCTTCTCTTGGGTCACCCCAATCTCAGCCATGGTGCACACAGCAAAGCTAATGCATATTTTGGGGTCAACTTCATCCGATGGAGACTAACTTCCTGGTGTTGGAGGTGAGACTGAAATCTCTCCGGTGGCCTCTAGTCTGAGTGGTCCAGCTGGGAATAAAGAGCAGCTCTAATGCAGCCTGTGGGGCGCCATGCCCTTGGCCCAAAAGGATAGACGGCAACACGGACAGCCCAGGGAAGATCAGGTTAACAGGGTCACCAACAGAGGGGGTTCCGGCGTTTACTGATTGTGGAGCATCACTGTCCCGAGTTCCCACGCACCCAGACTGCCCACCGGTAGGGATCTGCGGCCAATCCCAGCAGACAGAGGCTGGCTAGCGGGGGTGGTGCTAGGAGTGCAGCTACCCTTTCTCCCACTCAACCTCTAGTGGAGGAGAAAGCCCTCCCACTCAGCTGCTCTCCCATAGGTCGAGCCACTGGTCCTGAGTTACTAAGGCACTTGCTGATTGGAGGAGGTAAATTGATCCCAAGCCTTGATCAGCTCCAGATTTCTGGTCACACCTGAAGCGCATTGGCAGAGAGAGGGTTGAGGTTCTGGGGGTGGCAGAGGGCAGGGACCAGGCATCATCCTGTAAAAGGGGAGTCAGGCAGACACCTCTGCCTTAGTGGGGTGATGGGAAAGGGGACCCACTTCAGAACAATGGAGATATTTTGGTGGTCGCTTCTTGCCAGGATTGAGTGATGCAGGGGACACAGGAGAGGAGAGATGGAAGTCGAGGACAGAGAGAGGTCTCAGCTATCTTGTGCATCTGTCCTGGCCAATATTTTAGAACTCCTTTCAAATCAGCGGGTTAATGTAGCGAATCGAGACCACATCAGGTCGGTCCCAGGCTGGTACTTGGGATTAATGTATCATGAAAGGAATGAAGTGTGCCGATGAGGCCAATTAGGAAGGCAGCAGGTTGGGAACACCAGTCAGCAGGGTTTGCACCCCTGGGGCTTTCCGTTTGTCCTGCTGTTCTCCCTCCTGCTTCCCCTTCCCTCCCTGCCCTACTCCAACCGAGAGGGCATTCATGGGGGGGGGGGGGGGGGGGGGGACTTAGGAGTGTCGGGAAAAGCCAAATGTGGGGTTGAATCTGGATCTGCCACTGACATCACATCGGTGAGAAACAGGTCGAGTTGTTTAACATCTGTGAGCCTCAGTTTGCTCAGCTGCAAAATGGGGACTCAGAAGGTGGAAGGTTAAATGGGGCAGTGGCTGCGGAGCTGGAGGCTCTGATGCTAGTCACACCCAGTAAGTTCAGCATGTCTTTTTTTTTTTCTTTTTCAAATGAAGGGCTGATGGTTTTTATGATCTTAATAGGAATGAAGGAGGAAGTAAGTGCACTGTAACTTTTTAAAAAGCTTTCTAGTGGGTTCTTTGGGCAAGAATTAGTAACAAGGATGACAGATGACTTAGGGAGCATTTGCCGTGGGCAGCCCTGTTCTGAGTACTTCACATAGACTAACCCACGGTGCCCACCAGCTCTGTGAGGCGGTTGGCCCAGATATAGCAAACGAGAGAAATACCAAGGTCACTTAGAGCTCCTGTTCCCCTCTTTATCTCTCTTGGAATGTTCCTTTGTTTGCTTGTTTGTTAAAGAGTGGTTTTGTTTTCTCTCCTGATTCCTTGAAAAATAATGTACTGAAGTGAAATTCCCATAACACGTAATTAAATATTTTAAAGCAGACAGTTGAGCAGCATTTAGTATATTCACAGTGCCACACAACCACCACATCTAGTCCCCATACTCAAGTGGGTCCCCACCTAGTAAGCAGTCTCTCCCTATCACACTCTCCCCATCCCAGACCCTGGTGGCCACCCATCTGCGTTGTTTCTATGGGTTTAAATACTCAGGGTACTGCATACAATTGAAATCACGTGATATGTGACTTTTCTCCTGTTTTTTAGATTCATCCAAGTCATAGCATGCATCAGTACTCCACTGTGCAGGTAAATCATGACTTATCCATTCATGGGTTGATGACATTAGGACTATTTCCACTTCTTGCTATTGTGAGTCACACTGCTCTGAATGTGTACTTTTTTAACTGTTCTCAATTTATTTATTTATTTTTTTGTACTGGGTATTGAACCCAGGGGTGCTTTAATCCTGAGCTACATTCCCAGTCCTTTTTATTTTGATAAAGTCTTGCTAATTTGCTGAGGCTGGCCTTGAACTTGCAATCCTCCTGTCTCAGCCTCCTGAGTTTCTGGGACCACAGGTATGTCTCACCCCGCCTGGTCCCTGTGTGATTTTGATCTCTTTGGAACAGGCATGAAGACAAGTGAAGAAAAGCCAGTCATTCCAAGCCTTGGACTAGGAACAAGGGGAGATGCCAGGACAGACGACTCAGCATGCCAAAGAAAGGGAAGAACACTTCTACAACCACAGCTTTTCCTGTAAGTGGGAGGACTGCTCTCTATGATTTTATCAAACGTAAGTTGAGCGGCTCTTTCAAATAATTTATTTGTAAAGCTCAGTGGGAAGAGCAAATGGTACAGACCATGTGGCAACATCTACAGCCTGTTGGAGTTCAGTGCAGGTGACATATCTATAAACAAGGCTTATCTTTGTATAGGGAAAGCAAAAGAATTTCCCATCATTTGAGTAATTTACCTCCTCTGTTTATTTTTCTAATATCCTGAATGTGAAAATGTCATCCAGGTTGGTAATTTTAATTTTCCGGTTTTCAAAACGCATTCACAGTCTATTGTAGTAAAAAAGACTTAATCTGAAATAAGACTCCACTCTAATTCAAGGTGGTCAGTGACCTTGAAATAGTGAATAATACACTTGAGAGGAACTCCATGCTTATAATATGTAAACCACACCAGGCTTGCTGCTGGGTTAAGAGAAGAGGATTACTGTTTTCTAAGCATTTACTACTGGATGTAAAACCTTTGTTTTCTCATTTAATCCTTGCAAGTAAGTGCCTGTGAAGTAGGTTTTTGTTTTTGTTTTTTTTTTAAGGTATTCATCTTTCTATGTTACTGTAACTGAGATACAATGAAGTTAAGGCTCTTGCTCTCCAGAGTTCTAGGAAGTGTAAGAGCCAGGATCTGAGTGCAGACTACCCAGTTTTCAAGTCTACACATCTTCTTTTAGAGTGGAAATATCAGTAGAAGCACAGGTTAGTTCAATTGTAACAAACAAAAATGAAAACAGGCCCCCAAACAATCCAACGAATTCAAACGGAAGATTCTCTTGCCTACATATATTTAAACTAATTAAACTGAATAGTGTATGAGTGTGATGAATTTGAACAGAACTAATATCATTTCACTGCTTTATTTGTTTATTTGTTATTTAGTTAACTAGATAGGTAGGTTAAATTGTACGGGATGATTTTTTTTTTTTTTTTTTTTTTTTGGTACTGGGGATTAAATCCAGGGGTGCTTAACCCCTGGGCCACATTCCCAGCCTTTTTGTTTTATCTTGAGACAGAAAGGATCTTGCTAAATTGCTTAGGGCCTTGCCAAGTTACTGAGGCTATCTTTGAACTTGTGATCCTCCTGCCTCAGCCTCCTGAGCTGCTGGGATTATAGGCATGTGCCACCATGACATTTTGATACTCATATACATAGTGAAGTTATTAGTATAGAAAAGCAAATAACATAGCCCACCCTCCATGATTGCCTGCTTTGTGCATGTGGTAAGAGCACCTAAAATGTACACTCTGAGCCAGTTTTCAATATGCAACGTTGCTGGCTCCTTGAGTCGCTTACTCAAATCGCTGATTTCAGAGGCAGCTTCATTTTCTCCTTCCCCCAGGAGGTTTCCAGAGGAGGTTCCAGGGTGGAGCTAGCAGTTCTAGGGTGCAGAGGGCTCTCAGGATTGCCCTTCCCCTGAGGCAGCTTCCCAGTGAGAGCAAGACAAAGGGGAGTTTCTGTTTGCTGAGAATCCATGGCCAGCCACCTGCTGTGTCCCAGAATGTCATTTCACCCCTGGAGGCCAGAGAGGCTGAGAATCTGGCTGGAAATCCAAGCACCTTGAGGGAGAGGGCTGGCCAGGCCCAGCCTGAGGCCCCCTACTAAGCCAGCCGCTGCATTCCATTCCCAGGCACCCACCACCCAGGTCTGAGAACTTATCCCAAAGGAATTAATATGGACACAGCAAAGATTTGATTACAAAAGTTTTCCCCCTTTGGACTGATTGTAATAACCAAAGTTCAGAGCTAGCATAAAGACCTGTCATGATGGGATTAAATAAACAAAATGGGGAAAAAACCCATATAATGAAATAAAATTCAGCCATGAAAAAGATAAAGGAAAGGTAATTTTTTTCAGCATAGAAAGTCGTTCTGTTTATATGTGATCCAACTACAACAAAAAAATAAATACTAAAAAAAAAAAGAAAGTCATTCTGTTTAAGTGAAAAGAATAAAGTACAAAATATTACAAAGCAGTATCATTCATCTGTTAAACCTATCCCAAATTCTCTCGGTACTGTCTCCAAAGCCTGAAAGTACAAACTCTGTTAGCCACAGAAAACCCCAGCTACAGGGGATTATGGAGATTTTTCTTCTTTCCTGTTCTCTCCAGATTTCCCTGTAATCTACATGTTATTTTTGTAAATGGTGTAAAATTAAAAAAAAAAAAAAAATTTAAAATATAGCTAGAATTTCATGTTTGAAGAACATAAAATGAGAGGACTTCAGTTGAATTTGCTTCCTGGGATGAGACTGATTTTGAATGTATGCTGAGGCTGTCACCCTGAGCCACCTGCAGAGATGAGCGCAGATCAGGTCATGGCTCCAAGTTTCTGGGGAACCCCTCTCCCCATTCCTCAGGACCACCACCTCTCATGGCATCAGGCCCTATGATTGGCATGTCCCCTGGGCAGCTGCAAGGCAGGTCCTGGACTGCCCAACATGTGGGGCAAGGTTCTAGTGCCCTGCACAGGGCTCCCGTGTTTGGAGCCCTGCATGTGCGTTAGCTATGGCTCGGCTCCTTGACTGTCCTCAAGGCCCCTCCAGTAGCCAGGAGGGAGTTCTATCTCCATCCCCAGTTACCTCGTCAGACAGCGGAGGAGCTCTGACAATTCTTAAAATGCATTCATAAAGATGAGACACTTTCTTGTGCTTCATTTGTATTCATAATGGGCATTAGAGGGCTGGCCTTGGTTTGGGGGCATTAAACCACCTATTCCTGAAAATGCATGGAGGAGACTGCTAGCTCTTGAAGGTGTGAGGACCACAACCAGCCAGCTTGGGTTTGGAGGCAGGCAGGAGCTTGCTTACATCACACTCTGCATTGGCCTGCAGATGAACTTGGGCCAGCTGCTCATCTCTCTAAGACTCTGTTTCTGCATTTTAAAAGCAGAAAAAATAATCCTCACTGCACAGGGTTAAGCAGGACTTAAAAACATGTGGGCCTATTGTGTCACAGATTCCATGGTCTTTAAATATCTACCCTATCTATCCTGACTTCTCTCCAGAGGGCTCCTTGTGAGTGTGTGTGGTGATGTTTAACGATCTTTTAAAACCCATTCTGCAAAGGCAGAATAGTGAGTTTCCATCCCAGCTCTGCCACCTACCAACTGGATGACCCTGCGCAAGATCAATAACTTCTCGGTGCCTCAGTTTCTTCATCTACAAAATGGGAATGGTAATAGGACCACTTAGTAGGAGTGTTTTGAGTTAGACCATCTACAGTTCTTAGAATAGTGCCAGGCTCTGTAAGTGGTAGCTATTTGTACCAGTCTCCCCCTCTATGAAAACGGACCTCGATATTTAAAGAGTACCAAAATTAACCTATAAATTCACCTGATTTTACAATTATTTTGGAAGAACAAAGGCAAGCAGTGTAGTTAGGACAAATTTGGAGAAGAACAAAGAGGAGCAATTTGCTTTGCCAGACAGATATCAAGATGACATCAGATCAGAGAAGACCTAGAAAAGCAGAGATAGCTCAAACCACAAAATGAAATACAAATATGACCATTTGCATGAGAAAAATGTAAGTATACATGAAAGACCAGTGAACCATCCGGGAAAATATGAACAATTCACATCACAGACAGAGATCTAATTTCATTAATAAATAACTTGCAAATTAATGAAGTACTAAATAATTTGATGGGAATAGGCAGACCACAGAGAAGTATGCAAGAGTAGTCTTAAAAATCTACGTTAGATTTTTGTGGCTTAAGTTCAATTTCACTAATAGTAACAGAAATGCAAATTAAAGCCACACTGAGATCCCATTTTCCATCTATGAGGTTATAAAAATCCAGATGTCTGATTGATGCCAATGTCCATGGTAAAAGAAATAGACCCATGGTCAAAAATCAAGGTTACTGCCGGGTGCGGTGGCGCACGCCTGTAATCCCAGCACTTTGGGAGGCTGAGGCAGGAGGATTGCGAGTTCAAAGCCAGCCTCAGCAATGGCGAGGCACTTAGCAATTCAGTGAGACCCTGTCTCTAATAAAATACAAAAAAAAAAAAAAAAAAAAAGGACTGGGGATGTGGCCCAGTGGTCGAGTGCCCCTGAGTTCAATCCCTGGTACAAAAAAAAAAAAAAAAAAAAAAAAAAATCAAGGTTACTCAGTTTGTAATTGCAAAAGGCAGGAAACTGCTAAAATTCATCAGCAAGGAACTGGTTAAATATGAATCACAGTACCTTTATATTATGGAGTATTATGGAGCTGTTAAAAAAAATTTAAAAACTCAGCCTGAGGGGATTATGAAGATTTGGGAGGCTGAGGCAGGAGGATCTAGAGTTCAGAGCCAGCCTTAGCAATGGTGAGGCACTTAGCAACTCAGTGAGACCCTGTCTCTAATAAAATACAAAAAAAGGGCTGGAGATGTGGCCCAGTGGTCAAGTGCCCCTGAGTTCAATCCCTGCTACCAAAAAAAAAAAAAAAAAAAAAAAAAAAAATTAAAAACTCAAGTCTGATGTGGAATACCCTCCAGGATACATAATAAAGGAGAAAAAAACCCTTAAGATACGCACAGTGTTTACAGTATGCTAATGTTGGGGTTAAAAAAGTAAAAATGTTTATTTATGTTTTCCTTCTGTGTGCATAAGATAATTCTGGAAGGATACCAAGATATGTACAGTGTTTACAGTATGCTAACATTTGGGTTTAAAAAGTAAAAACATTTATTTATATTTTGTGTCTATAAGCAAAATATGATAATACAATTATGCATAAGATAATTCTAGAAGGATAACAAGGGCAATTGGGTGACTGTAGAGGAGTCGGAAGAGACTTTGGTGTGTACTCTTTGGTACCTCTTGAATTTATATGTAATATGAATGCAATTACAAATTATATATGCCACATGCAGGCGTAATATATTTAAACTTAACAAATTGCATTGAAATTAAAAATTTCAATACCATAAGAGAAATTATTTAAAAGGTAAAAAGATAAGTAACATAGTGGGAGAATATGTTTCTAACACATATAACTGAAAAAAGCTCAGCACCCAGAGTTCCAAATCAAAAAGCAAAACAATCCAACATGAAAATGGACAGCAAGTACCACGAAAGCACTCAAAGGAGGAGAAACGTGTGTGGCCCAGACACGCTGCTGTGTCTAACAACCAGGAAACCACAGGTTAAAATGAGCTGCCATTTACTGCCATCAGATTGGAAAGTAGGTAAAATTCTGACAATACTGGGCTGCTGAGGAGACAGGAGAAGACCCACACCCTCCTGGACAGTGTGAGTTGCTTTCCCCACCCTGGAAAGTTCCGTGGCCATAAGGTGGAAATATGCATGCTCTTTGACAGCCCTTGCACTTTCTGGTATATTCTAGAAACTTCTAGAACATGTGCATAAAGAGACACATATGGAAAATACCCACTGATGTATAACCAAAGGCAACAGGAGAATGTAAAAATAATGGTATTTAATCACACTGAATTAGAAGCACTGAATTTAAATAATGGTGACCTCTGGGTAGAGAAGGAGGGTGACAGGATTAGGGAGGAATCATGGGATATTTTCCGTTTGTAATTTTAAAAAAATTAATCATTGAAAAAAATTTTAAAAATCCCCTTTTTATTTCAAAACTGGTTGATGGTAGCCTAGTATTTTCCATACTTTTTAAAAATATTTATTTATTTGCTTTAGTTGTACACATTGCAATGCATTTATGTTTACATGGTGCTGAGGATCGAACCAGGGCCGCGCACGTGCTAGGCAAGTGCTCTACCACTGAGCCACAACCCAGCCCTCCATACTTTTTAATGTCTGAAATAGTTTATAGTTTAAATAGTTTAAAATCAAATGATCACAGCAGGGATTTAACATAGAAAGCTAAAGAGCACAGATCATTTTTCCAGGGTTTCCTTCCCAGCTTCACCATCTTCTAAGTTCTGTGACCCAGGGAAGGTCACAGATCTCTTTTTAAGATGGATTTTCCTCAGATTCAAAATGATAATAATTAAACAATAGTATCTAGAAGATGAAGTAAGATGAAGAACAAAGCTTATGAATGAATGATCCTGTGCACAGGAAGTGAAGAGTGAGCATCAACTCTGACTAGCGAAATCCTTTCCTGAATTAGCTCCCAGATCTTGACGGTTCAGGTGAGATTTTGGTCTCAGGTTTGCATGAACAGTAACTCAAAACAAGGTTATAAGCTTAGAATTCTTTCTTTATTCTCTCCCACCCTTCCTCCCTCCTTCCTTCCTTCCTTGTCTGCTTTTCATAAAGTGAGTTCTGGTAAGGAGCTGCTAATTAAGTCTTCAAGGATGCAGGGCTGATTAATCTAGCCCTACCTGCTGATAGAAGATGCTCCAACATAATGAAGAGCTGTCAAATTCTCCCAGCACTGTGGGGCCACAGTTACGTGCTCAGCTCTTTGGGGCTTGTTCTAGTGGAATCTGCCAGGATACCCACAGTGGCGCATACCACAGGTTTCTTGGTAGGAAGGTAGGAGAAAATGCACCTTCTACAATTATGGGCGGGGGTACAGCTCAGTGCTAGGGCACCCACATTTTCCATGCATGAGGTTCTTGTTTTGATTGATCTTCAGGATTGCAAGAAAGAAAAAAAAAAAAAAAATGCCATTGCCATTACAATTACTCACTGTGCACCTCCTCTCTGCCATCAGGGGACAGTGCTAGGGTGACCCAGAAGTGCCCTTGCTGAAATAACTCAAAAATTCTACTGGGGACACAAAGCAAACACCAAAGAACTAAGACCTGAATAATGTGGCAAAAGTATGTGACTAATTGCTTCATTGGGCAGTAAAGACAACAAGCCAGAGGAATTCCTAAAGGGGGGCCTCAATGGAAGCAACTCCAGCTTTGGTATTAGCGAATGGAAGCGGTAAACCAGCCCCTTTCCTCTCCACGGGAGCATTCCTGTGCTTTGGCCAAGGGACCTAAAGTAGAAGTGACAGGAACAAAGGCTTCAAATGTGTGGCTGAGTTGTGCCTCTGATCCTTCTGGCCATGAGACTGTTGAGAAAGAAAACCTTTTCCTCTATCTTTTTAGATTCATTCCTGGAGGTCTGCAGATTTAAAGGTAGCAAAAGAGACGGACAGAAGAAAAGGCATATACTTTTTATCAATATGTGACATGCCTAGGAGTTTACTGAAAAAAAAAGTGAGACTTGAGTGGTTACATTCGGTTACATTATGTACCATCTCAACAAAGGAAAGGGGGCTTTCAGGAGGGCTGAATCATGGGGAATAACCAGGTAAGGTTTGTTAGTGCAGTGACTAGGAGCTGGCTTTCCACCTCTGGTCCTAAGAGTCTCTCCACTTCCTGGTATGGAGAGGTGGACCCCTTCTCAAGGGAAATTTATGCCTTGATTTTAGGCAGAAAATGAAAGGGAGAATCCTCTTCTGCATCCATGACTCAGAGATTCTTACACCCAAGTGACACATTTTTTTTTTTGCGGGATGGGGTGGGGGGTGGGGCGGGGTACCCAGGATAGAACTCAGGGGCACTCAGCCACCGAGCCACATCTCCAGCCCTATTTTGTATTTTATTTAGAGTCAGCGTCTCACTGAGTTGCTTAGCACCTTGCTTTTGCTAAGACTGGCTTTGAACTCGTGATCCTCCTGCCTCTGCCTCCCGAGCCTCTGGGATTACAGGCCTGCGCCAAGGTGGCACGTTTTTTACCTGACATATTTAAGATGGACATGCCCCAGTTGCTCGCTGATCTTGGAAGAATAAAAGACACACAGAGCATGGCTGGACCCACCCAGCCTGGAACACAGCCTTGCTGAGTGGAGCCTGGACCCGCTGAACCACAGCCAACCTGCAGGTGCCTGGTGAGAACCACATGCTCTAGCTGTGTGCCTCTGAGATTTGGTGGTTGCTTGGCACCTGGAGTTGTTGTGCTGAAGGTTTATTTCTGTAAAATGGGGATGTGTCTCTCTCTCGTAACTTGTCAGAATTTAATGAAATGTAAACCTAATATCTCAGATTTCAACACTCTGAGAATACAACCAGGGTCAACATTAATATTGCCACATGATTTGCAGCAGTCCTTAAACAGGACAGAGAGAATGAAAAATAGGTCAAAAGGAGACATAAAGAAAGGAGAAGAAAGTAAGGTTTGAGTCAGAAGTCCCACCTGCTTTTCTGGGTCTGTCACTTCCTAAGCCACACGCTCTCTCCCAGGCCTGTTACTCCCAAATTCCTGGGAAATCTGTAAATCTACCTGTGCACTGTCAATTACCCCTCCCCAATAAATAGATTAAGTCAAGAGAGATATGATATCTTGAGATAATTTAGGGGATTTTCCAATACTATCTATTGATCAGATAATGAAGACCAGGTCAGCCTGAGGATCTGGAGATTGACTAGCTCACCAGAAACCATCTTGAGATCACCAGACTACATAGTTCCTACATACCTTCCCATACCCACCCCTCACCAAGTTTCCCTTAAAGGAAGAGCTGGGAACCCCAAAACCGTCTCTCACTCTCAAGATGGCCCTATCCTCCCTTGAATATATATATCCCTTTCTTTACCCAAAAAAGGCATCTCTCTTGAGATTCTTGAGATGGTCCCATTCTCCTTTGAATGAGAACCTACTTTCCTAAGTAAACCTCTGTCTACACTTCTGACAGGTGTGTGCTGAACTTCTTATGCCAAGAACCCATTGGTCCTGAGTCAAGCTCCCCCTTTGCTCTGGGAACTCCTCGGACCCTTCCTTGGAGAGCCTCTTCTCCATGACAATTCCCCTAGTCATAAGGAAACTGCCTTCCCAGAAAGAGGTCCCAGTGCTGCTCAGTGTTACGGGTGCTCCCCAGCACTGTCACCAGCTGCTGGGCCTCACAAGCCTGGAGTGTCACTCAAAATGTGGGGTCAACACCGTTTGATGGACTTGGGCTGGTCATCTGGGGGGCTACTGTGGCAAGTCATCACCGACAGCAGGTGACTTGAGCTTCACCATGCAGGAGAGCTCCACTCAGCTATTTACCTAATACCTACCATGTACCTGTCATGGCCAAGCAGGGCCCACAGTGCCCACCCAGCCAGGTTCTGGACTTACAGTGATTCCTTTAATAAGGAGAATGAGGAGTAAACACATTATCTTCCTCAGTTGTACTCAATAGTGAGCTCTACAGCCTGGTCAGGCCACCGAGAATCAGAATTAAGGGAAACACCTCTTTCAGTCTTGAAGCGTGTCTAGGATGGCAGGCGTAGGGAAAGATCCTGGGACAGCAACGACAGTGTACCCAGGCGGGTCCTCTGTGAGCCCTCAGGGCTGGAGGCTCAGCCTGGGCCCGGTGCCCTGGGATCCCTTCTCTCCACAGCCTCTGCAGGTCCTTCCCCAGAAGGGGTCCTCGAATCTGTCAGGCCTGTCTGGGAATGTTGGGTGCCAGCCATGAACAGTGGGTCTGATGTTTTTCCTAGAGGATTTTCCAGTCTCCTGGCAAATCCATTTGCAAATAGCTTCTGGAAAGCGGGGTACCCTGGCTGCTCCCAGTGCAGATGGGGTCTTGCTAGGACTCCTGCTTATAGAAGTAAGTGTGGACAGCCCCCAGAGGGTGGACAATAGCAGCCCAGCAGTGGCCACTCTTCCATTCCCTGAGGGAGAGAAAACTTGAGGTGCGTATTGGAGCATTTGGATTGAAAAGGGGAAGGGCCAGAAATCTCTGTGCCTGTCTTGAGGGGCAAAGCCCAGCTGTTGTATGTCAGGCCTTGGGGTGGTGAGCAGGACCAGGAAGTGAGCCTGGGGGCCACCTCGGAGCTGCATGATCCGACCCCTGGATCCCTGTGTGGGGTGATTTCTACAAATGTCAATTGACTTTTTTTTTTTTTTTTTTTAAATATTTATTTATTTGCTGTAGTTGTACACAATGGGTTTATCTGTACGTGGTGCTGAGGATCGAACCCGGGCCGCGCACGTTAGGCAGCGCTTACCGCTGAGCCACAAAGCCCATTGACATTTTCATTTAAAACAGTTATTGATGCTTTTTGTTGCTGCATCTCTATTTGGGGGTTAAAGCAGGACCCGCATGTGTAACTAATCGGGTTGGGAACCACTTCTGTCTTCCAGGCTTGTCCTCACTGAGCTCGCCTGTGGTCCTGCCTCCTCAAAGCTGTAAGCCTCGCTGTCCACAGGCTGCTGGTGCCCGGAGGTCAGCTGCAGGAGCAGGCTCCACAAGCCAGCCCTCACCTCCGAGTCACACTGGCTGTAGGCGCAGACCAGAGCCTGGGGGGTCCTCTGTGAGCGGTTGGGGTCAGAGGGAGACAGAGGTCGGTGCCAGAAAGGGACAAGTCAAAACAGCATCACATGGGCAGGGCCTCGCAGGCCCACACCCTCCTTATTCTGTGGCCTCCCAGCAGATGTTCTTCCTGCCTGACTGAGCAGCTCGGCCACAGAGGTGGTGCGGAGTGTGGGCCAGGCCAGTGGCTGAAGATCAATCTATTGCATTGTCACGGAGTGGAGAGAAACTGGAGAAGAGAGCTCTCCTGACGGGGCAGTGGCCGTGGTCGGAGTCCCTGGTGTCTTCATGTCGCCATATGTGGAGGGGAATGAACTTTATGTTTCTAGCGCCTCAGACTCACCCCTGAATGACCTTGGCTTCTCTAGGCGACTTGTTGAGACTGTGAGATACCAGATGGCCACTCTCGGCATCTTTACACCCAGAGAGACTAACCAGCACTCGGGGGCCACATTCTCTGGCTTTTTCTGTGCAGTGTTTCCAGAAGGCCAGGCCAGGCCTGGGGAGAGACTGCCTTTCCTGAGCTCGTGCACGGCGGAGTTTCTGTGTCATTCTTACCCACTGGGCCACAACCACTCCCCCTGTTGACAGGAGCCCTCTGCCCCTGTTTGTCCCACTGGTCCCTAAAATACCATGGACCCCTCTCACCTCCATGTCCTTGCTCAGGCAGCCCTCCCCATCTGACATGTCCCCTGGCCCAAATCCTGCCATCTGTCAAGATTTAGCCCCTACCTCTGTGACTGTCTTGCACTCAAGGGCTGCCTCTCACGGTCCCTCATTGGCTGCTGTGAAATATGTGCTGTATTATCTTGATCGTGGAATTGCAAATTTGTTAGCACAGCACTCAGCCTTGCATTTGGAATGCATTTTCTTTTTTCTGTGAGGTACTGGGGACTGAACCAAGGGGTGACCTACCATAGAAGTACAACCCCAGCCCTTCTTAAGAAATTTGTTCTAATTAGTTATGCATGACGGTAGAATGCATTTTGACACATCATACATAAATGGAGTATGACTTCTGGTGGTACATGATGTAGAACCACACCACTCATGTGGTCACATATGCACATAGGGTGACAATGCGTGATTCATACTCCTATCCTTTCTACCCCAGACTCCCTCCCCTCCCTTCACTCCCCTCTGCCTAATCCAAAGTAACTCTATGCTTTCCTAGATGCCCCCCCCCCCCCCCCATTGTGAATTAGCATCCACATATCAGAGAAAACATTCAGCCTTTGGTTTTTTAGGTTTGGCTTATTTCACTTAGCATGATATTCTCCAGTTCCATCCATTTACTGCAAATGCCATAATTTCATTCTTCTTTAAGGCTGAGTAATATCCCATTGTGTATCTATACTACATTTTTTTTATCCATTTATCTGTTTAAGGGAACCTAGGTTGGTTCCATAGTTTAGCTATTGTGAATTGAGCTGCTATAAACATTGATGTGGCTGTCACTGTGATATTCTGATTTTAAGTCCTTTGGGTACAAACCAAGGAGTGGGATAATTGGGTCAAATGGGTCCATTCCAAGTTTTCTGAGGAATTTCCATCCTGCTTTCCAGAGTGATTGCACCAATTTGCAGTGCCACCAGCAATGTATGAGTGTGCCTTTTCCCCACGTCCTCACTGACATTTATTATTGCTTGTATTCTTGATAATTGCCATTCCGACAGCGACCAACACACACAGGGAGCATGTCACCTGGAGAGGAAGGTGGCCTTGGAGTGCTGCATCCACACACCCAGGAAGCCCAGGTGGCTGACCACGCCCAGAGCCAGGGGAGTGCAGGAGACAGATCCCTTCATGGCTGTGGGGGGAGCCCACCAAGCGACGTGTTGATTTCAGACACACAGCCTCCAGAACTACGGAGAAGTCAATGTGTGTTGCTTCAAGCTTTGAGTCTGGGATGCTTTCATGGCGCTCCCAAGAGAGGAATCCGTCCTTCATCACCATGGATACTGCCTTTCTCCGCACCCCTCCCTCTCCGCAGGGCTCCAGTACCACTAGCGCTTGTGCCCCTTCCAGGAGATCCCACCCGAGTCCCTGCCTTAAGGTCTTTCTGCTCATGGCACCTTTTCCTGGAGTGACCTCCTCTGCCTGTTCCCACGACCCTTCCTTACTGAGACAGTCCCATGGGGTAGGAAGTACTGAAGAACACGTTCACTCCTGGGCCACTCTGTTCTTTTAGGAAATGAGCAAATGCCATCCAATATAAAAGCAATACCTGAACCTCAATAAATACTGGAGAAAGGCAAGCCCGCTGCAAACACACTGCCCAGGAGCGTCTGTCCACCCACAGCCACACGGGATCATCCTTGTCACCCTCACTCTTTCAGATCATCTACTGCTCTGCTTCACGTCAGAAGCTGTCCAAAGCTGGAAACTTCACAATGTGTCCATCAGAAACATCCTTGGCCTCAAAATTTGTAAAGAGAAGTTAAAAAATGAACATCTGGAAAATACAAAACCCTGAAGAAACCCACAGACTCATTAAGGGTGTGGCAGGAGTGCAGGAGTGCGGGACTGAAGACAATGGACCCAGTCAAGAAGAAACGTGATGTTAGGGAAATGCAAATCAAGACCTCAATGAGATATCCTCACACCCATTAGGGTGGCTGCTACCCAAAAACAGAACAAAAAAAACAAACAAACAAACAAAAAATACCAAACAAACCAGAAAATAACATGTTGGTGAGGATGTGGAGAAATGAGAACTCGTATGCAGTCAATAGGGATACAAAATGGTGTGACTGCTCTGGAAAACTGTGGTGACTCCTCAAAAGATTAAACACAGAATCACATATGATCAAAGAATTCCACTCTTGGGCATATGCTGAAAATAATTGAAAGCAGGGTCTCAGATATTTGTACACCCACACTTAAAGTAGCATTATCTTTAACAGTGAAAAGTAATCCAGGGCTGGGGGTGTGGCTCAGCGACAGAGCGCTCGCCTCGCACGTCCGCGGCCCGGGTTCGATCCTCAGCACCACGTAAACATAAATGCAATGCATTGTGTACAACTAAAGTAAATAAAGAAATAAATAAAAGTAATCCAAGTATCCATGGACTCATGAATGGATAACAAAAATGTGGTTTATACCATGTATAAATGGAATACCATCTCTAAGGCAGGCAACCTGACACCTGCTACAACCTGGAAAAACCTTGAGCATATTATGCTAAGTGAAATAAGCTAGTCACAGAAGGGCAAATTGTGGATGATTCCACATATATGAGGCCCCTAGAGTAGCTTAATCCATAGGGGTAGAAGATGGGTACAATGTTTTAGATTTGCAAGATGAAGAGTTCTGGAGATTGGTTGTACAATAATGTGAGTGTACTTCACAACAGAATTGTACACTTAAACGTGGTTATGATGGTAAATTTTATGTTGTGTATATTTTGCCACAATTATGTTCTAATTGGAAAAAAAAAAAAAAAAACAGAAGAAACACAGATTTGATATAAATCTGAAAGCCCCTGGCCACCATGGGGCTGGCATGGTCAGTGACCACAGAAGCAGTGTCACATGGGACCACTTGGGCCTGTCCCCTATGCACACTAGGGGAAAGTGGGTCCAGAGGACAGGAGGTTTAAATGAGGGAGCCCCCCAAGCCTACACCCCCTCATAGCTTCACTGCTGTAGACTGGAGACGCTCTGTCTGCAACCAAGGGATAAATGCATGGCCTTTTGTCAGTTTTTTTCCCGTAGCACTGCATTGAATAGGTGATACATACATATTGTCCAAAACTCAAAAGGTACAAAAAACATACACAGTGTAAGTTTTTGTCTTACTCCAACCCAGCCGCCAGTTTCTCTCCTCTTGGGCAACTTTAGTTTCTTTCTTATTCTAGAGGAAGGTGGAGTCACACGCATGTACCTTTTGTATGCTCCAAATGGTCTATGCCCATTGTCCTGGCTCTTGCTTTGCTTCTGAAGATCTAACCCTGGAGATAGTGCACACCAGCAGAGGAGACGCCTGGCCTCCTCACCCCGCCTCCTGCTCCGTCTCCCTCCTCCACCTCCTCCAGCTCTTCTTCTGCCTCTCCCCCCTTGTAGAGAAACACACTTAACTCAAAGAAGGGGCACATGGAGAGACGTGGCCTGAGACCTTCTGAATGGCCAGCTTTTATATTGCTACCACCCTCTGCTATGGTGTGAAATGTGTCCCCAAAGTTTATGTACTGGAAACTTGGCTCCCAAATCTCTGTATTGATGGTATTTGGAAGTGAGACTTTTAGGAAGTGGCTATGACTAGGTGATCAGGAATTGATGAGGTCATGAGGGAGGGGCCCATATGGCTCAGTGGCTCTGTAAGAGGACGCAGAGATTGAGCGGCAGGCCCCGTCCCTCGTCATCTGATGCCACCTGCAGCAAGAAGGTCCTCACCAGGTACCAGCCCCTGCAGCTTGGTCTTCCCAATCCCAAAACTGTGAGCTAAAGAATCTGTATTCAGGTCTGTGGCATTAAGATACGGCAGCAGATGGCAGACTAAGACACACTTCCATTGTTTATTTAAAACATTTCAAACAAAAATCAGGACATGAGTACAATGGGGTTCCATGAAGGCATAGCTCAGGTACGATGATTCACATTTGCCTACTTAAAACTTCCTGGATTTTGTTCTTGACTCATACTTTCTTTTTCCCTCTAGAATATCAATTTTATTATATAATTTATAAGAAAAAATTTATTAAGAACAATCTCTGCTATCAAAAAAGCCTTAGAGGAAGGCTGGGAAGAGCAGGGCAGGGTGAATGTCCAGGGAAAGGACATTTACCCTGGTGGCATCAGATGATGAGGGACAGGAGTCCCCAGTGCCTTTCCAGATGAGATTCTCCAACACCTGCCAACCACCCTCTCCACACGCCTCAGGGAGGGGCCTGGAGACCAGGAAAGGGATTCTTTGTGGCCAAAGCAATCGGCTGAAGCAGCATCAAGTCTGCAGTGGCTCAAGGAGAGGATCTCCGTCACGCGAGTCCCCATCTACACTGGCTGAAGGCGCACGAGTCTCTCTCCACTGAACAGCAGAGGGAGGCCCAGTGGTCCAGCCCATGCACGGGGTGGCTGCTGGGCTCCTGCTTTGGCCCTGAGGCCTCTCTGGTTGTGGTTTTTTTTCTTTTTAAATCTTCTGTTTTGAAACCTGTCTTCTTACAACAAAGCAAAACCAAAGAGTCTTTGGAACATCAATTTTATTACACAATGGGTGAGACACAGAAATTTATGAAGAACCATCGCTGCTGTCCCAGAGGCCTGGGGAGAGCAGGGCAGGGGAGGCGTCCCAGGGAGGGGTCTCTGATGTCTGTGGCAGGTGGGGGCAGAGGGGGTTCGTGGTGTGGGCAGACGGGCTCTTGGCTGGAGTCCACGTGGGGAAGCAGGCCAGTGGGCACCCCTCACTGCTGGAGCTGTTCAGGTCCCTTCCTGACGGGGCCCATTCTGAGACGTCAGGCTCGGAGCTCGGGGTCTTCTGGCTGTCCCTCAGTCTGTCTGTCTCCTCAGGGCGCGTCCACTGGAGCCACTCTGGTCTGGAACCTAGGGCGCCTGCGGCCTCCCTGCACTGGTGCCACTCTCCCTCTGGAGGTGGGTCCCTGGAAGCAGGGCTCGCAGCAGCACAGATGCTGGAGGCAGGTGGCGATCCTCCTGGTGACCCCCCTCCAGCCCCTGCCGCTGTCAGAGGATTGGCCTGAGGAGGGCCCCTGGGAGGAGGAGCTGGGGCCTTCTGCGGCCCACCTGCTGAGGATCAACCAGGGGCTGGGCCTGGGGAGCTGGGGCCTGCGGGGCACAGGGTGGCGCCTGGAGGCTGGGCTGGGAGGGGGTGTGCCCACGTGGAAGGAGCGCAGGGGAATGGCGGGCGCGCTGGCACTGGTGGCGCCCTCGTGCCCTGCCTGCATGGCCTCCTCGGGCTGCTGCTGCTCACAGGGCAGGGGCAGGGCAGGCTCGCTGGCGCACCTGCTGGGGCGCAGGCCCGGGGCATCCGCGGGGCCTGGGCAAGGCCTGACCACCCTTCTGCGCACAGGCCTGGCCCAGAGCGCACGGCCCGCCCCCTGGGTTCTCTGGTACTGGAGGATAAGGTAGGTGGCCATGGCCTCGTCGAACTTCCGCTGGTCCAGGGACACCCAGGCCTCGTAGGGGTCGTACCCCATGTCGACCATGAGGGTCATGATGGCGGGGTCGGGGCGTCTGGGGTGTGGGTCGCTGCGGGGACTTGGCGGGGGCTCCTCGCCCTGGCTGAGCCACGGGTGCCCCATTACCTGCTCCAGGGTGGGCCTCTGGGCGGGGTCCAGCCTCAGCATCTGCTGGAGGAGGCCGCTGGCGTCCTGGGAGAGGTGCGCGGGCAGCTGGTAGCTGGCCTGCACGATGAGCCTCTGCAGGCTCTTGGTGCTGCTCGCCTCAAATGGGCATCTCCCTGTGAGCATAAGGAACAGAGTGACGCCCAGGCTCCACACATCCGCAGGGGGACCCTCGAATTCTTGGTGGTGCTGCACGATCTCAGGGGCACAGTACGGGAGAGTGCCCACGAAGAGGCTGAGCTTCTGCCCAGGCGTGAACCTGGCGCTCAGGCCGAAGTCGATGAGCTTGAGGACGCCGCCCCTGGCGGCCACCACCACGTTGTTGGGCTTCAGGTCGAGGTGCACGATGCCCCTGTCGTGGCAGTGACGCACGGCGCGCAAGATCTGCCTGAACACTCTGCGGGCCTTGTCCTCCCCCAGGCCAGCCGCGGGGATGCGGTGCCGCAGGCTCCCCCGACCTGCGTGCTCCATGACCAGGTAGAGGGTGCGCGGGGTCTCCATGACCTGGAACAGCTGGATCACGTTGCGGTGATCCAGGGCCATCAAGTTCTCGGGTTCGGAGAGGACGGGCACGTTCTTCTCTGTCTTTGGCACCACCTTCACTACCACCTCGGCCCCAGTGAGGAGATGGCGGGCCAGTACCACCTGGCTGAAGCCCCCCTGCCCAAGCTCCCTCACCACCTGGTAATGGTCAGTGAGGGCCGACTCGTAGCAGGAGCGGGGCCCCTGTGGCCCTACACTAAGCTCACTACTCTGACTGCGCATCCTAAAGCCGGACACCAACTAAGGACGCTAGCTAAAAAAAAAAAAAAATAACAAACCCAAACAAAAGAAGAAAACCAACAAACAAAAGACCAAAGACAAAACAAACAAAAGCCCAAATAAAAAACAACAACAGCAAAACACCCCGACCACCAGCCACCAGCCACCAACCACCAACCACCAAACGTGCTAACTATCTGGGAGTCCAACAGGTCACCACCAAGAGCTTCCTGTACTTGTGGACAAAAAACCCAGCCTCAGCCCCCCTCTTATATGGCCTGTGTTTGAAAGCCCATCACAGTGGCTCCTTGTGGGGTCAGAGTAAGTAATGACCTGGTCCAGCTAGGTTGGTTTCATAGTTTAGCTATTGTGAATCAAGGTGTAACAAACATTGAGGTGCCTTGTCACTGTAGTATGCTGATATTAAGTCCTTTGGGTATAAACCAAGGTGGGATAGCTGGGTCAAATGTGGTTCATTCCAAGTGTTCTGAGACTCTCCATACTGCTCTTCACAATGGTTGCACCAATTTGCAGTCCCACCAGCAACGTATGAGTGCCTTTTCCCCACTTCCTCTCCAACACTTATTGTTGCTTGTGTTTTTGATAACTGCCATTCTGACTGGATGAAATCTTAAGAGTAGTTTTGATTTGAATTTCTCTAACTCCTAGAGATGTAAAACATTTTTTTCATATATTTGTTGATCAACTGTATTTCTCACTCTGTAAAGCGTCTGGTTCAGTGCCTTAGCCCATTTGTTGACTGGGTTATTTGGTCTTTTGGTGCTAAGCTTTTTGAGTTCTTTGTTATATCCTGCAGATTAGTGCTCTATCTGAGGTGCATGTGGTAAAGATTTTCTCCCATTCTGTGGGCTCTCTCTTCACTTTATTGTTTGCTGAGAAGAAGCTTTTTAATTTGAATCCATCCCGTTTGTTGATTCTTGATTTTCCTTCTTGTGCTTTCGGAGTCTTGTTAAGGAAGTCAGGCCCCAAACTGACATGGTAAAGATTTGAGCCTACTTTTTCTTCTATTAGGCACAGGGGCTCTGTTTTAGTGCCTAAGTCTTTGATCCACTTCAAGTTGAGTTTTGTGCAGGGTGAGAGATAGGGGTTAAATTTCACTTTGCTACACCTGGATTTCCAGTTTTCCCAGCACCATTTGTTGTGGAGGCTATCTTTTCTCCAATGAATGTTTCTGGCACCTCTTTCTAGTATGAGATAACTGCATCTTTGTGGGTTTGTCTCTGTGTCTTCTAATCTGTACCATTGGTCTACATGTCTATTTTGGTGCCAATACCATGCTGTTTTTGTTACTGTAGCTCTGTAGTATAGTTTAAGGTCTGGTATTGTGATGCTTCTTGCTTCACTCTTCTTGCTAAGGATTGCTTTTGCTATTCTGGGCCTCTTCTTTTTACAGATGTATTTCATGAGTTCTTTTTCTAGTTTTATGAAGAATGTCATTGGGATTTTAATAGGAATTGCACTGAATGGCACTTTTGGTAGTATGACTATTTGGACAATATTAATTCTGCCTATCCAAGAACATGGGGACTCTCTCCACCTTCTAAGATCTTCTTTAGTTTCTTTCTTTAGTGTTCTGTAGTTTTCATTATAGAGGCCTTTCACCTCTTTTGTTAGATCGATTCCCAAGTATTTTATTTTGTTTGAGGCTATCGCAAATGGTGTAGTTTTCATAATTTTTCTTTCAGTGGATTCATCACTGATGTATAGGAACTCCTTTGATTTACCCCAGTCCTTTTTTTTTATGTTTAAATTTGAAACAGTCTTGCTACATGGCTGAGGCTAGCCTTGAACTTGCCATCCTCTTGCCTTGGGTTCCCTAGTGGGATTATAGGCTTGTACCACCAAGCCCAGCTAGGATTCAACTTTTTTTTTTTTTTTTGGAAAAAATAAGAATGCAACCATAAAAGGCAAAATATCAAGCCAACTGCAGCAGAGGGACTGGCCAGCTAGCCCCCTACCTGGCATCCCGTCCATTAGTTCTTCCCCAAATTTAAGCTGGGATTACAGGTGTATGCCACGGTGCCCAGCTTGCCATATATCTTCTTTGTTTTGTTTGCAATCCAGCTTTTCTTTTAAGCCTGGGTTCTCTGGGTATCCGCGGGCTGGGCTGGGGGAAGTGGGTTGGGGAATCAACTTGGTCCAATCAAATCAAGTGATTCACTGCCTTTGTGTGATGCGCCTTCCCTATGAAAATGCCTGTTCTCTCAGAATCCTTCAGCACACCCACGATTCCCCACCTCCAGAGACAGCTAATGTACGCACATGGAGATTAAATTCCCAATACACGGACATGTCCAGTCCAGGCCTGGGCAGGGAAATCGGCCAGTCTGGCACCTTCCAATGACGAGGACAAATGTCTTTATGCCCAGGGCTCCTCTGTGTTTAGCCATCAGTCTTCCTGGGGGTTGGGAGTGGAAGAAGGTATTGAGAGGATATTAAAAACAAACAAAACCAACAGTTGGGCTCAGCAGCCCATGCCTACAATCCCAGTGACTCTGGAGGCTGAAGCAGGAGGATCACAAGTTCAAGGCCAGCGTCAGCAACTTAGCAAGAACTTGTCTCAAAAGGACATACAGGCTGTGGCTCGATGCAGTACTGCAAAAACAAAAACAAACAAGCCCTGGCATCTGCTTTTGACCTCTAAATTCTTTTTCTGTTCTGTCCCGGCCCATCCTTCAGGCCACAGTTAGTGGGTTCTCCTCCTGCTTCCCCTATTCTACTCTCTCAGCCACAGTCGAAGCTGTCCTAAGTGGATGGTACCAGCTTTACCCCACTGCAAAAAAGCCCGTGATCTCATCCTCTCTGGGTTCCTTGTAGGAGAGCCTCTCCCTCCAGCCAACTGGCGGCAAGCTTAGTATTCTGCTAATGAAGTCTAAAGTCTGCTCTCTTAGGCTCTCTGGTTATAACCTCCCAGGCTTTCCCCCCGAGGGAGAAGATTGTACAGGGATGTGAATTGTAAGGAAAATCAAAATACATGGCTTTCCTGCTTGCAAATCTCATCCCCCGTTTTATCTTGTTTAACACTGTGCTTTTATGGAACTTTTTGTATTTGTTGGTCTTTTCAAGTGAATAAAATGCTCATTTTATCTCTACGGAGTTTTAGAAACTGTTCTATTCAGAGTAAACTCACATAAGATAATTAAAAATCAAATCACCTGATATCTTCACTGAGGTATAACTGATCTGTATGAACTGCATGTACTTAAAGAACACGATGTGATGGGGTTTTGACATATGCATGCACCAGCAAAGCCATCATCATAGTACAGATAATGACCGTGATCATCACTGCTGAAGGTTCAAAAGCACCCCCCGCCCCCGCGCATTTAATCTGGCCTCAGCCTTCTGTTGCTGGAGACTGGTTTGCATGTTTCTATTACTTAAATGGACTCATTCGACATGTACTCTTCTCTTGGCCCACATCTTTCACTCACCATGATTACTCACCCACGTTATGTGTTGCCTTGGTCCATTTTCTTCTTTTTCCCTTCCTTTCTCCTTCTTCCCTCCCTGGTCTCTGGGAATAAGACCCAGAGACCCACACATGCCAGACAAGTGTTCCGCCATTGAGCTTATCCCCAGCCATGTCTTATTCCATTTTCTGCTCATATAACAAACTACCTGAGGCGGGATACTTTATAGAAAAGAGACTGGTTTAACTCACAGTTCTGAAGGTTCGAGAGTTGACACCAGCATCGCTCAGCTCCCGGGAGGGCCTCATCACAGTGGCAGGAGGGATTGGGTGAAGAGAGATTCAAGAGGTAGCCATGCTCCTTTAGAACGGCGGCGTCTTCTAGCAAAAAAAAAAAAAAACGAATCCAGTCTCGCGAGATCTGCATGAATCCCTTCTGAGGGCGGAGCTTCCGTGACCTAATCACCTTCCGGTTCCACCCACTCAACAGTAGCCTGGTGGAGAACTTGCCTCCGGCCCATGAACCTCAGGGGGCGAACCATATGCAAGCCACAGCACGTGTGTATTAATGGTTAATTCCTTTTCACTGCCGAGTAGCGTTCCATTGCATCGATATGTAATTTATTTATTCATGGACATTTGGGTTGTGTCCAGTTTGAGCTTTTTACAAAGGAAGCTCCCATGAACATTGGTGTACCAGTGGACGAATATTTTCATTTTTCTTGGCAAAATATGGAAACCCAAGGTAATTAGAAAGTTAATTTTTAAAAAATTTATAAAATGTTACTTTATTTTATTTTTTTTTTAAATCCAAACAAGTAAGACTCTAAGACTATCTGATATGGATTGATAGAGCGTGGTTATGGGTACAAAGGTATTGACATTTTTTTCTATTTTTGTAATTTTTTAGATGTTTTAGAGAATTTATAGAGGTGACTTTTATTAAAATATTGAAAGCAAAAAAAATATCCAGGAGTAGAACGTCTAGGTTATATGGGAAGTAGAATCACCAGATTTAGCAAATAAAAATACAAGGTACCCAATTAAATTTGAATTTTAGACAAACAAGTACCTTATAAGAATATATCTTTCTTGTGGGGCTGGGGTTGTAGTTCAGCAGTAGAGTGCTTGTCTGACATGTGTGAGGCATTGGGTTTGATCCTCAGCACCACATAAAAATAAATAAATAAAATAAAGGTCTTGTGTCCATCTACAACTAAAAGATGTTTAAAAGAAAGAATACATACATCTTGTGCAATATTTAGGACTGATTGAAAAATGATTCACTGCCTGAGTGATAGATTTAATGGGGAGTCTTTCTTTTATTTGCAAATAAATAAACATAAATTAGAAAGCATATGCTCAAGTTTTAAAGAATCTGCCAAATTGTGTTTTCCATAGTGTTGGTACCACTCACATTCCCACCAACAGCTAATGTGAGATCGGTAGCCGCACACCACTGGTTCTGATGGTCTTTTTAGCTTGATGTAGTGGTATCTCAATGTGGTTTTAATTTGCATTTCCACAGTGACTAATGATGTTAAGCATAGTTTTGATCTGCCTATTTGCTTTCCTTATAGCTAGCTTGGTGAAGCTACTGTTCAGTTCCTTTTCCATTTAAAAATGTTTTTGGAGTGGGCTTTTGATCTTTTATTATTGGATTGTAAGTGTTCTTTATGTTTTCTGTTTATAAGTTCTTTGACATATGTGTGTTTTACAGACATGGTCTCCAGGCTTGCATCTTCATTTTTGTAGCATTGTTTTTTGAAAAGCAAGAGTGTTTCATTTTGATCAAGTCCAATTTATTGATATTTTTCTTTTTTAGTTCATGGTGTTTTGTGTCCCATACAGAAAATCTTTGACAAATTCAAGGGTAATAGTTTCTCCTAGAAGTTGTATAATTTTAGCCTGTACATTTAAGTCTATGATCCTCATGTGTGTGATTCTATTTCTGGAAAAACTATCCCATCCTATTTATCTGCAAGTTTATATTTATGCCAACACCACCCTGTCTTAATAATTCTAGCTCTCTAGTAAGTCCTGAAATCAAATAGTATTAGTTTTCCAACTTTATTCCCTCATCCCCACATTGCTTTAGCTATTCCAGGTTCTTTGCATTTCCTTATAAATTTTAGACTCTGGCTGGCAATTTCTACAGAAAGCAAAAATCCTGCTGGGATTTTGACTGGAATTACATTAAATCTATGAAATCAATTTGGAGATTATTTACATCTTGAATATAGTAAGTCTTTTGATCCATGAATATGGAACATTTCTCCATTTTCTTTATGTTTTTACAATTTTTCCTCAGTACTGAATATAGGTCTTACAAATCTTTTGTTAAATTTTATACCTAGCTCCTTCTTATTTCCTGATGTCTTGTAAATATTTTTACTTAAAATTTTACATTTTAGTAATGTATTGCTAGTCTATCAAAACATGTTAACTTTGGAAACTGCAACCTTGATAAGATCATTTCCTTTTTTATGGTATTTTTAAAAAATATTCCTTAGGATTTAAATTTTTAAAAAATTTTACACAGGACTTCCAGTACAATACTGACTAAAAGTGGTTGAGAGTAGACATCCTTGCTTTTTTCCTGCCATGTTTTGATCTTAAATGTCCCCCAAAGGCCGTGTGTTGTAGGGTTGGTCACTAACCTCTGGCTCTTGGGAAATGGAGGAACCATTAGGATGTGGGGTCTAGTGGAAGGAAGCTAAGGCACTGGGAGCATGCACTTGAAGGGGATGGTGGGACCCCAGCCACCTTGAGGTAAACAGGCCTTCTCCACCATGGGCTCCCTCCATGATGAGTGTGCCACCACACACTGACAGCAACACCTGACCGTGGACTGAACCTTTGAAACTGTGAGCCCAAATAAACTTTTGTGCCATGTAAGTTGATTTTTCTCAGGTATTTTATCACAGTAATATAAAGCTGACTAACATAGTTTCAAATCCAAGGGGAAAAGCATTCAGTCTTTTCCCATCACATATAATGTAGCCATAGGTTTTGTTGTAGGTACCTTTTATCAGACTGAGAAAGTACTCTTCCCTTCCTTAATTCTTGTATATTTTTATCATAAAGGAATATTGGATTTTGTCAGAGGTTTGTTCTGCATTTATTGAGATGATCATGTTTTATCCTATTTTTCACTATTATGATGAAATATATTGACTGACTTCAAATGTTAAATAATCTTGCATTCCTGTGATAAACTATTCTGATTACAATGTATTATCCTTTTAGTTAACTGCTTGTCTCAATTTGCTAATATTTAGTTGAGGATTTTTGTATCTATGAAGGCTATTGATCTAAGTTTAGGTTTCTTTTTTTGTAATATTTTGTCCAGTTTTGAAAATAAGGTAATGCTGGCCCTTATAATTTCAGAAGTATTTTCTTCTATTTTTCTGAAAGTTTATTAGTAGTACATTTTCCTGAAATGTTTGATAGAATCCAGTGCTGAAGGTATCTGGGCTCAAAATTTTCTTTTTATGATTTTTAAACTTTGAATTCAATTTCCTTAAACCTATAGACTTTTCAAGTTACCTGTCCTTAAGTTTTTTTAAAATATTTATTTATTTGTTTTAGTTGTTTACAATGCAATGCATTTATGTTTACGTGGTGCTGAGGATCGAACCCGGGCCACGCATGTGCTAGGCGAGCGCTCTACCGCTGAGCCACAATCCCAGCCCCACCTGTCCTTAAGTTAACTTTAGCAGTTTTATGTCTTTCAAGGAATTTTCCACTTTATTTACTTTGTCAAAATTATTGGGATCAAGTTTCCATAATGTTCTCTTATTACCCTTTTAATATTTGTACGATTTGTAACAAAGTCTTCCTTTTGTTCCTGCTATTGATAATTTTGTGTCTTTTTTACTAAGAGTTTTATCAATTTTTATTTTCCCCCCAAAGAACCAATATTTAGTTTCATTGATTTTTCTGGTTTTAATTTCACAGATGTCTTCTCTTTATCATTTCTTCCCTTCTGCTTACTTCACGTGTGGTTTGATCTTTTTTCTGATGGCATGTAAGACCACTGATTAGAGATCTACCCAACTTTGTTATAAACATTCATATTATGAAGTCCCACAAAGGTTGATATGTTGTTTTTATTATCATTTAGTTAAAAATATTTTTTCTTTCCCTTTGTGATTTCTTCTTTGTTTGATGAATCGTTTAGCATTGAGTTCTTTATTTGCTAGCTATTATAGTGCTTTTAGCTTTGTTATTTCTAATTTATTTTCATTGTTGTCAGATAACATATTCTGTAAGATCTCTATATCTTGAAACATAGTGAGGCTTGCTCTATCTGTGTCTCTGGAAAGGGTATACCTTGGTGAACATTCTTGTGTCTTTGAAAAGAATGTTTATTCTATAATTTGGGGGCATAGTATTTCATAAATGTTAATTTGATTAAGGGGGTTGATAGTGTCATTCAGATCTTCTGTGTACTTATGATTTTAGTTCTAATACTGAGAGAAATGTGTTAAAGCCTCCAACTTTAACTGCAGATTTCTCTCTCTCTCTCTTTTTTAATACTGGGATTGAACTCAGGGGCACTCAACCACTGGGCCACATCCCCAACCCTTTTTTGTATTTTATTAGAGACAGGGTCTCACTGAATTGCCAAGTGCCTCACCATTGCTGAGGCTGGCTTTGAACTTACGATCCTCCTGCCTTAGCCTCCCAAGTGCTGGGATTACAGGCGTGTGCCACCACGCCTGGCTCAGATTTGTCTCTTTGTTCTAATTTATATCAAGTTTTGCTTCCTGCATTTTTTTATATTATAGATATAAAATCTTCCTCATCTACTGATCTTCATGCCTCTTATTGATAAAGTCACTCTAACTTTCTTATTTACTGTGCCTTTTAATAATATGTTCCTCTTAGACACTGTATTATCTGCTCAGGCTATAGGAGCAACATCCCAAAACAACAGGGATATCTTTCTCACAGTTGAGGAGGATGGAAAGTCCCAGGTCAAGGTGCTGGCCAGATAGGTGTGATTCTAAAGTTCTGTCTGTGAGACTGTAGGTGGCCGCCATCTTGGGAGCTCGCGTGGCCTCGGGTTTCTTCCTCTAAGGGCACTGATCCCATCATGAGGCTCCACCCTCATGACCTCCTCTAACCCTAATCGCCTCCCAGAGGCCCTGTTTCTACGTCATGTCACGTTGGAGGTTAGAGCTTCAACATATTTTTTTGAAAGGGAGGCATAAACATCTAGTCCATAACAAAAATACGACTTATTTTTAAGGGCTTGTTTTTTAGATTTTTCTAATTACCAAATCAGGTTAAGTTCCTCAGATCTGATCTCTTCTCCCCAGGTTGTTCCCGGCCTGTCTGTTGGTCCACCCACACCATCTTCCTGACGTCAGAGCTTTGGCATTCTGTAGAGAGTTGCTTCAGCACAGCTCATGTAGGAGAAACGAAGGCGTCCTCACTCTGCTAACGTCACAGTGAAAGTCCAAGAGCAAGAGAGTCTGTGGTCCACCAAACGTCCTTGCTCCCCAGGATAATCCGTCTGCCCGATGGTGACTCGCACGGCACGGGAAGACTTGGCTTCTGTCCTCCCACGTGTCTGTCTCCTCTGCCCTGACCTTGTGTCAGATCCCCCTGAGATAGTTTTGTCCAAAACTGTAACGTAGGTAAACTTGACTTAGACTTGCGGAGTCTCTCTCCCTGCTTTACAGCTAAAACACCTGCCAGTCATCATGACCAGAAACACCGTCCGTGACAGAGATGACAAGAGCTGACACTTGAGCTCATTATTCCTGTCCTGTATCGGTGACCCTTCAACCTCTGGAACTGAGAAGCTAATTTCTGAGCAAAGCTCCCTCTTCTCCACTCTTTGGCCATTAAGCCGCTTTTTTCTCCCCAACATTCGTCTCTCAGATATTGGATTTCCTGTGGGAAGAGCCTCCAAACCTGAGTTCAGTAACACCTGATTACTTCACTGACACTCTCAGTATTTGACATGGGATTTAGGTCTGTGGTTCTGAACCAGGGCAATTTTCCTTCCCTCAGTCCCACTCCAGGGGACAATTGGCAATGCCTGGAGATGTCTTTGGTTGTCACAATTGAGCGGGTGCTACTGGTATTTAGTAGAGAGGGGCCGGGGGTGTTGCTAAACACTCTACAGTGCTCGGGGCAGCTTCCCACAACCAAGAATGATCCAGCCCAAAATAGCTCTGAGGTTGAAGAGCCCAGGTTTACAGCTTGTGTGTATGCTGAAAGAGAAAAGCACGTATGTGCATGTGTGTATATGTGTGTGCATGTGTGTATATGTGTGTGTTGTATATGCATACTGTGTTAGTCAGCTTTTTCATTGCTGTGACTAAAAAACCTGAACAGCGCAACTGTAGAGGAGGAAGAGTTTATTTGAGGGCTCACAGTTTCAGAGGTCTTAGTCCATAGAAGGCAGGCTCCATTCCTTAGGGCTTGAGGTGAGGGAGGACATCATGGTGGAAGAGTGTGGTGGAGGGAAGTGGCTCATGCGATGATCAGAAAGCAGAGAGAGAGGTCTCCGCTTGCCAGATAAAAATATATACCCCAAAGTCAGGCCCAATGCTCCACCTCCTCCAGCCCCACCCTACCTGCCTCAGTTACCACTCACTTAATCCCATCAGGGGATTAATTCACTGATTGGGTGAAGGCTTTCACAACCAGATAATTTCTCCTCTGAACCTTCTTGCATTGTCTCACGTGAGCTTTTGGGGGACACCTCACATCCAAACCATAACATGTACATACAAATGAATCTGTGTGTGTGTGTGTGTACACATACATATTTAATATTCTTTCAGGGTTTGGTCTTTAAACAGATAGTACTGACATTTTTAATTCAATTTCTCACTTTTTTCACCCTCAGCATATTTTTAACATCTTCGTTTTTATAAATCTGGTCTCTCACTTTCTGCCGGGTGCATCACTTACCCCTGGGCCTCTGGGGCCCGGGTGACTCCGTCTCCTCGCACTCTCAAACACTGCTGGGATGTCACCCTCCCTGCGCGGATCTCTTAGTGGATCTGTGCAGCCTGTGAAGCCTCTGTCTGGGGCTGGGCTTCCCAGGTCGTGACATCCCCCCAGGTACCTCTCTGCTGCATGGTTCACGAGTCTTCTGCACAACCAGTGAGGCCCGGAGGGTCTGTGTCCACGGATCCTGAACGTATTCTCTGTGTTTCTGTGATACAGTGGGCATGAATTGCTATCTTTTTATTTTAATTTTTACTTCCTTCACTTCAAGTTGGGTGAAGCAGTCCTTCATCCCCTTTAAGTCATTGTGTTTTTCTCTTTCCGTGAATTGTTCAGCCACGGGCTTGGAATCGTCTTTTCTGCTTGCTGCCTAGCTCGTTGGTGAGCAGTCTCTGTGCCATCTTTGTGCTGTTAGATGCTTTTGTAGTGACGCTTCATGGTGTTGGATGCCACACGTCCCTCTTCCCGTCAGTCACCTACCCACCAACTTTGTTGGGTTCTTTCTTGAACAGAATCCTCTCATTTACAAAGAAGGGAAATCTACTTATATTTGTATATTGTTGAAGAGATCTTTTCTCACTTGGAATGCGTAAAACATGCTCTTACATTCTCTACAACTAGCCTTGTACTTCTGCCATCACAGCCGGGTTTTAATCCACTAGCCCTTTATATCTATAACAAGAGAGAGAATCTCAATCTTAATTCTCAAAATATAATTGGCCAATTTTGCTAGTATGTGCTAAATATTCCGTTCTTACCCCCAATTAATTTGTGATTCCACTTTATTGTGTACAGAATTTCCATCTGCTCCTAGGTTCTCTATCCTTTCCCTTTGATCTTGGTCTATTCTTGCATTACTGCCCCACTGTTCTGTTACTCTGACTTTGTGCTATAACAATATGTGGCAGGCCAATTCCTTTTTCTCATTTTCCATCACACTTTACATAGCTATTCGTGGACTTCTATTCTTTCATATAAATTCAAAAGTCACTTTGTCAGTTCCTCACACATTCACAAAATCAGGACTTTGGTTGGGATACCCCTAAATTTATGAGTGAATTCTGAGGAAGATGAGCAGATTTGTATGTTGTTATTCTATCTATGAACATGGTATATTATTTTATTTATATCTTCTAGGTACTGTAATAGAATTTTAAGATTTTCTTGGTAAAGCTCTGAGTTCATTGTTTAATTACTAGACCCTTATTTATGTTTACTATTGCTTAATATTTCATTGTCTAATTAGTTATTGCTGGTGTAGGAAAACACTGTTGTTTATTTATTTATTTTTATTTTGTGGTCCTGGAGGCCAAACCTAGAGGTGCTTTACCACCGAGTACATCCCTTTTGTACTTTGAGACAGGGTCTTGTTAAATTCCTCGGGCGGGCCTCAAGCTTGTGATCCTCCTCCCTCAGCCTCCAAGTCACTGGGATTTCAGATGTGCACCACTGCACCTTGCTGTTGATTGTTTTAAACAAATGTTTTGTCCTGAAACTTTGTTGATAACTTTATCAAGACTCTGAATGATGCACAGCTTGGCATCTTCCTCTACCAAAGAGCGGGAGGGAAGACCACCACTCTCCAGCTCTCAGAGGACTGGCAGTGATTAAACCCTAGATGAATCTGGAGGTCTCTGAGACTTGCAGAAATGAAGTCATTAGTATGAAGAGAAGGGAGTCATGGACTGTAACTTCAAATGCTTGCATAAAGGGAATGATTGACCCAGGTGTAAGGCAACAGGGAGTGGTGGGGACTGGGGCAAGCCAGAAAGCACAGGCTCTCTCCCAAAGGGAAAGATCTGTTCAGCCTTACCTGATTCTTGCCGCCCAGTAGCAAAAGCCCATGTTTCCACAACTTCACATTTTTAAAGAGAATCCTCATACGATGGATCATAAGATGTTGGCAACTCATTAAAACTTTAAAAAATATCAGGTTGGCCAAAAAAAAAAAAAAAAAATCACATCTATGGGTTAGATTTGTTTCACAATCGACTGGCCCTACCCTCTGGCTTAAGAATGTCCCGAGTGGAGGGACAATAAGGAAGTGACTTAATGCCACCTTTGCACCTGGCCTTTCCATTCCCTCTTTCTTTTCCACCTTCTCTGCGTTGTGTTTTCTGGACAGGTTTTTATTCCAGCCAGCTGGGACACCAGCTTTGGGGAACTGAGTCTAGAACTTTAGGAGAAGGGGATAGTCAAGGTGAGGGAAGGTGTGGGTGAGACCCAGAAAATACAACCTTGAGGTGTCCCCAGAGAATGCAAGTGTCCCAAGAGAACACAAGTGTGAGACGGGCATGGTGACAGTCGTCCAGCCTCACCGAGGCTGTGCCAGCGTCCCCGGCCTCCAGTGGAGATGAGCAGTGCTTGGACAACTGTGGCAGGCCTGCCGGCTCCACGAGTCCCCAGCCTGCACCTGAACCCTCCTCTCCTGTTCTGGGCTGGTGTAGCAGGCTGATTGTCCCCAGTCCCTTAGAATGTGACAGTATGTGAAGGATAGAGTCTTTAGAGAGGGGATGAAGGTAAAATGAGGTCCAGTGCCTGGGCCCTAATCCGGCGGGACTGGTGTCCTTATAAGAAGAGATTGGGGCCCACGCGGGGAAGACCGTATGAGGACACTGGAAGAAGACCATCTGCAAGCCAGGGAGGGGACTTAGGAAGAACCAGTCCTGCCAACACCTTGGTCTTGGACTTCTGTCTGTCCCCCAGAAGTGTGAGAAAATAAATTTCTGTTGTTTGAGCCTCTCAGTAAGTGGTGCTCTATTACGGAAGCCCCTACCAACAAATACCCGTGGGTTTCATGGGAACTAAAGTACAGAGCTGGGTGTGAGGACTGCAGGGAAATCCTGCAAGTGACGAGGGTACAACCGGGCACAGTAAAAAGTTGGACAGTGAGAGAGAGCTCTGGAGTTGTTCCAAATTGAGGCGAGGGGACAGTTTTCCTGAGTCATTCTCCTGAAGGGAGAGGGTATGGTTTTACTCCCAGTGTCTGGAGATACTCTTGTCTGTCACAGCTGGGGGAGGGAGAAGGAGCGAGGGGCGTGGGGAGCGTGTGCGACTGGCCTCTAGTGGGCTAGGGACAGGATGCTGCTTCACATCCTGCAGTGCCCCTACCACACGGAGCCACTCATCTCAGGTGGCCACAGTCCCAAGACTGGAAGACGCCCACGTCAGCGGGCCACGGGCCACGGGCGGCTCCTGCAGGGGCATGCCCCTGGCGGACCCCGCAGCTAGGGGAGATGCCCCGTGAACAGCGCAGGCTCCCAGCTGCAGGGGAGTGGTGTGTTTGCCTTGAAGAGCGGATCTGAGCAGGGCAGAGTCCACTGTCTGGCCCCTGAGACTTCTTTTTCTAACAAATATCACAACCAGACATGCTCGGCGTACATACATGGTCTCTTTTAAGCCTCATGAGAAGCCTAAGGGGTAGATGTTCCTACTCCCATTTTATGGCGCAAGAACGTGCGACCCAGAGAGTGATCGTTGCGCAAGGTTATTGAGCCAGAAAGTTTCAGAACCAGAATTTGCACCTGGGACAGCTAGGCTCCAAAGTCTGGCTCTTTCACAAGTCTCAAAGGCAGCCTTCGTGAAACAGGGGCAACAAACACAGCAGAAAGAGGCCAGCTACAGGCTGAACTGAGAATTAACAAAGCCCAGCCTCAGAGCAGCCAGAGGTCCCCAAACAATGTGTGACACTGCAAACATCATGGGGCCAGACCTTGAGCTCAGGGTTCCTGGAAAGGAGTTTCCTGCCACCTTTATATCCACAAATATTAATGGGTTACCACAAATAATCTCTCTCATAGGAGGACTTTTTCTTTCTTCTTCTTCTTTCTCTCTTTTTTTAAAATCCTACTCAAGGAGAATGCATGAACTTAGCACTTTGTATGATAACTGCAGAAACTATATAGAAAAAGAGCACTTTCCAGTAGTTGATTGTATAAAAATAATTTTATTTACTACTGTAAATAAAGTAGTGCAAAGAGTAGTTTGAACCCACAATATTGCATTACTGATTTATTTTTCCTACCTTAGCAGCATACAGTATAACGACATTCTGCTCTTTCTTGCCCTGACACACGCGTACGCGCACACACACGCACACATGCACACACACACCCCTATACGGACTCAGGCAGGCATCAGGGGTAGGGATGAGACTATGAGCTAAAGGCTTGGTTTCTGCATACTCCATTGTGGCCAGTCTATTCTAATGGGTAATTCATGGAGAAGACTACACTTAAATACTAAGAATTTTCTGGATGATATTTTATGGACTGCAATCGAAACATAAAAGATATCCAACAATGTTGTCAAATGATTTGGAAGCACTATGACCCTAGAAAAATTCAAGGAAAAAAATGTAAACCAATTTACAAAGCCGTTATCTTCCCTGCACTTCCAGCCATAAACCACTTCTTTCAAGGCGCCTCATAACCCCTGGGTTTTTAATCAAAGATTAAATTGGACTTTGAGGAGCAGGCTGCGGCAGACCTGGGCACTGACACATCATCTGCCAGGTGGAAAAGTCGGTTTTCTGTTCTCGGGTGAAAGAGAAGGACCGAAGGACGGAGACTCTTCAGAATGCCTCTCTGTGTCTAAGACTCCAGATGTGCCACAGCAAAACCATGACTCCCCAAACACACGGTCATGAGAACAGGAGTCCGTGAAGTCCAGTGACCCTCCCCAGATGCCCCTCTGACCAAGATGTTCCTTGGATTTCTTGGAGAACTTTTGGTATAACCACTGTCTGCTCTGGGTACTTCCTTGTAATTTGAGTTTTAAAAAAAAAAAATCACACCAACTGCAAAATTTGCATACAGTGGACAAGATTTTTAAGGTGTTTCTCAGGGTAATGCTCTGGCCCTAGCCTCCCAGTACCAGCTGTCGAAAGAATCAGTGCTCCACTGGAGAGACCTGGAGTACACGCTTCACCCTCGTGGCTCTGGGTTATTCGTGACCGTGGCCTGGTCCTGGTCAGAGGCATCCGCAGCCGAAGACACAGCTGGAGTTGCAGTGGACGAGGTGGGGCCTCCGGGGGCCGGGGCTGGTGCTGGAGGGGAGCCACTGGCTGCGGAGACACGAGCACCAGAGGGCTGAATATTCAGAACAGAACTTCGGAACACCCAGCCACACCCAGACTTTAGCAAGCCAGGAGAGGAGCTTCTAGCCCAGTGCCACTGACACTAAGTAGAAGGCAACCTGGGAGTCATTCCCTGGGCTCTTTGGACTTTGGTGTCCCATTTTATAAAACGGTAGGTTGGAATGGATGTGCAGGGTCTCTGCTGGCTCTGACGGCCTGGGAGTCTAAGTTACTGCATTTGTGCCAGAACTTACAGGCCCAATCCCTTCTGATCCATGGCCACATCCCCGCCATGGTGCGATGCAATGCCGTACATCGTAGCAAGCAGTTGGAAAGGAGGTTCGTTTTACTCTCATTCTGTTCGGAAGGTGTGCCGAACTTAGAGCACTTTATTTCAATATGTGTGTATAAGGCTTGGGTTTGACGACTTAGCAGTCAGCCTTTCCTAAGGAGGCTGGGCCTCCTCCAGTCCTAGCGAAGCTTATAGTTTTATACTTGATGTCAGCAGTTTCTGAATGACAGTGATTCTGCCCCAAGAGGACAGCTGACGATGCCTGGAGATGTTTTTGGTTGTACTACGCCTGGGGTGGGGTGGTACGGCTAGCAGATAGTGGACAGAGGCCATCCAACCCAAATATCAATGGTGTTGGGGCCGATGACCCCTGCCTCAGGTGCTGAACCTGAAAAGAGCCCCCCGTTAGGACTGTGGGCCCTGGGGCCTGTCTGCTCTGCCCTGTGACAGCTGTGTGACCTTGGACAAGTTTCCCACCCCCACCACCTCCCCCAAATGGAGAAAATGACAGTACCCCTACCTCCTGGAGTTGCTTTAAGGGTTGAATGAGTTAATGCCTACACAGTGCTCAAAACAGTGCCTGGCGCATGCTCCTTACCACGACTAGACCTGGTCTCCAGGCCATTGTACTGAGATGTATTGATTTCAGGTGTGTGGCTTCCAGGACTGGCAAGAGTTGGTGCATTTCTTTCTGGGATGCCTACACTTTTTTCTTTGAGACCTCAGTAGCTTGAGACAACGGCATGCAACATTTTGCCTTTAAGCAGTGATATTAATCAAGCTCAGCAATATTTTTAAATCTTGTGCAGTGTTTAGTAAGTAGGAACAGTTGTAAAGTTTCCCGAATCTCCACCCTGAAATGTGTAGACTTAAAAGAGTTGTCACGACATCCTGACAACCTGACTTCTAGTTAAAACCCTTCAAGAGCTCCACGCCCAAGTAGCTATGGTCGACGCCCAAGGAGGAGGGTGAGGAAGGGCCTCTGAGCCCCAGCTCTGTACAAGACTTCTATAAAGGCTTCTCCCTGGCTCCCCTCCCAAAACCTGCAGAATCTGTGGATCCAGAGATGTCCTGAAAGAATGCGACAGTGGCAGGGTGACCCCAGGGTGTTGTGGAATGCTGTGACATTTCTAGGATCATTAAAGCCAACACTCTGGCTGGTGATGTAGTGACTGTGATCTGGTGATGAGATACAAAGCCCATTTCGCTGCAGTCAGGAGACCTGGTCTGGGCAAGTCTCATTTATCTGCCACTGGCTAATAACAGGCGACCTTAGCATAGATATGGAATGGCCGATGTTTCTGTTTAAAGTGCTCGAATCTCACGGGCCTGGGTTTCCCCACCCGTGAATCATGGGCTTTGAGCAGATGGTGCCCAGACCCCCTCTGACCCTAGGACCAACCTGTCTGATGATCTCTGGGGAAGTTAACACGGCACTAAAGCAAATATTTTTTTAAGCTCAGGGAATGTGTAAATCACCATGGTAACAAGATAAATCAGCAATCAGTTTTCCAATTAAAACAAAAATGCCAACGTGTGAATGTAGAAGGAACGCCTGATCAAATTGGCCCCCATTTACACCTTCTGGTGAGAGCACAAAAGAAACACCGGGTGCTTCCACAGTAAGTCTATTACCGTGGAGTTAGGGACCCGCTCCCCTCCGCGGGGGTCTGCAATAGCGGCACAAGCCCCCCCCCCAGCCTGTCCTAATTTTCAAGTGTCCCTTTTGCCTCTGCTCACCTGGAATGTGTGCTAATTTTATTACTGGATGGGGATCAAGGCAACCAGGAAAATGAGCATGCTGTTTAAAAAATGACGGAGTATATTCCAGAGCCAAATAGAAGTGATTGTGGGTGACTGGCTGCCTGGGGGACCATTTCCTGCACATTAGTGACAATAATCAGGAGCTGGCCCCGCTGCAGCCATGGCCACAGGCAGCCGCTGCCTGCTCTTGTATGGCTCGAGATCTAAAAACGGTTTTTACATTTTTAAACGGGTGAACGAAAATCCAAAGAAGAGGAATACTTTGTGACATGGGAAAAAGATATGAAACGCAAATGTGTCCACGGGAAAGTTTTATTAGGAACCCAGCCGGGATGGCTTCTTCTGAGTGCTAGTGGCAGAGCTGAGCTGTGACAGGGACACCCCTGAAAGCCAAAAATGTTTATTATCTGACCCTTTCTGGAAAAAAAGATTGCTAACCCCTGTCGCAGAACATAGTCAGAAAAACATCTGCAGGCCAGCTGACCAGATGTGGGCGTAACAGAAGAACACGGGGGGAGAGCAGTGGGTGACCCCGAAATGGCAGGACATCCCCAGGAAGGAGGTGCAGGGGAGGACCTTGACATCTCACACTACGAAGATCTGGCCACTTCACCTGGCTGTGGGCCTAGCAGGGCCTGGTGCAGGTGCAAGACTGAATCACCGAGACCTTCCGAGTGGAGGTGCTGTGGGGCGCCAAGGTAGCCCAGCCTTCGTGGGAACCTCATGATGAAATCTCCCCGACTTAGGCTACTGCTTTCCTCATGAGCACCAGGTTGTGACATTTTACTGTACTTTTAAGTAGAAATTTAATTAACTGGAAGTTTAGAGACAGGAAAAGAGTAGGGAAAGGTTCAGTTAATCTTGCTTATATTATCTTTCTATTTTTTATTTTGTACTCTTTTTTTATTCTTAATTTTTTTGCTATTGGGGATTGAACTCAGGGGTACTTAACCACTGACTGAACCACATCCCCAGCTGTTTATATTTTTTATTTTGAGACACAGTCTCGCTAAATTCTTTAGGGCCTTGCTAAGTTGCTGAGGCTGGTTTTGAACTTGTGATCCTCCTGCCTCAGCCTCCCAAGCCACTGGAATTACAGGCATGCGCCACTGTACCTGGCTCATCTGAACTCTTTTTAAGAGAACAGCAGGCTAACCACTTGGCTAGAAAGGGAGCGTTGGCTTGCATGAGAAAGGCACTGAACGGGCTGGCCTGGCCTTAGGTTCCTGGTGGTGCCTTGGAGCTGGTGGAGCTGCAGATCTTTCTTTTCACTGTGTACTTTATTTAGACGTAGGTTTATGCTGATATTATAGGCTGAGTATCCCTTATCAGAAATGCTGAAAACTGGAAGTGCTTCAGACTGCAGGTCTTTTGGATTTGGGAATACTTGCGCATACATGAGGTATCTTGGGATGCAACTCAAGTCTAAGCATGAAATTCATGTATGTTCATAGACACCCTGTTCACATAGCCTGAGGTCACCGTATGCAGTATTTTCAGGGCACCTGGGTTTTGACTGCAACCCATCACAGGAGGCAGATGTGGAATTTTCCGTTTGTGGCATTATGTCGGTACTCAAGAAGTTTCAGATTTTGGAGCCTTTCAGATTCTGGATTTTTTGGATGGAGACACTCAATGTCCTGAAGGAGGCAGGAGTCTGTCTTTGAGAGGTGGTTTCTATTTCCTCCCTCTGTCCTTCCCTTTGCCTTCCTTTGAGCAGCCAGTGGGCTCCAGGCCTTTGGCTTAAGGGCAGGTTTGGGGCGGGCAGAGGTGAACGAGGCCCTGGACATACTTTACTGTGGGATTATTTTTGGTTGATTTTTAAAGCCTGCTCCATTAGGGCAGTTATGCTTGGCGTCTTTGACAGTGGGGGAGAGGGAGAGTGCTTTGAGAGGAAGCGAGGCAGGGAACAGAGCTTTCTGGAGTCTGGAAAGGGGCTGGGCCTGTCTGTGGCTGGACCGCAGCAGGCCCTCTCCTGGCCCCCGCAGCAGTCACAGCAGGACACTCAGAGCAAAGGCTGACGGGGCCAGACTTCAGCAAGACTGGAACTGCCAGGTGACCACACGCTGCACATCCAAGGGACCTGGCGGGACAGAGTAGGCCTGGGGCCATGTGTGTTCTGCTCTTAGGCCAGTGACAACCAGGTGCCCCTCAGGCTGTCCAAAGCCCAAGGACCTTTGCACTACTCCGCGAGGGCTTAGCCTCTAGAACGAGAGAGCTCTGGGGGAATGCGAGGTCCCTTGAAGGGACCTTGAAGTGCAGTGTTTGGAGTGCCCCTTGCTGCTGGTGATGGATGAGCCAATGCTTTTGTTTCGGTGCTTTAAAAAAAAGAACCTTATGTTTTAGAGTCACACAGCACAGAAAAGCACGCGACCCTGGTGACACTCTGCCACTGAGGCAAACCAAGCCACTCAAGTGCAGGCGCCGCCTGGCTCCGCACGCTTCAATCACAGGTGAGATGCCCTGGAGGGCATCACCCCCAGGAGCTACCCGCTAAGGTCTGTGGAGTTCTCACAACTGTGTACTGTGTTGTCACACGTGGTCCTCTCAACTGACAGGCGACAGGTGCACTGCTCTGTCTGCTGTTGGACAGAAGAGGAAACTGAGGTGCCAAGGGGCTCCCTTCCTCCCTCGCTCGCTCAGAGCCACGGCCTGATCCTCACACACCCCGTTGCTGCTCACTGCTGTCCTGCTCCGCCAGCCTTCTGATCGTGGGACAGTGCCATATGACAAAGGCTGTGGCGTGCTGGCTGTATACCCCAGAGCTGGCAACCCCAGGAGGAGAGTGAAGGGGGTCCGAGCTGGACGCAGAATGGATAGACGGCTCTGGCGAGAGCCTCTGTGATAAGTCATTGATTTTTAAAAACAGCTAACTGGACAAAAGGCAAGTTGTGACGAAGATGGCTCACTTCTGGCAGCAGTCCTCAGCAGTCCTGAGCCATCCTGCTGTCACCTGGCCCCAGGTTCAGCACTGGGCTTGTCCCACTTCTGTCCTCCCCTTCCTGTGGGGCAGGTCAAGGGCCCTTGGGTGCCATCAGCTCCCTGGAGAGACACCAGCGGCAGAAGCTCTGGCCCTGTCAGCCCAGCAGCTGCTGCTCCTCCCTCCTCCATCTCTGTCACCTACCCGTCACCCCCAAGGTCACCTGCTGTGCTGTGCTGATGAAAAACCTTCCTATTTCACAGCGACTGACAGGTTTGCACTCAGCATAAGAACTTGAAAAGTCACGCAGCGAGGTACTCCACGCTTTCGCTCTCGACGTGACTTCTGTCGGGGCAGCAGGTGGCCCTGTGGGGCCACATTCGGTAAATGTGAGATTTTTTTTCTCTGGCTTCCGCCCTTACTGGTCGAAGTCCAGTCTGTGGAACAGCCACGTGGGCATCGCCCTGGAGCTGGTTAGATTTCAGAGCCCAATTTCAGGCCCCCTGAATCAGAACCTGCCTTTAATACAATCCTTGTGCAATTCCTGTGACATAAAACTAAGAAGCACTGGGCTAGAATTTACACATGGAAAAGGTTATTATAATTTGTTTTTTGGGATTTCTTTATATTCCTGGTATGGCATTCTATTGGTGTAGGTTAATCGTCATGAATCTCACTTCAAGGTAGAAAGGTGTTCTAGAATATCTTTATGTGAAGGAGCAACGGGCTCAAGATGGTCGACAATCACTGTTTTAAAGTATTGTGATTCTGAAAAAATGTTGGACAACCTGCGGCCCTATGTTCCGCTCGCCTTTATTTGGTCTTTGGGAAGCTACTTCACCTCTCGGGCCTCGGTTTCCTCGTCTGTCAAATGAAGGGCAAAGAGTGAAATTATTTTCAAGATCTTATCCAGACTTGGCCTTCTCTAGGTTGGTCAAAGGAAACGAAGCAAGTGCCAGAAAAAGCAAACGAGAAAGTTTGAAAAGACAAGGAAAATGTGTGAAAGAAGCGAGAAGGTGCTTCCGGGCCAGGAGGGACAGGGCGGCCTAAGTGCGGAGGGACTCCTGCTAACGAAGGCGTGAAGACAGGGAGATGATAACAGCAATTCCAGCCGCCCATGAATTTTCATGGCTACCAGCTGGCACGAAATCATAAAGACGATTTCGGCGCCTCCAACGGAGCCGTGTTCATAATCATCAGCACAATATTTCCACGGAGTAAAAACGGCAAAGATAATTTGAAATGGAAAACAGACAAGATGCAGAATACATGCGTTCTACCTGGTGACAAATGTAGGCTGGGGGGAATTTGCCTGAGGGAGATTTATGGACCAGCAGCGGCCAAGGCCGCCAACCTGGAAGGGCCTGTGCTGGCTCCCTGGGACCTCCTCAGGCAAACCCGGAGACGGTTCCAGAACAGCAGCCCTTCTCACCAGGGAGGGCAGGGGAGCCCCGTTCCTTTTGCTGTTCATTGTCTGCTACCAAATAATGGCTAGGCCGAGGCTCCCATGCCTTGTCTCGCCCTAAGTGACCCATTTGTGAATGTGGCTGTTGGCCTTTGTGAGTCACCATCCAAGATGGTGGGAGGCTGGAGTTTTCCACCAAGAGCGGCCTGCAGGTTTGAGTACCCGCGAGGTGTGAGCTGTCAGGAGCACAGGGTGAGACCTCCCCCCAACTCAGCCTACGGTGCGACGGGCAAAAACAAGTAGCTCACCCTTATCCAGAGGGCTGTGAATGCCAGCGAAATGTAAGAGCAGGCTTGTCTTTCGAGCAGCGTTGAGCATTCAGACCCTCCCCACACCCATGGCACCAGAAACTGCATTTAATATTATTCCTGCAGGATTCCTGTGCACATTAACATTCAGAAGCACTAGGCTAAAATTTTACATATGGAAATGGATAATATTCTATTATAATTAAAAAAATTTCTCTTTATATTGCTATCAGGGAAGCTTATCACTTCACTTTTCTTTCTCCCATTTTATATCTCTGGGAAGTAGCAAGTATTAGATGAATGAGAAATTGGGAGAGCAGGAAGGTTAAGTAACTCACCAGAAGACACACAGCTAATGAGTAGCCAAGTCTGGACTTTAAGCCCAAATAGAAGTGACTGGGGCACCGCTCCCCTAACTGCCACCTCGTATTGGCTCAGAAAAGTAACAATGATTTAGTGGAAACAAAAGTAGATAAAACCTCTTGGTCCCTCCCTCCGCATCCACATGGCCGGGGAGTTCTGCTCACTGTGCATGTGCTGTCTCCTCACACCTTTGCTTATTGGACTGGAACAAAAGGGCAGGCTTAATGCAGGAGGGGGCTTCTGAGCTAGGTTTTCAGAGGTATGATTTTGCTAGACGATGTGTTTTCAACAGGAGAAGATATTTTAGTTCCATTTCTTTAGCTTTTTTTTTTTTGATCCTTACTTTGAAAAATCTAATAGTTTTGTGACCTCCTGGCACGTAGGGATTATGACACACTCCTGGGGTCCCTGTGCTGTGTGTTCCCAAGTTGAGGAAGGGCTGTGGCACTGTGAGGGTGTGGGGAGGGAGTGCCTCCTCCCTGGGACGGAGTCCCCACTTGTCCATCCCTCCGTGGCTCTTGTAAGGCTCTACCTGAGACATGCTGGAAATGCTGCACCGTCCCAGCGATCAGCACAGACAGCAGGAAGGTCCCCAGGAAGTAGACCTGCAGACAGCAGAAGCATGTGTCAGATGACTGCCAAAGGCAGGCACCACAGGGCAGGGCCGCGGGGATGGCACCTACCAGGGCAGAGTGCAGGACAGCGCCCCAGATCAGCCGCAGGTGGAGGTACAGCCAGGCCAGGGAACAGGGGCTGAAGGACTCCTCGTTGCTGTGGCTCCAGCACCTGCCAACAAAGCCAGGCATCCTGTCGGGTGGGCTGACCTGGGTGGCACTACTCACGACTGGCCTTTGCAGAGCTCAAACCTACACTCTTCTGCTTGTGCACACACGTGCACACTTGCAGTGAGTGGCACAGAAGCAAAGGCACTTCAAGTACTCTGCACCTCACCTGGACTTCTGGGATCCTTGCAGAAATCTGAGGAAAAGTTCACTTCACCCTTCATTACTGAGAACGACCCTGAGCACGAGGCCTATTAGAACAGCATTTCTGTCTGAGTGTCTGTCCAAAGTCCAGAGGCAGGAATGCCTCCCTATCTTTCAGAAAAGCGTGGGCTAATCAGATGCGTTGCTTTTTTTTTTTTTCCCCACTCTCATGGAAGATCTTGGTCAGCACTTGAACTTCAGATCAAGCACACTGTATATCATGAGCCTCAGAGACTTTAGAAGAGGAAGCATGTGTGGCTTTGGCCAAGTGTTCTCTACTAGAAGCAAATCCTGGGCCCTTTCTCTAACAATTGACATCACAAAATAAGGGCAAAGTAAACCGAGTCAAGAAACAAGTACCACCTCCTTGGGTCCCCCAGATGCCATGGTATTAGAGCGTCTCTGAACTCACCGTTCGTATAGTTCCCGGAGAATGGAGATGTTGCTAGAATGGAGTGATGGGTCAATTTCCAGGAAATCCAAAATATGGTGTGGGATGATAGCACCTTCCTCAATTAGCAGGGCCAGGTTGAAAAATCCCTAAAGGTAAGGCACAAAGGGAACTCATCAGCTCCTCGCAATAAAACCCAGACACACGCCCTTCATCAGCGTGTAAACTTTTACAACCTCTACATATCTTTTTTCTTTGCAGCCCCTACAGCCAGATGGTTTAGTCATCTTCATTGATGAATTGTTTCCCTAAATATATGCATCTCAGAAATTTATTTGCAGGAGAACCGGGAGGCTTTCAAAGGATGCTGTGTCCCATCTGCTCAGCAGCCAGTCACCCGGGAGGTCTGTCCTTTCCTGTTCCCGCTCTCAAAACAGAACCTGCTGCAAAATGTGCCCTTGGATCATCAGCGAAACCAGGCACTGCGTCGGAGGCGATGACCATCATGGACTGTGCCCTCGGTCACCATTGGCCTGTCAGAAATCTGACAAAATACTTCTGTGGCTGCACGCTACCTGTGACTGACACTCTAAGGCCAAGCGTCTCTCTGTGTACAGTCACACATGGCACTTGCCTCCACTTTCCTGGTCCACGTGGAAAACCTCCAGGACTCCTGTTGGCGCAGACCTCCACCTCGCACATCTCCCACCTCTTCCTTCTGTTCCTTATTCTTGACCCTCGGGGTGGGCCCTGCCCTAATGCACTGGGCAGATCCTGGTTCAGGAGCCAACAGTGGAAACGTGTCACACAAGATGGGTGCAGCGATGCCAGCTGGAGGGAGGTCACTGGCCATCATGAGCTGAGCATGTGGCCGGACCACAAAGCCAGCGTAACACGAGGTGGCGCTCACCAGGGGGAGATTTTTAAATGGAGCTGCCCCTGACCACAATCTGATTGACAATCACTGTCTGCCAAGTCGTACAACCAGGACTCTTGAGACACCCTGCATGGCCATCGTGAAAACATACAATAGCAACATTTTCTGAGTGCTTGCTGTATGCGAGGCCTCATTATCTTTTGTATACGTTCATTTAATCCTCGTAACAACCAATTGAGATTGGTGCTACTATCCTCTGTTTTACAGATTGGGAAGCTGAGGCACAGAGAGGTTGAAGAACTTGCCCTTGGTTACACAGCTGGAAAGAGTCAGAGCTGAGATTCAAATAAAAACAGATTGTGGAGGGGGTTGTCCAGATTCTCTAACTTCCAATAACCTCTAGATGGATTTAAATGTTAAGTATCTTCAGGATACACACACACACACACACACACACACACACACACACACAGAGCAGCAGCAGCAGCAGGGCACAAAATATTCTCTTTGAAAAGAAAATACTCTTAAAACTTGAGGTATTAGAAGAAAAATGACTTTGTAACATTTTAAAGGTTCTTCTAATCAGTGTGAAAATATTATGAAAATAAGTGGTAAAATAGTCTGGGGAATATTTGTATGCAATGTAATAGCTTTAAGGTTCATTATCTACTAGGCAAATAAATAAGGAACTAATTATGGCTTGAAGAAAAAAAGTATGAAAACTCCAGTATATAAACAAAGAATAAAAATAGAGAATTCACATAAGATGTAAAGGCTAAACGATCATCAGCAAGTACAGGTAAAGGTGTTTGTCCTCACTAGTAATTAAATAAATGCAATTTAAAACAGCAAGGAAACATTAATTTGCAGTGTTTCGTTTGCAAAACTCGATCGTCCAGGGCAGGCAGGATCTCAGTCACTGTCCTCCATGTGGCCGGGCCTTGGAGAGGCGTCAGAAAACCATTCCAAACGCAGCTCGGCAGTGCGCCATCATGGAGCCGTAAAGCCACTGGGACCCTTTGTCTCAGTAATGCCTCTCTCAGAATACAACTAGATTATTCAAGTGGAAAGACATGGAAGTGCTCAGGGCAGCATTAGCCGTGGTCGCTGCCCCCTGGCAGGCAGCCTCCACGTCTTCCTGGGTCGACTCTGAGCCCCGCAAAAGGCAGGAGGGTTCATTTTCCCCTCGTGGCCCCACCACTAAGCCTTGCATCCGACGTGGCTGAATCAGTGGACGAGTTAGTGACGGAGCAGCAGCACTGCCCAGCAGCAGGGAGCACCTGGGAAGGTGCAGCCCAGTAGCTCAACAGAACAAGGAGCCCCCGAGAGCAGCGAGCAGAGAAGAAGGAGCCCCGAGAGCAGCGAGCAGAGAACAAGGAGCCCCGAGAGCAGCGAGAGAGAAGAAGGAGCCCCGAGAGCAGCGAGCAGAGAACAAGGAGCCCCCGAGAGCAGCGAGCAGAGAACAAGGAGCCCCGAGAGCAGCGAGCAGAGAACAAGGAGCCCCGAGAGCAGCGAGCAGAGAACAAGGAGCCCCGAGAGCAGCGAGCAGAGAACAAGGAGCCCCCGAGAGCAGCGAGCAGAGAACAAGGAGCCCCGAGAGCAGCGAGCAGAGAACAAAGAGCCCCGAGAGCAGCGAGCAGAGAACAAGGAGCCCCGAGAGCAGCAAGCAGAGACTGAGAAAGCCACAGGCGCTACAACAGCTAGCGACAAGGCGGATCCAAGTGGCGGGCACACTAGAGGTCACCTTGCAGGTACATGTGCCAGTGAGCAGGGACCAGAAGTGACACAAGGACATGAAGAAGGACAAGCCCCTGTTGTGCGATGAAGGATCTTTGATTTTTTTTCTTTAAACATTATCCCTCATTGTTTTTGTATCATTGTCTTCCTACAAAAATGACCATCAAAAATGAAAACTAAGGGCTGTGGTTATGGCTCAGTGGTAGAGCGCGCGTCTTCCACGTGTGAGGCCCTGGGTTCGATCCTCAGCACCACATAAATAAAATAAAGGTACTGTGTCTATCTACAACTAAAAATATATATATTTAAAATTAAAAAAAAAAAAAGAAAGAAAACCAAATTATCCAGGCCTCATTTAAAATGATGGCCGACATCATCTAAGGGAGTTTGTTTCTACACAAATCCCTGCAGCAGAAACTTCTCCTTCATTCCAGAAGAAATAGCAGATCCTGCTCAAGTGAGCACACTGGTGTTGGGGCTCAGAGCTGGACAAGCGCCTCACTTAACAGCATCTTCCCAGTCAACAGGTGAGAAAGTGGAGACTCAGAGATTCAGTAACTCGCCATATACAAGCAGCTGTGAGTGGAGAGATGTAGGACTTTGACCCTGGGGACCAACCCCTCCAAAGTACTATCTCCACTAAGAAAACAGAAGGGCCGGGGAAGCCAAGGGAGGATGAGTTTCCAACTTCCGCTCTGTGATCAGGTTCCAGGGAACAGTCAGAAACTTCAGCAGAAGCAGGTAACAGCGATTCCAGTTTCCACTGCAAAAAAAACCAGCCCTGAGATCCTCACGGGAGATTCCAATTAGCAAACTTAGAGGGAACGAGGGAAGTGGAGAACTATCATTAGTCCTAATAACGGTTGCAGGCACCATCTATTAAAATTCATAGGCAAAATTTTGAGGACAAGCAGGATATCTGCATAGTCTCACACTATCTCCCCAAGATATTTATAAATTAGAAATGAAACAACGTTAACTCTACAGTGGAGAAACCCAACAGAAACCAGAGACACTTAACCTCACCAGGGCCAAGAGCCACTGACACCATGCAGCCCCAATGTGACGCACCAAGGACACGTTCCTGCCCTAAACACTCAACCTCAGTCGGTTTATGAAAAAAAAAAAAAAAAAAAAAAAAAAAAGGTGACAGACCTAAACCAAGGGACAGTCCACAAAATGTCTAACCACTTGGTGAGAAGGAAAGATGAGAAACTGTTACAGAGTGCAGAAGGCTGGAAAGAAAAGTGACTAGATGTCATTGAATCCTGGAACAGAAAAAGGGTGTCAGTGGACAAACATGAAATCCAAATAGTCTGAAGGGTGGGTGAGGATTGACAATGGCACTGTGGCTGTGCAGGACGCTAACGTTAGAAGAAGCTGGGTGGGGGTGTGGGGACTCTCTGAATCTTTGTTTGCAACTTTTCTATAAGCCTCAGTTTATTTTAAAATAAGAAGTTTCAAGAAAGTCATTGAGAAAAAGTCCTGTCACTTAAGCACTGAGCTCAGTCACACATGGAAACCGCGTCCTAGCATGGCCACTCCTCTAGCTCCTTGAGTTTCTACCCATGAGTTACTTTGACAGAATTCAGTAGAAACCCCTCAGGATTGGAGCCAGAGACCCAGTTGAGGCTCCGGCTATTCTATTTCTACCTGATTATTTGGCCTGGAACAATTCATTACCTTGCTGTGGTTCTGACTATGACATAGGTATAAAGTCCCCAGCCCCATAGGATTGCTCGGGGAACACAGTAGGCGCTCAATCAAGGTTCCCCAGATCCTCATGGAGTCGTCTGGAGGACGTGTAAACGTGGATGTACGATGACCAAATCATGCTGCGTAAGTACTCGGAGAAGACTGCCAGGTCTCCAGGCGTTCGGAGCAGGCTTTGCTGTTCTTACCTGGGAGTCTCCTCCAGCGCAGCCTGGGCGTACATCTGCACGGACAACTCGAGGTCTTGTGACTGGTTTTGGTGGCCATAGTAGTACAGGTCTCCCATTTTCAAGTATGCTGCAGAACACAAAACATCCACTTGTCATGCAGTTTTATTTTAGGCCTGCATTGTCAATTACTGGGCCATTCACTCAACAGAGTGTTTCCTATTAAAATTTGAATACAGGACATTTTTAGGTTTCCTTGCTGTGTCAGGAGAAAATGAAAAGGGTTTTTTTTTTTTTTTTTTTTTCCCAGAGCATCCCATCTCTAGACACTTTCTATTCTCCCAGAAGCTCCCCTGAGCAGGTCTGAGACTCTCTGACAGCAAACTCAGCCCAGCGGCCAAGGCTGTCTTTGGCCCTCTACTCCACATCTAAAATTCTGCTGCTGTGTTTGATGTGTTTCATATCTCTCTGCTTTGCGCTAGCCGTGTGTTTCATGTTTACTTTGAGGAAACACATTTGAGAGCATAGGTATCAGTCAATATCCAGTCAGAAAATCCAGACTCCACCTTGGGTAGCTCAAAAGAGGGATTTTATCACGGGAAAGTGGATGCCTGGGTACTGGAGGAGATGGAAGGAAGCTACTGTCACCCCCCAGCTGGGGAAGTGGGGGCGGCTGTGAGTTCCCAGAGCCTCCTCGTCCCCTGGGAGCGGGACCAGAGAGCGTGGAGTTACCAGGCAGGGGTGGGACCACGGAACATGTGGCCCCTGCCAGAAAACTGGTGCAAAACAGAGAGAGATGGGAAGAGATAGCCGGGCTTCCCCCTCCTCCCACCCTGCAGCCTCACCACGGTGCCCACCACTGGCAATGCCCATCAGAAGCCTTGGGAAAGGAGCCTGGCACTGTGTTCCCGGTGGCCACCCCTCCCACAGACAGCAGAGCAGGGCACAGGGCTGGGAACACATCTGAGGGCAAAAAGCAAATGACAGGCCGGGTGTTCCTTTGTAGGACTCTCTTCTGAATTCTCTTGGTTTGGAAGCAGGGGTGGGTTCTGGTGTGGTGGGACAAGGTGCCTGGGTCCCTTGCAAGGGCTAAGAGCAGGTCAGCCAGGACCTTAATAGCAGAGATTTTTCACCTTCTTCCCTAATTGTTTAGAAACATCACACTTCACACAAAGCTGTTAGATGTTCCCCGTTACTAAAGATTAAAAGCCTCCAACGCTCTAGTTTAGCACCCGTTTTTTCTATACATACCAAATGAAGGAGCATCGATTTGAAACACAGAGAAATTATAGTATCTCCAAACACAATTAACACCCAAGTATCTCCTGGCCAGATCCTAAGAGGTAAAGGAGAGAGAAAGTTAATTCATTAATACTTTGGCCAAGTGACTGATTTTGCTTTTGTAAAGCTTCATTCATTGTCTTTAACCTCATAGCTTCTGCTTGCAGAAGAATCCATTTACTTACCGGCCTTTCCTCGCAGATGTGCGCTAAATTTGTCTGTGACACTTCAATTCCAGTTTCTGCTGCTAAAACATAATACAGCAAAGCTTCATGCCTAAAAATAGATGATTAATAATAAATTTCATATAGTGGCTCTTACTAATATTCAGAGAGCTTTATATTCAAACATAAGAGGGCACAAAATAAGCAGTTTTTTAAAACCACAAAATCATGAGTTTTTTTTTTTTTTTTTTTTTTTAAATAAATACTGTTGTTAAAAATACTCCATGCACTGATTTATTTCCTATCTTAAAGGCTGAGCTCCCAGATAAGGCTGGGGACCTAGTTGGTACAACAGCTACCTCTACTGGCCGAGAGGCGTGCAGAACGCTGGCTGGGGACTTGTCCATTAGTCTTGGGTTCTTGAATCTTTCCTTCCTCACTTAGAGGAGATAAGTGGTATTAAGAAAAAACCTTGGGCTTTACAGTTCTCTGTTTTGTGAAAGGCTTTATAGGGCTTAGGTTTCAGAACAAGCTTAATTAAAGCTGAGCTTGTGTTGTGCATTAGAAGTTTGGCAAAGAAGAGGCAGTTTACAAGGGCTTGATGACAGTGGCCAAAACACATGAAAAATAAATGCCTGACACCAGTAGCAATTGAGCAAGTGCAAAACAATGAGAGACTGCTTTTCATCTGTTGAAAGATGGGCACAGGATTCACCGATGGCGCGATGGTGAGGCCCCAGGGAGCTGCACGCACTCCCGCGCCTGTGCCGGAGGGCCAGTGGGTGCAGTGGTTCTGGGGTCAGAGCAGGAAGTCTGAGGATGCACACACCATTTGTGCCTACAGCTCTCCCTTGGGGGTTTATCCTAAAGAAACCAGATATGTGCAAGGATCCCGTTGCTGAGGGGTTCGTGATAGAGCTGTTATCATAAGCTACTACATCAAAGCAAACTCAAAACAAATACCTGAAAGTGATGAGGTTCAGTTAAACCCATGCAGCCACTTTCAGATGTGGCCAGTAAAGGCAATGTCATGGAAGAATATTGAAAATACTTATGCAAAACCTTGTAATCAGTGCAAAATAAAGGGCAGAATATAAAAGTGCATCCCATTTTTGCAAAACACAAGTGGAATTTAACATGCATGTGTACGTACACATGTGAATACACATATGCAGAGAAATAAATTCTAAAAGCCATCTACCAAATGTCAACAATACTAATCTCTACTTGGTGAGAATGCAGTAATTTCTATTTCTTCCTTTTATCTATCTGATTTCCTCAATTTTCTATGTTACCCAGTTTATGCACAAAATTTGATTTTAACTATAAGTAGTTGTTTCTAAAGCTTATTTTTCATTTTAAGTAGTTGACACAAATGATTTGATCCCCACCCAGAAGATGGTTTAGGGAAGGGTGGGTGAGGGAAAATGAGGTAACAGATTCTGAAATCATCTTTCCACAGCGCTCAAAGCAGCTATTGGCAGAACATCTCATGGAGACGCAGAGAGGTGGTTGGGGATCAAATTAGGACAGGCAGACCTTCTGCAAGACACGCTGCAGGTCATGGGCCACATGGTTTCTGAATGAATCAGTTCTCAGCCTCTGAGATACCTAAGGTGGCTAACCAATTAGCTGTCACTCATGCTAAACAGAGACAAGGTCAGCTAAGCAGTGTCCCCTGCTCAGGCAGCCAGATCACAAGGCCACACTGCAAATGCCACCCAAAAGATGCCTAGGGACTTTGTTACACAGCCTGCAAAAATTATGTTTGGGCATCAGAATCCTCAGAGCTGACCTGACCCCAGAGAGGCACCCCAGGGAGGTCCTGCAGAAGGTCCTCGTCCTTTTGTTACAGGATCCTGTTCCCAAGGTCTCAAGATCTCAAGTTTCTTCAGACACACACGAACACCCGCTAGTGTCTCAGTCTCTACCAGGGATGCCTGAGGGAAGGAGATGGGGCAGACCTGTCCCCCAAAATCCAGTGCCCTGAGCTGCCATGACCAGCTAGTATGTGGCTCAGATTACTAAAGTGTCACACAATGGGTTCTTGGACAGCAGAAAACAACCAAACTGGCTGTTAGAACTAAGGGGTGGGGGTGGGGGCTGGTGGTTGACACTGTCAGAAGGCTCACTGTGAGAGACTTCATAAGACAATCTCCTGCCTCTCAAGTAACCTTGGCAGTGGGAGAGGAAGAGGTTTCATAGGAAGACTTCTACTGTTCAAATATGACACAGACTGGGAGGTAATACTGTAGAATTCTCAAGCATTTCCATCAAGGGAGAAACTAAATCCATCCAAACGAGAGATGTCTAAAAACATTGATGTCAACACTGAACAGAAACCCACCCCCATCCTCCGCCCAGCTGCATCAATCACCCAGGCTGTGCACACTGATGTCACCACCACCCACTTTTATACAGTGAAGAGTAAGCTCTAAAAGGGGGTTCAACGCTCCTCAGACCAGACTCCCCAGCTTATTAAAACTTTGAGACATGACACCGATGCAGAGGCGAGGCCCTACCCACGTGCAGCCTCCCGGCACTTACTTAACTGTGTTTCAACAGAAACCACCTGAAAGCATTAAATACAGACATTTCTACACTTATATCCTGGAACAAACATTTTACTCAGCACTTGCTAATTGCAGGAAGCCCAAAGACAGACCTCAAAACGCTCCCGTCCTTCCATAAATTTCTTCAAGCTTTAGGAAGATGACCCAAGCTTCAAGTTTTATTTCCAAGGAACTCAAGTGAATTGTCTTCCAGACAGACAATTTTGTCGAAGATGGGGAATAAATGCAAGAAAGGAGGGGACTGACAGGAATGAATTTAGAGGCACATTTGCTACCCTCTCATTTTCAGACTGTGGACAGACATTTCTAGCACTTTTATAATGATGTGTCTTAATAATCAATTCTTCGACCCCTTGCTGTGAATTGTGAATTTGAATACCTCTGAGCAGTTGCTGGAACAATTATATTATTTCCTCTGTGCTCTTTTCTTCTAATGCCTCAAGCAGTTCAGATGGGAAAGAGAAAAAAAAAAAAAAAAAAAGCGAAGAAAAGTCCTGGGGTCTCTGTGGAATTCACTGCAAAAAGGTGAATCTCTTTCAACTGGAACTTTGCATGTCTATTTCTCTCGCCTCAAGCCCACTAGAAGCTGCTAACCTCTGGGGTTAAGTATTTTGGGTACATTTAAGACAAAGCACAATAAAACAGTAGCTTGCAGATAAAACACACATAAGGCAGAGAGAAATGAAACATGACAACGGGCCTTTCCTTGCTAACTTGGGCTGGTGTCCGAGGACTGCCTCAGGCACCACAACCTCATCTTCTGTCTTATGCCGATCCAGCAAAAAGCCCCCTTTTCCATCACACTCCTCGTCAAGCTCTCCCACATTAATCTTGGAACAACACAGGACGACAGAAGCTCATCAAACTGACACATGTAATTTGAAAATAACGTCCAGAATAAATTCACTCACACAAGAATGAAAAGGGGGAGATGGGCTGGGACACTGATGGATGATTCTGGTCTATTAAGGCAAAATAGATGGTACCCCAAAGCCACATTGTGGCATGAGAAGGACAGCACGCACACATTTCCTATTTAACCCCTGGGCAGGGTCTGGAGGCTGGGTGTGCAGGAAGTGATCGGGAAGCACTTTGCCCCAAATATATTTTGACAAAGATCTTCTCATTGTAATGGATACTAGAGGTTTCTTCTTGTTGATCCTAAGAAATCTGGAAGCCAGGCTGAGATTTACCTTTAACCATTTTTAGCATCAATACCAGGATTGTCCCACTCCTTGGTCTATTCCCAAAGGACTTAAAAACAGCTTACTACAGGAACACAGCCACATCAATGTTCATAGCAGCACAATTCACAATAGCTAGATTGTGGAACCAACCCCGATGCCCATCAGCTGATGAATGGATAGGGAAACTTTGGTATATATACACAATGGAACACTACTCAGCACTAAAAGAGAATAAAATCATGGCATTTGCAGGTAAATGGATGGAGTTGGAGAAAATAATGCTAAGTGAAGTTAGCCAATCCTAAAAAAAAAAAAAGTCAAATGATCTTTTTGATATGAAGATACTAACTTATAAAGGCAAGGGAGTGGGGATGAGAGGAATGAAAGAACTTTAAATAGAAATGGGGGGGAGGGGGCAAGGGGATAGGAATAATAGCAGACTGAGTTATCCATGATTACCCTAAATACATGTTTGAAGACACAATTGTTGTAAAAATACTTAATAAAACCAGCAACTTGAAAAATTGTGCTCTTTATATGTAATATAAAATGAAATGTACTCTGTAAACATGTATAACAAATTAGAATTAAAAAAATAAAATACACAAACTATAAAAAAAGAAGAGTAAAAAAAAATACCAGGATTGGCAAGGATATGGAGAAATAGAAATTTATAGATGGTGGGCAGGAGAGTGACTTGGTAAAACCACTTTGAACCATTGTTTTCCCATTGTTGGAACCATTGTCTCGTAATGTTGTCCAGGTGCCATTCATTGCCACCCAGAGATCCCACTCCTGAGTTGATATGCAAGATCAACTCTTCCCTGCATGTCAGAGAGGAAATTAAGAAATGTTCGTGGCCATGTGGTTCTTAAAACAGTGGCAGCACATGAGAAGGGGGGGAGGGAAGAACAGAAGTTCATTGGACTAGACAAAGGGGAATGAAGGGAAGGGAGAGGAGATGGGAATGGGAAAGACAGTAGAATGAATCGGACACAACATTCCTTGTGCATGTATGGATACGTGACCAGGGTAACTCCACATCATGTCCAACCACAAGAATGGGAAGTTATACTCCATGTATGTGTGATATGTCAAAATAAAGTCTACAGTCACATATAACTAAGAAGAAAAAATATAAAAAGTGAAAAAAAAAAGTGACAGCAGCAAAAGGGAAATAACACAAATATGCATTAACATAAAAATTAATAAATAGCAGCATATTATAGCAGTGAATATGAATGACCCATGGGTACAGGCATCAAAATGTATGAATCTTAGAAATGTAATGTCAAGTCTAAAATCAGTTGAAGAATTATATATGATATGATTTTAATAATATAAAGAAAGGTCAGAAATAAGCCAAACTAAATCCGTTGCACAGGAATATATCTATATATAGCAAAACTGTAAAGAGAAACCCAGAGGCGGATGAGTAAGACTCAGGGCAATGGTGACTTCTGGGGGTTAATCTAGGAGGGACATGCAAGGGCCTTCAACAGTGCTGCCTATGTTCAGTGTTCACCACCCCCGCCACCCAAGTAGGGTGAAAAGTTAACAGGGGTTCCTTTTATAGTGCTTTGATGTGTCACATTATTACGTATCACATATTATTTCATATGTGTCAACTATTTCATAAGAAAACACCCTCAGCTGGTCGTGCCCCATCTTTGGTTCCAGTGTTCAGCTCCTTTTACCTGGGTCTGAGCCAGCCCCCGTTCTGGGTCTCCCTTCCTGTCACCATCGCACTCAGCTATTTGGTTTAAGCATCCCAGAGATGGGCTTTGTCATGTAACTACCCTCTGCAAAACCACCAACTGCTCCCCGCTGTGCCCTAGACCAAGTAAAAAGTGTATCGCCTGCCATTCAAAATTCCACCGAGTGGCATTTCTTTGGTTTTGCTCTGCAGCGTTCTCAGTCTTACCCCATGGCAAACGGGATGGCTTGAATTTTTCTACACTTATTCAGACTGTTCCTACCTCTTTGCTTTTACTTCTGCAATTCCCTTCACCATAAGTGCGGATCCCTGTGTAGCTAAGAGGAAATTCTATTCATCCCTCAAGGTGTCCTGGGCCTCCCCAGTCAGAGAGCAGCCTTCCTCCTCCCATCCCCAGTGCCCCTCACACCCTGCTCCTGGCCCCTGTTGTTGGCTTGTTCCGTCTATTTGCTTCCATTCCTTCATTTGTTCACTACTTTCTAAGCACTTCCCAGGTGTTGCCTGTGCGAGTCACTGGCATACAAGTCACGGGACAATCGACAATAAAGTGATTGTGATCCCAGGACCTTACAGGATTCCTAGGTAGAGGAAATAGCAGGTGCAAAAGGTCTGAGGTTAGACCTAAGGTGGGCCACATGAGAAAATGTGCATGAAGGAGAGGGACAGCAAGTGTCCCCAAGCCCGACTTGTGACATCCCCTGCATGTAATTGTGCACAGCAGAATCTACTGAACTGAGTCAAAAACATATACAGCACAAAATACGCATAGTAAGTTTTCCTTCTCTGATATAATGCTAAGTGAAGTTAGCCAATCTCAAAAATCCAAATGCCGAATATTTTCTCTGATGTAAGGAAGCTGATTCACAGTGGGGTGGGGTTGGGGAACATAGGAAGATTAGAGGAACACTAGAAAGGTCAATGAAGAGGGAGGGTAAGGGAAGGAGCAAGGGGGTATAAAGGGATAAAAAAAAGATGGTACAATGAGAGGGATATCGTTACCCTAAATGTACATTTGAAGACATGAAAGATATGAATATACTTTGTATACTAACAGTGATATGTAAAAAGGTGCTCTTTATGTGTATTACGAATTGTAAAGCATGCTACTGTTATATATACAATATTGAATAAAAAAAATGAATAAGTTTCCCTTCTCCGCTACCAAGGAACAGGGCAGGAACCCCACCCTGCCTCTGAGAGTCTAAGGCAGAAGACGAGCTACAGGTATTTCATTCAACTAACCCTTCATGGCAAAATTTCAGATGTCTAGCTGAAGGGCTTTGTGTTAAATGCCAGGCAAGGGACCCAAGCTAGTCACCAGCACTCTCTTTATGGGGAAAAAAAAGTGTCAGATACATTTGTGTGTGTGTGGGGGGGCATGTAGTTGTGAATGTGTGTGTGTACAGACCTGCTCCCCTTTTGGGAAAACCCCACATAAAAACACTTGCATCTTGAAGCATTTGGTTCACCCTCAGAAGCTTGTGGGGAGCAGAGAGAGGGAGGCTGGAAAGAATGAGTTACAGTCAGGTAACTGGAGTTTTATGAACTGAAGTTCCCCTGGGAAGCAAGATACCACAGAAACTCCATGAAAACAGTAAGGTACAGGTACGGTCGGGAAGAGGTAATTTCCTTCAAAGAAATTTCTTTCTGTTTGTGCAAAGTGAGGCCACAGATAATAAACTTTCACAGGATGATAATAATAAACATTTGTATTTGGTGATTTTTTCCACTGGGCTCATTTCCCTGCATTCTCTAATTTAAGATGCTTGCTTACGGAGATGCTATCGGATGGGTGCGTGAGTAGCTATGGACCAAAGGAGAAAATGGCACCTTTGGAGGAATATTTTAATTTTAATTACAGCTTGGATCAGAGTGTGATCAATGGTAGGTCTCACCTAATGTCTTTGAGGCAGTGGACCGAGGGGTATCCGCTGATTTGCTTGTCCTTTTTAGTTATTACAGAAATACCCGGATCATTTAGGCAATAAACCAGCCAAGAAAATGTGGCCCAAGAGAAAATGAGGATACAGTGTTAGCGCCGACCGAAGAAAACAAAACTGAAAAAGGCATCAGGTAGCGACTGCACAGGGGGCCACTTATGTGGAAAATGGGCAAGTCTGTAAGTCCTCGTCCTCAGTGTCTCGTCACTTACAGGACGGGGTGAGGCATGCCAGATCCACGAGAAGGTTAGGAGGGGGCATCTGTTTGGTTGTGACATTGGACACTGGTGAGCGACTTTGGCATCCCCAGCTCCTGGTCATGGCCCACGGTAGTAAACTGTCTAGGTGGCCTGAGCGTTTTTTTTTTTTTTTTTTTTTTTTTTTTTTTTGGGGGGGGGGGGTACTGGGCATTGACTCCAGGGTCACTCTATCACCGGATGACATCTTAACCCTTTTTATGTTTTTATTTTGAGATAGAATCTTGCCTACTTGCTCAGTCTGGCCTTAAACTTGCTATCCTCCTACCTCAGCCTCTCAGTTGCTGGGACATAGGTGTGTCCCATGAACCAGGTAGAAATCCTGAACTTTCTGTGGCCTGGCAGGGATAAGCAGAAGATCTCACTTAAGTCCCCCCTGCTGTCCCCAGACTCCAAAACCAAGAGGAACAAACTCGAAGGAAAGAGAAGTCAATGTATTTGTGTGTCTTTCAACTTGATGAACGTGGCCACCCCTCCAGAGAACTAATTTTTGTGTATAATTAAACGTGGAAATGCTATGTTTTCCAATCAACAGCCAATCAGTCCGTGATACTCAGAATATCATTACTGGAAGGCTGTGATTTCCCTGCAAATTGCTTTTTCGGTTACATTTTAAGATTCCATCTCCTACGACTATAATGACAGATTGAAAGTTAAGGGCTGAGGAAGTTCACTCTCAGGTGGGTCCAAGCTTACTTACCATGAGCCCTCCAGGTAGGCGTTGAGGCCTTTGCGAATGACATGGCCCAAGTAGCCATTTTTCTCAGCTACGTGCTTTGCCCATCTGAAAAGGAACGGGAAGAAAAAAAATATGCAAACTGTGGCAAATTAAATAATCACTTTTTTTCTTCATATGATCTCAATAAATCCCACTTGGGGAATATTTTGCTTGTTAGAATTTTTATAAAGCAACAAACCAGAACTGAATGTTAAGAAGGTGAAGAAAATGCATTTTGAGAGCTTTTCATTCAGTGCCTCTTCTTATGAACGCTTAGTAGCTGTCTTTTATGGAAACAAAGACATGTAACGTACATAATGAAAAATGTCTACCAATATAAAAAATTAATCTCCACCAAGACTCCTAGTACTTTTCCCATTAATATATGTTTACCTATTTATTATACATTTTCTCTACTTTGTTTCTGTCCCCTAATGTACCCTAGAGGGGTGCATTAATAATGAACTAGTCTTTCATAATCTTTAGACTAAAACCACTAAAAGAATAGTGTAAGATTGCATAACTAACAAGCTCATAGAAGGGGGAAGAGAATAATATTTAAACAGACTTGATTAATACATAGGAAAGAGAAAAAAGGCACAAAACAAAAAACTAGATGGGACAAATAGGAAGTAAATAACAAAATGGTAGATTTTAGAAACAGACATATCCATAACTACATTACATGTAAATGAACTAAATACACCAATTAAAAACTAAAATTGTGAAATAACGTACAGAACCCCAATTATGTGCTACTTACAAAAGATACACTTCAAAAGTAAAGGACAAAGACAAAAAGTGATAATGGGAAAAAGGTACATAAAACTCTTTTTAACATAAAACCTGGTGTAACTGCATGAAAAACAGAAAAGAGGGAGAGAGAGGGGTAGAGAGAGAGGAAGGCAAGAACCATCAACAGAGACAAAGAAATTATAACTGAGGAAGTGGTCAGCCAGAAAGGCGGAACAATCAGCCTCTGTGTGATCCAGCAGAGTCAGTTCTCTGTAAGGCCAGACCAACAGAACCAGAGAGAGACATGCCCATCCACACTTGGGAATTTTAGTGCAACCCTTCTCAGTAACTGATAGAGCAAAACGTAACATGTCAGAAAGGACACAGAAGAGCTGAGCAACGGAATTAATAAACTTGATGTAACTGATACGTATGTAGACACTGCATCAACTAGTTTAGAAATCACGGCTCTTTTTTTCAAGAGACCAGGAAGCATCTACCCAAATTGACCATATCCTGGTCAGCAAGCAAGCCTCCGCAAATGTCAAAGGATCGAAGACATCCAGTGCAGGTCCTCAGACCACAATGGAATGAAACTGGAAAGCAATAACAAAAGGATAATGAGAAAATTCCCGAAACATGAGTGTTCCACACCCAATATCCTCCGTGACAATGATAAAGAGCTCCGAGGCAGTCCAAGGTAAGTCCTGTCACTACGCTGAGGTCAGGATGTATTTGACTCCACGCTGTGAAGACAGCCTTGTGGAGAGCCAGGCTGCGGTGAGAAGTGGCCGGAGTAGAGGTTAGCAATTATTATTATTTTTCTATAAAAGGCAAGATGGTAAGCCGGGCACGGTGGCGCACACCTGTAATCCCAGCACTTTGGGAGGCTGAGGCAGGAGGATCGCGAGTTCAAAGCCAGCCTCAGCAATGGTGAGGCACTTAGCAACTCAGTGAGACCCTGTCTCTAAATAAAATACAAAAAAAGAGGGCTGGGGATGTGGCCCAGTGGTCGAGTGCCCCTGAGTTCAATCCTCGGTACCACAAAAAAAAAAAAAAAAAAAAAAAAAAAAAAAAAAAAAAAAAAAGGCAAGATGGTAAACATTTTAAGCTTTGTGGACCACAGGTAATCTCTGCTGCATATTCATTTTTCTTTGCTTTACAACTCTCTTAAACTGTTAAAAAAAAAAAAATTCTTAGCTCTCAGAGCCACACAACAGGTACAGAGCCACACTGCAGCTGCTGGCCCTAGTTTGCCGATCTCTATACAACATTTTAGATATGCAAGACCTCAAAAATGGCCTCCTGCTCATCATCATGCAGGAAACCGTAGGATGCATCCTTCCAAAATGTAGGTGCAGAGCAAGAAAGAAGAAAGGAGTCCAGCAAAGAGAAAATAACCAGCCCCCCAAACAGAGATGGAAGGGAAGGAAACCCCCACAAGAGTGATGAGGGTGCTCTGGGGATGATAGTCCTGTCCTACAAAGACTCCGGAGAGTGACATCTGGAAGAGATCAAGCACCTACAAAGTGATGAGAATACAGAGCTAAGCAAATAAACAACAATAAAAAACAATTAGTGTTCTATAGAATAGAAAAGTTTTGCAAGAAAAAAAAGTGATCATAGTATACAGCGTGCCACTGACGGCATTTACATGGATGTAATGGTGTGAACTCCGATACTGAGCTAACCACCAACATATGCTCATAGGGAGCAGGAGAGCTGGCAAGACGTGTGAGTGTGGGACAGTGGGAGGTGGCAGAGGAACAGAGGGCTGCAGCCTTGTCTCTCCCAGGGGGCATCACTAGACAAGGCCCATGAAACAAAGGCACAGTGGTATCGTCTGCTACTTAGAGAGAAGCAGGTAGAGAAGAAATAAAAGATTGAAAGTGATTTACCCCAGCGAGCAGGAAACAGACGCTGGGGTGGGGTGGGGGCGGCGAGCAGGATTCCCTGTCTTTCCCTGTCAAATTATTTTCTTCTTTCTAATTTAGAAATTTTTAAATTTTTGTCTTATTAATTAGTTTGGCGCTTTAACCTAAATGCATGTATAATTGATAAAAGTCAAGTCACTTTAAAAATGCAAAAAAGAAAGCAAAGAAGGGAGGAATGGAGGGAGGGAGAGGAGAAGGGAAAAGAAAAGAAAAAGAAAGAAAGGAAGAAAAGGAAGGCCATCTTCTCAGGCTCGGTGAGTGCAGGACATGGTTCTCCATCACAGGCGACACTTGACAGATTCTTACACAACCGCTTTCTCGGGATCCCTGGGGAAGGTGTCGAGGTTGCCTGTGATGTAGTAGAGAGAACACCACAAGGTCCCTTCGATGTGTCCCCCTTGCGCAGCCTTATGGAAATATTCACCAGCTAAAGTCTGCAGAGAGACAAACAGACGACACTGTCCTTAGCGAAAGGCAGCGCTGGTCTCACCAAAGCCAAGGTGGTGCAGTGCTTGAAGTCTGATATTATCACTGGCTTAGAACTTCTGATACTTGAGAAAACCAGGTCAAGCAATAGTTCCAGGAAGACAGCTCATCACAGAAGCCAGCCTCCGGGATGTGTGACCTTGCCAAGAGCTATTCTGTTGATTAAGTTTACCCAGGAGGGACAACAACTGGTGGACGAGGGTACCACTGCCTTCTCATTTGATCCTCACATAACCCCTGCGCGCTCCACGAAGACTGTATCAGAAGTCACACCAGGTGAAAATTCAAACATTTGCGTTCCTAACCTTGCTTAATACCTTTCTTCAAACTCATGTTCAAAAACTGCATTTCCAGTAGGAAGGTGAGAATTAGAATATGACAATAAAAAAATCCTCACTCGCAGATGTGTGGGAGGCTTACCAGACATTTGCAATGCATAAAAATATCAGCCTCGTGGGCAATCAGACAGAGGCGGAGGGAAAAAAGAAAACAAACACTTAGCTGGGGGTTCGTACTTCCACTGATTAACATTATTTTTCGGAGGCTGTTAGCTATTATTTTTAAAAGCATGGGCTCGAGAGGCGGGCAGACTTGGGTTCAAATCCCAGCTCTGCTCCTGATGAGCTCTGTGGCCTTGGGCTTCTCAGTTAATCTCTCCAAACATCATTTTCTGCAATTGTAAAATGTGGCTGCTGATTGTCCCTAGCGGGAAAGTTTGGAGTGAGAATTAAATAGAATACCATATTCACCAGGCTTAGCCCGGTGCTTCACAGAGAATAATCTTCCAATCCGCTCTCATGTCCCCGCCACTTCTGCCCCCACGTCTCACCCATTCCCACCAACGCTACCTCCCTTCTTCCATCTCAATAAATGCCAAACATCTCCCCACCTCTCGTGGCCCACATCCTGCCCACCCCTGACCCCTCACCCTTCAAAATATCTGTAGACGCCTTCCCTGATGTGACCTTGTGCTGTCGGTCCCCCTCTCACTGGGACTCAACTGCCCCACCCTGCTCTGTCTTCAGTCAGTATCTGCGGGGATCCAGGAGGAGGCTCTTTAAACATAGCCGTCAGGTCCCTCCAGGACGGGCAGCAGTTCCACCTCCCTCCCAGCAAGAGCCGAGTCGGTGGCCTGGGCAGCGCGTCCCCGGCCTCCTCCCATCTGTCCTGTTTTCTGCTCCTGCTGTCCTGGCTTCCCTGCTGTTCCTCTCGCACACCAAGCCTACTTCCTTCTCAGGGCCTTTGTCCTAACTGTTACCGCCTTCCGGAATGTTCTCCCTGATAGCCCCAAGTCTCCTTTGGGAGGCTGTACCGTGTCACTTCACCAGAGAGGACTTCCCTGGTCTTAAAAACCAGCTTCCCTCAGTGTCCCCCCTCCGGCCCTCCTTCTCTGCTTTATTCTTTCCCATAATACTTTCTCCACCTGTCCCTTCATTAGCTATCTTATTTTCTTTCTCTCCTACTGAAAGCTAGTCTTCACGAGAGCAGGGACTGTTTTGCCTGCCCTGTGTCCCTACTGCCCAGAAACGTGCCTGGCGTAGGTGGGTGTCCAATAAACACTGTGGAATACGATGGAGCTTGGGGTATCGTCACCATATCAATATGATTTTTAACAGAGGGGTTCCGTTTCCCACGGACTCCACTCCACATCTGACTCCGAGTTGCTCAACCTCTCGGTTGCCTATTCCATAACATGGACAGGCTCAGAGCAGACATTTGCACAGCACCGTGGGGGGTGCAGAGGAAGTCTCATCAGGTCTGGACTTAGCTCTTCTGCTTCTAGTAGGACCTGTCGGCACTCACTCTCACCCTGCGTCATTCCCCTCCTCTTGCCCCGCTAGGGCCACCTTCCTCCGTGGACACCACGCTGGCCTTCCCTGCGTTTCCTCCCCATGCGCCACACTTGGCACCTGGCTAAACGCCCGCCTTTGCTCTTCCCTCTCGTATCTTCCTAAGGGCACCCTGAGCTCCCAGAGAACAGGGCTGTCTCAGATGACATCCTCATGCCTTCCTCTCCTGGTGTCTAGTCCAGGCTGGGCCCGGAGGACGCCTTCCCTCCACGCATCAGGGCAGGGTGACTGTCCCCCTGCAGTGCTGGCCTCCAGTCTGCTTACCAGATTCCTCCCAGGAACCCCTGGGAAAATGCCATCCAGATACAGGACTCCAAGATTGTACGATGCATCCGGGTTCCCCATTTCTTCTGCTTTTAACCAGTACTTTGCTGCTTTGGCGTAATTTTTCTTGAATTTGTGATAATACCATCCCAGGCCATTGACTGCCTGATGCAATCCCTGAATTTTTAGAACAAGAAAGAAATTACTGTTTTTTTTTTTTTTTTTAATGAAATCTAAAGAGATGCAGAAGCAACTGCCGTGAAACATTCTGCCCAAGTTTGAGCAAAACCTTCTCTTTCTCTTTTTTGGGGGCAGATGGCATTAAAGAAAAGCTAAGCACTAGAAAACATGAGCCCGCCCGAGAGACTCCCCAGGTGGATTCTGCCCGGCTGCTGCTGGGATTTCAGCTCAGCAGTGAGCTGGCCCCCCGCCATCACCGCTCAGCGCCTGTGGGCCCTTAGGCGACGCCCTTGTCTACAAACAGCCTCCCTGGCCCTGCAGGATCAAGGTGCCCTTGAAATTCAGGAGCACCCGACTGTGGCGGAGGCCTGCAACCTGGTCGGCTGGGCGGTTTCTAGGTGATCCGCCTGCTCATCTGTTGATTCCTCTGCCCTGAGCACCAACAGCCCCTTGGAGGGAAGCAGCTGCCGCAGCGCAGCCCACGTGCAGAGCACTGGTGTTTTGTGACCCCTGGGCTTCCCCATTTCTGGTTGGGCTGAAGCAGAAGGGGCGGGTGGAGAAGGGAGGAGGGCTTCAGACCCTGCTGAGCCAGGAGCTGGTGCTGGGGAGGCCGCTCTGCTTACTGACGCATCCCCTCAAGCACAGGCTGTGCTCACACTGCCTTGGAAGCTCAGAGGCCCTGGTAGGGCCTTACGCAGGACTGGGAGACCCCTGCGTGCACACCTGGCCACAGAGTGCTCTCGTTCCTCTTTCCCATATGACCCACGAAACCATGAAAACCAGCATCCAAAAAAGATGTGAGGGTCAGACAGTGGCCTTGCAGCAGTGGACTTGTGAAGTCAGAGTCTAAACTGGAACCAAATCTCTTTCGACTCCCCTTTCCCGTAAAGACCAGGTGTCTCTAAAGAGCAGGTGACAAGGTTCTTGCCTGAAGCCTGGTCAGTCGCCAGTGGCTCTTAGAAGGCCATGCCTTCTAGTTTTTTATGTTGTAATGCGGGGTCAGGACGTTCTGGAGAACAAACTACAAAGCCCACTGGAGTGGGAGCTCCCTGAGGGCAGGGACTTCCGTTTTTATCCCAGGCACAGAGCAAGCGCTCAGTACACACCTGCTGAATGAATGGAAGCGCTATGAATGCCGATGCGAACCAAAAGGGATGCCAGATTCTATGCCTTTAGGAGGGAGAGTGGGGCTTGCATCCACAGGCTACCAAGGTACCCACCCGAGAGTGCCACTTGGTAATTTCAGGGTTATTGACCCAATCATGGATTCTTCTTGAGCCTGTGACAATGTAAGCTCCCAGTAAATATTGCAGAATGCATTTATGGACCAGGTCACAAGTGACAAGAACCTGCTTTGGGATGTACCTACAGAAGGGACACATGGAAATGACTTTTGCAGTTCTTAACTCCAGTGGCCTTAGCTGTATTCAGAGATATCTGTCATTGACCAAAAACTTTTCCGAACTGCTCCTTTAGGAATTGCTTTGGGACTTGGTTTAGGGACCCAAAAGAAATTCTCTTATTGCTTAGTACTTAGAATTTGTCTAAGTACATTTACTCAGTTGGATCAACAAGATCTGCCTCTGTGTGGCTTCTGGCTAATTCCAAAAATCAAGCTATATGCAACCCTTACCACAGTCCCTGATAAACAGTAGGGCCTTAATAAATCCTTGCTAAATGAATGAATGAATGAGAATAACAAAGCACTTTGAAGGACATGACCATTCTAGACCTCAAAACTACATTTCCCCAATAAGTTCTGCAAAAAAAAAAAAAAAATCTATTCAAAATGAAGCAGATTAGACATTAATTCCCCACTAGAGACCTGAAGAGATGCAAATTTCACACCTGTCTAGAAAATCCATCACTATCTCACCTTAGAATATTCTGGAACCAGTACTGTAATGTCCACCAATATGCTCCTATTCTATTTCTGCCCTATCCTTTGTGTCAGGTCAGGAGCAGGTGTGCACACTGGCAGGCCCCCCTTCTTGGGCCATGTGCCCTCTTGACAACTCCCACGTGAGGAGAGTCTCTGCAGGGTCTTACTCGGGGCTCCACCTTCCTGCTCTGGGGAACCGGACATTCTGTGCCCTCCAGGGAAAAGCACATGGGGATGGGAAGTCAGCAAGCCTGCTTTAGGAGCCTTCATTGATATGGCCATCATTAGCAGCCTTGGGAACCGAGGCACATCCAAGAGTCACAAGGGTATAAAGTGTCCTGTTAATGCCAGGTGCAGCGGCACATGCTTATAATCCCAGCAGCTCGGGAGGCTGATGCAGGAAGTTCAATGCCAGCCTCAGCAACTTGGCAAGAGACCCTGACTCAAAAGAAGAAACATAAAAAGGGCTGGGGATGTAGCTCAGTGGTAGAGCACCCCGGGTTCAATTCCCAGCACTGAAAAAAAAAAGTATCCTCTTAAGATATAGAATTAAAGCAGTTTCTACAAATCTATTAGTTTGCAAATCTGTATGCAGGCGCATGCGAATGTATGCGTGTGAGTATGCATGCATTGTATGTGTGTGTGTGTGTGCGCGCGCGCGCGCGCGCGCGCGTGCGTGTGCGTGCGTGCATGCGTGTGTGCGCACCCTCTCAAGGGCTTTCATAACCTCCTTTCTGTAGCGCTACGAAGGTTAGCATTCAACTGAAAATAGTGACAAAAGCAAAATGATTCCTAAACCTGCTAATAACCTTGGTAAACAGTCCCCTTATCAAAGCACAAGAAGCCAATGGAAATTGGACAGGACAGGGTTAACCTCCTACAGAATTAGGCTTTTGGTTTTCCTAATTCATTGGCATTTACACCATTCAATTTCAAGGAGCCCCTGCTGCTTGTTATCAGGGTAGCTCATGATTATAATTTTAGCCTTCAAACAAAATCAGCCTGCGTTCTATTGACTGGAAGGTGAATTCAGCTTTTGAATTCTACTGTCCCCATTGTGGCTGGTTTCTGTATGCGCAGCGACAATGCTGGGACCTTCCCTGCCCCACCTGCAGTGGAAGAGCTGCCTGGGTGAGGGGTGCACTGCTCCCTCCCACGGTGTGCCCGAGTTACCTTGAAAGCTGCTTTCTTCATCAGCTCCAAGGCAAGCCGTCTGTTCTTTTTCACTCCTTGACCCTAAACATTGATAAACAGCAATGATTATCAGGAAAATCAACGTGTGTGTATGTGTGTGTGTGTGTGTGTGTGTGTACTGACACGCATCACAGAGATGCATCAGTGGTCCCCATAAAACACTTACAAATAAACCCCCACCCGTCCTAGTTAAGAACTCCACCTTAAACATTTCTATGCTTAGCACTGCTATGTCTCCATCGCCACCAACGTGGCCATCGTCATCACTAGGATTTTGTTCAGATTTGTGGAACAGAAGCAGCAAACCTCAACCTCCCAGCTTAGCAGCGGTACAAAATCCCCCTTGATCCCTGTGTGAATCATGTTCCCGACACGCCCCGGGTCCTGTCAGGAGAAGGCAGGAATCGGGTTAAATGTGTTTGGTCTCCTGGATGCTTTCCTCCGGGATTATCTAGTATGCCAGCCGGGCAAAGCACGTTAGCTGGGCTGGAGAGTCAAGAGTTATTGGGCAGTTGCTGGTGGCCTCCTCGGTCCTGGCTCCAGATCCCAGGGTGTGACGTTGTGGCTTCAGAAGCGGCTTAAGAACCTGCTGCGAAGGAGATAGGACCCCGTGAAATCGGTCGCCTCAGAGGCAAGTGACAAAAACTAGCAGGGTTCTTCCAGCAAAATCATGATTTTCCAGAAGAGTTGGTTAATCCTTCTGCAGAGAAATGGTCTCTGGGGCTCTTGTTACAAGAAAGGAACTCCGTGGCCCGCGCTGAGGCGTCTGCAAGACCACGTGCGAAGCGGTGGGTCCGAGAGGTCTCTGTGGACACAGGTCTGACAGTGACGACGCTGGGCGGCAACGCTGCTGCTCCAAACTCACTGAGAGTCTCAGCACCCTCCATTCTCCGGTGGCCTCATGGAGTCTGTCACTGTTTGGACCTGGAAGGTCCCCCAAAAGCTCACGTGTTGAAAGCATGGTCGCTAATGCAGAAGGTTCAGAGGTGGGGGCTCTCAGGCAATGACTGGATCCTGAAGCATCCAATTAATACCTGATGGATTAATCCACTGATAGCAGAAAGGACTAGTGGGAAATGGGACCTAGATGGAAGAAGCAGGTCGCTGGAGGCGGCCCTGGAAGGGCTTATTTCCCCCATCCTTCTTCCCTCCCTCTGTCTCTCTCTGGATCTTTCTGCTTCCCACCTGCCCTGTGCTGGGCAGCGTCCCCCACCACGCCCTCTGCCATGATGTCTGCAGTGGTGTCAGCTGACCATGGATCGAGACCTATGGAGCTGTGAGACAAAACGAAGCTTTCCCCCTCTAAGTTGTTCTAGTCAGGCATTGTGGTCACAGCCATGCAAAACTGACTAGCACAGGGTCCTTCTGGACTCAGACAAAGTCGACAGGGTCACCTGTGAGGTGAATGTGAGAGGCTTTTGCAGCAGTGCAGCTATTAGCTCTGTTGAAATGCTTAGCTCTCGAGTAAATGGAGGCGGCACTAAAAAGTGCTCCTGGGTTGACTGACATGGGCCACCAAAGTCCCATCACAGCTAACCATCATGGCAGCCCACCAGAGATGACACTGTCGTTCCCATCCAAGAAGCCTCTAAGAGTCACACACTGTGTGAGGCCCAGAGCCAGGGTTTGGACCCAGGCAAGTGAACTTCTTTTTTTTTTTTTTTTTTTTTTTTTGTGGTACCGGGGATTGAACTCAGGGGCACTTGACCACTGGGCCACATCCCCAGCCCTTTTTTGTATTTTATTTAAAGACAGGGTCTCACTGAGTTGCTAAGTGCCTCGCCATTGCTGAGGCTGGCTTTGAACTCGCGATCCTCCTGCCTCAGCCTCCCAAAGTGCTGGGATTACAGGCGTGCGCCACCGCGTCCGGCTGGCAAGTGAACTTCTGAGTGCAAGCTTGTAACCATTACTCTTATTTTCTCCTGTATGTTTCAGTTCTATGATGAGAAAATACAGTGTTTTTTTTTTTTTTTTTTTTTTTTTTTGGTGCTGGGGATTGAACTCAGGGGCACTCGACCACTGGGCCACTGGGCCACATCCCCAGCCCGTTTTTGTATTTTATTAGAGACAGGGTCTCACTGAGTTAAGTGCCTCACCATTGCTGAGGCTGGCTTTGAACTCGAGATCCTCCTGCCTCAGCCTTCCAAAGTGCTGGGATTACAGGCTTGCGCCACCGCGCCCGGCTAAAGTACAGTGATTCATCATCTCCTTCAGGATAGAGGAAACACATAAGGTAGACTGGACTCTGTATTTTCCAGGACCCCAAATAACATTATGAATGGAACTAAAGGTGAAACTATATGTACCAAGTTTCGACTAGACTCTAACTTACCTACTTAATAAAACTGATGGGCTGAAGCAAAGGAGATGATAGAAATATTTTTCAGAAGTGCACCATTACTTCACTTAATTACAGAAGGAGAGGAAAGAGAAGGACGTAGAAGGACATTTGGAATAACTGGATAGGGAATGAGATAACCTTTTTGGACTGCTGGAAAAGTATCAGAAAGACCAGAATCACAGAATGGCAGAACCTGGTTGAGCTCAAAGTTTATCTTCTTCAATTTTCTGTTTTGAAGGACTAAAAATGGGGCCCCTGAGAAGTTGGCTTATGCAAATCTGTAGAATTACAGCCACAACTGCAACCCAGATATTTCAGTTTCTCAGGCAGCGATGTTTCCAGTCTACTTGCTATTTAATCAGAAGTGGGACGGCTTCTTGTACAAAGAACTGTGCACAAATCTGAGTAGTATTGGAAATTGTTAAATGTGGGAACTGTCAAGTCCTGGCACACAGTGAGTCTCAGCAATTATCCACTGAAAGCATCGAAGGAGGACTGTTGCTACCGTCAGAGTCAAGGCTTCATCGCCCCTGTGGATGTAAATGGGATGCGCTTGACTGCCTTGGACACTCCACAGCTACCATCCTGGCGCCATCTTGGCACACAATGAGTTAGGTGCCCCCACACTGCCAAATGTGCATGGCTATCCTTTACATTTGGAAAACCCATTTTCCACTGGGGTTCTTTCACATGGAACCCACTGGAAAACGCCTCGTAGCTGGAGGTGAAAAATCTTCCCTGAGATGCTGATAAAGGGCTTCCTGCATCCCACCACCCACAGATAACTTAGCTAGAATGCAAGAAAACAAAACAACAACAAAAAAGCTTTCAGGTTTGGGAAATCAGAAACCCAAGAAAACACGTCACCAGCAGAATCATTTATTTATGTAGGTGCCTTTCCTCTCGATAGCTCCTGGAACAGAAATAATGTCTGATCCAGGCCTTTATCATCTCACAATGTGCACAGTGACCAGCCCCGACTCTGTGGGCAGGTATCCCTCCTCTGTCCTCTGCCTTCCCCTCCAGGGGACGAGCCCCCTGAGGCCAGGGGTGTGACTCATGCATCCATATGTCCCTCCGCCTAGTGCAGAGGCTGGCACTTTGTCAGCCCCGAGTAGATGCCTGCTGAATAAATACACGATGCATTGGCATACGGCGAAGACTCAAAACAATTTCTATGCTGATTTGATGCCTGGAAAGAGAAGGTCCAGGCTCTCAGTTTGGAAACCATAACAACCAATAGCATTTCAGGCTTCGATGGGGTTTAGAGGGTAGACATGTAGCAAAAGTCATGGTTGTTAATCAGTAAGTGCCCACAGCTGTGGTTCTGGAGATGCGCCTAGCCGTGTGAATACACGTCCTTGTTCGAAGACACCCACTTTTGGGGGCAGCTGCATTCTTTGGGCATGGAAATAAGGACCAAGGGTTTCCTTACCACAGCCAAAGTGCTCTGTTTTTCCAAGATAGGTGAATTTATGACTCTCTGTTTGGGGGCGAAAAGCACAGATTGGGAAGCCAGTCTGTCTGGATCCCTATCCCAGTCCAAAATGCAGCATCTGGGCAGCCCTGGGTGAGTGACAAAACCTTCCTGTGCCTCTTGTTTCCATATATATAAACGATGATCATAAGACACTGAGGCTCCCCCCTTGTAAACGGGCTGTGGAGATCAAAAGCATTAATTCACCTAAGCTCAATCAATGAGTGTGAAAGATTACTCTTTTGTATAAGGCACACACATTTTACAGTCCTCCAAGCCCATTGATCATGCTATCGCATTCTATCCATGACCATGACCTCGTCTCGTGGGATCAGAGGGTTCCAAGGACATCCTCGCTTGCCGAGGTGGGACTGTAACACCTCTGTCGGTTTCCTGGATTCTTCCCAGCCTCTTCTCCTTATTCTTCCACAGACTCAAAACCAAGATCTTTGTTTTCCTTGGTGGGATTGGTGAGCTGGGGCCCAAACCCGCACTTTGTTGAAGGAGAACGCTGGTGGCCAATGTGCCGCACCTGCCCGGCTGGCAGCCCCGCACCAGCCCATAAAACACGGGGTCTCCCTCAGAATGCCACAGCCTTTGAAAACTCCAGGTGACAAACACAAGATTAACAACAAAAAATGCAGCCAGCGAAATGCTATGACTCTGCCTCTTTCGCCAGCATCGCTCTCCAGCAAGAGTGACAGAGGCGTGTGCAACGTGGCTTCAGTTACAGACTCCCCGTTTGTCTGCTCGACCCAGGAAACTGCTCAGGAAGGCCGGGCAGCACAGCTGTGCAATTCCAGGACAAGCTAAGTGGTCCTTACCTTGAATAACACGATGGCGTAGTCGTATATCAATGCAGGGTCCTCGGTCTCCAGGGCTCCCTTGGCGTACCACTCAATGGCGGCTTCGGGGTTCTTGGTCACACCTTGCTGTCCCCAGAACAGCATCTGGGCCAATCGTTGCTTAAAGACAATAGCAATTTATGGCAGTGCATTTCCTGCATGATTCCTGATGTAAGACTTTTAAAGGTGGGAGGACAAACCTGGTTCCAAATGTCTTATGTGGAGACCCAGGAACCAGGTAGACACACTTTGTCTTCCAGTGATGGGGACAGGGCAGGGGGAGAGCCTGAAGGTGGGTTTGTATTGACAGCCCCCAACAGTGGTGTGTGTGTGTGTGTGTGTGTGTGTGTGTGTGTTTACTGGTGTGGGTGTGTTTTCTGGCTCCCAGGGCCAGAGCTAGACAGAACTTGGCCAACAATTCACAGCTCCCTTTTTCTTGTCTAATACCCACTCCTTTGGGAGGTTCTGCGACCTCTCCGGACCAGTGATGACCATGGAGATCTCTACAGATCTCTGCATCTCTACTGCTCCGCGATCCCTCTAGCGCACTGAGCACAGCCCCTGTCACATCACTTGTGGATAGATCCACCATCAGATTCAAGGCCGGGAGCTGTGGAGCAGGGAGACCCTCAAGACCTTTTTAATCTTCCTCTCTGCCCCTCGATAGAAGTTCACAGAAACTTCTCTGCCAAGACTTTCTGAAGCAAAGAAGAAAGAAGCGTCCCTTGCTAGGGAAGCGATGGCTGGGGAATTTCCAGAACCACGCACTGGGCTTCTCAGCGCTGGAGAGATGAGCGCAGGGCCAGATGCCAAAGAAAGGGGCTGGACCTGCTAGCAGCCTGGCCTCACGGGTCTTACGGTCTTTCCTCCTTTCTGCTCCACCTGTCATCTCCTTCTCTTCCCTTCCCCCCCCAGATACTTTCATCTTCCAGGGAAGTGTCTGCTGACATGCTGGGGGGATCTTTAGGAGGGCAGAGGCCTATTCCACAGGAGTGCCTGAGCAGGTGGCTTTGTTAATGTCTTTCACTCTCGTCTCTCTTTTTTTTTTTTTTTTTTTTTTGGTGGTACCGGAGATTGAACTCAGGGGTACTCGACCACTGGGCCACATCCCCAGCCCCTTTTTTTTTGGTATATTATTAGAGACAGGGTCTCACTGAGTCACTCAGTGCCTTGCCTTTGCTGAGGCTGGCTTTGAACTCGTGATCCTCCTGACTCAGCCTCCCAAAGTGCTGGGAGGTCTCTTTTTTCTTTCCCTTCCCCCTCTCTGCTCTTCTGTCTGCTTAGCAGCGGCTAAGGCTGGGTTCCGGGTGCACTCAGCCAAGGCTGGATCCCTGCGGTAGGAAGGAGGCTCCCTCCCCGTGCAGTCACCTGGGCCGGGCGCTGTGGGGAGAGCGCTCTTCACACTGAGAAGGACCCAGCCCCAGGGGGCTGCCCTTCCCTGCACATCTCAAAAGTCCATCTAAAGAACAAGAGATATTTAAGAGACAAGGTCGATCCTTTTGGCTTGATACACCATAAATTATTTTCTGTTGTTCTTCCAGCTGAATACATGGCCTTCTTCTCAAAGCCCATCTGATTTCTCCTGAACCCAAGACGCTTTTTGTTTTCTATCTGATGCATCCAAAATATCTGGCAGGAGCCCACAGGGTTGCTCACAAATACTGTGGCACTCTCCTTCTGGGTGGCTGGTAGGACTGCACTCTGTCCCACCTGAAGTCACAAGTGGCCATGTGACTTGCTTTCCCAGTGAAACATCAGTAGTGACCTGGGCCACTTCTGAGCGGAGGCCTCAAGAGCCAGCCCGTGACACACCACGGCGTGTCCCGCTGCGATGGTTTTGGAAGCATGTGTGGAAAAGCCTCAGCCAGCCTAGGCTCCAAGGGACAGTGACAGCAGAGCCCCAGCCAGGCCCCACTGCACAAGAAACCCTGGACTGTAGACAAGAGATACACTGGGCTGTTTCAAGCCCCTGAGGTCTGAGAGGTCTTGGTAGCTTGGTCTACCGTGGCCAATGGGATCTCTGAGACGGGGGCTTACGCTTTACCTGGGCTGCGGCATTGCCTCGTGAAGCTTCGTGCTTCAGCCACATGAAGACGTCCCCATCTTCTTTGGTTTGCACCTTGAGTATTTCGTCATCCTTTAGTCTAATGGTTTCAACGTATGCCTAAAGAGAAGGAAGGAAAGAATAAGGGAAGGAAGGAAGGACAGACAGACAGACAGACAGACAGAAGACGGACAGACAGACAAACCCATATGCTATGGGCATGCAAAAGACATGAGGTTATTTTTAAAGCAGCAGTCAGTTGCTCCAGCAAAAACTATGTGAATGACTGAAACAGGAGGCATGCCCCCAGTGCCACAAGGTCACATTCCTTTTAAACAAACGTATTATGTCTCACAAAGCCACACGCGTGTGTGTGTTCCTATCCAAGTGTTTGCTTTGGGAAGCCAGAATTTGTTCCAATTCCACTTCTAATATTCAAGCGTGTTTGGAAGTCCATCTGGTAGCACAGATTCAGGGCCAGAAATTTCACACACACACACACACACACACACACACACACACACACCATCAAAAAAGGTAATCAATCTTTTCTAAATACGACCTTAGTTTTTAATCCCAAAGTATTACTATCCTGCATGACTAACCCTTTTTATTTTCAAGCTCAGCTTCAGATGTCTCTGGGCTATTTCCAAAAATTTGAAAATCTACTCTGAAAAGAAGAGGGCATGTTAATTCTCAGAATTGGAGAAAGAATGTTCTGGAGGCTCTACAGATGGACCCAAAGGGAGAGTTCACAAAGTGTTTTGAATTTGCACACCGCCTTTGAAGAAAATAAGATTCATTCTGGTGTATGAATTTCGGCTGTCCCTTAGAAGTCTGGCCCCATCATTCCAGGCCCCCCCCGCCCCAGGATGACCCTGTGCCAGTGCCCGGAGGGAATCCTGAGGAGCACCTTCCGTGCCCGGCGCTCACCGCAGGCAGGTGCCGAGGAGTTGGGAAGGCAGCATCAAAGCCCAGGCCTGGTCTCCCTTCTGACCAACTTGGTGGTTTAGGAAAGTACGCAGAGTCCCTGCCTCTGGTCCCCTCCCTGTGCCTGTGGAGGCAGGTCCCCTGCGGGGGCCCTAGAGCTCTGGCTGGTTTGCTCTTGGCCAAGTGGCCAGTGTGTGCAGAGGGTGCGGCCCGAGTGCCCGTCAGCTCCAGCTCCGGGGGACGCTCTGTTCTCCGCGATGCGCCTGGAATCAGGCAGGAGCTCGCGCTGCCCTAGGAAGGGATTCTCAGTGGGAGGTTCTTGTTCATCTGGAGAACTTGGGTGTTTTGATTTTTTGATTTCTTCTTGTTTTATTTCCTCCTCCTTCTCCTTGTCGTAGGACTTAAATGAAAGAAAGAACGCGGGAAGACAGGGGTTCTGCCTTACAGGGAGGGTCATGCCCTTGGGTCTCTCTGCCCTTCTCTGGCACCGGGGACAGACATCAGAACCTTCCTTACGGCCTGCCTGGCACTGTGCCGACTGCTTGCCCAGAAGGATGCACCGAATCTTTGTAACCTGGTAAGACAGTCACTCTCAATGTCCCCATTTCACACATGTGGACACCGAGGCCCAGGGAGGGCAACTGACTTGCCTGAGATCATACATTTAGTTCTTCAGATTTAGGGGTTGGATCCAGGCTGCCCCACCCTCTTCACCTGGCCTTGGTGTTCTGCGAGGAAGATCAGGTGGTGGGGTTCACCGTCTCCCTGGTATGTAAGGAACTCCACTGAACTACGCTGTGGGAGTCTGGGAGGAGACCGTGTTTCCAGGGGTCCCTAACAACCATGCATCACTGTGAAGAAGGAGCACGTTTGTCTTTCGTGTCCCCATCGCCTGACCCAGCCCCTTGCGCTCTGCTGGGTGGTGCCATTGGGCTTTGCAGCAAGGAGGGCCATGAAGAGCACTCTTAACTATGCCACACAGGGGATCTGAATTCTAACTCGCCACCAACTACCTGAGGGCTTGGGCCAGTTGCTTTATCTGTCTGATACTCATGTTCTGCTCCCATAAGATGGAGCTTAGCATGGTACCTGCTGTGTCAAAAGCACTCAGCCTACTAGCCATTATGTTTTGCACTGCAAACAGAAAGATCTGGGTTCAAATCAAGGCTCCGCTATTTATTTGTGGTGTGACACTAGGAAAGTTCTTTAGCGTCTCCGTGCCTCAGTTTTCTATAACATGGGAATCATATATTAACCTTACAGGGTTGCAAGAGGATTGAATGAGAAAGTTCATGAGCTCACCAGCTCCCTGGTGCAGGGCCTGCTCCTACTAAACAGAAACATCATTTTTAGGGCCTTTGTTCATTCCAAAGTGTGAAGTGCTGATAGCAGTTAAGAATGTCAGCCTTGCTGTTGGTATTTGCAGTGTTGTGCAGCTCAAAGCCTTATTTTGTGGGGATGAAGATCTGCATAAGGGAATTTTGTGCTTAGAAAATGGAAGGAATAGAACCTGGGGAGAGAGTGTGGGGGCCGGAGACATTTGGGAGCGCGCACACTGTGTGCTGACCTCCATTCAGCTCGTGGCTTGTAGACTAACTTATTTGTGCTGCAAAAAAACATGTGAGCAGCAGAGCGTGGTGGCTCCCATTTTACAGGTGAGCCAGAGAGGTGAGAGGGACTATCCACGACCTCACACCATGAACAGCAGGCCTGGGAACTGCACCCAGGCAAGCCTGGCCCTGGAGCCGCACCACACTGCCTGCCACACCCAGGCAGGGGCTGCTTCTGCTTAGCAACCAGGACCACGTCAGAGCCACGTGTCCGGGCCCTGGAGTGAAAACGGATCATGTGCAAGAGCATCTGAGGACAGAGCGACCCTTAAAGGGAGCCGCGTGTGGTTGTCCTTTCATCCAATTAGCATTTGGTGGCCCCAAAAGAAGCTGTGACATGAAGAAGCAACAGTGGTGGGGGACAGAACAGAGTATATAGAGCCAGGGGATGCCAACAGAGACCAAATGTCCCAGACTGGCCAGTTCTGGAATCTTCCACAATTTCTAGAAGGTTCTTTTGTGGCCATTTATAAAATCAATGTCTCCAGAATGCGCAGCAAGGTTCACATCTTACATTGCAGGGTTGAAACCTGCTGCCAGGTCCCCAGAGGCTCAATGTCTGGAAACTCTGCAGTCCTCAGACCACCCTGGGCCAGACGCCGGGGCAGGCGCCAGGCTGCCCTGGAGATGCAGATGCTCAGGGCTCTACCGCCTCGCTCAGCCTGCAGGCGGCCATCACTGGCTTCAGGAAAAGCCAGAAGGGGAGGACAGAGGAAGGGAGTGGAGAGAGAAGGGAGAGAGCGAAGGAGAAAGGAGAGAGAAAGAGAGAGATGGGAAGGGCAGAGGGAGGAGGGAGAGGGAAGCGAGAGAGGGAGGAGGGAGAGGGAAAGACAGGAAGACAGAAGAGGCCAGGAAGATGAAAACCCTCCAGACTTTAGCTGGAGAGGCTCTCAGCAGCCTCACATTTTCCAGAAGCATCTGCCTTCTGCAGACTTGTGAAATATAATGGCTCTGCGGCACTCCCGGGAGCACGGAGCAGCTGGCAAGAGGAATGGGCGGTTTCATAGCCTCCACTTAACCTGCCTGCCTCTGCTACCTCCCTTCAGGGCCCGACGGAACTGCCACAAAGAACCTGCCTCTTGGAGCGCTGAAAATCAGCTCTATGTTGGACTCCCAACAGGGCTGTGTGTTTTCTTTGTTGAAATTTAACATTTTAGGACTTTTAAAGTAAAGATGGGGAAATATCAACTGTAACTGAAAAGACACAGAGAAACAAGAGTCCCCAAATGTGGGGTGTCAAGAGAGGCAGGGTTTAAAGCCGCGTGCTCTGGGTCCCTGCAGTCTGTGATGAAGCACTCGTCACATCTGAAGGCACTGGCATAACAAGACACAGTTGTCACCAGCTATTTATCCCTGGATGAGCTCTGCCCTCACACCCCTTCCATCATCCCTTCAAGGTAAACACCGAGGGCCAACTGCACGTCAATCAGCGTGTGGCTCTAGGGTCACCAAAGAGAACAGACAAGGCCCCTGTCTTGGGAGCTTTTGGTCTGAGAGGGAGCCATCTCTGTAACCCTGGGCACAGCATTGGGCACAGGAGCCATGACAGAGACAGGCCTAGGCTCTATGGTGACACTGCAAAGGGAAGATCCAGGGAGGAAGAGGTGACAGCTGTGCACCTGTTAAAGAGGGAGGTCCCCAGGGGAACGGGACGTGGAGAAAGCTGGACAGGGGAGGAGTCGGGTGAGGCCAGGGGACAGGAACACCACGGTGTGGCCAAAACCTGCTGTTGCCAGCGCTGGCGGGCCAAGCCAGGGTGGTTAAGAGCTGAGGAGACGGAAAAAGAGGATGGAGGCATGTCGGACGTGCTCTGTGACCAGCTGGACCTAGTTCCTCGGGTCAGTGCTTCTGAACCCTGGCCGCACGCCGCAACCATCCGAGGAGCTTTAACACAGACACTCGCAATCGTCCCTCAGGAGCCAGAGGGGCTTTGTTCTGGGACCCTGCAGATAGCAAACATCCTCAGATGGTCAAGTTCCTCTTGTAAGATGGCGTGGTATTCGCATATAACCTAGACACATCCCCCCATATATTTTAAATCATCTCTCCGTTACTTTTGATACCTAATACATTGAAAACGCTATGAAAATGGCTGTTAGACTGGCTTGTTTAGGGAACAGTGACAAGGGGGAATGTCTGCACATGCTCAATACAGAGGCAGGTCCCCCCCCCACTCCAAATATTTTCAGTCTGTGGTTGGTTGAAGACGAAGGTATGGAACCTGTAGAAATGGAGGGTCAGGGGACACACGCATGCCTAGGCCCTGCCCTGTCACTGCATTAAGACCCTGGGATGGAGCCCATGCAGAGGTGTTCTTTGAACCCCTGCTGATTCTGACGCTCAGCCAGGCAGAGGACACCTACAGTGGTCACTTGTGAGAAGACAGTGGGGAGGGTCAAGATGGCGGCTGGAAGACCAGAGAGGAGGCGTGTTCTCTCTTGTGGTTGCCACACACTGGGTGATTTGCCGACAAAAACTTATTTTCTCACAGCTCTAGAGCCTGGAAGCCCAAGATCAAGGTGTTGGCAGGCTTGGTTTCTTCCGAGGAGGCTCTCTATGGTTTGCATATGGTTGTCTTTTGTCAGTGACCTGACACAGCTGTCCCTCTGTATACTGTCTGTGTCCTAATCTTAGCTTAAAAGGACACCACTCCTATGGGATTAGGGCCCACCCCAAGGGCCTCATCTAAAGGTGTCACCTCTTTAAAGACCTTGTCTTTAAGCATAATTCCATTTGGAGATGCTGGGGATTAGGACCTCAGCATATGGATTTTTTTAAAATTTTTTATTTTATTTTATTTTATTTTTGGCAGTGGTGGTTCTGAAGATAGAGCCCAGGGCCTAGCAAATGGTAGGCAAGTGCTCTACCACTGAGCTGCATCCCCAGCCACATTACAGTTTTGAGGGGACACAATTCAACACAGAGGAGGTGGTGGCTCTTGTAGCAGCTCAGTGGAGGGAGGATGAAGGACAAAATCAGGCTGTGGCAGCAGGGATGGAGACAGGGAAGAGAGAGAAACTGGCATGTAAAGCTGTTGGGGGTTGTTGACGGACAGGATGATGGGGGATCCGAGACGGTGTCCCAGTTTCAAGCATAGACCATGGTGCCACCAGAGGAGGTGCCGCAGGGGGTGGGAAGGAGGAGGAGGTGGCTTCCTTTGTGTCGCCTCTGATTGCAGACAAGAAAAGCCTCAGCTGGAGATGAAGGGCGGAGTGTCATCAGCACTCAGACAGGTGAAGCCAAGGGTACAGAGAGCCCCTGCCCCCCCACCCCCAGAAGATGCAGAGGGAACAGAAAGCCACCATCAAGCCTCGAGGGAGAGCAACTTCCAAGGAGTGGGCAGAACAGGAGGAACTCATTTGCAACAGAAGCCACAAAAGCAAACAAACAGAAACACTAGCCATGTTCTTTCTGTTTAATCTGAAGCCGAGTCCCACTAAATCATGAAGAAGTGACATGGAGCGAGAGCCCTAATAAAGAAGATGAAATGATGTGAACCACAAGTTACATAAAAGAGAAAATGAAACAAGAATCAAGGAGGGAGTTATTGACAGATCCTTGGTTTGTTAATTAGAGGTCTGGCTTTCTATAGCTCCTCATTTGCTACATTATGCTGGTGAATTAATAGATGTCTCAACAAAAGGACATTTAAATCAATGTATGACACCTGCTTAAATTCTCAAGAAGCCATTAATTACACATTCTTAAGAAAATGAGCTATGACACAACTCTTCTAAGTGTATAATTCCTATCTGAGATCCTTAATCATACGACTTTTCAGCTGCAAGATGGATCTTTTCTCTGGTTCTAACCAATTAAACATTTTCTTTCATAATCATAACATTTCATATGCCAAATCTTCAAAAGAAAAGGAGCTTGTTAGCAACATACCATTTCCCGTTGCTAATTTATGCTGAATTAGAATTCTTTAAAGTATACTATAAAAAAGTATAACATAAGACATATAGGGCACTATTAACACATTCTGGCTCCATGGAAAGACAAAGGAACTATTATTTTTGGAGCCTGATTTTGTAAAATGTTTTTTTTTTTCAAGGTGATTTTTTAAAAAATACTTTATTAATAAGTTAATTCTTATTCAACTGAGGTCAAATTTTGCACGTAGCTTATGTACACCGAAAGAATATCCAGTATGAATAACATACAAATAATAAGGGTGTGTGAGTTTATTCAGCAGGAATCATTTTCTAAAGGAATTAACATGTCTCCATAGACAGGCTTTGGTGGTTAAAGCTTCACTCATGTTTAATGTTCACTGACAGCACATATCTTTGAGTTGTTTATTTCATAACCGTACAGTGGCCTCTATGGATTTCTTTTAGGAAAACCATCCATTCCTAAATATCAAAGCATGGCGTTTTCTGCACTGTGGGTTTCTGGTACAATCCAGGAGCGCAGCTGGGGACCAGTGGTCTGGTTCTCAATTATCTACTGAGCCCAAGATTCGACAATCCTGACCCTCAGGCCTGCTCACCAAGCAGGGGAAAATCAAGTTTATGACATAGATCAAGCCAAATCCTGCCATCCAGTTACGGACCGTCCCTGGCTGCAGAAGCCCCGGCACCCCATTTGTTTCATATTCCTGCGGCAGAGTTGAGTAATTGCAAGAAGCACTGTACAGGCAAAGTCTAACATATTTACTATCTGGCCCTTTATAGGAAAAAAAAAAAATTGCACTTCCCAACTCAGCAGCTCATGTGCTGTGACCCTGAAGCCAACCACCTGTCTGCTGTCCCGAGACGCAGGCTGGTGTCATCAAGCCGCAGCTCTCCTTTTGTCCCTTACTACTTTGAATCCTTCAAGTCTGGAGACAATCCATCCATCAGTCTAATCTAACATGTTGCTTTTTTTTGGTTTGGGCAGATGTGAGCCACTGATTTCTTTGCCCAATGAGTCAATGAGATTTGGAAGCTTGCAAAACGAGGGGCTGGAGTTGGTGCCCCTCATCTAGTCCTTAATCCAGGATAGGACAAAGTCATCAACCATCACCTGCTGTTGACGGTCACCCAGGAGCACAGGGCCAACAAGGTTCATGTGATGGACACAGGCATTTCTCAAGTGTGTAGCACTGGGAGCCTCGCTGGGTATGGCGCTGACGTCTGTGTAAGGTAGCCCTGCTTGCTCATTGCATTATTGATAAGCACCCTAGGAGATTATTGCCTCTCAGAGTTGGACTCAGTCCTCCCTAACTTCTCCAGACCTTGCTATTGCACACCGTTTTGGGAGAAAGACAAGATGTACTCTTTTTTCTTTTTTTTTTTTTTTTTTTTTGCAAAATCCAAATATGTCCAGGGCCAAATCTCCCCTGCACATACCAATCTACCCACTCATGGAAAGTTTCCCGTGTATAGACGCAGGACTGTACAATCTGAGAACAGAGTCAGAAAATATAAACTGGAGAGGGCAAAAAAGTTTTTCTCTTCATTTGATTATGCTTGCTCACTCTGAGACAGAAAATAAGCCAGCCACAGGTGCAGACCCTTTATAGATAGTTCAAGAAATCCTGGTAAACAGCTCCGTCACCATTTCCACCCATCCCAGGTACCTGGTCTCCTTGCAGCGTGTGCTGGTCAAGGGGTGTCTTCGTGGCGATATTGCTGTAATAGGCATAGGACAGTTCCCAGTCTAGGGGGTAGCTGTCAATACCCTGGTAGTGCTTGTACCCAAGATTCATTGCAGACAGTCTCTCGCTGCCCTGGCCTCCAACCAAGCTATACAGCATGCCCTGTTAGGGAAATTGGCAAAGTGTTCACAGGATCGAGGACAGGCTTATAAAGTCCCAACACTAAAAGGTCATCCAGCTCAATCCCTACATATGATCCTGCCACTTCAGAAATGTGAACCTGCCTTTGAAAAGAAAAAAAAAAAAATCAGTCTTTAGTAAATCAACTAACCCAAACCTCTTATGGCTTACAAATCCCCAGCTGACATCCTTCCTAACATCTAATAGCTTAAAATGAGAAATGGGGACCTTCCTGAATTCCCTCGGGACTTTTTTTGTGTCTCAGCCAACTGGTCTAAAGACCCCTGTGCTGCTTCAGCCACATTTATCTGTGAACGTGGGCTCTGAATGTGAGCGTACACCCAACCTCCCACCACCAGAGTGTCTTTATAGGCTGGTCCAACAAGTCCATTTCCTATTTGAGGAAAGAGACCTAGCAAGGGGGAGTCGTTTCAGAGAAAGCCAGAATTTTCTACACTCTTCCACCTTTGTGGGGACGGCTTCAGGGACTCAGGAAAATATCCTAGTGATCAGGAGGATCTGTAAACCAGAGTTGTTGTAAACAAGTCACTGAGAAGGAACATGGAGCCACCTGGGTGAGTCTAAGAGGATGGGTTTCCCCAAATCAGGGACAATCACATGCGCCAACATGAAGACTAAAGGTGACCAGGAAGCATTTATTTGTCTTTCTTAATTTCTCTCTCACCCTCTGTCTCTCTTTCTTTTTTTGAGATCTCTCTGTATTGCTTCCACAGTATTGCTGAGGCTGGCCTCAAACTCTCCATCCTCCCGTTTCAGCCTCCTGAGTAGCTGGGCCTACCGGCGTGTCCTGGACTCAGTCACATTTTTTGGTGATGATGGATTTTATCTGTCAATCCGTCCAAGCCTGGGGTCCCAGTTTAGAGGTTATTTCTGGGTGTGTCTGGGAGGGTGTTTCCAGAGACTAGCACTGCAGTGGACTGAGCACAGCAGATGGCCTCCCAGTGTGGGTGGTCCCCGTCCAATCCCTTGAGATCCTAAATAAAACCAACAGGCAGAGGAAGAGGAATTGTCTCTGTTTCCTGCCTGCCTGTCTGTGTGAGCTGGGACATTGGGCTTCTCCTGTCCTTGGACTGGAATACACACCATCAGCATCCCTAGTCATCCTCTCCGGCCATCAGGCTTAGACTGAAATATACCACCAGCCAGTACGAGCCAATTCCTCCTAACAAATCTCTTCATATATATATATATATATATATAATCCCATTGGTTCTGTTTCTCGGGAGAACCCTGACTAATACACTTATGAAAATGTGACTCTAAATGTTAGGCAAGTTGCATAATCAATTTGGATTCAAAACCCCAAACAAAACTGTCTGGCATGGCATTTATTTTGATGGTGGAAGGCTGGATGCGACCATACTTTGCTCAGAGACCCAGTTGACTTCTCTTAGCCGAGAAGGAATACGCGATAATGGTCTCACCCTCGGAGTAGTCACGCTCATCGGGGAACGGGACACTGTCTTTTGAAGGAATGGGATTCTGGAAAGCACGGACCAGTGTGCCCCCAGCGCTGTGTGCAGAATTAAAAGAGGGCTCTCCTCCACTCCCTGAAAGCGGGGCACCCTGTATTCACGCAGCCCCAGGACCCTTCTCCTGGGCGTAAAGATTTTTTTTTTTTAAAATATTTGCTTTAGTTGTACACAATGCGTTTTATTCAATGCGTTATTATTTGTACATGGTGCTGAGGATCGATCTTGGGTCGCCCACGTGCTAGGCCAGCACTCTACTGCTGAGCCACAATCCCAGCCTGCGTAAAGATTTTTAAAGGACTCCAAGGAACTGCAACATGTCTGGCTCTGGCCGGGGTGTCCCTCTGCCGACACATCACAGGTGACTGATGCTCCTGGAACCCACGAAACGCTCACCTGCAGCTGGTCCCGAGGTACACCTAATCCGGTTTCATAGAAGACTGCGAGGTAGTAGGATGCTTTATGGTATCCACAGCAGCTGGAATCCATCAGAAACGGGGCGACCGAGCTGATCTGGTGAAGACCATCAGAGCCGGAGAGTCTCTTTACAGCCTTCTCGAATATCCTCCTACCGATTTCTAACACAGATTCGCTCTGGCTCCTTGGCCCTGTAAATAACACAATTCACAGCACACGAAATTAATTACCACGGGATCGACAGGGCTTTAGAGAGAAGAGAGAAAAACCAATTAAACCACCTGAGTTATCGATAAGGCGGGTCCCACAGTCTTTTGAAATATACCACCTTCCAGGGAGGTAAATGAAACCCTTCGGGATGCCAGGGCGTCATTCTGTGAATAGCTTTTTCTTTGGCACTAAATGACAGCCTAGTCTCCTGGGGGAAGGATGGGCCTCGTGGAGCTGAGTGAGGGCCTCAAGAGGGTAATTTATCCGGTGTAATTCACCACCAATCAGGACCACTGCAACTTCACAGACACTCTCGCCTTCTAAGACTCTCTGAAGAAGAATGTGTTTCATCCCGGAGATAGTTCTTAGGTATTGCTCTAAAATTTGGGCAAAAGAACCTTATTTTGACACCTCCTACATGCCTTTGCCTCCGTTTCTCTTGTGGGCCTCTCAACACAAAATCATGGGCGACTTTCACGGGGAACTTCCGGCCTGCCAGCAGCAAGGAGTGTGTCCTGTGCAGATTGTCACCGGATCCCTATAACCTTAGGAGGTCTGTACTATTATTAGCCTCCTGGTTTCTCTCTGGAACAAGGCACCCAAGAACACTGAGGCCTAGAGAAGTGAAATAACTTGTCTAAAGTTACCAAGGGGTTGACGTTGAGACCACCCTTGAACCCAGCTTTGCCGGTCACTAAGGTCTGAATTCACAGTCAATCTGCTGCATTCACCCCCTGACAGACAGGCAGCCAGTTGTCACTGTGAATAGAGACATGTCACTCAACTGCCCTAAGCCATGGTGCTTTATTTTATATAATTCTCCCACAAATCTACAAGCAGACCAACATCTAAGCCCAAACGAGCCAGTCTGAAGGTCCGGGAATGTAACTGTTAGAGTCTTCTAAAATCAATCCTCATTACCCAGCCAACAAATATCTCCTTTCTAGGACAGGTAAGGCACTCTTCCAGATGTCATGGTATAAAGGTAACACGGGATTGCACAGATGTTATGTACGTATAACTTAGGACTTAACTACATGTAAATAATGTCAACCTGAATGTGAAGCTAAATGTCAAGACAAAAATTGCACCTCCCTAAGAACTGTTATATTCAACATTTTAATTTTCTTCACCCTATCCAAAATAAAAGTGTTATTAAAAGGCAAGTTTCAGAAGGCAGCAAGAGACTCCCTCTTCTCAGCTCTCCATCAGGGAAGGGGCAGAGGTGCCCATATTCGAAGGCTTGGCATGGGGTTTATTTCAGGGCAACTCACTTGCAGAGGTCTGTGCTCAAAGCAGAGGTCACGGTCAGCAAGATCCAGGGGTGACACGGTGAAAGTGGATACATTGTTTACGAGCTGGTGCTGGTCCCTGTGGGCACAGGGTGGGCTGGCTGTCCCTGAGAGGGGACAATGTGCCTGCACAGGCAGTCCCTCTAGTCGTGGTGCACCCCCTCCACCTGCTGTGCTTCGTCTCCCTCGATCCCAAGCACCCAGGACATAAAAGGCTGAAAAAACATCTTCTTACTGAACAAATAGAGTTGCCCCATTTCCTGTATTTTTTTAATAGCTGCTTTTGCAAGAAAAATCAAACCATGCAGATTTGTATAAAATAAAAACAGAAGTGCCCTCTTCCCCAATCTTTCTTTAACAGTGAAGATAAAAGCTTGGTATGTATGCTTTGAGACATTTCCTTTTTAGCATATACAATAATTCATACATACATTCATTTACATACATTCATATACATTTTCTTTCCCAAAATGGCATATTATGCTATTATGAATTCCAACTCTCAACTTTTTTAAAAAAGGGAACTCTGCACTATTATTATATGGTTGTCGGAAGCTCTTTTTTTTTTTTTTTTTTTTTTAATGTTTCAATGGAACAGTCACCCTGTGCTTTCCATGGGTGACTGCTTCCAGGACTTCTGCAGGTACCAAGGTTCTTGGGTGCCCAAGTCCCATATACAAAATGGTCTAGTGTCTGCCTTTGACCTACACCACCCTCCTGTATGTTTTTAATCATTTTAGGATTACTTATAACACCTAATATAATGTAAATGCTATGTACATAATTGTTACTCTGTATTGTTTAAGGACTAATGACAAGGAAAAAAATGTCCATGTTTATTACAGATTACAGATGCATTTTCTTTTCTGAGGCTTTTTTTTTTTTTTTTTTTCCTTCAATGCTGGGGATGGAACCCAGAGCCTTACGCATGCATGCTAGGCAAGTGCTTTACCACTGAGCTACTTCCCCAGTCTTCTTTCCTAAATTTTGTTGAGGCATGGATCAAGCTGCAGATGCGGAGCCCATAGACACAGAGGGGCAACTGTGTTGCATTTTGGAGCTGTACTATTTCCCAAGCAGTTCTCTATTTTTAGACTCTTGGGCTTCTTCCAGTGGTTCTGCTCTGAGCAACAGCATGGCAGTGGACATCCATGAACACTTCCCTGCGTTCGCCTGTGGGGATCTATCTGAATGATAACAGCCTTCCCCACCAGGAGTCTGGGGATCTTGTTTTGGATTTTCTCTTTGTGTAGTTGAGGTGGGAATGCCACCCTCCTCAACCATTAGCCACTTTCTCCCCTGGATTCAATAAGCACCATAGCATTCAGATAGGGTTGCAACATAAATTCTACTGCTACTTATTCATATATTTACTTTTAAATATGTGCTCATTTCAGGTGTCCCTCTGTGCACAATCTCAGCAAAGCAGCATTAACATTTTGTTAACGATTCATTCCTGCCTCACCTGCTTTGCCAAATGCCTACCTAAGAAGATGGGTTTTGCCTGAGTACACACAGATCTGGGCTTTGTGGGCTCAGAGGAGGGAAGAAACTCTAAACAAATGAAGCTCCAAATAAAACACTTGCCCTGTTGACCCCTGGCTTGGAACTCCAGAAATCATTAACAGGGCTGCCCAGGTACCCGGGATCCCTGGAAAATAAGGAACAAAATCCTTCACAGCACTCAGAGAAAAACCTCAGCACAAACAAACTTTGCAGACTGAAACATGGGCAGATTATAAGGGTTCCATTATTTCTTTGGTATATTACAATTCTGAACCTCCCCCCAAAATATTGCAATCACTTTTTTTTTCTGCATAAGAATCTAAACAACTTTCTGCACCAGTGACTATAATAGAAAATAATATTTCTAAGGTAAAATTGCTCATTTCACGCATTTGTTAAAGTTTAAGTTCCAACTGTTGCCAAAAATCAAAGCTGCGATGTCTCTGGTGATATTGTGAAACTGGCGATTTTAAAGTCAGTTTAATGAAACTGTTAATTTCACCCATCTGGTTTAGCATATGCATTTTTTTTTTTGTAGCGGATCTGCAACTAAAACATTCCTTGTTTTATAGAGATTAATGGGGTAACGAAGAAACAAACAAACCGAATAGAAGGAGCCATTTCCCCACACTCTGTCATCCTGCACCAGAAGCTAAGGGACAAGAGCCACAGCCACCTTGAATTCACCTCTACTATTTTCCAAGGGGCACAGCATCATTTATTTTGCCCTTTTTTTTTCTTTTTGACAATAACGGCATAAGGTCCCCATTTGTATGCTCATCATTAGAAGAGGCAAGAAGCAAACTGGGAGAAGGTGGCCACTTGCCGAAGGCCCGGGAGCTGGAGCCAGCATCTGATTGAGAATTCAGAAGGAGAAAGGCACCCTCGTTCCCTGGGAGAGGGACAGAGACATCAATAGGAAAGTCATTTTTAGTTTCAAGCTTCCGAAAGGCGCAGTGCATCCAAAGTAGAAGTTGGAAAGACAGAAAAAAAGTAAAAGGAGAAAATGTCACTTAGCCATTAGAAGGCGTGTTCTTCATCAAGTTTACTGATTGAAACACACAGCGAGTGCCTGGTTTGCATTCTGATCCAGTGAGCCCCAAGGGCTCCCCAAGCTTTAGGAGCTGGTTTATCTCTTTGGAAGGTAAGCTGCTGGTGCCTTTCAGCACTGTGTAAACTTCCTGATCTCCTGTGAGTAATTTCCCTCTGTCCCTCCATCCCGCCCTCCTTTCTCCCTCCATCTCTCCCTCCCTCTCTCTCTCTCTCTCTCTCTCTCCCCTTTCAGGTTATTTTTTTGGGTTGGAAAGTCAGAGCTCATTCATGTGTGTGTGTGTGTGTGTGTGTGTGTGTGTGTGTTCCTCAGACCTCTGTATTTTTTAAAAACTAAAAAAAAGTATGCTTTCAAAAACAATAATAAAGACGCTGGTTCCTCAACAAACACCAGTGAAAACTGCTCTTAAAAGAAAAAACAGTGTCCTGGTGTTATTTCGCAACATAATTGTATTTTGACCACGTCCCTGTTTGCATTATAGGGTCTCCAAATAAACACTGCAATCCTTGGCAAAAATGAAATGGAAAACAAAGTATCATTTTGCTAGTGAAGCCACGAACTCCTGGGCACCTTGCGTGGGGACAGCCCTTCCCCTACATCAGCACTCCAAAGCCTGGGGCAGGAGGCAGCAGTGGCCCTGAAGGAACCAGGCAGATGGTGTCCACCCTGGGAAAAGAGCCCAGCCTCAGGCCTGGCCTCCTCCCAGAGAACCATTTATTGGCAGATCTTGGACTTCCTGTAGCCACAGGCACCAGCTCCAAGGCACCCAGGAATGAGGGTAGATGTCCCCAGAGACATGCCGTCCATCTCCCATCTTCCTCCCCCGTCCCTCCCTGCTGCAGGTCATCTGCTTAGATCCCTGGACCCCGCCTGCCTGCCTGTACCTGAGCCTCTGTGTCCTTCCCGCCCACTCCCTGTCCTCACCAGTGTCAGGTCTCCTGCTCCCTCGCCATTGCCATTCCTGCGACCTCCCTCCAGCCTCGCTTCCCCCGGATGTGAGCTGAAAGGGGTTTTGAATTCAGACAGTTCAGTTTTGACAAGGAAGGTGTGACAGGAGAGTAAAAGAAGTAGCCAGTACAACTCTTAAATAATGAAAAAGCATGCATACTAAAACACTCCTGTGCCGGCATCAGAAGAAACCCAAATGCTAATGGGCGGTTCCTCTGCCCGGGCAGGAGCCATCTTACTAGAGAATTAGAAGCTCCCCAGGAAACACCATAGAGGTTGACAGACCCAAACGCCACTGGAAGTCCTGATGGGGGGGGGGGGTCTCTTGTTGGATGACACCCCAGAGCCCGGACAGGTTGAACGTAAAGACAGAGCAGACAGGAGAATTCCCCGTTCCAAGCTAAGAGATCAGGCTGCGGAGCACCAGCTCTGGAACCTCAGGGGCAGGAAGGTCTCAGGACGCATCGCTATGCACTGCTGGGTGTCCCAAGGAGCACAGCTGTCTTTAATTCAAAGGCTTGCCAATGCTGGGAGGTGAGGAGCACGTCCGCTGTACTTCAGAGTGGGAGCCACCAGTGGGGACAGCTGTGTTCTCTGCCAGGCGGGTATGTCAGCTGTCAACCTGTAACGCCTTCCCCTCTGCACCCCGGCACTTGGCAGAGAGAGCGCAGCGTGTGGCTGGCTCTGCTGTTCACTGCGGTTATCATGGGGCCCAGCACGGTGCTGGGAGAACCCAAAACAGGGCTCCCAGTACCACGGGGCACTGGCCTATCTCAGACACAGATCACAGATAACAGGAAAGCAAAATCCACGAGGGCTACGTTTCTGGAATTCTTTTTTAAACGGGTGTGCAAAGACCCGAGAAAGAGGCTGTCTACTTGGGAAGCGGGCACACAGGGCCCTGCCAGACCTGGGAAACAGAGCTGGGTCTACAGACAGGACAGCAGCTCCCCAAAGGGAACGGGCGCAGGACAGGTGGGAGACAGGGGGGAGTGCAGGAAGAAGGAGAGTACGCCCAGTGTGCTCTCCCGGTCTGCACTGGAGCCGGGGCGTCGCCCACGTAGACCTTGAACTTGTGTCTCCTGGAAGGCACATTCTTCATCCTTCAGTGATTCACAGATCCAGCGAAGACGTTTTGAGCACGGCACGTACACTGAGACTCCCTGTGCGTTTTGGAGCACACCGCTACTCAGCAAAGGCTTGAGAAAACCTAGAAAGCCTAGAAATGGCTCCACATCGGAGGACTCTAAGTTCTAGCGTGGAATCAGACACATCCACCGTCACATGGGGCGATGGTTACTCTAAAGGGATACATAGGAAACGTCAAGGGGGACAAGGGCGGAGGAGCTGTGGGCCTGGGGAGACGGAAGAGGAAAGGTGAGGGGTGGTACCTGAGTTGGGGCAGGAAGGCAGCGTGCCAGGTGAGCAAGCCGTGGGAGGGGGAGGGGGAGGTGGCACTCTGAAGAGGACGGGCACAGGTGTGCTGTGCAAGGTCACCAGGAAGGAGGGTGGATTCACTGAGCCGCTAACAACGCCCGGCACCTTTGCAGGTGAAGAATTAAAAGAAGAGCCCGGACACCTGCACCCGCTGGGCTGCCCTCAACGGGCCTGCAGACGAGGGCGTGACAGAGACACGAAGCCTCCAACAGTTCTAGTGGAGGCAGATTCTCCTCGGGCCCGCCTGTCCCTCAGGTCCACACGGGACTTTCCCTCCATGAAGCTCTTTCATAGACATGAATCTCCTATAAAAGCATTCCATTCTTAATTCCTATGAACCTACTGTGTAAACTGCTGCACCAAAATAGAAGACACCTCACACCCATGAGGACGGACAACCACAGGTGTTGATGAGGACGTGGAGAAACTGGCAGTCTGGAGGGCCGTTGGCAGGGACAGAAAATGCTGGAAAGACGAGAGAAGCAGTAAGAAGGTTTCTCAAAAAATCAAACCCAGGATGGCCACATGGTGCCGCCACTCTGCTTCTAGACGCATCCCCTAAAGAACTGAGAGCAAAATGTCTTTGAAGAGAGACATCTGCACCCCCGCGTTCATGGCAGCATCCGTCACAGTAGCCAAGAGGTGGGAGCAGCCCAAGGGTCCGTTTAGGAGAAGAAGTGAACAAAACGTGCCACATGCCCAGAACGGAATGTCGTCTCTCGGTGTGAAAGGGAAGGGAATCCCGAGGCGTGCTACCGTGGATGAGGAGGTTGTGCTGAGTGAAACAAGCCATCACTGAGATGTAAAAATGGTGTGCCTCTACTTGTGTGAGCTACAGAAAGCGGCTAGACTCATGGGAACGGAGAGTGGGATTGTGGTTTTCAGGGCGTGGTGGGGGGAGGAATGGAGAGTTTTAAAATATGGGTAGGATTCCCGTTTTCAAAGAAACAAAGAATTAGAGATCCGTTGCCTGGCAGTGTGAACACACCTAATGCTACCGCACTGGATTAAAAAGGTAACTTGTGTGTGTTTAGCACAATTAAAAATCCAACAAGCAGCTGCAGCCCTCGAGAGTAGAGGTGTGAACATCTGGCGATTCTCCCTGTGTCGGGGGAGCCAGGGATTCGGGGAGCACCTGGGAGGGTAGTCCCTGCTGCTCTTGCTGGCTGGGGTGTGGCGGCCGCTCTCCAAGCTCGTTAGTGAAGCTGAAGCCGGGCCACTCCACCCTGCGGGCCTTTGAAGTGTGCGGTTGGCTTAGACAGAGAGCAGATGATCCAACTAAAATCACACGGTGTGGGGGAGGATCGCTCTCAAGTCTGACGCGTGCGTGTGTAGCAGCCTGGAGTGTCGGCCATGCACAGGGGGAGACGCTGCCAAGAGAGGAGATGACTCCCTCCTCAAGAATCAGAAACAGCAGACCGTCATCTCCTACCATCCAGCTGTTAAAAAATCCGGGAAGAATAGTTTCACAAATTAATTCCCCTGGGGGAACCAAGGGAGCTGATGTTTTCTTCATATTTGGCCTAACTCTAGCTCAAAGCATGGATTTTGTTGTGTCTTGGTTCATGGGGGCACTCAGTCAATACTTCTTTAGCGAACGAATGAATGAAATGTTGTGACTTAAGAACACACGTAGACATTCCTCTTTCTATTCAGCTCCTACAGCAAAATTCCCAGGCACTGAACACCTGATGCTCCCGTCTGTTCTCAGAGCTTGTCTCAGGTGTGAAAGTGTAATGTGAATACATTAGTCTGTTTGGTGTTACTATAACCAAATACCTAAGGAAGGCTAACTTTATAAGGAAAAGAGGTTTGGTTTAGTTCAGAGTTATGGTGGGTCAAGGGCATGGTACTAGCATCGGATGGGCTCTGTTTGGAATATGTGCTAGAGAGATAGCACATTGCCAACAGGAAGCCAGAGAACAGGTCAGGAGTTAGACTTACTTTCTCAAGAGCTCAGGGGTCCCATGACAATGATCTTAAGTGCCTGCAATGACCTCAGGACCTCCCACTAGGCCCCACCTCTTAGAGCTTCCCTCACCTCCCACATGGCCATGCTACAAACCAAGCTTCTGACACATGAACCTTAGAGGACAAACCACATTCCAACTACAGCAAAAGGATGTTCTAATAACGTCTGTTAATCAACAGGACGGGACAGGACAGGTCAGGACCGCCGCAGAAAACAGGACGTAACCTGATTCCTATAAACGAGAGCAGTCTGCAGCAGGCCAGGGCCAGCCCTCGGGAGGAAGGGTCGTTGAGAGACCAGGGCACACGGTCCCGCCTGTCTTACCACTATTCTTTTATAAAATGTGTGTAAAAAATGTAAACCCATTTTTACCCTCAACTTACAAAATCAGATTTTCTACCTATTTTTCAGTCTTGTTAGGAAGCTGGTGCAATGTGTGACAGCAATCTCTCCTGGGTTAGCCGGAAGATGCTCTCATAGCCCCAAGCAGTGACACTGTGCCGGGGAGAGAGATGGATGGGAAGAGCGAGCGCCCGGCCTCTGCAGGAGGCTCCCCAGTGCTTCCAACGTGACCCAGAAAAGCGGGCGCTGAGGGCGGAATGGGGCCTCCTTCTGCTCCCCTTCCCCCTGCTCCCAGGCCACCAGGGCAAGGCTGAGGAGGCAAGCAGGTGGCTGGGTGGCCCGGGGAGGCAGAGGCCTTGGCAGGGGAGGTCCAGGGGGTACGTACACCCCTTGATGCTGTTCTCATTTGGCCCCAGAAGCAACTAACTGGCGGGTCTGGCACACACAGTGCAGCCTACGGTGGCCCACGAGGCCTTGGGCCCCCTCTCCCACCATTAGTGGGGGCTCCGAAGCCAAACCCAAGCGAGGGGCCTGGCTGGATGCAGCACCTACACCAGGAAGTGCTGCGGCTAGCTCCCGGTCTGCGTGTTACCCAGATTCCATACCCAGGCCTCCATGGAGAATAAAATAGCCCTGGCTTCTTACAAACAAAACTTTGAGCTGTCAAAAATTATGTGAAAACATTCTTATTGAGAGTAATTTTCTTAAAAAAAGAATGTATTGTGAAAATGATTCACTCCCATTCTCAACAAGCAACACTATACTTAAATATGGTCAGAAATCTCATAAAAACTTTGGAGGTGTATGTGGTCACAGCCCGGTTAGCCCCAACCAGTCAACGTCCAACAGGTGCCGTGTCTCCCCTGGGTCTGTCCTGGGGTAAGAGCCGGGGCAGCCCCACCGCCTTCCAGGAGACCAGGAAAACCTGGAATTACTCTCCAGTCACCAGAGCAATGACGCTGACACTGCGGTTCTCAGCCAGAGGTGATTCGGCCTCCTTGGGGCACTTGGATTTGGCAACGTCTGGAGACACTTTGGGAGATGAGGGAATGATGGGGAAAACCCTAATGGCATCTGGTGGCTGGAGGCCAGAAACACAGTTGCAAATCCTGCAATACACAAGAGCGGCCCCCAAACCAAGTATCCGCTGGTGCAAAAAGTCTAGTTGGTAGCACTGAGTTTGAGAAGCACACACTTCCTGTGTGCTGGGACTACCCCCAGCATTTTATTTATTTTTTATGGTGTGGGGGATTGAACCCAGGGCCTTGTGCATGCGAGGCAAGCACTCTACCTACTGAGCTATATCCCCAGCCCCTGGCCCCAGCATTTTATACAGATATCAACTCACTGAACCCAACACCAGGAGAGACAGGCGACTAGCATACCCATTTTGCAGATGATGACACTGAGATTCAGAGAAATTAAGTCCCTTGCCCAAGAGCACATGATTAGTGAGTTTTAAGTTAAAACTGGAGCCCTGGCTTGAGGCTACGATGTCACAGGATGGGACATGGCTTCTCAGCTCCTTGTCCTTCCTGCCCACACCCCTGCAGCCACAGATCCTTTGGGGCCACTCTCTTCATATCCTTTAGCTCTGTCTCCGTCACTCTGTCCCACCCCAGCCTGCACCCTCTCTTCCTGGACCATGGCCACTCTCTCCCGGCAGCTGGCCCACACTCCTCTAGCTCACCTCTTTCTCCCCACACTGCCACCAGAGTGACCTCAAAAAGCCCCATCTGATACTTGTACCCCCTGCTGAGGCCCGTGAACACCTCTGGTCACCTACAGGGAAAAGCCAAGAGCCTCCGGCTGGCGCTGCCCTCCAGGGCCCTCAGGCCTCCAGCCCCACCTGCTTCGTGCAGCTGCCGTGCTGTTCTCACCTCTCTGCTCTCCTCCGCCTCCAGCTCCCACTCTGGCAAACACCTGTGACCTTTCAAGAGTCCCCGGGTCGCCTTCTCCAGGAAGCCTTCCTGGGATACCTGGGCCCTCCGCTAGAAATGGCCACTCCCTTCTTCGTGCCTTTATTGAAATGTGTTTACACTTTCCCTTTGCTTTCGAGTCTGTCCCTCAAGGGCAGGGACCTGGTGTCATTTCACTTATCTCTAAAGGTGGCCAAGTAACCAGGAGTCACTCAGTAACTCTTGAAAGAATGAAAGATAAAAAATCCCATACAGTTCAAATTTTTCCAGGGCAGCACAGTCTCTATCTGCAAAGAAAAAAACTACGCCACTGGACGCTGGCACTCTTAGGAGGCTGGTTTCTAGATCACCTTCACTTGAAGTGCTGATTTTATGCCCAGGAACACCTCGGTGGCCCCTTACCACCAGGACAGTCACCCTTCACCCTTGGTCTCCCCTTTCCCTGGCTGAGCCTCTCAAGCTTCATCTCCTCTTCCTAACAGCCACGGTTTTAAGTTCCCTTGTGACCCTACAGTGTGTGTTTAATTAACTGAGCAAACCAAAATAGCTATGGGCCTAAAGAGAACCTGGCACCATTTAGAAAGGATTTGCAAATTCCGGAGATGATGCTTAGAGTATAGTTCAAATCAAGAGTCCCAAATCTACATGCCTAAGGGCCCAGGCAGGTCAGATCCCTGAACAGACTAGGCAGGGGGGAGAAATAGAGAACAGAAGCCCATGATAGCCAGACCTCACCTCCAGAATCACCGCCTATAGGAATGAAGGTGAGGATTACCAGATCTTAGAATGCTTCAAGAAAAGCTAGAAATGTGTATTTTTCTACAAGTTTCTAGATATTGATAATTAATTTTTTTTAAATATGCAAAAAGGTACTTTGCAAACCAACTCAACGTCGGGGCCGGGCTCTAGCTGCAGGCTGCGCATTTGTGGCCTTGGCTTTAAAGAACTGCTCAGTCAATTCCTAAATTTAAGTTTTTTTTGGAGTTGGAAATATGCACAGATATATTGAGAATTGTGGACATACAAGGGCAGAATTTAAATTTGAAATTAAACTAGAACACGAGGGTTAAAAATAACATTGAGGCATAAATCACCAAAGAGGTTGAGAGAAACAGAAAAACAGGGAGCCTTTCTAGCCAGCCACCCAAGCTCAGGCAAAAGCTCCTTTACCGGCCAACAAATCCATCTCCAGCAAGGCCTGGAACAAGCTGGGGTGCTTGTCTTTCAGATCTTTCTCCCAGGGGAAGGCTCTGCACGTCGAGGGTCTCCCGTACCTGCGCTGGAGGTCCAGGTAGGAGTTGCGGAGGTCACCTGCAACAGAAGCACAAGAGACCACACCCCTCAGAGAGGCCAAGCCTTTGCCCCTCTAAGACCTGGGAGCCAGGAATAAGAGGTCAGACCTAACATTCCCGGATGCTGGCGTGGGTCCTTTAGGGATTTGAAATTGGCCACGCTGCCTGCGCTTGGGGTCAATATTCAGGGCTGCGTCCAAGGGAAACGTGCCAGGGCCGCTGACAGCTGCTGGATGATTCTACGGAATGAGCAGCTGGCCTCTGGCTGGGCCCCGGGAGGCCAATATCTAGGCCATTTTTGTTGGCATAGGAGTTGGAAAGCAAAGCCAAGGACCCCCCCAGGAGGTGAGGCAGTTGGAGACGTTAAGAAAACCTCCCTAATGCCACCCAACAGACAGACGCCGCGGACTGGCTCTCCGACTCACGGTATCTCTCCTGATATCACGGAAGTCGCCCAAATCGGTTTCTCTCCTGCTTGCCACATTACCATGCCCTTGGGTCTCGCCTCTCTGCTGACCACGTCACATTTTCTAGACAACTGAGCAGCAAGCCCAGCTGCAGGGCCAGGACAGCCTCTTCCTGAACGGAGCTGCAGTTCTACCCCTGCTCACGTACCTGTGGGCGTCCCTGACCCCTGTGTAGACTCGAGGGGACTCGGGGACTGGGCTATGATGGAGACATATGAGACTCCCCCCTCCCCCCACCAATCCCCCCCACCCCTGTCCCCCGCCAGGGCCTGGAATGGGATGTTTCCTGCTCTGGAGATGGTGAGGCACGTAGGCAGGACTGAAATACTCAATTCCTGTTTGCTGATGGCAGAGACCCATAGGAATTTCTCTTCCAGAAGGAACATATGTGACTAACTCTAGTGCCACCATATCGAACAAGAAGATCTACAGCACAGAGAAACCCGTCAGTGCCAAATCCACGCTGGAACACGAGAAGACAGGACTGGACCGCGTTTTGCGACTGATCAACACCCCGGATGAGTGGAGGGGGTCTGTGCACATATGACCACGCACAAAAGCTGTCTATTTCAAATTCATTCCTTCTGTTGAAAATTACCCACATCTTCCCGGAGTTAATTGTAAGGATTTAAAAAAAAATAATACAACTGAGCCCCAAACAACAAAGTCACTGTTCAACATTTATGAAAGCTATTATTCAGATATTAATAGCCTGAGACAAAAGTGCACCCATGAGAAAACATTTCTAATGATTAATTTATTTTCTAATTCGTTCTTATTTTCCTGGCCTGGCGTCATGGATAGGGATAATGCCACACGAGGCTCAAAACACTCTCATTTGTGTTCTTAAATAAGATTAGGTGTGGTGGCGGCTATGAGCCAAGTTTGGGGTCTTCCTGGGGTCCTTCTGGAATCCAGTGGAAGGCAGACTTTCACTCTCCCCCATCTGTGGAGGCTTGATGTGGCACTTGTCCCCACTGGTACTGGAGCCAAGTCATACGTGCAGTGTTTCAGGCCCGTCCGGGAGAAGCTGACTGTGTTACCACAGGTGCACAGAGCTTAAGGCAGCCCTCCCGACCCCCATACTCACATGCCTCTTCTCTGTCACCCCCGGCCCGGGCGGCAGATGCATACACAGATACTATTTCCTGAACCTCAGCACACCGTTCATAATATAACTTGATTTGTTCGGCAAGTTGCTTCTCAAGGAGGGGATTAAAGATCTACGAGAAGGCAAGAAAATCAAAGGAACAGCCATTGTCATCAAATACGCATTGACTGAGGTCCGGGAGGGTGCGTTCAGGCTGACCGCATCTCCCATCGATGCCACTGGCTGGCTGGCTGGCGCACGTACCCTCCACTCTGGATCTGTGAACCAAGGTTGTTAGTATCAGCTCAAGGCCGTGCCAGTTCTGGCTTCTTTGGGGGACATGTCTCCCTCTGCAGAGCTTCATAAATGTCAGGGTTTCCCAGAGACCAGGCTCTGCCTTCTCCCCACCCCCCAGCCTGTGCCCCCTAGAACATCACATTTCTCTCCACCTCCAGTTCTCACCAAGGGCTGTGGGTTCTACCCAGGCTGCGCCAGCGGCCTGGGACCCCTCCTCTCCTCTCCTGCATGGCAGGCTCCTGCTCATCCTCCAAGAGCTGGATGCAAGTCTGTGTCTTGGGGACAGGCTTCCCCGCCAGCCCTCCCCACCGCGGTCTCCTCCCACGGGCAGAGGCACAGCCCCTGCCTCAGAGCGCCCAGAGCTGTGCTCACAGCAGAATGAAACCACGTCTTGAGTTCTTTTAGGACTTACCAGTCGAAGCTCCAGAAAGGGAGCTTGTCAGGATCAGGCGACTTATCTAAACTCAGTCTGTTTTAAAACACAGGTTTAGACCCAGTAGAGGGTCATAAAATGATGTCAGTGCTTTGTAACCAGTAGTTGGGTAGTGTTTTGCCTTCAAAAAGTGAAATGCAAAATATCAGAGTACAATGAACATAGCGAGGGTATGAACCCTTGGTAAAATTTTTGTTTTAGTTTTGTGTGTGAATATAGGTGCACTCATATGTATGTACTACGAATGATACTAAATCAACTACCTTCAAAAAAATTTTAAAGCTGCTCTCTTAATCCACCTTGCTCACCTTAGTAGTCAGCCCAGAGTCTGTTACATCACAGGCATGCAGTATTTATTGTACAGTGAATAAATAAATTTCCCCTTTTTCATTTTCATAGAGATCTCTCAACAGCAGCTCTGAGATGTACCCAGGGCGGTATGGCTTTCCATTTTCCTAATTAGGATTTTGTCTAGTGAGTCCTGCTTTTTCCAGAACAAATTCCACAGGCAAGGGACCGAGGGAACGCTCCTCTTTCAGGTATCACGTGGGGTTCCTGATGTCTTCCACACTGCCAAGAAGGTAACTGCTCTGAGGGTTCCACAGAGGAAGCCCTTGACCCCGCAGCCCAGCTGAACAGTCCTGGAGGACGGGACAGAGCCTTTGTGGTGGGTTTGGATGCGACAGCCTGGTGCAGGAGACGCCACTGGGGATGCAAAGCCCTCGTCCCTCTGTACAGGCAGAGCCAACACCCCCTGGTCCCCCCGCAAGCCCGTGCCTGTGCTTCCGCAGAGAGCAGCTCGTGGCACCGGGATTTTAATTTGCTGAAGCTTCTCGTCTTCTGATACTTTAAATAATAGCGTGTAAGAGAAGCTTTACCAAATAACTAAGAGTCTCTCCTTTCATTAGCTTAATCACTGGATAGGCAACAGCCTGATAAAAATCTACTCTATAATTAAGCTAGTAGTTATTAAAACAGAGGAAGTAAATGGTTTCCATTTTATGAGTGCTAAATGAACCAAACATTAACAGAAATCTATTATCGAATTGGCTGGGGGGGGGGGCTAATATTAATTATGCTTGAGGTCCGGCTGGGGTAAAGCTTTTGTTTACGCTGGGTCCCATGCTCCTGAATGGCCCACCTATTACCCATGCCCACTACAAACGTCCAGATGCTAGGGCTCACCTGTGCTGGCTGCAGACTGCGGAGGCGATAGTACTTCAGGGGTCCAAAGAACCCTTCGATGCCAGCCACGTACCTGCTCCCTCCAATAATGAAGTACCCAGCTGTGTCATTGTAATGGAAATCCTCACGGAAGCTGGAGAAGAACAGAAAGGACTGAGAGAGCCCTGGACAGGAACCAGGTTATTTAAAGAGACTTTCACTGACCTTCTTTAACTTAACCCAAATTGCCACAAGCCTGTCACTTCAGGTTTCCGCAGACGAGACCAACTGGGGTCAGGAAGGCTTGGGCTATATCCCAACTCTTCTACTTACCAGTCACCTAACCTCTCTGAGACTGTTTGCTTTTATAAAATGATAGTGCCTGATCTATTGGATTGTCAAATCAGGTAAAGATGTAAAGTATCTATCAGAATGCACGACCTGCGGTAGATAGTACGAGCTGACTATTGATATTGGCAATATGGTTTGCAATCAATGGAATTATTTGGAATTGTTGATCTTAATCAGAAATATTTGCTCTGCAAGGGGAAAAAAAAAAACTTGTTGAATAAATAGAAGCTGGTTGTGTGGGAAAGGAAAAGTGCAGACTATTGATGAGCATGGAAGCAAAACTGGGTTAGGAGGAAGAGGTGGTGGCACGGTCAAAGGCTTGGCCAAGGACAAGAAATCAGCACAGGTGATGTGTTACAGGTCCGCCTTGCCCTGAAGGGTCTGAAGCATCAGATAGGAAATGAGGGAAGACACAGGTGGCCTATATAAAGTGTGACAAATTCCTCACAGCGTTGCTTATATTCACCAAAGATTGGGAAACCCCCAGGTGTCCATCACTGGCCCATCCAACCAGGGCGCTTTATTTACAATGCAGCTTACAAAAGGTACAAAAGGACCTGAGAGATCTCCAAATACATGAAGGAAAAAAAAGTGCAGAACACAGTATGGTATGTACCTACAAAAGAGAATAGTTTTTTTTTTTTTTTTTTTTTTTTTTTTTTTGTATTTGCATGAAATCTATACCTATAGACAAGAAACCATTAAAAGTCTATGAGAAGAGGGGATGGGGTATATGAACCGTATTTTCATATCAATTTCAGTTTTTTTGTTTGTTTGTTTTAATGTCTTTAACCCCGGGCATTTATTACCTATTTGAAAATTAAAACAGGAACGATAGGCCGAGGTGTGACCGGAGCATATGTGAAAGTGGGGGTGGGGTGAGAGTCAAGACAGGACAGGCCAAGGAGCACAGAGGGCAGGTGGGGGCACCAGGGAGACAGCAGAATGTCAGGCAGACTGCCAGGAGCCAGGGAGCGGAGGGAGCAGAGGACTGGGCCACAGCGCCAGCTACCCACAGAGCGATCAAGAAGCCAGGCCACCCAGGGTTATTCCAGGACAGGAGACAGTCGGCCTGCCTCCCAGCAAAGAAGCAACTCCTAGCAGGTGCATCTGGCTGTAGAGGAAGCAGGAAGGGTGAAGCAACCGGCGAGCTCCCACGACATCCACTGACAACAGCAGGAGCGAGCTCTCAGAAATTAATTAGCTTTATGCAAACACAACCCAAATGGAAAAGAAGGGCTTCATCTCCTGGCATCTGTCCTTTCGGAATCTTGGCCTCGAAGGGCTGTGAGGAGATGAAGGTCTCTTCCCCCCTTTTTTTTCAGGAGAGAACACAAAGTTATACACTCTGAGACTGGGAATTGACTCTGTTTTCCAAGACCTTGGAAAGACTCGAGTATTCCAACAATTCCCATGAGACCGTACCCGGCACTTGACTGCTGGAAGCAATGTTTCTTGAAGTTTTTCTAAGTAACCTCCACTTCAGCACCTCACCAGCCTACCTGAGGTCCCCACTTCTGTCACACCTGCCAACTGATGCCCACAACAGGCTGGATGCTCCCTAAATAGATGCCAATCTATGGAGCCTTCATGTTTTAAAAATGGGAATAGTAATAATACCTACCTACACGGTTGTTGTGAGGGATAAATGAACTATAGGCTGCATGTCCCTTATCCAAAATACTTGGGAACGAAAATGTTTCAGATTTTGGAGTTTTCTGGATTTTTGGAATATTTGCATAGACTTTACCAGTTATGCATTCTTAACCTGAAAAATCTAAAATCCAAAATGCTCTCAGAGAGGAAAATTTTTGAGCATCTACAGTGTTCAAAAATCCGGTGTGATGCTCAAAAATTTTCAGATTTGAGATCATTTTGGATTTCGGATGTTCAGATTAGGAGGAATTTGCTCAACCTTGAATACTGGAACAAAGCATGTAGAACAGTGTCCGACATATAGCAGGCACCACACTTCCAGCTACGGTTATTACTGTTGACTTTGTCCTCTGCCAGACTTCTTCTCCTTTTGAGCTGCATTCTTAGTAAGAAATGTGGACTCTCAAGCCAGTCAATGGCGACCGTATGGTCCTAATCGTTTACCATTGACTTCAACCTGTAACCCAATAAAACAGGAGTGAGGAGGAAAGAGTGGTTCCCTTTATTAAGACTGAGTTGAATATTTTGGGTAGACTCTGCAAGTAGAGGTTACAAAAAGTTTGGGGAAAGAAGCTAAAGAAATTGAGAGGGGATTGGTTCTCATTATTTCACAACTATCTTTTTTTTTTTTTCTTTTCATTTGGAAGAAACAGGTATTGTCTATGCCAAAAAGAACATAGGGAACTCCAATATGCAGGTCAAAGGAAAGGCCCTATTTAGAAAAATAAGCAAAGGAACACACACTTATTCAGTACTCCCACAGTATCTATGGGGGACACATTCCACAATCCCTAGTAGATGTCTGAAACCTCGGACAGTACTGAAACCTATATATACTATGTTGTTGCTCATACATATATACCTAGGATGAACTTTTATTTATAAATTAGACACTAAAAAGATTACTAATAAATGATAAAATAAGTATAGCAACATATACTTTTGTAATGAAAGTCATGTGAATATGGTCTCTCCTCAAAATATCTTACTACTGTCTTTATAGTACCTACCCTTCTTGTGATGATGTAGAATGATATTTAAAGGAAGCACTTTATGGCTTCTCCTTGGCATTCCTGAATTGCCAATATCACTACTGTTGTGCTTTGGGGCCATTATTAAGGAAAATATGGGTTACTTGAACACAAGCACTTCAATACCTTGACAGTTGATCTGACAATCAAATACTAAGGGACTAACAGTTGGGTAGCATATACAACATGGAAACATGGACAAAGGGGTAATTCGTGTCCTAGGAGGGACAAAGCAGGGTAGTATAGGAGTTCATCATGCAATTCATAATGTATGCAACTTAAAATTTATAAAATATTATTTCTGTAATTTTTCCACTTAATATTTTCTGACTTCAGTTGATTATGGGTAAATGAAACAAATGAAGCAAAATCTTGCATGAGGGGGGCTACTGTATTTTTTTAAACTAACATCTTTATGGCAAGGATCCTTTTATAGATCTTTGCTTTAACTGAGTTTTTCAACTAATAACAAATTACTTGGTCACTGTGGCACTGGACTATAATTCTTAAATTGTCATTATTATCAACCATCAGGAGATCTGTCTAGCTTGGTCTCCATCTGCATCTCTACATCGATGTTTCCACATCTTTCTCCTCTGAAATTCTCAGTGTCTGCACAAAGATTGCAAGAGATTTCTTGTCCTGTGCGTTGTTTGATGGTCATCAATTTCACTCACATAACAGCTGAGCTAGACTGTTCCAAAGCCCAAACCGGTCTCTTTCAAAAACCTCAGACATGCTGGCAAACTATCCTTAGTCTTATCTGGACAGTGAGTGCCCTGGTTTATTACTGCGGAGCACCAGTGAGTGGCCTGAAAGAACTGCCGACATTGTCAGATGGGCCTGACCCAGAGGCAGGAAAGAGACGGGCTGGAGGGTTCTTGGGTGAGGGACCGTGGAGCATGGAAGTAGCTGCCCCTCACCCCTGAGAGTGACTCTCACCTGAAGCATCGCTTCCCGAGCACCCTGTCTAAACTCTGACTCTCTCGTTCTCCTCTCAGCTAGCCCCATTTGTTTCCTTCCACCATACTTGTACTTTTAAATTAGTTTGTGAACTTATTTATTTAACCTCGCTCTCCCCTGCTAGATTTCCTTTCGCTCCCTGAAGGCAGGGACGCTGTTCTTTGTGCTTATTGTTGCATTTCCAGAATGGAGTGCTGTCACTCATGGCCCTCATCTGTGCACATAGTCTTCCTACACCACCTTCATGGGACAACAGCCAGCACTCTTTACATCACAAGGACAAACAGGAGGGCTAAAGGCCTTCCTCAGAACGCCTGTGGGCAGGAAGCCTGAGAGATCTCATCTCCTGTCCATGGCCTGGCCAACCCAGCAAGGACAAGATTCCCAACCTAAAACCAGAGGAACCCCAGGAGAGACGTGCATATCCTGGGGCCTGCTCCACCCCAGCTCTTCTGGACACCCGGAGGTAGAGGTGTAGCCTGCTCGGGTCCAGGCGCCGCTAGTATTACCAGGTAAGGATCTGTTCGATGCTTTAACTGGGATGTTGACCCGGGTGCACCGGAAACCAGTCCTGATCCCTGAAATCTTTCATGATCAGATTGGCCCTTTACTTAAAATTTTGGTATCTGGTCCGTTATGGCTTCTTTGCTTTCATTTTGGTTTTTTTTAAAATATTGTCTTAAAATGTTGTTTTACCACGATAATTGTCGAGTGACCCTCCTCAAATTCATGTGTTGAAGTCTGAAGTCCTGTACCTTACTTGGCAATAGGGTCACTGCAGATGCAGTTAGTTCAGATGAGGTCATGCTGGACTCGGGTGGCCCCTGGTCCACAGGACTCGTAGCTACTGAACGGGGACATTGGGACATAGACATGCAAAAGCCGAGAGGCTGGAAGCTGGGGGAGTGGTCTAGGGCAGACTGCTCCCCCGCACCTTTGGAGGGGATGTGGCCTGCTGCGCCTGTGATCTTGGACCTCCAGCCTCCACGGCTGAGAAGCTAAAGCTCTGCTGGAAAAGCTGCTCCATCTGCACTGGGTTCCGACAGCCTGGTGCTGAGCGCTGGGGGACCCCCTACCACTCTGCGCCCCAGGCTCACCCCTCACTGACGTCACCCTGGCCCAGCCCGGATCACACCACAGTCTGTCCATGAGTCACCCACGGCCACCTCCACATTCCTGGGATCTGGGAAGCTCTTCCACAGAAAATGAAAAGGAGCCTGTGAAGTTCAGGCAGTTTCCTAAAGTTGGAGTAGGTGACAGGGGAAAAGAAGGAGGCTGGTGTTTTAGACTTCACACCCTGAAAGAGAACCCCTGAACTTCTAGAATCTTCTTCACAGACCATCGCGCTAGAAGAGATTTCCAAAGGAGCTACAGAACCTCAGTTTCTCCAGAGAGTACTCTGTCATCCTGTCTATTCTTGCACTTACCTAGAAGACCCACCGCCATTTAGAGTAACAAAAACAAACAAACAAACAAAAAAAAACCCTGCCAGCTGTTGACTGCTTTCTGCTGACCCAAACCCACTGTGGTGTGCTAAGACTTCCGCCCTGTTCTTCACCTCGCCCTCTATGCTTTTCTGCAGCTATCAAGTTCCTCTCAGACCCCCGTTTGCAGGCAAAGGTATAAGTCTCCTTTAGCCTTTCTATAAAACTCTAATCCTTTAATCCAGCCATGAAAATAAGAATTGTCCTAGGAGCTCAGAGTCTAAAGGAACAAGTTCGACTTCAATCTAAACAGGAATGGTTTGAAAAAGAGTGTTCCCATCTCTACCTCTCTCTGCTTTCACTTCTTTAATATCAGTTTCCAAGAGAATTTGGGCTGTGAGGGGTTCGGAACCAGGAGCCTGGCTGCAGAGGGATCCTCTGTGTGCACTAGAGCTATACAGCATTTCCCTGGTTGTCCTGACACATTTTTCAAAATTATATATTACAAAACTGGTAATTTTTACTTCTGATCTTTACGCTTATTCTTAAACATTGAATCATACATATATTCTGTAGCTTTGATGGGGTATCCCAAATTCCTATTGAGGTTTGCCTTGCTCTGACACTAAAAAACCTACTATTATATGCAGATATAGAGGCAAATTAAAAAATCATGAAACACAAAGCAAAGGACTGAGTTCTCGGTTTCTGTGATTCTTGCAGAGAATGGTTACATAAGGATGAAAAGTTACACCAATATCAATAGTTGCATACATTTCAAATCTCGATTATGAACATAAATATGAGGACTGCCTGCTTTTATGTTTTATACCAAGCCAACGTCACCAACCATGCTCAATAAGCAACAATAGTACTTTGATTTATTATTATTTTTTTCAGAATCCTTCATAGGAGATAATTTTCAGAGAAAATGAATTATGAAGTGCCGTGAAAGGAAGAATTTACAATGAGATCTGGAAAGAGGACTAGTTTCTCTTGCTTAGAAAAAAAAAATTAAAAAATAAAAGGTTGCAGGGAAATGAGGAGAGTTTGTGCCTGAGTAAAGAATAAAAGAAGTACAAAGGCCGGCTACAAGGCAGAGGAGTCCATGCTTGGAAGCTGAATGGGGGGAACAGCCCTAGGGTCAAGCCCTGGGGTATAAAGATTCCTTAACCCTCACACAGCCGGATTTTGAATAAAGGGAAAAATTGCACTTACCTAATTGTCTGATTATGGTGAGCTGTTAACTCAGGTCCAATGCTGGTGGTCACTACTATCTGCATTGAGAGAGAGAGAGAGAGAGAGAGAGAGAGAGAGAGAAGGATCAGTCATGCCTCAACACCCCACAGTACCAACACACTCCTTGGCATAAATTCCTCATAGAATGTGCTGAACAGTCTTTGACCTGATGGATTCCTGCAAAAATAAACAGTTTACTAGTCTTGTACAGGTTTTACGACTTGGTAAATTCAGCTTTCCCAAATGACTTGATGTGGTTAAAAATATCATCCACGATGCGGTTTCCGCCACTGGATCATTCAGATGCTTCCAGACTCCAAGACAAAGGTTCATTTAATGTGTTTGTGTATGTGAGCTTGTTGCATGGAAAGACAAAGAAACATGTTCGGCAAAACAAGGAGCTTTTGGAACTTCGCTCTGACTTGGTGAGAGCCTTAGGGGAGAAGCAAGGTGGGTGCTGTGTTCTTCCTGCCCGGCTCTTCCTCCTCCCTTTCCCTGGGCACCGGGGATCAGCACTCAGGGATAAGCACTCTCGTTCCAGTGGGGACAGGGCTTTGTCATGGACGCTGTGAGCTGTCTCACGTGGTTCTTCTTGTGTGTTAGACTACACAGGGAGCCCCTGGACCCAGGGAACACTTTTATTCCCTTAATGTTCCACAGAAAGTGTTTAGCAGATTTGAGCTGGCCTCTCTGGGTTCTCAAGACGTGGACACCATTGTCGCCGCCTGAAGCGATGGCCGCTTGGAGCAGCAAAGCCGCGGGAATAAGTTCAGAGGCAGACTGGAAACAAACAGGATCTTTATTCTGTCAGTTTCTCTCTCTGGCTCTAACAACTCTAACACGTACCACACACCAGCAAACAACCAACAACCAAAATGGCCCTGACCTGCTCCGCTTTCGGCCCAAGTCTCTCGAGATCCAGGGCCAAGTCTCGTGAGACTATGGAAGGCGGCAATGTCCAAAACTCCATGGCCCGAAGTCAACCGCAATCAATAGCCATCTCCCCAAACAGGGCTCCTACACACCACACGGTGTCTACTGAAGACAAACTCACTTAAAACCAACTCGGGCCGGGCCTGGTAGCACACGCCTGTAATCCCAACACTTGGGAGGCTGAGGTAGGAGGATCGCAAGTTCAAAGCCAGCTTCAGCAATGGTGAGGCACTTAGCAACTCAGTGAGATGCTGTCTCTAATAAAATACAAAAAGGGCTGGGGATGTGGCCCAGTGGTTGAGTACCCCTGAGTTCAATCCTTGGTACAAAAAAAAAAAAAAAACAAACCAACTCAGCCAAACGTGGGGTTCAGAAAAGAAAACAACTCAAACCAGTCGTTTCCCTAGACCAACCATTTCCTGCAGGTGACTTGTCCATTTGGTCAAAAGTAGTGAGCATGACAGTCCCAACCCAAAGGGGGACTTTGTGTGGGAATCATCAAATATTATTTGGTCCTATATGTATCAGGGAGGGCAAATGGGATAGAAAGACAGAAAAATGGGCAAAAGTCTACAGACACTGAAAACAACCTTTTTTTTTTTTTTTTTTTTTTTTTTTTTAAATCTTTTCACCTTTCTGGCCCTCCTAAGTCTTCTCTCCTGCCTTGCCCATCATGCCTTGTGCCATTAAATTTGTGTCTTTAAATAAAGAACATATTATTCTTATGCTGCTTGAAAATGTTCCATGACACCTCCCTGCCCCATTGCAAGTTAAAGTCCAAATTCTCTGATATTCAAGATTCTGCACATTTTAACCTCAAAGACTTTTCCCCTCCTTCTATTAGTTTTCTATAGTCGGCAAATTTCTACTCCAGTTGCTATGGTTTGAATGTGTGCCTCAAAAGTTCATGTACCAGAAATTTAATCCCCAAATTCCTATGTCGATGATATTTGGAGGTAAGCCTTAGAGAGGTGATTAGCATGAGGAGTCGTGAGGGTGGGTCCCCCATGATGGAATTAGTGGCCCTAAAAGAAGGGGACCAAAGAACCAAGCTAGCTTGCTGTCACTTTCTGGCTATGAGATGCCCTCGCTGTGTTATTACTCAGCAAGAAAGCCCTCACCAGATGCCAACAACTTGATATTGGACTTGGCAGCCTCCAGAACTGTGATAAATAAACTTCTTTCCTTTTCTTTTCTTTTTTTCTTTACCCCATCTCAGGTAATCTGTTGTAGCAACACAAAACAGACTAAGACCCCAAACACGTTTATCTCTTAGCTCCAACAATATGCTAAAATGTTCCCTCCTCTCTTTTCTGTCTACATTCTGCCCATGCATAAAAGCTTTCTTCGGGAAGCCTGCCTTGAGCATCCCAGTATGAAACACTGTCTCCCTTCTGGAAATCAATCTGAGTCATTTGGCAATTAAGCTTGCCTTCTGACTTTTCCTCACGTGCTTCATGTTACTTCCATAAATAGTCTATAAGCAACTGCAGCCTGGTGCCTTACATACAGGAGGTGCAAAATAAGATCTATGTATCTGCTCTGATGTTTGATGCCTGTCTCAGTGACACATGGCACGGAGCTGACCTTCTCCTTGGCAGAAAGCAGCAGCCACGCCACAATACCATCATAAGCCTCCTGCACAGGGAGCGAAGACGTGGGCCACAGCTATGTCACCTCACATTTCTAAGGAAACAAACAAATATACAAAAGCTCCCAGCTAACATTTTGCAGAGTCTTCTCAGGGAGGCAGCAAGAACTGACCTGATTTATTTTCTCTTCAGAAAAAGGAAATGTGATCAACCTAAACACCCAGGGAAGACGGTGTATCATCTAAGGCACGAGACAACAGAACGCCTCTTCCAGTTTTGTTACAGGAAAATCACAAATCAATAAGAAAAGCTGATGAGAAAATCAAGGAACCAGAAAAAAGGTACCACCCTGGCATCTTGTGTATGGAGCAGTGGAATTGTCTTCAATTATAACAGATTTGCCATAATCCATAAAAGCTGTATTATGAGAGGGTGAAATGGTTACGTGCAATGTTTTATGTGCAAAGTAGATAAAGACCCTCCATCCCACCAGAATTATCACTTATGTTTGTTGGTTATTATGAGTGTGTTTAATGCCAAACATAAGCAATTGTTTCAACTGCCAAGAACGGTCAAACCATATCTTAGCTGAATCAGCCAATAAATTTCCTTGTTTGGAAAAAAAAAAAAAAAAGTTGTAGAATCTGATAACACAGCATGAACATGGCCGATGCTGTTTTAACATTTATCTCCACAAAGCCCATCTCCCTGGGGGAAGAGGACGGAATTGCTCAGATAATTGTGGCTGTAGAGCTGGCGATATTATTTACTCATTCACAATATAGTCGAAAGAAGCACTTTAAAAGTTAATTAAATGGGATGAGATTCTTATGATTTAAAATTGCATCTATAAAAGTTTGATTTAGCAAGTGCATAGTTGCAAAGAGTCTATCGTTTAGCACAAATTTGCTTACAGATTTGGTTGCTTTCTGGCATTCTACCAAACCTTGACTTGGAGTGAAAATGCTGATGGGATTCATGGTAAAGCCTCTACCCTCATACCTGGCCTCCATTGAAAGAGACATCCAGCCGAAACCACTCCCTCAGAGGTAGGGTGAATTTAGTTTTTACAGCAAGGTCTTCTCCTTTGACAAGATGCATTTGAATATGCAAATGACCTAAGAGGAAAATTAAAACTCATGAAAACGACCCAAAAAATACCTAGGAGTGAATGACAAAGATGTACCCTTTTCAACAACAGTCCTAAGAAGCTACAACTAAATCCCCTTCCTTTTTTCTTTAAACAAAAATAAAGCAAAACCAAACCAAAAAAAAAAAAAAAAAAAAAAAAAAAAAACACACACATGCATTTGTAAATGCATTTTGTTTTCAATAAATGAGACATTTGTTTCAAGCTTCTAGGAAGAAGAAATTTAAAGTTTGCATTTGGTTACCCTGTGGCCTTTCTTGTGTAAACAGTGCCAGGTATCTGTTTCTTCCAAATGAAAATAAAATAAGACACTTGTAAAAACTATCTGAGCCCAACACCCATCCAGACTTCAATTTATTTTCCCAACTGTTTCTAGCCATCTTAATTCCCCCACCCATTTTTAGTAACCTCTCTTTACCGAGTCTACCCAAAATAATCAACTTGTTTTTGTAGAAAGAACAGAATTACATATTTAAGTAAATGGCATCACGACAAGGCCCGTACAATTGTCATCACCTGGTCTGAGAACAAGCACATCTCCCACTTGTTGAGCAAACACTCGGACAATATCGTCCTTATTCTAGACAAACATATCTGCCAATAGACAGAACGTAAGAAAATTATGATATCACTTTAAAGTTTCTGCTTTCTACTTACCGTCTTCAGTAAGAAACACAGAAGGTGTGCCGTACATCTCATTAGAATCAACAAAATACAGAATCCCACAGAGATTGGCCTTGCAATAATGGAGTAAATAAAGCCACATTGAAACAGTAAACCTAAAGGAGAGGGAAAAAATTGTGCAGATTGATGTCATCCAAGAACAGGTAATTATAGTTAACAATGACCGAGTAAATTGCTTTCTTTCCAATGAAGGGATGGATTCGCTTTAGTGTTCATCATGGGAGATCAGCTCGCAAAGCCCGAGTTTTGAGACAAAGGAGGTAGTTATAGTAACTGCGGAGACAGGAGTTAAGCCTCATTGTACAAAACCACAGACAGTGTACCTCGCACCGAAACCGGATTCAGTGCCTCTAAGATGAGAATCTGACATGCCTGCCGCTTGGATTCTTGATTACAGCTTATAAAGTCAGACGAGGAACAAAAATATGGATTTTAATAAGAGGTGATTTGATAAGAAGCTATTCTAATACCTATGATTAAAAGAAAAAAAAACATAATTAGGGCTTTTTGAGCAATTTTGCTTCTTTCAAAGATAAAAGCCCCAAGGTAGCAAAACATACTAATCTGTAAATGGCATCACCACAGGGTAACTGGGACACACATAGACTACCTTAATGATCACATTAGGCTGCTCCGAGACCCGGTTCTGGCTAACCAATATGAAACAACTAATCTAATTATTCCGTTCCTGGACTGAGGCTACTTAGGTGAGAAAATATTGTACAAATATTGTGCATCTGCAATTTGTGGAGTGAAGATGATGTAACAGTAGCCAACTTAACTAGGGCACATTCAGCTAAATGCGTGATCCATCAATCATTCAGAAAATATTTGCTGGACACCTGTCTATGCCACGCATTGTACCGGAGGCTAGCAGTTCCAAGAGGAGGAGCTGGCAGTAAGTGCATTTCACATGTGAAACCCGACTCAAGGTCACACAAATGCACCAGGTTCTCCTCCCTTACCCCCCTACCCAATTCACAGTGTGGGTTAAAGTGGCAGAAGCCCCAAGTTCTTAACCATATCCAAACAATCCTTTAGAATATTCTGGGCTTTATAATCTGGCCTCAAAATCAGTGGCATGATATGCAAACAGATGGTGTCACGAAGCTCCCTCCTGACCCACCCAGCTAGCAAGCTCATGAAGATAAGTTATTACAAGGAAGCTTAGCAAGAGCATACACTTGGTAAAGCGACTCAAGATCTTTCTTCAGCCAGCAGCATGGGAAGAATTAAATCACTCTGCTAAATCCATCTGATCTGGGGAGAACCAGGAACCATTTTCAGCATCTTCAATTCAGCAAAAGGAAAAAAATACATATGTGTGGATTTTGCTGAAATTGATGGAGGATACGAAAACTGTGAGATTGCTAGCAGCTTACCCAACCTTCCAAGAAAGAACAGGCAAAGCCCCGGCTGCATCTGCGTGGCCTTGGGCTCCAGCACCTCGTCACTTACTTACTCCCACCATTCCTGGGCCTGTATACAAAGACTAAGGCAAATGGGGGGCTCCTAGGTGCAAGAGTAATGCGAGCTTATTTTCAGGTCCACAAATCTGTCTAGGCCCGGTAGATCCCAACATCTGTGGATCTAAGCTTCCAAGAACCTGCCCTGCTCCGCAGATAAAAACCCACCACAAGACCAGCCCCTGCGCGCCCACCCTTATACAGGGTAAAAAACCCACCACGAGACCAGCCCCTGCGCGCCCACCCTTACACAGGGTAATCGGTCCGCTGGCGTCGGGCAGCCTCCAGCTCTCGGTTCCGGAACCTCAGGAGCTTCTTCACAATGCCCGTGTTTTCGCCACTGGAGGCATAGAGATAGCCAAGGGGGGCCACCACATCTGCAAACAGCAAAACAGCCACCTTCCGGTTATCTCCGGGAAAGCCATCCTGCCCAGCCATGCTCTTCCTGGCGCCCTCCAACCAAACATTGAAAGGCGATAACTGAAAACTAGGAGCAAACATGCATGAACACTGGACGCCTGCCGGGTGCAGTACTGAGCACCTGACCGAAACTGTCTCCCTCAGTCCTCAATCACAACCCTGCGAAGCTGGTTCCATCCTTAGGCCCACTCTACAGATGGGAAGCCCAAGGCTAAGTTCACAAAGTTCAGAAGTGGTAGAGCCAAACGGCAGGTTTCGAACTCAGGCTTTTATGTTCTTAACCCTTTTACGTGCTACCCTCTTCAGGCCAGGGAAAGCATTTTGAAATTGTTTTTGTGTTATAATGAGAAAGATTCCATAGCGCTCGTGATGGTGCAGACACTGAAGCATGTTTTCATGCACTAAATCCTCATTATTACGCCCAGTCTACAGATGGGGAAATAGAGGCACAGTTGCCAAAATGGTAACTAACTGTTAGAGAATGTCAGGCAACGCACTGGGCATGGTGTGGGGATGATTGCATTGGGTCTCACAACTAACTGTGAGGTGAGTCCATTTACTCTCCCCATGCCACAGACGGAGGCCTAGAGAAGGTTAAATAACAAGAGGTGGAGTTGGGATTCCACTCAAGCAATTTGGTTTCAGAATTCGTGTTCTTTAAACTGCACTTTTATTTGTTGTTGCTTTGTTTATTTTGTCTTAGACTTTCCACATACACTCAACACATTATCCTACACAAAAATCACCAACCACTCCCCGTAAAAGTGGGTGTGAAAAAAAAAAAAAAAAAACTTTATTTCACAAACGTGGGAGACTTCTTCTCTGTGGTTCTAGAAAATAAGGATGTCCATAACACATCTTGAAGGGGAAAATGAGTTTCAGTTCTATATTTAATATCCACTGCTTTAAAGAGGCTAAGTATAAATTTCCTGTTTTCCATACTTCCCCCACCAAAGAAAAGAGAATTCCCTTAACTCAACCTAGGAAGGATGCTTTTCTCTTTCTAAAATGCTCCTTCGTTGAAACACCCCTGATTCGATGGTGGAAACATTGTGTGCTCCTGGGTTTCTTGGGGAGAGAAGAACTGGCTTCTTTGAGAGTCATCAAAGATCAACATTGGCACAAATTTTGGGGGCCTCAGTCTGGAGTGCTGGACATTCAAGCACTTATCATTGCCCAACAGGAAACACAAAATTTCACTAAGTAGGGAGGTACTTTTGGTTTAATATAATTTGGAAACCTTAAGAGCAGCATTTGGACTCTCAGGCCCTTGTGTACAAATTTAATGGGATGAAATAAGCCAATTTCCCCCAGTGTCCATAAATCTACCCAGAGACACATTTGGAAACCCAAAATGATGGACATAGTTCCAACAGAAAAGTGAAGCCTTTTAATTTTCTTGTTTTAAACTTGAGCTCAATATGGTAACATTGAACTGGCTGGTCTGTTATGGGGATTGGAAATGGAAATATTGCAAAGGTGTCTTTGAAATCTGAGGGGAAAAAAATTCACCAACGAGGTTGATGTGAGCTCAACCTTGGTTTGTTCTCACTGTGTTGAGTGGAACAGAAGAGATCAGATGGCCACCTTAGACCCCAGGAAGGCTTCTGCTGGTGACTGCTGTTATCTACCACATAGTCAGAATATTTATCCAAGCAAGTGAGGTTCAGTTCTTCCCAACTTCACACTAGTAAAGATGAACTTGGTGAAGGAGGTTTCCAAAGTGTAAGGAGTTGGAAGCAAATACTGGCGAGCCCCTCCCTCATCCACGGATCCAGCCTGAAGGGTCAAACAGGAGCACTAGAGACACGGACTATGGAGGGGGAAATCTCAACCTCAGAGACCTGAAATAGTTTTTATAAAAACATATGCTGTTTGTACCCAGGAAAACCAAAGTAATGGTCATTTTCTTGTAAAGTCTTGGATGGTTCTGCAGTTGGAGCCCTGCGATAATTCTCCCTCAGCTTGATGCTGTCTTTCATTATAATCAGAAGCAAGGAACAAGAATGAATTTGGGAGCAGGGAGGACTTTAGAATTCATTTATCCCAGGAAAACATATAGACTTATTGTCTAATCACTGACTGTAGCTGCTTGGAGGGTCGAACAGATGCTCTTTAACTTAGGATGTCAATAAATATCAACAGCAAAAAATGCATTTCCTGGACTAAGTAAGGCTCAGAACACTTACATTAGCCTACAGTAGGGCAAAATTATCTAACACAAAGCCCGTTTTGTAATAAACTGTTGAATATCTCATGTGACTTATTGGATACTGTAGAGAAAGTGAGAGGCAGAATGGTCCTGAGGGTATGCTTTTCAATTGTTGTAGAGTCAAAAGCTCCTAAATGGAACAATCATAAATCGGAGGCTATCTGTGATTGATTAGTGATGTCTTCACAGCATCAGAAAGGGAGCACCAGCCCCAGTGCCATCTACCATTGAAGAATTTACAGGTCGAAAAACTTAAAGAAAGAGATTTAATGGCTTTTTTTTTTTTTTTTTTTTTCCTTTAGTGTGTCCCATGAGAGCAGGGACCTTACTTTGTTCACTGTTTCATTCCCATAGTCCAGAACAGTGCTCAACATTTGATGGGGACTCCATAAATATTTGGTGGATGAATGAACAAATCTAACTGTGACCTTGTCAGGGTTCAAGCAGGTTTTCTTTCCCTCAACACTTCCCATAATTCCATCGTGTTCACCATGCTGCTTGAGCCATATAATGATCCCTCTCCTAAATCCTTCTCCCAAATCCATGTCTTTGATTTTTCTTGCATGAGGAGGTGGGGGGTGAGGGGAGTTGTTAAGACATAAACATAAAAATAAAAATGCCAGGAAAACAACACATTTTGAACTCTTCCCCATGATTGTTTTCCTTGTCTTAGTTCCTCAAATTTTGGAGCAGGTGAAGACCCTGGATGTTCTATGGTGCGAAGCCCTTCCTTCTTTTGGAGATGAGAACAATGTCCCAGTCTTATTGACGGCTGCATAGGTAACAAGAGGCCTGGCTGTGGCTCACGCCTGGCCTCCCCACGACAGACCAATGGTCTTTTTATTAACCACGCTGCACTCGTTGCACCCCAGAGAAGGGTGGCTGACGCCCAGCTCGCCTGCCCCTCCCCGCGTGCAGACTGGCTGCACTGAGACTTTTCCTTAAGGCTTCAACAAGCACCGCTGCCCTCAACCCCCAAGGCCCCACCTTCAGGTTAGAGCCCAGCTCCGTGGGGCCTCCAGTGCCCTTGCTGCAGCACCAAGGCCAGCGCCCCAGGAGGCAGACTGGGCCCCTACTCTTTACTGGCTGGTAAATGCTTCGAATCTCAGCCCTGGATAGGGTGGTCTTGGGGGGATCATGTAGCCCACTCCCTAGTGCAGCAGAGGGGAGGTCCTGTCTCCGTGGAGCGAAGCCCTTCCCAGGACGTCTACACCACAAGGCTACCACTGACTCCGCAGCCCGCAAGCCACTGAGAAGTGAGCCGGGCCCCTCTGCCAGCAATCACTGAGACTAAAACTGTCTGCGAGGGACCTGGGGAAAAGACAGTACGATTTTTCAGCCTAAGAAGTAATCCAGAGCACAGGTAACTCAATAACACTTCCCAAACACAGGACACACAGAGGCAGGCTGGGCAGGTGTTTTGTTTTCCTTAAAGCCAAAAGAATGAAAAAGCTTTTTTTTTTTTTTTTTTTTTTTAAACAGAGATGATTTAAGTCAGAACTTTGCCCAAAGAGGATACTGGGCTGTGAAGTGGTTACTTTGGAAGTCTGTGGAATATTCATTACCAGGAGTCTTTGAAAACGAAATAAATTCCGCTTCCAGTAATTTATCCCCAAACATGCTGAGATGCGTGCACAGAGATACATGCACAAAGATGTGCAGTAAAGGCTGGCTGTTAAAAGCAGAAGATTAAAAATGACCTGCATGACCATCAACAGAAGGTGGGTTAAATAAGCTGTGCATGCTTAGCATCTGTTGAAAAGAATGGGGCCATGCAACATGATCTGAGGCAGACAACCCTGCAAGTGCACGGCAGAGGTTCCAGATCCTCTCTTGTGCATGAAGACAGGGGGTTAAACTTACTGCTTCTATGTGCAGAGAATATTTCTGGAAGGAGACAAGAAACTGTTGTACTGAGTTTGCTTCTGGGAAAAGGACCAGGAGACTGGGGGATGGGGGTGGAACTTCTTTTTCCCTCTAAACCTTTTACACGATTTGAATTTTTTTACCTGGTACGTGTATTACTTTTGCAGCTCAGAAAGAACAGAACAAAAGCTCTGAACATTCCCACATGGGCAAGCAGAAGGCACCGACTGAATCTGAGGCCTCCCTACCCTGGGCCTCCGAGGCTGCTGGGCTCAGCCCCATCAGCTGCAGAGACAGCGTCCAGTGGGTGAAGGAAAAGGATGATTCACATCGATAAAAATTCAACTTTATAAAAAGTATTCCTTCTAATTTAGAACCTGGGTTAGGACTGTATTAGCATATTTCAGAGAGGCGGCATAGCAAAGCGGGAAGAATCAAGAAGTTTAGGCCCTAGTTAAATAAACTCCTTTCCCCTTCATAGACCAGAGGATGAGAATAATACCGTCTTTCCCATGGGACCAGTATGAGAAGTCATTGAGACAATGTGCATGGGAAGAGTGTTTTGAAAATTGTAAAGGGTGATGCAGATGCTAGGCAGTAATTAGTGTTATTACTGAAAAATTCAGAATACCATGATTAACTGGGAAAAAAAAAAAACTAGGCCTGTGGTGGTGTTTTTTTTTTTTTTTTTGAAAGTACCAAATATATAGCTTATAATTAGAAAAAGTATCATCACATCATTGAGTTGAATAGTCCTGCTGCACAAACCGGTTTTTTTTTTTCTTTTTTTCCCCACACAGGCAAGTCAAACCTGGCTCCAACATTTGATTCGACTTTCAATCATTTTGTTGTAATGGAGTTTTGTTATAAGAAATCATACTTCCAATCTACTGAAAATGAAGACGGGAATAATTTTTAGGGAAAGGAAAAGAGGATAGGAAAGAAGGAAAGCGACACGTTCTCCAAGAGTTGCTTAACTAAGAGGGAAGATCAGAGAAATATTCATAAAGGTCGACAGACACTAGGGCAGAATGTTTAATAGCCATTGGCATGGTGTTTGAGAACATTCGAAATGGGCTCCTAACCTCAACTGCCTGTTTGATTTCCTGAAATTACACCTCCAAGTACACACACATACCACGCACGTTCCTGGTCCCCATTTCCACCCTGTGGTGGACACTGGCGTTTAACCGAAACGCAGACTCAGGTTCAACACTACACTCTGGGCAGACACTCCCCATCACCCGGGAGCCTTCACACAGGTCAAGGGATTCGAGCGTGTGATAAAACCTCGGGGGCTGCATCTCCTCTGTGTCCTCCTGCTCTCGCCTCTACTTGGGTGTCCCCCCACATTCCTTTTCTAATTGAAAATTCTGTTCATCACATTGCGGAAGATGTAGGGGGGGGTGGAAGCTCACTCTTCCATTGCCTGGTGGGCCTGCAAATTGGTGCGACCACTCTGGAAAGCAGGATGGAGATTTCCTCCGAAAACTTGGAATAGAACCACCATCTGACCCAGCTATCCCACTCCTGGGCATAGACCCAAAGGACTTAAAATCAGCATACTACAGTGACAGGCCACATCAATGTTTACAGCGGTTCAATTCACAACAGTTAAGCTATGGAACCAATCCAGGTGCCCCTCAACAGATGAATGGAAAAATAAAATGTGATACACACACACACACACACACACACACACACACACACACACACACGCACAGTGGAATATTGCTCGGCTGACTGTCTCTCTGATATGTGGATACTAACACACAATAATGGGGAATAGAAGTTCACTGGATTAGACAAAGGGGAATGAAGAGAAGGGAGGGGCATGGGAATAGAAGACCATAGAAAGACTCAGCCATCACTTTCCCATATTCATATATGAATACGCGGCCAGTGTAACTCCACATCACGTACAACCACAAGAATGGGAAGTTATACTCCATGTATGATGATATGTCAAAATACACTCTACTGCCATGTATATCTAAAAAGAACAAATAAAAAAATTTAAAAAAAGAAAATTCTGCTCATCCTTCAAGTCTCTGTTCAGATATCACCTCTTCCACGAGGAAGCTTAGCACAGGGCTATCTCAGTAATGTCTTTCCATGCTTAGTAGCTTTAAACAAACAAATAAACAGCTCCCTGCCCCCACCCCCATGCAGCAGCAAACCTTAATGGTTACATGTGGGGTTTGGGAATCAAATTCTCCAGGTTTTAAATATCACCTCCCTCATTAATAGCTCTGTGACCTGAGACAAGTTACTCTACCTCTCTGAGTCAGTTTCCTCCTCTGTAAATATGACAGTAGAGTATTGGGAAGATGCAGTTGGATGCACAGAGCACTGCACACCAAGCCTGGCACATATGAGTTCTCATCTCAGACGGAGGCCGTGACTGTGGGAGCTGCTCACGTCCCACCCCACCACCTTAGAGAGGGACCGCGTCTCCAACCTTGAGCCTCCAGACTTCAGTGAAGAAACAGGAACATAGTAGGTGCTCGATCTTTTTCCCACTGAATTGACTATGATATCATGTGAGAGCTATCAACAGAGGGAGTCCAGAGGTTCATTGCCGATGGTGGAAATCTATATATGTAATTTTATTTTATTTTCAGGGCAGGGGCGGGAAAAGGTGGAAATCTGAGTTGGATTGCAGTATGAGCATGATTTTGCCCATTAGACATGGACGGAGCAGCGGGCAGTGGAGGGAGGTTGGTTTGTGGGTCTGGGTTGGCTGGGAATTTCAGGAAGGCTTTGGCAAAGGCGCAGCAGGGGAACCGCAGACTGCATCTCCTGGGGCCGCTCGAGCTTACCTGGGGTTGCAGGTGGGTTTCGAAGGGGAGTGTGTGAGCAGGGCCACAGCCTTAACCTGCACCGCCCACAAGGCTTCCACCTGGGCACCGCGGTGCCTGTGCAGGGGCCCGCGGGGAGGGCATGCAGCCACTCCCCGCACTCCCGGAGGCCACACAGCTGTGTGAGGGTCTCAGCCTGTCGTCGCAGTGTGGTGTTCACAGATAAGCACGAGACGCAGGGACTAGGGGCATCACTCACTCAGTGGACGGCTGTGGCACCATGCCAGGCACCATGCCAAGCATCAGGACCAAGCAAGCAAAGACCCTCACCTCTTGGAGCTTCAGGTCTAGTGTGGGAGGCAGTCCGCAGGCAAATCAGCAATTAAGTGGATTAAATCACAAGGCGCAGGAGGGAAGGGCTAGGAGGGGAACTAAAGGCGGGTAATGAGGGAGCGGCCACCAGGTGGTCGGGAGGATGGCATCGAGCAGAGGTCTGCATGAGGTGGGGCAGCAGGCCACACAGTGACGCGGGAGAAGAGCAGTTTCCCTGGAGGAAACAGTCAGCCTAAAGTCCCAAGGTGGGACTCGAACTTGGTCTGTCTAAGAAGTGAGCAGGTGGGTGTGGCCCGAACAGGTGTGCAGGAGAGGAAGCTGGGGGTGGGGGGAGACAGACCCCGCAGGCCAGAGTGAGGGAGGCTGGGTGATGCTAACTGCAAGCAGGCTGGCCGCTGCAAGGCCAAGGGCAGAGCCCAGATCCCTCTCAGGCAGGCGGTGTCCAGAGTCCAGCTGGTGGTGATTTCAACCAGGGCCACAGCAGTATACATGGTGACGAGGGCCTGGACATGTTGGACCTGTGACACACATAGGCTGAGGCTAAAGCCAGACGACACTGGCGGATTCTCACCTTAGGGCGTGACAGGAAGAGAAGTCCGGGGTCTGAGTCACCAGCCTGCATGGCTGGTTCTTCTGTCTGTGGAGTTTACGCATGAGTCAGGCACACAGGTGACTTGCTGGGACCGCAGATAATGCCCATCCCTCCCTCAAGGAAATGGACAACAATGGTGGAGCCCAAGGTGTGGCCTGCTAACCACCTATGGCCCACGTGCCTGCAGGCAGGAACGGGGACACTGAAGGACACCTGGCTGGGCCTTTGCACCCACACTCTGCAAGGCTGCCGGCTCCTGATCAGGGTCAGATTTACTCAGCAGCCCAGATGGAACTCTGCCCCATCAAAACCCTGACCAACAGCCTGGCCAGAGCCCGGCCCCGGAGACGATGGGCCACAGGGTGGCTCTGGCCACACAGCCCTCCTCCCGGAAACTGAAATCAAGGAAGTGATTCAATGCAGAGGCAGGACCATCCTAGGACACAAGGTGCTGGACACACAGTCCACTCCCCATACGCCCTGGCAGTGGGCACTGCAGTGGTGCCAGGCACAACAGGTACCCCGAGGCTCAGCTCTGCTGTCTTATGTTGTCACTTGACTCTATTCATGGAGAGTGGCATAGAGAAGCCCCTGCTAAGAACAAGCCAGAGGCCAGACCCCTGCTGTCCCACAGCCCGTGTCCAGAACAAAAGTAGCTCACACTTTCCAAGAGACGGCTGGAGGAAACGCTCCCTTTTCTTACAAAACAAATCACCACTTAGTGACGGGGCTGGTTTTGGGGTGCACGGAGCTCCCCCACCTGTTTCCAGTGCTTTTTAGCTCTTATGAAAGGTTTTCCACAGTGTTACAATTTTATTCCATGGGTTTTCATTCCAAACTGAAGCTCTGCTGAGGTGGGGAGAGAAACCCCGCCGTGCCCTTCCGGAGCCTTGCGCAGGAGCAACAAAGGAAATGAAAGACATTTTACATTTTAAGGGCCTGCTCAGGTGCCCTAAGAACTTAGTAAGTGATTTCATTTGGAAACTTCCAACTTGCAATTCAATCACGCTTCAATGAGAAATATATGATTCGCCAAACATGAAATGGAATCATTAAGCCCCGACAAAGTCGGAGGCAAAGCAAAACGGTGGCTGGGCGTGTCCTGTGCCTCCTCTGCTCGACAAATTAGGGGTCTCTGAGGAAGACATGCGGTGCTGCCCGGAGCAGGGATGCACACTGGTCGTGTAATCACGGGCAGCTCGCCGTACTGCAGACATTTAATCACCCACCCCATCCTACCCGCCGCGCGCGCAGGCACGTGCAAAAGGCAAATCCGCCTCCTCCTTGGTGTCTCTGTACCCAAAGCACCACGCAAAGACAGAATAAGCCATAACGTAGCATAACATTGTGTAGAGACACACGCACATACTGGTGGAATTGAACTCACGCTGGTGGACGCTCTTAGATCAACGTTGGCTCCCTGGTCTCGATACTGTGCTATGGTTACAGAAGATGGTAGCAAAGGGAGAAGCTGGCTCAAGATACACAGGGCCCTCTACCATTTTTGCAAATTCCTGTGACTATAGTTAATATAAAGTGGTTTTAAATGTCCAATGGGCTGATGTGACGGCAAATGGACCAGGACCAGTGGCAATACACGCTCACACGTGTCCTTTGCGTTTCTGCTCAATGCCCACTTTGGCATAGCGCCCAGAAATCGCCATAGCCGTTGTTTCATGAAATTATGCCCCAGAGGTGACACGAAGTTGATCGCTATGGGAAGAATGTACAGCGCGTGTCCTTAAGTCACCTTGTCTCAAACCAGGCCCGGTGAAGACACAGAGGGGTTGCTATCCTGGGCAGGGGCCTGCTGCCCACGACACGGGCTTCCTCCACTGCCAAGCCTCCCTGGGACCCAGCCAGGGTAAGAGAGGGATCAAAGTCCCACTGGCCCTGGCCCTGAGTGATGAGGGATGGAGCTGGGGAATTTGCATTTACAGCGAGAGTGCCGGGCAGTCCCATCACGGGGGTCCTGGGGCGCCGCTTTAGGGAATGGTACAAGCCTGGGCGGGGGTTCGGGAGCACGCCTGGCTTGGCTTCCCGATACAGGGCAGGGAGAAGAGCTGGCGTGCTCAGCAACCCAGAGCCAGGAAGAACTTCAGACCCCAGGTCTGTCCAGCTCCGGTGCGATTCCATCTCGGTCCAGCCTCACCCTTCTGCTCCTGGGGAATGGCTTCCCACTGAGCAGGTGAGAACACTGAGGCTCAGTCCCCAGTCACAGAGTCAGAGGAACCCAGGCAGGAGCTTCCCTTCTGGCACGCAGCCTCCCTGTCTGACACAGAGCCTCCTTCAGGGCTCTCGCCGTCCTCCGGGACAAGCATCCTGCTCAAAAACAACAGAAACTTCAGGGCTTGTGGGGGCGGCGGGGAGGAGAAAGAGCACCCCAGTCCTTGGTTCACGGCATTAATGCTCCTTCCCCAAGCAGACCTACACCTCCCCAAAGCTCCCTTCCACACCCCTTGATCCCTCCAGGGCTTTCATCTTCGTTCCTATTCTCTCCTCATTTTCCTCCTCTCTTCCCACCCCCCTTTTCTTGTTACCTTTCTCCTTTTGTCCCCAAAGTTCAAAACCACAGACTCCACATGCCCTCCTGTTTTCCTCGTCTCCCCGGCTGCGGATGTAGGACTCTCGGGGCCACCCCCACGGCGCGCGCTGTCTGAAGACACGAGAGTGGGTTCCTAGCCAGGGGAAGGACCTACCGTCTTCCAGAGGACACTGTGGGATCTTGCGTGCCCAGAGGTTCCAGATGTAGTCCATGTTCCACTCGAGGCACACCCGGTGGTCTTTGAAAGGGCGTTCGAAGGGCGGGACCGTCTTCAGCAGCGTGTAGTTCTTGGCCACGGCGTGGAGCAAGTTTTCCTCCCATTTCACATTCACGTCCCCGCCGCTGTGTTGGTGAGAGATCCAGGCTCGTAGGACCACTGTGGATACGGAGATGGAGTGTCTGATGAAATAATCGTCTCTGTAAACCATGATGCTTGGAAATCTCACATGCACTATTTGCGTCCTGCTGGTGTGAAGATGCTTCTCATTCTTCCACCTTTTTTTGTACACAGGGATGCTGCTTCTGAACTCGGAGGAGACGACAGCTTCCAGGCTGACGACACAAGGCTGCGAGCACAAGTACTCAACGGAGACTTCGGAAACGTTGCGCACGTTTCCTTCGAAGACGGTGAAATAAATAAAGTCTTTGTAAGTCGCGCTCTGCTCTGACTTGGGGATCACGGACGTAGTCAGGGAAGTCTGCCTACCCAGAGACGGCACGAAATTCTGTAAAGGAGAAAAAAGAAAACGTAAGAGATACAGAAGGTCAAACGTGATCATGTTAACACACACGCACATCATTATTTTCCTGGGATGCAAAATACCAATCTACATAAGACGAGCGATGCCGAAAGCACCATTAATGGATAGGAGAAAAAACAACACATGCGTGCGCACACACGCATTAAGTCTTCTCCCGGGCTCAGTGGCATCTGCTGGTCAGAATGTGACTTTCAAAGCTACGTGGCAATAATTCCAAAGCCGGCTTCCAAATGCAAGAGTGAGTCCACGGCAAATCCAGTAGCGACTGAAGCGGTCTTTGAGTGAAAAAGAGACAACCTGGCTTCAGACATTTCAAACTATTGTCCTGACTTCAAAGGGCAGTCAAAGGTTGCCAGATCAAAGGTGGCAGAAGAGTTCAAAGTGCACCCGCCAGGGAAGAGGGCAGGGATGGCAGCCTGCCCTGGTTCTCCCGGAGGTGCAGACGGGACACGTCTGCATGAGGGACGGACCCGCAGGTTTCCACAGCTCCCGGTCATACTCAGGAAGCAGGGGCCACGAACTGTGACAGATCTGAGTCTCTCGCCACGATTGATGCCACACGTGCCAGGACACGTTTTAGCTGTGTGTTTGCTGAGCTGGTCCTTTACGTGACCAAGCCTCTCACTGTGGACATTTCTTCCGGAAGACATCCAGGAAGCTTGGTTATAAAACCAAGGCAATGTTTTAAGCATGTGGTACTGAAATATGGGTGCTATGATCTCTTCTCAGTCTGGCTTTATGATTCACTATCCAAATCACAATAGCCCAAAACGTCACTTTGGATCACTTCACACCTATGAGAAAGGCTAGCATAGGAGCAGAAGGAGGAGGAGGAAAGAAAAATACAAAATAGCAAATGTTGGTGGGGACATGAAGAAATCCAAAGCCTGTGCACTACTGGTAGGTGCACCGGCTATGGAAAAAAGCATAGCAGTTTCTTTTGAAAATGGCACATTTAGATGGACAAGAAGGTTCACATCTGTAATCTCAGCTACTCAGAAGCCTGAGGCAGGAGAATCACAAGTTCAAGGCCAGCACCCGCAACTAAGCAAGACCCTGTCTCAAAAAAAAAAAAAAAAAAAAAAATTTAGAAAGGTTCTGAGGCTATAGCTGAGTGGTAAAACTCCCCTGGGTTCAATCCCTAGTAATGAAAAAAGAAAATTAGACATATCAGTACCACATGAGCTGATTCAGCAATCCTACTTCTGGGTATATACCCCAAAGAGACGAAGGCAAGGACAGAGTGTAATGCTGCATACTCAGCATTCTTCACAATAGCTAAAAGCAACTCATGCCCATTGGGTGGATAGATAAACGGAAGTGGTGTACACACGGGGACGGAATGGAGTTCTGATGTGTGCTATAACACCGGTGGAGCTGGAGGACACACTCAGTGAGTCAGCCAGACCAACAGGACGAGCACTGTATGATCCACTTACATGAGACACTAGCGCAGTCAGAGTCACAGACAAAGGAGAACGGGGTGCCATGGCCTGGTGGGGGCCAGGGCAGCATGTGTCTCGGGGCTGTGGGACGATGTAAGTATGCTGGAGATGGGATGTGGTGGCCGTCACATAATCAACGTGAATTCACTTAAGACAACCGAACTAGACTCTTAGGCATGGCTAAAACGGCAAGCTTTATGTTATGAAGGTCACTTTGGTCTCCTCCAAAAAAGAAAGAAAAATAAAAAAGAAGAAGAAGAAGAAATAGGGTCTCATTTCTTCAATTCTGGCTGGGAGCCATGTAGAGGTATGAAGTCTGAGACTGGGGATATCTAGAAATAACAGTGGCAAAGGAGGGGCATGGTCAGATGCCAAAGCCCAGGGGAGACAGCACCAGGACAGAGAGGCCTGCCTGGGGCTCCAGAGCAGGTTTTTATGGGAGAAGGGCATTTCTGTGGGGCTTTGAGGGATGAAGAGAAGTTCTCCAGGTGAGGATGCAAGGGAAAGAGACTGGGGGTGGTGTGAAGAGCATCAGGGGGAAGAAGGCAGGAAAAAGGCACTCAGGGAAGGGTGAGCCACTCCGTGTGGCCAGCTAACACCCTGGGGGAGGTACAAATACTCACAGGGAGACAGGACAGAAAGGAGGGCGGTCCTGGCTCTGGAGAGCCGAGTCCCTGCCCCGGGAAGGCCGACCTTCACTCTATGGACAGCAAAGACCCCAGGCAGGGCTTTGTAACAGAGGTGCTGCGGCCCTTTTAGAGCAACTGACAGCCAGTCAAAAGCACAGCAACGATCCACAGAAACATGCACCACTGCCGTGGCTCATCGATAAGTGAATTCTCACTCAAGTAAGAGAAAGGCAAGTAGAAACCACGCCGAGATACCGTTTTCTTAACCCAGCAGACTCAAAAGTCAAGACATCAGGTTCCATGCTCCTGGCTGGAGTGAGGAGGCGTGCTCCCTTAGGTATGGCTGGTGGCAGCAATCACCCAGGCTGGACGCTGATTCCATTCCAGGAGCTTAGCCTACACATGTCTTCAAACCTGGGAGAGATGCATATGCAGCTGTCTCACACCTGCACTGTTTCAACAGCAGAAGATGGGAAACTTCACTGAGGGGCTGATTCCATTAGAGTGCATCCGCGGCGAACAGTGGCACACACCTGTAATCCCAGCAGTTGGGGAATCTGAGGCAGGAGGACCACAAGTTCAAAGCCAGCCTCAGCAACTGAGGAAGGTCCTAAGCAACTCAGTGAGACCCTGTCTCTAAATAACATACAAATGGCGGGGGTGGTGGGCTGGGAATGTAACTCAGTGATTCTGCACCCCTGGGTTCGATCCCTGGTACCAAAAAAAAAAAAAAAGAATCATAGTACAGCCACTCCTGGAGTACTATACAACTGTGGAAAGAGGAACATCATCATGTGCAGACCATGGAATAATCTCTAGAGGGTTTTTTGGTTTGAAGTTTTTTCTTTTGTTTTGAAGCAGATTTAGAAATATCATATTAAGTTTCACACACACACACACACACACACACACACTCAGGGGAAAAAATTCCTTGAATGCACATAGCACTGATTGTTCACATGGAGCAAGGACAAGGATGATAAGGTGACCAGAGACAGGGCAAGAGGGAGCTGGGCCTTGTGCTCTCTGCCTTATCTTTCCGATTCTGCACCACATGAATATTCAGAGCACAGGGAGAGCTGAGGTCCTAAAAGGTGACAGTGCAGTTTCTAGGAATGGCAGAGAAGAACTGAAGGGCTGGTTCGTAGTGGGAAACCTGCGGGAAGAAACACGTGGAGTGGATACAGTCCAAACCGTGGGCCCCACTGGGGAGACCTCCCTTGTTTTCTGTTCTCATTTACGCTGCCAAATTACGGGGAGAAAACAAATACGAAAACAATCTTATAATTGCAAGCGGAGAACCGCAGGACAGGCGAGCCCTGGGTGGCACCTGCCCACGTCCCCAAACTGCAAGCCAGGAGGCGACAACTGAGAGCCGAGTCTCGCGCGTGCGCAGGGCAGGCACTGCCCATCTCAAGGTGGCAACACGGAAGACCCACTGCTTCTCGGTGGCCCGTTCCGGTGCAAGCTGCAACAGGGCTGTGCCCAGCGTCCCTGCCCACGCAGCGGTTCCTTCGTTCAGCCCCCCGGGGCTGTGCCAGGACCATGCAGCTCCACCAAGCAGGCGACAGAGCTGCGCCCAAAGCCAGCGCTCGCTGGTGCCGCTGGTGCTGAGGGCGGCTGGCCCAGAAGAGCAGCCTAGGGGCGGCCAGCGCGCCTACATCCACAGCAACGGTGCAGAGCTTCCTTGCCAAATCCGGCACGAGGAGACATTTGCCTGTTTAGTGAGACAACAGGGAGTGCGGAGTCCAGGACGCGCTATGGTATATTAACTATCAAAAATCGTGTTCTTTTCCAAAGAACGATTTCAGCCCCTTCCTCATTCTTTTTCATTTGTACTTTAAAAGCTCACCCAGGCCCAATTCGCCTGCTTCGTCTTTTTTCCCCCTCCTCGTAGTGGTTTTAATGCGGATGCCGCTAACTCCTCTTTTAAACAGAATGCTGGCGAAAGGCCATTTGATTTCTTGAGATTTCATTGCAAAGTGCAGTTAATAATAATCCACTTCATTATTTTACATCTGATTGCTAAACAGGCACCCGCCACACTTTTCCACATTAATAAGCACAGCGGCTTATAATGGCCTGGCTTCAGTTTGCTTGATGTGTCGTGCATGACACCGTGGACCAGGAGGTAGAGACACACCTCACTTGGATCCTCTCCGGGTCTTTTCTGCAAATTCTGTTTCCAAGAAAATCTTTATACACTCCTATGAAGATTATTGTATTTTCAACTGGCTCAAAGTCTCAAGCACAGTAAAAGTGAACCCCAGGGACAGGATTCTAGACACATGCTACTCAACATGGTAGTCCCCTGGCAGATTAGACACTTGCAATGTGGCTGGCTGGTCCTCACCGAGATGTGCTCCAAGGACAAAAGACACACTGATTTCAAAGCCTCAGGATTTAAAGAAAGGCTTTGAAACATCTCATTAATGATTTTATATTGATTGCATGTTGAAGTGATGATATTTGGATACATCAAGTTAAATAAAATATTAAAATTAATTACACCTGTTCTCGTTGACGATTTTAATACGGAAACTACTGAATACAAAATTATATTTTGTGGCTTGAACTTTCTAGCAGGCGGTGCTATTCTAGATTAGAGGCTAGCAGATTTTTGCTGCAAAAAGTGTCCAGATGGTAAATGCAGTCATCCTTCGGTAACCATGGGGGACTGGTTCCAGGACCCCCAAGGACATCAAAATCTGTGGATGTCCAAGTCCCTTATATAACGTACTCTATTTACATATAACCCAGGCACATCCTCCTGTATACTTGGAGTCATCTCTGGGTTACTTGGAGTAGTTAATACAACATAAATGCAACATACATAGTTGTTTTTCTGTATTGTTTAGGGGATAATGGCAAGAGAAATGGTTTTGGGGTGGGGTTTTTTTTAGCCTCGGCTGAACCTGAGGATACAGAGGGCTGGCTTATTCGGAGTGTCTGAGCCACTCAGTGTCCCCGGCTCTGCTGCAGTGTGAATGCCGCCACAGAGACAATCGTCCCATACAACTCTGTTTACAAGAACAGGCAGCTGGGTGGCCAGCGTTTGCCAAGCACTGTTCTAGATCGTCAACTTTTATTCTAGATGGGGTCTCGAAGCACACGGTGTGACAGAAGACATGCTTTGTCAGGGGCCGTCACCTGAGAAGGGGGATGGATGATCCCTGTAGGCACATTCCATGCCCAGGTAGCAACGGGGCTCCATGCCAGCCCTTCCTAAGGTGTCCAGGTGGCGGCTGCTGACATCTTGCTCTGGTGTATTTCAGAAAAGCTCTAAATCAGATGAGAACCTGAAGCCGGGCTGGGGACAGAGATATAATCTCACAGACTGAGAGGCATATTTGAGAAGCAGGAGAAGCAGGGGTGACAGATGAAACACAAAAGGAGAGCGACCCCAGGACGGGGCAGTTTCTGTAACGTGACCGGGTGCCTCTGCATCACCCTGTGTGGTGGGCGCAGAGCGTGGTCCCCAGCCCTGCAGAAGGCCTCAGTCTTCAGGTTTGGGGGCCTCTCTGGAATGCAGGAAGCTGGCATCTTGTGGGCTGAGCCGCCCCCGTGGGCAGCCGCTACCCCACGAGTTGTGGCTACCTCTATTATGTACCAGGCCAACACCGATTAGCAACACCTCATAGTCCAAATATTGATCAAGCTGAAGCTGATTTCCTGGCTCGAGTCCTCCGCGTGGCTATCAGCTGCTTCCTGCCAGGACAATCAAGCCATGAACTTGAAGAGTTCCGGCTACAGGCACGACACGTGTCCAGCCTTCATAGGTATTTTCACATGCCAGCTTGCATTAACAGAACCTAAATGATAATCCCACGTGTCTCTTTGTCTGGAAACTGGGAAGTCAGATCCGCGCCATTGCGCTGTCCCCAGCTGCTAGGATAGAGCTTGGCACGCAGGAGGAACCCAGTGTTTCTTGCTGAAATAAGGGATTGGGCATGCGTAGTCCCACCAGGTGCCTCAGTGACCCATCCTGCACCACTGCAGCTCAGCCCCAGCGGCACCTGCATATAAGCCAAAAGACTGGACCCAACCTTGAGTGCCCACCATCCTTCTCTAGCGATGGGGGGGGGGGGGGGGTTTATGCATGCAGTCTCATCAACTTACCTTTTGGCATCTCTCCAGGCCCCTGGGGTCAGAGTGGACCTAGAGACTGTGAGGACGGGGACAAAGGCACTCTGGCAACCCCCAACACCAACTATTTGGGGTGTGCTTCTGTCAGCGGTTTTTGTTCCTCCAGACCTTTCAGACCACCACACTCCACTCTAGAACATTTCCATCTCTCCACACCAAAAACACAAATTAAATTCTAAACATTTCCCATCCCTCCAACCCTCTGTTGGAATCCTGTTCATCTGGCAGTTTCACCCATGTTAATGTGATAATGAAAAACACTGAGGTAATGTCACCTGTCTGCATTTCTGTGCCAGCTTTGCGTGATAATGCCTTAAAAGCACAGCCCCAATGCACTGCGGCTCCAGGCAAGAGAGGTGGGGTGAGAGGGGGACTCCTGCACCCCTCCCACGATGCCATCTGGGCAGCAACGCGGAGGTCCCACCTCGGCACTGCTGCTCTGCTCTGCACAAGGAGCTGGGAGCTAAAGGCGGCCTGGGCCCTCCAATGTCCACTCAGCAGAAGGGAGTCCTAACCAAAGTCAAATCTGACGTCACACAGTCACACAACAGACTTCTTTGCCTTTATGTATGTATTGTAATTAAAAAAAAAGGAAAGAAATGGGCCAGTTAATTTGTGTTCATAATAGAAGACACAAATTTGGAGACCTAAATGCATTAATTCAGCTTGGGAACCCAAAAAAACAGATGAATTTATGTATCTGGTGGATGGAAAAAAACAAAATTCTCAGCACAGCCTAAACTACTTCTAGGATGAGTGCATTTGGTTCCTTTAAACAAAATCAATCAGGAGAGACTCCATTCAAATAACCGTGTTTCAAAGAGCTGGGAAACTTGGCTCTGTCTCTATCTGGCCCATGAGCTATTTAAAGAAGAAACAGAGATTGGAAAATCTTAAATCATTCACATCTCACTATGGGAAGTTCACTTACACTCATACGTGCATGTGGGTAAGTTTGATATGCAAACAATAACTGAGTGTCTCATTTCTACCCATTTCTCCCCATCAGTCACCTAAGAAAACCCTGGCTCAGGAGCACTCTGTCTCCAAACTGGCCGGATCAAACTTCCACAGGTCAAAAAGGTCATTGTACTGGCCTAAAAAGGCCTGGTTTTCCCATTTCTGCTGCCTAGACATAAGCAGAAATTCTGTTTATGTCAACAAAGCATGCAATTAAGCAGAATGGGCGATGATGTCAATATGGACTTTAAAACCACGATGTGCCTTGGGAAACATTTCCCAGTCAAGCGCCACTCCTTCCCAAACCTGAGGGCTGGCCAGAGAAACACCATCAAAAAAAAAAAAAGATCAATACTTCCAGTTGTGTGAGATCCATCTCCCCATGCTTTTTAATGTACTGTTTCTTTTCAACTCAAATCATCCGAAGGAAACGGAGGCTGGTTTGGTTCACTGAGGCCCGACCATGTGCCGCACGTTGGGACAGGTGTATTGAACCTTTCTTGTCACCCATGTCCAGCCTCATCCTCTCACATACACCTTTGTGGAAATTCTCACCTGGAGATTTTAGGTGCACCAGGCAGGATGAACGTGGACACTCTTGGGAGTTTTGAGATCATCTCTGTATTTGAGATCATCTCTAATCCCCAAACAGCCCCGTGAGGGAGGTGGCATTCCTGTTTTACAGCTGAGGGCCTGGAATGGATTCAGAGTGGGTAAGCAACTTATCCAGCGTCAATCAGCTACTAAAAAGCAGATCCAAAATTCAGATCCTTGTTGGTTGACTCTAAAGTCAGAGGTGATGTGCCCCTTTCTTGCCAGAAACACCCAAATGATGCTGCCACTCACCCACTTACCTCCAACCGTCACCACTTACTAGTTTCAGGTGAGGGGCTTGCATTCCCATTTTGAAAGGGTCGGGGAAGGGGGACTAAAGTTCCCTCTCATCAACACACCTCAAGTCAGGGGAGAGCAGATGTTGCCTTACACACAGGACAGGGCCCTTCTCTGGGCAAGGCCAGGGGACACAAGCTGCGGAAGCAGGAGCTCCTGGGCCATGCCCCAGGCGGCTCTGCCCTCCCCTCAGCTCCTTTCCCAGAAAGACGGGACCAGCCAACAAACAGGGTACCTGAATTCGCCTCAGGCTATTTATGGTCTGCTCGAGTCTATCCATCTTCTCAGTGAATTGCCTGGCTCCTTAATCTCTTCCCTCTACCTCTCCCCCGGATCTCTGGGTCTCTGGGGGAAGCCACAGATCTTTCCAACAAGCAGCCGTAAGACACAGAAGGCCAATGTGAACGCCGTGATGGAGATTTTAGGAGCACCAGGCGGGAGGAACGTGGACCCTCTTGGGAGTTTTGAGATCATCTCTGTATTTCCAATGTCCAAATTCAGCTCTTCTTCCTGGAGCTGAATAGCTGAGGGTCCCCTTCCTTACCTTGGTCTTCCCATGCCGTGCACTGTGCACGTGGGCTGATGAGTACCCCTGCATGGACACCTGTCGGGATGTGGCCACGCAGAAAGGCGCCTGTACAAGACGAATGCACCTGTGATGCTAATGTCCTCATTTCTTTGTCCCCTGCTTGTCTAACAAGCGCAAATGTCCATTCTGAATATTTCAGCTCCACCAATGACATCAATATTGGCCATTGTGAGATTTATTTTCTCACTTAAGGAAAAATTAGACATTGGAGACTGGAGCTCGGAATGGACGGAATTGCCGTCTAGAAGCGCCATCGTCACAGAAGGGGCTGGTAAGTGTTAATGGTGTAAGATAAGAGCAAGGGGGTCTGTGGGGCGGGGTGGGCGAGTCCTGCATGGAGCAGGCCTCTCAGCACCAGGGACCTCAGGGGACGCAACTCCAGTCCTTTGCTTTCCAGGCCCAAGCCCTCTCGGAGGAAGCTCCCTGCATCTGGACCTTTGGTGACCTCAGAATTTTCTGGCAGTCGCTGGAACCAGGGATCATCTTTTCAGAAATCTGCTTGGCATGGTTCCGTGACTTATCTTTCAGGCTTCATCACAATTATTCATGCTTTGGCAGTATCCTAGCTACAGTCACAGTACTCATGGGCTGACACCAAAGGTTGCTCTGTCCCAGCTGGTGGAGAAGGCGGGCTCCCCCGTCCTCAACACCCTGACTCTGGGGGCATGCTCCCCAAGGGAACAGGGGCTCAAGGCCTTCTGTGGAGAAAGCCACTTGCAATCTTTAGCCCTTGTGAACAGGCTGACACAAAACAAGACCTGGTTCCCAAATCATTGACAATTTGGCTGTGATTGCATACCAGTGTACACTTGCTAGACACCAGGACATATATCCACGCAAACTCAAATGCTAACCCTCCAGGTGCCTCAGGACTATATAAAGACCCACTCCTTTACCTCTCCGTTACCGATGGCAAACATTTTCTGGTTTGTCTTTCTTTCTTTCTTTTTTTTTTTTCCCTCTCCCTAACATCCTGCTTCGATTCTGTGGCTTGTGCTTCCTGCTTTGTGTCTTTCAGTTTACTTTAGAAATGACCTCACATCCTGGCCAACCACACAGTAGCTAATTGCTAGAGCTTTGCTAATGGACCATACATTATGCACGAGGGGAATGGGTTACATGCAGCGAAATCCAGAAGGCAATAAACTAGCATGGGTTAAAGCCAGGGCTCTAGAGGTTAGATAGATTTGGGTTTAATCTCAGACTGTGTGGCTTGGGGCAAATGACTTAACCTCTCTGTGCCTCCTTTATTTCATCTGAATGGAGATCATAATAGCTCCTACTTCACCAGGTTGTTGCTAAGATTCACACTGGATCATGCCTATAAATGACTCAGTACAATGCAGGCTATTGTTACTTCTGTTTAGGCTTCCAAATTTCAGAAGTGCTTTCTCCCTCCACTGTCTACATATACTAGAGGTCCTGACTGGCCATTCTGCTCCACTTCTACCCTCCACCTGCCTACCTCTATCCCCCTGACCAACCACCTCCTCCAGGAAGCCTTCCTTGGTTGAGCAGAATGTACACAAGGATGCATTTGCATTGCTTCTCGGTCTTTTCACGGGGCTCATCACATAGCAATGCTAATATTTCCTCCAATTCACACTCCAAGCCTGTCTGGGATCAGGAGACCATCCCTTTGGGAAGTGCCTCAGTTTAGGACACACCTAGAGAACAAAATCACCAGCGTGTGGCCAGATGCTGGAACAAACCCGAGTTGGCCTTCTAAGTCAGGCCTTTGCTTTCCAGTGTGTGCAAAACCTTCTCATTCAGCTGCACAATGGCCCTCCTTGCTTATCACAGTCTCTCTTTTGTTTCAGAAGCCCCTGGGAAGGAAACACGCACAAGCAGAAATCACTGACAGGTCCCCCTCCATGATGATCCAAAACCCATTCCTTCCCCAGCTGCAAGACATTCGTCCATGCTCTAGTTATTTTCCACATTACAGTATTTCTATAATCTCTTGCCGTAGCTCTACCTCACCGCCTCCCTATCTCATTCCAGTCTACCATGTCTCTAGTCTATCATCTTCCCTCGCTGTGATGCCTTCTCTCCAGTCCCCTCCGCCTGTATAGAACTTCCGAACTGGCTTGGTTCCCACGGTCACACAGGCCGTTAGGGTTTGCACTTGTAGCTCTGATTTCTTGAACTCGCAAGAAGTGGTCCCTCCTTGCCAGCTCTAGAGATTTCCACGTGGAACTTTCCAGACCCACCTGTCCGTGAATGTGTCGTGCCCAGCTCCACCTCATCATCCCTGCTTCTGTGGATAACCAGGAGGGCCTTGTGTACAGGGATCATCTGTTTAAACTGAAACCCTGTCATTTGTTGTGGCAGCTTTATTTATGAGCCTGTGTGCTGTAACCCTGTGGCATACATATTAAATAATAATATCCTCTGGGCGGAAAAAAAAAAATCATTCATGTTAACTGACAACTTCAACACGAACTCAATCCAGTCGCGAAATGTGGTATTGGCTAATTTTAAAATAGGAGCGAAAGCATGGGTTGCTCAACAGGTAGATACAAAGACAGAATTAAGATCTGCATTTTTACACTCCTGCTTCAAGAAATGAAACATCCAATAAGTGGAGTGTTAAAAAAAAAAAAAAATAGAATCTTCAGCTGGGTGGCAAATTTCTTCAGAATCAAATTCTAATCCCTGCCAGTACCTCCTGGGGAGTTTTGAGCTGCTAAAAAGAAAGACTCCAGATAATGACAATGATACATAAGTGAAAAGAATTCTGGACAATGACACTGCTCCATTTTTTGAAAAAACATTCTGTGAATTTCCTATTACATCAGTTTCATGATTCAGCAGTTTCCATTTCATTTATTTACAGTAATATATGGCGAGATAACCCAAGGTTTCTGCAGGATCCTGGAACATAAGGTAGGCTGGGCAGCAAGGGTGTCGCCTTCTGTAAATCTACTATTGTTTAGGAGAATTCAAAAACAGGAGAAAGCAAGCCATCATAAAGGAACTGAGGAATATTTCCCCACCATGCTCTGAGGGTCTCAGTTACTCTGATATTTAAAATGAGTTGGTTCTGAAAAATAGGCTGCTGCCATTTAGTTGATGAGTAAAACAGGAGCCAAGAAGTGTGCAAATTGCAAACTGACTTACACAAGCCAAGCACATTCTCTGAAATGACAATGTTCAAGACGCAGCTAAAGTCACCACTCTGGCGGTAAGCGTGTTACAAAGAACTAGATTTCTTTCTGGCATCCGCAACTTGGCTGGAGTGGCCAAGGAGGAGTTAAGGAGCGCTTGGAAACGCGAGGTGCGTTGGCACAAAACCGTCCGGGCCATGAGGACCCGGTGGAAACTAAAAGGGAAGGGTCGAAGCGGTTGGCAGGTGCTGAGAGAAAAAGCTGAACTTGAGCACGGGAGGGAAAGGAGCCTGGAGAAAATGAGAAGGAAGCCCAGGAAGGGTGGGGAGGGGGCTGGAGACCAGTGCGCGGTGGGGCGGGGAGCCATCTCCGGGTAGCGAGGTTTTCAGAGTGGGGGACAACAGGGGATCACCAGGGGGATCTGACCCGGGTCTACAACGAGTCTGAGAGGGAGAGCAACAGACACAAGCCGACAGAAGCAAGTCCGCTGCACGCGCCCCTCTCCGCGCCCCGGTACCCATCCCAGGTGCCCGGAGCGCCCGGGGCGCAGCGGCAAGGAAGAGAGAAAACTAGCAGCGCCGTCCCCTCCCCGTACGGCTAGGGTCCCTGGCCGCCCCCACCCGCGCCCCGGGAGCCCCGCGCAGAAGGGAGGACCCGAGCGGGGTCCGGCGCTCACCAGGTAGCAGAGCAAGAGCAGCGCGCAGGCAGGGCGGCTGCCGAGGCCCGGGGGGACACCGCCGCTCGGGGGAGCCATGGCTGCGGCCCGGGGGCCGACCGCGGGCGGCGGGGGTTGCTGCTGCTGCTGCCGCGGCCACCAGAGCCCCGTGCCGCGCCGCTGCATGGCGAGGCCGCCCGGATCCGGGCCGGAACAGGTCACCTGGTGCAGGGACCGGCCCCCGCCCGAGGCGCCACCTTCCCGCCCGCCCCCGGCCGGGCCGGCCGCCGCGCGCGGGGCCACCTGCCGCCACCGCCGGACCCACCGCCGCCGCCACTGCCGCTCCCGCCGTCGCCGCCCCCGCAGCCCCAGCCGAGCGCCGGCTCCTCCCCGCCTCCTAGTCCCCGTCCCCTCCCTCCCCTCTGCCTTCCTGCCCAGCCCGCCTCCCGGCCGCTCCCTCCGGCCCCGGGGCTCCCACCGCTCCCGGCAGCGGGCGCCCACGCAGGTGGGGACAGACCCGGGTCCCGCCCCCGGCCGCCGCCGCCCCCTGCGCCGTGCGCTCCGCCGCCTGCCTGCCCCTTTCTCTTTCTTTTCTTTCCTCCTCCGCGCCCCTTCCGCGCCCTGGCTCTCTGCGACCCCCTCCCCTCCCCGCGTTCCCTGCTTCCTCTCCCTCACCTCTTTTCCGGACCCCCTGGTCCCCCACTTTCTCTCTGTCCCCCCGGTCCTCTCTCCCCAACTCCCCTCCCTTCTCCTCTGCCTCCCTCTCGCGGTCGCCCTCTCCCACCCACCCCTTCTGGCGGCCGCGCAGCCCAGTTCCCGCCCGTGCAATGGGTTTTGTGTGTTGGCTTTTTGGCTGGGGCGCCATTCCCGCAGGGCGAGCGTGCCCCCTGGAGTTGTGCCACGCAGCGGCCCAGCTTCAAGTCCTCAAGGATGGATTTTGACCCCTGCCAACCTCCACCTGTCCACCTGCAGGGCTGGGGCCGCCCTCCTGCTCCCGGGCTTTCAGCCGGGGCTGCGCCCCACCCTGCCGGCTGATTGGTGACACGTTCTGGATGTTTCCCGAGGGTTTTGTGCGGTGCAGCCGCCGCTGCCGCCGCGCTCTTTGTTTTAATTGTCCAGAGTATTGGCGCCCGGAGCGGGTTTGTATTTGATTTGCATCCCTGGGCTCCGGCTTCCACTTTAGACTGAAAAGAAAATGAATTAATTAGGCCAGTACAATCGTACTCCTACCCCAAATGAAAGGGGTGAGGCCCTTGAAGTGCGCGAACAGCTTTTAGAAAATCAGGACACATCCTCGGCCTCGGGGACGCAGGTTGGGACTGGCTGCTCGCCGGCCCGGGTTCTGTGGCCAAGCAGAGAGGAGCGGCGGGGTGAAGGGACCTGGGCGCCCTGGAGTCCGGGAAGCGCTTGGCCGTTGGGACAACTGCTTGGAGGCCCAGAGCTGCTGCTCTGAAACAGTTAAGCAACCTTGGAAAGTTCGCAGAAGCTTCCCTTTGGCACGGGTGGATTTGTGCCGATTGGAACTAATAATAGACTGGGAGTCCGTAGAGGTGCCACTACTGTGGGTCAAGTCACCACAGGAATAGGGCCTAGACTGGTGGTGAAGATGCCATGCCTAGGGTTGAACAGAAGGTCCCCTGTGCCGGGACGTGCCCTCAGCCATCTCATCCCAGGCCTGGCAACAGTGGTAATGTCCTGGCAGCTGAGTCATCCCTTACCTCTTTTTCTTTTTTTAGGTAACCTAAGAGCTGTGGCCCTGTGTGAAGCCCCTGGCCCCCAGGTACAGACTCCAAGGTATTTACACCAGTGTTTCTCAAACTTCCGCCCTGGCCAAACAGCTGGAAGGATCCTTAGAATGGGTGGCTGGAGTCCACCCACAGAATTTCAGGTTCAGTGGGTCCTGGGTGCGGCTTGAGAAGCTGGCTATCTGCAAAACCCTCAGGTAGCACCCATGTTGCTGGTCCAGAGACCCAACTTCCAGAACCAGTGGCTTGTAGGAAAGGGGACTCCTGCCCTCTCTCAGCCAGCTGCCACTGGTAAAATATTGGGGGGGGGGGGTGACAGATGTTCCCACTCTCCCTGTCCTACTTCTGTAGAAATGAAGCATTTAAATTTCTCCCATGTAATGTAGAAAACTATTTATTCTGTTGAGTGTCCAAGGGAACAAAGGAGTGAGTGGCTTTGTCCCAGATCCTATCTATATATTTTTTTTCCAACAGGCCAAAATACAGACTATACTTGATGCATGCGTGATGAAGATTGTCAGGGGGTTCAGGAGAAGGGGACTTCACACTGCAGTATTTCTGGGGTTTCCACCTGTCTTCCTGGGTATTTCTCCTGAATTTTTCTGCTCCTTCATTGCACCCAGACTCCCTTGGTCTTCAGAGAACTGAATGGTTCCCTGTGGTTGTTTGTAATCAGGATTCATGGAATTGCAGTTTTCAAAGCTTTTGTGGGCTTTAAGCCTTTGCATTTACTCAAGTGTCGTTCATGCAGAGGAGCCCTGCGGGGGGGCTGGCTATATTTAACCTGGTTCTGTACTCCCAGTTGCTCCCTTACTTATCTCCTATTGCTTCCCTGCTGCTGCACGTGGGGCACCACCAGGGCCCTGGGAATCCAGGACCATCCACTCTGCCAAGAGCAACAGGCATGCAGAAAATTGGCTCCAAAGCACTGGAGTTCTCTAAAAGGGACTTTGGGGTTGCTGTGCTTCCCAGGGAGCAGAGGCTGACAAATCCTGTGTTGGAGACGGCAGAGGGAAGGAAGGCCAGGACTTCTTTTCACAGTGGAGCATGACATTTAGCTCTGTAAGACACAGTCGCTTTTCCTTACGGTTTGTTAGTCATTTGAAGAGTGTGGTTTGACTCCAGAAGATCCTATATTTTGAAATAAATATGTTTCTCCCATCACCCCGTGGCAGGACTTGATAGTCCACCATTACAATTCATTGGTTTGAATTAAGTTTTAATACTGCACTAAAACCCAAAGGCCCCAGGGGGAGAGTGAATGAATCTGGCCTCCTTCATGCCTAAGAGCCACTTTATCATGTCCCCACTAAGGAGCCGGGGAGAGACCAGACCCACACCCCAACACAGAAAGGGACCTCGGCAGTGAATCTGGAGGAAGGTGGGGTCTGAGTCCATGAAGCCCAGGAGGAGGAGCAGCCAGAGGCCTAGAGTAGAAGCGAGAAAGAGGCCCACGGTAGTACACTTGCCTCGCTGGACACAGCGTGGCACCCTGGGCCAGTTGTTTTTAGACTCTGAAGTGGTCTAAGATGAGTCAAATCTCAGGGACTGATGCAGTCTGCCAACTATTAACTTGTCAAATACAAATATTTTTTTAAACAAACTAAAATATGTTATCTTCTACCAGCATCATTTTTTATTAGAAGGGAAAGGGATTGTTATCGTCAAAAAATAGAAAGAAGCCAACATCATAAAAGATAGTCTTGCTGGTGTGGTGGTACACACCTATAATCCTAGCAGCCTGGGAGACTGAGGCAAGAGGATCTAGAGTTCAAAGCCAGCCTCAGCCATGGCGAGGCACTAAGCAACTCAGTGAGACCCTGTCTCCAAATAAAATACAAAATAGGGCTGGGGATGTGGCTCAGTGGTCAAGTGCCCTTGAGTTCAATCCCCAGCACCACTACCCCCCCAAAAAAAGATAGGCTTTAACCAGAATATAATTGTACTCTGAAAACTCCTGACTTCTTCTTATCCTTTTGCCCTGGGTTAGTAGAAATGTGCCTTTGGACTGGCACTGTCCACATGGGCACTTGTTAATTAGTGCTATGGACGTTTAAGGCAAAGGGATTCATCCCTACAGAGACAGCTGACCTCTGGGCCGGACTCAGAGGTGTGGAGGAGGCACTCTGTGGGAGTAAAGAATGACCCTTTTACCCACTTCTCTCCTACATAAATGGCTAGGACCCAGGCACAAGCCAGCAGCCCTAGGGAGTAGTCCCTCCTGACCTCAGGTCAGGGCACACTTGGTCAGTCCTCCCTGTGGCCATCTCTGCCAGGTACTGGGGTTGGTTGGACTGTTCTCAAGTCGACTCAAGTGTCTTGAAAGCAGCGCTTGTTTCTTAGCCATCTCTGTGTACCCACCCCATGGCTCGTAAATAGGAAGTTCTCAGACGTACTCCCTGGCTAAATTGAATCCAACATCCTTTTCATTTCTCTTTTACTGTTTCCCTCCCCGCCCCCTCCTCTTTAAATTCACTGTTATCTCCTGATCTATTTCTACACTAAGGTTCTCTGGAATGCCGGAGTCTTTTTGCCTCCTCCATCCCCCTCCTCCTTTCTGTAATTTCAGTTATTCAAAATGAAGATGAATGAATGGCGACATTTGCCTTTTATATCAAAATAGAAGAGAAGAAAGCAAAAATAGAAGAGAAGCTTGCTTTCAGGCTATATACTCACTAACCCAATAAGGAAACCATGGCCCTTTTTCCTCCCTCTGCCGTAGGTGACCTCTGGAACCTGCCTAAGCCCTGCGTGCCATTTCTTCATGTCTAGCATTTTCATTTTTGTTCGTGACCCCTAGGCTTCACCTTCCCTAGATCTATTTCCTGCCACTGTTCTTTGTTTCACATTTACCAGTCACCTCTTGTTCCTTCTTCAGAACATTCCACCAGATTCCATCCTCTTGGCCTCAGCCTCAGCCCCATCTTCTGAGCCCCTCACCTGCGGGCTCTGCGTGGGGGCCACAGAGCCCGGCTCTGAGCGGCTGCAGGAGGGAGGCTGGGAAGGGCCTGTCTCGCCCCGAGCTTTCCCTGGGTTTTTATGGGAATGTTGAAGGTCTCTGGATTCACTGGGTCGGCAGCCCTGGCAGGCTCCGGAATGAGCTCTATTTCTGGGCCTGTCAGATGAAATGCTGTTGCTCCTCGTTATTTTTGGCTCTTTGCCCTTCTGAATAGGTGCATATTCAGCTCAATTCTGGCCCCACCCTGAGCGGGGAAAGGCAGGCGGCTTCCCTCAGCCCAGCCTTCCTGGTTAGTCAGGAGCACCAACCAGGAGCTCTCCGGGCTGGGCCTGGGCTCTCAGTGCAGTCAGTGTCCAGGTGGGCAGCAGGGGAATCCATTCTCTGGCCCTCTTGGGCCACTGATGAAGAGCTCTGTGGGCTGAGCATCCCTGGGCAGGTGCAGCCAGGTATCCAGAGCCTTCTTAGAGCTCACCCACAGTCATAGTCTGCTTCTTGTCCTTGTGGGCATAGTTGCAGGAACTCTGGAGATCCTCGGGGGATTTGGGATGTGATGGAGGCAATTTCAGGCTCAGCCAGCATAGAAATACCTGAGAATCTGAGGAAGGAAAGTACGTGGGATGCAGAAGGTCAAGGGCACGTGTCTGCAAATGTGAGGGTGTCTTGGGGTGAGTGTACTCAGAGCATGTGTGTCAAAGGAATAGAAAGAAACCCACAGATCCTCTTGGGACAGAGAGCGAGGGGAGAGAGTGACTGGGCACACAGGAGTTGGAGAGGGGCATGTCATTGAAAAGAGAGCAAGTGCATATGAGGCATTAATACCCATTTAGGACTTTCTGTCTATCTGGTAATATTCGATATCAAGCAAAACAAAACATCAGGAGCAGCGGGGATGCTTAGCAAGAGCCACATAGAATCAAGAGAACCGTGGAGAAGGGGCAGCTAGGCCAGGGTCCTATTAACAGCTACAATTCTTCACTGAGAGATCTTTTTAAATTTCTTAGCAAGCATTGCTTTGATTATTAAATCATTAATCTTAAGGACAATTCTGAGGGGCAGGCACTCTCACGATCACCAACCCCGTTTTATAGATGAAGAAACTGAATCATACAGAATGTCTCGGGTCCATGCTCAGGAAACAACAGCCCATTTGGATTCTGGCAAATGCATTTGTTTATTCATTTATTTATGTAGGATTGAACCGGGGGGTCATACGCATGCTAGGTAAGGACGCTACCACTGAGCTACACTCCAGCCTGAGCTCTGGCAATTTTGCTCAAGGGCTTCTTCACACCAAACCCCTATTGCAAAAGGTGGATGGAGAGGCAACCTGTGCTCAGAGATATCACATGTGGGGTTTGGACTTAGATCTCTGCCAGCACATCGCCAGGTGCTTGAGAGCCTTAGGTAGCCATGTCAGACACACCTGTCCAGGGACCGGCCCACCACTTCCTTGGACAAGTCACTAGTCACTTTTAAATCTGAATTTCTGTGTCTCTAAAAAGAGGAATAAAGTTGCTGATCCGTCCATTTGCATAGTGTCGTTAAAGCCAGGTAGTGTAGCGTAGTGAGGGGCACGGTGTCTGGTACATTGACAAGCTCTAGACAGGCGTAGAGCATTGTATGTTACTCATGCTTGTCAACTTCTAAAAAAGGCTCACAAAGAAAGATACATCGCCTATACATACTGGAAAGTAGAAAAAGACTTATAAATACCAGTGGTAGCATGTCTCCAAAGATGACCCACCCATGAACCACATCTCCCACTGTAATCTTTTTTTTTTTTTTTTAAATATTTATTCATTTGCTTTTAGTTGTACACAATGCGTTTTTACGTGGTGCTGAGGATCAAACCCGGGCCGCGCACGTGCTAGGCAAGTGCTCTACCACTGAGCCACAACCCAGCCCCATCCCACTGTAATCTTGAGAGAAGTATCCCCCTATATTTCCCCTGGGAGAAGCCAGCCAGTCACAGTGAGCTGTGACGACCATCATGGTGTAAGAAAGCCTGAGCACCCTGTGGAAGGAGAGAGAGAGCTGCTTAGCCAGCCTCCAGCCTCCAGCCTCCAGCCTCCAGCATCATGGCCAACTATCATGAATGCTGGAGAGTCCCCAAGCCAGAACTGCTCGACTAAATCCTGTTAACTCAATGAACCATGAAAAATAAAAATGTTGTTTTGAACCACTAAGTTTGGGGGTAGTTTGTTCACAGCAATAGGTAATATTAACATGTTAACTGAACAGTATCCTTAGCTCTGAGCTTCCAAGCATTCAAAGCAAAAAGGGGAACAGGATGGATTGTATACGCCCATTATCTTGAGGCCCTATGATTTACTTGAATGGAGAGTTCATCTGTCTTCTTGCAGTCAAATCAGAATGAAAAGCACACTATCTCAATTACATGAAAATCTCTCCTATCTTTACCAAACTTACAGTCATAAAAATTCTATAATTTGCCCTACTAGGGCAAACCAAAGAATTGCAGATATCACAAAGAAAATGCCCCCTTGTTTCTGGTCCAAATCTTTCACGCTGTGGTTCGAGCCCATTTGCTCCTGTTTGGTTCTCAGAGCTCCCTCTGCCTATTTTCATCCCAAATTAAGTCGCAAACAGGCTCGTTGACTTCGGGGGTCCTAAGTAGACAAAATTAATGATTAAAATAGAAATGATGAAAATAGTCGAAACTGGAGTAGATTGGATGATTTATTCAAACCTTCAGGAAAATTACTATTCAGCCCAGAATTGAAATTTAGACCTGAGATTCCTAATCAGCTAGAATGCGACTCTTCCCTGGTGCTAACCCCCAAAAGGAAAAGGAAAGAACACAGGCATGGCTGTCCTCGGGTCCTCCAGTCTGTGCTCTGGGAGGTCGGGAACCGTGTCCGGTGGGGCTCTGAGCAGCCCAGTGGTTGCACATCACTGGTGTTTATTAAAGCTTTTCTTCATTAAGTGACCTTCAAAGTCACAATAAATGACTTTGACGTCATTTATGCAATAAAAGGCATCATGACGAGAGAGCACTGGTGAGTGCCATTGTCCCCCGTATGTCTTGGGTGAGTGCATTTCTTGCCTGCTGGTCCCCTTCTTAGAAGTCCAGGTTGCCACACGAGGTATATGGTGTCACCTCCTTCCCTTGGGACCCAAACTAGGCCCAGGATACCCTTCTAAGGTCATGACCTTTCCCGATGTGTCTTGACCTCATCTTCTGAATTCTACCGCCTTATTAGTCTTCACACCCCTGAATGGATGGAAACTCTTCGTGGGTGGCTGATGGGTTCAGAGAGAGGGCCGGACTCAAATCCCAGTTGAATTTCTCACCCTGCATTCCCATCGTCCGGCGCCTGCACACCCCTGTTTCATTTCATTCTCTCAAAAAGTCCACAAAGTCGGTTGTTATGGGTTGAGCTTTCACCCCGAAAAAGATGTGCTGGCGTCCTGACCCCCGTGCCTGTGCACGGGACTTTATTGGGAAACAGGGGCTGTGCAGATGTGACCCAGTTGAGATGAGGTCACAGGTGGGCCCTAATCCAGGACGACTGGTGCCCTCATAGGAAAAGGGACATCTGGACACAGGTGTGCATGGTGTGTGACAGTGTGCAGACACAGGAGGATGGCAGTGTGCAAATGGAGGCAAAATTGGAGTTTTGAGGCTGGAGGCCAACATGCCTGGAGCCACAGGCCCTGGCAGAGGTGAGGAAAGGTCTTCCTCTGGAGGTTTCACAGGGAGCCTGGCTTGGCCAGCACTTGGTTTGGGATTTCCACCTTCTAGAACTGTGAGATCTGGGTGCTTTGCTCTGGCAGACATAGAAAACTAACATTTAGCTGAGTGTTAATTTCCCACTTTTATCCACGGTGATTGGGCACCTACTGTGTACCAGGCTCTGTGCGGAGGTCTGGAACCTCACAGCAGGAAGCAAGCCTAAGTTCCCGAGCCTTCTGATGAATGTCTGTGCTTGCTGTGCTGAGTCTCAGGCTCATGCCCAGGCGCCCCCACCCATCACCACCATCTGGTTTGTGCCCATGCCCACGGCTGCCTTGGAGATGCCTAATGCTGGGACTGAGAGCGACTTTGGAGATCTGGGCATCCCCTGGTTTTCCAGGTGGGCAGGCTGGTCCCCAGGGGCAGGGCCACCAGCAGAAAGGCAGCACTGGACACCGCCCCCTCCCTCACTCTGTTCATTCACGTGGTAAATAAACTCAACAAACAGCAAGTGTTTGCTGAATACATACTAAATTATTAAGGACCGACAAAGACAATGTGGACCACCTCCCAGAGGCCTTTGCATGGAGAACGACGCCTTGGTTCAGAGAAGTGAATTCCTAACAGTGGAATGTGGTCCTGGGAGCGGAAAGCAGCCTGGAGACCTGGGACTGAGGGCAGGGTCTGTAACCCGCCCTGTATCCATCCACAGCCTCACGAGCAGCTTCTGTGTCTGCCCCGACTAGGGCTGGGTACCCCGGAGAATTCTGGAAGAGGGCTGAGGAGGAGCTGCTGTCCTATGCACTTTGCGAGGCCAGTGCAGGCTGTGACCAATGCCCTCCTGGAAGCCGGAGGAGCGGCGGCCTCATTATATGCCCGCACCACGACTGCTGTTCTAAACTCCAATACTGCTGAACAATTCAGAAATAGATCCATTATAGGTCTGCTTTAGCCCCAGGGCTTTAACACAGGTCACTAGAAAATCCAAGATTTCACAGTAATTCAAACTCTTAAGAAAGAAAGAAAAAAAAAAAATTCTCCTTAGCACTTCCGCCCCTCTCTCTTCCCCCACCCCCGCCTCCCAGGGAGGGCCTCTTCATGTCTGTAGTGCTTTGGAATAAATAGCTCTTATGTTGAACTTGAAGTCTAAATTTTGCTCCAGCTATTAATTGATAAGAGCAGCTCATTTTACCTCTCATGCTCTGAAGTAAGATTATAGTGTAAATAAACTGGGTCAGGTTGAGCAGGACGGACGTGAACTGTTCTCTAATTCTTCTTAATCTTCGGTAAAGGAATAACTAGGATTTGGACGTCAACATTCAATAAGCAATTATGTCGCTCCTTCAAACTCCATCTAAATGAGTCCACTGTTTCCTCAAAGAAAATCCAGCGAAGCCCCGAGCCTCACTCTTAAATTGCAATCTCCTCGTATTGTTCTGGCTGATGAGAGGAGAGTCAAGGTTGGGGGAGGGGGGCAGGGTTTGATTGGATTTATATCAATTTTTAGACGATCGGGCTTCTCCTGTTTGATTTGAAACACATGGGGGGGGGGGGGAAGGGGTCACTAAACAAGAGTCTCCTGATAAGACCACTGATAACCACGCTGTGCTCAGCATTTCCTGAGTCTAGCTTCTCGTTTTCACAGCACATTAGAATCGTTATCTAATTATTCGTCTCACCCCACAGTTCTTAGGCGTTTGTGACACTGGCCGAAGCCAACAAAGGCTTTTACCTATAGATCTGGCGCTAAGTCTCTGTGATGGACCGAGTGCCCACGACCAGGGAGGCAGAGATAGAACTGACAGAGGGAAGAAGAATTCAACAGAAGGAAACTGAGAACAGGAAGTGGGGGGGGGGAGCAAAACGAGACCGTAACTTCCAATCACCTCATTAGGAAAATGGGGTAGTTAAGGCAGGACTCGCCAAGTAATCTGTTTAAACTTTAATTAATTATTCATTTATATATATTTATGTGGCACACTTTCTCTGGGGAACTCAATGTGCTTTGCAAACATATTAAATAATTAACTTGCTCAAATGCGAGTGGAGTGGAGAGATGACAGAAAAGCTCCTTAACTGGCCAAGCGGATGAGAGAGCGGCGGGTGACGTCTCCTGTGCCACTCATGAAGGGCCACGCAGCACAGGACCTTTCCAAATGCTGCAGGAGCCCATCCCGACCCCATCTATATAGATGGATGAGATACCCAGTTAGATCACTATAGAAACCACGTATATTTCGAGGGGGATGTTATTAAGACAGGTTCCAATGGGGTACTAGTTTTTCCCAATAAAACTGCCTTCAAGACAAAAACAAAAGTTAGAAAGTATTTCAAATCAAGACTGTCAATTACAATACCACATAAAATGAAATTGCAAAGGCCAAAGGCCAAATGATGAGCAATGATATTTATTAAGTTGTGGTTAAACACATGTGGAGTTCTTAAAATTATATCTTCCATGTGCCACTGACAGGACACAATTTTAAAAAATACTTTTAAGACAAATGGCTTAAAATATCTTTCTGGAAAGTATGAATGTATCTAAACTCAGTACAGGGCAAAACGCAACACCACGAAACAAAAATTAGGAAATTAAAAAATAAAAGCAACAACAAATAAAAAAATGAGTGGTGCACGCCTATAATCCCTGCAACTCAGGAGGCCGAGGCAGGAGGATCAAAAGCTGAAAGCCAGCCTCAGCAGTTTAGCGAGGCCCTAAGCAACGTAGCAAGACCCTGTCTCAAAAAAATAAAAAGGGATGTGGATGTGGTTCAATGGTTAAGCGCCCATGGGTTCAATCCCCGGTACCAAAACAAAACAAAACAAAAAAGAAACAAAAGGGGCAGTGGCGGGACTTGGTCGAGGCTCTCGAGAGATTTGAACGGTGACTCAGCAGATCGAGCGAGCGCCATTGCTGCTCGGGCGCATGGGAAGAGACCAGAGGGAGAAAAGACAGGGTTATTGCTATTGTGTAGATATATTGTAGTTTCTTGTAAGATTAAAGAATATTTTCGTCTCCATCCTGTCTCCGGACTCCTTCCCGCGGCGCTGCCGTTCCAGGCTGCAATCCTTTTTCCGGCGACAACAGTTGGTGGCCTGTACGGGGAATTCAGCACGGCAGGTAAGAACTGAGAAACCTCGCAGGAGTCTCTAGTCAGAGCAGTTAAAATGGGTTCGAAAATATCTAAGACCCAAGTGTACGAGGCTCTTGATGAATTCTTTGATATAGATGAGTCTGTCGTTAGCGAGGAGGATTTAGAAAACAGTGAAGGCGATCATGAAAGCGTAGATTCCGCTGAGTCAACTAAGACCAGTAAGGAGAGTATTAGAAGCGTCCCCAAAATGACAAAGATCCGAGCTGCTAAAGCTATTCAAGATTTATTAGAGATACTTCAAGGATACATGGTCTCAATTGAACCTGGGACTCAGGATGTTACTGAGTCAATTAGGACCAATGAGAGTAGTAGTAGTGAGGAGGAATTAACTAAAGGTGATTTTGAGAAAATGAACAAAAGGAAATTAAGGAAGACCAAGATAAGGGATCATCAAGTGGAGGAACTTGTGTCCTCTACTCCCCCATGGGTGAAATCGATTACAGAAAAATATGAAGGGTATCACTAGGCGTTTGCATACCCTAGAAACAGAAATAAAAAGTCTTTCTGAGCGCTTATGTGCTCTCGAGGGTAACTCACAGATACGTTGGGAACTGCCAGTATTTGAATATGGAAATGGACGGAGGGACCACCAGCCAGTAGATTTCAAAACAATAAAAAATCTCAAAGAGGCAGTAATGACTTATGGACCCCAAGCTCCTTTCACGTTGAGTATACTGGAGTCCCTTAACACCTTTAGCTTAACCCCCGCAGACTGGAAACGTCTATGTAAAGCAACATTAAGTGGGGGGCAATACTTGGTTTGGCGATCGCAATTTCAAGAACTTTGTATAGAAACAGCTAAAAGAAATGCAGATGCGGGGTTTGGAGACCATAATATAGAAATGCTCACAGGAGAAGGGCAATTTGCAGGCGTACAGGATCAAAAATATTATACCCCAGGAGTATATGCTCAGATAAACGCAGCTGCCTTAAAGGCATGGAAAACTGTACAAGGACCTGGGGATCTACAAGGTAGCTTGTCCAAAGTAATTCAAGGACCTAATGAACCATATGCTGAATTTGCTGATCGACTTTTGAGAACTGCAGGTAGAGTTTTTGGAGACATTGATCAAGTTATGCCATTAGTTGTCCAATTAGCGTACGAAAATGCTAATAAGTATTGCCAGGAAGCCATCAGGCCATGGAAAAATAAAAAGGATCTTTCCATATATATACAATTATGTAAAGATATAAATGATGCCTTTGTCACAGGGAATATGATTGCAGCAGCTGTGAGAGATGCTGCCCCTCAAAATTTTACAAGAGCTCAACATAGACATTATAATCAATCAGGATATTCTAGGCAAAATTATCATAATCAATCAGGCTATTCTAGGCAAAATCCTAAAAGAGAAATAAGACCAAATTCATACCGTGCTCCAGGTTGCTGCCCCAGGTGTAAGAAAGGAAATCATTGGGCCAATAAATGCTATTCAAAATTTGACATCCATGGAAATCCTTTATTCAGGAATTCAAAAAACGGGGCAAAGGGCCCAATGCCCCGGGGCCCACAAATGTACGAGGCATTGGAGGAGGAGTATCCTCAAGCATCCACTCAGATGCTTCCCCGACACAATCCCTATTACCCATCCACTCCCTCGCCAGAGGAACAGGAGGAAATGCAGGATTAGACCTCTGTTCCACCGCCCAAATAGTGTTAACACCTGAAATGGGGGTTCAACTGATTCCCACAGGAGTCAGGGGACCTCTTCCCTCAGGGACTGTAGGACTTATTATCGGGCGAAGTCCTGAGAGCTTATTAGGTTTGCAAGTGACCCCAGGCGTAATAAACTCAGACTATAAAGGGGAAATAAAAATAATGCTTAGCTCACCCCAAAGTATAAGTTCTATTAATCAGGGAGATAGAATTGCTCAGCTGCTCCTCCTTCCAAATTTACATAAGTCATTTAAAATGAATATGCCTCTAAATAGGAACAATAGAGGATTTTGTTCCACTGATTCGAAACCCATGGTTTGCTGGGTTCGGGACTGTACAAGGAGGCCTATGTGTAAAATAAGAATCCAAGGAATAGAAATGGAGGGTCTTATAGATACTGGAGCTGATTCTTCCATCATTAATTTACGTCAATGGCCCAAACACTGGCCTCTGCAAAAAGCTTCAACCAGTTTAAGAGGCTTGGGATATAATAACCTCCCAGAAAAAAGTGCGGTAATTTTAAAATGGGAGGATGATGAAGGACATAAAGGCACGTTTCAGCCTTATGTTTTACCTAATCTACCGGTTACTTTATGGGGAAGAGATATTTTACAACAAATGGGAGTACACCTTGCAACCAAACCTGCAGGTGTTAAATGTAAAAATCTACAGAGTAATCTTAACCCTATAAGAAATCATCAAAAAGTACAGGGTAAGCTTAACCCTAAAAGAAATCATTATCATATAGGAAAAAGACATTTTTCTTCGGGGCCACTGAGAAAATAATTTTGAAAAATACCATGGCTTTCTGATAAGCCAGTGTGGGTCCCTCAGTGGCCCCTATCTAAAGAGAAATTACAAGCGGCCCACCTACTAGTTCAGGAACAATTAGAAGCAGGACATATAGAACCTTCCACCTCTCCCTGGAATTCCCCCATATTTGTGATCAAGAAAAAATCAGGAAAATGGCGATTATTACATGATCTTAGACAAATTAATAAAACCATGCAAGTCATGGGCCCTACTCAACCTGGACTTCCGAATCCTATAGCTATTCCAAAAAATTTCCATGTTATTAGTCTTGATATAAAGGATTGCTTCTTTTCTATTCCCCTACATCCTCTGGATGCCCCCAGGTTTGCCTTTTCAGTTCCTTCTATTAACAATAATGGCCCTGATCAGAGATATCAATGGAAGGTTTTGCCACAGGGAATGGCTAATAGCCCCACCATATGCCAAATATATGTGGACAAGGCCATCCAACCCATTAAAAATAAATATCCAAACCTCATGTGTCTACATTACATGGATGATATTTTACTGGCCCACCCTAATCAAAAAATCTTATTTAATATATTCAGTGACGTGGTAGAAAATTTTAAAAAATACGGATTATATATAGCAGAAGAAAAAGTTCAAACCAGATCTCCCATATTATATTTAGGATTTAAAATCATGGATACTTTTGTTAGACCCCAAAAAATTTTTAATAAATAAAGAACATTTAACCACCCTCAATGATTTCCAAAAACTACTGGGAGACATTAATTGGCTTCGCCCTACACTAAACCTCACTACTGGCCAATTAAAACCTTTATTTGACATCCTTCGAGGGGACCCTGATCCATCCTCACCGCGAACATTTACTCCTGATGCTAGGAAAGCTTTAAAGGTAGTAGAAAAAGCCATCGAAGGAGCTCATTGTGACAGATTTGATTTAACTCAACCGCTGATATTGATTATTATTTCTTCACAATATACACCCACAGGAGTATTTTGGCAACAAGGGCCTTTATTATGGATACATTTGCCTGTCTCTCCTAAAAGCATAATTGAGTCTTATACCTCCATGGTGGCTAAACTTATTCTTCAAGGACTTAAAACTTCTACTAAAATATTTGGCATTCACCCTGCTACTATTATTACTCCCTATTCATCGTCACAGATTGAATATTTATGCTTCAACGATAATGACTGGGCTATAGCTAGATGCTCTACCTCTGCAAATTTTGATAATCACCTTCCTAAGTCTCCTATATTATCTTTTTGTATTAATCATCCTATTATATTTCCACAGGTAATAAAAAATCAACCTATTCCTAAGGCATTTAATGTATTTACAGATGGGTCCTCAAATGGTACTGCTGCAGTAGTCACTACAAAGGAAAGTATGACTTACATAACTGCACACAAATCAGCTCAACTTGTGGAATTGGAAGCTGTGGTAAGAGCTCTGGAACATTTTAGAGACCAGCCCATAAACATTTTTTCAGATAGCCACTATATTGTACAAGCCGTCCCAAAATTAGAGTTAGCAGGACCAATAGCACCTCATACTCCAGCCTTTAAATTGTTTTATCAAATACAAAAACTTTTGTGGGCAAGAAAAGAACCTCTATTCATAGGCCATATTAGAGCACATACTAATTTGCCTGGCCCCCTCCATGAAAGTAATCAAAAGGCTGATGAACTTACAAAAACAATATTTTATACTTTCAGCGCTACAACAAGCTACTTTATTTCATTCCCAGTTTCACGTCAACAGCACCACCTTGCAACGTAGGTTTAAAATCACAAAGGAGCAAGCCAGAACAATTGTAAAATATTGTAAATCTTGTATGACACATTTGCCCAATCCTCATTTTGGTGTTAACCCTAGAGGATTAATGCCCAATCATTTGTGGCAGATGGATGTTACTCATGAGCCAAGTTTTGGAAAATTGAGATTTATTCATGTAACCATAGATACATGCTCAGGCATGATTTTTGCTTCCTTACATTCTGGAGAAAAAGTTAAAGATGTCACATCTCATTGTTTACAAGCTTTGGCTGCATTGGGCATCCCCAAAATGCTTAAAACAGATAATGGCCCCGCATATACGTCCTCATCTTTCAAAGAGTTTTGCGCAAAATTCAACATATCCCATAAAACAGGCATCCCATACAATCCTCAGGGTCAGGGCATTATTGAAAGAGCAAACCGCACACTAAAAGTTATGTTGTTAAAACAGAAAGAAGGAAACTGGAAAAATCCTAAGGACAGATTGGCAGTTGCCCTGTTTACCTTAAATTTTTTAACTTTAGACTCTGATGGTTATTCTGCTGGAGACAGACATTGGAACCCACATCAACAACATAAACCTTTGGTTTACTGGAAGGATGTTCTTTCAGGTACATGGAAGGGTCCAGATCCAGTGTTAATTTGGGGGAGAGGATCTGTTTGTGTTTTTCCAAAGCATGAATCCTCTCCAATATGGATACCATCTAGATTAATAAAGCAAGTAAGTACCAAATCAAAAGGATCAAGATGAAGTTGTTGAGGAATCAAGATTAATAAAAAAGGTACAAAATCAAGAGGACCATGATGAAGATATGGAATGATTCCCTTAAAAGAGTCCTTCAAAATACATCACAACTTAAGTGTCATTCCTCCCAGCTGGGACGAAGAGATCTCTCTTTAGTGTGCACACAATTGTATTTTTTTATATATATATGTGTTTATGTCTGTGTATTTGTCTAAATTTCATGTTAATGTGACGTCACAAATATATGTCTGTATGTGCGTCTGTCTGTCCAGTGTGACATCAAAAATAACAAAGCGCTTGTGAATATATATATATATATATATATATATATATATATATGGATCCAAATAACTCTAATTCATTTAAGTTTAAGAGTATTCAAATTGGGTAAATAATTTAATAAGTGAAGGTACCTTCAATTTTGTTTTTATAGGTGTCCCAGGGATTTCTCTTTAGCGAAAAATATGACTAGGGCTGTATAACCTGATATTTTGGTGTTTTGACATAAGGTTGCTTATTTGTTATTAACTTCATTTGTTTAATAAATGATTAATTTCAATTATTTCAACAGGTAAAGGACTGCTGTATATGCAGAAACACGAGAGTTCCAGCTAACAAATTATTTCTCCAAAGTGCTTTTAGTTTTTCTTTAATCTATCTTTAATACAGTAAATACCCTCAGTCTTTCTTTGTTTTGTTCTAAACATGATGTTTTGCCAGCTTATGTTTGTGGGAGCTCAGGCTGCAATGTGTGTGAGCAGAAATCAACTTTAATTTTCTAATCTAATAATTCTATTTTTTAGTTTGACAACTCGCCTCTTGACTCAGTGCTGGAATAGCACTGCCTTTCCTTTAATAATTGATGCTTGAGTCTCTAGGGAGCGGGCCCTGAAGATTTGCCGGTGGCATTGTCTAGACATAAAAAAGACGGCTGCTGCTACAGATGCAGGGATTGCGGTCGCTGCAAGCATCCCTGCTGCTCAAATGTCAAACAACCTCACCAGCGGTGTGGCCTCTGCTCTGCATGCATGGGGCCTCCTAGATTTACGTGTTATAACAAGTGGACATTTTGATCTTTCATTGTTTGGGACTTCATGGGACAGTACCTTGGGGGTATTTGTTTAGAGAACTCAGTGTGTTACTTGATAGAACTTAAGGCAGCTGATTTGTTTAAAGAATTTGATATGCTATGCAATTTGGCTCGTCACCAAAAGGCTTGTCGCCTTAAAGCCACAGCATCTCCCCACAATTGGACGGCTGTTAGTCAACTTACACAGTCGATCCTAAAGGGCTCCATTGGATGGCTGGTTAGCCAATGACGGGTAAGATCCCCAGAGGGGGACAACCTAAGACAGGCACAGTCGCACGGGATAGTCTCATGTGGCCGACATATCAACCTAAGACAGGAGTCAAGGGCACAGCCTTGATTATCCGATGACGGGTAAGAATGTTGGTTGCACATAGACGTCCTAGAGCATCCCCTCTTTTAAAACAAAAGGGGGAAATGCAGGAGCCCTGTTTGGGGAGATAGCTAAGATTGCGGTTGACTATTGGGCCATAGACATTTTGGGGCATTTCCGCTTTCCGTAGTCTGACGGGATCTCGCGGGACTTGGTTGAGGCTCTCGAGAGATTTGAACGGTGACTCAGCAGATCGAGCGCGAGCGCCATTGCTGCTCGGGCGCATGGGAAGAGACCAGAGGGAGAAAAGACAGGGTTAGCGCTATTGTGTAGATATATTGTAGTTTCTTGTAAGATTAAAGAATATTTTCGTCTCCATCCTGTCTCCGGACTCCTTCCCGCGGCGCTGCCGTTCCAGGCTGCAATCCTTTTCCGGCGACAACAGGGCAGGAGCTCAGATGCAGTGGTTGGCCAGCGGTGGCACACGGCTCAGCAGAAGCACCACGCTTTCATGGGCTACGTCCTCTTGGTCAACCACAGGAACAGACTTCTGCTCACTATTTCTTGAAACTAGAAAATCAGAACCCACTTGCACAGGGGGACCAAGTCCTTGAAGGGATTGTGGTGATTAAAACCCCAACTTGTGTGGACGCTGCTAAAGATGCACGGCCCCGCAGCTCATGTTATGACTTTCAATATGGGACAAACATGGTGACTAAGAGGGAGGAGACTTTCTCTTTTTAAAATGAGCCATGACCTAGCCCCAAGACCACCATCAGGAAATTAAAATGAAAAGAGGAAAGAAACCCTGGTGAGTTGGAAGGAAAGGAACTTTTTTCTTTTCTTCTTCTTCTTTTTTCTAAGCAAATCAAACCAGACGGTCACAGCGACTCACACCTACAATCCCAGCTACTTGGGAGGCTGAGGCAGGAGGATCACAAGATTGAGGTCAGTCTGGGCATCTTAGGGAGAACCTGTCTCAAAATCAAAAAAAATAAAAAGAACTGGGGACAGAGCTCAGTGGTAGATCATCAGTGGGTTAAACTCCCCAATAGCCCAAAATAAATAAATAAATAGATAAAAACAAACCACTCTGTTGATTCCTAATTCCACCTAGAATCCTGACTGCTTTCAATTTTTATTTTACTTTTTTTTTTTTTTTAATGGAAGTTTTCTTCCCTTCCTTCTTTCCCTCCCTCCTTCCTTTCGTTCTTAAAGAAACGTGGCACGTAGGATGGATTGGGTCTAGTGTAGACCACACCAATTATTAAGCAAAGGTCTTTGAGCGAGCCCCTGACCTCTTTGAGCCAGCTCAGTCCATTGTAAAGGCACAACAACTGTCAGGATTGTCTGGAAGATGGTGAAGTGGTGGAGGAAGTGCTTGCCAAACTAGTATCCTTTCCGGAAACGGAGGAGGGTCTTCCTGGTCAGGCCACACACTCCTCCACCACCAGCCCTGAGACCGACATCCAATGAGGCTACCACTGGAATGTTCTGGAATCCCGCTCCATCTAAAAAGATGTTGGTCTTATTTTGTTACTTGATTTACCCTTTGGACTAACGCGAGTTTAGCAGGCTAATTTCAACAGTAGTCGGGGATCAGACTTTAGCCTCCGTATAAACCAACCAATATTTTCCTGCCTAATCCTCTTATTTCTAGCAGCGCAGAACCACAAAATACAACAAAAGAAGTTCTCTCTCTCTCTCTCCTTTCCATATCCCTTCAGGGGCTGTAGATAAATTCTCCTTCCCTAAGATATGCATGCAGGATGCCCGGGTGGCTTCTCTAGAACTTTGTCATATTCAGATCAACGAAGGCTTTCTAACTCCATTCGAAATTTTAGTAGATGTGTACTCTGAATGTATCTCTCCCCATCCCTCTGCCCAAATTCTTATGTTGAATCTGAGTCCCCACGGTCTTGGTATTAGGAGACGAGGACTTTGGGAGGTGATCAGATTGGACTAGTGCCATTATAAGAGGGAAAGAGAACTCCTTTGCTCCTTCCACTCTGCAAGGACACAGCAAGAAGGCACCATCTGTGAACCAGAAAGTGGACCCACTAAACACCAAATCTGCTGGCACCTTGATCTTGTACTTCCCGGCCTCCGGAACTGAGAAATGAATTCTGCTGTTTATAAGCTTCCCAGTCTATGGTATTTTGTTGTAGAAGCTTGAACTGATCAAGACAGGTCAATACAGCTAATCCAAACTACCAAAAGCCTTTTAATAATTTCAGGTAGTACTTTATTGCTCACATTACGAATCTGTTCAAGGATATTTAATGTAATAATTATATATGTGTGATTATATAATATAATCATATATATAGAATCATCCAAATGATTCTCTCTCTATATAATGTATATATATATATAAATATATATATTTATATATATAAAATCCATCTGTATCAAATGTCTATCATCTATCTGTCCTGTTCAAGTTCACCTATAAACTAACCTCAACTCACCAGATTTAAGTTTATGGTGGTTAATAGGGCTTCTGTGGCACTTCTAAATCCTGTAACCAATTATATAAAAGAGACCTCTGCCTACCTAACCAATTTAGCAGAAGGAATGAGGAAAAACCCCGGTATAGACTGGGCGACCTCCAGGAGGGAAGCCACATTCCCGGAATGGCAGCGCGGGGTCCCTGCTGCAAAGTCTCATCAGTCCTCAAAGGCGCTGCAAGGAGCTCAGCCCCCTGCTCTCCCTCTTATTTTCAGGAAAAAGGACAGTGGAGATCCAAAAAGACTTAGCCATTTTTCAAGGTCACACGGACAGCATGGTAAAGAGGCAGAGGGCTAGCTGATCATCTCCAGCCCGCGTGGTCACGCAGCCGGGCGGGCAGTGATTTCTGCCCTAGCTGAGGACTCTGGGCAGCCGACCCCTGTCAGAGAGCTTGGGTCTCTTGGGAAATTTGCCACTGCTTCCCCAATCCCTCCAGACGCCAGTTACGCATCCAAATGATTCTATTACGGCTTTTAATACCCTCCCATCTCCTGCCAAAGTGGAGGTGGAAGAAATATTCAAAGTCTCAAGAGCACCAAGAGCAAACAACCATTTCCTTTCTTATTTCTCTGAGATGGAAGAAATACCAAAGCCACTTTTGCATCTCGAAATTTAAATTAAAACGCTGACCTGCCGAATCCGAAGGTCAACTTTTCTCCGCGGCTAGAGTAGAGCTGCCCTGGGTGGGGGTTTAGGGTGAGGCTCGCGTGGGGCCACTTTCAACCGAGCGCTGTGCGGCTAAGTGGTTTGAAAACTCAAGATGACGTCAGTTTGAAAAACTTCTAACCACATTCTGTTGAAATTTCCTTATTTAAAAATAACCCTCAAATTATGGGCAATGCTAGTTTTCCTTTCACAAAACCTTGCACACCAGGTGTGTTAACGATGCATCTTCTATTACAATGATTCAGAAAGGGAGGGAGTTAGCCCCCCCCCCCCAAAGACATTTAGTGATAGGAGAAAACTTTGGTTGTTCCAACTGGGGAGGGGTGGCGTGCTGGTGTTGTCCCGTGGATGGGGACCAGAGATGTTGCTAAACATCATGGGCTGCGGAGCACTGACCCCGCAAGGAGGAATGGCCCAACCCGAATCCTCACTGGTGGTGGTGGGGCCGGGGAGCCCTGCTCTGGGGCAGTCGCAGTGAGCCTGTGAGCTCACACTCAGTCCTTTCCCCTCTATTGCCCTGTCCCCCCCACCCCCAAGGCTTGTGGCTGTCAGCAGGCTATGCATCATAGTAGCTTCAACCAAAAAGATATCTTCCAGATCATTCAAATCTCCAAATGTTGAATACCTGGAGTATGAAAATGCTATTGCGGTGCGTTTTATTATCATCATCCTTATAAATGGAGTCCGGAGTTCTTCTGTTTTGAATTTGTCTATATTCACTCTCGGTTGTAAATGGAAGCCCCAGCACGCGATGGCCACGCGTCACCTTTCCTGGAGAGGTTATGCCAGTTGGTCGGGCGCTTTCCCTTCTATTAAGGTTGAGACCAGACCGTCACTGTGGAACTCATTTGGATCCGTGAGCAGTGAGCCGGGATTCCGTCCCACGTGGCTCACTGTGCACAGAGGAGACAGCGGAGCCGCACCACCGGAGCATGCCCCTCTGCCACCCCTGAGCATCCTCCCTATTGTCCACTCAGACCTGGGGGAGCTGCCTTCCTGACAGCCAACAGCTGCTGGGGACACCTGTAATTGTGTCAGGATGCTGTCTAGGGACTGTGCAGAGGCAAGAAGAAAAAGTTCTCATACCCTCTTCCTTGTACACTTCCGAGTCCCACAGCCCATGCTGTGACATTGGAGCTCCCTGTCCTCCTATCTTCCACGTGTTGCCAACGGATGAGGACAAAGCTCCTTTAGGGTTAGTAGTCCTGCCCACGCCCTTTGATCTCTCCACTCCTGACATGTTGACCTTGGTGTCCTCATGTAAATCGCACTCTGTCACCACAGGTCCTTTGCACAAGCTGTTCTTGTTTCCTCATGCTTCTTGTTCCTTGCCCTTTACCTAGCTAACTCACCTGCTCACTTACTAGCTTTCAGCCCAGTTATGACATCCTCAAAGACACTTCCTAAGCTCCTCTAAGTCAAATCCTTCTAATATACATTTTTGTGGCACCATGTTCTCTCTTCCGAGCACTCACACTGGGGCAGGTTTACAGTTATGTGCATATTCATTGGAATAACATCTGGGGTTAGGACACATCTTCATATCCTAAACACCAACCCCAACACTCCTCACAGAGTTGTTACTAGGTAACGACTTCTTGCCCAGCTAGTTAATTTTAAAAATGAACAAATGAATGGAAAAACACACAGATGAATGAAAGAAACCATCCTAAGACCTAACCCCAGGAGCAGAGTGGTACCTAGGAAGTTGGGTGCACACTTATGTCCAGGGAACCAACTGGACTGTCAGTATTTGGTAGACTATTGCAAGAAGAGGAATCTTGCCTACAAAACATGGAACTCAGAAGAAATTGTATACCTCTCTGAGAGCATCATTAAGTTAGAGAACAACTCCCACACTCTGATCTGTGATGAAGCCAACATCCAGATTCTCGTTGCAAACTTGGCTCCCCTAGAATTCACCGTTCTTCCTTCTCCTGTCCTCGCTGCTTCCTCTACTTGAAGAATCCACAGCTGCACCATTGCTTTACATTTTTTTTTTTCCACCGAGGTTAACCTTCCTTCTTCAGTTGTATGTTGTGCAATACCCACAGGCCAGTGCTACTGTGTGAGATACTTAAATACGACTCTGAGAAATGAGTCTGTCTTAGATATAAAAGCCTACAGTCACCATGATGAACATGACTGCAATGTTTAAAATCCCTAAATAAAGAGATGCAGCTCTTTCTGCATATTCATTGCTGAAATGAGCATGATATACGATGCTTGATTTTGTAAGCATTCAAATATAGCAGAAGGAGAGAATGTAGATTTACTTATTTTTATCAATGAAAACAACTCTACTTGACCAAAGGAAGAATTGTTTCCTCGAGTACAAAGAGCAATGTGTACACAGAAGGCAGTTCTGGGCATTAGTCTCCAAGCAAAGCTTTATTTTCATATCATTGTGTCATTTTATGCACAGTCCCCAAGTGCCTTGTCAGTGGCAGCCACTCATTAAATCATTTAAACTATCATATAAAAATAAAGATGGATTTTAAGCTACACTGAGCGAGTCAGTCAGTTAGCAAATACCGATTGCTCCCGGTGGATCCCAAGTATTCTTTTAGGTGAAGGAAGTGCATATGAAAGAAGTACCTGGTCCGTTACCTTGAGAGGGCGCGGGGACTAATCAAAGTAACAAATAGATGAACCTGCAATCAAAATAAAATCACTCAGATAAATGCTGTCTTTGCAAAAGGGATTGAAGGTCAACGGTGGGTCAGTATTCAGACTCAACCAAGATGGGGGCAGTTCCTCTGCCAAACAGGCGGAAGTTGCTCTATGAGTTTGCAACAGATTGGTGGAAAGTTTTGGAAGGTGAATGAAGAACCTCCAAGAGGTCAGCTTGCTTAGTAAATGGTTGAGTTTCTCCAAACTGTGACAGACGATGGCCCAGGATAAACTTGGTATAACTTTCACAAGTGTCATTTTCTTATCTGGTCAAAACTTGATAAATTTTCAACATGGAAACAAGTGTGACTCTCAAAGGGAAGAATAAAACTTCTGGGGAAAAGAAAAAAAATGTGGAGCAAGAGAAGAAGAGAGAAGTCAATTTGGTTCAATCCCTCTGGAAAACTGGTAATGTGGACTAAGTTGAAATATGCAAAATTTATCACTTTGCAATCCACTTCTAGGCATATACAGTTCAATTCATATTCATGTGTACCAACAAATATTTGCAAGAATGTTAATTGTAGTGTTGTTGATAAATAACCAACAATAGGGTACAATGTCATCATCAATGATATGCATACATAAACTTTGATGCACTCTGACAATGGAATACTACATAGCATTGAAAATTAGTGACCAAGAACCACACACAGTGTCATAGATGAATCTCATAAACATTTTGAATGAAAGAAGCCATGCATAAAGGAATTTAGTCTTTGGTTCTATTTACATTAAATTTAAAAACAAGCAAAATCAAACGATAGTATCTGCGGCCAGAAATAGTGGTTTGTTCCCTTTGGAGAGAAGAGGCAGGGGTCAGGGGCATTTTTTTTTTTTAACCTTATATTCATGTGTTTTAACAATTCACAAAGCTGTATGTTTATTTTTAAAATGCATTTTGAAGTTCATGTTATACATAAATCATACTTCAATGATCAAACATTTTCCTTTAAAGCAGGTAAAACTCTGAAAATAAAAACACTAGAACTCAAAGAAATGTATTGCTAGTGGGCGAGACTACCTCCTACTCCAGCTGCCCCAAATTTGCAGAAGTAGGCTTTGATTGGTTATGATTGAGGTCAAGAGCCTCGGATTGGGTGGTGGTGGGGGGGGTGAGGTGGTGGTTACCACGTAAGGCCCAGGAGCTAGAAAGCAGGGAGCCGCTCACCAGGTTCTCTCCTCCTCCAGGGGGAGAATCCACCAGGGACACTAGTCCCTGAGGACTGTGCCAAAAGTAAGCACCAGGCCAGTGTTGCCTGAAGAAACTGAGGAATTGGAGAGAAGCCGGAGGGCGGAGCCAGATAAATGGACTGAGGACAGACGTAACTGGTGAGGCAGGAAAGAGGAAGCAGCTGAAATACGTTGCCAAAACGTCCAGGAGCAAGCAGGTTACAAAATGAAAAGATGGGTGGGGGCCCTGGGGAAGGGGGCTGCTGGCTGGCTCGCCAGAGTGTGTCCTGCTGCTGCGCTGAGACTCAAGCCGTCTTAAGAGTTCTGAATTTGAACTTGGGCTTGTGGAAGAAGGTCCATTTCTCAAGGCAGGAGGCTAGGACACAATTTAGGGAGCTGTTTGGTAGCGTGGTTTATGGCTTCTACATATTTGGGCCTGTGCCTGGCTGGCCTTCACTTGTATTCTTACCCCAGGGCCTGAGACTTGGGCGGGTATCTCTCTCTGCCAGAGCCCTCAGGCAGGTGCATATTTTGGCCTCTGCTCTAGCTTACCAAGAGTCCTTGGGAACACAGAATTTGACATATCAGTGCTAGTTATTTGCTGTCCCTGGGCCTCACTGTGAGCAAGGCCCACACTGATAAGCAGGGCTTCTGATTTGCTGTGGTTAGAATGTTCCCTCCCAATGCACCTGTGGGGATTTCCCAAATTGATACGTTAATGATATTTAGAGGTGGGGCCTTTGGAAGGTAATTAGGATTAGATGAGCCAGGAGTGTGGGGAGACCACGATGGCATTCCTGGCTCTGTAGAAAGGGGAAGAAAGGGCCTGTCTAGTGCACATGCTTTCTCGCTGTGGATGCCCTCCACCCTGTTTTGATGCAGCAGGAAGGACCTCGCCAGCTGCTGAACAGATGCCAGCTCCAGGCTTTTGAGCTTCCCAGCTTCCAGAACTGTGAGCCAAATGAACCTCAGTTCTCTATAAACTACCGGGTCTGTGCTACTCAGTTATAGCAACAGCAAGAAAACTGAGATCTGGTTCACTTATGCCAGTAAAAATGTTGAACAGGGCATGAGAAAGTCCATGGTCTTGTGGCAGCATGTTAGAGATCCCCCTAAGATTGACATCCGCTCCTTCACCCAAACATGTTGGAGGTGGTGGGGTGACCAGCACAAACCCCTAATCAGTTCTGTTCTATCCATGAGGATGTGGTGAAAAGTTTCTGAACTCTGCTGAAATCAATACACTTGGCATCTCTGACAGGCAGCTGTCCTCATCCTCAGGGCTCCTGCAGAGAGGAGAGAGTGATGTCACCAGACTCCCCTGGTTTCTGGGGCTCACTATCTCTGTCCCTTCCATAGTGGATCCTCCTGAGACAGGGATTCAGGATCAAGAGCGAGACATACTGAATCTTAAAGGGAACTCCCACAAGCCATTGAGATGCAGAAAGCACACTTGTAAATCTTGAGTAACACGCCCTTGGCCATGCCCTTGGTAAATGAAGGAAGTACACAAGCACAGGAAAAACTGGCATGAATTGTGCAGCTCCACCCTAGTCCCACCTCCAGTCCAGCCCCTAACTATAGCCAGTTTATAGATATTGAACCCCCAGCCCAAGGTGGGGCTCTCACTCTTGAGATAGCCCACATTGTCTCTTTAATGTGTATCTACCTTCCTAAATAGACCTCTGTTTATGCCTTTTTCTGGCTTATGCTGAAACTCTTTTCTGTCACGTATGCCAAGAACCTCTCTCTTCTGGGAACTTGGACCCTTCTCTAGAGACATCCCTTCTCCTGACACTCCTACCATGTGCTCTACCACTGGGTTGATGATAGCAGTTGAATTTGACCACCTAATAAAGGTGGAAGCACACCAGGTAATGAGGAAGTCTTCAGGGTGGTCTCTGAAGTTCCTGGTGCAATGGACAAGATGGTGATGACGTTGGAGAAGCCAAGGACAGAGGTCAGCAAGCTTTTTCTGTAGGACACCAAACCGCAGGTGTTTCTGGTTATGACCGGCAGTCTCTGTTGCAACTACTCAGCTTGGCTGCAACCTCAGTCAACAGTACTACTACCAGCTATCAACGGCATTGAATCAAATGGGCATGGTTGTGTTCCAATAAAACTTTATTTACAAAAATAAGTGGCGGGCCAAATTTGGCATGCCAACCCGTTTGCAGACCCCTGTTCTAAGTACAAACACTCCTTGAAAATAAGCAAAGAACATTAGAGAACAGATTAATTTTTCTGAGTCAGAGAAACAACCATGACAATACCACCTACTGCATCTCCAGGGGAGCTCAGTGAGCCCTGCAACCTGGAGGTTAGCTGAAGAATCCACGGAAAGCACCAACCTCCCTGTACCTTTCCCGGCATGAGAACGTTCTGGGCTCCCGTCGGCAGAGCTCATCCAATCACCGGCCTTCTTTCCCAGCCCCTCCCCTTGCCAATGTCCAGGCACCTTGCTGTCCAGCCACACAGCAATTCCCTGTTCCCCAAGAGCTGTGTAGATCCAGACCTCCAAACCTTTCCCCGTCTGGTCCCCTCCTGAGAAGACTCCCCTTGTTGCTCACCACCCCCTCCTCATCCTTCAGAAGATCACGGGAGCGCCTTTGACTTGGGCTTTCCCAGGCACCCCCCCAACTGGGCTCACCTCCCCTCTCCCGTGTTGACCGAGCGCTTGGTCCAGAGCTGCACTTCATCAGTTCAACGTCAGAGGGCCCTCTTCCAATCCATCTTTCATGGTTCAGCCTCATTTTTAAATTTTTTTAAAATTTTTTGGTACCAGGGATTGAACTCAGGGGCACTCGACCACTGGGCCACATCCCCAGCCCTTTTTTAGTATTTTATTAGAGACAGGGTCTCACTGAGTTGCTAAGTGCCTCGCCATTGCTGAGGCTGGCTTTGAACTGGCGATCCTCCTGCCTCAGCCTCCCAAGTGCTGGGATTATAGGTATGTACCACCACGCCCGGCTTCAGCCTCATCTTGTATAGTGTTCTTTTTAATCTGCTCATCCCTCGCTGGGTTAAGAGCTCTTTTCAAACTCGGGATGTGTCTCGCGAGTCTTTGTGTACTCCAGGGTCAGCACGGGATCGGGCACAGAAAGGATGCGGAGCGCATGCGCGTGCACTTGTTGCACTCGTTAGCAGAATCTGGTGGCGCGAGGGCCGGGGGGCCCATGGAATGAGTCACAGTTTAGATTGTCTGCTACATTCGTAAGACACTCTCAGTGACTTAATAAGCAACTCTTCCGGAGAAGGCACTTGGGAACTGAGCCTTCTCAGGAAGGTGGCATATCAGAATCAGATCAAGTTCAGGGGCGAACAGACAAATCGCTCCTCCACCTATGCCCTGAGCTTCCTTCCAGTCCCACGCACAGACGTGATTGTTTCAGGTGATGCCACCACTGTGTATTATTTTACACGGGCATTTTCTCTTCCAAAGGTATCTTGTGGAAATCTCATTCTCATATTGGATATGGGACTTTGTTACATCTTTTAAAAAGATTCCTGAGAGCTAGCGATTTGATCTCCAGTTCCGCTAGAACACTGAAGGGGTAATTTATTTCTGTGGAACCCCAGTGGCCTCCAAGTGTGCCTGCGGCTTTCCAAAGCGCTTCCTAGATGATCTCTCCGAGAGTTAAATACGTGCAAAAATCGGGCCCCTGACACGACAGATATCCTCATTGATTATGCAGGGAAAAAGACAAACTGGTATTTGAGATTTGCACACGTGAGGTTGTTAATTAAACCCTGCCACATCACCAGGTTCTCCGCAACATTTGCTTTCCGGGTACTGTTCTTTCTGAACAAGCAGATAAGACAAATGGCCCAAGCAGGGCTGGGGGTGGGTCAGATGCACAGTCCTGCACCGCCCAGGCCTCACCCCACAGGTGATAGGACCACCTCCCCTTCTCACCTCAGAGACCAGCAGTGGCCCAAGGAAGTTCAAGGTGAACACCTCAAAGGCTTGGCATGCCCATACCTTGGTAGGACTTCATTTCCTCTAGAACTGCAGAGGGCTCTTTTTACACCTTATCTATTTACCCCAAGAATTACTAGGCAGGCCGGGTGCGGTGGTGCACACCTGTAATCCCAGCACTTGGGAGGCTGAGGCAGGAGGATCTGGAGTTCAAAGCCAGCCTCAGCAATGGCGAGGCACTTAGCAACTCAGTGAGTCCCTGTCTCTAATAAAATACAAAAAAGGGCTGGGGATGTGGCCCAGTGGTCCAGTGCCCCTGAGTTCAATCCCTAGTACCAAAAAAAAAAAAAAAAAAAAAAAAAAAAAGAATTACTAGGCAGACTTCAGGCCTGTGAGAATCTTCTCCAGCAGACAGTGTTACTGTCCTGCCCCAGCTGGGCAGCAGCATCGTCCCCTCCCATCTCCCAGTTTGTTCCTGGCCGGCCCCACCTGCTCCTCTGGAACCCGCCTAAGAGATCCCCCAGGCAGGCTGCCCTGCCCAGGGGTCCCCTCCTCCAGGTTAGAGAGGCCACAGAAACGAGAGAGGGAAAGCGAAAGGCGGAAATTAGTTTCTTTTAGGTTTGTCTGATCTCCTCTGGGCCTGGGATCGGCAGGGCATAAATAGATAATCAAAGACTTTTACTTGCCCAGGTAGGAATTGTGTAATCAGAGGCCGCGTCTTCCTTTGTGTTTTTGAAACTTCGCTGGAAGGAAATTCTCCTGAGTTCTCAATTCACCGAGCACTCTCTTCCTCTGCTTTTACTTGGAGATTTTTCTGCTCTTTAAGCAAACAGTGTCCAAAGCTAATCAGGTAGTTCTGTGCAAGTTAATAAACACGCTGGGGTTTTAAAAATACATCCTTTATGATGTGTGTGGTGTGTGTGTGTGTGTGTGTGTGTGTGGTGGTGGTGTGTGCATGTGCATGTGAAGAGATATCACGTAATGACACAGATAGCCCATTTCAAAAATAGCCTCAGCCGGGCGCGGTGGCGCACGCCTGTAATCCCAGCACTTGGGAGGCTGAGGCAGGAGGATCATGAGTTCAAAGCCAGCCTCAGCAATGGCGAGGCACTTAGCAACTCAGTGAGACCCTGTCTCTAATAAAATACAAAAAAAGGGCTGGGGATGTGGCTCAGTGGTAGAGTGCCCCTGAGTTCAATCCCGGGTATCAAAAAAAAAAAAAAAAAAAAAAAAAAAAAAAAAAGCCTTGGCTGAGTTATAACCTAGCTCAGTGGTCCTGGGTTCAAGCCCCAGCACCAAAACAATGACAGAAGCAACAACAACAAAACCCAAAAATAACCTTGTTTCCTTCTCTAGGAGCCCCTGAACCCACGAACATGGCCCCTTGCCCTCTCTACCCCAGAGTTCCAAAGATGGAGAAGTGGGCTGCTTCCAGTCCTTTCTGGGGAAGGGTGACTTTTCAGTTCCTGGTCATTGGGGGAATGACTTCTTCTCTCGGTGCATTAATTCCGTTCCCATTGCCATGACTCCCAGCTCCACGCTCCTCCCTGGACCCTTTTCTCCATCCTCCTGCTGGACACGTCTGCCCTTCCATCCTCAGGCATCCCCAGCTCACCTTGTCCCCGGGGAAGGTCCCCTCTGTCCCACTCTCGGCCCAGCGGGCCGCTTTTCCCCTAGCATTTCCCATGGCACTGCACGTCTTTCCAGCCATCTGCATGAGAAATCTGCTGCCCTCAGTCGGAAGTATTTTCTGCAAAGGAAACGAGTCTTATTCCCCCTGTGACTAGTCTGGCCCACGGCGTGTTGGGCACCCAGGGAAGCTGCCTGCTCCCTGCTTGTCTTCACCTCTGGGCATTTTCCTCAGCTCCATTCCCTCTCCTCTGGCCCTGGTTCGGCCCTTTGAGTCTTCCCTGGACCTCAGCAAAGGCAGGGTGGGAGTGCAGGTCAGAGCATCGGCCCCCAGAACCAGGGCCCCTGTGCCCAGGCTGCCTCTGCCCTGTCTGCTCGGTGACCTGAGTCGCATCACTCATTCTCCTGTTCCTGATCTCACTCATCCTTAAAAAAGAACAACGCCTCCTGGGTGCTTGGGAAGAACAGGGAAACTTCTCATAAAGGACCAGGCAGTAAATATTTCCTGTTTTGGTTACAAAGCACAATTGAGGCTGCTGTATAGGTACTTATCAAACTAGGGAACAAAATAAATATTTGCAACATAAAAACCACTGGCAGAACTAGTGCTGTTGTCACTGGAGTGGGTTCCTGATGAGAGGATGAGTCTGCCCCCTTCCCTGCTCTCTTTCTCTTTTGTGCTTTTTTGCTTGTGTGGTATCTTCTGCCATGCTATAGTGCAGCAAGAAGCCCTCACAGATGTGGCCCCTTAGATCTTGGACTTCCGAGACTCCAGAACTGTGAGCCAAATTAAGTTCTGTTGTTCATCGATTACCCTGTCTCAGGCACTCTGTGATAGCCCCACCAGATGAACTAAAACAACTTCCTTGAGACACTTGCCTACTCCCTCCTCAAGGCACTGCTCAGCGTGGCCCTTTACGGAACCCAGCCCCTGCTCCTCTAGTATTCAGTTATTGATTCTTCTTTCCCTTTAAACCGCAAGTAGAAATTCTGCATTGCTCATGACATCCCCAGCTCTGTGCCTGATTATATTATGTGCTCCTTAAATACTGGCTGAATAAACGAATGAACGTCCTACCCTAGAATGGATGACTCGACAGAGAACCTCCTTGGTGGCTCTAGTTCCAGGGAACTCTTGCTCTTTGAGTAATGGATGCACTTGGTCCTCATTGATTTTCTTAGAGCAGGAGACACCTTGTGGAATAATGACTAAGGGCCTTGGCTCTGGGCACAAATTCCAGCTCCACCACTTCCTAATTTTGAAGTTTGCACAAGTTTCTTAACTTCTCTGAACTTCCACCTCTTTGCTGGTAAAGTGGGGATGTCTTAGTCTATTTTCTGCTGCTATCACAGAATACCACAGAGAAAAAGACAAACAATGGAAGTTTACTTGGCTCAAAGTCCTGCAGGATGGAAAATACAAGATCAAGGGGCCACATCTGGTAAGGGCCTCTTGCTGCGTCTAAGCATGGCGAAGACATCACAGGGTGAGAAAGGATGAAGGAGATGGAGAAAGGGAGAAAGAGAGAAAGGCCAAACTCCCTCTCTTTAGAACTTCTGTGATAACATTAATCCGTTTAAGAGGACTAGCCCTCATGATCTTGTCACCTCTTAAAGTGCCTCTTAATACTGCTACAGCGGCAAGTAATCCCAACATTTGTTTTGGAGGGACATTTAGACCACGGTAGGGAATAATAATCATCCCCACCTCCTTTGTTATCAGCAAATTAGGTGAGATAAAACCTATGACTTCCTGTAGCAAATACTCTATAAACGTCTATTGCTTTGCTCATATACATTGAGCAATGACCACATTTTAAAGCCCTTTCATTAATTTGTTTATTCCTCCCAAACATGCTATGAAGTCATTACTATTGCTGTTCCCATGTTACAGATGAGAAAACCGAGGCACAGAGAGGTTGGATGACTTGTCTAAGTCACACAGACCGAGTGGCAGAGCCAGGGGTCAACTCCAAACCGCCCGAATCCAAAAGGGCTGCTTGCCCTTGTTTCAAGTGTCTTTCCTGCATAGAGATGCAGGGGTTTGTGCCCTTTGAGAGATGCAGGGGTTTATGCCCTTTGAGAGTCGGGAATGAGTTCCACCCTTCCCAGCCTCCAGCACGGCACCCTGCCCTTGGCGTAGCTCACATACATCTGCCAATTCATTCATTCACCCCTTCCTCCTCTGTCCTGATCCAGAATAGAATGTTCTAGAGAGATTTCCTCCTGGCCAGGGTTGTGTCTTAGAGAAAGGGACTGGAAGGAAAAGAGAAAAGGAGAGAAGCGTAAGGAGGAGGTGCAGGCGGGGTGCTGGGGAGAAGGGTGCATGCGCAAAAGGCAGCGGTGGAATCAGAGCTGACCTCCTTCAGTCCCTGCCTCCTGGGGGGGGCACCACCCCACCACCAGTGAGCGGCTCTGAGGGCCCCACCAAATGCAGGCTAACTCCACTGATTGCCTGTAACACGACTGTCCCTCTTAATCAAAGTGATGTCATTCTCTGATTTAAGTGAAGGATGGCAAAATCAACGATGGCTGGAGTGGGCTAATGGTTGCAGGCTGCCGAGGGGCTGCGGGCTGCAGAGCTGCTACATTTCAATGATGTGCACCATGATTTCTTTGCTAACAAGGGTGCCATAAGTCTTAATTACCCAGAACCAAGGCCTCACCTTGCTGCATGTCCCCTGGGAGCTCCCTGTGAAGTCAGTGGGAGCTTTGCCTGCAGTTCGGCCCCATGAAAAGTTGCCTGCAAATGTTTGCAAATTGCCTTGAGTGCCTCTGAAGGAAACAGGAGGGAATTATTTATTTTTAGACTGTTGGCATAGCCCTGTCCCTGGCTTGCCTGTCACATACTCCAGTGTGACTCAAATCCCACTCCCTTTGCCTCTGATTAATTCTGAACTGTGGGCTTCTTCTTCATGGTCGATGGAGACACTTCGGAGGTCCTGCCCCCAGCCAAGCCACTGGAAATGTCCTGTTGCTCCTGCCTCTGACTTAGCGGACATCTCTAAAAGCCTAATGTGTTTTTCATTAGAGAGACGGATTGGACCTTCCCTTCTCAGCAATGGAAAGCAATCTCCCGCATGCAGAGGATATCAGGAGCCCCCAAACCAAACCTGTTCTTGTTTCCCTCCAGAAGTCGATGCTGGCAGTGCCTCTGGGCCCCTGCACCCACCCCCTCCCCCTGCTGTGATTGTCACCTGCTAACAGCTCACAGCTGTTCCCTTCTCTGGAGACTTGCCCTGGGAGAAAGGCACCACTCACCTGGAGATGCCGGGGAGGGGGTGGCCTTCCCTCTGGGGACAGCTCACAGCCACAGCTGCCTGATAAGAGGGCACAGAGGGGCAAATGAGCGGCACTGTGCACTCTCCAGGCTCCCGTGGGGCCTGGCTGAGGCTAGACCGCATGGTTAGCTGCCCTGTTTCCTGGCACTTTTACAGGTTGGAACCCGCCTGCCAAAGAGCCCTGCTCAGACTCAGGGTCTCCACAACCCACCCAGAGGTGCCTCCCTAACCATCCCCCGCAAGCAAAATAATCCTTCAAAACCCAAAGGCTTCGGGCTTTCACTGTCACACTCCAGAGCCTGGTTCTGTTTCCTCTTCCAGCCTCACCTCCACTGGACCTGGGGCCTCACCTAGCGGTCACTTTCTCCAGATGTGCCCCCACCCCCACCACCCTTGGACCTCCCTGCTGACCCCTGCCGCAGATTTCACCATGCTGCAGCTGTGGCTTCCTGTCTTTCTCCCCTCCGGACTGCACGCCCTCCCCAACCCCCGCCCCGTGCATCTGGTGCACGTGAGATCTTCGATAATTATCTGTTGATTGATGAAATCGAACCCATGAATGATGGAACCAGATACTTCATAAATGTTTCATAGTAACAACCAAATTCCAACTTCAAGTTAATATAATATCAATATTTGCCTCCTTGTGGGTTAAAGCTCTCCTAAATAGATAAATTCACTGGGAATATATTAAAATAATTAAATGCTTTCCATACAGGCATATATGTGGCGTGGTTAAGATGTCTAGTACAATCATGTCCAAAGGGATGCTGGTGCTCCCAGTTTTGGTTTCTTTTGGACCCTGAGCTGTCGATCAAAGCCTTCCCAGCCCCCACAGATGGGCCTCCGACTGAAAGCAATCAATCCTCTGTTGAATTTTAAGCCCCTCGCCTTCCCTCTGCCTGCTCCCAGCGACAACAATAACCAAACAAACAGAAAACACGGTGCAATTCCAAGTGCCAGAACAGCTCTGCTCATCTGAGGAAGAAACCCTTGAACGTCAACGAACCATGCTTCAAATCTGCCATCTCACTGCTCACTTTTCAGAAAAAGCATCACCCTGCGAAGAAGTTGCTCCTGAATGCAAACTTGGTGATGGCCAGAACCCTCTGCCGTTCTGACTTGCCCGGTGCTCACTTCGGCATAGGGTGTCTGGGCCGGTGGAGGTGCATTAATTCTCCGCGTGGCGACAGGCTGAAACACAAGCGACATGAACAAATTACCAGTGATGGATATGCAAATGAAACGGGGACAAATATTAAAACAGCCCTATCTCACTGCGCCGCTACCGCGTCTTGTCCAACATTCATGGAAATATTAATCCTTCTGGAATGCTTAGTAATGCATATAGGGGACCGTTCTTGAGGAAGCTAATAATTATCCCTTGTTAGAGAGATCAACTAACTGCAGTCTTTCACTGCGGGGACAGAAAAATATTGTGACTTGCTATGCTGAGTGAAACACGGCGGCAGGATAAATTAGATCATTTAAGCTAACAATAATAAAGACACCCAGCTCTATCCCCCTTCTACATATAATTGACAAAATTAACAGAATATAGACCCAGCATTAATAGAAGAATGTATTATGGATGGTTGGTGACACACAAAGGGACAGATCATCTTCCACAGCTATGTCGGTAGAGCTCATATTTATTAGACAACCACTGTGTACAGTATGACTCTTATCAGGAACAAGGATAATAATAAATTACCAGCTGTCAACCACACGTACAGTAACTTCATTAGGTGACTAAAGCAGCACCCTTATTAAGTCTTTGCAATCTATTAAATGTCTCATTTTGAAACAATGAACCAAGAGGAATTTATGAATTGTAAAGCCCCAGTATTAACCCAAAGACTCAGCCTCAGAGAGGAAAAAAAAAATTCTTAGGGAAAAAAAATTTCATTTCTGCCAAGGAAAATCTAAGAACATAAGTTAGCAGGCTCTACCAGATGCCTCTGGCTGTGCCGTAACAGAGATGAGGCAAATATCTAATTTCGCAGGAAAAAATTTATAGACCAGACTTTGAATCAGGCAGGGTCCAAACACCTTCCCTGCCAGGTTCTCAATCAAATGTGAGAGAAACAGCCAGGTCCCCACACATCCCAGATCCCCCTCTGATCTCTGGGTCTGATAGTAGCGTGTCCATCACTTGCAAGGATGTATCCAGACATAATTCACCTACTCCATTCACTGGCCTCATTTGCATAGGTGATGAGGTCGATTGTTTGCAGAGCTGGCTGTCGTAGACCCTCAGGTCAGTGTATGGACAACTCTGTGCAATGTGGCTTTGCACTGCCCCTCGTTAAGAGGTGGGATCTCTTCTTCCTTGCCAGGAATCTACGAAGGCTATTCAAGAGCTTTGACTTGAATGCCACCAAAGGGATGTTTTGGCAACTTTCGAGCCTAGCCCTTGAGAAATCTTGCCGCATCCACTCCTGTGCTCTTAGAACACAGGCCACCCGGTGAGGAAGCCCAGGCTTGCTGTCTTGATGATAAGTCTCACCGAGAGAGAAACCCAGCCAACAGCCAGCACCAGCTTCCAGGCCATCTTGGACCATCTAGTTCCCGTTATGCTGCCAGGGGAGTAAATGACTCCAGAAAAGACCAAGCAGAAGAACCATCCAGTTCATCCCAGAGCAGCTGCTGACCCTCAGAACCAGGAACAACCAATCGTATTCTGAACCAATCAAGTCTGGAGCAGTTTGTTAGGCAGCGATGGGGAACAGGTACTGCAGAGGGGGGTGGATGCAAGGGTGTTCTGTGCAATGCTTAAAAACAGCATGTCTACCCTACGCCCTTCTGTGGAACGCGGGCCTCCAGGACTGCTGGGTTGCGAAGCAAAGGAATTTCTTCTCATTTCTTCCCTATCACCTCGCAAAGCAATTCACACTGAGACTGAACAGTTCAACCTTCCCTTGCCAAGGGGATAAATGAAAATTAAGGGCTCAGAAATGCCCGTTTGGTGGTTGATGGATAGCTTGTTGACAGTGAGATGTGTTCTGAGGCAGCCTCAGATCTACGTGAGATCTACATGGGTTAGTGCCGGCTTTGACACTGCCGTAGCACCAGTGCGAGGGCCCTGTGCCTGCAGGAGGGTCCCTGGGACCACTGGATGCTATATTAGTGGGAATATCCAGAGAAATGAAATCAACAGAATGTATACAGATACCCACAAGAGGCAGGTTCCAAGACCCTCCCTCAATACCCCAGGGATATGGAAGTCTACAGAGGTCAAGTCTCTTCTACAAATGACATAGTATCTGCATATAACCTACACACTCTCCCTTGTGCTTTAAGTCATGTCTAGGTCATGTGTAATACCTAGTACAATGTAAGTACTATGTAAATAGTTGTTATAGTATACATATATGTATATATATATTAGATTTTTAAAATGTGTTTTGATTAGTTATACATGACTATATTATTTAGGGAATAGTCGTGACGTGTCCAGTACCAAAGCCATTCCTTTCCTCAACGTCGTTGATCTGTGGTCGGTTGTGGAAGCTTCAGGTGCACAGTCCTCTGTACGAAACCCGCGGAGTGGGCTGGCAGGGCAGAGAGACTGCCGAGGGTTTCAGTTCACGTTCATGGGCGGTCTGTGGGTCGGATTTCCTCTTCTCCCAGGGAGGTCCGCCTCTGCCTCTTGAGGCTCAGCCACATTACAGAGGCCATTGGCTTCCCTCAAGGTCTCCTGGTTTATGTGTTAATATCACCGAAAACACCGAGAATCTTCACAGAAACATCGAGAATCATGTCTGACCCAGTTTCCGGGTACTGTGGCTCGGCCAGGTTGACACATGAAATCAACCATCACAGGTGGTGTTGGGTCGTACTGTGCCCCCCCAAGATACGCTGAAGTCCAGCCCCGGGGGCTTCAGGAGGCGCCCTCAGTTGGAGACAGACTCTCTACTGAGGAAACCAGGTTAAAACGAGACCACGGCCAGACCCAGTATAATTGGTATCCCGATGTAAAGGGGAGTGTGGACACAGGCAGGCATGCGCAGGGGGCGGACGGTGTGAAGACCCCCAGGGGAGAGGATCATGACCTGGAGAGACGCCTCTGATGGCAGAGGAACACCCAAAGCTACCAGAGGCAGGGAAGGACCCTCCCTCCAGCTGCCTGACAGCCCGGCCCTGCCGACTCCTTGGACCCCCAGCCTCCAGAGCCGGGGTGGGGGGGGGTGGGGGGCAACAGACGTCTGTTTAAGCCTGGAGCTTCCGGAACTCTGTTAGGCTACCTCCTGAGACACACAGAGGGGAGCTGGGGACCTGTGTCCAGGTAGGACAGGAGAGCACAGTCACCTGCATGTACCTCCCCGGGGCGTGCAGCTGGGAGAGAGCCTTCAGTGCGCCTTCTCCTCTTGACCCTCCTCAGCCCATGCCATGGGCCTGTGACGAGCCCCAGAGACAGGCCCAGAGGGAGTTTGGGAAGCTCCTATTTCCTCCCAAGAAGCAAGACGTTCCCTAGATCTCTGGGCCAACTAGGTGGGAGTTTGAGGTAGAGACCGCTGTCTGGGCAGCAATGGAAGAACTGAGCCGTCCAGCACATGGCCACTGGCCCTGTGTCCCAGCTTCTCCTGGGGAAGAGCCCTTAGGTGCAACCTAGCAGAAGTCACCCTGAGCTCCCCAAAAGGGCCACTGCCTGGGCTCCGGAGGCAAATGAACCTGCTCTGGTGCTGGCTTTGTCAGCCGCCTGTTGATAAGAATGGTTGTCTTTTATATCGAATGCTAAGTGCTTCAGTTACATGATCCCCTTGACTCATTCTAACAGCTCATTTTACAGTTCAAAGGACTGAAGCTCAGAGAGGTTAACTGAATTCCCAAAGTCACACAGCGAGCTATGATTCTAATCCTGGCAGTCTAATCACCAAGCACTAACGCTCAAATTCTTAATCACCATACCTGATAAAAGCATGCCAGGGACATCATGACCCAGTTTCAACTCTTGTACTTAGTCAAGCCAACAAGCAGGCCAGATAGTGCCCACTCTGGTAGAAGTTATTTAAAAGTACTCAAAACAGCAGGATTAGGGCTTTGCCCTGGGGGAATTAACAGTCTAATTGGCAGGAGGACACCCACTTGGGGATAATTTCGAGTGCCATTGCCCCCTTCTTAGGCAGTATGGAAAGTTTAAGTTCACCCACAGGGAAAGCTTTAGCTACTGAGGACTTCACCATTTTTAATGAGTTGGCATTTTACCCTCCAAATACATCAGCAGGTGAATGCATTTTATTAAGAGAGTTCTCCCGGCCCCGAAAGAGAGTGGAAAACTAAAGGAAGTTGGGCCATTGCTTAAAATGCTAGGCGGCAGGTCTGAGTTGTAGCTAATCACTACCCTAGGCAAATCACTGATTAATTCAGATTTTATTTCCCCTCGCTGGCTGCTCCTGCATCTCTGTACCTACCCGACTCGCCGGATTGGGGGTGAGGGCTGGTCAGATAAAAGTGCTGTCACCGTGAGCAACCAAAGCCCGTGTGCCTGCCTTCACCGTGTTATTAAGACAGTACATCAAGAAACGGCTTCCACATTAATCACAGAGGAGAAATCAGGAGACCTGCATCCTGGAAACGGGACAGCCTTGGAATTTAGAGAAAGGGCCGCACCCAGGTGCTGGCTGCCCTCTGCCTCCACGCACCTGCCTGTCCAAACATCCAGTGCAAACAGTGGGACCCGGAAGCCACAGGCGCCAGGCTGTGATCTGAGGAGACAGCTGTCAGATGGGGCAGGTCCTGGGTCAGGTGTGCAGGGGACTGTGGCCCAGAGGATGCCACCTGCGGGGCCTGGGCGGGGAGGGTGGGGCTGTGGCTGCAGAGGTGGTCTGGGGACTGCTGAATCTTGCTACGCCTGGGCTCCAGGAGGCCTGCCGAGTTTTCGGGGGGGGGGGGGTGGGGGGGGGGGGGGGGGGCTGCTGCTGTGAAACAGGACCACAAACTGGGTTGCTCCGGTCTGCAGACTGGAAGTCGGAAAGCCGCCATTGGGGGCGGATTCCTCCAGGGCTCTCGGGAGCCCCTCCAGACCTCTCTCCCGGCTTCTGGACAAGACCAGCCATCCTTGGTGTCACTTGCCTTGCAGATGCCTCCTTCCAAACCCGCCTGTTTTCAAAGGCAGACCCCCACACGGGGCGACCTAGCAGAGGCTGCCTGGGTCTCAATTCCCCTCGTCTTAAAGGACACCAGGAACACTGGCATAGGGTCTGCTGGGGTTTGGGACTGAAATGCACCCCCCCCCCCAAAGGCCTCCGTGTGGTGCAGGCTTGGTCCCTAGCACGGGACTCCTGGGAGGCTACAGAAGTTTGAAGAGGTGCAGCCTAGTGGGGTGTCTTCAGGTCCCTGGAGATGTGCCCTCAAAGGGGATAGTGAGTGGGACCTTGGTCCCCTCTTGTTCCTCTCTTTCGTTTCCTGCCCATGAGGTGAGTGGTTTGCTCCACCCTCGGCTCCTGCCATGATGTGCTGCCTCACTGCAGGTCCAAAGCAATGGGCCGACTGGTCGTGGACTGGAGCATCTGAAACCATGGGCCACAATAGACCTTTTCTCCTTTTAAGTTGATTATCTCAGATATTTGTTATAGTAACAAAAAACTCACTAACACAGGGCCTATCCTCATGACCTCACCTTAACTTTATGACGTTTGTACAGAACTTATTTCCAAAGAATGTCACATCCACAGGCACTGGAGATTAGGGCTTCAACCTGTCTTTTGGGGGAAAGCAAAATTCAACCTGGAATAATGACCCCCCTGGATTGAAGGATGGGTGCTATTTTATTCATCTTATATTTCCAGGGACTGGCACCCTGCCTGGCAAATAACTAATGCCCAATAAGTGCTGAAGTAACGAACAAGCAATATCTGTAGCATGGGTTACTGGGTAAAAAACCAGAGAGCAAAATCCTGGCTCCGCTATTTCCTTCCTGGATGGTCATTGGCAAGTCATTTAGCAGCTCTGGACCTCAGCTTCCTCCTCTCTAAAATAGTACAATACAACAAGAAGCCAAGAAGATCACACATATATAAAATGCCTGGCACATAGTAGGTGTTCAGTAAATGAGAGGTATTCGTTTAAAAGGAAATTCCAAATTTGACCTTGCTTTGCTACCCTCTATTTTTTTTAAAAATTTTACCATATTCATTTCATCAGATAAATTTTTCAAGGTTTTTTTTTTTTTTTTTTTTTTTTTTTTTGTATAGGGGATTGAACTCAGGGGCCCTCAACCACTGGGCCACATCCCCAGCCCTTTTGTGTATTTTATTAGCGACAGGGTCTCACTAAGTTGCTAAGTGCCTCACCATTGCTGAGGCTGGCTTTGAACTCGCGATCCTCCTACCTCAGCCTCCCAAGTGCTGGGATTACAGGCGTGCGCCACCGTGCCCAGCTAATTTTTCAAGGTTTAAAACAACCCAACACATATTAGGCAAATCTATATTAATCATAAATGCTTTCAGTTTGCAGTAGCAAAACCCACATTTCAATGCCATAGCTTGCATAATGCGCTATTACACTAGCTTCAGGCAGGGCTTGATCCAGAATCCAAACAATGGGGTTTCCTCTGTCTCTTGGGCAGACCCTATCATGCAGTTCTTATCAGACTGAAGTCTTACCCTTCTCACAATGCCAGGGGAGGGAGATGCCTTTTCTATTGCATCCAAGGAAGATCCTGGCTTGGATCATGTGCCTATCTCTGAACTAGTTATTATGGCCAAGAGCATAGAACATGTGAACTGGTCTGTTCTGGGTCATGTGAATGGGGAAGAACAGAGTCAGACTTTTGTGCAATGGGTTCCCTACGGAAATGAAGAGTTCTATTTCCAAAAAGGGTACTAGAGAGATTTAAATAAGAAACGCTCTGACCCTTGAAACTGCCCACAGGCCAGAAAATAAATAAGGCTAAAAAACAATCATGTTTCTGGAAAAGTACTCAGAGTAATTTTCCAAAAAAAAAAAAAAAAATAAATAAATAAATAAATAATAAAAATGGAATCCATAACTTAGAAACAGCGACTTGCTGCTTCAATATAAAAATGTTGTGCTGCCTCTGTGACCCTTGTAGCTGTGTCAATAACTGTGGGGGTGGGGAGGGCTGGTGGGTGTCACATGGACTGAGACGGCCTATCAACGCGTCAGTGGAGGGTCCCTGCAAGGGCGACTGGAACACGGCCAAGTGCGGGACCTCCTTGTGCATATACTGAGGTCCCCCAGTTATAAGGGGCGGGGGCAGCTCAGGGGCAGGATGCTGATGTGCGCAGGGGCTCCTGCGCTAGAAACAGAAAGCCCTGTCCAAATCCACTTAGCTGGGCCTCATACTGGTTTTTACTTGTTAGTTTTTACTATGGTTTTATGAAAAATAACCCATAACTCAGGTTTAATTTCCCTTGGGGAGACGGCTTTGAAATAACTATCAAATCTTTTTTCTTTTCCCCTTTTTTTTTTGCTACTCTAAGCAAACTGGGAAATATCCCCCCCCCCCCCCCCGAGGGACAGTAGTCCAGTCGTTCATACAATAATTATTTTAACACTACTTGTTTCTTCTTCTTTTAAAAAAATAAATTCCAACACTGTTAGTGTACAGTCCTTCTCATTCTATATTTCTGTTTCTTTCTTTCTTTCTTTCTTTTTTTTTTTTTTTTCATGAGTAAGATAGATAACATGCCTATATTTTGGTTTTTGGGAAAACTCGACTTAACATCACAGCCAGGGGTAGATTTGCTAGCATTTGTACAACGTTTGACCATGTATTTGGAAGTGTCATTTCATTGACAGACAACCACAGGAGGCATCATGCCCATTTTATAGAGGAAAAACTGAGTCCCAAAGAGGCAAAAGCTTATGAAATTGTCCCCAATAGACTTGAACTCAAATCACCTAACCAAAGAAAAATACCTGATATTTCCTGTTCGAAAAGTGCATGCAGTGTCCCATTTAATCTTCTCAAGAAGACCTGTAAGCTAAGTTAGGACCATCATCCTCATTTTATAGAAGAATTGAGGTTTAGGTGATTAAAATTAGTCAGTAAGTCTTAAACCTGGATCTGTCTTTCTGCAAATCTGCATTTTTTAATTTGTTCTTATTAGTTACACATGGTGATCAAATGTATTTTGACATATGTGTATATTATGTGTATACGGAGTATAATTTCTAATTCTTGTGGTTGTACATGATGTAGAATTACATTGGTTGTGTAGTCATATATGAACATAGGAAAGTTATGTCTGATTCACTCTACCATCTTTCCTATTCCCATTCCCCCTCTCTTCCCTTCATCCCCCTTTGTCTATTCCAAAGTACTTCTATTACACACACACACACACACACACACACACACACACCACCCCATCCCCACGTGTTGTGTGTTAGCATCTTCGTATTAGAGAGAACATTTGGCCTTTGGTTTTGGGGCTGGCTTATTTCGCTTAGCATGATCATCTCCAGCTTCATCCATTTACTGGCAAATGCCGTAACTTCATTTCTCTTTACGGCTGAGTAATATTCCATTGTGTATATGTGCCACATTTTCTTGATCCATTCATCTGTTGAAGGGCAGATTCCCTAGGTTGGTTCCATTGCTTAGCGATTGTGAACTGAGCTGCTATAATCATTGATGTGGCTGTGTCCCTGTAGTATGCTGACAAACCTGCATTTTAAACAGAGAATTTCTGCCCAGGCCGCACTTGCTGAGAAAGCTTCTGATCTGGTGCAGGTGGGAGTGGGGGCAGGGCCACGGACACTGACTGGAGAGAGGGCGGGTTGGCCCCACCTCCGGGCCAGCTCTGCGGATGAACTCTTTCCAGGCTGTGGTCGTTCAGGATGCTGAGGTACCCTGGATGGAAGCCCAGATGCTCACTGAAGGTGCCCAGTTGACACAAGGCCAAAGCTAGATGTTGCCTGCCAACCTGACCCGCCGGACCCTCGGGGACCCTACGTGCACCAAGGTCTTGCAGGCCAAAAGAAATGTCTGGTAAGCAGAGAAGTCCCGACGCGTCCATTGTCCACTGCCGCCTGTCATCATGAGCGTGCACAAGCCCAGCCTCCCCCGGGGTGGGAAGGACGTGGGGCAGGCCCCTGTGGGCGGCCCTGGATTCCCACCAGCCCTCGCACCATTCTCCAGCCTCCTGTAAGTGACAAAACTCCCACTTACAAGTTAATCAGAATCCTGACCGTGAATGAGAAAGAAAGAAAAAAAAAAAATACTGTTAATTAAAATCTCAAAAGATGCCAAGGGTAACAGAGTGCAGATGCCTGCTTCCTGTGCTGATCCTACGGGAACGTTAGAATCGCAGGTGCTGTGATTAGGCCCGAGAGCAGGTAGCCGCCACAAGCCGTTAAGGAAGGATCTTAACCTTCCTGAAATCCCGCCCTTTGGAGAGAATTAAATAATTAATGAGGAGCAGGACTTTCCCTTCCTTCCCAAGAGAGATCACTTCCCAGCATCTTCCCCGTGCAACAGGGACCCTCTCTCATTCGTTTGGACAGCTTGAGAAGTGAGTATCTGTAGTCATTCAACAAACCTTTGTTGAGTACCTACTATGTGCCAGGTACTCTTCAAGGTGCTGGGGACCCCGCAGGGAGCTAGATTCATTGTGCTCACCTCCTGCAGTGAGTGACAGCAGTGGACAGTTACAGAGGTAGTTTAAGGGTATTGGAATAAGAAGGCAGAGGAGGGTAGAAAGTAAAGGGAGACAGGACTCCTTTAGACCTGTGGCCAGGGACAGCCCTCTGACGTCACCGTGAATGAGAAAGAAATCAACCTGTCTTCTGTTGCTGTAACTGAATAGCACAAACTCAATGATTTGTAAAGAATAAAGATTTATTAGGCTCATGCTTGTGAAGGTGAGGAAGTTCAGGATTGGGTGGCCACACCTGGCGAGGTCCTTATCTTGGTTGGGGACCCTCTGCAGAGTTCCAAGGCAGCACAAGGCATCTCAGGACAAAACAGAACATCTCTGCTCAGGTCCCTCCTCTTCCTCTTCTCATAAAGCCACAATCCCTCTGGATTGGGGGGCCACCTTTATGTCCTCCTTTAATCTTAATGATCTCCCACAGACCCCACCTCCAAATACCATAGTCAGATCAATTGCCCACCCATTCAATGCTTCACAGTGGGGATTATTTTTGGCATGAGCTGTGGTGGGGACTTTCAAACCCCAACAGAAGTTCCACCTGAACAGATGCTGCAATAACAAGTAAAACCAGGCCAAGGACCTAGAGCACTCCCTGGAGAGGGAACCACAGTGCAAAGGCCCAGAGGCCAGGCCAGACTCGAAGGTTCAAGGAACAGCAGGAAACTGTGTGGTGGGAGAACAGATGGAGTTGAGATGGAGAGAAAGGCAGGGACACATCACCTAGAACCTTCTAGGACATAGTAAGATGTTGGAACAGCCAGGTATGGTGGGGCACACCTGTAATCCCAGCTGAGGCAGGAGGATCGCGAGTTCAAAGCCAGCCTCAGCAATGGCGAGGCACTTAGCAACTTAGTGAGACCCTGTCTCTAAATAAAATACAAAAAAAAAAAAAAAAAAAAAGGGCTGGGGATGTGGCCCAGTGGCCCAGTAGTCAAGTGCCACTGAGTTCAATCCCCGGTACCACACACACACACAAAAAAAAAACGATGTCGGAACATGATTCAGAGTGACTGAGAAACCTTTGAGCGAAGGGTCATATGATCTGATTTCCATTTCTTAAAGTGTACCCTGGCTGCATCATGGAGAATGGCCATGGGGGTGGGTGGTGGAGAAGGGAAGGCACAAAAATATTTCAGGAGGACCAGCAGTGCATGTGATGATATTGCGTTTGAGATAGCCCTGGTGCCATTTTTGATTGACCTTAAATACACAAGGAGTTGATATTTTCAGAATGGATTTCCTCTACTGCTTGGCAAAATTCCATCATTACAGACTTCCAGGGTCTTGAGGCAGTATTTTTAACACATTGATATACCATTTTAGCCTCCTAGGGGCTAAGGAGTAGCTTCGGAGAATTGGCTATAAAGTCTTAAGAATGTCAGCTAAACAGACCGAACAAGGAAACGTTTTCCTAACCCAAAAGATGCATAGAAGCTGCATAACTGCCGTTTAAAGACAAAGGACACATTTATTCTGTAATGCCCACGCACGCACGGGGCCACTATTCACAAATGATGTCCTTCAGAAATGGTGTGGGTAGGGGTGGGGCATGATCCTTGAGTATGGAAGCCACAGGGAGAGGGGAAAAAAAAAAAAAAACACAAAAATAAATGCTATGCTTTCAGTTTTTGCACGGACTGTTCCAATTTACATTTCAGAACCGAAGTTATTTTTCCAACTTTCTGCTCAACAATGCCCGTATGTTCATAAAAGGACAGGAGAAGAAGAGGTTGTTTGATGTAAAACATGTTGAAATTTTATTTGCTATCTCCTTGGACATGAAGTTTCCACTTATCTTAGTATTGCCTTCTTCGCAGAGCGTGGCCTTGTGTGCGCAGATTGATACTCTCAGGATAGAAACAGAATCTTCTAAAACTACCATCTCACCAAGCAGGGAGAGGGTGCTTGTTCCTAATGGCAAGTAAATCGAGATTCACTTCTAGCTGGGAGGAAGGAGGCCAGAAATTCGGAGTGGTTAGGCCCTGGCCTGGGTAGACGTGCTACGTGAACCATAAGCCTCCATCACTTATCTTGGCAGAGAGGAAATTGGAATTTTGGAGGAAAGTTTTGCATCAGGCACTCAGATCCAATAAAAGCTCCCATTCCTTGCGAAGTTCCCAAACACGGCGCAGTGGTTAGTGGACAGCCTCGGGATGCTCAGTGCTGAAAATCTGGACAGTGCCCTGACTGCAGCCGCCTGGAGCAAGGGCTGGTAACTCCGAGCTCCCCACTTGCTCTCCACATTGTGTTCTCTGTTCTTCCTCCCAGTGACATTTCAGTAAGCCAATGCAGACTGACTCGTGCACATCGCCTTAGTGCCTGCTGTGGCATGGATGTTTGTTGTACCCCCTCTTCTTCCCCAGTTTTCAGAAGCCTTAACCCCTGTTATGATTGTATTGGGAAGTGGCCCTTTAAGAGGTAATCAGGTCAGGTGGGTGGAGCCCTCAGACAAGGATTAGTGCCCTTAAAAAAGAAAACAGGAAAGGGCTCGTGTTCTCTCTCTTCTCTCTCTCTCTCTCTCTCTCTCTCTCTCTCTCTCTCTGCCTGATGAAACTACAAAGAGACAATGGCCATCTGCTAACCAGGGTGGGAGCCCTTTGCCAGCATGGGGTCTATCAGCACCTCGACCTTGGACTTCCAGCCTCCAGAACGGTGAGAAATAAATCTCTGTTATTTAAGCCACCCATTTATGGTGACTGGGTGTTGCAGCCCAAACTGACTGGGACAGTGCCACAATGTGAGACAGCTGAAGAGCGGGAATAAGGACCCAGGTTCAAATCCTGACTCTGCCACTTGTGAACCCTGTGGATTGGGGCGAGGCTGACTCCTTGTGCCTCAGTTTCCCACTCTGTAAAACAGTGCCGATGTCTGTCCTTCAGGGTGGAGGTCAGAAGCGATCACGTGTGACATTAGTTGAGGTCACCGTGCAGAGCGGAGAGGCTTCATTCATGTTTGTGGTTTGTGTGGTTATTACATTGAAAACGTTGGATTAAATAAAATGCAGTGTCTCATCCGGGGCTTAGAATCTTGTGCGACAGACACTTAGATAACTGCCATACAACGCAAATGGTGACAGTCACCGTAACCGGAATAATGCAAAAAGCTCCCTGAGTGCCGTGGTCGAGTGAGGACAGTGGCAGGGTCCCTGTCACTGCTCCCCTTTTGAGGTGGCCTCTCCTTCCCCTCCCCTTGAAACTGGTCTGGTCCCTACAGGATGCAACGGTGGTGACTGTGGGTGACCTCCAAGGCTTAGCCACCAGACTCCGGATTCTCTGGAGTACCCCCTCCTAGAAGCAAGCTGCCATCCTGAGACTTGTCACCTATGTGTGATACAGTTGACACCTCAAGTGAACATCAACCATCAGTTGTAGGAGTGAGCTGAGTTGGCCAATCCAGCCCCCAGGTGACTTCAGCTGTCCCAGCACCCAGCCACACTTTGTATTTTGGAAGAATGTCCAGTCAGTCAACAGAACTGTAAGAGACAAAAAGTCATTGTCATTTTTTTTTTTCTACCAGAGATTTAGTCTAGGGGGCGCTTTACCACTGAGCCACATCCCCAGCCCTTTCTATGTTTACTTCTATGAGGCAGGGACTTGCTGAATTGTTTAAGCCTTCAAACTCGTGATCCTCCTGCCCCAGCCTCCTGAGTGGCTGGGATTACAGGCATGCACCACAGTGCCCAGCTGAATTGTTGTCATTTTTAAGCAGTTAGTTTGAGGTAGTTAGTTATGCAGCCACAGATGATCCAAATAAGAGTTTAGGAAAGAAGAGTTAATTTCACATCAGGTAATAATGGGACAGCCCTGGAAAAGTGGGATTTGAGAGTGTCCTTGGACAGGAAGGTGACAAGAGGCTCTTGGAAGGAAGTTATTCCAGAGACAGGGAAGAGTGAGTGTGGAAACCCAGAGGCTGGCCTCAAACAGATACAAGGTGCTGGGCTGGGCCATGATGCTGAGAGGCAGGAAGGAAAGCTGGGAGGTCTCAGGCCAAACCAGGGTGGCTTTCGGGACAATCTCTTTCGTTATCCGTAAGCAAAACTTATTCTTGCTCTTCTGGGTGAAGGGGTCTTATGGGAGACGATGGGACATTATGGGTTAGGGAAGCAGCAAGTGGTGGAAAGAACCAAACCCACAGAGCGTCTGGACCCATCAGAAAGACGCCAGAACCAGAGGTCGCTGGGTCCCCCGGTGGCTCCCGCCTCAGGCACCGTGAAATCCCAAGCAAGTCCTTCACGTGGCTTGTGAGGCCCTTGGCAGTGGGTCCCCTGCCCCTGCCAGCCTGCTGTCCTTCGGTGTCCCCTTTGCTGGCTCCCCTGCAGTCACCGTGAACTCCTTGGCCCTCCCTGAAGAGCAAGCGCCTTCCTGACTCCCCGCCGCTCTGTGTTCCCAGGTCTCTCCACCTGGATGTTCTTCCGAAGACCCACACAGCTCCCTCTTCTTCATCTGGTGCTCTGGCATCTCCTAAAAGCTGGTTGCCCCCACCAGACCCCTGGCCTGCACTACTTTCTTCCCAGAAATTAGGACTCCCTGTTGTTGACCTTTAAAAATAGCCCCCGCTCACCTCCCGCGACCTAGCATCACTCCATGATGGCGCCGCCTCTGTCTACTGCTTGGAGAAATTCTGGGCATGCAGCGGGGCTCGACACAAATGGGAGAAAATGATGAGTGAATCCATGAATCACAGGCAGCCTAGGGCTTAGGTACCCTGTTCCTCTTCACCAGGAGGAATTTGTGGATCTTCATTTTAATTCTCCTCCATCGTTCCCGGCTTCCTGCTATTTCCAGACAATCCCGCGCCATCAACTCGGTGAGAGCACTTCCCTCCCAGCTCCTGCTGGCTCGCAAGCGGCTCTCTCACAGCTCCCTGCACGCTGCTCCTGCCTCGCCGTGCATCTGTCCAACTTCTGCTCCTGCATTCTCCTCCTCCTCCTCCCTGACTTTCCAGGTGGAATTCCAAGATGGAGACTCTGACTGGGTGGGCCCATTCTCCATGGAGCCCGAGGTGTTGCCCTTGGACAGGGTTGTGGAACAGATGCCCGTGCTGATGCAGTCAGCTGTGGCCACAGGCCCAGAGCATGGCAACCTAGCTGTGGAGAAGTACTGTCTCACTCAGCAGAGGTGCGTGGAGGTAGCAGGTGTCTTCAGGTCCTGTTGGCCATAGCCGGCGGCCATGCGGAGGGAATCCTACTTTAGGGAGATGCTTAAGTCTTCTGAGCAGAGCAGCCGTGGAATAGGTCCATGCTTTCATGGTTTAGGTATGGTTTGACTGTGTCCCCCAAAGAGTCAAAGGGAAGCATGGTCCTCAACGTGGTGATGTTAGGTGGTGATGGAACTTTGAAGAGGTGAAGCCTAGAGAGAGGTGCATGGGCCAATGGGGGCATTGCCCTCGGAAGGAATTGATAACATAATTCTTGAGAAGTGAGTTAGTTATATATGAGTTGTTATAAAGAGTGAGACCTAGCCGGGCACGGTGGCACATGCCTGTAATCCCAGCACTTGGGAGGCTGAGGCAAGAGGATTGCGAGTTCAAAGCTAGCCTCAGCAATGGTAAGGCACTTAGCAACTCAGTGACACCCTGTCTCTAAAAAAAAAAAAAAAAAAAAAAAAAAAAAAAAAAGGGCTGGGGATGTAGCCCAATTGTTGAGTGCCTCTGAGTTCAATCCCTGGTACCAAAAAAAAGAGTGAGACTTGCCTCTCTCCACTTTCTGGCTTCTTGTTTCACTTTGTGGTCACTCTTAACAGGTCGTCTCACCATTGTGACCATCACTGGAGCCTAAACCGCATTTTTAGACTCTAAACTGTGAGCTAAATGAGCCTCTTTTCTTTATTAAGTCCCTAGTCTCAGGTGTTTTGTTATAGCAACAGAATACAGACTAACACAGCTACTCAATGAATAATTTAGTGATAGAAGAAGAGGGCATGTACAAGAATGGTTAGGAAGCCATGACCAGGGAGAGCAGATGAGGCCACAAACCATACTGGGATCAGTGACGGGGAAGAAGGAGCAGGAGGAAGTGATCTTGAACCTGAAGCTGTCACTGGGCATGTGAGTTCAGCAGAAGGGCTGAGTCTGAATTCTCTGGAATCATAAAGACACAAGCTAAAGCTAGGGGGTGCACAGCATGGTAAGAGATAAGTCAAGACGGACACCTGGGGAGATCTCTTACACGGAAAAGCCAGGCAAAAGAAGAGAAACTAGACAAATGATCTAAACTGGAAATACTTTCACAGATAAACAGAGACCCGGGGAACCGCAGCACTCCATTAAAACAGGCAAGCAGTCCCCCTACTTCTTACCCTCTACAGCACTGGCCCGGAGGATCCTGCGTGAGACCTCGCCGCCCCACGTCTGAAGCGTCCAGTCTGCTCTCCCACAGCCAGGAAGGATTCTTCTTGGGAATCCACAATATTCTAAAAAATATATCTGCAGGGCTGCAGTGCCACAATTAGTGCAGCTGCTGTCCCAGGAAACCCTCGTCACCATTTTGCTTAGATCAGAGAGCGGATTAACTTTGATGTCTGTCTGCACCCCGTGCAAGACACCACCGGCGGTCTGCTCCCTGCGAGCATTCAATCTTCACATCCAAGGGAAGAAGGAGAACGTGCCCGATAGGAACCCAAACCCATTTTTTTCTCAGTGATTGAGATGAAAATATGCACCCTAGGGGGCCTGACGGATTTGACTTGCATCTTGTCTCCAACTCTTCCCCTCTGCACAAATAACCTTCCCCCAGATCCAAACTTCCTTTGGCTTTACCAAACATTAGCACAGCTCGGGAGCCCCAGGCCCGCATCTGTGCCATATGCCGTAAGTAATCATGTTGATTTCTACATCATTTAGGGCTCCTGGTGGCGTAAACTGAAACTGGCTCGGACCAATTTAAGTTCAAACAGAGTTTACTGGAAGCACACAGGAGGCCTGGAGAGCGTCGTGATCACTTGAGGATCAGCCTGCGACGGGGAGCAACCAGGGAGGCTCCAAGAATACCACGAGCAGGAAAGGTGCCACACGCTCATCAGAATGTTGGCAGTGGGATTAATTCACTGCAACATCACCATTTATTTTTGTGTCACTGTCCTCTAAATTCTGGGAGAAAGAGATAAATAGGACTTGGTTGGGCCATGCCATACCCCACAACACAGGCTCACTGACTGTGCAGGTAACTTAGACAAGTTTTTAAGAACTGGCCGGGGTTGTGGCTCAGTGGTAGAGCACTTGCCTCGCAAGTGTGAGGCACTGTGTTCAATCCTAGCACCACATGGCATTGAGTCCATACGCGACTGAAAAAAAAAAAAGTTTAGCTGGGCACAGTGGCACACGCCTGTAATCCCAGCACTTGGGAGGCTGAGACAGGAGGATCGCAAGTTCAAAGCCAGCCTCAGCAATGGTGAGGCACTTAGCAACTCAATGAGACCCTGTCTCTAATAAAGTACAAAAAAGGGCTGGGGATGTGGACCAGTGGTTGAGTGCCCTGAGTTCAATCCCTGGTACCACAAAAAAAAAAAAAAAAAAAAAAAAAAAAAGAACTGGTCTTTGCAACCAGGTTTGAATCCTCGCTCTGCCACTTACAAGCCACGTGACCTTGAGCAAGTCATTTTCGCCTTGCCCCAGCCTCCCGCTCTGAATGAGTTGATCATGATAGTGACTGCACAGGGCGGGTGTCCTGCAGGTCCTGACACTGGTACTGTACTGCGTTAGCGGTGCCCACAGCTGCTGGATTTACAGGCCAACCAGGAATGCCAGCCTGAAGAATCATTCTCCAAAAGACACCAGGAGCTGTTACCAGGCGAGGCAGAGGGCCAAGCAGCAGTCACTACGCTGCCACGTCGCGTCCCTCCACCAGGCTGAGACGCCACGTGGGCAGCAGACGCTGCTGCTTTCTTTGCTGCCTCCATCAACACCTAAGTGTCTGGCACACTGGGTTGGGCTCAGCGAGCCACTGTAGAATTCAAGAATGTTCCTGAGCTCTCTTTGTAAGAGATCAACTGCTACAATGCTCTGCCCCGAGAGGCACACAAGAAGTACTTGCTGATTGAATTGATAGGATCGTGGGTGATGGACAACCAGGGCGGTGTGATTTTCTAAAGAAGCCTGTGCACATCGGGATCAAAGAAGGGAAGCTGCATTTGGGGACCTGGTGGCAGGCAAGTGATAAGTAACTGTGTTCTGGTGTGATGAGGCTAATAATAGATACTAATGACATAGATGGGGTACTCATTTCTGCTGGACAGTTAATGCTTTCAGGTCGTTATAATGGGGACAGAGAAGCTACTGGTCACTTGCCACATTACCTTGAGAGGCGATGGGTCATCTGCCACAATGGCCGTGTGTCAGCGTCGGAGGGTGTCCTGGTATCTCCTCAGAATGTCCCATTCGCCTGGTATCTTCCATTCTGGCTGGCAGAAGCTGGTGGGTGGCACTTGGCTAGTTATTCTGCCAAGCTTGCTCACAGAGGGGTCAGGAATCCCTGATCCCTGAACCCTGAAAGAGTTCTGTTCTCTGGCTGTCTGTGACTGGGTCTAGAAAATAGAGCAATAGAAACCTTTGCCTCGAATTCTTATAGAAGTGTGAATCAAGTGGAATCATATCCGTGGATATTCATCCTCTGTTTGGAAAGAGACAGCCCAACTTCAGCTGGCTTCTGTAGAAGGGGGATGCGACGGCTCCTCTGAGCAGCCTAGGGGCTGACCTGTTTCAAGTTCATCTGGCTCAAGTGCAAAATGAGCATCTGGTTTCTCTCCATCTCTCCGCTCTCCTGTTGTATCGATTTCATTCTTAGTTCCTAAATTGTGCCCCCATTCCCTTGTAGCTACCGTGTCTCATACCCTCAAGTTCAAGTCCAGTTATCTAGTAGAGTTGGGATAGAATATGGTTGGCTAATGTGGGTCATATGGCCAGGAGGATGAACCGCATTGGTCTCAATCCTGTGCCAAATAATCCATGTGTTATGGAGTTGGGGGTCTACCAAGAAACGGAGGCAGAGCTAAGACCCCCTCTTCAAACTCTGATTCTTGGGATCAAGTCAGAAAGATTTCAGACATGTCACTCAGAGTAATAGGAATGAGTTTATTGAAGGGATAAGGGAAAGGGAAAGGGGACACTCAAGTGAGAGAGTGAGTCCTCTTAGAGAGAAGAGGGACAATCTGCCTCTCCTGTGCTCCAGTTTTATTGGGGATCCCAGAGAAGTTTCCAGAGAGTCCTGCCCAGGTCCACCTCCTGACTTTTGACTGACAACATGGTGACATCAGACTTTCAAGTCCCCACTGTTGTGGCAACTCTAGGTCACCTGGGCCCATGCTGAATGGTTGTAATTGGATTCTCTTCTAGAAATATTTTTTTTAGTTGTAGATGAACAATATATCTTTATTTTTATGTGGTGCTCAGGATCGAACCCAGAGCCTCACAACGCTAGGCAAGCACTCTACCACTAAGCGACAGCCCCAGACCCTAATAGGATTCTTAACCACACCTTCTTAAAAATTTTGTGGTTAGGAGGAACTATCCTTCTCTCCAAGAGGTTCAGGATCTGGTCACGAAAGTCTCCTTCAGGGCCTGCATTTCTCCTGTAAGTTAACAGGTAATTTGCTGAGGAATATGACATATCCTGTCTACCTCTGAGGCCAGGCAGGGCTGCAGGTAAATTGCTTCTTGAAAAAGAAAGCACATGGGGTCAGCACAGTGGGTCTGTGTTATGAAATCATTCTCTTAGCCCAGTGTTCCCACCATCTTCATCTGTCTGTTCCCTACACACAGGCAAGGAATCGTGGTTGGGCTTGGCAGTGTGCTTAACTTTCAGAGCTGGGAAGAAGCAGGATGGTGGCAGCGGGCGTGGGGGAGCAGACCCAGAGTATGAGAGGAGTGGCTTCCCAAAAGATATTGGGGCACTACTACTGGGAAAATGGGAGGTGGATCCTGGGGGCGAAAATGACAAATGCACCTTACACCTGGGTGTTTTCTGTCGTGTGATGTAAGGCATGTATCACAGCTTCCCTCTTTGCTGTGAAGTCTTTTCTCCTTATCCAACAAGCTCCTGCAGGTGCCTGAGGAGCAGCCACCTCACTACACCATCATCTGTCTTCCTCCTCTGCACTCGGAGCCCGCAGGACTGTATCACTCATCGGCAACGGGCTGTGTTGATCATTACTTATCTTTTTCTGTATATGTTCTGTGGCAGGATCCTGGAAAGCAGGGGTCACATCTTATTCATCTTGTGTCCCCCATAGCACTTTGCCTGATGTTTGGGGGCATGACAAATAGTCCATAAATCTGACAACAGATCAAACAACTGATTTATATGCTTCCAGAGCTACAACGGTAGATGGTAGCTTGATTCAACTACCAAACTTCAAAGAAAGAGGAAAATGTAGATCTCCACACCATTTCGGAAAGATGGTAGATCTTTTCTGGACTAAACAATGCCACCGGGGTCAGGATAAATAACTTCTTTGCTTCCCAGCCCCAGCTGCTGGCATCATTGCTATCTGTAAAGGCTTGGGTGACGGCCCAAGGAATCTTGGTCTCAGCTGCCCAGTCCCCCTGAGCAGGTCGTGTTCAGGTACAGCCCATCTGTACGGGGTACAGGTGCAGAGGATGGCAGTCATAGAAGAGGAAGCAGAAGGGTGTCCTCGGTGGCCGCCACCCCAGGCAATGAGCCAGAGCCCCATGGTCTCATCCCTAGGACTGGCTGCCGGCTCTCTGCCTTTTTCAGATCCCCGTTTATCCCCTATCGTCCTCAGTAATCCTGATATCCCAGTACAGGGAACAGGGAGAGAAGTGGGCCCTCAGGGACGCCCAGTGACTCGTCTGGAGCCTGTCTGTGCATGGTCCCCTCACGGGTAAACGGAGCCTACTGATTCGAGGATTGAACCAGCGAGCTGTAGACGTTCACTAAACGCCAAATTAAGCGCGGTAGGTATGGAGGGAGTGAGGTTTGGAGGTGGTGGGTGGAGCGGTGGAAGGCGGAACCCGGCCCCAGCAGGGGAGAGGGCTGATAAGAATCCGCGGCCGAGAAGCTCAACCAAAGCCCCAGCACCAACCCGCCCCTCGCGCTCAGCCCGCAGGGCGCACAGCTGGGGAGAGCTGGGAGGACGGCTTGCGGGCCCTCGGCCCCGCCCTCTCCCCGCCCACCAGAGGCCCCGCCCCGGCTCCACCCCGTCCCCAGACCACGCCCCTTAAGGCTCCGCCTCCACCCTCGCCCCGCCCCAAGGCCCGGAAGCGAAAGCCGCTCCGCCTCTTCCGAGCGGGGTCGCGGCCTGGGCGGCCCGAGTACGGCTTCCAGGGGTGCGGGTGTCCTCGCGGGTCAGGGCAGCCCCCGCCGGCGCCATGTCCCGGAACCTGCGCACCGCGTTCATTTTCGGCGGTTTCGTCTCCCTGGTCGGCGCCGCTTTCTACCCCATCTACTTCCGGCCTCTAATGAGGCTGGAGGAGTACCGTGAGTGACCTCTGCCCCCGCGAGGTGGCCTGGCCCCAGTCACTACCCCCTCCACCCCCACCCGACCCGGTCCGTTCCACGTGGTGCCCTGGAAAGAGCTGGGCTGAGTCAGGCAGAGCCAGGTTGGAACCCTGCAGCGTGACTGCGTCCAAGTGGCTCAACCTCTCAGACCCCCAGCGTTCTCTTCTGTAGTGTCTCTGCACCATCAGTAGTAAACTTGTGAAGCCTCATGGGAGCTTCAGAGATGATGAGATATGTGAAATCAGTCTGCACATAGTAGGTCAACTTAATGTTAATTCACATTCATAGTTAACACAACGTTTGATATGCTGTGTCAGATTAGGCAATACAACCTCCCCTGAGGTAGAAGTTATCTGGGGAAACTGAGGCTCGGAGAGGTTGTATAACTTGCCCAAGGTCACACAGTCAGTCAGTGGTAAGGCAGATATTCTAACCTAGGCTCTGTCGCAGCCTGCTCCATACACCCAGGCTGGGAATGGTGATATAACAGGGAGGCAGATGGAACCCTGAGCTGAAAGGTGTTTTTATTGACTTTATTTCCATTCCCAAAGATGTTTTTGAATAGAAATATTTCAAACCTAAGCTGTTAACCTGGTTTTTTAGTTTTTTTCCTCAAATCGTTTTTCAGATTGTGCTGGTTTCTTTCATTTTAAGCTGGTTGCTCACATGACAATGGTGAATATCCTGGGAGTAATTTTCCTCCTTAATCATTCAAGTCCTATCATTCTAAAAGCCAAACTCTCCTTCCTTGAGACCTATACCTCAGCAAGGATTAGCACTTTGATACATCTGAAACCATCTGTCAGAGAGAAAATATTAGGCATTAGAGGCTCATTTTGTTCTCCAGGAAACCTGAATCATCTTGAAGATGGAAGAGGGCCAGCCCTGCCCCTGGAGAATATTAGCAGAGGCTGAAAGCTTGGCGATTTGAAGGCGAAAGCTCCATGTAAATGTTCTGCCCGTTACAAATGCTACAGCATTTGGTTTCTGGAGGCAGAGCATTTCAGTACACACTAGAGTTTCCTTGTAGCTTCTTTCACCAGCCGGGTCTGAAATGGCCTCTGTACATTCTGCCTTCCAGCCTGTCTGCATGGCCCTGGCTGGGGTTAAATGTGGGTCTGCATAATCTGCTTCCTTTTTTTTTTTTTTTTTTTTTTTTTTAACAGCCTGTAGAATTGAACTTGGGACAAAGGGTCTGCTTTGGTCCCACTAGAAAAGTTTCAGAGCTGGCACGGTGGTGCACACCTGTAATCCCAGCAGCTCAGGAGGCTGAGGTAGGAGGATCGCTAGTTCAAAGCCAGCCTCAGCATCTTAGGGAGGCCCTAAGCATCTCAGTGAGACCCTGTTTTTAAATAAAATGTTTAAAAGGGCTGGGGATGTGGCTCAGTGGTTAAGTGCTCCTGGGTTCAATCCCCAGCACCAAATAAACAAAAAACAGTTTCAGTTGTGAAGCCTAGAGCAGTGGTTTCCTACTGGGGTTGTTTTTGTCCTCAGGGACATTTGACCCTATCTAGAGACATTCTTGGTTCTCACAACTAGGGGAGGGGTAATTGTGCTAGGGGTATCTACTGGATAGAAGCCAGAATACCCTTCCTGCAGGACACAAGACTGTTGTGGCCACCTCTTCTACCAGCTCCCTCTGTTCCTCTGGGTTGTGGCATACTGAGGAGGAAGCCACAGTTCTTGGAAGCTCAGGGCAGAGGCCCAGTACCTGAAAACTGAATTACTAGTAAAAAAAAAAAAAAAAAAAAAAAAAACAAGATTTGAAGCCAGAGCCTGGCAGAGAGCAAGCCTCAGCCATGCAGAGCTGCAACATCAGGTCACTTTGGATCCTTTGGCTGGGCCAGCTGGGGTATGGGGAGTATGGAGACAGGAATGTTCCAAGGTCTCTGCTGGAATAAGCAGAAAAGAGGCAAAAGACTGCTGGGTAAAGAAAGCCAAGGAGCTTTTCCTTGTTTGCCAAGCATGGGCCTCTGTCACAAGCGTGCCTTACAGGACTTCGCGTTGACATTCAGTGTCATCTGCAGCTCTTTCATTAACTCAGCAAGACTTTGCCAAGTGTTGCATGAAGAACAAGGTCAGTTCTGTATGTGATACTCAAGTACTGCAGTGAGCACTGGGGACGTGGCAGTTGGCCTTGGGGGTCAGTGATCCCAAACCAGAAGTTTGGTTACAGTTTTGCTGTGCTCTGGCAGGAGCCCTGGACGTTGCTCTTAGCTTTCATCCTGTGGCATAGTGTGGTTTGTCTCAAGAGAGCACTTTTAGGGAAGGGTACAGATGGCTGGAACTAGAAGCCTCATCTGTTTGTATTCTAGAACCAGGCAGTGGTCCTGAACATGGCCTTTTAGAAAGAACATGCATTTTAGGCATTGAGACCAGCTGGTAAACTGAGAATGAAAAATCATTTTCATGACTTTTCATTTCTAATTTTCATTAGATGTGCATAAGCATAAAATCAGGGTTTTTTTTTTTTTTTTTTTTTTTTTTTTTTTTTTTGCCAGCAAAAGAGGCAACTGAGATCCATTCCCTTGGTCGAGTGCCCCATTTAGGTGACTTGTCATCCATTCCCCAAGGTCAGGTCACCCAGCATGTTAATTGCTGAGTGGACACCAGACCCTGACTCCCCCGCCCTTTCTGCTAATGCCTTGTCACAGTGTCTTTAAGACAGTGTAAAATGTTTCAGAGTCAGTGAATGTGAAAAAGGTTGCAGGGAAGGACTGGGAGGAGACCTAGGTCCCCCTGTTCAGTTGCATTCTTGGGGTTGCACCTTGCTGCCCCCACTGAAAGCATACATTCAGAACAAGGTCACAGGAAATCCCTTGATATGCAAATTATTCTTGCCTGCGAGGGCGTTTCCCATTACATGCCGGGCCTTAGAAAGTGCTTTCCATTCCTCTCACCGTGTAATCAGCTGAAATGCACAGACTCAAGTCTTGTTTTCTGGCTGGTGTTGCAAAGCTCCCCAGCTCAGCCATTCTCTGGTAAGGACACATAAGTGTTCACAGTGTTAGAAGGAGCCAGTAATTCAGGTGGCCATTTGGTCCCCCTCACCCAGCTAGTTCACGTGAGTGGGGGGCAGGGGGTTTCAGCCTCTGGTTCACACGTGCTTTTATGGCCATCTGGGCTCTCGGCCTGTGGGTCACACTTGCTAGTAGGGCCATTTGGGTCCTGTTAGCCTCTTCTCATTTGCTGCTGTTGTAGGGTGGTGTGTCCCCGGCCTCTGGTTCACACCTGCTGTTAGGGCCACTTGGTTCCCCTCGGCCACTTGCTTCCAGTTCTGGACTTCTCCGCAGGCAGGGTCTGTGCCAGGGTCAGTAGCAAAATGGGAACACAAAGCATCTTTTCTAAAAATTTGAATTTTTAAAGGATTACTTTGAATTAATCAACATGGAAGAGTCACACTGTTGTTCTTATATGTGTTTTACTGTTGCTTATTTTTTCTATTACAAAAAACCCAAACTGACAGATAGGATCCAAGAATATCACAGTAAGTTCCTCTGTCCTTTACCTAGATTTACCAGTGGTTAACATTTGCCACATTTGCTTTCTCTCCTGTAGGTAATCACACACGCACATACACATATTTACATACACAATTATATTTTTATGTGTATTATAATTACTGCTACTGTTTTGCTTTGCTATGTGAGACAGATCTGAAGACATTGTGAGCTTTTGTTCCTAAACACTTTAGCCTTCTAAGAACAGGTACCTTCTCTTACCTAATCACATTAGTCATCCAATCCAGGAAATTTTGATATTGATAACAATGTTATTATCTAATGTGTAGTCCATGTTCAAATTTAGCATTTTTTCCAGTGACATCACATTATGAGTTGCTTTATTTCAACTGTTAATTGGCAGGAAAAGATGGGGGAAAGGAGATTGCCAAGGTCCTATTTTGTACCTGTTTCTGTCTGCTTTTTTATTTTAATCTCTTCCCACAGCTCTTCCCTTAGAGCCCCCCTAGCTACTAACTCCCAGATTGCTGAGAGAGGTGGCCCTTTTAAGCATATTGCATTTGTTTGTAGGGCTGTCAACGTTAAATACAGTAACAAGTCACACACTAGATTTATTTTCTAATATGGACATTTAATATAAAGATATGTTTTCATTTTCAAAGACTTGAAATTATTAGGTGGATTCTTTTACTACTGAATGAAATCAGCACACCTGCATGTGTAAACAGCTTTAATAATAGGCCTTGGCCCTTTGACTGGAGATAAGGATTCTCAATTAAAACTACAAATCAAACCACTGCCTTAGCACCAGGGGGCAGAGTCGGGCTTGCTGAGACACCAGAGTGGGGGATTTTCCAACCCAGAGTCCCATAGTTGGCTTTTAATCATTTCACTCAGGGTAGAAACATGCTCATGACTAAAGTCAGTAATTAGCTTATTTGTCCATGTCTTTAAATCTCTGGCATTCACCATTGCCCTTTTCCTGTGTTTTATATTAATTTGTGATTTCTCCAGTGATAACAAAATAGAAATCTGTCCACCTCATCAAGTTGTACTGGCTGAATCCTGAGAGAACGAGTTTGAGTTTCTGTTTTCCTTTTAGCATATTCTGCATTCACAAATAAGGTGTCTTTGTGTGGTATCATGAATTTACATAAGACTGCTTTGGCCTCAGAGTAGTTATAAAACATTAATGGATTAAAGAACCAGCGGATGTAGATAGGATGCTAATACCTGGGTATTGCTTGGTAGGGGCTGGTTGAAATGCATGTCCAGGCCAGACTGCAGAGGTGTCTGCATTAGGACAAGGATTAGAAAGAGATTATGGTCTATTTAAAACAAATCCTCAGCCTCTTTCCAGCCTCATTAGCAGTTAGCAAGAAAGTGTGGAGATAGGGATTCCTTTCTCTTCCCTTGATTCTCCATTGCATCATAAGAGGTTAGAACACAATTAGGCATTCTGTCCCTGCCACCCGAAGTCGGCTTCCTCTCATGCTTGGCAGCCTGCCAGCATCTTTGGTGTCACAATACCTGCTAAGGAATGTTTCGGTGTACCAGGGTGACTGATTTGCTTAAATCTGTACATCTCAAATGCCTTCTGACAATTATCTTTCAAAAGGCATCTCTTCCCTCTTCCATTATATCAGAGAATAGGCCTTTTAGGTCTGGAAAATTATATCTCTTTTTGTTCCTGGCAAGATTGATGACAGTGTATGTGATCTTTTATGAGTTGGCATTTTCTCAAGCATGTTTGAGACATCTACACTTTGAGACTTACATGTGGACAGTGTGGCAGGGCTCAGTCCTACAAGATTTACTATCTTAGGAAATGAGAACACCTTTTGTGTTATTTGAGAAAGTCTAACACCTTGGAGGCTCCTTATCACCCACTTGTGTTAGAAAAATTCTCTTGGCATATCTAGTTTCAGAGGGTCTTGGTTAGCCACCTGCTACTTTGAGAGAGGTGTGAAGCCAGCCTGGCCATTGTCTCTAATTGGTGTCATTGTGCTCTGTCTTCTCCTTGTCCCTCTTAGAACTGGATACCAAGATCCCCATCTTCCCCATTGCCCAGTGTTTTATTTGCCAAGCAGTCCTTAGCATTGATAAAACTGTCTGGTCATTTAGGATTGGCTTTCTGTCGCATCACTCGAGGAGCAAGTTCAGGGAATCTTAGACTGGGCAAAACCCTGCTTCTGGTACCTTTATGCTTGTATGCTTGTATAACTTTGAGAATCCAGAGGCCAAAATAAAGAAAACAGCCTAATATTAAATAAGAGCTAAATGTGGACTAGAGAAATGCTTGTCTGTCTGATTAAAACAGAGGTTTGATTACAACATTTAATTACTATAATTTAGTAGTAAACATTCTTTGGCTCAGAGTCTTTCTTCTATAAAGCTGCCATTTTTTTGTCAAGATACTTAAAATAATAAGTCTTTTGTTGTCACAGTCCTTGGGTTTATTCTCAAACCACTGAGAAAGATGTGTCAGAGCTCTTGAAGCCCACAGTCGTAAAATGCCCAATTTCTCTTGGCCTTGGCCTGTTGGACATCTCCAAAGAGATTGGCTTCACCGCCTAGCTACAACGCGCTTGCTAATTGGCACAGCACCTGCAATCAATTAGGGAAGCTTCAATTATCCAAACCAAAGCCACCCACCCAAAGATTAATTTTCTGCTCTATTTCCTATCAAAAACATAGCATATTTAGCTCTGCGTCTAGTCCTTCAGTGGAGTGCGGTTTAGACATACAAACGACATCGTTTTCTTGTTAATTGTACTTGTTCCTTCATTTCAGCAGCCTTCCGCTTGTAATATCACGCCCACCAGTTCTTTCAAAATTGTTCTTTTTCTGTTGTTTTGTTGCCTTTCCAAAATGCTGAGATCACAGGAAAAAGATGTTAGTTGGGAGCTTTTCTTTTGAAGTCGGGAGCTTGCTTTTTTTTTTTTTTTTTTTTTTTTTAAATACTCAATCTTTTTGCATTATAGGATCTTACTTCCACAACCTAAAAGCCTTGAGTGCATCTCTGAATTTAACAACACTCATAAATATTCTTGCTAATTGTCCCATGTCATAGGTTGATGTAAATACAAAGATTTCACCCTCTCTTCCTCCTGAAGAGTAATTGTTCTGTTGTGTTTCTCAGAGAAAGAACAGGCCATAAATCGGGCTGGTATTGTTCAAGAAGATGTGCAGCCACCAGGTAAACTAAAGAAAAACCAATCAAACAGAATCCCCCTGGTCCCCTTGGGCTGTGTGGTTTGTGTTGGCTTTGCTGTGGAGATGGGGTAGAGAGGGGGAGAAGGTGTAGAAACTAGATTGTGATTTTGCTACTTATTTCATAATAGTTGCCATTTTATAGCTGTATCCAAGAGTTCATTTTCAGATTTCACTGCAGAATACTTCTTGCAAGTTTGCGGGGTTCCTCTGTTGCATTTGATAAATAGGCCTAAGAATGTAACAAGTGTACAATTAGATATGAAGCATGAGTAGCTGTTTTGTAGAGGTATTTACCAAGTACCTACTTAAACCCTGCCCTCACGGGAAAATCGCATTTACTTGTGAGCTATTTTAATTGGTGTGGGATTGGGCTTTATGCAAAAGCCCAAAAAAGCTCCCTTCATGGCTGAGTGGGTCATTCCTTTAAGAAGATCCAAGTTGGCTGAGAATGAGAGGTTTCCAGCTTATTAACCAAAACTCTTGTAATCTGTGGCAACATTCTTTTTTATTTATTTATTTTTTAACTAGGCCAGATCCATATCTTGCTGTCATGGGGGCAATTTCTGAGCCATTTAAACGCCCCTTGTGTCTACAGTGTGGCTGCATGGCTTCCTGGTCATTTCACTCCTGGGTTCCGGCAGCTGGCTCTCGCTCTCTCAAACTCCATGGAAATTGCACTTCTCAAAGCCGTGGATGCCATTTTGTTGGTTTGGATTTGAGGGGGTGCTGGGACATTTACACATGTATCCTGAGGTATTCATGTTTCTTCCTATAGGGTTGAAGGTGTGGTCTGATCCCTTCGGCAGGAAATGAGAAGGCCACCACCAGCTTCGATTGTGGAAGGGACATCTGCATGCTTTTGACTCAGCATCGATACAGTAAACCACGTCACTATAGAGAGATGGCTGGAAGAGAAAGCTAATGCTGTCGGTAAGAGGCCTGGAGTAAAGACTGTGCACAAGGACTGACATTCCCTCAAGAATCAGAAGAATCCTGGAACAAACTACACCATTAGGAAGGTTTTCATGACTCTGCTGACTTTGTTGCACTCTTGCAAGGCCATCGCAGGACATCTGCTGGTCACTAAGTCGTCATCACTAGCTGAGCTGTGAATGCATACAACCAGGGGGCTTAAGGAGGCCCACGCCTCCTTTGCCCCTCCAAATGAGAGATTTTAGTAAAAACCACCATGTTGAACTGCCTTCTATGGCTCTTTGAAAATGATAAATCTCTTTGAGGACAAGGTACTTTGTGCACTTTAAGAATACCCCATTCAGCTCGAGGATCTCTTGTTGAAGATTACTCCATGTTGGAAAAGAAATAAATACAGAGTGAGTCAAACTAGATCAGTGTGCATGTATAGAAGAGATCAGTGGTGAATTAACAGAAGTGAAAATGTGTATATTAAAATGTTTTATTTTTACTTTGCAATGGTGTATTTTTTTTCATAAATCTCTTTTTGTAAACTAACTAAATTATAGCACCAAGAAGTACTGTTTGACTAGACATTTGTGTAGTTTTTTGTTCATCTGTTTGTTTGTATATAAGTGAACATTTTAAAGGTAAATAGCACATTTGTTGAGACAAATATTGAATGCCACTTCTCTACCAGGTACTTTCCCAGATGCTGCAGGAATGAAAGTGAGAATTGATTCTTTTTCCTTCTTTCTTCACTTCTCTCCTTTCCTTCCTTCTTTCCTTTTAGTTTTCATGCCCTGTCCTTGTGCGCTTGTAGCCCCTTATGAGACAGCATGCTTCTGAAGAGATGTCATTTTTTAAATCTTTTATCAGAGTGCCTTGCATATTACTATAGGCTCTTCTTGGAGGAGATTTTTGGTGATGTTAATGTTATGATTGTGAACTTAGCATTTTTCTTAACAGACAACTGGCCCAATTATGTAATTACTCTCAAAAAGAAATAAGATTGATAGTTCCAAAACCAAAGTCATCATTTTGGGTAAGCATTCCCCAACATTTAATTGACTTACAGTTAACAACTGAATAGAGGAAGTTGACTAATTAGGGTACATTTGCTCTGTTTTCCTTGGAGGGGTCACCAAGAAGTTACAGAACTCAAAGCCAAACTTCTGCAGATGCTTGAGATTTTGTTGTGACTAAGGCAAGTGCATGGTACCATCTGCTTTGAAAGATGTCTAAGCTAAAATGACTGTGACTTTTATGCAAAGGAGAACTATGGGGCCTTGATTGACTGTCTTTGAGGAAACAGACCTAGATTGGTTTCCTGAGTGGGATCTTTGTCCTGGGCCTGCCTCTGCCCTCAATCTACCTCTTTGCAGAAATAAAGGAGCTGTGTGTCCTGCCCAGTCGTTTTCATGTTGGTAACGGAATCACTCTTCCTGCTGTCAGACTTGTAACTTCAGACTGTTATCCACACTTGATAGAAGCTGAGTTGTAAGAGATGCTATTCATGAGGATTGACTGAAGGCCTTGCCAGTCATCCATGAGTTCCCAGGTGCGCCTTGAGGATAATAATAGAAGCACTTGGAAGGTGTCTTAGTCAAGAACATTCAGGAAACAGAATTATAACACTGGTTAGCTTCATTGGCTTCTAACTTGTTTTCTAGGAGAGGCATAACATTTCCCAAATATGTTGGATCACAGACCATTTTCCACTTTACCTTCTGGGACTTTGACAAGCAATGTCCTTTTGAGGAAATCTTCCATCAAACCAGCGGTTCTTCAGCTTTTTAGCCTTGGGGCACCTTTGTATTCCTAAAAATTTTCAGAAACCCTAAAGTGATTATTTATGTGGATTGTTATGTCCATAGATATATACTAAAGACAGAATTTGCAAATCTCTAACATCTGGCTAACAAGATGGCCGAGTTCCCACATCTGCTTCTGTGTCGATCTGTTGTAGTATCACCAAGTGGTCTCTAGAAAACTCGGCTCTCCTAAGGGGATGAGAGCAGAAAAGACCAAAACCTTTTCTGTACCATAAAGATGGTCTTGGCCACACAGATGCTCTGAAAAGGTTTCAGAGACTCCCAGAGGTCCCTGGACCATACTTTGGAGTCCAGTTTTCCCCAACACCTTGGATTTCATAAGACATTTTTGCATCTTAGGGTTTTAGTATGTCCATATTGAGGGATGTTATAAGGGGAGGGCAGAAACAGATTTCTTATTGTTACTTTTTTTTTTTTTTTTTTTTTGGTGATGCTAGAGATTGAACCCAGGGCCTTGTACATGTGATGCAAGCACTGTACTAAGTGAGCTATATCCCCAGCCCCCTCTTATTGTTACTTTAAAAAAAAAATTTATTTATTTGCTTTAGTTGTACACAATGCAATGATTTATGTTTACGTGGTGCTGAGGATTGAACCCTGGCCGCGCACATGTGAGGCGAGCGCTCTGCCGCTGAGCCACAACCCCAGCCCCTTATTGTTACTTTTGAAATAAAGTTTGGACCTTTCATTTTCAATGCCCAGAAGACTTAGATTGACACTTTAAAATCCCACTTGATACTTTAATCCTATGAACATTGAATTATGTAACTTGATTCCCTCTTTGCACTGGCTGATGGGAAGCATAACCACATTTGTGGTCCAGTTTTTTAAAAAGTATCTACAGCTCTGTGAAATGTATTTGGGCCATTGTGTTCAATTCATCGTTTTCTTGACCCTATCAAGTTCCTTCCTCTTTTCTCACTTAAGTTTTCTGTCTTATATTTTAGATCCCTCATTTTAAAATGAGGCAATGCATAAGTAACATGTATTTGATCAAAAAGCTGTTTATGGGGCTGGGGTTGTGGCTTAGTGGTAGAGTACTTGCCTCTCACACATGAGGCACTGGGCTGGATCCTCAGCACCACATAAAAATAAATAAATAAATGATATTGTGTCCATCTGCAAATAAAAATATATTTTAAAAAATCCATTTATAGTTTAGTAGGGGAGATGAAGTAAATTCACAAACAAGATTAAAATAGTATGGAATATTAAAAGTACCTGTGAAGAAGTCAGCATCTACTAACCCTGGACATAATGTAAGCCCCGTGCTACATTGGTCCCTACTGCCAGCTATTTGTGCAGCAGAAATGCATCCCCATGTTCACCAGCAGACAGACAATAGAATGTTTGTAGCAGCACTGGAGACCACCCAAAGACCCCCCAAGAGGATGATGAATGAATAAATGATACACTCAGGCTGGAGTACAATGCAGCAACGAGAATGAGCAATGAATGAATCCCATGAACACAGCTGAATGAATGAACGAAGCCAGTGACAAGACTCAGCTGTACAGCTGGAAGTCAGTGTAGTGGCTGCTCTTAGGGGAGGGAGTGACAGGAAGGTAGGAGGAGGTGTTCAGGGTGTTAGGTTCTCTTGTGATCAAGGAACAGGTGCTTGGTTGTGTTGAGTTTCTGAATATTCATAGAGCTCTGCAAATAGTAACTTTTCTAAATACATGTCACATTTCAACTAAAAAGATTTTTAAAAGAGGTGCAAAGATTGACTCTAGAAGTAAAAAGGTTGTGTCTAATTGTGGAATCAGAAAACTTTCTAGGGAACCAGGTCGTTCAGTGGCAGAAGGGATGGCCAAGTCCTGTGGGGTTGCTGGGAAATTAGGAACACTATCAGGTCCTGTCACAATATCTAGAACATGGTGGGGTACAGATTGATGACAGCTACTGTCATAGGCGGACTGCCTGACATTCGAGCAGAGCCATTCTATGGCATGAGTGTGTTCCCCAAGGTTCACATGTCAGAGGCTTGGCCCCCATGAGGCAATGTGAGGTGGTGGGAACTTTGAGAAGTGGGGCCTAGTGGGAGTGCCAAAAGTCACTGGGGTACCACACTCAGGAGGGATGAAGATACCTCTTGGGGGCTGTAATGGTCAGTTTGACTTGTCACCTTGATTGGATTAAGAGATACTGATGATTAAGAGGCTTCTGGGTCTGTCAGTGAGGGTGGGCCTAGGAATGATTGGCATGTGGGATAGCAAACTGGAGTGGAGCAGCACCGTCCAATAGGATGATGGTTTGGATGGAATGACAGTTGGAAGAATAAGGAAGCAGCAGCCGAAGCAAGCTCAATTCTTCTTGAACCAGTTCTTGATTGCTGCTGCGATTGCCTGAGGACACCAGACGCTCGCTCCTTCACTCTTCCAAAGCCGACTCTGCCTGTGATTCTCCAGGTACTTGCCCGAAGCCTTTGGTCGGGGACTGGGGTAGCACTGTTGATCCCTCTTGTTCTGGGGCTCCAGCCTCTCAGACTGCGTAACTACTGGTTCCTCTAGCTCTCCAGTCTGCACACGGACACTGTGGACTATTCAGCTTCTGGTCATGTAAGCCAACCTAATAAGTCCCCTTTTTATAATCATCCCAACTGTTGGTTCTGTTCTCTAGAGAACCCTGACTAATACAGGGGCCCTGAGCTCTGAGGGAGCAATAGGAGTGAGCCTGACCCTGACTTGCTCTTAGGCTTCCTGTTTTGTGATGTGACTTTTCACCCCCAAGTGTGCTCCAGCCATGATGCTGTCAGGCCCTCCCCAGAGGCCTTTCAGCCTCCAAAACTGAGCTAATAAACCTCTTTGTAAAATTACCCTGCCTCAGGTACTTGGATACAGTACAGGACAAACAGACTCAAGTAGCCATGAGAAAGGTCGGGATTCAGACGTGCAGTGGGTGAGAAGGCTGTGGAGTCTAGAAAGTCACGCACACGTTAGAACAATGGTTTGGTTTAGGTGGAGATTTTTATGGGGTGAGCACTACACGGTGGCCTCACCTGGTGTGGTCTTGTCATATAGTAGGCACTCGGTATTGGTGGCTCTCGTGATCAACTGAAAGAATGAGTGAGCAAATGAAGGGAATGGCAGGTAAGACCATGTGGTGGACTCCTTGACACATCAAAATGATGATTTTTACTTAAGGAGAAATGAAGTATTTTAAGTAAGAATTTAAAAAAAAAAAAAACTTCAAAACATAGCCCAGGGCTCTCCCCACAGCTGTTCGAGGTGGCCAGAGCAGTTTGCGGTGTGCTCCCAGTCCACAGTGAGGTAAGTACAGAAATGAAGATGCCCTTCGAAACTGTTGAATCTAGTAAAAACTTGGGCTTGAGTTGGGGGTTGTGGCTCCGTGGTAGAGTGCTTGCCTTGCATGTGTGAAGCACTGGGTTCGATCCTCAGCACTACATAAAAATAAAATAAAGGTATTATGTCCATCTACAACAAATAAATAAATAAATAAAAACTTGGGCTTGCATTTTGTGTTTTTCTGTGTTTTCAAATTACTTTGTTATATTTTATAGTGGTCCATGATAGACTGGTAATCAGAAACAAACACAAAACCGGGCTTTGGCCCGAGTAGTTTGAGAAGCCCTGGCCCCAAGGCTGGATCTGCGAGGTGTTCCTGGGCACTCGCCGTCAGGGCTTGGATGTCCTGAGAGCTCCCCTCTTGGAAGAGCGCCCTGTGCCTGGAGGTGGCCATGTTCTGAAGCATCAGCAGATAAAAACTTATTTCTCAAGTCTCAACAGGACTCCACCATGGACGGGCAATTTCACTCTTGTTAACTTGGCTCTACACACTGCAGAGGGCGCGATTCTGCCTGTTGGTACTGCGTGCAGCTCATTGGCACTGAAGACTAGGCAGAGCACCTGCGTGGGCTGTGTGTTCATCTACCTTCTGGGCACCTGGAGGCGGGCATGAACCCCGCACCCAAGCAGGGATCTCAGTCAGGAGTATTAATCATCCTATTATATTTCCACAGGTAATAAAAAATCAACCTATTCCAATACAATTGCACTTTGTTATATTTTATAGTGGTCCATGATAGACTGGTAATCAGAAACAAACACAAAACCGGGCTTTGGCCCGAGTAGTTTGAGAAGCCCTGGCCCCAAGGCTGGATCTGCGAGGTGTTCCTGGGCACTCGCCGTCAGGGCTTGGATGTCCTGAGAGCTCCCCTCTTGATGGAAGAGCGCCCTGTGCCTGGAGGTGGCCATGTTCTGAAGCATCAGCAGATAAAAACTTATTTCTCAAGTCTCAACAGGACTCCACCATGGACGGGCAATTTCACTCTTGTTAACTTGGCTCACACTGCAGAGGGCGCGATTCTGCCTGTTGGTACTGCGTGCAGCTCATTGGCACTGAAGACTAGGCAGAGCACCTGCGTGGGCTGGTGTTCATCTACCTTCTGGGCACCTGGAGGCGGGCATGAACCCCGCACCCAAGCAGGGATCTCAGTCAGGAGAGGGCAGCTGGGTCACCCTTCCCAGGACCTCCCAACTGACGGACAGCAGCAGAGTGCCCCTCCCCCTTCCGCTTAGACTCAGCTGAGTGATCTTCCCCACACTGTGGTGGTCTGAGTGCATTAAGGACAAATGAGGACTCACTGCTTCCCACCAGATTTGGGGATCCTCAATGCAGAAACTCCAAAGCAATCCCTTCCTGGGGGTTCTCTTCTGTCAACACCCATGACCAAAATAAGATATATATTTTTAAAGGAACACATTTCCCAGACTCTTTTTAGTTACAAGTGACAGAAAACCAAACCCCAAATGGTAGTGCTTAGAGGAAATTTATTTGTGTAATTGAAAACTCCAGCCATTACTAATATTGTTATTGTCACAATCATTTGTGAATGTAAAAAGTAGTTATACTGGTATCAACAGTTTTAAAATATTTACATTTTCAAACTTCCTCTTTCAGGACTGTTTCACAAATTGATAATCTTAGGTCCACTTTGTATAAGCTCTATGTACAAAGATGTTTGTAGAATAACAAAAATTTGGAGATTATTAAAGTATAGAACTATGTAAATTTGATGGTCTATGAGAGTCCTTTTAAATTGTGTTTACATTTTACTTACATGTTCTGTTTCTTATATTTTTAGGTGAGTATTATTTATAAAGATATACATATAGCTGTTCTTATATGCTGACAAAGGGAGTGTGTGTGTTTTGAAGGATCTCAAAACACTAGCAATTACCAATGAATTACCAAGAACTCCTTTATTTATCAAGCATTCATCACGTATTTAAAAAACAAAACAAGGGCTGGGGTTGTGGCTCAGTGGTAGAGCGCTTGCCTGGCATGCATGAGGCCCTGGGTTCAATCCTCAGCACCACATGAAAAATAAATAAATGAAGTTATTTTTAAAAAAGCAATAAACATAATTTATACCCCAAGACCTCAAGAAAGAGTCATGCTGTATAATCTGGGACATTCCCCATTTTCCTTGTCCTGGTAGCCATCTGCCACTCTTTGCCTAACCTCTTATCCCCTCTGTCATGATGTCACCTACTCCCATCCTCTACCCCATCTTGTGCTTCCCAGTCTCATTCTTTCTCTCTTCTATGAGTACAGCTGACTTCATGCCCTACACCAGGAGTAGGCGTGTGGTCCAAGGTTCACCAATCAGAGCACCAGGCAAACTCCTGACCCCGAGGATTGGATCCAGGATGAGTATGTGTTAAACTTACCTGTCCATCTTTGTGGTCAGACTAGAGGAGGGTCTCTTGTTCATCAGATTTGGAGCTACTGCAGCCATCTTGACACCACGAGGGCAGAGTCAGTCTGACACTAAAAGTAGAAGGGATCAACAGGAGACAGAAGCCAGGTCTTGAGAATGTCGTTCAAACCTCCTGGATTCACTTGTGTCTGCCGTAAGAATATCTCTGGATTAATAAATAAAGTGAAATTCCTTTTTTATACCTTTTTTTTTTTTTTTTTTTAGTTGCAACCAGTACAGTCTTGACATGGCATCTCAATTTTGTATTTTGTTTTAATCATTTTTCTGAAATGGATACTGCATGTTATTTCCATTTTGAATAAACGACATCAGGGGCTGGAGTTGTAGCCCAGCGGTAGAGCATTTGCCTTGCATGTGTGTGAGGCACTGGTTTGATCCTCAGCACTGCATAAAAATGAATAAATAAAATAAAGATATGGCCCATCTACAACTAAAAATTAAAAATTAAAAAAAAGATGTTAAACATGATTCAGCCTTCTTATGACTGGGGCTTATTGTTATTGTACCTTTGTGTCTCAGGGGCTGTTGGGGTGGGTCAGTTACCAGTTCCTTCCCTGGTGGGGGACACTGAAGATTTCTGGCTTTTCTGGTTTCTTACCTCTGTCCTGCCTCCCAACTGTAGCTTCCTCTCGGATTTGCGACTTCCGGTCCACAGTGAGACTGGAAAGCACTTAGCCAAACACTGGAACCTGGCATCAAATGAAACTGTAGGCCTTTCATGTGGGTTTAGAGGATGTGGTAGGGATAAACTGCAATGGCTTTGTGACATTTTGGCCGCCCCCGGGGGTGTTTTGGGTATTTGCTTTCCCTTTCTGCATTGTTCTGGATAGATGAGGTTTCCTGATGTTTCTGTTGGTCGAGGTTTTTTTTTTTTTTTTTTTGTTTTTTTGGTATCATAATAAGATTTTCACACTAAAAGATTGTGCAGCGTGAGCGAAAGAGCTGGAGTTGAAATGTTTTATAATTTAGCAGAGTTATTTAGTTTTCTTCAAAGAAGGACCAGTAACCCCCAGCAGTACTCTGAACTTCAGGTTGATCTTTAGTTTATTTTTCTTCTTTTCTAAAAAAGCCCTTTTATCTCTCAACCTCTAACAGCATAGGCAGTCTTGCACAGGGCGGGTGGGGCTGTTGCTTGTACTAGCGGGAGCGGCTTGCTTAAGGCAGACATGGAATCAATTTGGGGAAATGCGAGTCGTCAGCTTCTGTACTTTCCTGCTAAGTACATTCGCCCTGGAATACATCGGGGCCATTAAGCCTCATGAAGGCGATGCTGGGATATTGGGTAAACATGTGGAAGGGGCACGCAGCTGGCCGCCTGTGCTATATTGAGGGAAAGCCCAAAGGGGCACCGTCCCCTGGAAAAGCTCAAATGAAGACAACCATTTTTAGGAAAAAAACGAACCACTGTCTGGTTTTGAAATTACTGGGAAAATGGCAGCCCTGGTGATTTATCACGTGAAATAAGCAAAATCGACTTTCTGAAATGGCTATGTTTTTGGTTTTCCTCTCTCACTGTGGACTCACGTGACAAGACATAAAAACGCCCAAGCACAAAACCATTCTTTTTTTTTTTTTTTTTTTTTGCAATCAAGAGCATAACACTTGAGTGTCGAAAGTGAGGTCTGTGGCTTAGGGGAACACATTAGGCAGGGGCCTGAGAATCCCCAAAGGGTCGTTCTTGTTTGTTCTCCCACCGAACGTGGAACTCCTCGGTCATTTCTGGATCTCCATTAATTCTGCACCAGCTCTTGCCAGCACAGTGGTTTTCCGTGACAGTGTGAGTAACTGCAGTGAGTGAGTGTCAGAGGTCTCAGTGCAGCGCGTCCCCAGGGCCCTGGCCTCCTGGCTGCATTTCCAGTAAAGGACTAGGAAGACAATCGAGAGCAGGGCTTCTCTAGTGCCCAACTCGACTGCAAAGCATAGGAGGTGTCCCGGCTGCATTGTGTCCCTTTAGAATAAGCGTGCTGAGGTCGTAATCCCCCGAAACTTCAGAATGTGACTGTACTTAAAGGTAGGATCTTTAAGGAGTTAATTAAGATAAAGCAAGGTTCTAATCCAAGAGGAACTCGGGGCACAGACTCATGGAGGGGCGACCTTGTGGACGCCCAGGAAGAGGCAGCCTCAGGAGAAGCAGCCCTGCCAACTCCTTGATCCTGAACTTCTGGCCTCCAGAATCGTGAGGATACACATTTCTGTTGTTTGAATAAATATCTGCTGCTGTGGTCCTTTGTCACTGCAGCCCCAGCAAACCAATCAGCAGGTGCCCAGTAATGTCAGCTGGAAACAAAGTCACAACCCAAGGTGGTCGTGCCATCTTCCAGGAAATGAGCCAGAAAACCTTAAAAAAAGCCAGAGGGAAGTGATTTTCTCGAGCCAGTGAGATTGAGGGAAGCCATTTGTGGAGGCCAAGTTTAAAAGAGGTGTGGAAATCACTGCAGTGTCTAGAGAGGGGAGGAGAAAGGGTGCCCGGGATTTCAGGTGGGCAGGGGGCTGGGGAGGCACAGGGTGACAGGAACGGTGCTCCAGTAGCTGTGAGTGAATTGGCTAAAACACTTGGGTTATTTTAAGCTGTTAAATTTGCAGAAACCTGTCACACAGCATTGGTACTTGATAGCGCCCCCTCCAGTCTCTTCTTTACCACTCGGAGTGGTTATCTTGGGGCACAAGATAAATCATGGCCCTCTTCTTCTCCAAAGACTCAATGTCTCCCATTATTCTTGCCATCAAAGCCAAAGATCCTGGACATCTCTGCGGTCCTGGCCTGTGCTCTCTGCTCCAGCACAATGGATTCCTGACCATTCTGGGAGAACCTCGGGCAGCTCCTGCTGCACCCAAGGGAGTCTGTTCTATCTGGAATCCTCTGCAGCTGGATTTCCCCATGGCTCATTTCACCGTCTTCTTCAAATTTTTCCTCAGTCACCATATTTAAATGCAATGCCCTTGACCCTGAAATGACTGCTTCTCATTCCCTTCCCCTCTTCTGGCTCTGCGTAGTTGACATACTTACTGTTGCTATCATCCTGTAACACTGTGCAATGCACTTATGTATTATGTATGTTACATGTTTTTCTTCCTGTTAGAATGTACACTCTACAAGTTCAAGGACCTCCTGCTTTTGTTTGCTCATGTATCCAAGCACCTAGAAGAGTACCTAGCAACCAATGCTTGCTAAACAAATGGATGGATAGACATTGTGACTTTGTACGGTGGCTCTGTTTAGTCTCTCTGGATTATGTGTTGATGTCCACCCCCTCCCCTTCACCTATCCTGGAGGTCATCTGTGGACAGTTCCTCACAAGCAGATGCATCCTGGGTCTCTGGGCACTCCTGGGGCAGGTCTGAAATACGGGGGAGTCAGCCCAAAGCAGGGGCAGCCTTCAGCTGGCTGGGGCGGGAGGTGGAGGAGCACCCCAGCTTCCTTGCCCCGCTGTCCCAGCAGCAGGCCACACACCGGCACTTCTGATCTGGTTCACTTTTTCCTGTCTCTCCTTATATCACCTTCCGAATAAACGACACATACTGAATCCTTGTTTTGGGGTGCGATTCAGCCTAAAGGAACCTCGACTACGCTAGATTCCCATCTGAAGCATTCAGGTTGCAAGTCACATTCTTGAAAAATAGCCTTCAGGTTTGATCAGTGGATGAAACCCCAACTATTTACCTCTAAGGAAGCTTATGGAATTCACCCTGTGTTAGTCAGGGTTCTCTAGAGCACAGAATCAACAGGAGGTATGATTATAAAAGGGGGAATTTTTAGACTGGCTCACACACCAGAAGCTGGAAAGTCCACAATGGCCGTCTACAGACTAGAGAGCTGGAGGAACCAGCAGCTGCGTAGTCCAAGATGCTGACACCTCAGAACAAGAGGAATCAATGGTGCTACTCCCGTCTGAGACCGAAGGCTTCTGGAAACTCTCTGGAGAATCACTGGAAGATTCCGCTTTGGAAGAGTGAAGGAGCGAGCGTCTGGTGTCCTCAGGCAATCGCAGCAGCAATCAAGAACTGGTTCAAGAAGAATTGAGCTTGCATCTGCTGCTGCTTCCTTGTTCTACAGACATTCATGCCGTCCAAGCCACCATCCTCTTGGACGATGCTGCTCACACTTAGGGAGGGTCTCCACTCCAGTTTGCTATCCCACATGCCAATCGTTCCTAGATATACCCTCAATAACACACCCAGAAGCCTCTTAATTTTGGCATCTCTTAATCCAATCAAGATGACAATTCAAATTAACCATTACACACCCGCTTAAGAATTTTAGAACCAGGGGGACTGTAGAAATCTTTTAGCCCCGTAGATCCCAAGCCTTCTTAGAGTGGGTTAGGGACTGCGCTCCCTGGAGGTAATGATGGAGTGTGGAGGACAGTTCTCAACATTCTGAGAGCCTGAGAGAATCCATCCATCTATCTATGTCAAAGCCAAGTGGGCTGAACGTCAGAGCTCTCTGTTGGGCCCGAGCCTTGTCTCCCTATGGCTTTGCTATTCTGATTAAAAGTCATCACAGTTAGGGATGTGTGATTAATTTTTACAAAGAAGGGAGACAATTAATCACACTTGTTGGTGTTTGCAGGATCTTTCCAGGCAGAGGCTTTTGGTGCAAATACATTTAGAAACCACCCACCTAATCCAGTCCCTTTACTCTGCCCAGGAGGCCTCTGAGGCTGGGGAAGGCCAAGGGACTAGGCCAAAGGTGCTCAGCTGGGGTGCAGGGCCAGGAGCAGCCCTTGGGCCTCCAGACTCCCAGGTCCACGTTCTTCTTGCTTTACACTGGGAGGGAATGACATGCCTTGGAGGAATCTGGAGTTGTTGTGTCATCTGGAGAATATTTTGGTAGAGCCAAGTTTTTCCTTAAAAAGCACAGTGAGCGAATTTTACCCATTAGGAGATGAATTAGTTGCAGTGCAAAAAAAAAAAAAAAAAAAAAAATGCTGAGTATTTCCAACATCGAATGAGCTTCTCCATGGGAAACGGCTGCGTGGCATATGAAGAATAGCAAAAGGACACGTTCAGGCGCTCCGGAAGCAGTGTGGCGTAACCACACGCCTAGCAGGGTGCCTGGCATGTGGTGGGCCCTCGGGCCCAGCTCTCCTACCTAGGACAAGCCACATGGTCTCCCAGCCCATTCCTCCTGGTGCCCCACATGTGAGGATGTGCAGCGCACAGTCTGCGGGGCAGACTTCAAGTCTGGCTTCAAGGCTCGACTTTGCTGAGGGGTCCTGGGGAAGTCCTCCTTCACCGGAGCCTCAGCCTCCACGTTTGTAAATGGAGAATCACTCACAAGTCTCTAAAGTCCCTTTTAACGCAAAAAAAAAATCCCAAGTCTCAGGGCCTCGATGTTCTCACGCATCCTTTCCAACGTTCATAACCTCTGATTTTGCTGGATTTGGGATTGACTTTTTTCCAAGATAGATTTCTTTTTTTAAACCTAAGGAAAAATAAAATGGCACCTCCTGTCAGCTGGGCTAATCTCAAGTGAGCAGCTCAGAGAAGAGCAATGTGTGTCCAATAGACACAAAGAGGTGAAGGCGACCGTGGCACGGGACATTCTGAGTCCTGTTTCCTTTCCACCAAAGGTGACCCCTGAGCATTCGCTCTCCTGGTGCCAATGCAGGTCGGGGAAGCTGAGTGGACCTTGCTCTACAGATGCACGAGAGGTGCCCTTGGAGCCAGGTTCTGAGCTTCCTTTCTGAAGGGAGGAGGCTGCCTTAGGGGCCTGGTGTTGTGCCCGTTTTAGAAGTTTCAGCAGGACCTCATGACACCACACTGTCCTGGCTTTCTCAAGGGAGATACACCAGGGGCAGTGCAGGGACGCTAGCTACAGAATGAAAGCTGCTGTGAATCTTGCACTAAATCCAGATTTGATTCTTGATCGTGTGTGTGTGTGTGTGTGTGTGTGTGTGTGTGTGTGTGTGTGTGTGTGTGTGTGTGTGTGTGTTAGTAAAATAATCCAACCCATTGTTTTCAGCAGAACTTTTGGAAACTTTATGTCCAAATGATCAGGTACCTGGGTTAGTCAGGGACACAGCAGGGCAAAGGTCACACCCCAGTGCAGTCACTTTCAAAATGTCCCTCTCAGACTTGTTGGAGTCAAAGGCAGTTTGGGGAAATTTCCTCAATGGTAAGGAGGTCTTTTAGTGTTGAAGTAGAACTTGGGAAATTGTTTTGAGTCATTTGGAGCAAAGCCGTGTGAATAAGGTGAGCTCTCTGACTGCTTAAAAGCAGGCGGAATTCCTCTGCCCCTGGGGTATGTGGAAGGAATGGGAGAATCAGAACGTTGCCATTTTGCAACTCCTAGAAACAATGGATTCGGACAGTGATCATCAATGAAGAGCAAGTTAGGCGAGAGAGGCTAAGGAGCAGCTTGGCCACAGAGGGATCAGGCTTTCACTCTTGGAACCAGCCATCAACCTTCATGTCATTGAAAGTAGGATGTGACATGTATTAAGCACCGCAGGCCCACCAGAAGTGTTCTTGCCTCAAATGCCAATCATGCTCCTGGAGCCGACTTCCATTTACAGTGACTAGGAAGGGATTGTGTACAGGAAAATGACAGGTGACACCACAAAGATGTGAACTGACAAATGTATAGTGAAGGTAAGTCACAGGATGACTACAGGTTCATACAAATCAGTGCAGTGAACTAGTGTGGGGTCTTCAGGATTAAAAGAGAATGAGAAGACTTAACAAGCAAATGTAATGCAAGCAAACTATAAAAAAAGAACACTTTTGAGATGATTGGGGAAATTTGCTTATAAACTAAATATAAGACAATATCGGAGAATTACCAGCTTCATTAGTTGCAATCATGACTGTTCTTTTGTGAAAATAATGTTGACATGTAGGGATGGCATGACCTGATGTCTGGGCTTTGCCTTAAAACAGATAAGCTGGAGAATCCAAGATGGCGGTCTAGAGGGAGGCTGCCTTCCTTGTCGCTGCATGACTCAGGGTTCAAGCAGAGGAAATTCTGTTTCTCTGTGAGGCAGCCATCACTGCCCACTGATCCCCTGCTGTTCGCCTCCCATTCACCCACCATGACCGTCCAACATTTTCCCTTTTGCCTGCCCATCGCCCGCTGCCCGACATTCAACCACTGATCACCTGCCATTCACCTGCAGGTCACCCGCTGCTGCCTGGACGTCCATTGTCAAGGTGAGGTACTGGAAACCTTCAGGGACCCTATAAGACTACAGGGTAGTAACTGTACTGCCTCAGATCCATACCACTAGATGTGAAGACAAAGCATGAAAAAGCAAGGGAACAATGTGCTTCAAACAAACCAAGATGCTTCAACAATTAGAATCCATAGACAACACAGTAGAAGAAATGTCAGAGAAGGAGTTCAGAAGGTATATAGTTAGACTGATCATGGAAATAAAGGATGGTATCAGAGAGAAAATACAGGAAGTGAAAGATCATTTCAATAAAGAGGCAGAGATTATAAAAAGGAATCAAGCAGAAATCCTTGAGATGAATCAATAAACCAAATTAAAAATTCAATGGAAAGTATCATCAACAGACTAGATCACGTGGAATACAGAACCTTAGACAATGAAGACAAAATATATACTCTTGAAAATAAAGTTGACCTCACAGAGAAGATGGTTTAAAAAAAAAACAAAAAAAAAAACAAAGCCGGGCGCGGTGGCGCACGCCTGTAATCCCAGCACTTGGGAGGCTGAGGCAGGAGGATCGTGAGTTCAAAGCCAGCCTCAGCAATGGTGAGGCACTTAGCAACTCAGTGAGACCCTGTCTCCAAATAAAATACAAAAAAGGGCTGGGGATGTGACCCAGTGGTCAAGTGCCCCTGAGTTCAATCCCCGGTACCACAATAAAAAAAAAAAAAATGTTCAAAACTGGTAATTAAAAAAAAAAAAAAATCCTCAGCCGGGCATGGTAGCGCATGCCTGTAATCCCAGCACTTGGGAGGCTGAGGCAGGAGGATTACGAGTTCAAAGCCAGCCTCAGCAACGGTGAGGCACTTAGCAACTCAGTGAGACCCTGTCTCTAATAAAATACAAAAAAGGGCTGAGGATGTGGCCCAGTGGTTGAGTGCCCCTGAGTTCAATCCCCAGTACCAAAAACAAACAAAAACAAACAAACAAACAAAAAAACCCACAAACAACTTCCAAGAATTATGGGAAAACATGAAAAGACCAAATTTAAGATTTATCAGGATAGATGAAGGCATGAAGAATTAAGATACAAACCAAAGGAATGCATAATCTTTTCAATGACATTATATCAGAAAATTTCCCAGACCTAAAGAATGAAATGGAAAAGAGGCTTACAGGACCCCAAATGTACAAAATTATACCAGACACCAAGGCACATTATAGTGAGAATGACTAACACACAGAATCAAAAATCAAAGAAAAAAAAACCATCAAATTATGTATAGGAGTAAACCAATTTGGATCTCAGATGATTTCTCAGCCCAGACCCTCAATGCCAGAAGGTCCTGGAATAACATATATCAAGCTCTGAAAGAAAATGTTTGCCAACAAAGAATTTTATATCCAGCAAAGCTAAGCTTCATATTTGATGATGAAATAAAAACCTTCCATGATAAACAAAAGTTAAAGGAATTCACAACTAGAAAGTCTGAACTATAGAACATTCTCAGCAAAATATTACATGAGGATGAAATAAAAAAAAAAAATGAAAACCAGCAAAGAGAGGAACTACACTAAAGGAAAATTCAATAAAGGGAGAAACTAAGTCAAGTTTAAAAAACAAAAATAAACTGGGAATACAAATCGTAGCTCAATAGTAACTCTGAATGTTAATGGCCTAAGCTCATCAAGAGACTCAACTCCTGGGAGAAAACATCCACAGACTGAAGGTGAAAGATTGGGAAAAAACATCACTCACATGGACTGCAAAAACAAGCAGGGGTTTTCATCCTCACATCAGATAAAGTGGACTTCAAGCCCAAGTTAGTCAGAAAGGATAAAGAGAACATCTCACAATGCTTAAGGGAATCATACATCAACAAGACATAACAATTGTAAATATTTATTCCCCAAACAATGGAATATCTATGTACATTAAACCAACTCTTTTCAATTTCAAGAATCAAATAGACCACACCACAATAATAATGGGTGACTTTAACACACATCTTTCACCACTGGATAGATCTTCCAAACAAAAACAAAACAAAGAAACTATAGAACTAAATAATACAATCAGCAATTTAAACTTAATGGACATATATAGAGGATTTCATCCATCAATGAGCAAATATACCTTCTTCTCAACAGCACATGGATCCTTCTCTAAAACAGACCATATATTATGCCACAAAGACGTTCTCAGCACATTAAAAAAAATAAACAGAAAAAGAAAAAGAAACAGTACCCTGCATTCTATCAGATCATAATGGAATGAAACAAGAAATCAACAATGAAATAAAAAATAGATGGTACTCCAACACATGGAGACTAAATAACATGCTATTGAATGATGAATAGATAGCAGAAGAAATTGGGGAGGAAATAAAAAAAATCATAGAGATAAATGAGAACACCTATACAACTATCAAAATCTCTGGGATACAATGAAGGCAGTGCTAAGAGGAAAGTTTCATTGCATTGAGCTCATTCATTAAAAGAATAAAAAGTCAACAAATAAATGAACTGACATTACATCTTGCAGGAGCCCTGTTTGGGGAGATGGCTTAAATTGCGGTTGACTATGGGCCATAAGGATATGTCGCCTTCCGTAGTCTCACGGGACTTGGCCTGGGATCTCGCGGGACTTGTCCCGGGATCTCGAGTGACTTGGCCAAGATTGCTGATCGGGTCAGCGCCATTTTGGTGGTGTGTGTGGCGCGTGTTAGTCGTTGTTAGAGCCAGAGAAAAAAGTTATCAAAATAAAAAGCTGATTGTTTCCAGTTTGCCTCTAAACGTCTTCCCGCGGCTTCGTTGCTCCAAGCGGCCATCGCTTCAGGCGACAACAACATCTCAAAGCCCCAGAAAAAGAAGAAAACATCAACACCAAAAGCAGTAGGAGGGGCCAGGGTTGTGGCCCCAATAGCAGTCAGTGGTGGAGCACTTGCCAAGCATGCATGAGGCACTGGGTTCGATCCCAGGCACCATATAAAAATCTAATAAAAATAAATAAATAAATAAATAAAATAAAGTTATTGTATCCATCTACAACTAATATATATATATAAATATGTATACAACTAATATATAACATACATATATATTTAAAAAGCAGTAAGAGACAAGAAATAATCAAAATCAAAGCTAAAGTCAATGAAATTGAAACAAAAGAAACAATTCAAAAACTGGTCAAAATGAAAAGTCGGTTCTTTAAAAAAACTAAATAAAATTGATAAACCCTTATCATTGATAATGAAGAGAAAGAGAGCAAAAATTCAAATTAATAAAATTAGTGATGAAAAAGGAAATAACTAAAATTAGTGATAAAAAAGGAAATAACCGAAATACAGAATATAATTAGAAACTTTTGAAAATTTATACTCCAATAAAATAGAAAATCTTGAAGACATTGACAGATTTCTAGAGTCATATGATCTACCCAAACTGAATTAGGGAGACATACATTTTAAACAGATCAATTTCAAGCAATGAAATAGAAAAAACACCATCAAAAGCCTACCAAACGAGAAAAGCCCCTGACCAAATGGATTCGCAGTCAAGTTCAACAAGACCCTCAAAAAAGAACTAACGCCAACACTTCTCAATTTATTCCATGAAATAGAAAAGAAGAGAACCCTTCCAAACTCATTCTATGAGGCTAGTATCACCCTGATATCAAAACTAGACAAAGACACATCAAGGAAAGAAAACTTCAGACCAATATCTCTGATGAACATAGATGCAAAAATTCTCAGTAAAATTCTGGCAAATTATATTTAAATTTTTTTTTAAGATCATGCACCATAATCAAGTAGGGTTCATCACAAGGATGCAAGTTTGGTTCAACATATGGAAATCGATAAACGTAATACATCAAATCAATAGACTTAAAGACAAAAATCATATGATCATCTCAATAGATACAGAAAAAGCACAAAATACAGCACTTCATGTTCAAAACACTAAATAGACTAGGGTTAGTAGGAATATACCTTAACATTGTAAAAGCTATCTATCTTAAGCTCAAGGCCAATATCATTCTAAATGATGAAAAAATGAAAGCACACCCTCTGAAAACTGGAACAAGACAGGGATGCCCTATTTCATCACTTCTATTCAACATAGTCATTGAGACTCTAGCCAGAGCAATTAGATGAAAGAAATTAAAAGGATACTAATAGGAAAAGAACACAAACTATCACTATTGGCCAGCAACATGATTCTATATTTAGAAGATTTAAAAAATCCCAACAGAAAGCTTCTAGAACTAATAAATGAATTCAGCAAGGTAGGAGGATATAAAATCAATATGAATAAATCAAACGCATTTCTATATATCAGCAATGAATCCACCGAAAGAGAAATTAGGAAAACTATCACATTCACAATAGCCTCAAAAAATATAAAATACTTGGGAATCAATCTAACAAAAGAGGTGAAAGACCTTTACAATGAAAACTACAGAACACTAAAGAAAGAAATTGAAGAAGATCTTAGAAGATGGAAAGATTGCCCATGCTCTTGGATAGGCAGAATTATTACTGTCAAAATGGCCATATTACAAAAAGTGTCATACAGATTTAATGCACTTCCTATTAAAATCCTATGACAGTCTTCACAGAACAAGAAAAAGCAATCATGAAATTTATTTGTAAAAATAAGACACCTGGAATAGCCAAAGCAATCCTTAGCAAGGAGAGTGAAGCAGGAGGCATCACAATACCAGATCTTAAACTATAACACAAAGCCATAGTAACAAAAACAGCATGGGACTGGAACCAAAATAGACATGTAGACCAATGGTACAGAATAGAATACAGAGACAAACCCACATGCATACGGTAAAACATACATTGGACAAAACATAACCTCTGGGCTGGGGTTGTGTGGCTCAGCGGTAGAGCACTCGCCTGGAACGTGCACGGCCCGGGTTTGATCCTCAGCACCATGTACAAATAAGCCCATTGTGTACAGCTAAAGCAAATAAATAAATATTAAAAAAAAAAAAAAAACATAACCTCTTCAACAAATGGTGCTGGGAAAACTGGAAATCCACATGTAGCAAAATGAAATTAAACCTACATCTCTCATCCTGCACAAAAATCAACTCAAAGTGGATCAAAGATTTAGGCACTAGAACAGAGACCCTTCTGCCTAATAAAATAAAAAATAAAAGTAGGCCCAAATCATCATCATCTTGGTTTAGGACCTGACTTCCTAAGCAAGACTACTAACGCACAAGAAGTAAAATCAAGAAATCAATAAACGGGACAGATTCAAACTAAAAACCTTCTTCTCAGCAAAGGAAATAAGCAATAATGTGAAGAGAGAGCCTACACAATGAAAGAAAATTTTTATCACACTCACCTCAGAGCATTAATCTCTGGGATATATAAAGAACTCAAAGAAAGTAACATGAAAAAACCAATTAACCCAATCAATAAATGGCCTAAGGAACTGGACAGACACTTCACAGAGGAAGAAAGATGATCAATCAACAAACCTAGGAAGAAATGGTCACATCTCTACAATTCAGGAAATGCAAATTGAGACTACTGTAAGTGATCATCTCACTCCAGTCAGAATGGCAATCATCAAGAATACAATGGATGACGGGGCTGGGATTGTGGCTCAGCAGTAGAGACCTCATCTAGCACGTGCACAGCCCGGGTTCAATCCTCAGCACCACGTAAAAATAAACGCATTGTGTACAACTAAAGCAAATAAATAAATATTACATATAAAAAAAGAATTCAATGGATGAGGGGAAAATGTACACTCATACACTGCTGGTGGGACTGCAAATAGGAAAGTAGTGTGGAGACTCCTCAGAAAACTTGGAATGGAACCACCTTTTAACCAAACTATCCAACTCCTCAATTTATATCCAAAGGACGTAAAATCAGCAAACCACAGTGATGCAGCCACATCAATGTTTATAGCACCTCAATTCACCATAGTGAAACTATGGAACTAAACCAGAGGCCCTTCAACAGATAATGGATAGAGAAAATGTGGTGTATATACACAATAGAATATTACTCAACCTTACAGAAGAATGAAATCATGGCATTTGCAGGTAAAAGGACAGAGCTGAAGAATATCACGCTAAGTGAAATAAACTAAACCAAAACACCAAACGTGAATGTTTTCTCTGATCAGCGGATGCTGATTCATAGTGGGGGTGGGGAGTGTAGGGGAAAATGAAGGAAATTTGCATTGGAAAGAAGGGAATAAGGGTAGGGGAGGAAGTGTGGGGACGGAAGGAGAGTGTAGTCACTGAGTCATTACTAAGTCATACATGAATGATTACCCAATCTGTGAGACTCTGCACAATGCACAGGCAAAGGAGTGCAGAGTACTCAACTTCTTTACATGTGTCAAAATGAATTCTGTTGTGCTGTATAACTAATTATAACAAATTAAAAAGATGCAACAAGAAAAATCTTCCGGGGGTCATTTCTTACTATGAGATTGAAAAGGTCCCGGAGGCCCCAGAGCTAGATGACCACTGGGGGTTACTTACGCCCAGGCATGACGGGGTCATCTCTTGCTCTGACCTCACAAAGAGCCACTGTGATGGGCTTTCAAACACAGGCCATATAAGAGGGGGGCTGAGGCTGGGTTTTTTGTCCACAAGTACAGGAAGCTCTTGGTGGTGACCTGTCGGACTCCCAGATAGTTAGCGCGTTTAGTGGTTGGTGCCTGGTGGTTGGTGGTTGGTGGTTGTGGTGTTTTGCTGTTGTTTTTTTTTTTATTTGGGCTTTTGTTTGTTTTGTCTTTGGTCTTTTGTTTGTTGGTTTTCTTCTTTTGTTTGGGTTTGTTATTATTTTTTTTAGCTAGCGTCCTTAGTTGGTGTCCGGCTTTGGATGCGCAGTCAGAGTAGTGAGCTTAGTGTAGGGCCACAGGGGCCCCGCTCCTGCTACGAGTCGGCCCTCACTGACCATTACCAGGTGGTGAGGGAGCTTGGGCAGGGGGGCTTCAGCCAGGTGGTAGTGGCCCGCCATCTCCTCACTGGGGCCGAGGTGGTAGTGAAGGTGGTGCCAAAGACAGAGAAGAACGTGCCCGTCCTCTCCGAACCCGAGAACTTGATGGCCCTGAACAAATTCAGACAGGAAAGGAACCAGAGGGAGACACGTCTTCTCACGTTAGTCATTGTTGTGGTTTAGATGACAGCGGCAGGGGCTGGAGGGGGGTCACCAGGAGGATCGCCACCTTCCTGGTTCCCAGATGTGGTGTCCCCCAAAAGCTCACAGATGAGACAATGCAAGAAGTTTGGAGGAGAAATGATCAGGTTATAGCCTTACCTAATCAGTGAATTAATCCCTGATGGGATTGCCTGAGTGGTAACTGGAGGAAGTCATTCATTGGGGGTGTGGCTATGGGTATGTATTTGTATCTAGAGAGTGGAGTCTGTCTCTCTGCTTCCTGATCATCATGTGTGCTGCTTCCCTCTGCCACACTCTTCCGCCATGATGTCCTATCTCACCTTGAGCCCTTAGAAATGGAACCAACCTTCTATGGACTAAGACCTCTGAAACCATGAGCCCTCAAATAAACTTTTCCTCCTCAATAATTATTGCTGGTCAGATCCTTTTAGTCACAGCAACGAAAAAGCTGACTAAAACAGCCACTGACTATGACAGCCACTTTAATGGAGAGCTCCTATGTTAATGCACCTTCAAAGGATCTTCTCTCTTGTTTCAGCTAAAACTTTTTGGAGAGACTTATAAAGAATCTGTCATTGCTGAGATCACCGAGCCACACTATTTTAGGCTTATTTTAATATCGAACTGAGCATGCCCAGAAGTGCTCATGTCTGCCATCGGGTGACCCTGAACTGTGTGCCATTTCTAAGGGTTGGTGTTTGCCGTTTGAACCTTTAGCAGGTGCTCTATGAGCTGGAGCTGGACCTGCTGAGGAATGCATCCACCTTATTCTTTAACTACAATCCTGAGCTGAGCATGCTTAGGAATGCACCTGCCCCTAAAGTGAATATGCATGGACTCCCAGAATAAAGCCCATGCTTCCTTTCTTCTGGGACCGCACCACTCTGCAGATATCTCTGGCTTTCTTCTTACTCACTGTGGGTCAGGAATCTTTCTCCATTTTTATCTTCCAGTTGCACTCACTGGCTTTGCATTTCAAGGAGCAAACCCTCTGCGTTGATTTGCAACACCAGGCCACTGATTTCACATGCCCTCCAGGCGAGTCCTGTGCACACTGCAGCTTGAGAACCCCAGCCCCGCTGTGCAGACTTGCCAGCCCTCTGATGCAGTCACGGCTACAGTGGGTCTTGGAGCCATGGACATTTGTCAGGACCCTACTGTGAAGCAGGCAATGTGCTGTCTAATGCACCCCAAAACACATCTACAAGGGAGAGCTGGTGCTCCCCAACTTACAGAAGGAGAATCTGAGGTTTCCAGTGGTGGCCCCGGGGCACCCCAGCTGCCCAGACAGGAAGCTGGGTTTTCTGCTAGGTCTGACTCCAGAACGCCAAGGGCCCTAGCTACCCTGTGGGGCAGGGACTTTGTTTTCTCTCGCAATCTGGAAATATTCTGAGCACGTGATGGTGCAAAGGAAGGAAGGGGCCAAGCAGCTGGGCTGCGGTGTACTGCTGGGGCTTTTCTTTTCCTCAAACCCTGTTGACTCTAAAAAAAAAAAAAAAAAAAAAAAAAAAAAACCAAAAAAAAAAAACCCCAATACTCCGTGAACAACTGGACCATTCTGCGCTCGCCCAGGTCCCTCTGAGAGCACGCCAGCTGCTGCTTTTGTCTCCGCTGCAATCTCCCTCCCAGCCTCACTGGCTCCCCGACGTTCTTTGGAACAGGTGTTCTGGGATGGAGGAGTCCCACACACCTCGGCAGCACCCGGGGCTCCGTTTGTCCTCTGGGTGGGCTTAGCATCATGTCCCAAGAGGGACACAGGTGAAAGATGACACCTCAAAAGGTGGGGACCTGGGAAAGACTCCTCTCACCCTCTCTACACACTGAGCACATCGTGAGACAGGAGACGGGCTGGAAAGGAGGTTCTAGGAATCCATCTGCTCGAGAAACTTCTATGGACATTACTGACAGTTTGGCCTGGCTGTGTGTGTGTGTGTGTGTGTGTGTGTGTGTGTGTGTGTGGCTCCTGGGTGCATAGTAGGATGCTTAGCAGCATCCCTGGCCTCTACTCACTAGATGCCAGAAACCTGGCTCCCCCAACTGTGACAACAAAGTTGTCTCCAGACATTGTCAAATGTTCCCCAGGGGGACAAAAGTTGCCCTCGGTTGAAAATAACTACTGTTGTAGAGCCCTGGGTTGGAAAACCACTCCTTTTTCTCAGTCGTGTTCACTCATGAATGTCTCTCTGCCTGGCAGGGGGTTGCTCTGGGCAGAGGAGGGTGCTCAGACGACTAGAGGTCATTTGCTAGCACCTCATGGGATTTACCTAAGGACAGAAGACAGTGGTGTTTCAATTAGGTCATAGTCAGACCAGAGTTCTGTGTTTTTAAGGAACATTGAAACAGCAAATTCTGGTGGTCTTTTCGCCCAAAGGATACCCCTGGGATATGTCTCTGCAACTGCCTCTCTTCTTCTGGTAATGGACCCTAGGTCCTGGCTGCAGGGCCGGCCATGAGAGTTAAGCTAAGCCAACCAGACCTTCTTGAGCCTCTGGCCCCAGGGATTGGTCCAAGTCATCATCAGGTGACCTGAGTCAAGCCAATGAGAGTTCTTCCCCAGGACTTTTGCCCTGGGCTGGCAAAAGGAGGACTTCCCTCCCTGGCTGAAAATGTATGAGGATGTAGGTACCGAGTTTACGAGGAATTTTGTCTCTTGCTGGTCTGAGAGAAGGATACAGAAAAATGGAGAAGAGAGAAAAACAGAGTTCTGGTGCTGGAATCCTGTCGAGGAGCCCCTAAATCTTGCCACTTCTGCCCTTCATGTAGTTTTACTCTCTGAGGCAATAACTTCCAGCTTTTTGCTTAATAAGTTGTGATTCCTAATAAGATATATTTTATGTTTAGGTCTTATCCCAATTTCTTGGCACATAGCTCCTAATGTCCTTGGAATCCCTGGAGTGGTAAAAGTGTCCTGTATGCTAATGAGATGACCGGTGCCTGGCAGCCCTGGGGAGCTTCAGGATGGGGGCTGGCCACAGGAAGACAGAATGACAGGATGAAGTGAGGTTGGTGTTCAGTCCCACCCCCCACCTCTCCCTCCAGGAAGGACAGTGGGGGTTGGTGGCTAATTCGACCACTACCAATCATGCCTATGTAATGACACTTCCATTAAAAACAAAAAGGGCCTTGGGAGGCTGAGGCAGGAGGATCGCGAGTTCAAAGCCAGCCTCAGCCATGGCGAGGCACTTGGCAACTCAGTGAGACCCTGTCTCTAATAAAATACAAAAAAGGGCTGGGGGTGTGGCCCAGTGGTTGAGTGCCCCTGAGTTCAATCCCCAGTACCACAAAAAAAAAAAAAAAAAAAAAAAAAAACCAGAAAGGGCCAAGTTCAAGGAGCTTCCAGATAGCTGAACACAGGGTGGCTCCTAGAGGGCTATCTGTGTGCCCGAGGGGCCTGGAAGCACCCCCTCTTTTCCCTCACGGCTTGCCCTGGGCAGGTCTTTATCAGGCTGATCATCTGGATCTTCTGTGATAGCTTTTGCAATAAATGGGCAAACTTAAGACTCCCTGCCTTCTGTGAGCTGCTCTAGCAAATCAACCCCGGAAGACAGCTGTGGAGACCTCAGTTTATAGCCAGATGGTCAGACATTCTTGGGGCCCACGTGAAGTGGGGGACTGAGCCCTTCACCTGTGAGATCTGAAGACATCACCAGGAAGATAGTGTCAGAACTGAACTGAATCAGCTGGGGTCCATCGGAGGACCCACTCAGAATTGCTTGCATGTTGGGGAAAGTGCCCCCACCTCCGGTCACAGACGTGTTCTGCACCATGTTATGAGAGTGCATGTAGTAGGAAGAAGAAAGTTTGTTTTATTCTACACATTAGAGTATGCTGGATCTCTGCTGCCTGCGTCAAGACAAGGCTGAGTTATTTATACAAGAGGGAAGAAGAACAGGGTCAGGATTAGGTGAGGCAAGCCAGGGACAGGGACCCCAAACTGAAGGAGGCTCTTACTCTTGGCTTATGCAAGAGCAGGGTGGCCTCTGAGATGCACTGTCCTGGCACCACTCTTCCTGGGTGGTGATCCCAACAACTGGCCACGAATGGAAGTCTTGTCTCTGCAAAGTACCTCGGGGAACTCAAAATTACAAATGTCCCCTGATTCATTTGTTTGTTCATATGTTTAAAAAAAAAAAAAAAAGAATTGAAGCCGAGTGCAGTGGCGCATGCATGTAATCCCAGCACTTGGGAGGCTGAGGCAGGAGGATCACGAGTTCAAAGCCAGCCTCAGCAATGATGAGGCACTTAGCAACTCAGTGAGACCCTGTCTCTAATAAAATACCAAAAAAAAAAAAAAAAAAAAAAAAAAAAGGGCTGGGGATGTGGCCCAGTGGTCGAGTGCCCTTGAGTTCAATACCCGGTACCAAAAAAGAAAAAAAAAACAAAAAAAAGGATTGAGTGCCTACTGGGTATCCAGTGTTGTGATACATCTTGGAGGTGGCTGCAGATGTGGTTTCTTGTGTCCATGAGACTGACAGCCTGGCCAGGAAGACAAATGTTGAAAACTATAATCCCTTGAGGGACATGTCTTAAGAGAAGAATTGCGTGTGGTGGGTGTGTGGTAAGAGGACTTGGAAGAAGAGAAGAAGTGGGTGCTTGAGCTGAGGACCCAGGAGGAATAAGACTTAGGTTAGGGGGAGTGTGTGTGTGGGGGGGAATTGCTAGCACATATGTGCACGCACCAAAATAAAAAGGAAGGCAGTCCCACATAGAGGGCTGCATATGCTCAAATTATCTCCATATTCCATCCAGTAAACATTGTTCAAAGCCTCCTATTGGGAACCAGACAGCTATGGGGATTACGGAGATGAAAATCACCACCTTGCTCTTAAGGTATTGACCCTAGTGGTGGAAGTGTAGTGGGAAATGACACCGAGGTCTGGAAGCAATACTTTATTATTGGCCATGGCTCAGAGGGATAATTCCCAAAGTCTGAGCCCTGAGTGCAGCAGGGCTTTTACTTTTAAACACAAGCAACTTTGGGGGTACATCGAAGCAAGGGAGTTGCTGCAATTCTATCGGAAAGTCCATCTTACATTCCCTATACGGGTACAAGCTTGTCAACAGCCTAGGGGCTTTCAGCTCATACAGTTTGGGAATTTTACTGCATTAAGCCCAGAGCAGGGGTTTCTGTCCCAGGTATTTTGTTTTCTGCTCTTGCTGTTGTGGTCATCTTAGTATAGCTACCTGTCAGCTGCTGCAAGCCTTTGTGGTTAAGCCAGTAAGCAGAGCTGCTGTGTGCCAACGTGTAAAACCAGAGCCTGTCAGCTCTTAAGCTGCTAACATTCCCATTTTGTCCTACCACAGCAGAACTAGACAAGTTAGTTGCCCTTGGCTGTGCAGAAAACAGAGACCAGAGCCAGGCATTTAATTCAGCCAGAGCAGGCACAGGAAGGCTTCCAGGAACCTAATGCCTGCCTGAGCTGGATCTTGAAGGGTGAGTGGGTATTAGCCAGGCAAAGAAGAGACGGCAAGGCCCATAGGGAAGTGGAGCCTGGGAGCAAAGCCACCTGGCTGCAGACATACAGGACTGTACGTCTATATGCTAACTGAGTACCAGGTGCCCAGGCTAGCCCATGCAGTCCACTATGAACCAGAAACGCCATGAATTTGCAAAGAACAATGGTGGAAATAAAACTATAGTGGAATCACATTTACATCATCTTTCAGGAAGTCCCTTTCTTCCAGGATTGGAGCAGATAACTTCCTTAGTTGAACACATGATAAAGCAGTTGGCTTGCACTGAAGGATTTATCCTGCATGAAAAGACAGGTCTTTAAACTAGAATGAAATTCATTGCACTAAGATATCTGTTGCACCATTAGAACTGAGAAGCTAGTTGTAATTGAGATGTACCAAGAGAACCTCAGATACCACACACTCTCTCTAGGGCCTGGCTAATTGAGAACGGCAGACAATTGCTGCATTTCTGTACAGTGTCTCCCTCCTCTCTCTCTCTCTCTCTCTCTCTCTCTCTCTCTCTCTCTCTCTCTCTCCCTTTCCCTCTCTCTGATTTTGTAGATTTGGAAGTCTGCATATGATGCAATCCCAGGGAACACAGCTTCTTAGGAGAAAAGATGCAGCCGCTAGGTGCCTGGGTTTGAGTGTGAAGTCCACTCTGTAATCTTGCGTCCTCTGGCGAGATGCTTCTCTTTGCCCGATCTCCTCATCCATCACATAGGGATAATGGCACTGTTTGGAGAAAGCGACGTGTCTGCATAGGTACAGCACTTAAGCTTTTAAAATATGAGTCTTTTGCGTTGTTCTTATTGGTTGAATAGGCTCAGAGCACCCATCTTACCAACATTTCAGACTCTTTCTGTGGGAAAGGTGGAAGGAGACTCTCTCCCACCCCAAGAACCACTGTTGACAGGCTGATGGGGCGTGGGGAACATGTAGGACCCCAAGGCCGGGTTGAGGGTTGAGAACCAAGTGGGGAGAAGTGGGGCAGCGGGAAGAACGAAATCCCACAGACTCTATGCCAGGCGGTGGGTCAGGCCTCCAGTGCAGATGACCAAGTCCCCTTGGTCCCTAGTGCTACAATGCCCTATGGGTGGCTGAGGTCCGCTGGCCAGGTCACTACCAGAAACTCTTCAGCCCTATAGCAGACTGGGCCACTTCTGCTCAGAACAAAACACTGAAAGCTTTGTCAGGCTGACCCCAAGTAACTGATCGGCAGGTTTGTCTTTGCTGTGACCCTCACACTAAGTCCCCAGATGCCGGCCTTAGCCCGAGAAAGCCCAGGGCCTTTGCCTCAAACTGTTCCTCCTTTCTCCCAGTCCATCTTAAGTCCCAGTCCAGACTGAGCCCCGGGCTAAGTCCTTCTTCCCTCTCAGACCTCTTCAGCCGACAGCTTTGCTACTCCAAGTGTGCTCTGCAACCCTGTGGCCTTGACATCCAGGACATACACATTTCTCAGAGACGCAGAATCCTACTGAATGGAATCTGCATCTTTATAGCATCCCCAGGTGACTCGCATGCATGAGGAACGTTGCCTAAATCCATGTGGCTGATTGCTTTGCTGCCTGGATCAGTGGCGCTTGCCAACTGTCTGAAAGCTGGCTCCATCGGCTGAGCGGAGAAAATGGCCTTCATATTGCCGTCCTGTCGGGGACTGGAGTTCAGCACCCCACACCTGCAGCTCTCCAGCAGCTGTGCTCTCGACCCATCAGTCTCAAAACACTCCTTTTAAATTTCACAAAGCAGCGTGTAGCACTTTTACTGAAGGTTGGCTATTATACTATAGCACAGAAAAAGATATACATATGTAACTTAACATTTATTTTTTAAATCAAAATATCACGTCAGAGTTTTAAAAGTTAACAGAGGCTAAAATATACAACAATATACAAACAAATGAAAAACAGCAATGCCTTATTCACCTCCTTCCTTGTTTTTCTCTGGTCAGGCAACCAATATTTTAGGTTTTTCTTCTGGCATAAACCTTGATATACTGCCATTTCTTGATCCAATCAATTTTATACTTTATCTCTTGGCTTCCTATTTTTGTGCATCAGGATTTAGCTTTTTTTTTTCTTTCTTGGTTCTGGGCATTGAGCCCAGGGCTGCTCTATCATTGAGCTACACTTTTAGCTCTTTTTTATTTTTTGTTTTGAAACAGGGTCTTGCTAAGTTGCCCAGGCTGGCCTTGAACTTGTGATCCTTCTGCCTCAGCCTCCTGAGTTGCTGGAGGTGTGTGCCATCATGCCTAGCAGAGGAGTTAGCCTTTTAAAAGTCCCTTCTCAAATGAACTGAATAGACATTTCTCAGAAGAAGAAATTCAAATGGCTGACAAATATATAAAAATAGTTCAACATCTCTAGCACTCAGGGAAATGCAAATCAAAACTACACTGAGATCATCTTACTCCAGTTAGAATGGCAATCATCAAAAATACAAGTAATAATAAATGCTGGGGAGGGTGTGGAGGAAAAGGAATACTTATACACGGCTGGTGGGATCGTAAATTAGTATAACCACTATGGCAATCAGTATGGAGGTTCTTCAAAAGACTAGGAATGGAACCACCATACAACCAGCTATACCATGCCTCAGTATTTTTCCAAAGGAATTAAAGTCAGCATTCTATAGGGATGCCTGCATATCCATGTTTATAGTAGTGCAATTCACAATATCCAAGTTATGGAGCTAGCCTTGGTGTCTGTCAATAGATGAATGGATAAAGAAAATGTGGAGTATTATATATACAATGGAAATTTATTCAGTTGTAAAGAAGAGCGAAAACATGTCATTTGCAGGAAAATGGTTGGAACAGGAAAGTGTGGTGTTCTGCAAAATAAGCTAGACTCAGGAAGCCAAGGTTTGTACGTTCTCTTTCACGTATGGAATCTAGAGAGAAAGAACTATATAACAAAGGGACCTTGTGAAAATAGAAGGGTTACCAGTAAAGTGAGGGGCAGGGTCAGTGGGAAAGAGAGGAGAGGTAAAGGGGCAGTATTGGGGGATAAAATTATGTGCAAATACACCCCAGTGTACCCCACTGTGATGTATAGTCACAGTACACAAATAAAAATAAAATACACTATAAAAAGTCCATTCTGCTCCTCTGTTCATTAATTTTTGATCAAACCAATATTTAGTGTTTTCAATATTCAAAATATCCCTACAATCAAGAAATTCAGTCTTTTCAGTTTGGGCAAATTTTCTGTTATTTTTTGTTTGTTTGTTTGCTTGTTTGTTTTGTTTTGTTTTAATGTTCCCTTTTGCACTGAGTTCACATTAGCCTCCATCTCTGGAATTTTTATTCATTCATTTTATTGTGAGAGGTATGTGCTATCTTATTATAGTCCATTAATATCACCCACTGCAGAGATATCCAGTGTCCCAGGTAACATGTTCACTTTTGTGCCATTGTTTATATTTCTGTAGGTAGTCCCTGCATCATTTGATGACTTTTCTTTGAATGTATGACTAAGTTTCCCCTGTGCTACCATGGCTCTGTGCAATGTCTGGCCAAACAAATTTCCATTTGTTCATACATGCCAAATCATTGACTGTCATTTCCCACCCCCTCCCCTTAGACATTCTTCTTCCTGCTCTATCAAGCCCCTGCCCAACTATAGAATTGGGATTTTTCTACCTCCCTCTGCCAGGGATTCCTTTTGACTCTCTCTAGTGGATTTTATTACCCATACTATCGTCTTTTTTTATTATTATTATTACTTCTTTACTTTGAATAACAAACATGTTGCAGTCTCTTCCTCATGTACTCACAGTTATTGATAATTTGGCTAGGTATAGAATTCTAGGTTAGAAAGGTTTTTTTTTTTTTTTTTTTTTCTTTTCTCACCATTCTAAAGATACTGCTACACTAGTGTTGCTGTTGAATGCCATCCTTAATTGTCCTCATTCCCTTGAAGAAGGGCAACCCATGATGATGGGGATAACACTTCTCTCCAACCATCTCTCTCCCTGGAAGCTTTTCAGTGTGTTGGCGTTTCTGCCATTTCCAATGATGCCTCTGTTGTCACTCATGGTACCAGCATATGGTAGGTCCTTTTAAATCAGTTTGGAAAATGAGTTTTGGAATTGTGCTTCAGTTTGAGGAAGTGTTCTTGTATCCCTTCTTCAGTAGTTCCCATTGTAGTGATTCACTACATCCTCTCTTTCTGGAGCTTCTGTTCCTTAGAAGCTCCTATTCCTTCTACTTTTTAAAACTTTTCAATTCTGTTTTCTATCTTGTCTTTTTGTAAACTTTCTGGTAAATAAATTTGACTATTTCTTGCAACACTTTTTAAAAAATCTATTTATTCTAATTTGTTATACATGACAGCAGAATGCATTTCAATTCATAGTACACATTACAGAGAATGATTTTTTCATGTCTCTGGTTGTACACAAAGTAGAGTCACACCATTTGTGTCTTCATACATGTACTTGGGGTAATGATGTTCATCTCATTCCACCATCTTTCCTGCCCCTATGCCCCCTCCCTTCCCTTCCCTCTCCTTACCCTATCTAAAGTTCCTCCATTCCTCCCATGCTCTCCCATCACCTCCATTATGGATCAGCATCCACACAGTAGAGAAAACATTTCAGCCTTTGGTTTTTTGGGATGGTCTTACTTCACTTAGCATGATATTCTCCAACTCCATCCATTTACCTGCAAATGCCATGGTTTTATTCTCTTTTAATGCTGAGTAATATTCCATTGTGTATATTTCTTTATCCATTCATCTATTGAAGAACATCTAGGTTGGTTCCACAATTTAGCTATTGTGAATCATGCTACTATAAACACTGATGTGGCTATGTCACTGTAGTATGCTGTTTTTAAGTCCTTTGGGTATAAACCAAGGAGTGGGATAGATGGGTCAAATGGTGGTTCCATTCCAAGTTTTCCAAGGAATCTCCATACTGCTTTCCATATTGGCTGCACCAATTTGCAGTCCCACCAGCAATGTAATGTATGAGTGTGCCTTTTTCCTCACATTCTCTCCAATATTTATTGTTGTTTGTGTTCTTAATAGCTGCCATTCTGACTGGAGTAAAGAAATCTTAGAGTAGATTTGATTTGCATTTCTCTAATTGCTAGAGATGTTGAACACTTTTTTCATATATTTGTTGATTAATTGTATATCATCTTCTGAGAAGTGTCTGTTCAGTTCCTTGGCCCACTTATTGATTGGGTTATTTGTTTTTTGGTGTTAAGATTTTTGAGTTCTTTATATATCCTAGAGATTAGTGATCTATCTGATGGACGTGTGGTAAAAATTTTCTCCCATTCTGTAGGCTCTCTCTTCACCTCACAGATTGTTTCTTTTGCTGAAAATAAGCCTTTTAGTCTGAATCCATCCCATTTATTGATTATTGATTTTATTTCTTGTGCTATAAGAGTCTTATTAAAGAAGTCGGGGTCTAACCCAACACGATGAAGATTTGGGCCTACTTTTTCTTCTATTAGGCACAGGGTTTCTGGTCTAATTCCTAGGTGCTTGATTCACTTTGAGTTTTGTGCATGGTGAGAGATAGAGGTTTAATTTCATTTTGCTGCATATGGATTTCCAGTTTTCCCAGCACCATTTGTTGAAGAGACTATCTTTTCCCCAATACATGTTTTTGGCACCATCGTCTGTATTTATGTGGGTTTGTCTCTGTGTCCTCTATTCTGTACCATTGGTCTACCCATCTATTTTGGTGCCAATACCATGCCATTTTTGTTACTATTGCTCTGTAGTATAGTTTAAGGTCTGGTATTGTGATGCCACCTGCTTCACTCTTCTTGCTAAGGATTGCTTTGGCTATACTGGGTCTCTTCTCTTTACAAATGCATTTCATGATTGCTTTTTCTATTTCTATGAGGAATGTCATTGGGATTTTGAATGGAATAGCAGTAAATCTTGTATAGTGCTTTTGGTAGTATGGTCATTTTTGTGTGTGTGTGTGTGTGGTACTGGGGATTGAACTCAGGGGCACTCGACCACTGGGCCACATCCCCAGCCCTTTTTTTTGTATTTTGTTAGAGACAGGGTCTCACTGAGTTGTTAAGTGCCTCACCATTGCTGAGGCTGGCTTTGAACTCACGATCCTCCTGCGTCAGCCTCCCAAGTGCTGGGATTACAGGCGTGTGCCACCGCGCCCAGCCAGTATGGTCATTTTGACAATATTAATTCTGCCTATCCAAGAACAAGGGAGATCTTTCCATCTTCTAAGGTCTTCTTTAATTTTTGTTCTGTAGTGTTCTGTAGTTTCCATTGTAGAGGTCTTTCACCTCTTTTGTTGATTCCCAAGTGTTTTACTTTTTTATTTTTTTATTTTTGAGGCTATTGTAAATGGTATAGTTTTCTTAGTTTCTCTTTCAGACAATTTGTCACTGATGTACAGAAATGCCTTTGATTTATGGATGTTGATTTTATATCCTGCTACTTTTCTGAAGTAATTTATTAGTTCTAGAAGTGTTCTGGTGGAATTTCTTCAATCCTGAAGGTATAGAATTATGTCATCAGCAAATAGTGATAGTTTGAGTTCCTCTTTTCCTATTCGTATCCCTTTAATTTCTTTTGTCTGTCTGATTGCTCTGTCTAGAGTTTCAACAAGTATGTTGAATAGAAGTGGTGAAAGATGGCATCCCTGTCTTGTTTCAGTTTTTAGAGGGAATGCTTTCAATTTTTCTCCATTTAGAATGTTAGCCTTGGGCTTAGCATAGATAGCTTTTACAGTGTTGAGATATGTTCCTGTTATCCCTAGTTTTTCTAGTGTTTTGAACATGAAGGGGTGCTATCTTTAAGTCTATTGGTGTGATGAATTACATTTATCAATATTTGTATTTTGAACCAACCTTGCATCCCTGGGATGAAACCCTGGGATGAACCCCACTTGATCATGGTGCGCTATTTTTTAAATATGTTTTTGTATTCAATTTGCCAGATTTTTATTGAGAATTTTTGCATCTATGTTCATTAGAGATATTGGTCTGACGTTTTCTTTCTTTGATGTATCTTTGTCTGATTTTGGAATCCGTGTGATAATGGCCTCACAGAATGAGTTTGGAAGTGTTTCCTCTTTTTCTATTTCATGGAATAATTTAAGGAGTATTGGTATTAGTTCTTCTTTGAAGGTCTTGTATAATTCAGCTGTGTATCCATCTGGTCCTGGGCTTTTCTTGGTTGGTAGGCTTCTGATGGTGTCTTCTATTTCATTGCTTGAAATGGATCTGTTTAAGTTGTGCATATCATCCTGATTCCATTTGGGCAAATTAAATGACTCTAGAAATTTGTTGATGCCTTTGATATTTTCTATTTTATTGGAGTACAAATTTTCAAAATAATTTCTAATTATCTTCGGTATTTCTGTAGTGTTCATTGTGATATTTCCTTTCTCATCATGGATGTTAGTAATTGGAGTTTTCTCTCTCCTTCTCTTAGTTAGAAAGGCTAAGGGTTTATCAATTTTATTTGTTCTTTCAAAGAACCAGCTTTTGATTTTGTCAATTTTATAATTGTTTCTTTTGTTTTAATTTCATTGATTTTAGCTTTGATTTTAATTATTTCCTGTCTTCCACTGCTTTTGGTGTGGCTTTGTTCTTTTTCTAGAGATTTGAGAAGTAACATTAGGTCTTGTATTTGTTGACTTTTTCTTCTTTTCAGGAATGAACTCTATGCAATGAACTTTCCTCTTAGTACTGCCTTCATAGTGTCCCAGAGATTTCTATGTGCTGTATCAGTGCTCTAAGAATTTTTTTTTTTTTTTTGGTACCGGGGATTGAACTCAGGGGCACTCGACCACTGGGCCACATCCGCAGCCCTTTTTTTGTGTTTTTATTAGAGACAGGGTCTCACTGAGTTGTTAAGTGCCTCGCCATTGCTGAGGCTGGCTTTGAACTCGCGATCCTCCTGACTCAGCCTCCCAAAGTGCTGGGATTACAGGCGTGCGCCACCACGCCCGGCTCTAAGAATTTTTTATTCTCCTCTTTGATGTGTTCTGCAATCCATGGTTCATTAAATAGCATATTATTTCATCTCTAGGTGGTGGAGTAAGTTCTGTTTTTTATTTTATCATTGATTTCTAATTTCATTCATTTAGGATGTGATAGAATGTAAGGAAGTATCTCTACTTTTTTGTATTTGCTAAGAGTTGCTTTGTGGCATAATATATGGTCTATTTTAGAGAAGGATCCATGCGCTGCTGAGAAGAGAGTGTATTTGTTCATAGATGGATGAAATATTCTATATATGTCTGTTAAGTCTAAGTTATTGATTGTATTATTGAGTTCTATAGTTTCTTTGTTCAGCTTTTGTTTGGAAGAACTATCCAGTGGTTTACAGTTTCTGATGGTGGACAAAGAGAGAACCGGAGTCGGGGTGTAGGATGAGCTGTTGAGGAGGTAGGAGGTGGGGATATAGAATTATTAGATCTCAGGAAGTGTGAAAGAGGAATCTAAAGCAGTGGTCTAGTAGCAGGAGAAAAGAGATAAAATAATTTTGGGGAGACAAGTAAGTGGGAAGACAATAGGGAGAGTACAAAAAATAAACAAGCATAAAAATCAAGAAAAATAAGAAATGTAAAAATAGGAGATAAAAGATACAACACAACTGTAATATACTATTCAGATATCCCAGTCCTCAGTAGCCTAATTCATGAGAAGTACTTGGTTTCACAGATGTTGGGAATGTGTGGGCAGGAGAAGAAAGAGAAAAGAAAAGAAAAGGAAAGGAAAGAAAAGGAAAGGAAAGAAAAAAACCTCGAAGGAAAATACAAGGCTTGTTTTTACTGGAGCTCAGTATCTTTCCTGCTTTCCTTCTCATCCAATAGGTGGGGTTGTCTGTTTGCTGGTCTCTCCACCCTCAGGATGGTGAAGGTCATTAGGGTGGGAGGGTTGGTTTGGGGGGCAGAGCTCCTTGAGGTGGGGTCTAGCACTTGCTGGTCCCCAATGGGAAAATGCACCCCAAGGATCTCCTTTGGGGCCCGCTCATGTGATGTGGCCACCTGGTCTTATCTCCTTATATCAGCTGTACACCTCACAATTCCTGGTCTCTAATTTAGTCTCTAGACTGTATCTCACTCACCCCCTCCCTTTCTACTTCCCAGTCAGGAACCTCTCTCTCCGGAGGTCTTGTGGGCTGCGCTCTGGGGGCTGCATACCTGCCACGGAGAGCTGCTTTGTATTGGGCAGTTCAGGGCCAGGCTTTGCGAGCTACGGACTGGCCTTGTAGCCCCAAGCACTGTGCTGGGTTAGTGGCTGTGGGGGAAAGGAGGGAGTTGGGGACTATAGGTACCTTGATATTGCTTCTAGGCCCCGGCCAGTGTCCCAAGGTGGAAGTTGCCCCAACTGAAGATGGCCACAAAGGTGTCCCAAGATGGAGGTGGCTGCTTTCAGAGATAGGGTGTTGGGTCGGGTGGGGCTGAGTGGTGGCATTGGGTGGCGTGTTCAGAGATGAAGCTCTGTGGCATGCAGTATTGTGGCTGGTGGCTGTCTCCAGACTCTGTGCATGGTATCCCCAGGCTACCATGTTTAGGGGACTATGGCAGTGATTGCAGTGTCCCAAGATGGAGGCAACCAGGGAGGCCCCACGTTGGTAGGGGTCCACATGGGAGAGGCAGCCAGGAGTCCTGCTCAGGTGCTGATGTCAGTGGTCCTGTGTGGGCAGAGGGATCGAGGGTCCTGTGTAGGCAAGTGGCCAAGAATCCTGCGTGGGAACAGCTGTCGGCGGGGGCCTCTAATAACTCGCAGAGAAATAGTATCCCCACTACTAGAATCCCAAGGTCGTGGAGTGACACAGGATGCAGCCTCTCTCTAGCCCACCATCTTGGATCCTCTTACAACCCTTTAAAGTAATATCTTGTCTCATATTTTTAATTTCCCAGAGCTCTTTTTTTCCAATCTAAATATTCTGATGATACTCAACTGCCTGTTTTTATTTCAGAACACGGTTCTCAAATGTTGATTATAAACTCAAAGATTATTAGACTCTCTTGTGTTCAAAGCAGGGCAGGGTCCTCATCAACTAGTGGGCTTTACTCAAGGGTGATTAAGGAGTCAACTGATTAGTTCTGCGAGGAATATCTAATGTGAATGTCTGTAGGGCTCTTCTGGGCTGGGCAAGGGACAGGGTCCAGGAAGTCGTCACTCCACAGATGTTCATGTGTTTACTGTTTTAGTCCAGCATCTCAGCCTCCACCTCCTCTGATGTCCTGGAGTCCAGAGCCTCTCTCATTTGTTTTTTCTAGAATGTATGTCTCACATTTTTACTGGAGTAGAGTTGGGGTTGGTTGCCTAACTGGTCAACCGTCATGGGGACCTGGAAGTCTAACTGCTCCTCACTCATCTTTCCTAAGAGTCTCCTCTTTAGCTCACAGTCACAGCTTCCCTTCCGTGTGCAGCACCTCCCATGCAGAGTGGGCAAACGGGCGGATCCTCAGCAGTACCGCCTCTCAGGCCAAATACAGCCTTTTCTAAAGTTCTAGGTAGACAGGAACTTCAGGGAGGTACCATTCAGCTCATCAGAAGTGGATCAGACAATGTTCTTTTAGTGTTCTGCCATTTCCCAAAGACTCTAAAAATGGTTGTTTGTTGCCGCCTGAAGCGATGGCTGCTTGGAGCAACGAAGCCGCGGGAAGAAGTTCAGAGGCAAACTGGAAACAAACAGCTTTTTATTCTGATAACTTTTTCTCTCTGGCTCTAACAACGACTAACACGCGCCGCACACACCACCAAAATGGCGCTGACCCAATCAGCAATCTCGGCCAAGTCACTCGAGATCCCGGGCCAAGTCCCGAGATCCCAGGCCAAGTCCCGTGAGACTACGGAAGGCAGTAATGCCCAAAACTCCATGGCCCATAGTCAACCGCAATTTAAGCCATCTCCCCAAACAGGGCTCCTGCAGTTGTTTCCTTAAGAAGAACTCCTCTTCCAGTCTTCAACTTATACATTTCCCCTTCACTACAGTAATCCTTTAATCTTAAACCTTTGTTTCTCCAAATATTTTGAAGTGACATTAGGTTAGGAGCGGCCAGTGCTGTTTATCTTCCCCCAGTGCCTGGCTGAGTGCTACACACATAGTTGGAGCTTAGTGAGGATCAGGAAAGAAATTCTGTCCTGGTGCTCGCTCAGCGCCCTGCTTCATTTGGTGCTCTGGTGGGAAAGGGATCTGATGGACTCATTGTCTCTAAGAACTCATGATCGTTACCCTCCTGGAGCTCTGGTATTTTAACAGGCTGGTGGACGGTCTTCTGTGGGTTCCTGGCCATCACTGTGTGATTCAAACCAGCCCAACACGTGAGCCCTTGACAGTCAGCGCGGGGCCTTCTCTGCTTTCATCCACCATTTGGATGTCGCTGTCTCTGTCCATCCTCCAAACCAGCTGGACCCTTCCCTACCTCAGCACCTTGCCACGCTCCCTGCAGGAATTGGTCCTTCTTCCTCTACCCTGGCTCCACTCCCCACTTTTCCTCGGCACTCTTATCATTGGGACTTATCTTTTCCTCTAATTCCTTATAACTCTGCTTTCTCATGTCTTTGTTTATTCATCTTCTATTTCTCCTTTCCATAATGTGCACCATCTGTAACTCCTTGTGGTTCTTACTTGGCTAGAGCTGTTTCTCCTGAAATACCCGCCTTTTACTACTCCCACTGCTAACTGCCCTAGTCTTTGCTAGTTTCTCAGTAAAAATCCACCAGGGAGAATTGGATGGTCCAGCAATCTTTTTTTTTTTTTTTTTTTTTTTTTTTTTTTTTTTTTTTTTTTTTTTTTTGCACAGAGCCGTAAACCAATGGATTGGCTGCACTTGGGTCAGCTGATCACCCCTGGTCCAATCAGCTGCGCTGGGGAAGAGAAATGGGCAGGAGAGTGCCTGAGACTTAGTGGAGAAGGGTAGGAGAGGACTCTGTGGTTCCAGCCCCCACCCCACCCTCCTCTTCTATGTGGATAATTGATGTGGTCTCAACTGTTTGTTTGTGTGTATGTATCAATGTATTTTTAGTACTGGGAATTTAATCCAGGGGTGCTTTTACCACTTGAGCCACATCCCCAGTCCTTTAGATCTTTTTTTCAATTTTGAGAGCACCTCGGTAAGTTGTTCAGGGCCTAAGTTGCTGAGGCTGGCCTCAAACTTGTGATCTTTTTGCCTCAGGCTCCAGAGTCACTGGGATTACAGGCATGCACCACCCTGCCCAGTTTCAGTTTTATTTTAAATATAACTTCAGTTTCTCCTTTACAGTTAGATGGCCCCCAAGTCTCCAATACTGAAATTCCACAGGGCAGCGGGGATGTATCAATTAAGATAGGGCTGAGAACTGGCCCCCTACAGGGCTGTGGGCAGTGTCTTCCTTGGGGAAAAAAAACAAACCTGTGCATAAGAGGCCAAGGTGTTTGGCAGATTAGTGACTTAAGCTTTCTGTGGAAAAAATAAATAAATAAAGTATTTTTTACATGATTACAAAAAGCTTGGCAAATATATAAAAGCACAAAGGAAGAAAATAAAAGCCGCAGGAAATGCCAGCCTTCTGAGATAATCACTCTTTGAATTTTAGGGCCTTTGTGTGTGTGTGTGTGTGTGTGTGTGTGTGTGTGTACACTTTTAAAGGAAATATTTCTTCTCCATAATAAGAGGATCATCCTACATCCTGCTTTATATAACTGCTTTTTTCACCTTATCACTGAACATTTCTCCGTGTCATTAATTAAGCTTCTGCGGCCTCATTTCAGTGTCTGCCTGGAGTTCCGGGCCCTGCCCACCCCAGGACACTCAGCTGTGAAAGGCACCGAGTGACACAGGTAAATCTAATGAGCTCATCTTGCCTCCTCTTCCACATTTCAGCTAATCCCGCGCCGACAGCTGCCACCGAGGGCCCTCGTCTCTGCAGCGGAGCCTCCCGATGGCCCCAGACTCTCGGGGGAAATCACCAGTCAGCGCTCTCCGGCTTCCTCATTCCCCACAAGCTCTCTGCAGCTCAGGACACTGTAAACTCAAGTCATCAAAACCCAGGGCTGGAGGCTCCCTTAGGAAGCTGCGCCAGCAGCACGCAGAGTTAGGAAGGAGGAACCAGGCGGGGGACCACGTGGCTGGCCTGCTGTCAGCCAGGGAGTCGGTGGCAAGGTCAAGACTCAAGCTGTACCCCGTGGCCCAGCCCTGTGGTCTTTTCTTGCCACTACCCCAATGCCTATCTGGGGTTGGGGTACTCCCTTCCACCCATCAGACCCGCAGGGTAGGTCCCCAGGTGTTCCTGAGGCTCAGGAAAAGCTTGTGACTTAAAACCCTGGCCCAAGGCTGGACCTGGGGGGACAGGCTTGGCCCACTGCCGCCTCCTCCTGGACTGCATCCCAGTTTCACATCCCAGGGCTCGGTGTGGTTACAGCAGCTGCCTTCCGGGCTCTGCAGTGGGCAAACAACAGCAGTGACACTGACACCTCACAGGGACCACAGTGGCGAAGTGTGCTGAGCTTGCAGACTCTCATTAGTCGCCCACAGAGCCCCTCCTTCAGCCTCAGCCCCTCGGGGCCAGGGTGCAGATGGTGGTGGCTGGAGCAGCCCCAGGAGTTGGGGTCAGCCCTGCCCTTTCAATGCGCTGTCCTTGGGAGATACCCTCAGGCCAGATCCCAGCCGGGTTAGGAGTCTCCCAGGTTCCCAGGGCAGCCTGGAGGCAACACTGTCCCTGCTGTGATCGAAGGAGTCCTGCCCAGAGCATGCCTGGGGGAGCAGCAGCAGCAGCTGAAATCATTTCCCTCTGCGGAAAATGGGTGGAGGATAATCCCCATGCCTAGTCGGCTGCAGTCCTAGCAATTTTGGGGCTTGAGTCTGATTGCCAGAATCCCTGGGGCCTTGCAGCGGAGCAGCATGAAGGGAATCCCCAGGCCTTATTTCCCCCAGAACCCGGGCCTCGCAGGGCGTGAGCTCTTCACCCCCTTTTCCCATTCTAGAGCCAGTGGAGCACCCGCCCCCTGCCCTGCAGCTCTGCTTCAGCAAGGCAGGCCACTTTGCCCCTTTGTCTGACTGGCATCTGTCTTGCACTTGGTGAGATCTTCTCCACTGCAGACCCTTTAGAGCTTGTCTCCATCATGAAGCACCTGCCGCCTTGTTGCAGCTGGAATCCACGTCCTTTCTCCTACAGATCTTCTTACGTAGCATTCAGAACCAGAAAGTACCTGGCGGCCACTGTGCTTGCTGACATCCCAGCCAGCTTCTTACCTTCTTGAGACAAGAGAAGTGAGCCAATGGCCGACCTTGGGGAGGTGTTCTCCAGAGAGTGATGGGGGAGGGAGCACTCCAGTTTGATGCGTGGTCATAAATTACTTTTTGTTTCCTTGATGACCATGAGCAAGGCCCAGTACCTCCAATGCTTCACTCAAACATTCCTCATGGGGGAACGCATGGCCGACCCTCACGCCCCTCTTCTAGGCCTAGGAAGGTAGAATTGTTGCTCTGCTGTCGTTATGGAACTCCATTTTGCCAGAGTGTGCATTCTTACCATTCAGTCAGCGAGAAGATAGCGTGGAGCACTTCTGTCACCAAGGGAGGAGAGAGAAGACCCTGAAGAAGGACATGAGCCCTTCTGACAACTGGTATGGTGGGTACACGGTTCTGAGTGTGGCTGCCGAGCAGAAGCAAGGAGGTTGGAGGGGCGGGGAGCACAGAGGACAGGGAGGAGGAGGCCTGGGTGTGGGGGGGGGGAGCCCGTAGCCGGCACACCTGAGCCCCAAGCCCACCCACCTGCTACACGCAGTGGAAAACAGGACCAGAGGAGAAGCAGGTTCTGTGGGGCCGGGGAGCCCCCCACTCCGCCCTGCGTATGCATAAGACAGGAGGCTGGCAGTGCAAGGTGTTCGATAAAACCGGGCTGACAGGCCATACCCCCAGGTGTTCTAAATTAGCCACGCCCAGGTGTATTGGGTCATCCTCTAAGTCTGAGCTTTGCCTTCCCAGAAGTGCCCACCTCTCGCGGGAATTCACCAAGGGGCGCGCTCTCCCTTTCTGAGCCAATCCCGAGCCTATAAGTCTCACTTCTGACCTGGACAGCCTATGGAGTCAGGGGTCCTTGGACCACCCAAGTCCCTACTTAAACACCCACCAGGCAGGAACTCTTCCTTTTTACCCTCGTCCCATCTGCATGGGTCTCCTCCCCACCGGTCCTCCTCTCCCTTCTTCCCTTTCCCTTCTCCCTTTCTCCCCTTCCCTTCCCTTCCCCTCCACGTGCCCCTTTGGTCCCGACCAGCCATTAGGGGCCGGTTAATAAACCCCTCTTACTACACGGCGGTTTCTGGCGTGGGTTTTTGCCTTTCACAAGGTGCCAGGGTGGGCCAGCTGCATTCCTAGCAGGGCCCTTGTTCAGAAATTCTAAGAAGTTCAGGCTGGAGACTGCAGAGCATTAAACCAAGAGTAAGCCCTTGAGCCTGAGCAGGGCCTCGGTCAAGAGCATGAGAAACCCGTCACCGTCATCCCTGGTACTTTGATGGGTTACTGCACACATCAAGAGATAATCTGTTGAGGTTAAATACAAAATTGGGGAGGGATATAATAGGATTAAAACAAGGAATAAAAGTCATATTAATAACAACTAATTACAGAGCGCCTGCTGTATGCCAGGCTCTGTTCTAAGTGTCGTATGTTTATCATATTATTCAAACTGTACGGAATAGATGCCATCATCATCACCACCACCTACCAGGTGAGGAAACCAGGGCACTGCGGGTTCAGGAATGTAACAATCATGGCCATTTGTTAACTGAAGGCAACTACTTGACTCAAGGACACGAAGCTCCCAAGAGGTGGCATTGGAATGCAGGTGCCAGGGCCCTAGCCAGTTGACCACACTGCCTTTGCCTAAATGCAAAGGACATTTCAGGCAATTTCCTGTGGCAAAGGATGTGCTAGACAGGGACTCAGAGTCAGGGCTGGCAACATTGCAAATGGGCAGGAGGCCACCTCGTGGAGGAGAAGCCAGGGTTGCTGGGGATTTGGACTAAATAGCCATCTTATAATAAGGGCTGCCACTGGCTCAGCATTTGGAATGGGCCAGGCACGGTGCTTGGTGCTTTATAAGCCTGTTCAGAGCCCAGGATGTTAGTACCTTGTTCCATTTTATGGAGGAGGAGAGAAGCCCAGAGTCGGGGAGCGTGGCTCTCTGAGCCAGCACTCAGCCCCAGCTCCCTCTGCCTCCAAACACCGTTGCTTTCAACAGCTGTCAGGTCCAGGATGACTTCTTCAGCCTCTTCTACCCCAAGATGCGATGGTGTTAACATCCATGGGGAAATGCTACTTCATCTGCCTGCGCAGTTCCGTTTTAGTCTGTGTTGAGTTTTTGGTGAGCGCTGGGGGACAGTGGGGCCCGTGGAACCTGCTCCCTGCCGTGAGTCAGGCCTCTGGCCTGTTGGACCAAACCCCAGCCAGATTGCTCTGGTTCTGCGTCCCTCCCATTTTACAGTCTGGGTTTGGTTTCAGAGACAGTGACAGCCCATATTTCTGATTTCATCTGTGTTTACAGCTGGCTTGTGAGTACCGGCGTGCCGTTCAGAGACATCAGTGGGAGCCCCTCGCTGTCCTCCAAGCCAGGACTTGTGCCTCCCAAAATGGACCCCAAAATGCCCCCCGGAAGTCACAGGGTTGAAAACACAGGTTGAAGGCTTTTATTTAGGGTCAACCCAGGGGCTCTTCCAGCTCTCTCTCTCCATTTCCAAACCAGTTCTGGATTCCGTTTCTGGCCCTGGAACCACAGCAGATCCCTAAGGATCTGAGGATCCTAAAGGGCATGTGCCAGAATCCAGGCCTCTGCCCGGGCCGGACACACAGCTCTTGAGAAGATGAGTTCACGTCACCAGTATTCATTTTTAGGGCTGCCATAACTAAACTCCACAAACTGGGGCGGGGGGGCTGAAAACAACAGAAGGGTGTTCTTCCACAGTTCTGGAACCGGAAGTCTGAAATCAGGGTGTCTGAAGGGCTGTGCTCCCAGGGGTGGCTCTAGGGCAGGACTGTCCCAGGCCCTTAGCTCAACTTCTGGTGGTGCCAAGAAGCCCTGTGGGTCGCTGGCCCACAGCTGTGCAGCTCCAACCCTGCCTCTGTCCTCACAAGGCTTCCTCCTGGGTGGCGCGCTCTCTTGTCCCTTTTCCTCTTCGTATTCAGGACAGAAGTCGTGTTGGATGAATGCCTGCCCCAACCAGATATTCCTCATCTTAACTACATCTGCGAAGATTCTAGTTTCAAATAGGTCACACTCACTCAATTTAGCACTTCAGCAATAACATTTTTTTTTTTTTTTTTTTTTTTTTGTGGTACCAGGAATTGAACTCAGGGGCACTTGACCACTGGGCCAATCCCCAGCCCTTTTTTGTATTTTATTTAGAGACAGGGTCTCACTGAGTTGCTAAGTGCCTTGGCATCACTGAGGCTGGCTTTGAACTCGTGATCCTCCTGCCTCAGCCTCCCAAAGTGTTGGGATTACAGGCGATGCTGGGATTACAGGTGTGTTGTCGCCGGAGAGGGATTGCAGCCTGGAACGGCAGCGCCGCGGGAAGGAGTCCGGAGACAGGATGGAGACGAAAATATTCTTTAATCTTACAAGAAACTACCATATATCTATACAATAGCGATAACCCTGTCTTTTCTCTCTCTGGTCTCTTCCCATGCGCCCGAGCAGCAATGGCGCTCGCTCGATCTGCTGAGTCACCGTTCAAATCTCTCGAGATCCTCGACCAAGTCCCGCGAGATCTCAGACCAAGTCCCGTGAGACTACGGAAGGCGGAAATGCCCAAAAATGTCTATGGCCCAATAGTCAACCGCAATCTTAGCTATCTCCCCAAACAGGGCTCCTGCATTTCCCCCTTTTGTTTTAAAAGAGGGGATGCTCTAGGACGTCTATGTGCAACCAACATTCTTACCCGTCATCGGATAATCAAGGCTGTGCCCTTGACTCCTGTCTTAGGTTGATATGTCGGCCACATGAGACTATCCCGTGCGACTGTGCCTGTCTTAGGTTGTCCCCCTCTGGGGATCTTACCCGTCATTGGCTAACCAGCCATCCAATGGAGCCCTTTAGGATCGACTGTGTAAGATGACTAACAGCCGTCCAATTGTGGGGAGATGCTGCGGCTTTAAGGCAACAAGCCTTTTGGTGACGAGCCAAATTGCATAGCATATCAAATTCTTTAAACAAATCAGCTGCCTTAAGTTCTATCAAGTAACACACTGAGTTGTCTAAACAAATACCCCCAAGGTACTGTCCCATGAAGTCCCAAACAATGAAAGATCAAAATGTCCACTTGTTATAACACATAGATTTAGGAGGCCCCATGCATGCAGAGCAGAGGCCACACTGCTGGTGAGGTTGTTTGACATTTGAGCAGCAGGGATGCTTCAGCGACCGCGATCCCTGCATCTGTAGCAGCAGCCGTCTTTTTTTTTTTTTTTCTAGACAATGCCACCGGCAAATCTTCAGGGCCCGCTCCCTAGAGACTCAAGCATCAATTATTAAAGGAAAGGCAGTGCTATTCCAGCACTGAGTCAAGAGGCGAGTTGTCAAACTAAAAAATAGAATTATTAGATTAGAAAATTAAAGTTGATTTCTGCTCACACACATTGCAGCCTGAGCTCCCACAAACATAAGCTGGCAAAACATCATATTTAGAACAAAACAAAGAAAGACTGAGGGTATTTACTGTATTAAAGATAGATTAAAGAAAAACTAAAAGCACTTTGGAGAAATAATTTGTTAGCTGGAACTCTCGAGTTTCTGCATACACAGCAGTCCTTTACCTGTTGAAATGATTGAAATTAATCATTTATTAAACAAATGAAGTTAATAACAAATAAGCAACCTTATGTCAAAACACCAAAATATCAGGTTATACAGCCCTAGTCATATTTTTCGCTTAAGAGAAATCCCTGGGACACCCATAAAACAAAATTGAAGGTACCTTCACTTATTAAATTATTTACCCAATTTGAATACTCTTAAACTTAAATGAATTAGAGTTATTTGGATCCATATATATATATATATATATTATATTCACAAGCGCTTTGTTATTTTTGATGTCAGACTGGACAGACAGACGCACATACAAACATATATTTGTGACGTCACATTAACATGAAATTTAGACAAATACACAGACATAAACACATATATAAAAAGAAAAAAAAATACAATTGTGTGCACACTAAAGAGAGATCTCTTCGTCCCAGCCGGGAGGAATGACACTTAAATTGTGACATATTTTGAAGGACTCTTTTAAGGGAATCATTCCATATCTTCATCATGGTCCTCTTGATTTTGTACCTTTTTTTATTAATCTTGATTCCTCAACAACTTCATCTTGATCCTTTTGATTTGGTACTTGCTTTATTAATCTAGATGGTATCCATATTGGAGAGGATTCATGCTTTGGAAAAACACAAACAGATCCTCTCCCCCAAATTAACACTGGATCTGGACCTTTCCATGTACCTGAAAGAACATCCTTCCAGTAAACCAAAGGTTTATGTTGTTGATGTGGGTTCCAATGTCTGTCTCCAGCACAATAACCATCAGAGTCTAAAGTTAAAAAATTTAAGGCAAACAGGGCAACTGCCAATCTGTCCTTAGGATTTTTCCAGTTTCCTTCTTTCTGTTTTAACAACATAACTTTTAGCGTGCGGTTTGCTCTTTCAATAATGCCCTGACCCTGAGGATTGTATGGGATGCCTGTTTTATGGGATATGTTGAATTTTGCGCAAAACTCTTTGAAAGATGAGGACGTATATGCGGGGCCATTATCTGTTTTAAGCATTTTGGGGATGCCCAATGCAGCAAAAGCTTGTAAACAATGAGATGTGACATCTTTAACTTTTTCTCCGGAATGTAAGGAAGCAAAAATCATGCCTGAGTATGTATCTATGGTTACATGAATAAATCACAATTTTCCAAAACTTGGCTCATGAGTAACATCCATCTGCCACAAATGATTGGGCATTAATCCTCTAGGGTTAACACCAAAATGAGGATTGGGCAAATGTGTCATACAAGATTTACAATCTTTTACAATTGTTCTGGCTTGCTCCTTTGTGATTTTAAACCTACGTTGCATGGTGGTGCTGTTGACGTGAAACTGGGAATGAAATAAAGTAGCTTGTTGTAGCGCTGAAAGTATAAATATTGTTTTTGTAAGTTCATCAGCCTTTTGAGTACTTTCATGGAGGGGGCCAGGCAAATTAGTATGTGCTCTAATATGGCCTATGAATAGAGGTTCTTTTCTTGCCCACAAAAGTTTTTGTATTTGATAAAACAATTTAAAAGCTGGAGTATGAGGTGCTATTGGTCCTGCTAACTCTAATTTTGGGACAGCTTGTACAATATAGTGGCTATCTGAAAAAATGTTTATGGGCTGGTCTCTAAAATGTTCCAGAGCTCTTACCACAGCTTCCAATTCCACTAGTTGAGCTGATTTGTGTGCAGTTATGTAAGTCATATTTTCTTTTGTAGTGACTACTGCAGCAGTACCATTTGAGGACCCATTTGTAAATACATTAAATGCCTTAGGAATAGGTTGATTTTTTATTACCTGTGGAAATATAATAGGATGATTAATACAAAAAGACAATATAGGAGACTTAGGAAGGTGATTATCAAAATTTGCAGAGGTAGAGCATCTAGCTATAGCCCAGTCATTATCGTTGAAGCATAAATATTCAATCTGTGACGATGAATAGGGAGTAATAATAGTAGCAGGGTGTATGCCAAATATTTTAGTAGAAGTTTTAAGTCCTTGAAGAATAAGTTTAGCCACCATGGAGGTATAAGACTCAATTATGCTTTTAGGAGAGACAGGCAAATGTATCCATAATAAAGGCCCTTGTTGCCAAAATACTCCTGTGGGTGTATATTGTGAAGAAATAATAATCAATATCAGCGGTTGAGTTAAATCAAATCTGTCACAATGAGCTCCTTCGATGGCTTTTTCTACTACCTTTAAAGCTTTCCTAGCATCAGGAGTCAATGTTCGCGGTGAGGATGGATCAGGGTCCCCTCGAAGGATATCAAAGAAAGGTTTTAATTGGCCAGTAGTGAGGTTTAGTGTAGGGCGAAGCCAATTAATGTCTCCCAGTAGTTTTTGGAAATCATTGAGGGTGGTTAAATGTTCTTTATTTATTAAAATTTTGGGGGGGGGTCTAACAAAAGTATCCATGATTTTAAATCCTAAATATAATATGGGAGATCTGGTTTGACCTTTTTCTTCTGCTATATATAATCCGTATTTTTTTTAAATTTTCTACCACGTCACTGAATATATTAAATAAGATATTTTGATTAGGGTGGGCCAATAAAATATCATCCATGTAATGTAGACACATGAGGTTTGGATATTTATTTTTAATGGGTTGGATGGCCTTGTCCACATATATTTGGCATATGGTGGGGCTATTAGCCATTCCCTGTGGCAAAACCTTCCATTGATATCTCTGATCAGGGCCATTATTGTTAATAGAAGGAACTGAAAAGGCAAACCTGGGGGCATCCAGAGGATGTAGGGGAATAGAAAAGAAGCAATCCTTTATATCAAGACTAATAACATGGAAATTTTTTTGGAATAGCTACAGGATTTGGAAGTCCAGGTTGAGTAGGGCCCATGACTTGCATGGTTTTATTAATTTGTCTAAGATCATGTAATAATCGCCATTTTCCTGATTTTTTCTTGATCACGAATATGGGGGAATTCCAGGGAGAGGTGGAAGGTTCTATATGTCCTGCTTCTAATTGTTCCTGAACTAGTAGGTGGGCCGCTTGTAATTTCTCTTTAGATAGGGGCCACTGAGGGACCCACACTGGCTTATCAGAAAGCCATGGTATTTTCAAAATTATTTTCTCAGTGGCCCCGAAGAAAAATGTCTTTTTCCTATATGATAATGATTTCTTTTAGGGTTAAGCTTACCCTGTACTTTTTGATGATTTCTTATAGGGTTAAGATTACTCTGTAGATTTTTACATTTAACACCTGCAGGTTTGGTTGCAAGGTGTACTCCCATTTGTTGTAAAATATCTCTTCCCCATAAAGTAACCGGTAGATTAGGTAAAACATAAGGCTGAAACGTGCCTTTATGTCCTTCATCATCCTCCCATTTTAAAATTACCGCACTTTTTTCTGGGAGGTTATTATATCCCAAGCCTCTTAAACTGGTTGAAGCTTTTTGCAGAGGCCAGTGTTTGGGCCATTGATGTAAGTTAATGATGGAAGAATCAGCTCCAGTATCTATAAGACCCTCCATTTCTATTCCTTGGATTCTTATTTTACACATAGGCCTCCTTGTACAGTCCCGAGCCCAGCAAACCATGGGTTTCGAATCAGTGGAACAAAATCCTCTATTGTTCCTATTTAGAGGCATATTCATTTTAAATGACTTATGTAAATTTGGAAGGAGGAGCAGCTGAGCAATTCTATCTCCCTGATTAATAGAACTTATACTTTGGGGTGAGCTAAGCATTATTTTTATTTCCCCTTTATAGTCTGAGTTTATTACGCCTGGGGTCACTTGCAAACCTAATAAGCTCTCAGGACTTCGCCCGAGAATAAGTCCTACAGTCCCTGAGGGAAGAGGTCCCCTGACTCCTGTGGGAATCAGTTGAACCCCCATTTCAGGTGTTAACACTATTCGGGCGGTGGAACAGAGGTCTAATCCTGCATTTCTCCTGTTCCTCTGGCGAGGGAGTGGATGGGTAATAGGGATTGTGTCGGGGAAGCATCTGAGTGGATGCTTGAGGATACTCCTCCTCCAATGCCTCGTACATTTGTGGGCCCCGGGGCATTGGGCCCCTTGCCCCGTTTTTTGAATTCCTGAACAAAGGATTTCCATGGATGTCAAATTTTGAATAGCATTTATTGGCCCAATGATTTCCTTTCTTACACCTGGGGCAGCAACCTGGAGCACGGTATGAATTTGGTCTTATTTCTCTTTTAGGATTTTGCCTAGAATAGCCTGATTGATTATGATAATTTTGCCTAGAATATCCTGATTGATTATAATGTCTATGTTGAGCTCTTGTAAAATTTTGAGGGGCAGCATCTCTCACAGCTGCTGCAATCATATTCCCTGTGACAAAGGCATCATTTATATCTTTACATAATTGTATATATATGGAAAGATCCTTTTTATTTTTCCATGGCCTGATGGCTTCCTGGCAATACTTATTAGCATTTTCGTACGCTAATTGGACAACTAATGGCATAACTTGATCAATGTCTCCAAAAACTCTACCTGCAGTTCTCAAAAGTCAATCAGCAAATTCAGCATATGGTTCATTAGGTCCTTGAATTACTTTGGACAAGCTACCTTGTAGATCCCCAGGTCCTTGTACAGTTTTCCATGCCTTTAAGGCAGCTGCGTTTATCTGAGCATATACTCCTGGGGTATAATATTTTTGATCCTGTACGTCTGCGAATTGCCCTTCTCCTGTGAGCATTTCTATATTATGGTCTCCAAACCCCGCATCTGCATTTCTTTTAGCTGTTTCTATACAAAGTTCTTGAAATTGCGATCGCCAAACCAAGTATTGTCCCCCACTTAATGTTGCTTTACATAGACGTTTCCAGTCTGCGGGGGCTAAGCTAAAGGTGTTAAGGGACTCCAGTATACTCAACGTGAAAGGAGCTTGGGGTCCATAAGTCATTACTGCCTCTTTGAGATTTTTTATTGTTTTGAAATCTACTGGCTGGTGGCCCCTCTGTCCATTTTCATGTTCAAATACTGGCAGTTCCCAACGTATCTGTGAGTTACCCTCGAGAGCACATAAGCGCTCAGAAAGACTTTTTATTTCTGTTTCTAGGGTATGCAAACGCCTAGTGATACCCTTCATATTTTCTGTAATCGATTTCACCCATGGGGGAGTAGAGGACACAAGTTCCTCCACTTGATGATCCCTTATCTTGGTCTTCCTTAATTTCCTTTTGTTCATTTTCTCAAAATCACCTTTAGTTAATTCCTCCTCACTACTACTACTCTCATTGGTCCTAACTGACTCAGTAACATCCTGAGTCCCAGGTTCAATTGAGACCATGTATCCTTGAAGTATCTCTAATAAATCTTGAATAGCTTTAGCAGCTCGGATCTTTGTCATTTTGGGGACGCTTCTAATACTCTCCTTACTGGTCTTAGTTGACTCAGCGGAATCTATGCTTTCATGATCGCCTTCACTGTTTTCTAAATCCTCCTCACTAACGACAGACTCATCTATATCAAAGAATTCATCAAGAGCCTCGTACACTTGGGTCTTAGATATTTTCGAACCCATTTTAACCGCTCTGACTAGAGACTCCTGCGAGGTTTCTCAGTTCTTACCTGCCGTGCTGAATTCCCCGTACGGGCCACCAACTGTTGTCGCCGGAAAGGGATTGCAGCCTGGAACGGCAGCGCCGCGGGAAGGAGTCCGGAGACAGGATGGAGACGAAAATATTCTTTAATCTTACAAGAAACTACCATATATCTATACAATAGCGATAACCCTGTCTTTTCTCTGTCTGGTCTCTTCCCATGTGCCCGAGCAGCAATGGCGCTAGCTTGATCTGCTGAGTCACCGTTCAAATCTCTAGAGATCCTCGACCAAGTCCCGTGAGACTACGGAAGGCGGAAATGCCCAAAAATGTCTATGGCCCAATAGTCAACAGCTATCTTAGCTATCTCCCCAAACAGGGCTCCTGCACAGGTGTGCGCCACTGCACCCGGCTAGCAATAACTTTTTAGGGGACACAGGCTAACCTGCCCTAGCACATGCCTAAGTCAGTAAGTACACACAGGGACTGAGAACAGGCACGGCATAGGTTGCTAGGGAGGCTTCTATAGCACTTCTCCTGTGCTGGCCCTCTTCCTCATCTAATCCTCACTCCTACCTGTGAGCAGGTCCTGTGAATATCCCCATTTTACAGGTGAGGAAACAGAGGGCCAGAGAGCTGTTAAGCAATTTACCTTAAGTCAGGAGTGGCTAGCAAGAGCAGAGCTGAGATTCACTCACGCCCAGGCGTCAGAGCTGTGGAGTCACAGGTGTTTCACCAGGACACTGCTGTGGGCCCCGGGAAGGGGAAGCCCACGTCCTCATGGGCTTTGGATCCCCCGAGGCCAAGGCCCTGGGCAGCAGCTTGGCTATTCTGCAGAGGAAGCTGCAGCGCACAGTGGGTGTGCCGGCTTCCAAACTCCTTTCCTTCCCATCAGATGACTGCTCGGAAAGCCAGTTTCTTCATTTATAGACAAGATCACGGCGCCTCCCTACCCATCCCAGAGGGCGGCTGCGGGGACCACGCCGTGGCTCGCGCGGCCTGCGCTGGTGCCCTGAATCCTGTGCCGTGACCTGGCCGGCTTCAGGCCTTTGCCACCTCATTAGCGGGAGCCTCCCTGGCTGCTGCGTTGAAACTGCCACGCGCCCTACTGTCCCCCTCCTGTCTGCCGCGGTTTGAGGGTCTCCCGAGCGCACGTGGACATTTCCGTGTCCTCCTTGTAAAAGCAGCGTCAGGAGACGGGCCTTTCAGGAGGTGACGAGGGGTCATGAGGTCGGGCTCCGATGGAAGGGCGAGCTTGGCCCCGTTTCCTTCACTGTGCTCTGTTGGTCTCCCACGACGTGACATAGCTCTGGGACCTTGCGGCCGCCACAACTGGAGTCACACACTCTTCTGAGGTCTGTCAGTCCCCGACCCGTGGTATCTGTTCCGGCCGCAGGAAATGGACTAGAGCAGGACCTTACCTGGATTCCCGACCGCCCCACGCGTGCGCTGGTTTGTTGTCGACCTTCACCCCTTTGGAAGGAGAACCCCACAGGCTCAAGGGTCTCCCGGGCCTCGTGCACAGCAGGCTCTGGGTCCCGTCAGAATGAGGGAACAGCGCCGTGCCGGGTGACGCGCCTCCGGGCTCCCACGCCTGGAGCTGGAGGAGGGATGCGTCGAACCACCGGCGCGCAAGCTCCCCAAGAGCCGGAAACTGGCCGTTTGTCGTCCGTCTATTTCCAGTGCCTGGCACAAAACAGGGTAAATATTGATAAATATCTAGTCGATGAATAGCTAAGTGCTGGAGAGAGAAAAGCCACGCTGTCCCTTTTCCAGAGGCCTGAGGATTCCAAAAGGCTGTGGTCGGCCCCGAGCTGGGGCTGTTGCAAAACTGGGAGGAGACGGGGCCTGGTGGCGCAGGGGGCGGCGCGGGCAGGTGTGGGGAGGAGGGGCTCGTCTGGGAAGTCAGGGACCTGCCTGATTTGAACAAGGCCGGCAGCAAGGGGCGAGAGGCAGGCCGGTGGCGTCTGATTATGCATTACTCAGATGCTGGGTGAAATGGAACGCGTCTCCTTCCAGGCCATCAGCATCCGAGACTGGACTAAGGAGTGGTTTTAGAGTGTGGGGGGATGGGAGCTACTGGACGGCACTTGTTCTGCCCTGCACCCCCCCCCCCCCCCCAGCATCACCCAAGATCTCACGGCTCCACAAAGGCCAGGGCGAGTCTTGAGATAACTTCTTCTCAGGCAATTAAACCCCATCCAATTTCGTAAGTCTGAATATTTCAGAGGATCCCGTTACCTCCTTCTTCTCTCATAAAACCTAACTGGCTCGTAAGAGGAGCCGCCATCTGGGTGATGAAGGGAACCTGTCCCCTACCTGCGCCGGCCTCCTTCTGATTAGTGGTTGCTAAGCAGCTTCCGCCTCTCTCTTTGGGGGTGCCAGGATTTCAGGGACCCAGAGGAAGCTCCCTGCCCCGAGCCCCCCTCACTCCTGCTGAGAAGCCAGTGAAACCTTGTAACACAGGTCAACGTTTTCATTCCACTGCAGAAAGACAAGGCCTAAAATTCAAAAAGCCTCAGGAGAAAGTAAAACAGGGCTTTAAATGAACACAAGAGTGTGAATGAGGGAGCGTGGGCCTTTTGTCCCCGGAGGGCAGGTTTTAAAAGGCAATGGTGGTGTCCGGAAAGAGACTGGACTTTCCCTGCACCCCTCCCCCCACTACCCTTGACTTTGAGGAAGTTAGCTAACCCCTCATCTATAAGACCGTGAGGGGGGCTGCTGTGGCTAGACCTGGCTGCACACAGCCCCCCTCACAAGCACCCCTCCCCCATCTCTGTGCCATTGCTCAGCCACCTCTTGGCCTGGAGAGTCCCTCTCCCCATTCTGCACCTGCCTCCTCACCTGTAGGCTTCCTCGTGCACCTACCTCGGCCTGGATGGCCACCTCCAGGCTCTCACAGGGCATGGTGTGGGTGGAGTGTGTCCTCGAGGATTTGGGTGGGGGAAACTTGGTCTCCAGGGATGGTATTGATATGGTGGAAAATTTAAGGCAGGAGCCCAGTGGAAGGTAATTAGGTAATGGGGACTCTGACCCCTGTGTGGACTAATAATCTCTGGATGCAGGGGGTCAGATCCAATGGCACTGCATTGGTTCCTGGGAGAACGGTCCTTATTCAGCTATCCCAGCTCACTTTCTTCTACATGTGCCCCTTCTGCATGTGTCTCTGCCATGCTGTGAGAAAGCCAAAGACCTTTGCCAGGACACCAATGCCTTGCTAATTGGGCCCTCCAGCCACCAGAATTGTGAGGCAAAGAAATCTCCTTACTTTATAAGTTAACCCAGTCTCAGGTAGTTTGTTATAGCAACACAAAACAGACCAAGACACATAAAATAGACAACTATCTACATGTGAAGTCACTCTCACTCTTAACTTCCCCCTAGAACCTAGTGAGTACCTGGAGAGCAGGGACTGTTCCTTCTGCTCCTCCAGGTCACCATGAACAAATACGCAAACACCTCTTCAATAATTGAGAATGACTTCTGTTAAGAAATTTTTTCCAATTCCCAGTACCACAAGAACATTCAAAAAAGAAATAATTTTCAAAACTTGGATATAAAGCAAGAAAATACATATATTTTTATTTTTAATTGACAATAACTATATATATTTACAGGGTTTTTAATGTGAAGTTTTGATATATGTTTACTGCATGCCCTTTCGATATCATGCCAAAGAATTCAGGCTCACCAAGAATTATTTAATTCTCTAGGAGAAATTACTTATAATTGGCTTCACTGTTTACTCTCGAATAAAGCCCAGACACTGAATGTCACATGTGAACATGCAGATTTTCTTCCTGTAGAAATGGAAATTATTTTTTCCTGGTAGAAAGGACATATTAGCCTATGGTTTTACTGCCATGTAGAACATTAACCACTTTTGCACCTAACCGAGCAATTTTTATTCCAACATTTATTCTCTCTCTTTCTTTCTCTTGCCTATAAATTTATCAAATATTGTTTAAATACATCTTACTGCTTTTCCATCTTACTGGATCCCTCGTTATTTAATGAGTTGAGTAATAAGACATCAACATGTATTCTTTCTGTGTTTTATAAAAGCCATGTTGTTAGCTTTTTAAAAACTATATTTTGATATCTTGCAGGAATTCTGAAAGGCCTGAACAATAGCAGCCCATAATTGTTGTGTTTCCTTAACAGCTGAGCACGATACTCAGCACTTGAAATCTGTCATCTCATCGGATCCTCATCACAACCTTATAAAGGAGATAGTTATCTTGTTAGTAAGAACTCTGAGTCCAAGAGAAACGAAGTCACTTGGCAAGGCTAGGAACTCACATCGTGTGCCAGGATCCTTACCGACTCTCTTTAATCCTCAGGATGGCCCTAGACGCAGGTATCATGTATCATTGTTGCCGCCTGAAGCGATGGCCGCTTGGAGCAACGAAGCCGCGGGAAGAAGTTCAGAGGCGAACTGGAAACAAACAGCCTTTTTATTCTGATAACTTTTCTCTCTGGCTCTAACAACGACTTTAACACGCACCCCACACACCACCAAAATGGCACAGACCCGATCAACAATCTCGCTTAAGTCCTGCGAGATCTCGGGCCAAGTCCCATGAGACTACAAAAGGCGGCAATAGCCAAACATCTCCTTGGCCCGTAGTCAACCACAATCTTAGCCATCTCCCCAAACAGGGCTCCTACATATCATGATCCCCATTTTTAGTAGAAAACCGAGATTTAGTTACTTGGTTTGTAAATGGCTAGGTTACACTTGGTGTAGGATTCTTCAAACCAAGTAACTAAACATACAGGGAAGTCTATGGTGCCCAGCCGAGTTCATTCCTGAAAATATTAATTGCTCTTTGTTGGAACGTTTGGCAGGGAGGAAGTGTGGTTGAGGTGTTAGCCCATGAGGATGAATCCATCATCTCCTTGTTTCATAAAAATAGATCCCATGATTTTTAACTGTGCTCCGACCATCTCAGATAAAGATCATATTTTTCAGCTTCCTTCGCAGCTGTGTGTGGATGTTGGATTAAATTTTGGCCAATGAGAAGTAAGAAAAACTGTCACGTGGCTCTTTTAGAGACATTCCTTGAAGGACAATTAATGAACACCCTTTTCTCTGTGGCAGGAACATGAGTGTGAGGCCTGGCATGGTAGCTGCAACCTGTGCTGGTGTTAGGGAGCTGGGGCCTTTCAAGAAACCGAGGCAATGTGAGGACCCTCTTCAAACATCGCCCTCTTCAAACCCTGGTTCTTGCAATCAAGTCAGAAAGATCTCAGACGCGTCCCTCAGGGCAACAGGAATGAGTTTGTTGAAGGGCTGGGAAAAGGGAAAGGGGACACTCTCAAGGGAGAGAGTGGGTCCTCTCAGAGAGGAGAGGGACAATGTGCTTCTCCTGCACTCCAGTCTTATTGGGGGTCCCAGAGAAGTTTCCAGAGAGTCTTGCCCAGGTCCACCTCTTGGCTTCTGACTGACAGCAAGAGGACATCAGACTTTCAAGTCCCCGCTGTCATGGCAGCTCTAGGTCACCTGGGTCCCTGCTGACCAGTTCTCATTGGATTCTTAACTCATACATTCTTACAGATGTTATGGCTAGGAGGAACTCTCCTTCTCTCCCAGAGTTTCAGGATCTGGTCATAAAAATCTCCTGGGTTCCTCCCATCGACATTATCTGGGACCTGCATTTCTCCTGCAGTGAACAGGTAGTCTGCTGAGGAATGTGACGCAACCTGTTCACTTAGGCCAGGCAGGGCTGCAGGTAACTTGCTCTTGGGGGGAAAAAAAGCAGGGGGGGTCAGCACAGTGGGCCCATTGATAGAATCATTCCCTTAACCTCATGTCCCTGTCATTCACATCTGTCTGTCCCCTAACACCAGGAGGATGATTCTGGACCCCGGGGAAAGGAGAGGCATAAACTGCAAGGAGTCTGAGACCCTACGGGCTTGTCAAGGCCCCACTATCCTTGGACTTCTGACTTCCGGGCTTTAGTGTGAGGGAAGGAAACAATCTCCTCTGTGTAAGCCACTGTTAGGGTCTCCAGGGCTTGCTACCAAAGGTAAGCCTAACTGGTAGAGCACACAGAAGTGGAGAGGGAGCCGCGGAGGCGAGGTGGGCATTCGCCCAAGTGCCCAGGGATGGCCTTGGAACTGAAAGCCCATCAGAGCGCCCTGGGGAGCTTTAGCGGGAGCTGTCAAGAGACAGAGGTTGACGGTCCCGACTTCACAGGGCACCTGCCTCAGGCCTGCTCGACCCGCCCTGCTCATGGAGTTGGGACCCACCTGCAAAAAGGAAAGGTGTTCCAGCCCCACCCAGGCACCACCATCTCTGTCCTGTGAGTGGAAAGAAGTGGCACGTCACCAACACTGTCCCGAGGAAACCTGAGCCCTGCCTTCACCCTTCAGAGAGCTCTTGGAGGAGATACCCCTGCCCGGCTCCTCTGGGCTTTGCTCTTGGCAGTGCAAGAAAAAGACACGTCGGTCCCTTCAACAGAGCTCAAACCAGAGCGCGGAGCCTCTCAACTTGCTAGAAATGTAAAATTCAGCTTTCCCCCGGCTGCTAGAGGAGCAGAATTGGATTCCTTTGCAGATGGAAAGCAGGCAGGGGAAGGAAGGCCGCGGGAGGAAACCAGTGGAGGGATCCGTCCCCCCCCACCCTGCATCGGCCTTACCAGTGGAGGGATCAGTCTCCCCCCCACACCCCCACTGCATCAGCCTTGGCCCCTGGTGTTGCCGCCGGAAAGGGATTGCAGCCTGGAATGGCAGCGCCGCGGGAAGGAGTCCGGAGACAGGATGGAGACGAAAATATTCTTTAATCTTACAAGAAACTACCATATATCTATACAATAGCGATAACCCTGTCTTTTCTCTCTCTGGTCTCTTCCCATGCGCCCGAGCAGCAATGGCGCTAGCTCGATCTGCTGAGTCACCGTTCAAATCTCTCGAGATCCTCGACTAAGTCCCGCGAGATCCCAGACCAAGTCTCGTGAGACTACGGAAGGCGGAAATGCCCAAAAATGTCTATGGCCCAATAGTCAACCGCAATCTTAGCTATCTCCCCAAACAGGGCTCCTGCACCCTGGATCCCGCGGCCTTGGGTGACACCCTCGCACGGCTACACGCCTGGCTGTGTGATCCTGAACACCAAGCTCGTGGGCCTCAGCTCCTTATCTTAAAATGGAAATGATGACAGCTTCTATCCCAAAAGGCCTTTATGAAGACTGAATGAGATATCCCAAATTAAACTTTTAGGTGCCTGGCACTAGTAAGTGATCCATAAATGATGCTTGTTAATGTCGTCATGGAGTGATAACACCAGGTAACAAACGTCCTACCGTGTGCTAGGCACCCTACTAGTAAGTTCTTTACAGATATAAACTGTTTTTATTTACCCTCACAACTCTATGCGGATGACTACTGTTACCACTGCCAGCACGGCCCCATTTTATAGATAAGGGAAACTGAGGCACAGTTGGGGCACAAATTCAAGGGTCCGTGCCCCTAACCATATGCTAGAAAGGGAGGGAGAAACAGCAGGTCTGGACTCTCTCTGTAACTGCTGGCCTCTTCCCTCCTCAGACTTTTTAGGCACCTGGGCCTCCCTCAGCTGCCTCCAGGGCACTAGGTCTGACCCTAGTTTTCTAGAGCACAGCCCTTGCTTCTTTCTGGCTCTCGTTCCTTGGGTAAGGATTCCTTCATTCTGTAGTCTGTTATCTTTCTGCAGATTCGACTGGAAGCTCCGAGCTGGCAGGGACATCTGCTTTACGTCACACTGCGCCCCACACAGCACACAGAGGACGCGGCGCGTGGTGGGCGGTGTGCAATAAATATAGAGGCCAAGGAGAGGCCAGGGCCACGGCAGAGGACCCCACGAGTAAGGGGCTGAGCATGGAGGGCCTAGGGGATCTCCACTGAGCCAACAGACAGGAAGTGGGGCACCCTTAGTGCCACCCTTACAGCACTGCGGGGGTGCAGACGTAAGACAAAGGAAATCTTGTTATAAAGGAGAATTGAAGGAGCCCCAATTAGGGAGATGGCTATTGCAGTCAGCTGGAAGCCATAAGTTCCACCTGATAATAAGTATGTATGTGACGCACCTGTAAATGCACGTGAGGCACCCGCAAAGCTAAAGGTATATAACCGGGTGAAAGCGGTCGGAGTCAGGAGAAGAATGAATTCATTCAGTCAGTCGTGCAGTCGCTCGGTCAGAAGAAGAGTTCGGGTCGGAGAAGAAGAAAAGAATCAGAGCGGCCAGAACATAGGCAGAGCGGTTACAGAAGAGAAACCAGATAGAAGAAGTAATTCCTGGTCAGAGTCAAGCTGAGGCTCCCGAGGAAGAAAGAAGAAAGAAGAAAGAAGCTCTAAAAGTTAAGCTCTCTCTCTCTCTAAAGAAGAAATCTCTCTCTTTCAAGCTCTCTCTCTTTCTCTCTAAGCTCTAAGAAGAAAAAGCTCTATCTTTCTTTCTCTCTCTCTAAGCTAAGAAGAAAAGAAGAAAGAAGAAAGCTCTCTCTCTCTCTAAGCTCTAAGAAGAAAAGCTCTATCTTTCTCTCTAAGTTCTAAGAAGAAGAAAAATCTTTCTTTCTCTCTCTAAGCTCTCTCTAAGAAAGTAGAAGTAAAAGTAGTAATAGCTTTACTCTGCCTCCGAGTTTTCCTCCCGGGTTTCGGTACCAGGCAGCTTACAGAGAATATTGACAGTGCCGTCACATCTGGGCAGAGCTAAGAGAAGAGCTTCCCTTCAGGTGCAGCGCCTCCGTGGACCCGTGCCTGGGGCCGCCGGGGCTGGCCCGCGTCTGCCTGTGGTGCCTGGCCTGGCTCCACGCCCCGACTGGCATCATCCGCTGAACCCCGAAGCCACCTGGTCTATCAGTCTGCACAGCTGCCGTAGCGAGGGACCACGGACTGGCAGCATGAACCACGGACACTGACTTCCTCACAGTTCTAGAGTCCAAGATGGGGGTGTGGGCAGGGTTGGTTTCTGCTGGGGTCTTTCTCCTTATAGGTGACCTTCTTTTCTGAAGTCTTCACAGGGTCTTTCCTCTGTGCGTCTGTGGCCTAATTTCCTCTCCTTGTAAGGACACCGCCATGTTGGTTTTGTCCAACCCAATGTCCTCATTTGATTCGAGTCACCTCTTGAAAAGGCCTCATCTCCAAATGCCACGCAGTCACTCTCTGAGGTAGGGAGGGTTAGGACTCCGGACTACGCACTTGAGGGAGACTCGCTTCAGCACAGAACAGGGTGGGAGATGTTGTCATCCGATTTTCAGTTGAGGAAACGGAGGCACGGGGAGGCGTGACTCTCCCGTAGCCACGGAGAGCAGGGCAGAGCCAGGAGCTGGGGGGGTACAGCTGACCCACACCCTGGGCGTGGAGCCGCTGCCCGCACCTACCGCAGGTCTCTCTCTTCCACCGGGGACTCGAGGCTCAGTGGCGACCCCCCGTGCCAAGCTCGCTTACGTGGCACACACCAGAAGAAGAGGTGCCAGGCGGTCTGGCTGCAGCCCAACCCCACCAACACCCTGCAGTGGCTCCTTCCACGGAAGAGGGGACAGCAAGGCGTCCAAGAAGGCAAAGAAGAGTGTAGGACTAAGAGCAGCCTGGCTTTCCCGGGCATTGCAGGAAAATTAATGAGAAAACGGTTCCCTCTAGTGCCTCCGAGACGAGCGTGTCAGGAATGGGGCTTGAAGCTCAGAGCAGCTCCAGGCAAAGCAGGGGAAAGGCCGTGGCTCCCCTTCCTCTGCGATCCCCACTCCCCACCTGGGTTTGTCCCCTCTCGGCTTCCTCTGGTCCCTCTCCTCTGCAGCCACCACCCCGCCATGCGTTTACCAGGGATTGCTGGGCTGGGCCTTCGCAGTCGTACTTATTTAACCCTCTCAATTCTGCAGGCCCTCCCATGTCATATATAAGGAAGTTCAAACACAGCCCTGTGCCAAGGTCACTGCGTGGTAGCTGGTGCAGGCTCGGTGGCAGCCCAGGCACCTGACCAGGCACTCATCCACGCTCCACCGGTGGCTGCCAAGGAGCTAACGGGTTAATGCTCCTCCTCCTCGTGTTCCTGTGTTCATTCACCCAAGAAGAACTGAGCGCTGCTGCTCTGCCTACTCTGCCCCCGCTCAGCCTTGGGTTCCTCACTTGAGGGTTTCCAGTGCTGATCCAAGATGCAAAGAAAAGACCACCAACTCCAATTTAAATTAAAGCAAGCTTATATTGTATACACACAAAGAGAGCTGGCCAGGGCTGCCCCTCCCAAACACTGGGCTTGGGGTCAGCCCTGCTCTCAGGGAAGACAAGGTTTTTCTAGTTCAAAGAGTTACAAAAAATCTTGGGAACTTACAGCTAACAAGGTCAGACATGTGTAATTTAAAGCAAGTAGCAAACTAATCACCTACATGGCATTGCATTCCAAGGAAAAGGGGGTGTAGTCAAACCCCATATCAAAAGTTTATGAGGCACCGTTAGTTTGAGAGAGAGAGAGTCGTTATCTGGTCAAGGAAAGCCAGGCCTGAGTGAGCTCAAGGCCTGGGCATGAATGCCAGACAATAAGGTCAAGCCAAATAGGAATCCTAGCATTTCACAGAAAACTGAAGTGGGCTTTTCATAACTTTTTGACAGGATGGCTCTCAGTCTTAAGATGGAATTAGGCTGGTTTATCACCAGTCTTGGCGGGGGTGGGGGGGGGGACGGTTAGAGAGCAGACATGGACCCTCCGTAGATGGATTGTGTTCAAGGTGCTCTGGGGCAAAGAGGAGAGGAGTTCACCGTCTAAGGAAGTCGGGGAGCGCTTGATAATGGAATCCAGGCTATGCTGGCTCTTGAAGGGTGGGTGAGAGGGCGCTGGGCGCTGCTGTGTGCGGGGACGGGCGCTCTGAGGGAGGAGGAGAGCCTGGAAGTGTGACACTGGCTGGGTGCTGGGCTCAGGAGGGCCTTCACTCTAGAAGCCATTGCATTTGACACCCTGTGGGGCCTGGAACCATGGGGTCTTGCAATAGCTTCCCATCATACGTGGACTAAGACCCGAAGTACACACTGTGGCCCCAAAGCTGCACGCGATGTGGCCTCCCAGCTGGGGCTGCCATCTTCTAGCCTCCTCAACGCTCTGTCCCTGGCTGCTGGCCTCCAGCTGCACCTGCCTCCTTGCTCTTCTTCAAAAAGGTCAATCTCAGGACTTAGACATCGGATTTGCCGCTCCCTCCGCCAGCAACACTCTTCCTCTCTAGCATCGTCCTTTTCCATGGCTAATGATGTCCAGTGGAGCTTTAGCACCACTCCCAATAAAGGCTTGTAGAATGAGTGAGGTCTAGTCTATGACATTTCAATTCATCCAAAGTAAGAGTACAGAGAGCGCTCAGCTGTCCAGTTGTTCTGAATAGTTACCCAGGATACGCAGTCCTGGTTCCGGCTCCCCTGATCACCTTGTTATATCTGAGCTATCCGCAGGTCACTGCAGAACCTCCCGGCAGGTCCAGGCTGCAGGCAGCAAAGCTGTGCAATTTAGCTCCTTGGCCTGCGGCTGCATCTAATAATCCTGCTGCCCCAAACACGCCTCAGCAGCAGAAAAGGAGCCGTGAAATTGAAGAGAAAGGAAAGGGGGCCTGTCATAACCCAACTAAACTGAAACACAAAAAGGCAATTTCTTCTAGCCACTGCCAGCATGTTCCAGAAGCTTGGGAAAGGGGAGAGGGTGTCCCTCCGGCTTCTGGTCTTATCTACGCCTCCCTCAAACCCTGCCAACTCCCCTCACCCTGCTGAGGAATGACGTGGCCTTAGGACAGAATTAAACACCAACCAGCCCTGTTACTAGAAAAAAGATGTTTCTGATAAATTTTGGCTGGTCAAAATAGCAGTAAAGCCGGGTGCAGTGGCGCACGCCTGTAATCCCAGCACTTGGGAGGCTGAGGCAGGAGGATGGCAAGTTCAAAGCTAGCCTCAGCAATGGTGAGGCACTTAGCAACTCAGTGAGACCCTGTCTCTAATAAAATACAAAAAAGGGCTGGGGATGTGGTCTAGTGGTCGAGTGCCCCTGAGTTCAATCCCCAGTACCAAAAATATACATATATGTGTGTGTGTGTGTGTGTGTGTGTGTGTGTGTGTGTAGCAGTAAAGTCTTCTACAGAAGACACAGAACCTCCTATTTCTCTCATTGAAAAGGGAGAGTCAGGATCAGTTGTTCTGATATTTATGAATTAATTCATGTCCATAACAGGTGCTTGCCATTCCTCTTTGTTTCTTGTCTAATTCAGAATAACAACAACAAAAATCAATTGCAAGTTCCCCACTGTTGCAAGACCCTAACCCAGTGCTCATTTATTCTGAATGTTATTATTCTTTCCTGTTTGATGATAACATTAACTGATTACAAATAAAAAAACAAGATCCTTTTTTAGAAGTTGCAGCTAAAGGTTAATTTGTCAGGATTGGGTCAATGGCGGATGTCTTCAGGAACACAGGCTAGAACAGCTAAGTTATTTATGCCCAGAATCCTGGTGAAGGAAATTGGGCCTAATGAACTCTGAAGCAGTCAGCCTTTCTCTTGAGGAGACAAGAAGACCTGGTGCTACGTTTTAAATGGGAACCAGTACTTGGTTTTAAAATCGTTATTTACAGAGAGTGTCTGTGGGGACTCTAAGAAGCAGATTCTTCATACCTCATGAAAGAGATTTTTCTTTTAGGAAAGACTCAGCTGTAAAAGGTTCTGAGGATGAAATTTGGCCCCCGAGTTTCCTACAGTTTCCTGCATGCAGATGGTGAGTTTTCAATGTTTTGAAGGTTCACTTTGTAGGAGCCCCTTGAGGCTTAGATAATTGCCCGGCAGCCTCTGCGGGTTCTAGTGGCAACGGGCTCAGGAGATTTACTCCTTGAAGGCTGCGAAGCAAAGCGATTTCCCATTATTTGCAAATTGGCAAGCTGTGAAGTTTTGAAAAAGCAGATGGAGGTTGGAGAGCTCCGAGCTATGGCCGGAAATCCCAGCTCAGAGAAGGTGCACCGCGTCAGTTCTCCATTCGGACACTAGATGGCGCGAGCAGCCTTCCCGGCCGGAACCGCCCTCTCCCTCCCCATTCCCAGGGCAGTGTCCGTAAAGAAGAGCCAGAAAGGGCTTCCCCTTGCTTAGCGAACGTGGGGGCGGATGTAGGGTGATCAGTTATGCCTGTTCCTCTGGACGGCAGCAGCCGGTCGGTCAGAAGGTTAAGCCTTCTTGCACTGCTTCCCAGTCGCTTCTCGTGGGCAAGGGCAGGTCTCTGCGCTGGGGTGCAGCGCAGCCCACCAGCCTCCAGCCCCAACCGTGTGCCTCCCCGGCTTTGGCAGAAACTGCTGTTGTTCCCTAATGTTTGTTTTCTCCTTCTTTCTTTTATAAAAGCCTCTTTGGTGTGGGGTTCTGAGCAGCCAGAGGGTCCTGGAGATGGAATTCACGAGTGTGTGTGTGTTTGGGGGTGGGGTGGGGGATGGGGGAGGTGGCGCTGAGAGTCTTTTTTTTTTTTTAAATATTTATTTATTTACTTTAGTGGCACTGAGAGTCTTTGCAGGAAGCCAAGAAGCGCCACCCTGCCCACCTCCCCATTTGCCCACACCTCCCCATTTGGGGTGGTTGATATGTGCGGTGTGTATATTGCGTCTGAAGTCCAATATCATCCCCCATACTTGGGTAGTGTCCCCGTGAATCAAGGGATGCAAAGAATTGTTCGTGTGAACCTGAAGTCTAGATCATAATTAGGTCATGTTGCCATTCCGGGTCAGTCCCAGGGCTTTCTATTTGTCTGTTAGCTCTTTTAATCCCTGTTCTCCACCCCATAGACAACTGCTCTAATGTGATTCACAGATATCCATGAATTCACATTTTCAATAGGAAAAAAATGTTTAAAATGTGTGTGTGTAAAAGTATACAACATCCACATATTTAGAAACCCACAGCCCAAGAATAGACAAAGAGCTCAGGTTCACATGGGTTGGAGCAGAGGGTGGCTTCTATTGAGGCCAGTCCTTTTTCCACCACCAGCTTGCACACATTTTCAATTCACATAAATGATTATTAGGATCTAGTGAGAAAATCAGAAACCACTCTAGGTCTTTCAAACGGAGAGAATTGAACCTGCAGGACTGGTTACGCAAGTGTGGGTAACTTGAGAGGATAAATGTGTAAAGATGAGGCTGCCCAAAGACTGTCAACCACAGGAAACCATGTCTACCCCTGGGGGCCCCCGAGGGACAATGGTAAGAGTGACAGTGCCAGAGTCCGGTGGCTAGGCTTTATAGCTGGGCTAGAACACTTCTGTGGCAGCGCCACAGAAGATGCACAGGGGCTGTAGGAGGTAGGATGGGAGAGAGAGAGGAAACGCCACGGCGCTTCCTTTTTCTTGCCTTCCCATCGGCTACCAGACTCCTATTGCGTGAGCCATCCCAGAATTCAGAGGCAAGACATACACTTAGCTCCCTGAGATGCGGAGAAGGGCAGAGGCAGGGATGGATTGAGGGCACACTAGTGGTTCACAGGCAGAACAGGCGTATGCTGAAGATCTTGCTGTTGTGTGTGTACGTGTGTGCACATATGCCCAGGTGTGTGCATTTAATATAGTATTGAGGTGGACATGTAGACTGCATGGTTTAACTCTTGACTCCTCTACTGACTCGCTGTGCAACATGGGCAGGTTACTGAACATCTCTTTCTCTGACGATACTGTGTACCTCCCTGGGATCTTGTAAGGACTAATCGAGGTAGGCTATGTCAAGCTTTTGGAGCAGGGCCTGCTCCCAAGCAGCATTCAGTGTCGTCTGTTACGGTTTTTAAGGTCTAGCCAGGCTGCCAAGTCTATGTATCTAGCTTGTGATTCCTAACTGCTGCATGGAGCCTCCTAGTAGGTGACCTCCACATTTTATTCATCCAAGGAAGCATGACGCAATTTGCTGATTCCCCTGTCCACTTTGATTTGGGATGGCTAAGTGGTAGACATGTGTTGAATTCAGGCGCCAGTATACTTCAGAAATAAAATTAGTGCATACAATGGGACGTGACAGCGTACTGAAATCCAGGGTAGCATGTTCACTTCACCTAACTCAGCTTTACCTTTATGTAAATGAAGATTCCTTGCCTTTGCTCTTCTAGTACAGTACAGGTTTCTTAAGAGTAGAGTCTGAGTCTCAGAATAATGTTCCCAGCTGATCACCTGCACTGGCCTCCACAGCTGCCCTGGGGGAGGTCTCATTATCAACTAGAAAATCAAGGTTCCAAGGAGTTTAAGAACTTTACAGTGGCTGATCCAGGGTTGCCCCCAGGCCTGTGCTTACCCCTTCTGCCATACCACCTCCCTTTAGGAGAAGTGGGGAACCTGGCCTGGGAGAGACAATTCAGCTTTGGCTTGTGGCCAGGACTGTGGGTTGCTTCCTTGGGCATGCAACCTGGATGAACAGGGCCAGGATCGGTCACAGACAGCATGACCACAGAATGACCCTGAGATGGGGTCAGAGCTGAGAGTGTGTGAGCAGTGACCGTAGGTCTAGAATCATCCAGGGAGGTGCCAGGAATCCTTGCCTAAGGGCAGAGCTGGCCAGTGCAGAGGCAGCCGCGAAGGGCTGAGGTCTTGGTGGGAGGATGCATAGTTGGCAGCTTTAATGATTTCATTGACTGATTATTGCAAGGCCCTGTTGAGTCACACTGTAAATGATTGCGTGTTGTAATTGGAAGCTCAGCCCGTGCCGAGTGTGGTTCATTTGGACAATTGCTATGCACTTCCAAGGATGGATGTGGGCCATTTATCCATGTCTTGTTGTCTCAGCACGTCTAGAGTCAATGCTAATGAGAACAGATTCATTTTCCTAAAGCACCATTTCTATTATAACACACCTGGGTTGAAAGCCTGCAATGACAGCCCATTACCTAGGTGGAAAAGACCAAATGCCACATTTGGAATGGCGTGACGTCTCCAAAGTTGGCCAGCCCCTCTCCAGCTTAGCCTCCCTCGGCTTCCCACACACGCTCGATTCCGCCCCGCGGATCCGTGTACAGCTCCCAACCCTGCCCTCAACATGCCCACACTCTCCCCCTCCATGTGTGTTGGTCTTTTTGTCATTGTGACCAAAATACCTAACAAGAACAATGTAGAGGAGGAAAAGTTTATTTCAGGCTCAAGGTTTCAGAGGTTTCTGTCCTTGGTCAACCAACTCCATTGCTCTAGGCCCCAGGTGAGGGAGAACTTCATGGTGGAATAGTTGCTCAGTTTATGGCACCCAGAAAGCAGAGAAAGACACCAGGGACAAATGTGATCTTTAAAGTCGTACCCCTGGCTACCTGCTTCCTCCAGACCTACCCTACCTGCTGACAGTTACTACCCATAGTTCATTCAAATTAGCTCATCAAGTGGATTAACCCACTGACAAGGTTACAGTTCTTATAATCTGATCACTTCACCTCTGGACATTCCTGCATTGCCTAACACACAGCTTTTAGGGGGACATTAAAAATCCAAGTCATAACACCACACCTCTGCCCATGACATTCCCCTACTTCAACACCCTCCTGTACACCTAAATAAGGGCATCATCATGCTGAGTCCAGGGAACCCTTCTGCAAAGTCTTCCACTGCCCACTGAGGACACAAATAAAATGAAACCACATACATATAAGTGTATTATGTCAGGCACTTACATACAGGTATGTGCATTCATTTAATGTTTATGGGGTACCTGCCAAATGTTGGGTATTGCTGAGTTATAACCATTTCTAATAAATAGTATGTATTATCTTCCTATGGTTACCATGACAAGGCATCACCAACTTGGTGGCTTAAAACAACAGAAATTTATTCTCTCACACTTTCCAAGTTTGAAACCAAGGCATTAACAAGGTAGGCTCCTTCTGGGGTTCCGAGGGTGATTCTCTTTCACACCACCCCCCTCCTAGCTTCTGCAGGCTGCCAACACTCTTGGCATTCTTTGGCTCGTAGAAGGATCACTCCAATTTTCTGCCTCCATTTTTGTGTCTCCCTTCCTCTGTGTCTTTTCTTCTCTTTCTTTTCCCTCGTAAGGAACTTGTCGTTACATTTAAGGTCCACCCTAATCCAGGATGAAATCATCTCAAGGTCCTCGACTTAATTCCAGCTGCAAAGATACTTTCACCAAATGAGGTCACATGCACAGTTTCTGGGGGAAGGATATATTTTTGGGAGGACATCATTCAACCCACCACACAGTGTTTTAAATTAGAAAGGCTTTATTTTTCTCCCTTAGTGAGAAGTTTGGAGGCGGGCAGCTCCCCTCCCTGCAGTTCTGTTGCTCTTCCTCTCATCTTGTAAGCTAGCCACCTCAGCTCACTACATTGTGTCTGCGTGGGTGGTGGCAACACCAGTATCATTTGTCCTGTTGTCACCAAAGCACAAGCTTTCTTAGACTCTACCCAGCAGACATTTCCTCAGAAAGAAAGGTTTGGAGAGGAGATTTGAGCTCTCCTGTCTTCAAGGTGGGCAAGGCAGCAGCCACCAATGTCTACCATGGGTGGGGGAATATGCAGTGACCAACACATTTAGGAAGTGCCCACCCTTAGGAAGCTGAGTTATTGCCCCAACCCTCAGGGCAACCTTGTCTTCAGACTTATTTGGCTGCAAGAAACAGACTTCACTGGTAGTGAACCCCACGTGCATGGTCCCCGTTAACACAGACCCCATTGCTGAGGGCACTGACCTCAGCCTTTCTTCAGCCATCAGACCCCATGGGGTCTAACTCATCTGCAGAGGGTGGCCTTTTCCAAGGGCACGCCATTTCCAGAGACTGCCACAGCCAATGAATGATCATTTTGGCTGAATTGGGACAACTGTGGAGGGCCGCTGTCAGCAGTTTCCCATGGTGTTATGCCAGCATTGTGCCCTCTTCCTTTATCTCTCACCCCATAATTCATATGTTGAACCCCTAGTACTTCAAAATAAAGTACTAGGGCCTTTAAAGAGGTCATTAAGGCAAAATGAGGTCATTTTGGACACAAGCAGAGAAAAGACCGTGTGAAGAACCAGGAAAAGATGGCATCTTCCAGCCAAGGAGAGAGGCCTCAGAAGAAACCAATCCTGCTGACACCTCCATCTCAGCCTCTAGAGTTGTGAGAAAGGAAAATTCCATGGTTTAAACCACGCAGTCGGGATGCTTGGTTACGGCCGCCCTAGCAAGCGATCCTGCACGGACTACCCAAGGCCGTGGGCCTGCACCCCTGCGGGCCTCTCCCTCGGCCCTCCCCTGCCTCGTTCCCTTCCTCCCTGTGGGTGGCCCTCTCATCCCAGTGGATGTGGCACATGCCTAACTCCATCTCAGAAGGGCGGCTGGTGCCTTCACTCGTGCAGAGGAGAGGGTGTTGGGTGGGTACTAGGTGCAGAGGCAGAGCCTGGGGTGGGGCAGGGAACACAAGCGCCTCTGACGGCTGGCACGGCTTCTCGGCAGCCTGTCTCCTTCCACCCCATCACTGGACCATCTTCCACCAAGTCTCCTGGAACACCTTCCCCATCCCTGGCTCCTCCAGCAGGCCCTTCACCACCGCCCCTGCATCCCCGCCTCACTCTATGAGCTGGTCCTCCGCTGGGGGCGCTGTCCAAATCTCAGAGAATCTGATTGGTCCTGCTGGAGCCCACGTGGTTGTGGGCGGGGCCTCAGCCTCTAGGGCTGGGTAGTGGGCCATGGGGGAGGGCGTCATATTTCACTGTGGGAAGAAGGGGAGCTGGGACACACAGCTCTCTCCCTTTTGCATGGCTTCAGAGACATTAGGCCTGTGTCAGTGCTCACTTCCCCAGGCCGACCAGGGTCTGCGTGTGAGGCTTCTTTGCATTCCTCTCCTCCCTACGCCCGAACCGTGGCCCTCAGCCAGCCCAGCTCAGAGCTGGTGCCTAATGAACATTTGTGCATTCAAGGCCGGAGGCCAGGATTTCAGATCAGTTTAATTCATTTTCTTTCCCCATCACAGACCCACCTTGGAACTGTTTCAGCCCTCTACAAGAGGCACGACATGATGGTCAGGGACGCAGCTGCGCTATAGTCATACACAATACGAATTTATTTAACATCTTTTTATATTGTGGCAAAATATACCTGACATAAAATGCATTATTTTTTCGTTTTTCAACGTACAGTTCTGTGGCATTAAGTCCATTCACCCTGTACCACCATCACCACCATCCATCTCCAGAACCCTTTCATCTTCCTCAATTGAAACTCTGTCCCCATTAGACAGTAACTAACACCCCATTCCCCTCTCTTCGGAAGCCTCTAGTTAGCACCATTCTACCTTCTGTCCCTTTGAATTCGGCTACTTTAGATTTCCCATAAAGAAGGACTCCTACAAAATGGATGGATCTGGAGACTAGCATGCTAAGTGAAATAAGCCAATCCCCAAAACCCAAAGGCTGATTGTTCTCTCTGATATGTGGATGCTAACACAAGAGGTGGGTGGGGATAAAAACTCACTGAATTAGACAAAGGGGAATGAAGGGAAGGGAGGAGAAATGGGAATAGGAAAAATAGTAGAATGAATCGGACATAACTTTCCTATGTTCATATATGAATATAGGACCAGTGTAATTCCACATCATGTACAACCACAGAATGAGAGGTTATATTCTGTGTATGTATAATATGTATCTTAGGTATACATATTATACGTCCAGTATATCTAAAAAGGAACAATTTTTTAAAGAAGGCTTAAAAAAAAAAAAAAAAAGACGTACTCATACAATATCTGTCCTTTTTGTGACTGGCACATTTCACTTAGCATGAAGCCTGCAAGGCTCATCCACGTAGCCTGCTTCAAAATTTCCTTCCTTTAGGACTGAATAAAATATTCCATTGTATGTACCACGTTTTGTTTATGCATTGACAGTGGACACTTGTATTCCTTCTATTAGTAGTTCTTTTTTAGGAAGAAAAATCAATTTAGGGCTGGGGTTGTGGCTCAGCGGCGGAGCGCTCGCCTCGCACGTGCGCGGCCCGGGTTCGATCCTCAGCACCACGTAAACGTAAAATGCATTGTGTTGTGTACAACTAAAGTAAGTAGATAAGTATTTAAAAAAAAAAAAAAAATCAATTTAACTAACATTCATTAAAGAGATAAAATTTATGATATTAGTGTCTGGAATTTGTTCCAAAGTATTAGAGAATATTTGTGGGGAGGTCGAGGGACAGGGAGCAGGTATAAAAGAAATAAGATTGAACTCATGAAGATAATTGTGAAATAGAGCTTTTATGAGACTTGAGAGACATATCAGTCAAATGCAATATATAGACTTTGCTTTGATTCTGATTCAAATAAATCAAGTGTAAAATCAGAATCAGATAACAGTCAAATTTCCCAAACAGGCTATTTTTAATGAGCCTTACAGTGAAGTCCCCTATACCCTATCCTGGTAAAAAGGTAACATGAAGCAATGTGCTGTTAACCAGTTATTTTTTCCATTGTTCTGTCTCTCTATCCCTACTTCACATGGGAAGTAACTTTAAAAATGACCAATTTGCTTCTCGTTCTTCTGTTTCGGCTTCTTTCAACCCTTTTCTGTCTATAAAACCAGACTCCTCTGCTTTGCTCATTGGAACACTTATTTTGTGGAATGAATTAAAAGTAAAATTAATGAAGGTCTTTATACTAAATTGATGCAATTTGTCCTGTAACAGCACATACACTGTATTACTCAAAACACCTCTTCACCGGGCATCGTAGCACACGCCTGTAATCCCAGCACTTGGGAAGCTGAAGCAGGAGGATTGCGAGTTCAAAGCCAGCCTCAGCAATGGCAAGGCACTTAGCAACTCAGTGAGACCCTGTCTCTAATAAAAAATACAAAAAAAAAAAAAAAGGGCTGGGGATGTGGCTTAGTGGTCAAGTGCACCTGAGTTCAATCCCCGGTACAAAAAAAAAAAAAAAACAAAGAACTAACACCTCTTCAAGGTAGTTGCTTTATCATTCCCCTCTTACAGATGAGAACACTGAGGCACAGAGAAGTCAGGAAACCTGGTGGAGAGCTGGAACTCCTGGAGGTCACTACCTAGAGAGAATCTGTCCGTGGTAGAGTTTTTAAAATTGCAAGAAGGAGACCACGTCCTTACAAGTGATCTGAATCCCTGGGTCTGAGTCCCTAGACTCAACTGTGTCTTGAACTTTTTCATTTCACGAGGCAGTTCTTTTTGTTTATGAGTGCAAGCCAGGACAAGGGTCGATGAAGACAACTCTGAAGGGAGGGGACACGGGAGATGAGGTCATCCAGAGTGGGGAGGTCAAAGGGGAATGGCCACCAGACAGCAGGGACTCTCCTAGACCGCCGCTCCCTGGCTGAGGGCCACCTCAGTGCTCAAAGGAGCCAGCACTCGGCAGACGAAGCTCTGGGCAGCCTGCTGTCACAGGCTGAGCACTGTCCCCCGCCTTGCTTGGGGGGTGGACATCTCTGGGTAGTTTCACCACGACCCTACCACTTAAAACCCAGGGGCCGGAACTTCGATTCCTGGTTCTGGGGACCTGACATTACTGAGGCCCATATGCTGTGGTGAGACTTCTGTGACCTTTGCTTCCAAGGATTCTTCTAGAACAAGTCCCGGGTTTGTGTGACTCTGCTCTCCTTTGGCTGTTCAGCCGTGGGGGTGGGGGCTCTGGCTCTCCACACCCCGCACCCCTAGAAGCCTACTGGCAGTCTTCCCAGGTCATATGTGAGAGAAGAATCTGGCAAATTCTATGGGCAGGTTGGCAGGCTAGAAACCCAGGGAAGCCTAGAAGTGGTAGGCCACGTCTGGGGGCAGATCTCCCCTTCCTTACGCTTTATCTGTAAAGGCCGTCATCTTCTAAGAGGGAGCCCCACGTTGTGGAGAATCATCTGCTTTACTCAAAGTCCAGGTATTAATCGTCTTAATACCTTTGCAGTGACATCTGGTGTTTGACCAAATATCTGGGCACAGTGGCCCAGGCTACCTTTCACCTTCACACCCACAGCTATGACCTTCGTCAGCAGTGATGGTGTGTTTGCTGAGGGCCAACTTTGTGCTAAATTCATCACATAGAGTACCTTATTTAATCCTCTCAACGAGCCCAGGAGGGAGAGCCATTGTTGTCCTCAAATGCTTTTGCTCAGTCACCCTCAATCTACACCACCTCCCATCTGCTCTCCCATCATATTCTGGATAAACAGATCCAAATCTCTCCAATGCACAAAACAAAACTCCCCATTCTCTCTTTCCTCTCTCCCAGGGAAGTGGTCTTGAAAGAGCAGTCTGTTCTTGGTACCCCTGGTCTTTTTCTTCCCCGCTCACAGCACGCTGGTGTCAGCCTCTAACAGAACAAGGAAACAATGTTGAGCAAAGCCACAAATGATTTCCCCATTGCCAAAGCCAGTGGATAGGCCCCTTTATCTGTGTGCTTATTGTAGCAACTATATTTATGCAGCAACTGTTCCTGGTTTTAAAAAAAATTAGAAAAAGCACTTGCGGCCAAGATGGTGTTAGCGTAGACAAACATTTGGAGCACGACTTTTGCTATGAACACATTGCAGTCACAGTTAAAACCTTCCATCTGAACACGTAAAGAGGCATAGCTGAGCTCACGGATAAGATCATCATATTTTCATAGATCAGAAACAGAGAGAGGAACGCACAGCAGAGAGTGAGAACGAGTGTTGCTGGGCAGAAGCAGGCAGAGGTGGGCAGCACGTGGGTTCCTGGGTGTAGCTGAACTATTGTGGCTCCAGAGAAGCAGGAACTGAGGCCGCAGAGGCCAGGGCTGAAGGGAGGCTGAAAGGAAGACTGATGAGCTCTCACTTAGGACAAGAGTGACATGAGTGCCTTCAAGCCACTGTTAGAACTAAGCCTATGTGAAGCTGAATGACTAGATGGGCAGTGAACCCGGCAGAGCAGGAACAAGGACCTGCCCTGAGCCACCTGCTGAGGGAGGGGGCCACCCACCTTGCCAGTAAGTCAGAGCTGCCATCATCAGCTGCAGGTCAGGTTGACAAGGGAACTGCAAACCCCCAGACAAGCAAAGAGAACAAGAGGGAAAGAGAGAGGACGGAATCAAGCTCTAAATGTATCTGCCAGCCACCTCCAAAACACATGAAGAAATCCATCTCCAGGGAATCACAGCCACTGGATCTACTGTTGACAAATTCTTCTGTCACCAGCTGGCCCCGCTGGTAACTAAAACATCACACACAGAAATACCTTTTTAGGGAGTCAGGGACAGCTCTGAGACCTCAGGTGTCAGCTCCCACACTGGAGGGCAGGGGGAGCAAGGGAGGCAAGAGGCAAGAGAGAGAGCACACCGGAAACACCCCTATTTATTGGGGAAAAGCCATTCATAGGATATTACCCCCCAGTAAGGCAAGGGATTGGTTTTGAAGGGTGGAGTCTTGCTTGGTGATGTCCTGTGGTCGGCAGGTTGATTGACATCTTGGAAAGCCACACCCATCTCAGGTGTTGTGTGGGATCACAAGCAAAGCGAGAGAAAAGGCATACAGGTGTGGCACAGCCCAAAAAGTGTGTACTGCCAGACCAGTCCCTTCATACGCTCAAGTGTGCGTAGCTCACACACACAGCCCGTGGATGGCTTGTGACACTTCTCATTGGGTGAAATTAAGATAATAAAACAATCTGAGAAAGAATTTAAAATAAACATGTTTCAGGTATTTAAATAAAGTGATGGGAAAATAAACAAGAATAAAAATCATGAAACAAAAATAGGCAGAAATGGTCCTTCTTCTGCCGCTCCCGGAGCTGCTTGTGTGCTCGTCGGTGCAGACCTGGTGCCTCTTCTGTGAAGCGACTGCTGAGCAGACTCCAGCGCTCGCCATGGCCGACGAAAAGCCCAAGGAAGGAGTCAAGACTGAGAACAACGGTCACGTTAACTTGGAGGTGGTGGGGCAGGATGGTTCTGTGGTGCAGTTTAAGATTAAGAGGCCACTTAGTAAACTAATGAAAGCATATTGTGAGCGACAGGGTTTGTTGATGAAGCAGGTCAGATTCCAATTTGACGGGCAGCCAATTAATGAAACAGACACACCTGCACAGTTGGAAATGGAGGATGAAGATACAATTGACGTGTTCCAGCAGCAGACAGGAGGTGTCTACTAGAAAGGGAACCTGCTACTTTACTCCAGAACTCTGTTCTTACAGACCAAGAATACATTTTCAATTAGAAAACTGCAATTTGGTTCCACCACATCCTGACTACTACAGTATAGTTTTCTCTATTCTTTCATTTTCCCCTTCCCCATTCCTTTATTGTACATAAAGTAACTGCTGGATGTGCACAGCATATTGCATTTTTTTTTAACTAAATGGCCAATGATATGTTTTGATTGACATCAAATGGAGATGGGATGGGGAAAAATACTGGTTCTGTGAAAATATCCCCTTTCTCCATTAGTGGCATGCTCATTCAGCTCTTACATCTTTGTATTCCAGTAAGTTATTTTGCTCTCATTGTTTTAACAAACAAACAAAAATACCCTGAACAACATAAAAATCCTTGCATACCTTGTTCAATTGGAGAATCTTAATGTTTTTCATTTATCATTGTAAAACCAAGGACAATTTTATAACTTTTTTGTATGTAGCTGTTACATGTAGGGCAATCTGTCTTTAAGTAGGGGTAAATTACTCTTAAAAAAAAAATTCCTAGATAGTTTTCCCTTCAAGTCAAGCGTCTTGTTGTTTAAATAGATTTCTTGTTAAAAAAAAAAAAATAGGCAGACATGAACTTGAAAAAGGATGAAGATGAAAACAAACCAATTAGTAATCTTGAATGTATGAAATATACGTTCTGAAATCGAAAATCTGAAAGAATGGATATAAACTAAATTTGGAGCAGTCATGAAAATAATTAAATTAAAAGATAAAACTGGGCCAGGTGCAGTGGCACACTCCTGTAATCCCAGCACTTGGGAGGCTGAGGCAGGAGGATCGTGAGTTCAAATCAGCCTCAGCCATGGCGAGGCACTTAGCAACTAGTGAGACCCCGTCTCTAATAAAATACAAACAAAGGGCTGGGGATGTGGCCCAGTGGTCGAGGTCCCTGAGTTCAACCCCTGGTACCCCCCAAAAAATAAAATAAAATAAAATAAAATAAAACCAGGATGCCACCCAAAACATGGCTCAGAAAGACAAAGTTTAGAAAGTATGTAAGTAAGGAGAGAGGAGAAAACAGTTGGTGAGGACACATAGGGAGGGCAGAGAAGGTGGCAGAGAAAGAATAACAAGGGAATAATGGGTCACCATTTCTTTTTTTTTTTTTTAATTTTTATTTATTTGCTTTAGTCGTACACAATGCATTTATTTTACGTGGTGCTGAGTATCGAACCCGGGCCTCGCACGTGCTAGGCGAGCACTCTACTGCTGAGCCCCAGCCCCAGCCCATGGGTCACCATTTCTCCAAACAAAAGAACAGGCTTCCAGACTGGGTGGTGGTGCAGACCATCCAGGTGGAGAGAAAACCTGGAAGGCAATCAAAGAGAACTAGACTATTTGAAAAGGAACCACAACAAGACAGTAATTTTTGCATGAGCAACAAAAGATATTGGCAATAGTAATGATGACAGCTAACCCTTGACTGGTACTATGCGCCAGGCACCTGAAGTACTTATGTATATTAATTAAGTCTCACAACAAGGCTATGAGATAGGCTTCTTATTATACCCTTCTTATAGATAAGGAAACTGAGCCAAACCCAAGCTCTTGTTCGAGGCCTCACTGTTAGTAAGTGGGACTTAACCTGAGCTGATCTGGCTCCCACTGCTCCTAACCACTGCTCCATGTCGCATCTCACTGCAGAGAACTATATTCAAGATGGTGACAGAAAATAAACGACAGCCTAGAATTTCATCCACTGCTGAAGTAGGGGGTGTTTTGGCACACAGAGATTCAAAACATGGAATACTCAGACATTCGTTAATATTATTAATGTGTGTATTTCAGCAAGAAGAAAAATTATCTCAAAGGGAAAAATGTAGGAATTGAGAAACAATGAATTGATCATCAGTATTGGTAAATTTAACTATGAAATGTAAAAATAATGAATTTTTAAAGATGAACCTTAGGAGACAATGACACGATGAAGAACAAAAGTTAGTTAAAGTAACTTGTGTTCCTTTTCATGTTTTAAAGGAGAAAGAAATATTGAATGACTTCAGGCTTGTTTTTTAAAATTATAGTTACAAGATAATAAAAGATAGAAATAGAACCTGTGGCTTCCACACCAACAGAGAAAAAGGAGCAATATAGAAAATTTTATCAATGCAGCAGAATAAATGGAAGGAAAAAAACAGAAGCAAAGAAAAAAAAAAAAAAATAGAAAGAGCAAAATAATTATAGGAGAAAGAGCTTCAAATATATTAGTAATTACATAAACATAAAAGGAATAAATTCCTTGGTGAAGAGATAGGAATTATCAGACTGAATTTTTTAAACATCTGGGCATACTGACGAAGCCACTGTTTTAGTCAGATTTTTCGCTACTGTGACTAAAAGATCTGACCAGAATGATTGTAGAGGAGGAAGTTTATTTGAGGGCTCATAGTTTCAGAGGTCTCGGTGCATGCAGAGCAGGCTCCATTCCTTGGGGCTCAAGGTGAGAACATCATGGCAGAAGAGTGTGGACGAGGGAAGAAGCCCACGTGATGATCAGAAAGCAGAGAGAGAGAGAGAGAGAGACTAATCTCAGCTCACCGAATGTATACTCCCAAAGGCAAGCCACCTCCGCCAGCCACACCCTACCTGCCTTCGGTTACCACTCAGTTAATCCCAGGGAATTAATTCACTGATTGGGCTAAGGCTCTTATAACCCAATCATTTCTCCTCTGAATGTTCTTGTGTTGTCTCACACATGAGCTTTTGGGGGACATCTTACATCTAAACCATAACAGCCATGTTGTATGGCTTGCAAACACTGAGGAAGAAAGCTGGGATTAAAACACTCAGGTCAGATGCTACAATTTGGATCTTGAACATCCCCCAAAGGCCTGTTAAAGCCCTGGTCCCCAGGTGGCATTATTGAAAGGTGGTGGAACGTTGGAGAGGAGGAGCCTACTGGGAGGTCTTTAGGTCTTTGGGGGTGTGCCCTTAAAGGGGAATGTGTTAGTTAGCTTTTTGTGATTTAAAACACCTAACAACAGCTTAGAGGAGGAAACGTTTATTTTTGGCTCATGGTTTCAGAGTTCAATCCATGTCCTTTGGCTCCATTGTTCTGGGCCTGAAGTGAGGCAGAACATTATGGCAGAAGGATGTGGCAGAGAAAGGCTGCTCAGCTCATGACAGCCAGGAGTCAGAGAGAAAGAGAGGAGCCAGGGGCAAGATAGAGTCTTTTTTTTTTTTTTTTTAATATTTTATTTAGAGACAGGACTCACTGAGTTGCTAAGTGCCTCGCCATTGCTGAGGCTGGCTTTGAACTCGTGATCCTCCTGCCTCAGCCTCCCAAGTGCTGGGATTACAGGCGTGCGCCACTACACCCGGCGCAAGATATAGTCTTCCCCCCCCCCCCCCAGCGATCTACCTCCTGTCTATAGTTACCACCCAATAGTCCATTCAGGTTTCCAATCCATCAAATGGAATAATCCATTGATTAGGTTATATCTCACATAAGCTAATCCTTTCACCTCTTACCATTCCTGCTTTGTCCAACACATGAGCTTTTCTAGGAACACCTCATCTCTAAAACCTAACAGGGATTGGGGGACCCAGTTCTTTCTTCTTCCTCTTTGCTCTCCAGCTTGTGAGGTGAACAGTTTTGCTCTGCCACACACTTCTGCCTTGATGTGTTAGCTTGCTACAGGCCCAGAGTAACAGGGCCAACCAGTCACAAACTGGAAGATTCAAAACTGTGAGCCAAAATAGTGATTCTTTCTTTTTTTAAAAAATATTTATTTATTTGCTTTAGTTGTACACAATGCAATGCATTTATGTTTAACGTTTACGTGGTGCTGAGGATCGAACCTGGGCCGCACACATGCTAGGCGAGTGCTCTACCACTGAGCCACAACCCCAGTCCCTGATTCTTTCTTTACAAACTGATTGTCTCAGGTATTTTGTTCTAGTGATGAAAAGTTGACTAATGCATCAGCAAAAAAAATTGACGACAAGAGCATTGATAGCCACAAAGAGGGTGATATATGAAGTTAAAAGAAATGACCCCCTAAGAAGGTATGGTTGTCATAAACTTGTATGACCTTGCCAGTACAACCTTAAAATGTAAAAAGCAAAACTGATCAAATTACCAGGGAAAATGGAAAAATGTATTATCAGAGTAGAAAACCATAAATTATCTCAAGGACATGATTGTAAAAAGATGACAAAAATATTTGAGATTTAAATTTAAGCAAGCCAGTCAATGCTTTTAAATTGGTATAAAATGTGCAGAGAATACACATTATTTTAAAATATAAGTAACATTTAAAATTGATCACATATTACATCACAATATTTTCAAAGAAATAAAATTAGGTTCTCATTTTCTGTCCACAACACACTTAAATTGAATGTCAAACTTCCGACAGTTTGGAAAATTAAAAAAAGGCACCTCACACAACAGATGGGTTAGAAAGGAAAATATAATGGAACAGAAAATATTTTGAACTGAAGAGCATTAAATGCATTACTTAGCTGGGCTCGGTGGTGCACGCCTAAGCCCAGTGACTCAGGAGGCTGAGGCAGGAGGATCACAAGTCCAGGCCAGCCTCTAGCAAAGGCCCTAAGCAACTTAGCAAGAACTTGTCTCAAAATAAAAGTAAAAAGGGGTGGGGATGTGGCTTAGTGGTAGAGACCCTGGGTTCTATCTCCAGGACAAAACAAACAAAACCCCAAAGCCATTACTTATCAAAACTGAACTATACAGTTTAAGTAATACTTAGAGGTAAAGACCACTCCTTTCCAGCCACCCAATTTCCAGCCCTGGAAGCTGCCAGTTCTATTGTGTCCTCCCACAGATATTAAAGGACACACAAGTGTATATGTGTTGACATTGTCAGGCGTCAAACATTATCAGTATGCCATCATTGGTATAAAAAGTTACAAGCAATACATACAAATTTCAGTTAATAATGCATTTTGAAGATTTTCCCTTTTTCAATGACTGCATAGTGTTAATTGTGAAACTTCAATTGGGCAACCATAGAAATTTGGCATTAAAATCAGAAATAAGACAAGGTGCTAGTCAGGTTTTTCCATTCCATTCCTAGGACAAAATACATGAGAAAGTTGACTTATAAGAAGGAAAGTCTCATTTTGGTTTATAAATTAAACCAAATATTTATATAAAAAAAGTTTACAGGGGCGCACGCCTGTAATCCCAGCACTTTGGGAGGCTGAGGCAGGAGGATCACAAGTTCAAAGCCAGCCTCAGCAATGGCGAGGCCCTTAGTAACTGAGACCCTGTCTCTAATAAAATACAAAAAAGGGCTGGGGATGTGGCCCAGTGGTCAAGTGCCCCTGAGTTCAATCCTCAGTACCCCCCCCAAAAAAAAAAAAAAAAAAGTTTACAGATGTTTCAGTCCATGGCCAGCTCTGTGGCACTTGGGCCTGCGGAGAGGCAGAACATCATGGTGGAGAGCATGTGGGGAAGCAGAGCTGCTGCCTCCTGGGAAGCAAAGAGGGAGAGAGGGAGGGGCTGGGCAGGGCATGCACTCTGTGACCTAACTTTTCCCCACAGGTCCCGCCTCCTAAAGGTTCCATGGCTCCTCAGTAGCACCACAGGTTGACAACCAGGCTTTTAGTTTATGAGTCTTTGGGAGACATTTAAGATCCAAATCTTAAAAGATGCCAATCCCAATTAACTATTCAATGCTTTTGCCAAAAGAAGACCAGGAAAATAAGTAAACAGCATAATCATTAGAAATGAAGACACAAAACTGTTTTGTTTTTTTTTTTTTTTTTTTTGGTACCGGGGATTGAACTCAGGGGCACTTGACCACTGGGTCACATCCCCAGCCCTTCTTTTGTATTTTTATTTAGAGACAGGGTCTCACTAAGTTGCTAAGTGCCTCGCCGTTGCTGAGGCCAGCTTTGAACTTGCGATCCTCCTGCCTCAGCCTCCCAAAGTGCTGGGATTACAGGCGTGCGCCACCACGCCCAGCTCACAAAACTGTTTTTAATTTGCTGATAACCCAATCATCTGCATAGCAACCTCAAGAAAAACTAATGTCAAATTATGAGAATGAAGAGCCGGGTGCAGTGGCGCATGCCTATAATCCCAGCACTTGGGAGGCTGAGGCAGAAGGATCATGAGTTCAAAGCCAGCCTCAGGAATGGTGAGGCACCTAGCAACTCAGTGAGACCCTGTCTCTAATAAAATACAAAAAAAGGGCTGGGGATGTGGCCCAGTGGTCGAGTGCCCCTGAGTTCAATCCTCGGTACTAAAAAAAAAAAAAAAAAAAAAAAATTATGAGAACAAATGAGTCGACCAAGGTTGCTAAATGCCAAATCAACATTTTGAAAAATGATTGTTTTATGTATGCTAATAACCAATCACGTTTTTATCAATAAGCATTTGGACTTTTAATTAAGAGAACCTGTTCATAGTACATGGATCACATTCTCAGATCACCAGTAAAAACACGGAGAGAAGAAAATGGTGCCTGCAGGCTGCAGCTGGGAAATTCCAACGTAGGTTCTGTGCTGGGCTGCTTCATAGGCCCTCCTGAGCCTGGGGTAGAGTTAGGGAGAGGGTGTGTGCTGTTCTTATCAGTCCACAGTGGAACACAGGCCTGAGGCAAGGAAGGATCGAACCACTGGAACTGGGTGGGATCCTCAGCATCGAAGAAAGCATTTTTAATCTACTATGCTTATCTGTCTCCCCTGTGAATGTCAAGGTTGTTAAAGGAAAGACCACGTGTGCTTGTCTCTGCAGCCTCTGGGCTTAGCACTGTGCCTTACGCAAGATAGACCTCAGCCAGGCTTGGTGGCGCACGCCTGTAATCCCAGCACTTGGGAGGCTGAGGCAGGAAGATCACCAGTTCAAAGCCAGCCTCAGCCATGGTGAGGCACTTAGCAACTCAGTGAGACCCTGTCTCTAATAAAATACAAAAAAAGGGCTGGGGATGTGGCTTAGTGGTCGAGTGCCCCTGAGTTCAATCCCCGGTACCAAAAAAAAAAGGGGGGGGGGTCAGGAAAGGAGGCCCCACAGAGGACAGCACAGCTGCAAGCTGACCAGAGAGCCCGATCCTATCATGGGCACGGCCTGAGTTTAGCTGTGCCGAGAGCAGGACTACTCCAGCAGCGGAGCGGTCCATCTCCCCTGTACTTGAACTACTCTGAATTTGGGCTCCTAGCACTCGGACCAAGAATCGTGACTCACTGGACCTTTGCCTTTGAAGGCCGTGTCTTGCCCGTGGACCACGACTGTGAGCCTGTGGAGGTGGCTCCTCATCATCTCACTTCCTGCAGGAAGATGTCGCTGCTCTGGGTGACGCGTCAGGAGGAGGGCCGGGCCCTGGCGTCTCTCAGTATCATTCTCCCATTTTTGGTGTTTTCTCTCACCACGGGGTTGATCCTGCTTCGTTGTCCTGCTTTGGTGCCAAAATAACGTACAAGACCCTCGAATTGCTTAAGGTAGCTCCTGCAGAGTCCGCGCTTGCTGCCTCGTCTGGAGCCTTTCTGTTTGGGGTGTGTGTGTGTGTGTGTGTGTGTGTGTGTGTGTGTTCACTCTGTCTTTCCTTCCCACCTCTCCAGCTAGGGTTTAGGTGTGTACAACCTCACCACCCCAGTCTCCAAATGCCTTCTTTTCAGCTTCAACTTCATTTGAAGACAGCCCTTGAAGGTTCAGAAGTCTTGCATAGAAAGGACAGTTTTCTTAAGCCTTAGGGGACCCCCAAGTTTAAGACATCCCTAAAACCTCTGATCTGGATCCTGAGATGTTACTTCTCATCTGTGGTCATTGTTCAAAGAGCGGAACGGCAGAGGTCTGTCTGATTTTTCCTGGTACCCAGCTTAGTCTCCGCCTCACTCATCATCTTATCACGTGAGCACTCACTACAAAGCCTACCATGGCTCCCTAGTGCTGCCACATGAAATCCACTTTGCCAGAAACAGCCCTGCTTGGGTTAACTTCCTTCCTGCATGCTCCCCTCCATAGCCCCAGAGGGGCTGGCTGACCCACTTCCCTGCTTCATAAGAATATCAAGCTAATTCTGCACTCAAGCTTCCGCTCCCTTGGGGCTCTTCCTGTCTGCAATACCCTTTTTCCCTCTTCCTCCCACCCCCAAATCCCTCAGAACTCATCTTAGGTCCCCACTCTTCCCTGCAGACTTCCCTGATTCTTCTAGTCCATGACACCACTTTTCTGAATAATGGTTACCCTATAATCCCGACTGTACAGCTAATCATCGAATTGGGGCACCCTTTGCGATTTGAATCCATCTTGCCTTCTAATTGGCACGCAGCTTTCTTGAAGGGAAGGACCATTTCTTGAGCCCATTTTGCTCCCCTCCCCTCTATCTCACATCTGACAAGAAGGGGCATGTCGTGGGCTAACAGTCGCTCCACCTAATTGATCAGAAGCGTCTCTTTGGGAATTCGTTTCAGAAATACCAATTTCCTGGCTCCTTCCCTGGAGATTGAGACTTAATAGGTTTGGAGTGAGATACCAGTATCTATCTATATATATTTTCAAGCTTATGAAATTTTGTATTGGGAAAGATAGATACTCGAATAAGCAGATGCACTGACATATGCTAAGGAATAGTGATCAAAAAAAAAAAAAAACCCTTATGCTATGAAGAAAATATGCAGCATACAGAAATAGTGCATAATACGCAGTACACAGAGTGTGTAATATGGCATACATACAACATATATCATAGGATGTGTAGCTTATCACAGCATGTGGTAAAAAGTGCATCATGTGCGTGGTCCGTCAGAGGCACTGCATACAGGGCAGTAGGGCGGGACAGCCAGGGGAGCACCTGAAAGGTCAAGAGCTGAAGGAGGCTTCGGAGCTAATTGAGAAAGAGTAGGGAGGTGGGGGAGAGTTGAGAGGAAGCAGGCTGCATACAGCTCTGAGATGAGAGACGGGAAGATGAACATGGCTGGAGTACTGTGTGTATACACACGAGTCCCTGGTTGAGTCTTCCAGCTGGACTCTACAGCCAGCCTTCCACAGGCTGTACCCTGATCCCACACCGACACCTACAATGGCACCTATTTTCCTCTTCTTTCTTTCTTTTTCTTTCTTTTTTTTTTTTTTTGGTACTGGGGATTGAACTCAGGGGCACTGGACCACTGAGCCACATCCCCAGCCCTATTTTGTATTTTATTAGAGACAGGGTCTCATTGAGTGGCTTAACACCTTGTTAAACAGCTGAGGCTGGCTTTGAACTCTTTTTTTTTTTTTTTTTTTTTTTTTTTTGTGGTACCAGGGATTGATCTCAGGGGCACTTGTCCACTGGGTCACATCCCAGCCCTTTTTTTGTATTTTATTTAGAGACAGGGTCTCACTGAGTTGCTAAGTGCCTCACTATTGCTGAGGCTGGCTTTGAACTCACGATCCTCCTGCCTCAGCCTCCCAAAGTGCTGGGATTACAGGCGTGCGCCACCGCGCCCGGCTGGCTTTGAACTCTTAATCCTCCTGCCTCAGCCTCCTGAGCCTCTGGGAGTGTGCACCACTGCGACCCGTGGCACCTGTTTTTAAAAGCACCGTGACATAGACCTTTGTCAAGACTCATTTGGAAAATGAAAGTAGAGTGAACAAATTGTGGAATTCCTTGTCGAGACGCGGAGCTGACAGGCCCAAGTGTAGTCGCCGGAAAGGGATTTGCAGCCCGGAACGGCGGCGCCGCAGGAAGGAGTCGGGATGGAGACAAAAAAATTCTTTAATCTTTCTCTCTGTGTCTCTTGTAATTTCTAACACCACATACACACTCTCACAAGAAACCAAGACACCTACTCTTACAAGAAACTACAATATATCTATATAATAGCGATAACCCCGTCCGTTCTCTCTCAGGTCTCAACTCACGTGCCCGAGCAGGAATGGTGCTAGCCCGATATGCTGAGTCACGGCTCAAGTCTCTTGAGATCTTGGGCCAAGTCCCGCGAGATGCCAGGCCAAGTCCTGTGAGACTACGGAAGGCGACAATGCCCAAATATGTCCATGGCCCATAGTCAACCGCAATCTTAGCTATCTCCCCAAACAGGGCTCCTGCACCCAAGCCCAGGCTTCTTCACATGCGCAGGGTCTTGACGCTCCAGGGTGGGCGGCTCCCCTGCACTTGCTGGCGCTCCTTCCTGTAGGTTACGCACGCAGCATGATGGCTGGGAACGCGGGTCCGAGTCCCACAGGGCCTCGAGTCCTGGCTCATCCACTGGTTGGAAGACTTTGGCCAATCTATTGAACTTCCCCGAGCCTCCGTTTCTCCTCTGCTCACTGGGTAGTGAGCGAGGCCAGCTCCCAGGACCGCTGTACGTATTAAACAAGGCCCTGGACGCGGAGCACGCAGCTCTGGGCCTGGCACAGAACAAGTCCTGTCCTGGTGGGCTGCGCTGTTGTTAAAGCTGGAGAATCTGCCAGGTGGTAGGACAGAGTTGGAACACCACGCTGGCCGCCAGCGCCCTGCTGCTTTGCGAAGAGCTCTGTGCAGGCCTCTTAGATCTAATGCCAGCTTACCCAGCACGGGGGTCAGGGAGCCCGACAGCAAGAAGCAATTGAAATGCAGGCTGAGAAGTTAAGTGCTCTGTTCTTATGCAAATGGAGAGTGCTCTGCCAGAGAGGCACCATACCCTGGCTGATTTAGAGACCTGCTTCCCTCCTTAATCCATATTCACGCAGCACCACACGTGGAAACCACGTGTGTCTCCTCCTTCTGTCTTTGTCCACAGGCCGTGGCAGGAGGTCTGAGGGCCTGGTCTTCTTTGATGCTAACTCCAGAAGAGGCTGGGTCAGGAGGCTGCGGCAGCCAGCGAGGATCTGGAGATGAGATACCTGTGCTTTGGAAAAGCACTGGCTGTGTCTTTTATGAGGCCAAAGGACAAGATCATAGCCCAGGACAAAATCCTAGGGCAGAGTGTGGACAGGGCTTCTCTCCCTGACACAGATCAGTGGATCAGTGGGTCGGTGGATCAGTGGGTCGGTGGATCAGTGGGTCAGTGGGTCGGTGGATCAGTGGGTCGGTGGATCAGTGGGTCAGTGGGTCGGGGGTCATCTGCTACAGGCAGCAGATCTTCCTGTGGCTAATTATCTTGGGTCAAGAAAGGACAGGGTCTGCCGGGTGCAGTGGCACACACCTGTAATCCCAGCATCTCGGCCCTGAAGGCTGAGGTAGGAGAGTTCAAAGCCAGCCTCAGTAAAAGCAAGGCACCAAGCAACTCAGTGAGACCCTGTCTCTAAACAAAATACACAATAGGGCTGGGGATGTGGCTCAGTGGCCAAATGCCCCTGAGTTCAACTCCCAGTACCCCCCAGCCCCTCACCCCACTCCCCCCCAAAAAAAAGAGAAAGGACAGGGTCTTAGCCTGGGCTTTCCTGCCCTCGCAGGGGATAGGGGCAGTAGGACGTGTATTGTGAGAAGACAAGATGTCTGGAAAAAGCCAGTCTGGGGGAGGTTCATGCCACTGGTACCATTTTGGGGACAGAGTCCTGTGGTTCTGAGTCACAAGGAGTTTTCCAGGAGCTGGGGACTGTGAGCTTGGGCAGTGGAAGGCTTGGGCTTCAGTTTCCCTCATTCTTGATAAGGGGGAGTCATGGTAGAGACAGGGAGAGCTTAGCAGAGTGATCTTCAGCCTGGAGGGGGGTTCTCGTTATTAGCCAGGGGGGGGGGCCCTGAGTCCCAGTCTACCTGGTCAGGGCACTCACCCCAAATGTCAAATGAAAGTAGCAATGGTGAGAAGTGGGAACGGACTTTATTCAGTATAGCCGTAGCAGGAGGACACTGGAACCGAGGTCCTCACTGCTGTCTTCTGGGCAATGATAAGAGCCTCAGGTTTAAATAGAGAAAGAATCGGGGCAGGGGCAAGAGGTATGCACCATTAACATCCCTGCTCAAACTGTGCTCTGGTTGGCCCTTAACTCAGTTCTGGTTCTGTGAGGTGATCTTTTTGCTTGAGGGGGAAATGCAGTTTGGTTCCTGGCTTAGGATGATTGCTCCTGCTTAGCTGGGCAGCCTTGGTTCCTTTAGTGGGGCAGTGTGTTGTCGCCGGAAGGGATTGTAGCCTGGAACGGCAGCGCCGCGTGAAGGAGTCCGGATACAGGATGGAGACGAAAATATTCTTTAATCTTTCTGTCTCTGTCTCTTGTAATTTCTAACACCACATACACACTCTCACAAGAAACCAAGGCACCTACTCTTACAAGAAACTACAATATATCTATACAATAGCGATAACCCTGTCTTTTCTCCCTCTGGTCTCTTCCCATGCGCCCGAGCAGCAATGGCGCTAGCTCGATCTGCTGAGTCACCGTTCAAATCTCTCGAGATCCTCGACCAAGTCCCGCGAGATCCCAGACCAAGTCCCGTGAGACTACGGAAGGCGGAAATGCCCAAAAATGTCTATGGCCCAATAGTCAACCGCAATCTTAGCTATCTCCCCAAACAGGGCTCCTGCATTTCCCCCCTTTTGTTTTAAAAGAGGGGATGCTCTAGGACGTCTATGTGCAACCAACATTCTTACCGTCGTCGGATAATCAAGGCTGTGCCCTTGACTCCTGTATAGGTTGATATGTCGGCCACATGAGACTATCCCGTGCGACTGTGCCTGTCTTAGGTTGTCCCCCTCTGGGGATCTTACCCGTCATTGGCTAACCAGCCATCCAATGGAGCCCTTTAGGATCGACTGTGTAAGATGACTAACAGCCGTCCAATTGTGGGGAGATGCTGCGGCTTTAAGGCAACAAGCCTTTTGGTGACGAGCCAAATTGCATAGCATATCAAATTCTTTAAACAAATCAGCTGCCCTAAGTTCTATTAAGTAACACACTGAATTGTCTAAAACAAATACCCCCAAGGTACTGTCCCATGAAGTCCCAAACAATGAAAGATCAAAATGTCCACTTGTTATAACACGTAGATTTAGGAGGCCCCATGCATGCAGAGCAGAGGCCACACTGCTGGTGAGGTTGTTTGACATTTGAGCAGCAGGGATGCTTGCAGCGACCGCGATCCCTGCATCTGTAGCAGCAGCCGTCTTTTTTTTTTTTTTTTCTAGACAATGCCACCGGCAAATCTTCAGGGCCCGCTCCCTAGAGACTCAAGCATCAATTATTAAAGGAAAGGCAGTGCTATTCCAGCACTGAGTCAAGAGGCGAGTTGTCAAACTAAAAAATAGAATTATTAGATTAGAAAATTAAAGTTGATTTCTGCTCACACACATTGCAGCCTGAGCTCCCACAAACATAAGCTGGCAAAAAACATCATATTTAGAACAAAACAAAGAAAGACTGAGGGTATTTACTGTATTAAAGATAGATTAAAGAAAAACTAAAAGCACTTTGGAGAAATAATTTGTTAGCTGGAACTCTCGAGTTTCTGCATACACAGCAGTCCTTTACCTGTTGAAATGATTGAAATTAATCATTTATTAAACAAATGAAGTTAATAACAAATAAGCAACCTTATGTCAAAACACCAAAATATCAGGTTATACAGCCCTAGTCATATTTTTCGCTTAAGAGAAATCCCTGGGACACCTATAAAACAAAATTGAAGGTACCTTCACTTATTAAATTATTTACCCAATTTGAATACTCTTAAACTTAAATGAATTAGAGTTATTTGGATCCATATATATATATATATATATATATATATATATATATATATATATTATATTCACAAGCGCTTTGTTATTTTTGATGTCAGACTGGACAGACAGACGCACATACAAACATATATTTGTGACGTCACTTTAACATGAAATTTAGACAAATACACAGACATAAACACATATATAAAAAGAAAAAAAAATACAATTGTGTGCACACTAAAGAGAGATCTCTTCGTCCCAGCCGGGAGGAATGACACTTAAGTTGTGATGTATTTTGAAGGACTCTTTTAAGGGAATCATTCCATATCTTCATCATGGTCCTCTTGATTTTGTACCTTTTTTATTAATCTTGATTCCTCAACAACTTCATCTTGATCCTTTTGATTTGGTACTTGCTTTATTAATCTAGATGGTATCCATATTGGAGAGGATTCATGCTTTGGAAAAACACAAACAGATCCTCTCCCCCAAATTAACACTGGATCTGGACCTTTCCATGTACCTGAAAGAACATCCTTCCAGTAAACCAAAGGTTTATGTTGTTGATGTGGGTTCCAATGTCTGTCTCCAGCACAATAACCATCAGAGTCTAAAGTTAAAAAATTTAAGGCAAACAGGGCAACTGCCAATCTGTCCTTAGGATTTTTCCAGTTTCCTTCTTTCTGTTTTAACAACATAACTTTTAGTGTGCGGTTTGCTCTTTCAATAATGCCCTGACCCTGAGGATTGTATGGGATGCCTGTTTTATGGGATATGTTGAATTTTGCGCAAAACTCTTTGAAAGATGAGGACGTATATGCGGGCCATTATCTGTTTTAAGCATTTTGGGGATGCCCAATGCAGCAAAAGCTTGTAAACAATGAGATGTGACATCTTTAACTTTTTCTCCGGAATGTAAGGAAGCAAAAATCATGCCTGAGCATGTATCTATGGTTACATGAATAAATCGCAATTTTCCAAAACTTGGCTCATGAGTAACATCCATCTGCCACAAATGATTGGGCATTAATCCTCTAGGGTTAACACCAAAATGAGGATTGGGCAAATGTGTCTTACAAGATTTACAATCTTTTACAATTGTTCTGGCTTGCTCCTTTGTGATTTTAAACCTACGTTGCAAGGTGGTGCTGTTGACGTGAAACTGGGAATGAAATAAAGTAGCTTGTTGTAGCGCTAAAAGTATAAATATTGTTTTTGTAAGTTCATCAGCCTTTTGATTACTTTCATGGAGGGGCCAGGCAAATTAGTATGTGCTCTAATATGGCCTATGAATAGAGGTTCTTTTCTTGCCCACAAAAGTTTTTGTATTTGATCAAACAATTTAAAAGCTGGAGTATGAGGTGCTATTGGTCCTGCTAACTCTAATTTTGGGACGGCTTGTACAATATAGTGGCTATCTGAAAAAATGTTTATGGGCTGGTCTCTAAAATGTTCCAGAGCTCTTACCACAGCTTCCAATTCCACAAGTTGAGCTGATTTGTGTGCAGTTATGTAAGTCATACTTTCCTTTGTAGTGACTACTGCAGCAGTACCATTTGAGGACCCATCTGTAAATACATTAAATGCCTTAGGAATAGGTTGATTTTTTACTACCTGTGGAAATATAATAGGATGATTAATACAAAAAGATAATATAGGAGACTTAGGAAGGTGATTATCAAAATTTGCAGAGGTAGAGCATCTAGCTATAGCCCAGTCATTAACGTTGAAGCATAAATATTCAATCTGTGACGATGAATAGGGAGTAATAATAGTAGCAGGGTGAATGCCAAATATTTTAGTAGAAGTTTTAAGTCCTTGAAGAATAAGTTTAGCCACCATGGAGGTATAAGACTCAATTATGCTTTTAGGAGAGACAGGCAAATGTATCCATAATAAAGGCCCTTGTTGCCAAAATACTCCTGTGGGCGTATATTGTGAAGAAATAATAATCAATATCAGCGGTTGAGTTAAATCAAATCTGTCACAATGAGCTCCTTCGATGGCTTTTTCTACTACCTTTAAAGCTTTCCTAGCATCAGGAGTCAATGTTCGCGGTGAGGATGGATCAGGGTCCCCTCGAAGGATATCAAATAAAGGTTTTAATTGGCCAGTAGTGAGGTTTAGTGTAGGGCGAAGCCAATTAATGTCTCCCAGTAGTTTTTGGAAATCATTGAGGGTGGTTAAATGTTCTTTATTTATTAAAATTTTTTGGGGTCTAACAAAAGTATCCATGATTTTAAATCCTAAATATAATATGGGAGATCTGGTTTGAACTTTTTCTTCTGCTATATATAATCCGTATTTTTTTAAATTTTCTACCACGTCACTGAATATATTAAATAAGATTTTTTGATTAGGGTGGGCCAGTAAAATATCATCCATGTAATGTAGACACATGAGGTTTGGATATTTATTTTTAATGGGTTGGATGGCCTTGTCCACATATATTTGGCATATGGTGGGGCTATTAGCCATTCCCTGTGGCAAAACCTTCCATTGATATCTCTGATCAGGGCCATTATTGTTAATAGAAGGAACTGAAAAGGCAAACCTGGGGGCATCCAGAGGATGTAGGGGAATAGAAAAGAAGCAATCCTTTATATCAAGACTAATAACATGGAAATTTTTTGGAATAGCTATAGGATTTGGAAGTCCAGGTTGAGTAGGGCCCATGACTTGCATGTTTTTATTAATTTGTCTAAGATCATGTAATAATCGCCATTTTCCTGATTTTTTCTTGATCACAAATATGGGGGAATTCCAGGGAGAGGTGGAAGGTTCTATATGTCCTGCTTCTAATTGTTCCTGAACTAGTAGGTGGGCCGCTTGTAATTTCTCTTTAGATAGGGGCCACTGAGGGACCCACACTGGCTTATCAGAAAGCCATGGTATTTTCAAAATTATTTTCTCAGTGGCCCCGAAGAAAAATGTCTTTTTCCTATATGATAATGATTTCTTTTAGGGTTAAGCTTACCCTGTACTTTTTTGATGATTTCTTATAGGGTTAAGATTACTCTGTAGATTTTTACATTTAACACCTGCAGGTTTGGTTGCAAGGTGTACTCCCATTTGTTGTAAAATATCTCTTCCCCATAAAGTAACCGTAGATTAGGTAAAACATAAGGCTGAAACGTGCCTTTATGTTCTTCATCATCCTCCCATTTTAAAATTACCGCACTTTTTTCTGGGAGGTTATTATATCCCAAGCCTCTTAAACTGGTTGAAGCTTTTTGCAGAGGCCAGTGTTTGGGCCATTGACGTAAATTAATGATGGAAGAATCAGCTCCAGTATCTATAAGACCCTCCATTTCTATTCCTTGGATTCTTATTTTACACATAGGCCTCCTTGTACAGTCCCGAACCCAGCAAACCATGGGTTTCGAATCAGTGGAACAAAATCCTCTATTGTTCCTATTTAGAGGCATATTCATTTTAAATGACTTATGTAAATTTGGAAGGAGGAGCAGCTGAGCAATTCTATCTCCCTGATTAATAGAACTTATACTTTGGGGTGAGCTAAGCATTATTTTTATTTCCCCTTTATAGTCTGAGTTTATTACGCCTGGGGTCACTTGCAAACCTAATAAGCTCTCAGGACTTCGCCCGATAATAAGTCCTACAGTCCCTGAGGGAAGAGGTCCCCTGACTCCTGTGGGAATCAGTTGAACCCCCATTTCAGGTGTTAACACTATTCGGGCGGTGGAACAGAGGTCTAATCCTGCATTTCCTCCTGTTCCTCTGGCGAGGGAGTGGATGGGTAATAGGGATTGTGTCGGGGAAGCATCTGAGTGGATGCTTGAGGATACTCCTCCTCCAATGCCTCGTACATTTGTGGGCCCCGGGGCATTGGGCCCCTTGCCCCGTTTTTTGAATTCCTGAACAAAGGATTTCCATGGATGTCAAATTTTGAATAGCATTTATTGGCCCAATGATTTCCTTTCTTACACCTGGGGCAGCAACCTGGAGCACGGTATGAATTTGGTCTTATTTCTCTTTTAGGATTTTGCCTAGAATAGCCTGATTGATTATGATAATTTTGCCTAGAATATCCTGATTGATTACAATGTCTATGTTGAGCTCTTGTAAAATTTTGAGGGGCAGCATCTCTCACAGCTGCTGCAATCATATTCCCTGTGACAAAGGCATCATTTATATCTTTACATAATTGTATATATATGGAAAGATCCTTTTTATTTTTCCATGGCCTGATGGCTTCCTGGCAATACTTATTAGCATTTTCGCACGCTAATTGGACAACTAATGGCATAACTTGATCAATGTCTCCAAAAACTCTACCTGCAGTTCTCAAAAGTCGATCAGCAAATTCAGCATATGGTTCATTAGGTCCTTGAATTACTTTGGACAAGCTACCTTGTAGATCCCCAGGTCCTTGTACAGTTTTCCATGCCTTTAAGGCAGCTGCGTTTATCTGAGCATATACTCCTGGGGTATAATATTTTTGATCCTGTACGTCTGCGAATTGCCCTTCTCCTGTGAGCATTTCTATATTATGGTCTCCAAACCCCGCATCTGCATTTCTTTTAGCTGTTTCTATACAAAGTTCTTGAAATTGCGATCGCCAAACCAAGTATTGTCCCCCACTTAATGTTGCTTTACATAGACGTTTCCAGTCTGCGGGGGCTAAGCTAAAGGTGTTAAGGGACTCCAGTATACTCAACGTGAAAGGAGCTTGGGGTCCATAAGTCATTACTGCCTCTTTGAGATTTTTTATTGTTTTGAAATCTACTGGCTGGTGGCCCCTCTGTCCATTTTCATGTTCAAATACTGGCAGTTCCCAATGTATCTGTGAGTTACCCTCGAGAGCACATAAGCGCTCAGAAAGACTTTTTATTTCTGTTTCTAGGGTATGCAAACGCCTAGTGATACCCTTCATATTTTCTGTAATCGATTTCACCCATGGGGGAGTAGAGGACACAAGTTCCTCCACTTGATGATCCCTTATCTTGGTCTTCCTTAATTTCCTTTTGTTCATTTTGTCAAAATCACCTTTAGTTAATTCCTCCTCACTACTACTACTCTCATTGGTCCTAACTGACTCAGTAACATCCTGAGTCCCAGGTTCAATTGAGACCATGTATCCTTGAAGTATCTCTAATAAATCTTGAATAGCTTTAGCAGCTCGGATCTTTGTCATTTTGGGGACGCTTCTAATACTCTCCTTACTGGTCTTAGTTGACTCAGCGGAATCTACGCTTTCATGATCGCCTTCACTGTTTTCTAAATCCTCCTCACTAACGACAGACTCATCTATATCAAAGAATTCATCAAGAGCCTCGTACACTTGGGTCTTAGATATTTTCGAACCCATTTTAACCGCTCTGACTAGAGACTCCTGCGAGGTTTCTCAGTTCTTACCTGCCGTGCTGAATTCCCCGTACGGGCCACGAACTGTTGTCGCCGGAAAGGGATTGCAGCCTGGAACGGCAGCGCCGCGGGAAGGAGTCCGGAGACAGGATGGAGACGAAAATATTCTTTAATCTTACAAGAAACTACCATATATCTATACAATAGCGATAACCCTGTCTTTTCTCTGTCTGGTCTCTTCCCATGCGCCCCGAGCAGCAATGGTGCTAGCTCGATCTGCTGAGTCACCGTTCAAATCTCTCGAGATCCTCGACCAAGTCCTGCGAGATCCCAGACCAAGTCTCCCGTGAGACTACGGAAGGCGGAAATGCCCAAAAATGTCTATGGCCCAATAGTCAACCGCAATCTTAGCTATCTCCCCAAACAGGGCTCCTGCAGCAGTGGCTCCTGCTTAGGGGGCTCAGTGTCCTCATGGGTGGTCTGCCTGCAAGGCTTGCTGTTCCTGGGAGGTTGGGGGCAACGGCTGGAGACTTCAGTGTTCTGCTCTGAGACCTAGAGCAGAACTTTGCAAAAGCTGGTAGTTGATGCAACGTATTCATTATTGTATCCAAATTCCTTAGTTACTCTTATAACCTTGAAGGGGAGGGTCACCAACTTTGGATGAACACCCTTTAAGTGATTAGCATGCCTGAGCACAAGGTTTGAGCAGGACTCAGATCCAAAGTTTAAGGTACATTTTTGTTGTTGTTGTTTTTGTACCAGGGATTGAACTCAGGGGCACTCTACCACTGTGCTACATGGCACTCTACCACTGGGCTACATCCCAAGCCCTTTTTTATATTTTATTAGAGACAGGGTCTCACTGAGTTGTTAAGTGCCTCGCCATGGCTGAGGCTGGCTTTGAACTTGCGATCCTCCTGCCTCAGCCTCCCAAAGTGCTAGGATTACAGGCGTGCGCCACCGCGCCTGGCTAGTTTAAGGTACTTTTAAAGAAGACATATAAAAATGTAGGCAGAGGTGCTAAGCTTTATCCTGCTTTTAGTTACCCATTGGGCATCTTCAGGCCCAAGTGAAGGTCGGTGCTTTTGGCAAAAGCAGCCTCCAAGTCCCTGTTACAGCCCTAGCCAGGGTCCCTGAAGGAGACTGACAGAGGGACTGGAGAGGCCTCCTGGGGCCTGCGGTGCCCCCGGATCGTCACTCAGCTCGGGTCGCTGAGCCAACGGCTTGAGGTTGGCTTTGAGGGACAACATGGGCTCAGTCTCACCATCCTGAGAATTGGTACTACCCAGTGCCCCACAAGGAAGATTTTAGGGTCCAGAAATTCAGACTCCCAATCCCTTGGGTCCATTTCTCCTCGTCCCGTGGGGCAGTCTCCTTGGCTTCCCCTGTGGCCACACTGTGTTCTCTCGCTGCACACCCTGACTGCGCTCAGAGACGCCAGCGTCCTTGTGGGTGCAGCCCGCCAGGCCTGAGGTCTGCCAGAGCCGTCTCCCAGCCAAGTGGGTGCCTGGGAGCCCCAGGCCGGGCTGGGCCCAGCTCTGGGATGGAAAGTGAAGGCCCCTCCCTGCTCACTCTCCAACCTCAGCAGGGATTCAGCGCTGGCAGGTGGCAGGAGGCGCCCTTGGGCCAGGAAGGCAGCCTGCTGAGGATTCTGAGGCCAAGAGGCCATGGAGGATGGGGAGCAGGCGAACTCCATCCGCAAGCAAGGACCCTCATCCTGAGGGGCCGCCGGCGGCTTCCCAGGACTCTGAGCAGCTGAGACCCAGCAGACTGCTAAGGATATGGTGGCCACGGCGGGTACCTTTCAATCTCTAAATGCTCTATCTCATCCATGAGGCAGCGGGAGGGGGGAGGGGAGGTAGAGGGAGGGACGTGACTGTGTCCTCTGGCATGCCCTGCTGGCAACTTCTGCTGGCTGTAATTTCCAAAACAAGGACTGACTTGGCTCTGTATGCAAGCAAACTCTGGGTTCTAGAGCATGTCATGGTCACCCGAGGCTAAAGGACACTGATGCAGAACCTTTCAAGCTCCAATGTGCCTAAGAATTATCCAGGGCTCCTGTTCCTAAGACAGATTCCAGTTCAGGAGGTTTAGGAAGGTCCAAGGTTCTGTGTCTTCACTTGGAATCTCTAGGGACAGAGGACTTTATAGCCTCCAAATCTGTGAGCTAAAATAACCCACTTTTTAGGCAAGGTGGTGCACACCTGTAATCCCGGTCACTCAGAAGCCTGAGGCAGGAAGAACACACACTGGAGGCCCATCCGGGCAACTTAGTGTGACCCTGTAAATAAATAGGGCAGGGGATGTAGCTCAGTGGTACAACACCCTGGGTTCAGTCCCTGGTATCAGGGTGGAAAAGTCTCTTTTACATATAAAGTCCCCAGTGAAGGGCAAAAACCACACCGGGACCGCCTTGTAGAAAAGGGGGGTTTATTAAGGGAAGGGGAGAAAGGGGGGAGGGGTAAGGGAGAAAGGGGAACGGGGAAGGGGAGAGCTGGTGAGAGATGATGGCGAAAAGAGAGAGAGAGTGAGTTTTGGACAAGCCGGGGCTTAAGTACAGAGGGGTGGGAGTGTGACTTGTATGGTCCGGATTGGCTCAGAAAGGGAGAGCCCGCCCTGGGTTGAATTCCCGCGAGAGATGGGCACTTCCGGGAAGGCACCTGGGGGTATGGCCTGCCAGCCTGAATCTTATCCAACACCCAGTCTCAGGTATTTTGTGATAGCAACACAATTAGGTACCCAATATGTGGAGAGATCAATTCTTGGGTGTGATTTTAGGGGCTGTTATTTTCCTACTGTCTACCTCGTCTTCATGTCAAAGTTAGAGTCCCCTCTGCAACCTTCCAGCTCCCCATATTGATCAGCTTCTCTGCTTTGGTCTCCAGTGTCAGGCAACTGCCTGTACCCTGGTGCTATGGGCTGAATGCCTGTGTCACCCAAAATTCATGCATTGAGGCTCTTGTCCCCAGTGTGATGGTATTTGGAGGTGGGGCCTTTGGGAGGCCATTAGGTTTAGAAGGGGTCATGGAGTGGGATGCCCACAATGAGATTAGTGTTCTTAGAAGAAGAGGAAGAAAGCTGGGCACAGTGGCACATGCCTGTAACCCTAGAGTGGCTCGGGAGGCCAAGGCAGGAGGATTGCAAGTTCAAAACCAGCCTCAGCAATTTAGTGAGGCTCTAAGCAACTCCGTGAGAACCAGTTCAAAATAAAACATAAAAAGGGCTGGGGATGTGGCTCAGTGGTTAAGCGCCCCTGGGTTCAATCGCTGGTACTCCTCCCACCAAAAAAAAGAGGGAGAGACCAGAGCTCTTGATCTCTCTGTCTCTGAACTATGAGGACACAGCAAGAAGGTGTCCCTCCACAAGCCAGAAAGACAGCCCTGAGTGGGAAAGCGAACCAGTGCCACCTTGATCTTGGATTTTTCCAGCCTCTGGAACTGCAAGAAACCAGTGGAGGTTTACGCCACCTGGTGCGAGGTGTCCCGTTCCAACAGCTGGAGCTGGCTGGGACACGTGGCCCATTTCTGGGCAGCACTGATGAATACGGAGATCTCCTGCCCATTCCTCGAAGGCCGCGCCAGCGTCTCCTCTCCTGGGCCCAGCAGGACAGAGTGATCTCTGCCTCTTCCGCCTCTTCCGCGTCCCTCCCGTTACCCGGGACACAGACACGGCGTTGGCCTTGGCGCGAGGGCAGCTGTGCAGCTCTGAGCCCACCATGCGCCCTCCTGGAGGGCAGGAACTGACAGCTGTGCCCTGCGCACCAACCTGTCGGCTGAGGCAGCTCCACTCCTATCCCTGGTCCCTCTTCCTCAGGAGGCCCCTCCCTCACATCCTTGGAGACAGTCGCCACAGCCCCGGGAGACTTCAGAGCTCTGATTTCTCCAACCCCCCTCCCTCCTATTTCAGGGGATTTAAGACGCCGGTTCTCAAGCTTGGCTGCTTGTTAGAATTAACAGGGGAGTTTTAAAAGTACTGAGGCTGGCCCTCTGAGATTCTGATTTATTTGGTTTGGAGTGTGGCCTGGGCATTAGGACTTTTTTTAAAAACCCAGATGATGCAAATGTGCGGCTAGGTTGGAGAACCCGGGGTCGGGAGTGTGGGGTAAGACTCAGCACGTCCTGGGCAGGCAGCGGCGCCATCCGGGCTGTTCTGATGGGGGGGTCCTACAGTGCTGGAGGGCAGGCCCTTGCTTTGGCCTTGAATCGAAGCTTCTTTGGAGGAAAGGAAGCCAAGGGGCACTTGCAAGGGACTAGAACCTGGCAGAAAACAGACCGAGGTTCAGATCCCAGTGACACCATTTAAATAGATGTTTGAGCTGGGATACTTTTCTCAGTCTCTCTAAACCTCGGTTTCCTAACCAATGAAATAGAGTAAGGGTGTAGTAAATCGCCATGAGATCCTAAACCACCTCCAAAGGCTAGTGGTGGAAAGCACAGACATTCATTCTTTTTCACGTTCCATAGGATGGCTGCGCCATGCTGGTTGGGCGGGAAGGTCTCAGCTGTCTGGCTGTTGGCTTATCACCACCTGGGAGGACAGGGACATCTTGGTTGGTGTCTGTGCCTCCTCTCATCCAACAGGTGAGCCCAGGCTTGTTCACTTGGTGGTGGTCGCTGGGTTCTGAGGAGCTGCCAGTGTGTGAGCCCCACAGTTCACTTCTGCTTGCTAAGGTCTCGTTGTTGTACCCAATTTGCAGGAAAAAAGTCTCACAAGCCACTCACGTAATAGCCAATGAAGGCTTTATTCCGACTGGGGCCACCAAGTACGTCCCACACACAAAAGCAGGGTGGTAGAAAATGGCCCCGTTCCTAGCAAGGGCAAGGGCAGGGTTTATAAAGTACAGGGTTAAAACGCCCTCAGGCCCTCGGGTGGAGACGGTTTAAGGGTGGGTTAATACGCCCTCAGGTGGAGATGGTTTAAGTCACCTCTGCTTATTACATTGTTATCAGATGAGGCAAGGCACCAAAGATACCCGGAAACAGTTTTATTTGGCTGCAGCCAGGCTCAGAGGGTACAGCTCTCACTGTAATCAATGAACCCCTAAATCCCTAGCTCAGGTAGTTTCAGAATTTCATACCCAGCATGTAAGGGGAGGGGCTCAGAAGTTCACAGGTTACAGAAGTTCACATAAAAGCAGTTTTTTTCTTTCACTGTTCTGGGCAAGTTAACCCTTCAAGGACAACATCTGAGAAGGGGAGAGCTTCTTCTCCCCTTTCTTTCCTCACCCTGCCAGCTGTTACCACGGAGCCCAATTGGTAACTTCTCTTAGAAATGTAGATATCTCTGTGAAGCTCCAGCTCAAGGCCAGAGGCTTGTTAAAGAATTTGTCTTTTTATTATCACATTTTGCATTTGCAAACACACTTCTACAAACTACTATGCTGGATACATATTTGTGAAAAACAAGTAAAAGGGTGTCTGTTGATCCAAGACGCAAAGAAAAGACCACCAACTCCAATTTTAAATCACATTAAAGCAAGCTTATATTGTGTACACACAGAGAGCTGGCCAGCGGCTGCCCCTCCCAAACCCAGGATCAGCCCCGCTCTCCGGGAAGACAAGGTTTTTATAGCTCAAAGAGTTACAAACACATCTTGGGAACTTACAGCTAACAGGGTTCAGACATACACAATACAAGGGCAAATAGCAAATTAATGATCTACATGGCATTGCATTCCAAGGTAGGGAGTAAAGTCAGACCCCCACATCAAAGTTTAGGAGGCACCATTAGGTTTTAGGGAGGGTTGTTATCTGGTCCACGAGAGCCAGGCCTGGGTGAGTTCAGAGCACAGGCAGGACTTCCAAACAGCCCCAGAGTTTGGTCAGGCCAAATAAATATCTTAGTAAAACAGAAATGAATTCTTTTTTTTTTTTTTTTTTTAACTTTATGGCACCCAATCTTAGGATTGAATTAGGTTGGGTTCATCATGTCCAGCACCTGGAGTGCTGATTTCTTCCAGGCCAGTGGCCAAGTAAGAGAGCAACAGGAAAATCGGAAGTTTACCTACACTGAACTCTTTTGTAGAGACTCTTTTGCTGACAGTCCTAAAATCAGCCATGGTGAAGATTTCTGGAGAAGCTTAGTTAAGATTCTCTGTAAAGAAAGGGGGTGCCACTACAGTCTCATTGGCCGAAGCTTCTGAAGGCAGCCCAAGGCCACTGCGGGAGAAGACTACCAAGGGCGTGGCTCAGCTTCCTATCATTATGCACAGGGCAAAATAAAACCAAGCTCCATTTGCATTCTAGCAACGAGGGCCTACCCTTCCTCAGTCTGTTTGTGCTCACTGATAACATGATGTCAGCAGAGCTGACTGGACCAACATGCGTTATGGCGGCGCTGTGTTATTATCTCCTGCTATCAAGGGGAGCAGAGGGTGGGTTCGTGTCTACAGAACTGCAATCACACCCCAGCTAATGTTATGATCTGTGTCCCAGGAAACAGGAGCAACACTGAAGAGGCAGAGAGAGATCGTGCCAGCAAGGGCCCCGGAGGGGAGACACTGGTGCTGAATTTTTAGGGAATGGGCATGAGATCTCTGTATTCATTAGTGCTGTCCATGAACGAGAGTCCTCAGGATCAAAATGGAGTCACTTGTGTCCGATCCTAACAAAATAAATAGGTGAATGCAGGGGAATGTGAAGGAGGGGATTTCATGTACATAAGTTCAATAACAAGAACTAGGGAGGCCAGATTTAAAGACAGGTGTAGCTAGGTAAATAGGGTCTAGAGTTGGGGGGGCGGATAGGAAACTGCCCCAGGAGATTGAAATGTTAACTTCCTCAAAGCCTGCCTACACAGCCCACCCTAAAGAATTGCTAATGAGGGAGCAGAAGGGGAATTGCTAATGGCAAATGCTAATTAACTCGCCCCCCCCTCCTGCCAGAATCGCCCCTCCCTGGCCCCCCAGGCTCGCCAGTTTCCCACCTTTGGGTCTTCCCACCCACATCTCCCCATTACCTAAGCAGGAGGAGGGGAAATTAACAAGACAAAGGAGAGGAATGTAAAAGGACCAAGAAAACTTTAGCTGTGTAAAAAAGATGGGGCTGCTGGCGGGGCACAGTGGCGCACTCCCGTAATCCCAACACTTGGGAGGCCGAGGCAGGAGGATCGCAAGTTCAAAGCCAGCCTCAGCAATGGCAAGGCACTTTAGCAACTCAGTGAGACCCTGTCTCTAATAAAATACGGAAAAGGGCTGGGGATGTGGCCCAGTGGTCGAGTGCCCCTGAGTTCGATCCCTGGAACCAAAACACAAACAAACAAACCAAAAAGATGGGATGTCCTCATCCCTTGGATTCTGGCTTTGGGGTCCCCTCTTCCACCAAGGGGAAGTCTGTTTTACTATCCTTTAGTAAACCTTCTTGCTTTCTTTTTTTTTTTTTTTTGGTACCGGGGATTGAACTCGGGGGCACTCGACCACTGAGCCACATCCCCAGCCCTTTTTTGTATTTTAGTAGAGACAGGGTCTCACTGAGTTACTAAGTGCCTCACCATTGCTGAGGCTGGCTTTGAACTCGCGATCCTCCTGCCTCAGCCTCCCAAAGTTCTGGGATTACAGGCGTTGTGCCACCGCGCCCGGCTTCTATTTTTTTTTTTTAATGGCTCTATTTTATTTATTTATTTTTACGTGGTGCTGAGGACCGAACCCAGGGCCGCACGCGTGCTAGGCGAGCGTTCTAGTACTGAGCCACAACCCCAGGCCCAAGCCTTCTACTTTCGGCTCTAGGCCTGCCTCCGCGGGCTTCTCTGGTATAACCAGTAACAGGTAACCGGTAATGGGGGTATCACTATCACAAAGACCACCACAAGCTCACTCACACACACAAAAAACTGAGGACGTATTCTCAGACATCCACCCCCAAAACTATTCCTGGCCAACCTCGGGCTCACCGTGAAGCCAGATTTAAAGATAGGTAGTCAGTGTAGTTAGATAAGTCGGATTTGATAAAGAAAATGGAAGCCGGGCGCCATGGCGCACGCCTGTGATCCCAGCACTTGGGAGGCCGAGGCAGGAGGATCAAGAGTTCAAAGCCAGCCTCAGCAATGCTGAGGCACTTAGCAACTCAGTGAGTCCCTGTCTCTAAATAAAATACAAAAAAGGGCTGGGGATGTGACCCAGTGGTAGAGTGCCCCTGAGTTCAATACCCAGTACCTAAAAAAAAAAAAAAAAAAAAAAAAAAAAAAAAAAAAAAAGAGTCCATAAAGAAAATGGAGTCTGTCTGAGTCCAGGAAACCAGAACTACACCTGGGAGATTGAAATGTTAATGTCCCCAAGGCCCCGCCCATTCCAAAGAACTGTTAATGAAGTGGCTCCCAGCAAGACAGGGAGATGCTAATCAGGTCACTTCCCCCCCTTGGCCCACCTGTGTTCCACCTTTTGGCCTTCCCACCTGCATCCCCCATCACATGCAGGGTAGCGGGAATAAGCAAAATAAAGGACAGGAATGTAGGAGGACAAAAGAAGACCTTAGGGGAGAAGACCTCCCCTTTCCATGGGTCCCCTTCTTCCTGGGGGTGGGTGGGGGAGTCTTTTCTGCTATCCTTTAATAAAGCCTTTCACTTTCCACCCTACACCTGCCTCCCCGCTTCTCTGGTGTTATATTTTAGCATTCAGGGAAGTACGGACTTGTCATGGTAACTGGGGCATCAACCGAAGCCTTGTTATTTATCCTTGTAAGCAAGGATAGTCATTTCAGGACAACTCATCCAACTCCCCTCATTTTACTTTAAAACCCACATGTCTTCTGCCTTCTGATGCTCATTCCTGGTTCAATGCACTATCTTTGGAGAATCTCTCTGTCTGTATTTAGGTTAACAATGGACACAATATATGCTGAGCCCCAGGAGTTAAGTCACTGATGACAATTTCACTGTCTCTCAGGCACAATTCTTTTTTTTTTTTTTTTTTTTTGTGGTACCGGGGATTGAACTCAGGGACACTTGACCACTGGGTCACATCCCCAGCCCTTTTTTTTTTTTTTTTTTGTATTTTATTTAGAGACAGGGTCTCACTGAGTTGCTAAGTGCCTCGCCATGGCTGAGGCTGGCTTTGAACTCGCGATCCTCCTGCCTCGGCCTCCCAAGTGCTGGGATCACAGGCATGCGCCACCGCGCCCGGCTGGGCACAATTCTTACTGTAGATGTTTTCCTGCAGCTCGTGTCATTGATTCATCTATCCACTGCAGAGGTTAATTCATTAATCATTTATCCATTGTAGAGATTCTGGGTGTCCCTATATGCCCGACATTGCACCAGGTTGTATGGGAAGTTTTAAACTAAGTGAAAATGACGCCTTGCTCCCAGAGCTTTCTCATCCACGGGGAGAGGCAGGTAGGTCCTTGGAACCCGGAAGTCAACCTGAACTTCAGATTTGTATCTCTGTGTGTTTTCTCACCTTCTACCACTGGTGCAGAAATCCGGCTCCTTCAGAGCTCCACACCAGACCACAGGGCTCGTGAGCCCTGCAGACTCCACGGGCAGCAGGGCAGCGTCACAGCAGAAACGTGAAGGTGCACTGGGTTCCTGTCACACCCGTGGGTGCATTAGTTTGTTTTCTGCTCCTGTAACAGAATGCATGAGGCTGGGTAATTTATCAAGAACGGAGATTTATTTGCCTCATGATTCCGGAGGCAAGAGAATCAAGAGCATCGCGCTGGCATCGGGCAGGGGCTTCGGTGCTGTACCATCCCATGGCAGAAGTGACAGGGCAGGAAGGTCGAGATGGGAGGGCAAGAGAAGGCCCAACCTGCACTGATAGCAGCCTATTTTTACAGTAATGCACTCCCTGGACAAAGTCCTCTTGACCTAGTCACCCCTGATTAGGTCCCCCTCCCAACACTGTTACATTTGGGGACGCATCCAAACCACAGTGATGTTGGCCAGCTGTGTCTACTCTCCCAAGCTCCTCAGCACCTCTGGGAGGCTCTTCTGTCCCCACAACCCACCCTTCCCTGGAAGGACCCAGCCTCACTAGCTCCCTTCCTCTGTTATGCAAAGAAGCACAGCTCTCCTGATTCCCCACATCAAACTAATTCTCCTCCACTAGTGTAGTGGTGCACGCCTGTAATCCCAGCACTTGGGAGGCTGAGGCAGGAGGATCGCGAGTTCAAAGCCAGCCTCAGCCATGGTGAGGCACTTAGCAACTCAGTGAGACCCTGTCTCTACTAAAATACAAAAAGGGCTGGGGATGTGGCCCACTGGTCGAGTGCCCTTGAGTTCAATCCATGGTATAAAAAACAAACAAAAAAAAGAGTTCAAAGCCAGCCTCAGCAATTTTGTGAGGCCCTAAGCAACTCAGCCAGACCCTGTCTCTAAATAAAATATTTTAAAAACAGCTGGGGATGTGGCTCAGTGGTTGAGTGCCCCTGGGTTCAATCCCCAGAATCCCCCGCAAATTTTTTTTTTCTCCTGCCAGCAAAATTTGACTCACAAAACTTAGAAGAGAAGGAACTACCTTAAGCTACTGGGCCACTTCCTTTGTGTTAGAAAAATTTTGCAGGATGGGTGGACACACGCTGGAACCGTCGTATAGGAAAAGGGAAGGGGTTTATTGAATTACCAAAGAAACACGTGGAGGGGATGGGGACGAAGCGCGGGGAAGGAAGGGGAGCTGGAGCACGCGGGAACGGAGAGCAGGAACAGAGAGCGAGCTCAGTCTGGCCGTGGTTTAAATAGAGTAGGGGTCATAAAACCCCCTTGGAGTGAGTCCTTGCCCTATAGGCCAGCAGAGGTCGGGGGGGTAGTGGACAGGGCATTTGCTGGTCAGGTTTTCTGGTCACGCTGAGGATCTTGGGAGGTGTAGTTTTTAACAAAGCACCTGGGGAGGTGTGGCCTCCTGCCTGGAATCCAACACTTTGAGATCTTATCTCTCAATTCCAACGTGTTCCCCAAGAACACTTTTATCAGTAATAATGTTCCCTATCTTAGATACACAGCTCCGTCTAAAATCAAGTATATTAAATGTTGTGCCAGAGCAAGAGGAAGGAGTAGAACTTTCTAATGGAAGCATGAGGGAAGTCTTCCTGGAGGAGGCGGCATTTGAATCAAGTATTGATGGAACTCTGTTGAGCAGGCTAGATCTAATTTTAAAAAACTAATGATTTTCATACTTGTTCAGTTTTCAATGACATAGTCTGCAGGAGCCCTGTTTGGGATTGACTTTAATTGCAGTTGACTATGAGCCGTGGAGATTTGGCCATTGTCGCCACCCGTAGTCTCACGGGATTTGTTGCGGGATCTCGAGTGACTTGGCCGAGATTTGCTGATCGGGTCAGCGCCATTTTTAGGGTGTGTTTTTGGCGTGTGTTTAGTCGTTATTAGAACGAGAGAGAGAAAAGTTATCAGAATAAAAAGCTGTTTGTCTCCAGTTTGCTTCTGAAGTTTTTCCCGCGGCTCCGTTGCTCCAAGCGCTTCAGGCGGCAACAGGTGGCGGCCCGTACGGGGAACTTCGGAGCGGACAGGTAAGAACTGAAAGGTCTCTAAAGATGGGTTCGAATATAACTGAATCCCAAGTGATAGAGGCTATGCAAAGACTCCTTGATATACCTGACTCTGTTCTCAGTGAGGAGTATATAGACAAAAATGAAAGTGATCAAAAAAGTGTAGATTCCACTGGGCCAACTGAGACCAGTAAAGAGAGTATTAGAAGAGACCCAAAAATGACAAAAATCCAAGCTATTAAAGCTATTCGGGAGTTATTGGCGAAAGCTGAAGGATACTTGCTCTCACTGGAACCTGGGCCTCAGGATATTGCTGTCAGTGAAATTAGCAGTGGTGAGGAATCTAGTAAAAGTGATCCTGAGAAAATGAGGAAAAAGAAATTTAAAAAGACCGAGAAAAAGGTCCGTCAGGCAGAGGAGTCACTTGTGTCCCCTCTACTCCCCCATGGGTGGAATCCATTACAGAAAATATGAAGGGTATTACTAGGCATTTGCATACCCTAGAAACAGAAATAAAAAGTCTTTCTGATCGCTTATGCGCACTCGAGGACAACTCACAGATACATTGGGAACCGCCAGCATTTGAAAAGAAAAATAGAGTGTCCATCAGTCAGTAGATTTCAAAAACAATAAAAAATCTCAAAGAGGCAGTAATGACTTATGGGCCCCAAGCTCCTTTCACGTTGAGTATGCTGGAGTCCTTAACACCTTTAGCTTAACCCCCTCAGACTGGAAAAGTCTATGTAAAGCAACATTAAGCGGGGGGCAATTCTTGGTTTGGCGATCGCAATTCCAAGAACTTTGTATAGAAACGGCTAAAAGAAACGCGGCTGCAGGGTTTGAAAACTATAATATAGACATGCTCACAGGAGAAGGGCAATTCGCAGACTTACAGGCTCAAACAGATTATGACTCAGATATATATGCTCAGATAAATGCAGCTGCCTTAGAGGCATGGAAAACTGTACAAGGACCTGGGGATCTACAAGGTAGCTTGTCAAAGTGATTCAAGGACCTAATGAGCCGTATGCCGACTTTGCTGATCGACTTTTGAGAACTGCAGGTAGTGTGTTTGCAGATGTTGACCAAGCTATGCCTTTAGTTGTTCAATTAGCTTATGAAAATGCAAATAAATGGTGCCAAGCAGCCATCAGGCCATGGAGAACTAAAAAGGATCTTTCCGTATATATACAACTATGTAAAGATATAAATGGCGCCTTTGTCACAGGAAATGTGATTGCAGCCTCAATGAGGGGTGCTTCCTCTCGAAATTTCACAAAGGCTAAACGTAGACATTATAATCAATCAGGATATTCCAGGCAAAATTATCATAATCAATCAGGCAATTCTAGGCAAAATCCCAAAAGAGAAATAAGATCAAGCTCATACCGTGCCCCAGGCCGCTGCCCCAGGTGTAAAAAGGGAAATCATTGGGCCAATAAATGCTATTCAAAATTTGACATCCATGGAAATCCTCTGTTCAGGAATTCAAAAAACGGGGCACGGGGCCCAGTACCCCGGGGCCCACAAATGTACGGGGCATTGCAGAAGGAGTATCCTCAAGCATCCACTCAGATGCTTCCCCGACACAATCCCTACTACCCATCCACTCCCTCGCCAGAGGAACAAGAGGAAATGCAGGATTAGACCTCTGTTCCACCGCCCGAATAGTGTTAACACCTGAAATGGGGGTTCAACTGATTCCCACAGGAGTCAGGGGACCTCTTCCCTCAGGGACTGTAGGACTTATTATCGGGCGTAGTCCTAAAAGCTTATTAGGTTTGCAAGTGACCCCAGGTGTAATAAACTCAGACTACAAAGGGAAATAAAAATAATGCTTAGCTCACCCCAAAGTGTAAGTTCTGTTAATCAAGGAGATAGAATTGCTCAGTTGCTTCTCCTTCCCAATTTACATAATTCATTTAAAATGGGTATGCCTCAAGAAGGGAACAATAGAGGATTTTTGTTCCACTGACTCAAGTCCCATGGCTTGCTGGGTTCGAGACTGTTCAAGGAGGCCTATGTGTAAAAATAAAAATCCAAGGAATAGAAATGGAGGGATTAATAGATACTGGAGCTGACTCTTCCATTATTAATTTACGCCAATGGCCCAAGCACTGGCCTCTGCAAAAAGCTTCAACCAGTTTTAAGAGGCTTGGGATATAATAACCTCCCAGATAAAAGTGCAGTAATTTTAAAATGGGAGGATGATGAAGGCCATAAAGGAACATTTCAGCCTTATGTTTTACCTAATCTACCGGTTACTTTATGGGGAAGAGATATTTTGCAACAAATGGGAGTACACCTTGCAACCAGCCTGCAGATGTTAAATGTGAAAACCTACAGGGTAATCTTAACCATAAAAGAACTCATTATCAAAAAGTACAGAGTAATCTTAACCCTAAAAGTAATCATTGTCATAAAGGAAAAAGATATTTTTTTTCGGGGCCACTGAGAAAATAATTTTGAAAATACCATGGCTTTCTGATAAGCCAGTGTGGGTCCCTCAGTGGCCCCTATCTAAAGAGAAATTACAAGCGGCCCACCAATTAGTTCAGGAACAATTAGAAGCAGGTCATTATAGAACCTTCCACCTCTCCCTGGAATTCCCCCATATTTGTGATCAAGAAAAAGTCAGGAAAATGGCGATTGTTACATGATCTTAGACAAATCAATAAAACCATGCAAGTTATGGGGCCTACTCAACCTGGACTTCCCAGTCCCGTAGCTATTCCAAAAAATTTCCATCTTATTACTCTTGATATAAAGGATTGCTTCTTTTCTATTCCCCTACATCCTCTGGATGCCCCCAGGTTTGCTTTTTCCGTTCCTTCTATGAACAATAATGGCCCTGATCAGAGATATCAATGGAAGGTTTTACCACAGGGAATGGCTAATAGCCCCACCATATGCCAAATATATGTGGACAAGGCTATCCAACCCATTAAAAATAAATATCCAAACCTCATGTGTCTACATTACATGGATGATATTTTATTGGCCCACCCTAATCAAAAAATCTTATTTAATATATTCAGTGATGTGGTAGAAAATTTAAAAAAAATATGGATTATATATAGCAGAAGAAAAAGTTCAAACCAGATCTCCCATATTATATTTAGGATTTAAAATCATGGATACTTTTGTTAGACCCCAAAAAAATTTAATAAATAAAGAACATTTGACCACCCTCAATGATTTCCAAAAACTACTGGGAGACATTAATTGGCTTCGCCCTACACTAAATCTCACTACTGGCCAACTAAAACCTTTATTTGACATCCTTCGTGGAGATCCTGATCCATCTTCACCACGAACATTGACTTCTGATGCTAGGAAAGCTTTAAAATTAGTAGAAAAAGCCATCGAAGGAGCTCATTGTGATAGATTTGATTTAACTCAACCGCTGATGTTGATTATTATTTCTTCACAATATACACCCACAGGAGTATTTTGGCAACAAGGGCCTTTATTATGGATACATTTGCCCGTCTCTCCTAAAAGTATAATTGAATCTTATATCTCCATGGTGGCTAAACTTATTCTTCAAGGACTTAAGACTTCTACTAAAATATTTGGCATTCACCCTGCTACTATTATTACTCCCTATTCATCATCACAGATTGAATACTTATGCTTCAATGATAATGATTGGGCTATAGCTAAATGCTCTACTTCTGCAAATTTTGATAATCATCTTCCTAAGTCCCCCTATATTATCTTTTTGTATTAATCATCCTATTATATTTCCACAGGTAATAAAAAATCAACCTATTCCTAAGGCATTTAATGTATTTACAGATGGGTCCTCAAATGGCTTAAACTGCTACAGTAGTCACTAAAAAAGAAAATATGACTTACATAACTGCACACAAATCAGCTCAACTAGTGGAACTGGAAGCTGTGGTAAGAGCTCTGGAAAATTTTAGGGACCAGCCCGTAAACATTTTTTCAGATAGCCACTATATTGTACAAGCCGTCCCAAAATTAGAGTTAGCAGGACCAATAGCACCTCATACTCCAGCCTTTAAATTGTTTTATCAAATACAAAAACTTTTGTGGGCAAGAAAAGAACCTCTATTCGTAGGCCATATTAGAGCACATACTAATTTGCCTGGTCCCCTCCATGAAGGTAATCAAAAGGCTGATGAACTTACAAAAACAGTATTTATACTTTCAGCGCTACAACAAGCTACTTTATTTCATTCCCAGTTTTCATGTCAACAGCACCACCTTGCAACGTAGGTTTAAAATCACAAAGGAGCAAGCCAGAACAATTGTAAAAGATTGTAAATCTTGTATGACACATTTGCCCAATCCTCATTTCGGAGTTAACCCTAGAGGATTAATGCCAATCATTTGTGGCAGATGGATGTTACTCATGAGCCAAGTTTTGGAAAATTGCGATTTATTCATGTGACTATAGATACATGCTCAGGCATGATTTTTGCTTCCTTACATTCTGTAGAAAAAGTTAAAGATGTTACATCTCATTGTTTGCAAGCTTTTGCTGCATTGGGCATCCCCAAAATGCTTAAAACAGATAATGGCCCCGCATATACGTCCTCATCTTTCAAACAGTTTTGCGCAAAATTCAATATATCCCATAAAACAGGCATCCCATACAATCCTCAGGGTCAGGGCATTATTGAAAGAGCAAAACCGAACACTGAAAATTATGTTATTAAAACAAAAAGAAGGAAATTGGAAAAGTCCTAAGGACAGATTGGCAGTTGCCCTGTTTACCTTAAATTTTTTAACTTTAGACTCTAATGGTTATTCTGCTGGAGACAGACATTGGAATCCACACCAACAACATAAACCTTTGGTTTACTGGAAGGATGTTCTTTCAGGTACATGGAAGGGTCCAGATCCAGTATTAATTTGGGGAAGAGGATCTGTTTGTGTTTTTCCAAAAGACGAATCCTCTCCAATATGGATACCATCTAGATTAATAAAACAGGTACCACATCAAAATGATCAAGATGAAGTTATTGAAGAATCAAGATTAATAAAAAAGGTACAAAATCAAGAGGACCAAGATGAAGGTACAGAATGATTCCCTCAAAAGAGTCCTTCAAAATATTTCACAACTTAAGTGTCATTCCTCCCGGCCGGAACGAGGAGATCTCTCTTTAGTGTGCACACAATTGTATTTTTTTTTTCTTTTCTTTTTATACATGTCTTTATGTCTGTACATTTGTCTACATTTCATGTTAATGTGACGTCACAAATATATGTTTGTATGTTTGTTCGTCTGTTCAGTGTGACGTCACAAAGAACAAAGCGCTTATGAAAAAGAAAAAAAAATATATATATATGGATCCAAATAACTTTAATTCATTTTAGGTTAAGAGTATTCAATTTAGGTAAATAATTTTATAAATGAAGGTACTTTCAATTTTGATTTATAGGTGTCCCTGGGACTTCTCTTTAGCAAACAATATGACTAGTGCTATATAACCTGATATTTTGGTGTTTTGACTTAAGATTGTTTATTTGTTATTAACTTCATTTGTTTAATAGCTCATTAATTTCAATTATCTCAACAGGTAAAAAATTGCTCTGTATACAGAGACTCAAGGGTTCCAGCTAACAAATTATTTCTCTCAAGTGCCTTTACCTTTTCTTTAATCTATCTTTAATGCAGTAATTTACCTCAGTCTTTCTTTGTTTTGTTCTAAATATGACATTTTCCAACTTATGTTTGTAAAAGCTCAACCAGCGATGTATGTGAACAAAATCAACTTTAATTTTCTAATCTAATTATTCTATTTTGTAGTTTGACAACTCGCCTCTTGACTCAGTGCTGCAATAGCACTGCCTTTCCTTTAATAATTGATGCTTGAGTTTCTAGGTAGCGGGCCCTGAAGATTTGCCGGTGGCATTGTCTAAACATAAAAAAGACGTCTGCTGCTCAAACATCAAACAACCTCACCAACAGTGTGGCCTCTGCTCTACATGCATGGGGCCTCCTAGATCAACATGTTATAACAAATGGACATTTTGATCTTTCATTGTTTGGGACTTTACGGGACAATGCCTTGCGGGTATTTGTCTAGAGAATTCAGTGTGACTTGATGGAACTTAGGGCAGCTGATTTGTTTAAACAATTTGATATGCTATGCAATTTGGCTCATCACCAAAAGGCTTGTTGCCTTAAAGCCGCAACATCTCCTCACAATTTGGACGGCTGTTAGTCATCATATATAGTCGATCCTAAAGGGCTCCATTGGATGGCTGGTTAGCCAATGACGGGTAAGATCCCCAGAGGGGGACAACCTAAGACAGGCACAGTCGCACGGGACAGTCTCATGTGGCCGACATATCAACCTAAGACAGGAGTCAAGGGCACAGCCTTGATTATCCGATGACGGGTAAGAATGTTGGTTGCACATAGACGTCCTAGAGCATTACCTCTTTTAAAACAAAAAGGGGGAAATGCAGGAGCCCTGTTTGGGGATTGACTTTAATTGCAGTTGACTATGAGCCGTGGAGATTTGGCCATTGTCGCCACCCGTAGTCTCACGGGATTTGTTGCGGGATCTCGAGTGACTTGGCCGAGATTGCTGATCGGGTCAGCGCCATTTTAGGGTGTGTTTTTGGCGTGTGTTAGTCGTTATTAGAACGAGAGAGAAAAGTTATCAGAATAAAAAAGCTGTTTGTCTCCAGTTTGCTTCTGAAGTTTTTCCCGTGGCTCCGTTGCTCCAAGCGCTTCAGGCGGCAACAATAGTCTACTCCTCAGGCTCCTCCCCACCCCTGCACCCCTTCTTCACCCTGACCTGGTAGTCACTCTTCACCAAGAACTGGAGCGAAGGTGCTATCCTCAGTTCCTTCTCTACGGGGCTCTCAGGAGGAGAAAACAGGCCAAACCTCCACCTTCTATGGCACATGGAACAAGAAAGAAAAACATTGCTCAGTAGTCTCAACTCCCCCCAAAGTCTGTATGTCATTTGTGACTCTGGTTTTGTTTGGCAGGAATTTGTTGTTGTTGCTGCTGTTGCTCAGAGTACGCCTTGGACCCAGGCTGATCTTGGCACACACATGTCCCCTGGCTCACAGAACCCCCTGGAACTGATCATCCAAATAAGCCAAGGAGTGCACAGAACTTTCTCTGTAATGACTACCTGATCTTTGTTCTTTGTATCAAAAGCAAGTTAGATGAGAGACTCCATCCACCTTTCACCACACTGTAAGGGACAGGGACAATTTTTTCCTTATAGGAGTCAGAGCTAAAGCAGATTATCTCCAGGACTTCCAGGCAGCACTTAACTGAAACTGAAATTTTAAAAAAAGAAAGAAAAAGAATAAAAGAAGAAAGAAAAAAATTCCTTTTGAGAAAATCATCCCCAGAAGTTTTAAAAAAAAAGTAATAGCTCACTTGGAAGGTAGAAAAATGTAACTACACATCATTGTAAGAGGGTGTATGTGGGCGCGCGCTAAAATTTGCTCAGTTGTAAGATTGTAAGGTACAGTAAAAGCAACTAAAAGTAGCTTAAGAAAATGGGAATTTTGTTTGTGTTATGAAAAGTCCAGAATAGATCAGCCTTCAGTCATGGCTGGGTCCAGGTGACTCGATGATTGTGCAAGTTCTAATTCTTCCCTCTCCCTCAGCTGATTTTCTACTGGTTAGACAAGCTCTCCCCATGTGGTGTCAAGGTGACCGCCAGCAGTTTCAGACTCACTTCTGATAGCAGAATAGCCCGAGCGCAATGTGTGCTCCTTTCCCAGGAGTCTTTGCAAAAGGCCCAGGCTTACACGTCAAGACCCTAAATTGGATTTAGCGTCTATCCCTACACAAGTCTTGGCAACTCCAGTTGACTAGGCCTTGACCCCACACTCCTGAAACAGGTTGGATCAGCCAGACCTCAACCAAAGTACATGGGCTAAAATTTGAAGGAGAGTTGGTGACCCAAGAAAAGTGAGGCGATATTACCAGAAGGGAGGCTGGACAGAGGTGAGCTGCCTCCTGCCAGGGGCCCTCTACTCCCTGGTGAGATAGATAACGGGAGGCTGGGGGAATAGAGCGGCCGGTAGGGTGCTGGTGGAGGGCGGTGACTAGGTCCGCACTAAATGAATTCGGGTTGGAGGCCCGGTTTTCAAGCCAGTTTGTTGATGAATGGTAAAAACACTATCCCGAGACCTTGAACAGATCTGCTTGAATTTCATCTCAGCGTTCATTAATTGCTGCTGTCACTCAGGGTTGTGGTCATCCGTGGGCAGCCTGGTGTGCAGGCAGCTGTCCATCAGGACTGGAGGGAAGAGGTTCAAAGGCCGTGCAGAGAAGTCGAGGACTTGGCTGGCGGAGGGAGGAGGGAGGAGGGACTGTTCTAATATCTTGCTTGTTCTGGACGCGAGGCCCAGGAAGCTGCGTGCATTGGCTCCTGGGTAGTGAAAGCAGAGGGAGCCGGGCTGGAAACCTGGATACCATTCTGTGCCCAATTAGGTTTGTTTGTTTAGGTCTCTTTTTGTTTTCAGATGACTCAGATAGGAATACTGCAGGCCTTTCAAAGCCAAGTGCAAAGTACGTGTGCTGTGGTGGCGGGGCTTGGCCAAGCGTGGAAGACTTGGCTCCCCGAGGTTATTTTCCTATCCAGAGGTTTTTCAAACTTTCAAGTGGAGTTGGAAGAAGGCTGTTGGGAGCCAGGTTGTTTTTCTTAGCAGACCCCAGCTTGGGGTCGTAGGGGGGACGGAGATTGCAAAGATCCACACACGGAAGTCCCCCAGGAGCGCACAAGGGCACCTATTGTGCTGAGCTCGGCAGCTGCCTCTCCCTGATGGCTTTACCATCTGCAGCGCTCGGTCCTCTCTGGAAAGCCCTGCAGGCTTTTGCCTCCCTCTCACCAGACAAGCTGGGCTTGGGCCTTCAGGGCTGGACCCGCCCTTCCTCGCTCCCGGCATCTGCCTATAAACTGTTCCGCCTGCAGGATTCTCTTTCACGGCTCTGCTTTGGAGTCTGCAGCCTCTTGTAAAATGCGGGGAGGGATCGTCACAGTCGGAGACACCGCCAGGCACCTGGCTGAGCCCCTCCCCCTCAGGGTAGGGCCCCACGGGGATGGTTTGGTACTGGCCAGCGGATAGGGCACCCAGGGCCTTGGAGGGGGTTGGCAGTAGCCTTTGTCTTCCTAGATGGGCAAGATGCAAACCAGGCGACACGGAGACCTCTGCAGTGTCCCTTCTCGGAGACTGTGCATGATGAGCCAGAGGAGAGGGGCGCGCGGTCCTGGGAGTTTGCAAACACTCAGAATTCACGTAGGCAGCAGAAGCGGGTTTCCTGACTCAGCCTAGGTGGGCATCTCTGGCGGTCTCTCTGCCAAGCTGCCCGTGACTAATGCATGGTGGTGGGGGGTGTCACCTTCGTCACTCCAGTGAACCTTCTTGTAACCAAGATGCCTTTTTTTTTTTTTTTTTTAATGTTTCTCTCACTTTAACTCTGTCCATCAATGCATCTGCTTTTGAGACTTTTTCTTTTTCAGTTCTCCAGTTTGGCAGTCAGAAGCATCCCGACATGTTTAGGAGGAAGGTCATTCTATCACATTTCCTATTTTCCAGAAATTTCTTTTTTTCAAATCTCTGTCTTCCAGAGTCATCTCCTGGGGTCAAACAGATTCTGCGGACACCACCCTGCACCTGCCGTGTCAGGTGTAGCAGTGACAGGTGGCGGTAAGTGCAGCAAGGCCCTGGGTGTGAGCTGACCCTGAGACGGGATCTGGGTGCAATCAAAAAATGATGTCAGTGGGGGGTGTGGGGGGGTCATCCCAGCATGGACACAAGTCTCAGGAAGCTGCTGATGTGGACTAAGTTCCTGATGGGACCCCGACAGACTAGATAAAAACCAGGATGGAGTCACACATGCTAGAAGTCAGACCAAAACTAGGTTGTTATCTGACCTGCGGGGAAGTCAAAAGAAGTGACAACCCAGCTCCCAAAAAGGCCCGGGGTGCCAGTTGCGTGACAACGAATTTCCCTCTTAGTCTAGAGAATGTGACTCCAGAGGGTGGCCTGCGGCTAGACAGTGGGTTGCTTCTCTATTGTCCCCTGCCCCCACTTCACAAGGACAGTGGCTTTGGAAACGTGGACCTGCTCTTGCTCTTTGTCTCTCCTTCTTCAGTCTTTCTCTGTCCGTGCCACAGTCTCCTCTGCGCAGCCCATCGGGACACTTATTTTAAGACCCCACGTGTGGCCTGTTTCTAGAGTCACCAGGCAAAGCCATCTGAGGGCTTTAAAATTAACTGTTGTGATTTTGTCCTTGGACATGGGGAATCCCTCAGTGAGGGAGTGATCCTGGGCCTTGGGCACCCTCTGAGGGCCCTGGGATGTCCCTGAGATGGCCCGCGGGGGTGGAAGGACATTGTCCCTCCCAGGTTGAGGTTTGCTCCTGGGACTGAACTCTGGGCAGGGCCAGGCACTGCCACGGCCGGGGCAAGGAGCTCTCCAGAGGCCACTTCTGGGGTAGGCCAAGGGGCATGGCAGGGGTGCCAGCCTGTGGCCAGGGACCCAGACATCCCAAGGCAACCTAGTCACCAGAAGACGGTCCTGTGCTCACCGAGGCAGGGGAGTGGCTCCGGGGAACACCTGCTAGGCGCTGGTGAAGTAACAGGCGGAAGCAGGAGCTCCCGGCTCAGCCCTCAGCCGCTGTCTGTGCCTTGGCTCAGCAGCTAGGCGCCGCGCAGGGGCTGCTGGCCTCCAGTCGGCGGTGCCTGGGGCTGGCGCCTGGCGACCTGGGGATACAAAGGCACGCAGAGGGCCAGGGAAGCCACGGCTCCCGTCCAGCTCGTAGGCCCGGAGCGAGGAGGACTGATTCCTCGTCATCAGCTAACCTTGACTTCGTGCTTTCCTTGTCTCTCGAGCCCCACATCTTCCTTCTTCCTGATGATCATCTTTGGGCAGCTTGTCACCAGCGTCTGGGAGGCAGACTCTCTCAGGCAAGGGCAGAAGCGCTTATCTTGGGGCCTGAAGCTTCTGCAATTGGGGCCCTCTTAAAACAACACAAACTATGAATGGAAGAATTAAGAAGAAAGGTAAACATTGAGCCAGGTGTGGTGGTGCACGCCTGTAATCCCAGTGGCTCGGGAGGCTGAGGCAGGAGGATCACGAGTTCAGAGACAGCCTCGGCAAAAGCAAGGCGCTCAGCAACTCAGTGAGACCCTGTCTCTAAATAAAAAATACAAAATAGGGTTGGGGATGTGGTTGAGTGCCCCTGAGTTCAATCCCCAGTACACCCCCCAAAAAATAAAAGTAAACATTGACCATGAGGGAAAAAAAAAAAAAAAAAACCTCAACGAATTATAAATTGTAGAAGATGACAACTAAAACAAGCATGGCAAAATCTAGAAAGCCAGGATCTGTTATTACACAGCTGTGCTTTTTTTTCCACCTTCTCATGTTGATGCCAGTGGAAGGACCCGGGCCTTTGGGAGGAAGGAATGAGTCGGCACACACGAACCTGGGGCTCCGTGAGCTGCACGTGGGGGTGTGCAGTCATGTCCCCGGGCATAGTTCTTGCTGGGTGCACAGCTGTCACAATGGCTTCCCGACTGCTACCCGCCACAAGCTGACTGAAGGGGGATACTGTAGCGTTTGGGGGGAGATGTACACAGTCCTTTAGTGCCCGGTGCCAAAAACATGTGGCTAGCAGAGGAAGAGATTTAAGATGCAGAAAACCAGAAGATAGTCCGTGGGAAACCATCCCTATTATCAGATACGCAAGACCGTATGTGGAGACTCAGGCCTCGTCAGAACGCAAGTTTTCCCCTACCGGGGAGGTAGTTGCGAATGCATGTTCACGTACCACGTGTTTACGGTTTATCTGTGAAAGACATTTCCTACACGTTTCCCCAAAGTTGACAGCAATCTAAACACATACAGGCTGGTAGCCAAAAGTGATTGTAAAACGCAAAGGAAAAAACAACAACAACAACAGCAACATATTTAACTGTCAATAACGAAAAACAAATTTTGATCACCCACAGTAGAAGGTAGACTGAAGTATCTTTCTACTCTCTCTCTAGAAAATGGCATTACAAAATCATCATAGACTGAGGTAACTAAAGAATGGAGCTAAAAGTTAATAAATGCAATCCATATGCAATATGGTGTCCCTCACTGGACCCCTAGAAAAGAGAAGGGACTCAAGTAGAAAAAGTGGTGAGGTTGGTGAGTGAAGGTCATGGTGCCCTTGTCATTGATGATGTACAGGTTTGGGCAAATCGGCATGCCACTGAAGCAGGATTGTGAATATTTGGCCTTCCAAAGGCCAACGCTAATGCCAGGGCTAAGACTAGCTGCAGGCCAACGTGGAGGCACAAGTTTCACGTGGTTGCCTCCCTGGTGAAATCTAGTCCCCGCCATTACCACCTCCTCCAGGATGATCAGCCCATGCATGGCATCAACTCGTGAGCCGACCACACTCATCTCCTAGGACCTCTTCTTTAGGCACCAGGGCATTCACTTTTCTTTCTTAAAAGCTCACTCTGAGCCAGGCGTGGTGGTGCACGCCTGTAATCCCAGTACTTGGGAGGCTGAGGCAGGAGGATCATGAGTTCAAAGCCAGCCTCAGCAATGGCGAGGCACTTAGCAACTCAGTGAGTGAAGGAGCCCCAATTAGGGAGATGGCTATTGCGGTCAGCTGGAAGCCATAAGTTCCACCTGATAATAAGTATGTATGTGACGCACCTGTAAATGCACGTGAGGCACCCGCAAAGCTAAAGGTATATAACCGGGTGAAAGCGGTCGGAGTCAGGAGAAGAATGAATTCATTCAGTCAGTCATGCAGTCGCTCGGTCGGAAGAAAAGTTCGGGTCGGAGAAGAAGAAAAGAATCAGAGTGGCCAGAACGTAGGCAGAGCGGTTACAGAAGAGAAACCAGATAGAAGAAGTAATTGCTGGTCAGAGTCAAGCCGAGGCTCCCGAGGAAGAAAGAAGAAAGAAGAAAGAAGCTCTAAAAGCTAAGCTCTCTCTCTCTCTAAAGAAGAAATCTCTCTCTTTCAAGCTCTCTCTCTTTCTCTCTAAGCTCTAAGAAGATGAAGAAGAAAAAGCTATCTCTAATCTTTCTCTCTAAGCTCTTTCTAAGAAGAAGAAAAATCTTTCTTTCTCTCTCTAAGCTCTCTCTAAGAAAGTAGAAGTAAAAGTAGTAATAGCTTTACTCTGCCTCCGAGAGTTTTCCTCCCGCGGCGTTGTGGCTGGCCACAACAGGCAGCTTACAAGTGAGACCCTGTCTCTAAATAAAATACAAAAATGGGCTGGGGATGTGGCCCAGTGGTTGAGTGCCCCTGAGTTCAATCCCTGGTACCAAAACAAAACAAAACAAAACAAAACAAAACAAAACAAAAACTCACTATGTACTTATGTTTCCGGGCAGTTATAACTCGAGGGTCTCCAGGTCGGGGCAGCTGCCATGCTGATGCCTGGGTTTTAGCAGGGAGTGGCCCAGTGAACTTGTTGGAGAAGGTCGTTCTGGATCCCGTGTGCAGGATAGAGTCCAGTTTTTTTCTTTTGGTATTGGGGATTGAACTCTGGGGCACTCAACCACTGGGTCACATCCCCAGCCCTTTTTTGTATTTTATTAGAGACAGGGTCTCACTGAGTTGCTAAGTGCCTCGCCATTGCTGAGGCTGGCTTTGAACTCGCGATCCTCCTGCCTCAGCCTCCCAAGTGCTGGGATTACAGGCGTGCTCCACTGCACCCTGCTGGAGTTCAGTTTTGCTGGGAAAACAAAGATGGAAGATTGGAGGGAATTCAACCACAGAGATGAAAAATGGCGGCCCCAATGGGAGCAGGTTGAGGTAGTTCAGGGTTGAGGGGCCAGAACTGGGTCAGCGAGTGGCTGTGATGGCCTCGGGAGAGGGCAAGTTCCAGGGTGAGGTGTGGGCAGCTGGGGGAAGAGGGGGAGAAGTCCTTCAAGGAAAGATGAGGAGTTCAGTGTTGACCGGACTGAGATTTGCATGCCTGTGTTATGGTCGAGGTAACGGTGCCACGTTGAGCATGGCGTGCCCGTCAGGAGCCCTGGACAGGGATCTGACCCAACTGGACACGTGGACTGGGGACAGGAGTGGATGTCAGCTCTAGGTCAAGGGCTCAAGATGGCGCCTGGCGTAGACAATGAGAGTCATCATGGCAGAGAAGGGGACATCAATGGCGTTCACCGTGGACAGGTGCACCAGGGCTGGGCTGAGGAGGAGAAGCACATGACATTTTTAAGCCTGTGACAGGAACGTGACAGTCGGGAGTCGGGAGGCTACCCCGAGGAGCCGCACTTGAACAGAAATCTGAAGAACAAAGAGAAGGAACGAGGCAAGGAGGGGGAAGAACATTCCAGGCTGCAGGAGTGACGTGAGAAGTCTCCATGAAGAAGGGACCGTGGGCGGGCACTTAGGAGAAACCACACCGCCGTGGGGAAGACCAGGAGGGCCTCCTGAGGAAGGGCATGTGGCCTCGCTGAGAGAGCGGCCGGGGCATCTGCAGAATCCTCCTCGCAATCCTCAAATGCTGGAGTTTTAAGATTCTCGTTGAAAAAGGTTTTATTTTATTATGATCTCATATTAATTGCACAAATTGATGAGATTCACTATAACTTTTCACACATGGTTATCGTACATTCGACCCACCCTTCCCATCCCGAACATTCTTTTTTTTTTTTTTTTAATATTTATTTATTTGCTGTAGTTGTACACAATGCAATGCAACTATGTTTACGTGGTGCTGAGGATCGAACCCGGGGCTGCGCACATGCTAGGCGAACGCTCTACCGCTGAGCCATAACCCCAGCCCCCCGAACATTAATTTCTCTCTGTCCCCCTCCCCCTTGCCCTTCCCTGTCTCTAGTGACCACTCTTCTGTTCCTTGTGTTCCATAATTGTTTTAATTTTTCATTTTTGAAAAAAAAAAAAAAAAAAAGAATCTTACAGAGAAATGGTAAGACTAGGGAAAGGAACTCCCATATGTCTTCGTTAGGATTCAGCGATTGATAGGACCTTGCTGTATGTGCTTTCTTCTCCATCATGATCTGCCGACCTGTAGGAGCCCTAATTAAGGAGATAGCTGAGATTGTGGTTAGCTGTGAGCCATAAAGATGTTCAGCATCACCACCTTCCATGGTCTCCCGAGACTTGACCCGGGACATTGCGGATCGGGTCAGCGCCATTTGCATGATCTCGGGAGACTTGGCCCGGGGGATTGTGGATCTGGTCGGCGCCGTTGGTGGTGGTTGCAGGAGTGTGCATGGTGTTGGAGTTGCTGTTGGAGCTGGAGAGAGAAGCTGGCAGAATAAAGAGCCTGTTCATTTCCAGTCTGCCTCTGAACTTATTCCCAGGGCGTCGCTGCTCCAAGCGGCCATCGCTTCAGGCGGTGACACCTACCTGTCCACCAACATGCTACACGTACATACATAACAGCTCTAAGGAGAATATAGGGATTGTCATTTAAGAGCCATTTTAGAGTAAGTCACAGAAGCATGATCTTCACCCTGAAGTACCTCAGCACAGATCTTTTCCAATGGAGGCATATGTTGAAGCACGGCCTCTAACATGACCATTGTTAAAGACCAAACTCAGGACTGGTTCTAGGACCCAGAGTTCTGTGACCTCTTTAGATATGAAGGACATTAGGTAGCAAACCTGCACCAAGCACCTCCGTGTGCCAGGTGTCTGTGCTGAACCAAGCATTCAGTTTGGTGGGGAAGACAAATCAATAGGAAGACGTTTCTATGAAGGGTAGAAAGAACAATAGCAGAGATTATCTATTACGTATATAAAATATATTTTAATCTAATATTTGTATATTTATCTAACAGAAGTGATTGGTTAGAACTTTGGGAAAGTTTATTAAAACCATCAGGACAAAACCGGGAGGCACCACATACTTTTGTTCTTATCCTTCTTCCTTTCTGCTACAAGGGATTTCATTGTGATAGCTAGAGCTGCAGCTGCCATCTTGCAGCCATGAGGTGACAGTAGAGATGAAAGCCAAGGTTAGGATGGTGAAACAGAAAGACAAAAAGATCCTGAGTCATTGGGTAAGAAGGTGGAACCTCTGTATCAACCCTGAGTTGTTCACTTCGAACTCTTTTTTTAATATTTATTTATTTGCTGTAGTTGTACACAATGCAATGCAACTATGTTTACGTGGTGCAGAGGATCGAACCTCGGCCGCGCACGTGCGAGGCGAGCGCTCTACCGCTGAGCCCCAACCCCAGCCCCACTTCGAACTCTTTTAGAGGAGGAAATAGCTATTTTACATAAGCTACCACTAGTTGGGATTTCTGCTCCATATTGCTGACTCTAGTCCTGAGATGTCGCTTGACCCTGGCTTGGGAATCCAGGGTCTGTTCCCTGTGGACCTTGAAGGACAAGTAAGAAGCAGGTCAAGAAGAGCCATAGAAGCTGAAATAATGCTGAACACGGTGCTGACAAAGGAGGGCTGTGCTGTCAATGAGACAGGGGGTGGGGGGGAGGTCCTCTGGACTTTGCCCTGAGCAAATGGCGTAGCTTCTCAATGCCTCTTTCCCCTCCTATTCCCATGAGATTTCTAACAGAATTCAACAAGGCTACGTGTGCACAACACTTTGAATATATCTGGCACACAACAAGAACTTACTACATTGTCGTCACAGTTGCTGATTCCGCAGGAGTGAATGGCACAGTCTGGGCAGTAAGGCAGAATGAGCTGCAATCAATGGCATGCCCAGACCAGACGGAAGGTGAAGGGGTGAGCAAGACAGAGAAGGACTCAGAAATGTCTAAGGATTTCTGTGCAAGAAAAAATTGGGGGAAGAAAATGTGGTATATATACACAATGGAGTATTACTCAGCAATAAAAGAGAATAAAATCATGGTATTTGCAGGTAAATGGATGAAGTTGGAGAATATAATACTAAGTGAAGTTAGCCAATCCCAAAAATCCAAATGGCGAATGTTTTCTCTGATATAAGGAGGCCGATTCACAGTGGGGTTGGGATGGGGAGCATGGGAGAATTAGAGGAACACTCGAATGGCTAATGGGGAGGGAGGGAGCAAAAGGGTGAAGAAGAAAAAAAAAAGATGGTAGAATGAGATGGATATCATTACCCTAAGTGCATGTATGAAGTCAGGAATGGTGTGGATATACTTTGTATACAATCAGAGACATGTAAAAGTGTGCTCTATAAGTATCACATGAAATGTAATACATTCTGCTGTCATTTCTAACAACTTAGAATAAAAAATAAATACATGTTTTAAAAAATTGGGGAGTGTCGTGAGCGGCACTATTAGTAATTACTTAGAGGCAGATTGTCTCTAAATGCAAGTGTATATTCGGTCACACCAATCATCAAATATAAACAATTAATGCAGAAGTGTTGGGTTGGCTGGAGCACCCCAACTAGCATTCAATGCACACTAGTTAAACTCCTATTTTATTATTAGTTATTGGTTATTGGTGTTAAGCTCTTATTGTGCATGATTTATAAAGTGGTATGCATGTACAGGGAAAAGCATCGTATATATACATGTATGTGTGTGCATACATGTATATGGGGTTCAGTACTATGCCTTGTTTCGGGCTTTGTGGGAGTTCTTGGAACATATTTCCCATAGGTCAAGGGGGACTGTGGTACCTATTTCACCAGTAAAAACACCTGAGACTCAGTGAGCTTGAGTGACTGGCCAGGGCCTGGGCCCTGGCCTGCCTATCTGAGTCCTCAGTGGCACTGCTGGTCACCAAGCTCTGTGTGTGACCAAGACAGTAGATGGCCTGGAGAAGATGCAGGAGATGTGGCCCAAAGAGGGAGGTTGGACTGATGGGGGTACAAAAGAGGGGCTGCAGAGGAGAGACAGAGTCACCCCAAAGTGAAGCCAGAATTAGACAGGCAGTTGGCCAGCTCAGGGAGGCCAATTTTGAGTGAGTCATGGGAAGGTGGAGACTGTCCCCTGAGGGACTGAAGTGCTAACGCCTTCAGAGCCCTTCCTCCACCCTTATCAAGAACCTGCCCCTGCTCCAACCTGTCCCAGGAACTGCCCTTCCCTACAGGGAGCTATAAAGCTGTTAATGAATGTGTCCTGGGCTGCACCATCCTGCCCTTTCGGCTTCAACCCACCTGTGGGCCATCCCACCTAGCAGGAAGGAGAGAGAGAAGGGGCAGAGGGCAGGAGGACAAAGGAAGCCTGGGACATATAAAAGGGCAGAACTCCTCACTTTGGGGGTACCAGGATACCATCCATGGCCCCCTTCTCCCTCCCGGGAGAAGTCTATGTGACCCCTTTTGAAATAAACCCTGCTTTAGATGCTGGCCTTGGCTGCTTCTCTAATGTTCAAACTTCAACATTTGGGGGAGCAGAACTCGCGTGGGCCAGCAGCCAGCCACGGGCCCCCAGCCCCAGCTTGGAGGCAAACCGCTCAGAGCAGAAGGACCTGCCTGCCCAGCGTCTCCCAGGAGGGGGCAGCAGCGGCACGAGCAAAGCCGCAGCCTCTGCTCCAGGCCACAGGGTTACGGAGCAGGATGGGCTTCCAGGGGGAGGGGGCCTCCCAGAGGAGCTCCAAGGGGGGCATCCTGCCTCCACACCTCCAGGCCATCCAGCAGCCCCGTTGCATCCGCCCCACCCCCATCCCACCCCCCAGGCCTCTTGCCCTGGGGAACCACCTCCCAGACCTCCCAGGCCACGCTCTGGCTTCTCTCTGCAGCCCTGGTCAGCCCCCAGCCCCGGCCCGGCCCCTGAAGACGGCCCACCTTTGGCCCTTCTCCACAGACCTGCCAACTCTGCAGCACCTGGGAGCAGAGGTGACCTGCAGTTTGCCAGCAAGGCCCCTGCAGAGGCCCCCGTGGGGAGCAGCCAGGGCTACTCACGGACTCGGACTCGTGGGTCCCCTCCCTGGGTGTAAGAGTTGAGCTTACAGCAGGCCCTGGGGCCCCAAGGACTCCGTGCAGCCAGGGACACTAACAGAGCTCCTACCGCACATGGCACACGAAGGGAAAACAATCGCAGTATTTTGCTTAGAACGAATCTGGCCTGCCTCTTCTGAGCCTCACCCGCTAGTTAGTGGGAAGGGAAAGTAAGTTAAACGTCCAATCCAGTTATCTTTGAACTGTATTTTAAACCTTTCAGATAAACCCGGGCCTTTGGGATACAGTCTCAGCCTCTCTGACAGCCCTGCTCTGTCTATCCTAGAGGCACTGGTGGCAGGGAACAAGGGGTCTTTCTCCACGTGTGGCACTCGGGCCTGGGTTCTGTGGGCCCATGAAGGTCCTTGGATGTGTGCCAGCTACTGTCTTGGGGAGAGTCTATTTTTAGCTGGGATCCTGCCTGACCTCCCAGCCTGCTATTCCTCCAGCACAGGCAGTGCTCCTAGTGCCAGCCTGGCCTTGGTGACACAGAGCAGTGACACTGAGTTCTTTCCTATCCTCCACACACTCTGTAACCTCAGCTCCCCATTAGGCGTGCCTGGAGATCACCTTGTCTCCTAGGAGCAACCCGCATGGTGGGCCCGCTGGCTCCCAACCCAGCATCAGCACCTGATGGTCTGGGGGGCCCTGGCGGGGTGCACATCAGGCCTCCCCGGGCCGAGCACCTGCTTTCTGGGTCCCACTGGGGCCACTTGTGAATGGACTTTCTCTCAGCCTGCTTCCGTCTCCCTTTTGAAGATTCCTAGGTATAGCAAAGGGTTGAGTTTTTCCTGGACAGGGTTTGAGCTTCCTGTCCCTGGTCCACGTATCCTCAGGGACCGCCTTTGGTCTGTGGTGTATGAGAGCACGCCCAGCTCGGTGCTGTGGGTTTCATCTCCATATACGCAGGGAGGAGAAGGAAGAATTTGGAAAACCCCTCCTCGGGATCATGGTCCGTCAGGGGCTTTCTGCAGGATGCTATTTTGAATGACCAGAGTTGAACATCGCCTGGTCTTTCTCTGGGAATTCCTCCTGCAACCAAAAGGAGAGTCTGCACACCTCGAGACCCTCTCCCGCTCCTGCCACCGCCCTCTGCCTCCTCGTCCTCTGGCGTCATGCCCGTCACTCCTTCTCAGGGCAGAGGGGTATCTTGGGAGAATCAAGGGGAGCAGGACCCCTTGTGTGCAGCCTCTCCTGAATCTGCTAAGCTGGATGGGACGCTCTCCTATGCAGGCCTGGGCAGCGTATTTACAGCTATGTGTGTATTTATGTCCTACCCGGCTGGAGTCACTCACACAGCTCTATATCTTCTGCGTGAGGCTTTGGTTAACCTAAACTGAATGTGCTCACTGACAGGAAGAGCCCTAGATGGGACATGCATGGAGACCCAGGTCGAGGCATGCGGATGAGTGGATTTCTCTGGCCTCCGTTTCCTCATTTGAAGAATCATGGACCGGGTTTCCATGACATCTTAGATCATCCCCATCCCTGACCTCCTCTAATTCTGCCCAGGCTCTTCTGTGGTCTGTGTGCCTGTGGAGTGTGGGAGCGGGTGGGGAAGAGTTGGCACAGGCTCTGGACGAGGACAGACCTGGGTGCATATCCAAGCTCAGGCACTGCCCTGCTAGGGGACCGTGGGCATGCTACCTCCTCTGAGTTAGATGAAGAATAAGAATTCGTTCATCCATGCAGTAAGTGATGTTGTCAGCTTTTAACTGCTGGGATCAAAACACCTGACAAGAACAACTTAGAGGAGAAATAGTTTATTTTGGCTCATGGTTTAGCCTGTGGTTGGTCAAATCCACTGCTCTGGGCCTGAGGTGAGGCAGAACATCATGCAGAAGGGCATGGTGGAGGAGTGTGGCTCTGCTCAGGGCTACCAGGAAGCAGACAGGAAGAGGGAGAAGCTGAGCCCTTTTAGGGTACTTTTAGGGTACTCCCCAAGTGACCCAACTCCTCCAGGCACTCCCCACCTGCCTAGAGTTAAGTCAGTCCATCCAAACTGATGGGCTAGAAGGACTGGTCAGATCACAGCTCTCACAGTGCAGTCATTTCACCTCTGAACATTCCTGCATTAACACAGAATTTTTTTTTTTTTTTTTTGGTACTGGGGACTGAACTCAGAGGCACTCGACCACTGGGCCACATCCCCAGCCCTTTTTCATATTTTATTAGTGACAGGGTCTCACTGAGTTGCTAAGTGCCTTGCCATTGCTGAGACTGGCTTTGAACTTGCAATCCTCCTACCTCAGCCTCCAAGTGCTGGGATTACAGGTGTGCACCGCCTCGCCGGGCCACAAAAGCTTTTTTTTTTTTTTTTTTTTTTTTTTTGTGGGGGGAGAACCTCATAGCCAAACCACAGCTGTAAGCTTTTACTTAGGGCCTACTAGATTCGTGTAGTGGGTTGGTAGCTATAGAGAAGCAGGTACATGAGACATGTCCTCCTCTGCCGGAGGCCAGGGTCCACTACTAGATGGAAGAGCGTGCAGAACCCAGTGGAAGCCCAGAGGAGGGAAAGATGAACAGATGACAGGGGCTGGTCTTGCTGGGTATGGGACAAGGACGGCCTTTCTGAGGAAGGGAGGACAGGAGAGAGTACTTCCGGAACTTCTGGGAGGAAGGGAAGAAGCAAGACAGGCCAGGTCTGTGACTGTCATCGTGAGCCTTCTTCGACCCAGCTTTGGTGAGGCCCAGGAATCCTGGATTCTGGATGCATCTCCAGAGAGGTGGTCTCAGTTGACATTGAGTCCTAGTCCCTGATCTTGTGGATCCGCTCTCCAGCCTCAGTGCCTTTCTTCTTGTAGATGAGTGGTCTCCAGAGGCTGGACCCGAACCTCTGCTTGTCAGGAGTGAACTCTGCATGCCCCTCCCGTCTGGGGAACAGCAGTGCTGAATAAGGCAATCACCCCAGGAGGCCACCCTTCCCCAGAGTGTCCCCTTCCCGGGTCCAGGGGAAGAGTTTTCTGCCTAGAATCTGCAGGAGTTGCTGCCAAGAGACAGACTGGGAAACAGCTCTTGCTGGAGGAGCCGCTCCAACCCCATCCCTTTTGACCCTTGGCTGGGTCAGCAAGCACCTCTTCCCTGGGAGAGCAGGAAGGCTTCCAGAGTCATCTGCAGCCGAAGGGGACATGGAGCAAACAGGCACGCTGTTTGTTCATCACTGTCTCTCTCACTCCTGCGGAGCCGGCCAGCCGCGCATTTTTGCAGTGTTACATAGGCTCACGCTCAGCTTCACCAGAGAACAATTAGGATGTGTGTGGGGGAGGCCAAGGGGTCAGGGACGGCAGATGGGCCTCCGCTTAAGCAGGTTAGAAGTTCATTCGCTCCAGAGGAAGCAGGCCCAGTTTTGGCTGGGACAAGGGGCTGGGTAGCAAGGGGCAGACAGGAAAAGAAGGCTGTGAGCCTCTGCTTTCTGAAATCTCCGTTGGGACAAGTCTCTGTATCTTAGACAGTTGTTTTAGTTTTCCATGAAGAAGCATCAGCAGCCTGGCTGAATCAAGAAGCCAGAGGCCTGGTGCCATTCTAAAATAGCAGCAGGGCTGAGTTTTCCAGCTGAGGGATTACTCTTTGGTGAGCCGGAGAGCTTGGAACATCATTTGGAAGCAAAACCACATTTTTATTTCCAAAAAAAAAAAAAAAAAGAAAGAAAGAAAGAAAGAAAAAGAAAAGAAAAAAACTTCCATGCAGTGAAGTCAGGGCTTAACCCTTGAGAGGGAGCAGGTGAAGGCTGGCCCCTGGGTCTGTGCTGGTGGAACCCAGCTCTGAGTGCAGGGTGGATTTCCCTTGGCTTTGGTCCTGCCAGGGGCAGAGGGCACCACCTTTCAGAGAAGTTGGTTAACAGAAGGAAAGGGCTGGAAATTGGTAGAAAAGGACAAAAAGTAGAAAAAGGATTTCATGAGCTATGCTTTGCTGCATGGTAAACTCCTCAAGACTCAGAGGCTGAACACAGCCACCCTTTGTTGCCTCACGAGCCTGTGGGTCCACAGTTCAGTCTGGGCTCAGCTGGGTGGTTCTTCACCTGGCTTTCCTCGGGCTGCTCAGATGGGGTCAGGTAGGCTAAGATGGGCTTCCCTGCTTTTCTGGCAGTCAAAGCTGGCTGCTAGCTGGACATGCATCTCCAGAGACCAGCTCCGGCTTCTTACATGGTGGCTGGGCTCCAAAAGCAGCAAGGGAGAGGGCAATGTTCAGCTCACAATGTTTTTTCAAGTCTGCTTGTGTTACATTTGCTGTCCCATTAGCAAAAGTGAAGTGCACAGCCAAGATCTGAGTCAGTGTGGAAGGGGCGCACACCGGAGTGTGGGTGCAGTGTGGGGAGTGCAGCGGCAGGGGCCTGGCTCCATAGGGAGCCATTGCTGCCACTGTCTACCCACAAGAAGGAAGTCAGTCCGAAGTGGAATCGAGTGCCCTAACCTCAGTGAGATGCACAACATGCGAGTCAGAGTTCTTATGAGCTTAGGCGGAGGGAGGAAAGACCCGAGAATCATCTTGTTGAGGTTTTGGGATGAGCCTGCTGTTTCCTGGGGATGTTAGGGTTGGGAGACACTTGGATTAGTAAGAATGGAATAACTCAAGTGGGAATCATTTTTAGCATCTCAAATTCGTAACAGCATCTCCTTCCTCCACGGACACGTGTGCGTACACACACAAATATATTTTATATCCAGTCCTCCCCCATCTGTGGGGGAAATGGTGTTATAGCCATAGAGTCTAACCAAACCAAACCAAACCAAACCAAAACAAGCCCCAGGCACCTTTTCCAGTTTCTGCAACAGAGGGAATTGGTTAGACTGGTGATGGAGGAACAGGGGGCCATATAGGGGTGAGTGAGACAATCCAGGGACAAGCAATGTATTATGGCCTTGTCACTGTGACTCCAAGACTGGAGCGGCAAAGAAAAGGCACTGACTTAGAGAGCCCAGGGACCAGGGTGACAAGGTGCAAGCCGGAGCCACAATGGATCTATATGGTGGGAGCAGAAGCCATGGAGAAGACGAGCCCCCGCTAGAGAAGGGACCCCAGACAGAGACAGGGACCAGGAGCAGAAGCCTGGCTCCGCCTTCCTCCAGCTCCCGCCCGCCAGGGCCTCTTGTTGGCTGAAGCTGGCCATGAACCCTCTGCTGCAGAGGCCTCAGAAGCAGCCTGCAAGGCCCCCGCAGCGCAGAGCAGGGCCAGGGTGAGGAACGGACGTGAGGACAGAGAGGCCCACGCCAGCACACAGAGCACACCGTCAGCCATAACCTGGATGTCACCCCTACTCAACAGAGTGAGTCTCTTTGCGCCCTTCAAAGTCCCATTCGCCACATCTGCGCACCTGTGGGGGTGTCTCTTGCCAGCTCAAGAAAAGCTCCCCGCCACCAGCGGGACGCGGTGGCGCACACCTGTAATCCCAGGGCACGGGAGGCTGAGGCAGGAGAATTGCGAGTTCAAAGCCAGCCTCAGCAAAGGCGGGAGCTAAGCAACCCAGTGACACCCTGTCTCTAAATAAAATGCAAAATAGGGCTGGGGATGTGGTCCAGTGGTTGAGTGCCCCTGAGTTCAATCCCTGGTACCAAAAAAAGAAAAAAAAAAAAAAAAAAAAAAGAAAAGAAAGAAAAGCAAAGCTCCTCCCACCCATTGATATCCAAAGTCACTGAGATGGGACGCTTTTCTTTCTGAGAAAGCCACTCTGCCCAGGCGGCTGTCCTGTGCCTCCCTGAGGCAGAAAACACTTGTTGTGCCAATGCGGCAGGGAAAAACCCGGAAGCCTCTGTGGGACTGAGCCTCCCCAGGCCTCTCAGGAGTGGACAGGGGCCTTTCCCGTTCTGCAGTTCCTTTGCTACACAGTGCTTCATAAAAACGATTCATTCAACTTCCTCCTCCATGTGTCTGGTAAAGGGCTTCTTCCTGCAGCCCCTCCTTGGACACTCATCTCTGGAACCAAATCAGGGAGAAGGTTCGAGACTGGCTCCCGCTTTTCCCATTTTGGTCCATCTGATCAAACGACCCCTCGACCCCCCTCCGGCAACACACCTTCCCACAAACCCATTCCCAGAGGTCCGCCCACCCTTTACCAGACATGCAGAGGAATCCCGGATGGGTTTGAGCTGGGATTTCTTTTTTTTTCTTTTCTTTTTTTTTTTTTGGTACTGGAGATTGAAATCAGAGGCACTCGACCACTGGGCCACACCCCCAGCCCTTTTAGGCATTTTATTTAGAGACAGGGTCTCACTGAGTTGCTAAGTGCCTTGCCATTGCTGAGGCTGGCTTTGAACTCGCCATCCTCCTGCCTCGGCCTCCCAAAGTGCTGGGATTACAGGCATGCACCACCGCGCCCGACACTGGAGCTGGGATTTCACAGACGAATGCACATGCACACACATACCTGCACACTCATAAGCGTGTACTCACAATGTCGCCACCCATCTCTGCCCAGTGCACAAGAAATATTTAAAATGAGAGTTGATTGAGCACCTCCATCATGTCACATGCTTTATACCTGATTCCTTTAGTCCTGAAAACACCCTAACATAGACCTTATTCTCATTTACAGGTAAGAAAAGGTGCACCGAGGCTTTGTGGCTGGCCTGAGCTCACACTGCAAATAAACAGTAGCTCAAGGCCTTAAGCTGGGTCCACGTGGAAGCCCAGAGCCCACATCCTCCCCTACCACGCGGCCCCTCCATCTACATCAATGGCATCTTATTCTTGTCTTGGCTCTATTTCTCATTTTCCTAGAAAGACTTGAACAAACAGTTATTTCGAAGGCATTTAGCACCTTTGAGTATCCATCTCCTGGTGAGCAGCCCCTAGACTTGAGTTTAGGGACCACCTGCCAATGCTTGTACCTGTACGCCATTGCTCACTCCCAGGTCCTTTCCCAAGGACTGCTAGATGAGCAGAGACGGCCCAGCAGGGGCATCTGGAGGGAATTTAGCATTGGTGTTGAGAACACAAACTTTGGCACGGGGGGACAGGCTCGGGAAAGGAATTTTCCATGTGCACACAAAGCTGCATTGTAGCTGGGAGTGTGGGTGACGCCACCACAGGACTCACAGCCAAGGCTGGCCAGCCCTAGAGTCTCAGCGACAGCATAGATTGGGGGAGGCTCAGAGGGCAGTCACTGCAATGAACGGTCCTCGTGAGAGGGGTGGGGTGGTGACCCTCTGGTTCTAGATCCAGGCTTCCTCTACCTGAAGGTCAGGTCCGAGGAGCACAGCGGTTGGTAATGAGCAAAGCTGTTTCCAGAGAGAGAGAATGTCCTCCTGGCTCTCCCAGTCACGGTCCTTCAAGTCCCACGAGGTTTCCCACGTGCCCTCAGAGAGCCAGGTCTGATCCGGAGGGCTGGGACCTCACCTGCCCTGTTCACCACCTTATCCCAGGTGCCTGTACACAGCAGGTGCTCAGTAAGTGTTTGCTGACTAGAAGAGGAGATCAATCAGATCAGTTTGAGAACCTATGATAAATGTCATGCACACACACTTTCTTCCCGGGACCGTGTCCCTACTGTGTAAGGCAGCCAGTGTTAATTTACCTCATTTAAAAAATATTTTGATAATATTAAGTAGGCAACATTACAGAAGGTTTAGAAGTGGAAAGAGAAAGCAAGTCTCAATAATCACTATGTTGGAAGTAATGCATGTTCCTCTCCAATCTTTGCTCCTGTGATGTTTAAGTTGACCCATTTGCTTTTATTCGTCTATTCCATTTACTTCTTCCATGTTCTTTTTTTTAAAATATTTATTTATTTACTTTTAGTTGCACACAATGCAATGCATTTATGTTTACGTGGTGCTGAGGATTGAACCCGGCCGCGCACTTGCGAGGCGAGCGCTCTGCCGCTGAGCCACAACCCCCGCCCTTCTGTGTTCTTTTTTTTTTTTTTTTTTTTTTTTTTTAAATATTTATTTATTTGCTTTAGTTGTACACAATGGGTTTATTTGTACGTGGTGCTGAGGATCGAACCCGGGCCGCGCACGTGCTAGGCGAGCGCTCTACCGCTGAGCCACAATCCCAGCCCTTCTGTGTTCTTTTTAACCAGACAGCTCATGCCGTGAGCGCCTCTGTGCTGCCGTGCTGTGCAAAGGTGGTCTGCAGCACCTCCTTGCAAAGTCCGGGCCGCACCACCTACTGCCCCTCCTCCACAGACTCCACAGCGTCCCATGAGCTGGAGTCCCACCGTCTCTCAAACACAACTCTCCTTTTCCAAGCGTCTTCTGCTGCTCGCCTTCAAGGGGACTCTTCTCTCAGTGTCCTCTGTCACCTATTCTTCTCCGCCTTTTCTCTCTGGAACCCTCTCCACGGGGCTTTTGTCCCTACCACTCCACAGAGGGCTCTTGTCAAGGTCCCCAGTGACCTCAGTGATGCTAAGCCCGGTGGTCAGGTTTTGGATCTCCCCTGCTGGGCTTACCAGGGGCCACGCGTTCACTCCTCCTCGCTGAAATGCTTTCTTGAATCCCTAAATTCCGAGGATACGCCTCTGTTTCCTCACGAGCCTGACTGCTCCATCTCCTTGACTCCACGTGTGGGCACGTGCCGGCACTGTGTCTGCAGAGCCCGTCCTCCCTCCGTCCACACTCGCTCGCTGAGAGCCCCTCCGTGCTTCTGCCATCTGCGTGCTCACAGACTCCAGGTCCTGAAGCCACAGCTCGGACCTTCATCCGCACTGCGGGCTGTCAGCCAAGCACCCACCCATCGGACCTTCATCCGCACTGCGGGCTGTCAGCCAAGCACCCACCCATCGGACCTTCATCCGCACTGCGGGCTGTCAGCCAAGCACCCGCCCAGCATGACCACTTGGACCCAGTGGTCCAAGGCACCACAACATGGATGCGTCCAAAAATGATACTCCTGGCTCTCCCTTCTCCTTTTCTTCCCCAGTCTTCTTCAGCACGGTACCCAGAAATCCTCTTTCCAGTGCTCAGGTGAAAGTTTTTTGTTTTTTGTTTTTTTGGGTTTTTTTTTGGTACCGGGGATTGAACTCAGGGGCACTTGACCACTGGGCCACATCCCCAGCCCTTTTTTGTATTTTATTAGAGACAGGGTCTCACTGAGTTGCTAAGTGCCTCGCCATTGCTGAGGCTGGCTTTGAACTCGCGATCCTCCTGCCTCAGCCTCCCAAGTGCTGGGATTACAGGCGTGCGCCACCGCGCCCGGCAGGTGAAAGTTCTCGATAGGTTCTTTCATTCTTCCTCTTCTCCCCACCCCCCACCTAAAGTCTAATCTGTCAGCAACCCCAGTGGTTCTACCTAAAAAAAAACATGCAATATCTGATCATTTCTCCTTCCCCGGTCACTAGTCAAAGCCGCCCTCCTGCCACACCTGAGTTACTTCAAGAGCATCCTAACTTCTTCCAGCTTTGACCCCTATAGTATATCCTCAATTTAGCAGCCAGAGAGAGTGCCTATTCATCTATGTCACATCATGTCATTCCTCTGCACAAAATGTCCCAACAGCATAGAGTTGTCAAGAGAATGAAAGTCAAAGACCCCACCAGGCCTGCAGGCCCCCCCCCACACCCCACATGGACTGCTGTCCTTCCAGTTTATTCCACCACATTTAATCTGACCTCAGTGGTTCCTCAAGTGCTATCCTTCTACCACAAGACCCTTGAACTTGATGATTTCTCTGTCTGGAATGCTCTTTCCAGAAATATCTGACCTTTCAACTCTTTGGGGGTATAATTTTCAAAAATGGGAGTTCTTCCTTAAGTACTTTAGTGAAAGTTGCAACCCAGACCCCTGTGTTTTGTTTCCCTGGATACCTTTGGTTTCTCCATGAGATATGCTACGCCATTTACTTTTACATCTTTGTACTGTGGGCTTCTCTCCTCTAGACCACAAGACCCCCAGGACAGAGAGTCTTGTCATGTTTGTCTGCTGCTTTATACCCAGTGCCTGGGACTGGGTATATTTGGTGAATGTATTTGCTCGATGGGGATCCAGCATCTGAGAGTTGAAAGTGTCTTGCGCTCGTGACATGAGAGAGTCCCACACACATAGGAGTCCGTGGGCTGTCTGTCCCTCATGTCCATTCAGCACACAGTCATCCAGCCATCGTCATCCGGCCATAGGACACATGGTGAGCTACCGGAGGCCAAAGACGGTGTTCAGCATCCGGGAATCCTTTCCACCCCGCACAGAGTCACTTAATAAAATTCAAGTTCATTAAAAAGCAAGAAAAGGGCTCCTGAAAACAGTCTGGAAGCACTCACAACCAGCTTCATCTCCTTTCCAGATCAGCCTTGGGCCAGCTGCGTACTAAATTTATTCTCTTATTTACTCGGTCAGTCAATAAATGCAGCTTTGCAAATCACGTGATTGTTATTATTATAAACAGTGTTTCTCAAAAAGAAAATAAAGAGAACTATTCCTCTTAGGCTTCCCTAAGAGCATTTTTGTTCCAAACAGAAATGTCAGTGCCCCTGTCCAATCTGCACAAATCCCAGATGCACTGTCTGGCTAAGCACAGCATTTTTAGCTCCTCATCCCCTCTCCAGAAGCTTGGAGAACATTTCCCTAAAGAAAGCCTTCCCCCACCCCTCAGGGGCAAGGCTAGCTGCCCGCCCCCAGCAGATGTGTGGCCACACACTTAAGTGGGTGCAGGCTGTTTGGTGGACAGATGGCATGAAGTATTCACAAATGAGCTGACAGCAAATGGCAGGAGCCCCAGGGTGGTGAGACACGGTGCCCGTCCCCAGCCACTTGCAGAAGTTGGACCCACTTTCCTTCCTCACTTCTTGGTGCTTCGCCACAGCTGGGCTAAATGTCCAGCTAGTGTCACCAGCTATTTTATACATCAGACAGCGAGAGATAGACAAGCCGCTCAGCCTGCCTGCGAGTGAGTGACACTGTCCTTCATGGGCACCCAAGTCCTGCACTTCAGTGACTGACACCTGAGTGTGGCTGAGCATGTTCCTCGAAGGGAAGTTCAGGGACAGTAGATATTTTGGCCAACACTTCCTTTGTGATTGACAGCAGTTGACTATTACTGAAGTGTCTGTCTTGAAGAATTAATCCCAGAGGAAAAGAAACCTGTCATTTTATACGGCTCGCTCCTCACACCAAAGAAACCCATTCCAAGGCCAGGCGCGGTGGCGCACGCCTGTAATCCCAGCACTTTGGGAGGCTGAGGCAGGAGGATCGCGAGTTCAAAGCCAGCCTCAGCAATGGCGAGGCACTTGGCAACTCAGTGAGACCCTGTTTCTAAATAAAATACAAAAAAAGGGCTGGGGATGTGGCCCAGTGGTCGAGTGCCCCTGAGTTATATCCCCGGTACCAAAAAAAAAACCCACAAAAAAAACAAAACAAACCCATTCCATCTGTGCTTTTGGTGCACATCACTCAGATTTTGGGGGCTTGCTCACTGTCGTCTTTTGCACACTGGCCTCTCACCTAGCCCCACGGATTAAATCCCTGTCTGGATTCACACTGCTCCAGCGGGGCTGACACAGTGTGCAAAATACGACAGCAGGTGGTCTGGGGAGGAGACGTGGCTGGTCACGGGAGCTGTTTTCAGGAGCCCCATCCAGTCCCCAAGAACATTTGTCTGAAGACAAGTTCGTCGTCACAGTTGGAGAGGGAAGTGCTGCTGGCATCCAGCAGTGGAGGCCAGCCCGTGGGCACTGGGTGGGCCCCGCAACAGGGAGGATCTGGCCCACGAGGTCCATCAGTGCAGACGGGAGGAACCCTGGGACAAGCGGAAAAGCAGATTCCAGAGCTACCTACTGTATACATCCATTTATGTGACGAACTAGAAAAGGCTGATCTATAGTTGGCCCCCCATACCCAGGGGTTCTGCAGCTGCCAATCGACCACAGATCAGAAGTACTTGGGAAAAGACATTGCATCAGTACTGAACACGTACAGACTATTTTTCTTATCATTCCCTAAACAAGACCACGTATAACTGTTTACGCAGCATTTGTGTTATATTAAGTAATATAGGGTTGGGGTTGTGGCTCAGCGGTAGAGCACTTGCCTCGCACGTGCGCGGCCCGGGTTCGATCCTCAGCACCACGTAAAAATAAATGCATTGTGTACAATTAAAGCAAATAAATAAATATTAAAAAAAAGGGGGGGGGCTGGGGTTGTGGCTCAGCGGTAGAGCATTCGCCTAGCACGTGCGCGGCCCAGGTTCGATCCTCAGCACCACGTACAAATAAACGCATCGTGTACAACTAAAGCAAATAAATAAATATTAAAAAAAGTAATCTACACATGATACAGAGGGTTAATGCAAATACCACACCATTTTATATAACGAACTTGAACATCCATTAGTATTTGAGGGAGTCTTGGAACTGAAACCCCCACAAGAAAAGACAACTATATGCAAATAGAAAATACATCAGTGGTTACCAGGAGCTGGGGGCAAAGGCAGGAGATTGACTCCAAACGGGGCACAGGGAATATGCAGAAGATAAAAAGGTCTGAATCTCCACGTGAAGGTGGCCACACATGCGCACGTGTTTGTCGAAACACACAGAACTATGCGTGAAAAAGGGTGCATTTGACCATATGGAAATAATCCCGGAAACAAACATAAACCCTGCTCTTTGTGGACCAAAGCAATTTGGGAGAAAGCATAAAAGAAAAAAGGAGCCACCACAAAAAGAAAAAAGTGAACCACTTTAAGTGTTAAGAAAGAAATGGAGGAAAACACAGAAAGATTCTTGCTCCTTTTTCGAGTGGAAATTACTTGATTCTCTCTCAGCAAACAACAACTTAGAAAAGTCACCTTGGGGTTGTTGACCTACACTTGCATAAGTTAGCTTCCCTGAGGTGTACCTGGGAGTGAACAGCACCACACTGGATGGGTGTGGTGGACCTTCGAATCAACCGGCTACCCAAGGACCACAGTCCTGAGAACATAGTTGTCCCCCCAAGTTTCCTGTTGTCTCTTTGCAGTGCTTCCAGTCACCCCTCCCAGAGTCTCCGCACCCACCCCGCCTCCCGGGGCTGCAGTAGGGACCTGCTGTGCTCCCTTATATCTTCAGGTGGGGGAGGCCATGCAAAGCCCATGGCACCCCAGCAGACAGCCTGGGTCCCGTGCTCATGGGCACAGCCTGTTCTAGGTATGGGGTAAGATGGAGTCAAGGACAGTGTCACAGAAATGGACACGTCCCCCCTGAATGCTTCTTCTTCTTTTTTTATTTTTAAATTTTTTTTTGGTACCGGGGATTGAACTCAGGAGTACTTGACCACTGGGCCTCATCCCCAGCCCTTTTTTGTATTTCATTAGAGACAGGGTCTCCCTGAGTTGCTAAGTGCCTCACCATGGCTGAGGGTGGCTTTGAACTCGCGATCCTCCTGCCTCAGCCTCCCAAGTGCTGGGATTATAGGCGTGCACCACCGCACCCAGCCCCTGAATGCTTCTTGAGTGAATGTATAGATTCACCAGAACTGCGTGCCTGAGAATCTAACCTCAGAAACAGGAGCAACCCAAGTGAAGGGTACCAACATAAATAAAAGCATCCTGGAGTCACGTGGCACCGAGTATAAGAGCGTGCAGGGTGAGTGAACAACAAGGCCTGCACCGTCGTGCAGGGGTGGGGCGCTCGCCCTGCTGTGCAAGGTCCTGGACCTGACCCCCAACACCACTGCAAATTAAAAAATAAATAAATAGGGCTGGGGATATAGCTCAGTTGGTAGAGTGCTTGCCTCGCATGCACAAGGCCCTGGGGTCGATCCCAGAACCACAAAATGAATGAATGAATAAACAAACAAATAAATAAATAAATTTAAATACATCTCAAGTCATTTTTTTTTTTCTTCCCCACGAAACACACTCTTCTTCCTGAACTCTATTTGCAGCTGGACCCACTGTCCGCTTAGTCACCCAAATCAGAAGACGTGGGCACACCCTCAGCCTCCACCATCCTTCCGGGGCTCCCTCCACTCCACAGCGCGAATCTCAGGCCCTTGCCTCCCTTCGTCTCCACGGTGAGCTCCAGCTCCCATAAATTGTCACTGCAGCAGCCTCCTAGCTGGCCTCCCGTCTGGCCCTGCTTCTGTGTGGGCTAAAGCTTTCCTGAACCCCATGCCTCTCCGTGGCTCTCCGTGACCCCCAGGGTAAGCCCCGCCTCCTCAGGTGGGAGACCACTCCCCCCGGAGCACGGGGCCTCGTCAGTGTCTCGCCCACACCTGAAGCTCAGCCCTACCTGCACACTCTCCTTCAGTTTGCCATTGCAACCCATCCTGGGCACGCAGCCGGGTAGCACTGAATGCGTCCACGTTGCTGCACCCCCTCACCACCACCCGCCGTCTTCAGGACTTTTCCATCTTCTTCAACTGAAGCCTTGCCCCCCACAAACAATCCCTCTCTGCTCCCTCTTCTCCCTGACTCCATTCTATTTTCAGTCTCGATGAATCTGACTAGACAGGCACCCTAGGCAAATGGAATGACATGGCACCTGTCCCTTTGTGTTCGGCTCATTTCACTTGGCATGATGCCGTCAAGGTTCCCACAGGTTTAGCATAGACCAGAATTTCATCTTCTTCTAAGGCTCCATTGTCCACACGCACCACGTTGTGTCGAGCTAGTCATTTGTGGATGGACGGTTGGGAGGTTTCCCTCTCTTGACCACTGTGAATGTGCTGCTGCGCAAGCTGACACCCAGGTCCTGTTCATGCTCCTGCTTTCGATTCTTTTTCTCCCTATTAAAAAAAAACAACAACAAACAACAACAACAACAACAAATCAGATGTTCCTCCTGGCTAGAGCTAGCCCAGAGGCACTGTCCATCCCTCATTCTGAAGAACTCCTACTCATCCAGCAAGACTGAGGGAATCCCGGAGAGGTAGCCACGCTCCTCCTGGCCCTCCTCAACCCCACACCGCACACTCCATCCACCCTTCTCCCTCCTAGGAATCACAGCTGTTTGTGTCACCATCTTCCCGGATCACTGGGCCACCCTTTAGCAAGAGCAGAACCTCTTTTGTTCATTTTCTCTCCAGATCCTGTGCCTGGGCCACTTGAGAACTCCCTAAAGACACTGAGAACAAATATTTTAAAGGCTTCTTTGGGTTCTTCAGGTCCAATCTCTAGGAAGACTCAGGAATATTGCTAATCAGTGTTGGCTTTGACTTTTTCTCTTGTCTTCAGTGGAAAGATTCAATAGCGACCTGTCTTTTTTAGACATGCTTTCTGGCAGCCACAGGGTCCTTTCTTCTTGGGATCAGTGAGGAGGTGACCGCCATGGTCCAACACCCTGAAATGCAGCCCTTTTGACTGTGCTACTCACCCACCGGCTTTGCCATGGAGAGTGCCACACAGCTGGCCTTTCATCCGCCTGCCCTACTGTGCCCAAAGGGGAGGGCGGAGGGAGCAGAGGGAGTTAAAGAGTTGGAGTGACCTTTCAGCTCCAGAATTGAAAAGCATTTTCTCAGCTTTTCTAAGAGCCACTCTTGCTATAGGCCAATGATTTAATTGTTGTGGAAGAGCCTTAGGGAGCTTCAAAGACACATCTTAGCTCCCTGTCCCCTCTCTGACCCCCTTGCCCTTGGCCTGGCTCCTCCCTGCACGCTTTCTGACATTCCCTCCTGAATATCCTGGAGTGTGCTCTTGGCGTTTTCCTTGCCTGTGACTCCAACTCTGTGGAAAGGAGACAGCCTCCCCAGGCTGCCTGGGATGACGTGTGGCCACCACCTCACCACACCTGGCTTCCAGCTGCTCTTCCATTTGCTCACAAACAACCTCTTGTCCTCCAGCTGCAGGAATCCAGGCTTCTGCTCACATTTAAAAGGTACAGGAGTAATTGCATGTGTTGCCGCCTGTAGCTGTTGCCGCCTGCAGCAACGATACCACGGGAAAGAATTCGGAGGCAGATTGGGAATGAGTAGGTTCTTTATTCTGCTTTCTCTTCTGACTTCTCTCTCCAACTCCAACAACAACCCCCCCCACAACTCCGACCCTACCTGGTTAAATACTCTTCACCTTAACAAGTATACACGTGTCACAAGCTCAACTACAGGTGCATCACACAGTGTTCACGGGCACAGAAAGATTCTTAGTTGATTACATTAAGGTCAGGAGAAAACAATTAAACGCCTCCTCTTTGGCTCTCAGCCAGCCACCATCTTAGCTACCTCCTCATTAAGGCTCTTACATGCATGTCCCTCCCTTAACTAGGGAAGCCCTGCCCACAGGTATGCACCCTACACACGCCTCCAAAGAAAGTTTTATCTCTTCCTAGTAAAGTTCAAGAGCCATGGTCTATTCCTATTTGAGTTTTCCAGAGCATCAAGGAAATGTGAATGGGCTCCTAGGGCGAGTGGACTCGTCCCCATGTCACATTAACATCTAAGCTACTCTACTAACCCAGAGTCACCTCTCAGCCAGCGAAGACACCTGAGGAGCTCTTCCCTGGAACCTCTCCCACACCCTTCCAGGCCCTGGAGCTTTTGTCTTCCTCTTCCTGCCCTTCCTACCCCAGTCCGCCAGCTGCCCTCTATTCCACCAGCCACCGCTGGATGGGTGTCTGGAAGAGCTTGAAGTATTGCACACTGAGGAGGAGGAATAAAACATTGAGGTGGAAGTTAGCTCTAAGATTGCCTTGTCTTAAAAACATGCCAGGCGTAGAGATGAACAGGCCAGCAGAGGTTCAGTCCCTGAGCCGACCTCAGATGCCTTCTTGAGTTACGTTATCTCAGTGTTCCATTCCCTTAGTCTTCAAGGCAACCACCAAAGGAAGTGGGAGGAAGGGGAAGAGGGGAGGAAGCGCCCACCCTCTCCACAGAGAAGATGGAGTGAGGGGGCCTGGACTGACGTAGGAGGCGCCTAGGAGGCGATGGCCGCTGCATCTGGGCTGGTGCCCTCCCTTCCCCGCTTCCTACCTGGGCATGTGCTTCCGCTCTTTCCCCTGCAGTCTGCCTTCCACTTTGTATTCTGAGTGATCACTTCCAAGGCCACCCTGCTCAGATCTAATCAGGGGCCCTCCGTCCCCTCCGTGCCCGTGGGACCCTGTGTGCTTGTACTGCTCCTGAGAGACCGAGAGCAACACGAGGGCAGGAAGTATACCCATCTGGTTCTCGGCTTCCTTTGCAAAGCCTGGCACACGGGTGGTTCTAGAGTTAGAGAGTAGAGGAGAGAGAAAGAGACAGAGAGGAGGAAGAAGAAGGAATTGACATTCAACTGGAGATCACGGCAGAAAATTTGAGCTATGCGTTTGGGGCCATTTACACAAAGTAAAAGAACATGTAGAAATACAGGAGTTTGTGTAGAGTGAGAAGAGACAATGGCAGTTCAGGTGATGGCATAGAAAGGAAGGAGAAGCGACCCTGCAGGCTCAGTGAGAGCTCCTCCACACAGCAGAGACCCAGCAGAAAGTGTAAGGCTACAGGAAGGTATGGACACGCTCTCTAGAGACGCAGAGGCGATGTTTGTAGGGACAAACTAAATCCCACCAGCGGGGAATGACCAAACCACTTCAGAGCATGGAATACCCTACAAGACAATTGGATGATCTCTTAAAAAAACAAATCAACATTTCTTTTTTAATAAAAGAAGCTAGCTGGGCGCAGTGGCGCACGCCTGTAATCCCAGCACTTGGGAGGCTGAAGCAGGAGGATCTCAAGTTCAAAGCCAGCCTCAGCCATGGCGAGGCACTTAGCAACTCAGTGAGACCCTGTCTCTAATAAAATACAAAAAAAGGGCTGGGGATGTGGCCCAGTGGTCGAGTGCCCCTGAGTTCAATCCCCAGTACCAAAAAAAAAAAAAAAAAAAAAAAAAAAGAAGAAGCTAAAAAAGACTCAACTGTAAAATGCTTTTGATTGGATCCGGGTTTATTTTTTTAAATCACCTCTAAATTTAGCTTTGTAGATATCTGGGAGAGAAACCTTACAAGGAGAGGCAACAGCAGGTGCAGATGTCCCAAAGGAACGGCCAGGAGGCGGGAGTGGCCCTAGGAGGTGAACACGCTGGGGGAGGGGCTTGGATGCCACTGTAAGAACTTTGGACTTGACCCCATTTCAGCACGGTAAGCTTGGAATAGCTATTCAACATCCTAGTGGAGATGTTGAGCAGGCAGTAGGATTTTCAAGTCTGAAGTTTGGGGAAGAAGCTAAGAAAGACATAAAAATTTTGAAGTCATGGCCATATTAGCTGATTTCAAAGCCATTAAGACTGGATGAGGTCACGGAAAGAATGAGCATAAAGGAAAGATCCCAGGGTGAGCCCCGCGGAGCCCCAAGACAAGAGGTCAGGTCGTGAAGGGCCAGCCAGGGTGGAGGAGGACAGACCTCTGGAAGTGGCACCCCAGGAAGCCAAGCCAATCAAGGACAGTGTCTCTGGGAGGAGGTGGCCCCTTGGTCCCCTGCGACTGGTGAGTTAAGGATGAGGTGCTAGACCTGGATTTATCCACATGGAGTCACACCGACCTTGACCTTGGCAATGCTGTTGTGGTGGAGCGAGGCTGGCAAAAAAGCCAGATCGGATGGGGTGTAGGAGAAAATAGGAGGGGAGTAATTGGAAACAGTGAGTCCAGTCAACTGAGCCGAGCGCAGAGAGATGGGGTCACAGCCAACGGGAAAGTGGGGTCAAGAGAAGTTTTTGGCCTTTTGCTTTAAGATTGGAGAAAAGATACCCAGTTCGTCCGTTGGTGGACTCCGTGAGGGAAGGAAGGAGTGAATGGGTGGGTGAGTAGCCCTGTCCTATACCCATCAAGCAGGGCTTCTGTCCCACATGGGAGAGGTCTGAGCAGGTTGACAAATTGAAGGGGAGTCCAGGAGGGGAGCGACAGCCTACACAAAGGCGATCAATGGTGGGGGTCGCCAGCCGGCCTCTGCCTGGAGGGGCCCTCTGAGCCCTTCTTTGGTTGACACCAGAATCTCACCAGCTACTTTGCCTGGAGCTCAATTAGAGCAAAGATACAAATTTGCCCGGCCATGGCCCCACAAAGTCTGGCCCCAGGGCCGCAGCCCATTTGGAAAACGTTTTAATTTCATTTGTGTGTTTTTTCAATTTGATTATTAAGTGCCGTTTACACATGGACAGGGGAAGGCCTGTTTTTATTCGCAGATCCCCCTTCCTCCCTGGCCTGCGTGCCTCCCTGGTGAGTAATGGGGAGGCTGCTTTTCTGGAACACAAGGGAAAACTTCCAGCAAATTGCAAAAGCATGTTCCTTCTTTGAAAAATCCTTTCACACTTGTTTTTTTTTTTTTTTTTTTTTTACTCCATTTGTAAAGTTCATGAAAAAGCCTTCATAAACATACTTTAAAAGCCCTTAACTTTCTTTGTTCTCCACTTCAAACTTTCTTTTTCTCTCTTAAGGGGGTCTGTAATTTAAAGAATAAATAAACGAAATGCAAAGCTTGGGGAAGAGGGCAGGTGGTGTGAGGAGGATCAGGCAGACTTTGGGAACCTCCCAGGATGGTAGGTTGGAGTTGCCTGGGCAGGGAAATTTCCATCTGCTTTTCAGAAGATGACAGGACCTCCCCTTCTCCGCCTCAGGTTTATTTCTGAAGTTATTACCCTCTCACACAGGGCTGGGGCAGCTGCACAGACAGCAAGAGTGAACTAATAAAGGCCCTGGAAGAGCAACAAATCCTTTTAGGTACATTTCAGCAGCCTGAAATATGAGAGGAGGAGGAAAGAGAATAAGAAAGAGTGTTGGAGTGAATTCACTAAGAAGAGTCCCTCCCGAAGGCCAGAGTGGGGGTATCATCTGGGAGAGAGAAATGCAGACGGTCTTGGAAGGGGATCAAGGCCATATAAGCAGTTTTCTTCTGCAAGGAGAGACTCACTCTGCTTGGGGCCATGGCTGGACCTGGGGCTCCTTCCATCCTCTGGGGACCGCCTAGTGCAGTTCGTGGACCGGCCAGGAGAGGCGCTGTGGTGCTACACGGGCAGTGCTCAGGGACAGAGTAGCAAATCAACTGTTCATTGACCTAATTCCTGTTATGGTAACCTACCTGCCTGAGTCCTCCTAGGGCTGTGTGTCTAGTGTAGCTGTCATTGGTCCTCCGGGCTATGCCACTGGCAAAGTGCTGATGGTGTCCCCACATTCCCCAACCTCATTCTCTCTCTGCAGCACCTGCTCCCTCCTGGATGTCCTTCCCCACCTTCTTTCTCACCCATCCAAAAGAACTCCCAAGAAGAGACGAGAAGAGGCCAGGAGCTACATTTTCACAAGGGCCTGAAATACAGGAATAGGATTATTTGCCTGGGAGACAGAAGAAACCAAGATAAGCAGCAGGAAGAATAGAGCATCTCCTCCAGACCCTGGACTCCTGGGACAGGCACTGTGGTGCCACAGTCCACGGTGACTCCTTTATCCAATACCCAGCTCTGGGAGGACGGCAGCCCAGCCCTGGGTTCTGGGCTGTTCTCACGGGCCAGTGTCCTGTCATTCCTGTGCCCCAGGCACCTCTCTTGCTGCAGAAGGAGAACCCATGTCCCCCTCCCTCGGGCACTGGGCTGGACCAAAGGGCCGGCTTCCTGCTGCTCAGGAAGCTGCGCTGTGGATCCTCCTGCCCCTCCTGGCCGCTGCCTCCTATTCTTCTGCCCAGCTGTCCCAGCCGCCTCCTCTCTGTTCCGCCTTCTCCTCGCCCCCTCTTTCTTTCTCTTCCTCTTCCTGCCCCTCTCATCCTCAGATTCCTCCTGCCTGCCCTCTTGGTTCCCTTGCAGAAAGGACGGGGTGTCATCGGAAGTTGTCCTTGGTGGCCTCAAGCCCGGGACTGGTTTCATGCCAAGCTGTGGCTTCCCCAAAGGCCACTCACCACACTCCACACCTGGATCTTTTCCCCCTAAAACACCTTCATGGGCACTCAAGAGAGGGCAGGATGATAGCTGTGTATCTGTTTGTGCCAGTCACAAGTCTAATCCCAGCCAAGAAAATTGGCCTCTTCCAACACCAGATCTACCTTTACCTCCGTTTTGAAAAAGGAGAAACAGAGACTCACAAAGATCATTTCACCTGCTCTCCAGAGCTCAACTAAGAAACCACTTGCTGATTGCATCTAATCCCATCTTCTTAGGAAAAGCCCAGGCAATGTGATTGCAACAGAATCACCAACCTCAGTTCTCTGTCCTGGGCATTTGTGCCTCTCCTCACCAAGACACAAGGTCCCGGATGCTTCCATTGTTGCTTCCCCCACCCTATGTAGCATAAGCCTGGCACATGCTTCCATACCCCAGGCTCCCCCAGGACTCCCTGGGAGTGAGCAGGACTGTTTTCATTTGACACAGCTCCCACAGTTCACGTTTCTCCTCAGCCACTCGAACGCATAAGGCATTTGTATGTGTTTGCAAAGGGCTGGTTTCAGCTTTGCAAAACCAAAACGGTCAGCCCCCTTTAGAGCAAATCTGCTCCTTCCATTAACTTGAGAGAATGGAAAACCTAATAAAGAAGTTTTATTAAATGCAAAGAAGATCATCACTTTCAAATATTCCCGCGGAAGAGCCCAAGCCAGATCTCTGTGATCATGCATTTCAGCTGACGGGCTCCTTGCGGGGAGATGAGTGAGAGCGGAGTTTGTACAAGCAACCAGCGGTCGACTCCGTTCAGGGCATGCTGGGGGCTTGCACACGCGCCAGTGGCTGTTTCCTATCTGGGCTGATGGGCTGGACCGCGATGGCCACACAGCCGGCACCCGCTGCACAGCCTGGGCAGGAGGCAGTGTTTATGAGGCTCTGGCTAATGACTCCCATCAGGGAACATGTGCGGAGCAGCTGAGGGGGCGGCTGCCACTGGACATCAGAGAGGCCCGGGCTTCAGCCTGGGGCGTGCGCAGGCTCTCTGGGGCAGCTGCGGTGGCAGTTCTGGTACAAGCTTCTGGGGGAACCCAAGGGCCCCTGGAATTGAGGCCTTTCAGTGCTAACAGTGTCCTATCAGAGACGGCTCTGCTGGGGAGGGAGCTGCTGGCCAGACTGATTGAACAAGTCTGATCATAAAAATGATCGCTATTAGAAGAATGAACACATTTATTAGAAGCTCACCTCCTGCCAGACATTGTGGAGAGCACGCGTGTGCACGCTGTTTTTCTTTCGTTTGTGTTTACTCTGCATGGCACGGAAGAGGAAAGGCTGGGACAGATGGAGTGCCCCGTCTCAGGCCGCAGAGCTGATTCACACCCTGGTGATTTCCTTCCAAGGCCCACTGTCCGATGTGCAGAGAAGTGAAGTTTAGAAGTTTCCTCACATCGTTTCAGATCACCATTGACACACACAGCCAAAACCCACATTTTGGTGTGAGAAAGATCTGGATTTAAGCTCCAGTTTTGCATCCTACAAGTTACATAAACTCCTTAAGCCTTGGTTTTGTCATTAAAAATGGGGAGAGTTGTCCTCCCTTCCTCTAAGGTTGTGGGGAGCTGCAGTCAGCCCAGCGCCCGCACAGAATAAGCCCCAGGGAGTGAGTCGCCCACACCACAGCCCGGGAGGCCGGCGGAACCCCGGAGCTGAGAGGGCCCAGGAGGCAGCAGCCTCTGCTGAAGCTGTGTCCTCGACTCTCCCAACCACTTGGAACCCCGATTTCCTCCTGGGTTGAGTGGGACAATAACAGGATGGAGAGCAATCGAGTGCCGGGGACCTCAGAGTGGGGTGAGGGACAGAGGAGCTCGTGTGTGCACGGCACAGCTTGCCTCTCCAGGGCCCTGTGGGACCACAATTGCTGTCTTTGGAAACGCCGCCCGGACTTCTCCTTCCCGAGCACAGCCACGATGCACACCGCAGGTCACAAGGAGCAGCAGAGGACACAGAAACCTGACCTTCAAAGTCCTCCTGTGCTCCAGGGGGAAGATGGGACCAATCACGATAGAACATTCATTAAAAACAAAAGTGACACGTCCGCATACGCACATACTTGTGGATAATCATTTGCAGCCGCGCGCTGGGCTGTAAGACTGTGCCAGAGGCTTCGGATGACATCCGAGAAGGTTTCTGGAAGGAGAGGGGGACTGGGGGCAGGGGAGGAGTGACAACACAGGTCCATTGCTTTCACGTCTTGTTTCTGCGGTGCCTAGCACACAGTAGGGACATAATGTAACAAGAACGAGAAGCAGAGAGGGACTTCCAGGGGGGCAGTGGGCGGGTGTGGTGGTGATTCACGGGGAGGGCAGGCTCCACCGCGTGCTGCAGGCACGAGTCTATTTTGTGTTGGTGTTTTCTGCAGCGGCTGCCTCCTGAGAGGCCCGAGGGCCAGTTATTCCTTGGGGGAAAGCAGCAGGGAGGGTCGTGTTCTATTTGGGCAGTTCTGCTCGGTCTCACCTTCATGTGTGCTTCATGTACACACAAATCTCTCCTAACACCACATTCCAGCGTGAGGGCCCTGGGAAACTGCACCCTGGGACACAGACCTGGGGTTGCCTCCCCCACGTCTGGTTTTCCCTTCTTTTTTTTTTTTTTTGTACCAGGGATTGAACTCAGGGGCACTCGACCACTGGGCCACATCCCCAGCCCTTTTTTGTATTTTATTAGAGACAGGGTCTCACTGAGTTGCTAAGTGCCTCGCCGTTGCTGAGGCTGGCTTTGAACTCACGATCCTCCTGCCTCAGCCTCCCAAGTGCTGGGATTACAGGTGTGCGCCACCGCGCCTGGCTTGGTTTTCCCTTCTTGCTTGCTTGCAGCACGGCCGTTTTGTTCAAGATCCGCTCCTCAGGGACACCGTGGTGGCATTGTGATATCTAGCTTGGCTGGGCCGAAGGTTCGTATCCAGAATCTTCTATCCTGGATGCTTCCCCCGGGCCCCTGAGAGGTCTCTTCTGAAAACTGGAGCTCAGGCAGGGTCCCCAGCCTCCGTGTCGGGGAGCAGTGGCCCGGCCACCACTGCTTCACCTTTCCTGGATCCTCCTTGAGCTCTGCCAAGGCCTTGCGGATCCCATGACAACGGGCACCGGCCTCTCCTGAGGACATGCAGGTCGGAGCCCATGAGAACTGACCTGTCCAGCCTCGCGGGGTGCAGCCTGTCCTGGCTCTCTTCCCCTGACAGCCATCTTTCCTTCCCCACCTCCTGCCCCATGGGCTTCAAGTTGCGGCCACAGCCCTGTAGAGACGGTCTAACTGGGCTGCAGAGGGCCAGTCCCCACGAGTCCCTGAGTGCACGTTTAGATGCAGAACAAGTAGGATGCGGTTCTTGCTTTCTGATTGATCCTGTGTCGCGAGCCATCGTGGGCTGTGTGTGAGCTATGCACATTTGAGCGTACGAGGGGACTGGTCTGGCATTGCGCGCCAATTGGGCTGTGCGACGGAAGTGTGCCTTTTCTCTCCTTCTGCCTGAGATCCCACACAGCCCCTGGGATGGGCGTGGCTTGCCAAGATGTCAATCACACAAGACATCACCAAGCAAGACTCCACCCTTCCAAACCCAATCCCTTGCCTTATTTGGGTGGAACTTTCTATTGAATGTCCATACCCCAATAAATAGAGGGGTTCAGGGTGTGCTCGCTCTCTTGCCTCTTGCCTCCCTGCGGGAGGCCACAGAGCCGTCGCGGACCTCAGCAATTGAGAAAAAGGTATTTTCGTGTTTGTGTGGTTTCTTTGCCACTTTCTTAGTTATGGATACAGCCAGCTCCTTGAACCCAGCTGGCGACAATCCTGACTTGTTTATATCCATGTGCCTACCAGGTCCCCAGTTTGGGAACGGGTCCTGGTGGTCTGAGGCAATCATAATGTTCCCAATCCCCTTGGTACCCTTGATCGTGAGGGGTTCTGCAGTGGGCGTGTGACCTACAACTCCAGTGGTAGCTTTAGGGAAAGCATTCCTAATTCAAAAGAGAGACACAAAGGAAAGATAGCAATCTACTGGACACCACAGCTGTGTATCATGCTTGGAACTGAGGCAGCCTTGTATCCGTGACAGGATGGCACCTGAAGAACCTAGATAGCAAAGATGAGAAGAAATGTCCATAATATGGCGCGGCTGAAGAACGAAGCTGGCTAGAAGCTGCCTACCCCTGGCATTCCACTTAAGTGACATGACGTATCTTCTCATTATCCAAGCCACCCGAGGCAGCTTCTTGTGTCTTGTGGCCAAAAACATCCTCATGGAATCCCTACTCCAAAAGGAACATCACATTTCCCTCCTGTCATGGGCGCCCAAGTCTCCATGACCTAAAACTCACCCAAAAGGGGAGTTGGAAGTGTGGTGTGAACCTGGTGTCTGGCTCCCCTGAACTTGGTCTTCACACCTGAGAGAAGAGGAGACGAAAGAAAGCCCTAGCAGTCCGCAAAGGATTTCACAGATACACTGTGCTGTTTATGACTCCAGGAATCTCTCCTAGATTATAGCTCAGGGAAAATGGGTAAGGCTATAATTTTGGTAATTTTGATAATCGAGCATTAGCAATAGGTGTGTGTCACAGAAGCCTCAGCTAGTGGTGAGACCATTGCGTGGGCCCTTATTTCTCATCTCTAAGCTCCCCTCTGCTCTGTGAGCAGGAGTGGCATGCCCCAGGCCACGCCGCACCACGTGCCAGCTGCCTCCCTGCACGACTTGCTGATAGGAGGCCTCAGAGGAAGACGGAGAGGCAGGAGAAGAGGAGAAGGACTTCATTTCTGTCTTTCAGGTTCTGCAGCGTCTCTCCAACAGGAGCAGAGAGTGGGCTGTAGTTCCCAGGTCCTGTCAGCATCCCGAGCCTCATTAGCATGTCCTCGCAGAGGCCCTGGGGCATGTGAGCCAGGGCCCTCAAAGGCGAGAACCAGCTGCGCAAGCTTCTCTATCCCCTGGCCACGCACTCCACGCACCTAAGCCAGGCCTGGCCCACCTTGCAGGCGCGAGCACCCTCCACCTCCTGACCCTCCTCTTCAGGGGTCGGAACCCGCGTTCTGTAGTTTCCCTCAGGAGACAGCACAGTCCTTGCAACGCTCCAAGGTCCTCCGTTCTGGTCATCATCACCCTCTTCCCACGTTCCTGCCAGCCCTCCTCGGTGTGCTCGTTTTGATCATTCCTGTGGGCTGGTTTGGATATGGCATACACGTGGCCCCCCAAAGGGCCATGCATTGGAAACTTGGTCCCCGGTGCAGTGAAGTTAAGAGATGGTGGGAGCTTTAAGGGGTGAGGCCTCGTGGTAGGTCATTAGTTCACTGGGGCACTGCCCTCAGAAGGGATTAAGGTAGCCGGGTGCGGTGGCGCACGCCTGTAATCCCAGCACTTGGGAGGCTGAGGCAGGAGGATCGTGAGTTCAAAGCCAGCCTCAGCAATGGCGAGGGACTTAGCAACTCGGTGAGACCCTGTCTGTAGTAAAATATAAAAAAGGGCTGGGGATGTGGCCCAGTGGTCGAGTGCCCCTGAGTTCAATCCCCAGTACCAAAAAAAAAAAAAAAAAAAAAAAAAAAAAAGAAGAGATTAAGGTACCTTTCATGGAACACTGGGTTAGTTCTTGTGAGAGCTCTGTTATAAAAAGAGCAAGACTCTGGCTTCCTAATTTGCCTGCTATTCTCTTCTCTCATACGCATTCCCTCTCTGATGCTGTCTGCCATGATGTGATGCAGCTAAGGGGCCCTTGCAAGAATCAGAGACTAGCTGTTTGGACTTTCAGCCTCCAAAACGGTGAGCTCTATAAGCCTCTTTTCTTTTTAGTGACCCATCTTCAGGTACTTTATCATAGCAACAGAAAATGAACTAATATACTGAGTAACAAATTCTTTTTTTTTTTTTTTTTTTTTGGTACCGGGGATTGAACTCAGGGGCACTCGACCACTGGGCCACATCCCCAGCCCTTTTTTGTATTTTTTTATTAGAGACAGGGTCTCACTGAGTTGCTAAGTGCCTCGCCATTGCTGAGGCTGGCTTTGAACTCGCGATCCTCCTGCCTCAGCCTCCCAAAGTGCTGGGATTACAGGCGTGCGCCACCGCGCCCGGCAAGTAACAAATTCTTTTCTGCATCTCCTGTATTTTGAAATATGTATTGTAGTTTCTCTTTTCTTGACTGAGCCCCATCTGAGACAGAATTTACTGGACTATGTAATCCAAAAGTTCAGACCAAGGGCAGTCAATAGGCACAACTTGTTCTAGAGGGTATGAATATGATTAGAACTATTTTCTAACATTTTCTCAACACTGATCTCTTATGTGTGTGTGCTAATTGTTTTCAGGTTAGCTACCTCCTAGGTAGCTTCTAGGATAGCCACCTTCCACCTCACTCCATGCCTTTGTCCCAAATTTCTGGAGAGCCCTGAACTTCACTTTGCTTAGAGTAGTTTCTGCCATTTGAACCAATCATTGTGGCTAAGGCACAGGACAACTGATTGGCCTGCTGTGGACTTCATGCTCTCTTCCTGGAGTCAAGGGAGAGCCACATTTCATGGGGCCACTGGCCCACAAATGGAGATCAAGGCTTCCCAGAAGTCATAGTCATAGTCCTGAAAGCTGGCGAGCTCAGTGGTCATCCCCCACTTCACCCCAAATGGCCCCGGGCAGCTCTGATTTCATATTGGCATTGTGACTGTTCTTAAGTCTAATCCTTTTTCCAATACAAAATCGAATGTAATGTGGTTTGCATTCCTTTTACAAATGGTTTCACAAATTTGGTCAACCTCATGTCCCAAATCAGGTTTCAAAAGTGACGTCCCTCAGAGGCCTGTGGCTGAGAACCCAGGCTGAGTCCGAGCTGAGTCTGAGTCTGCGTGGTTGATACGCCAGGGAACACCCACTTCAAACTCACCATATCTTTGGATGCTCCCATCTCCCTAGGAACCAAGTGAGTTAAGATTGTATTATTATTTTTTTTTCTTTTTTCTCTCTCTCTTTTCAAAAATTAAAAAAAATATTTTTAAGGACTGGTGAGATTAATTGATTTTCCAGGCCACGTGGCAAAGCCAGGAACCCAACTAACTTAGAACGAGAGTGGGGACTATAGCACATCAGTAGAGCGCTTGCCGAGCATGCGTGGGGCCCTGGCGTCAATCCCCAGCAGTAAGAAACAGATAAATGATTGATAAATTAGAATGAGAGGTTATTAGCTCTCGGCCATGTCCCAACACTAGTATGGGACATGCATTTCCAGAGGCACTTCCTCTGTCTGGAGCCCCCAGAGCTTTGGTTATCTACTCAAGGGTGCAACACATATTTTTTTTTTTTTTTTTTTTTTTTAGTTGTAAGTGGACACAACACCTTTATTTTATATTTACATGGTGCTGAGGATCGAACCCAGAGCCTCACACATGTGAGACGAGCGCTATACCGCTGAGCCGCAGCCCCAGCCCTGCAACACGTTTTGTTTAGGTCATTAACTGATTGTCACAAAATGTATTTTTGCCTGAACTCATTCCACCCGGCAAAACACCAGCATCCTATGGCTCTTACTGGGTGCCAGCCACTGTCTCACCCTTTACAATGACGAATTCGCTGAATCCTCAGACAGCCCTTCAGGCAGACGCGGCCCCTCCTTCAGCCCCTGTGCAGACGAGGACTTGGAGACACGAGAGGTTGAGGCTGGTCCACAGTGGCACAGGTGGCACGGCAGGCAGAGGGCTGGACCCAGGCAGCAGCTGTGAAGAGGGGCGCAGGCAGGGGACAGAGGCCAGTGGAGAGGAGGGAAGGACGGCCTCGCTCAGCTCCTCTGCCTCCATAGGCACTTTTTACCGCCCCGCATCCTGGCCCATTCTCCTTTAGGCAACTAAGTCAGCCACTCCTGGGTCTCCCAGTCAGAAGCTTGGTGACGGCAGGTACATTAGGCTGTTTGGGCCCTGGAACTAAACACCACGGGCTGGCTGAATTATAGGCAGATATTTATTTGTCACAATTCTGGAGGCTGGAAGTTCAAGATCAAAGCACCAGCGGATGTGGTGTCTGGCAAGGGCCACTTTCCTGGTTCACAGATGGTGGCCTCTAGCTCTGTCCTCTCATGGGGCGGGACAAGCCACTCTCTGCAATTGCTTTTATAGGATCCGTTGATGAGGGCTCCACCTCATGCTAACCACCTCCCAAGGCCCTGCCATCACCTTGGGGTTAGGATTCCAGCTACGGGGGTGGGGGCTCGCCAGCGGTCAGTCCAGAGCACCAAGCACACACGGCTCCCTGTGCCTCGGGAGAAGATGGCAGTGTGAAGTCAGTTCCTGAGAGAGGGCTCCTCAGACTACAGCCGCACACACGAGCTGAGCAAAATGTGACCTGTCACAGTCAGTCACGGCTCTGGTCAACTGGCAGCAGCTGCCTTCCTGTGTGGGGTCAACGGAGGCTCCAAGCTCAGGATGTCACCTGCAGGGTCACTCCCTGTGGGTCATGGTTGATGGAGTCATCTTCAGAAAACCATCTTTTCCCTTTCCCTGATCCTGATTAGCTCTCAGGAAGGTCCCGGACTTCATGATGCTTCTGTATACATTCTGCTCAACACCCACGAATTGAGCTCCTACTGCATACTGGCATTGTGGTGGGTAAACAGATCTTCTAAATGCATGGACCGTAGTCCCTGCCTAAAGGAACTCGTGTCCCTGAAGACAGACAGACTCACACCAACCCGTTCCAGCAGAGAGGCAGGAGCTACGACAGGACAGTGGTCTCCAAGCTTTCTGAGCTTGCCCCTCTGCCATTTAGAACTGCGGAGAGCACAAGCCAGTCTGTGAATACCCGCCCAGCCTCATTAGGTCGGATCTTCGGATCTTCGAGAAGGCGGGATCTTGACAAGGCTTCCGTTGTCCTAGCGCTGTGGACAGCCACCGCAGTAGGGGCTTCCCCGTGACTCAGGAGTGTCACGTAAAGCCCTGCTCCTGCCCTGGAGGACACCTGGGCGTCTCCCCGTGCAGCGTTCTGCCGCCTGGGCTGGTGCACGCGCCAGCTCGGTCGCCCCGTGCTCCTGATCCCAGCCGGACCTGTGCCGCCCGCGTGGAGCGAGCACGTTGGACACCAGGCTCCCGCCCCGGCCCCGCAGGGCCCCGCCACACAGCCCAGCCCATCTGGAACCAGCTCCCTGCGGAAGACGATCTGATTCCTTAGAAACAAAACCAAAATACCCAGAGGATGATTTTAAGTGCCAGTTTAATTCTCGAGTGGAAAACATGAGCACTAAGAAGACCTCAGCGGCACATTTGTGGAAAAGCCTTGATGGAGCCGGGCGGTGGCGCACCTGTAATCCCACCACTTGGGAGGCTGAGGCGGGAGGATCGCGAGTTCAAAGCCAGCCTCAGCCATGGCGAGGCACTTAGCAACTCAGTGAGTCCCTGTCTCTAATAAAATACAAAAAAAGGGCTGGGGATGTGGCCCAGTGGTCGAGTGCCGCTGAGTTTAATCCCCGGGACCAAAAAACAAACAAACAACCCTGATGGACATTTATGATTATTTTTCAAACATGAAATGAATGGTCAAGAAAATAAATAAATAAATCACAACTATTTTTTTTAACGCTGTTAAACAATTTTTTTTTTTTTTTAAACGTTTTGAAAGACAAGCTTAGACTTGAGGCCGGGACTGGTGTCGGGCTCCTCGTGGCTTTGAACTCCGTGTGCCCGGAGCTCACCACTGTGCTTGACTCGGTCACCTGGGGGTGGAAGGGCAGTTTGCCTCCCTGGCCTCGGCTCTCGTTCCCTAGGAGAGCTGACAGGAGGCGAGAGTGCGCGGGGCTCGGGTCTGGAGGCCGCCCTGCGTCTGGCTGCTGCTGTCCTGCTCACTGGAGGGGTGCCTCGGATTTGGGCTCAGTTTCCCTGGAGGTGAGACAAAGAGTGACAGCAAGTAGGTCATCCCTGCAGGATGGCAGGAAACACAGGAGGGAGGGGACAGGCGGGAAGGAGGAGGACTGGAGGCCACCCAGGGTGCTTTAAGGAGCAGTTGACCACAGTGGGCAACCGAACTGCTCACAGCTGGGACCTTTGGGGGGCACTTCAGTGACAGAGTGAGGAACCTGGGGATTTAGTCACCAGCTTCCCTGGTGCATGGGGCAAGGGCTGCTCCCAGGGGCGTGCACTCCTTGGCACCCTGCCTTGTCCCCGGCACAGGCTGTGCCAGAGCCTAGCCCTTAGGCAATACTGCGGCTGATGTTCAAGTCCCTCCAGAATCCCTCTGCCGAGACCCTCACCTCCAGAGGGACAGAAGTGGGAGGGGGCTTTGAGAGATGAGCAGGTCAGGGGCGCAGTCCCCATGCAGGTGTTGGTGCCCTGGTAAGACGAGGCTCTCGGCCGTGACGCTGGGTCTGCCGGCACCCTGTCTTGGGCTTCGAGCTTGCACAGCTATGAGAGGTCACCATCCGGGATTCCAGGCACGAGTCTACGGTCCATTTGACACTGCAGCCTGGGAAGGACCCCAGGGCTACAGTAAGAGGCCACTGGGGAAGGGGCACAGCAGGGCATGAGGAGGGTCAGGGCAGTGCCCACCACAGACCACACAGGGCACGAAGAAGAATGTGACTGGCAACTTCAGTGTGTCCCTGGGAAGCCCTCTGAGGCCACATGTGTGAAACCACCTGCAAATTAAAAGGGGTCATGCTTGTTCCATTTGATACAAGTGACGAGGACAGTGCTGATAACTGTGAATCACATGTTGGGTCACTCGCCTCGTCGCCCACGTGGAGCCTCCGACCGGGCTGGAGTTCCTCCAGCAGACTCAAGGGCTCACCCAGAAACTTCCAAGGTGGCCGGAAGTGACACCCCCAACCCCCACCCCCAGTTTGGTGAACTAGATCTCATAGTAAAAAACAAAACCCTGCTCAGGACCTTCCCCCACAGCCCCGGACCCCACAGGGGAGGTGTCTTTTATTTTATTTCTAACATTTTTAGATTCCCATGGCTATATGTAGGCATGGGAGAGAATTCTGGAACCCAATTGAGAGCTCTGCAGTGAGGTCATTCCCTGGTCCCTGTTCACTCGGTTTCTCGTCTCTCTCTGAGACTCCTAGCTTCTTGTGCACCTTTACAGGGCACACGCTTGTGTATTCAGGTTTATCTATATTTATGTAAGCTAAATTAGTATTTTCCCCTCTTTTTAAATTTAATTAATTTTTTGAGATGTGGTGTCAAACTTATCCTCCTGCCTTAGCCTCCTAAATAGCTGGGATTACAGGCACGCACCTGCCTTCCCTCTTTTTTATTTTTTTGGTACTGGGGATTGAACTCAGGGGCACTCGACCACTGGGCCACATCCCCAGCCCTTTTTTTGTGTTTTATTAGAGACAGGATCTCACTGAGTTGCTAAGTGCCTCGCCATCACTGAGGCTGGCTTTGAACTTGCGATCCTCCTGCCTCAGCCTCCCAAGTGCTGGGATTACAGGCGTGGGCCATCGTGCCCAGCTTTCCCTCTTTTCTAAACAACAGATTTCTAATAACACAGACTGTTCCTTGCTCTTGTACAATCTACCAGGTTTCTCTTCTTGATGGCTCTATAAGATTCCACCGATCTTTTCTTATAGAAAACTATAATCCCCAGCAACTGATGAGGTTGCTACAGGGCTTGCATGTCTTAGTGAACCCTGTGGAGCCCCAGGAGGTGGCCCATCAGAGCTGAAGCACCTGGCCCAGGGTCTCACATCAGGGAGTGGCAGGCCATCCCTGGTGGGGGCCCAGGTCTATCAGAAGCCATGTTCCCCATATTTTCTGTGAACTCTTTGGGAAGAATCAAGTCTTTTTCTTTCTTCCATCTGGCAAGCAGCATGGATAATAAAGACAATTAATTAATATGCATGTAAGTGCATAGTGACTTTAATGCTTGGTTGAAGCCTCTGTCTTGGGTGTGTCTTCTATAACTGACATTTGCTGAGTGTTTGCTTTGTGTCAAGCACTAAGCAGGAAGCATTTTCTTTACATCAGTGATCCCGTTTAATTTAACAATTAATTCTCTCCACTCCACATGTGAGAAACTGAAACTCAGAGATGTCAAGCAACTTACCCAAAGCCATACAGGTAAGCGGTGACAGGTTGGATAGGGACGCAGGTCTGTCCAAATTTAGAGCCCAAATCCCTAACCTCTATGTGATAACTGTGATAGGGGCACACACAGGCATTGGACCAGAGGCTGTGGTCAAAACAGGTTCTGCTGTTCGTCTTGGCAGAGAGGCACGTTTCTGGTCCAACCCATTTCTTTTCTTCCTGGTTTGGATATGGTTTGAGTGCCAACCCACATCTTCATAGTTGAAACTTAATCCCTATGGTGAGGTAGTAAGAGTGCGGAAACTCCATCAGACTGTGGGTATAGAGGAGGCCTTTGGGAGATGATTAAATCAGACAAGGTTATTGATTAGGTTAGATTAGATTAGGTAAACCCTTATGATTGAATCCTGATGGCTTTATAGGTAGAGGGAGCAGACAGATACCTGTGGACACACACGTGTGCTCCCTATCTGTCGTGTGATGCCCGACTGAGCCACCTGGGACTCTACAGCAAGAAGACCATCCCTGATGTAGTTCCTAGATTTTTTTTTTTGGTACCGGGGATTGAACTCAGGGGCACTCGACCACTGGGCCACATCCCCAGCCCTTTTTTGTATTTTATTAGAGACTGGGTCTCACTGAGTTGCTAAGTGCCTCGCCATTGCTGAGGCTGACTTTGAACTCGTGATCCTCCTGCCTCAGCCTCAGCCTCCCAAGTGCTGGGTTTACAGGCATGCGCCACAGCACCCGGCTTAGTTCCTAGATTTTGCAGCAGCATAACTGTGAACCAAAATAAGCCTCTTTTCTTCGTGGAGCAGTCTGCCTCAGGTATTTCATTACAGTAACAAAAGAAGAGCTAAGACAGTGGGTCACGAACTGGACCAGTGCTTCTTGTGTTTCAATGTGCATATGATTCACCTGGGGTTCACTGAGAATAGGGGAGACCAACAGAAAATGCACACACACGTGCGCATACACACACACACACACACACACACACACACATCACACAACGCAATGTGAGAAAGTCTGTTATGGAAATATGCCCACAGAAGACAGCAGAAGGCCAGAGCACAGGCAGGGTGGGTGGGTGGCTGTAGGGACAAGCGCTTGGAAAAGGCACCCCCAGAGCAGAGACGTATGGGGAAGGAGCTGGGAGAAACTGCAGGGCAGGTGGTGGGCTGAGCGTGAGCAAGGGCAGGGGATGGGAGGCCCAGGGGCTAGAGGGCAGGGAGAGGGGTCACTGGAAAGCACCAGTGAGAGGAGGGCTGACTAAGGCCTCCCATCACCTGGGAAGAACAGGGCAACCGCTGAGGAATCTCATGTCCCCTGGTGGCCCTGGGGAGACCAGGTCAGAGGGCGGGAGGGCGGGGCTGCTCGTGCCTCCTTGGGACAGGAGGTTTCTGGGTAACGAGGCTCGGCCCTGGGGCCCCAGAGCAGAAGGCTGTCCCTAGGATTCGGATTGGGGCATTTCCAGGGCCAGGCAGTCACAGAGCCACACAGTTCTGGGGACAGCCCTGGGGACCCAGGGCAAAGCTCCTTGGGAAAGGCGGCCCTGGGACGTGGAGCAGAAGAGCAGGAGGCTGGAGGCCCACGGGGGGGAGCCCCGGGGGAGTCCCAGGGCAGCCGCCGGCGCTGCCCGCCACCGGGGTCAGCCGTCTCTTTGCTGGCTGCTGGCCCTTGGCCTTTTTCCTGATGACACACATAAGGCACGTGACCCTCACCTGCCTGAGCTACCTGCACCTGCAGATGAGGTGACACTCCCAGAGGACAACCTTGAGCTCAACCCAGGCCTTCCCACTGCAGGAAGGATGCAGGCTGGCCAGCCTCAGAGGCCCGCTTGACCCCTTCCCGTCTCAGCCGTGTGGCCCTGGTGGTCACTCAGGCTCTGTGGGTCACAGCTTCCTCGTGGGCTGACGGGGGCGATATAGGACCCCCACCACGGAGGGCTGGTCATCAGGGCGAAGCCGGATTCTGACAGGCAGTCAGTATGGATGGGTCATCAAGTCAGGTCGGGTCAAGAAAGCCAACTTGAAGCTGGCGCTGTGGCGCATGCAGTAATCCCAGCACTTGGGAGGCTGAGGCAGGAGGATCCCGAGTTCAAAGCCAGCCTCAGCAATAGCGAGGCACTTAGCAACTCAGTGAGACCCTCTCTCTAATAAAATACAAAAAAATGCCAGGGGATGTGGCCCAGTGGTCGAGTGCCCCTGAGTTCAATCCCTGGTACAAAAAAAAAAAAAAAAAAAAAAAAAAAAAAAAGCCAATTTGAGTGAGCCAATTTTGGGAAGTTGGAGACTTGTCCCCTGAGGGATTGAAATGTTAATTCCTTCAGAGCCCTTCCTTCACCCTTATCAAGAACCTGCCCCTAGAACAGAGACCCTGTGCCTGATAGAAGAAAAAGTAGGCCCAAATCTTCATCATGTTGGCCTAGGACCTGACTTCCTTAACAAGGCTCCTAAAGCAAAAGAAGTAAAATCAAGAATCAATAAATGGGATGGATTCAAACTAAAAAACTTCCCCTCAGCAAAGGAAACAATCAATAATAATGTGATGAGACAGCCTACAGAATGGGAAAAAAATGAGCACTTTTGAGTTGATTTTCGTGCAGGGTGACAGACAGAGGTTTAACTTCATTTTGCTACATGTGGATTTCCGGTTTTCCCAGCACCATTTGTTGACTAGGCTATCTTTTCTCCAATATATGTTTTTGGTGTCTTTGTCTAGCATGAGATAACTATATTTATGTGGGTTAGTCTCTGTGTCTTCTATTTTGTACCACTGGTCTACATGTCTACTTTGGTACCAATACCATGCCATTTTTGTTACTGTTTTCTGTAGTATAGTTTAAGGTCTGGTATTGTGATGCCTCCTGCTTCACCCTTCTTGCTGAGGAATACTTTGGCTATTCTGGGTCTCTTATTTACAGAAGAAAAAATACAATTGATCAACAAACGTATGAAAAAGTGTTCATCATCTGTAGCAATTAGAGAAATGCATATCAAAACTACTCTAAGATTTCATCTCACTCTAGTCAGAATGGCAATTATCAAGACTACAAGCAATAATAAATATTGGTGAGAATGTGGGGGAAAAGGTACACTCACACATTGTTGGTGGGACTGCAAATTGGTGAAACCACTATGGAAAGCAGTATGGAGATTCCTCAGAAAACTTGGAATGGAAACTCCATTTGACCCAGCTATCCCACTCCTTGGTTTATACCCAACGAATTTAAAATCAGCATACTACAGTGATGCAGCCACATCAATGTTTATAGCAGCTCAATTCACAATAGCTAAACTATGGAACCAACCTAGATGTCCTTCAATAGATGAATGGATAAAGAAATATACACAATGGAATATTACTCAGCCTTAAAGAAGAATGAAATTATGGCATTTGCAGGCAAATGGATGGAGCTAGAGAATATCATGCTAAGTGAAATAAGCCAATCCCCAAAAGCCGAATGTTTTCTCTGATAAGCAGATGCTAATCCACAGTAGGCTGGGGGCGGGTAGGGAAGAATGAAGGAACTTTGGTTTGTAGAGGGGAGTGAGGGGAGGTGGGGCTGTGGAGATGGGAAGGAGAGTAGGCTGAGAGAGACATCATTACCCTATATACATGTATGATCACCCTATCGGAGTGACGGTGCCCCATGGACAGCCAGAGGAAGGAGAAGTTGTGCTCCATTTGTGCACAATATGTCAAAATGCATTCTACTGTCATGTATAGCTAATCAGAACAAATAAAAATAAAAATAAATTAAAAAAAAAAAAAGAACCTGCCCCTGCTCCCACCTGTTGCCAAGGTAACCTGCTTCAGGAATCGCCCCTCCCCACAGGGAGTTGTTAATGTGTCCTGGGCTGCACCGCCCTGCCCTTCCCCCTTCAAGCTATCTTCTTCTCACCTTTTGGACATCCCACGGGTCACGTCCCACCTGGTCATGTCCCCTGGGCCTGGTCAGGAATGCGGAAGGAGAGAGATAAGGGGCAGAGGGCAGGAGAACAAAAGAAGCCTGGGACATATAAAAGGGCAGAACTCCCTCTCTTCTGGGGATACCAGGATACCAGCCATGGCCCCCTTCTCCCTCCCGGGAGAAGTCTATGTGACCTCTTTTAAATGAACCCTGCTGTAGATGCTGGCCTCCGCGCGCTTCTCTCCTGTTCAAACTTCAACCTTTTGGGGGAGCAGAACTTGTCACCGGTAAACGGCGGTATCGAGTGTCCAGTCTGACTGTGCAAGCCAAGTGCTCGGCCACGCGGCGGCTACATGCGAGGACAACTCTTGATCATTACTACGTCACTACCCTTGTCATTAGCAGCGCACCCCACAGCTGAAGGGATCCTACCAGTGGGTCAACACTGTGGCTGCAGATTAGTCCCTTAGAGACAGGGAGACCGCTTCTGAATCCCACGGCTTCCCACGGAGTCACCTCTGTCCTTAGAGGTCATCACACTGTGTTTCTTTTAAAACACTGTAACGCAAACGCAGGCTCGCCCCTGGCCTCCCCCTCTGCTCGTAGTCGGTAACGCTTGTGGGATTGGCAGCTGGGTTGTTCTCAATGAATTTGAAACCAAAACTCGGTTTTAATTTCCCATGATACAACCATCAGTCTCAAGGTCAGGTGGGTGAAATGACGGGAGGTGAGGGGGTGGAAGGTGCTGGCCCTGGCTTTGGGGACATTGCCAAGTCCTGTAACTCCAGCAGCTCACATACCTGGACTCCTCACAGCCAGCAGTCCCTGCCTTTCCAAGAAGTTGCTTCTCCTCTCGACACACAAGGGACAGAGCCATCTCGGTTAGGGCCCCTTCTAATACCGTCCCAATCTGAATGATGGGAACGCTGCCCGTTCCTTCCTCTAAGGATTTAATTAGCGAGGTTGTTGGCAGGTCCCCCAAAGAGGGAAAGAGTGGAGATTCCACAGCCTCATCCACGCCAGAGTCACCTCCGGCCCGGAACCAAGCAGTAGCCCTCTAACGAGTCCCGCTGAGCCCGCGCTGAGCCTGCAGCGCATTCTCGGTAACACGGCACTTCTCCTGAAGGCGCCACCTAATCCCGCCACTTCCCAGGTCAGGAACTCTCAATCCCTTTGCACGACCCAAGATCCGGGTCCTTCGCAGCCCCCAGGACCCCGTGTCTGGCTCCTGATGGTTCCCCAGCCCTATCCAGACCCTTTCTGCCTCTCTCTGCATCCGGCCATACCAGGGCTCTGGCAGGCCTTGGAATGTGCGGGGACCCCCACCCACCTTGGAGCACGCTGGCCTCCAAACTAGGAGATCCTCCCTGCCCCGGCTCCCTGCTCGGCTCAACCCCAGCCCCTGTGATCTCAGAGCTCCTTGTTCCCCTCCGGCGGTCCCTCTGCCTCCACCTGCAATCTCAGCTCCTCCAGGACACGAAAGGTTTCATTTTCCTCCCTTTCCCAACACCCACCGCAGTGCCTGAGTGATGTCTAATAAAGAAGCACACCAAAAAAAAAAAAAAAAAAAAGGATTTTTAAAAATAGCACTCATTAAGATTGGGATCTCAGATGAAGAGCTCTATTTTTACCAAGAGAAACAGAGTGGGAGAATTGATTATTTCATTCATGTGATGGTTGTAAACTTTTCAAATGACAAATGCGGATCTGCTTATTCCTTTAAAATATCATGCTGTCGAGGTTCCTTTCCTTCATCTTCACGTTCTCTACGCTCCCCTCCAACTCCTTCTCCATTAGAAGCTGCGATCCATCCTGTCCTCCCCTGTGAAGTCTCAGGTCTCTCTGCTGGTAACCATGTCACAACGAGGAATCTCGTCAAATGGAATGGAAGCAATCGGCGGAAAGCATTTTCTCTCACTTGATTACCTTTGTACATCTCTCCAGGGTCTAGAGGTGGGGACCCGTAGGGAGAGGGAGGAAACTTCCTAAAGCCTGCCACTCAGATGTCACCAGCCCATGTGCAATGCAGAAATTTAGGGTTTCAAGATTGGAGGGCAGTCTCGCTCCGCCTGCACACCCACGCACACGCCACAAAGCAGTGATCGGGGCGGGAGGGACCACTCCAGGTGCTGCCGAACTCCGCGGTGATGCATGCACATTAGGACCACAGATCAGAGCTTCCTCTAAGATTTTGAAAAAAAGTTTTAAAAATGGGTACTCTGAATCTCGGGGCGCAGTGGCGCAGGTCTGTAATCCCAGCACTTGGGAGGCTGAGGCAGGAGGATCACGAGTTCAAAGCCAGCCTCAGCAATGGCGAGGCACGTAGCAACTCAGTGAGACCCTGTCTCTAATAAAATACAAAAAAGGGCTGGGGATGTGGTCCAGTGGTCGAGTGCCCGTGAGTGAGTTCAATCCCTAGTACCACAAAAACAAACAAACAAACAAACAAAGGTCCTCAACCACAGATAGACTGAAAAGTCGAGCAGTATAGAAATACCTAGAAGCTAAGGAAGATTAAAGGCAGTAGGCAAAGAAAGGCCAGGGTGTCATTGCAGGTTGAAGAGAATCAGGAGAAAGATCCTTGGAGGTGAATCTTGACTTGGGTCTTGACAGAAATTGTTGGCAAACATTAAGTAGACAGGAATGTTAGGACATTTCCGAGAAGATTCCTCAGGTTCACACGAGCTCTGAATTTTGCGGGGTCTGGGAGGGCATTGCCACTCTTTGCTCACTAAACTGAAATCAAAGAGGCCAAGAGGCTGGGTTCTGCCATCTGGCAATCGTGTAAAGATAATTGATTCAGTTGAGAACATCAGGGGCTATTGAGTAGTGGGCAGGTTTGAGAAATAAGAGTAAATGTCAACATATCCACCCTCCAGATTCTTATTAGTGATCAAATGAAAGTAACAGCCCTACAACAGGCAAACCTGGCAGATGCCACCTTAACTAAAGGATCAAAGTTAACACTGCAAGCCACAAGAATGAGCGATAGCATTTTCTTTTGGGGGGTACCAGGGATTGAACTCAGGGGCACTCAACCACTGAGCCACATCCCCAGCCCTATTTTGTATTTAATTTAGAGAGAGGGTCTCATTGAGTTGCTTAGCACCTCGCTTTTGCTAAGGCTGGCTTTGAACTCGAGATCCTCCTGCCTCAACCTCCTGAGCCACTGGGATTACAGGCATGCACCAACGCACCCAGCTCAACAGCATTTTTCTCCTGGTACGATACCTTGGAGAAGAACTCAGGATCCATTTGTGTGATTAAACATATAACCTGAATCTTCTCATGAAGACACTCCAGTAGAGCTAGCTGAAAATCATCCTACAAAACAGCTGAACTATATTCTTCAAAAATGTCAATAGCATGAAAGACAAGCATTGAGGAAGTGTTTTTTGAGTACCAGGGACTGGGGAGACCCGATTAGGGACTGTCTTTTACCGTAAAAGACAGTGTGGAGATAATTGGCAAAATCTGAATAAGGTCTGTCTTGGATAATGGTATTGTTTCAATGGAAATTTCCTGAATGTGATCATTGCACTATGGTTAGCACAGAGAATGTCCTTGTTTTTAGGAGATACATTGAAATATCTATAGGGGCATTGTACCTCCAACTGTTTAGAAAAAATAATATGGATGAGGATGCAGATATTGATGATATAGATTAGCTATAGATACAGATATAAGATACAGCAACATGGCACAGTGTTAGCATTTTGGGGGAACTAGGAAGAAAGCCCATGGGCATATGGGGAGTCTTTGCACCATTTCGTAAATTTCCTGAGAGTCTGAATTTACATCAAAATAAAAAACTCAAGGAAGAGACGAGCCACTGGGCGCCAGTGCCCGCTTGGCCTGAGTGCGTATTTTGGTGGAGACTCGTGGCCTCCTGGACCTCTGCCTGGCTGCTCCTGCCTTTCCAGTTGGAGGCCTGGTGGCTTGGCCTCTCTCTTTCTGGATCCTCCCAGCTAATTTCCAGATTAGCACGTTGTCTGCTCTTCCCGAGTCCAATTTCAGGCCGTACCCTGATATCTGATCTCTTTGGCTTAACACCCCTTGAGATCTGGGCCACCGTGCAGGGTTCTGCCCAGTGTCCCCGACACGTTGCCAACCTCTGCTTGTGTCCCAGACAGACCAAGATAATTCACACTTATTCAACTATGTGCCAGACACCGGCAACTTCTCCAGTGAGCGTAGCCCTGTCTAGCCTCACTCTCCACAAATTTGTTTGGCACCATACCCAGCCTCCCTAACTCAGTGGGTCATCCCCAGATATTGCTGGGAAAACTCAGGGCCACCTGCAGCTTCCCATGGGTCCCGCTGGGTGTCCGCGTCCCTCCATGACTCAGAGCGAGGACTCCCGCCGTGCTCTCTGCTCTCAGTGAAGAAGAGGCCACCCCAGGCTGGTGGTTTCAGCTCTGCCTCCTTTTCTTGGGTACCACGAGAGCTGAAAACCCCTGTGCCTCAATGTCAGAGACAGGGGCACCCCCGAAATAAAGAGAATGCCCCTTTGGTGTTGCATTCTATTGCAGTGGGACTTGGGGGCGGGGTGGCTCCCACAATCAGCTGCAGAAGCTCCAGGGCAGTGACACTAATGGCAAGGGTGGGGCTGAAATCCAGCCTCAGTCACAGTACAGTACAGTACGGGGCTACACTCCCCCAACACTCAGCCTGGTGGCTGAGCCCGTCTCTCCACACACTACCCCTTCCCTTAACGTGAGTTTTCCTAGCCCTTGTGGACCCTCCCTGCATGGTGGATCTTGTCCACGTCTGAGACAGAGATCGTGGACATAAACAGGCCCATGAACAGCTTTGCCTATCCCATTGGCTGGAAGGCACTGGAGGCCAGATTCTGCTTACGTTATTTGGGGCTCCGAGAAGTTGCACACTTGAGGCTCAAGTTTCCCACAAGTCCTAAGTGGTGTGAGTTCAAGATCTGAATCCAGATCTGCAAGGCCCTTGGTAGCCCCCTGTCTCGTCCCCTCTCCTCAAAGCAGAGCACAGCCAATAATTTGGTAAAAGGAGGTTTTCCTCCTGGAGGCTGTTAGCTCAATGAGGTTTTCCTGGACCACCTGGGATCATAGAATTATTTGGAACAATTGTTCATGCTGCTGCTGCTGATTTCATGCTTGGATTATTCAGGCCACTTATTTTTCTTTCTTCCTAGGATCTCTTTCCTCATTAGCATGTTGTTGACCCAAAAGAAGGTAACATCAAGGGTGGCACATTTTTTACGTGGTTCTGGAAAATGTTTGGGGGAGGTGGGAGGACAGGTTAAAATGACTGGCAATGTGGTTTTATAGAAAGAACGTGGGCATCGGAATCAGACAGCCCTGGGTTCAAATCTAGGTTTGTTACTTACTATTTGAGTAGACGTTCAGAAATTAGAGGGACATCCGTAAGACAGAAACAGTGCCATCTAGGTTTTTTTTTTTTTTTTTTTTTTTTTTTTTTTGGTACGGGGATTAAACTCAGGGGCACTCGACCACTGGGCCACATCCCCACCCCTTTCTTTGTATTTTATCAGAGACAGGGTCTCACTGCATTGCAAAGTACCTCGCCATTGCTGAGGCTGGCTTTGAACTTGCAATCCTCCTGCCTCAGCCTCCCAAGTGCTGGGATTACAGGCATGTGCCACCACGCCCAGCCAATGCCATCTAGTTCTGAGGGTTAAATGAGAACACTTAAAAGTCATCAGTCGTAAGGAGGGCCTCAGTGACACTCAGGGTCCCTTGCCGTGACTGACATCTGGGGATTAGATGTCAATTTTGGCTATCTAGATTTTTCTGTTCAGTTCTCTTATGGGCAACTCTACAGTCAACTCAGAAGCAGGCCTTGTTTCCATGGAGACGTGTTTAAGGTAAACAGATTCGAAAAGGGGAAACACTGCCGCCTGCCCCTGCCGCCCACTGGCCACCAATGCGCAGCCTCAGCAGAAACGTTTCCAAAGAAATGTTTCACAGAGCTTTCGGGAAGGCCAAGTGCTCTTTCAAGGTCTTGACGTGCTTTTTCAGTACAGCTCTCGAAATGAGCAATGATTTGAAACAGATAATAATGAACTTCACACAGCAATGGATCAAAAGTGTAATCACTGAGCTCACCCTTGTCGCGTATAATTAGGCTGACAGGCTGTGGAATCCAAGTGGATAGATGGCTCTCCCCTCCCCTTTTCTGCATGCGCACATGTATTTGAAGAACTTTTAACAGGCAAGAATATTACAAGAGTTCTGGGCCCCACATGGCTTCAGTTCTAATCCAAAATGCTTACTTTCTTCTGAAACACCAGTGTCCCTTTCCTGCTTTTTCTTTTCTGTTTTCCTTTTGGCATCATTGTTTTGTAAATTTCAAGGGAGCGTTGCTTCTTGGAGCATACGTGGAAATAGAAGCACATAAATCACACGTTGAATCCACTCAACGAGTAGGAGTGATTCCATCGTCACTGTCCTCTGAATGATGGGCACGTCTTGAGGAAAGACACTGAAAATCCTTTAGAAGACCAGATCTGTGGCATCCAATCAACTCGCTGTTAGAAAGCCCACAAAAGTAACTTCTCTGTCTTAAACAGCAGGCTCAACAAAGCAGCAATTAGATAATCCATCTTTCTTATTAAGACCTAATTTCAGATTTCTCTTTCAAAGAATCATGGCACAGGGCAGAACAGCTAATCCCTTTATGAGGATGTAAACTTTCACTGAAAGCCCAAGAGCAGAGTGGCTTCCTCTACTCCCTCTGTGACGCCAGGGCCAAATGTGATGAGTGCACATCAACCCGTGTCTTATCCAAGACATCTGTCCTCAAGATGCAGCACCTGTCATGCTACAGTTAAGTCACCAACAGCAACAACTCTTAAAATTACGGCTAATGATGGTAGACAGTCTCACTGTCGTGCCAACCACATGAAAGAAAGAGAAAGGGCATCTGATCAAGCCTGATTAGTTGCTTTCTTAGTCACCAATACATGTCTTGAATTTCCCGGTGTCTAGCAGAAGAATGAATTTGGCTCCTGTTGAAAGAAGAAGATTCTGCACTACCAGAGATACACGTATTGGTGGAGAAAAGGATGAGCAGAAGAATTTTCTTGAAACCAGAGCATATGGATGTCCCTGGGCAGACAAGTGCAGGCCACCATCCTCAAAGTGAGCTCTGAGCCTTGGCAGAGGCTGCGGGGGGGCCAACAGTCAATAGAGATCAAGAAGGTCAAGGCCACTGACTTAACATCACCGGCTCCATCTGTCAACATCAGGCCCAGAGCAGAGAATGAAGAGGAAACTCAAGATTCCTGCCCCTTTTCTACAAGCAAATGTGTTAAATGAATTGTTAGAAGACAACAGTGGCCACAAAACCTTAGAATCACCCAGCCCCGGAGCTGGAAAATTATAGAAGAGGAAACTGCTGCCGAAGGTGGTGAAATGACTTGCCCAAGGTCACGGAGAAACCACACTTGTGACTTGAATGGAAATAGTTTTCTTTTCTTTTGACATAAAAGAAAAAAAAAAAAAAAAAAAAAAAAAACAGAGTGAGTACACTGTGTGTCAGCAATGTGATGCCGCATGCAGCCAGCTCATTGCCCAACAGAGGAAACGTGGACTCACAGAACAGTCTCCTACTTCAAACTGGCTTTCCTGTAAGTGGGTAAGGCCGGGGGTGAACTCTGGTCAATGCGGGCAGAGAGAAAGGGAAGCTCTGCACGGTCGTGGGTGCATTAACTGGAGGCCCAAGACTTGTCAACCATGGGTCAACGTGTGCTGAGGCACGTCCCGCACGGGAGAGGCATTTTAAACAAAGTTTAAGGCATGGGGTTTTCCCTCAAGAAAAATCTGAACAACTTTCAGAGATTATCAAAGGTCAAGGGCAGAGGTCAGTATTGGAGTACTGGTGATGATGATGGGGGGGGGGCCAGATATCAAAGGTCAAGGGCAGAGGTCAGTATTGGAGTACTGGTGATGATGGGGGGGGCAGATCTCAGAGATGGGAGAAGGATAGGAATTTGGACAAGGCAAGGAGAGTTTGACCGACCTGAGATCCAGAGGGGAACTGGAGGGCTGGGGTGGATAGGGGAGAGTGGAGGGGGGAAGGAGACAGAGCCTGAGCAGGAACAAGATTTCTGAGGTAGGAATTAATATGGCCCCAGAGAGTCATAAAAAGACCCAACTAAGTGGCCTGGAATTGGGTTTAAGGACACAGTGAAAAACAACACCGAATCCGCGGGGAACAGCATGGTGAGTGACTCACCAAGTCCTTTGGCTGCAGCAACATAAAACAAAGCACTAAAGTCTAGGCCCACTTCCTTGGAAACCCTCGTCTCTCTGGTATGTTAAGGAAAATCAAACTGGTAATTTTTAGATGTCCATATGCCAGGATTATCAAAATGTAGGGGGTTGATCTGAGCCTGATGCACGCTGGCCACTCCCATACAATGCCACTCCCTAAGAGGGGACAGACAATAGCTTTAGAATCCATTCCCGACCCACAGGGCACTAAGTCAGCAACATAAGATACTGCCAAGAAACTCCCTAAATACCTTCATGGGCTCTTGAGCATTCCTTCTCTTTGACCTTAGATGTGTTCTTAAACTGATCCACTCCTCCCATCTGAAGGCCTGCAGGTGACAGTCCTCAGGACCTTGAATTTCTGGGGGAGAGAGTAGACTGAGGTGCCAAGGGATGATGGAGTCATCTAAACGGAAGATTATTCCATGGTTGAAAGGTGCCCTGCCCAAGCTGCTGTACACAAAAGCTATTTATAACAGGTCTGCTTTTAAACTTGGATTTACAATGAAGTTCAAAGCAGAAAGAGCAAAAATTCCAGACTGAAGAAAAATTACAGCTGGAAAAAATCATTTTTGAATAAAACAACCAAGAAAGTTTTCCAAGCGGTTATTCAGTTTGGGAATTTAAGGAAGGTGAAGGTTTGTGTCCAGGAAGAAACTGCTCTGGGGAAATGGAGGAATGGAAAGTCTCACCTTCGCCCTGTTTTTGTAGCCCTGTCCCGCCACACACATCTGAAACAGGAGGGGGCTTCCCCACCACCGCCTGCGGAGGATCATGCTGCAGAGGTCTCTGGCCCCTCTAGGACCAGCCAGGTCAGAAGCTGAGGGTCCGGGGGAGAGGGGATATTAAGTTGCGTACGCACGCGCACGCGCGCGCGCGCGCACACACACACACACACACACACACACACACCGCCTTTGGCACCTAGCAAACACGTCCCCTCCCTGCCTCTGCCTCATCTCTGCACAGCACCCAGCTCTAGGTCACTCAGGAGTTTGTGTCCGAGGGGGGACCGGCAGTGGGAAGGAGCATCGGGTTCATGGTTAATAGCTGCTCAGCAAATTGCTTGCTCCCTGGAGGTTGCAGAGTTTACTACAGGATGGCCTGCGTGGCATGGATCCAGCCACTTCTTACCTTCCTAAGATGTGCCAGTAAAGCAGGGCACCCCTTGGCTTTGAGCAAAGTCTCCACTTCAGAATCCTTCTTAACCCGATGGTCCAGGCTGCCCTCACCAGGTAGAGTGCGCACGTGGTGTGACACTTACCTGCTAGGGTGGGTAGAAAGAGAAAAGGAGACAAGGAATAGACAAAAGTAACATTTACTGAGCATCCACCACCAAGGAGGGCACACCAAGGCAGAGGGTGAAGGAGGTGTTTTAACGCGGATGATGCAGAGATCATAAAAGGCAGACTTTCGCCAGTTTTACATGGTGCCTCAGTGGTCCAGATAAGGCACCTCAAATTGCGCACGGCCTGCTGGGCCACGCCCACGGCCCCTCCCCACTCGGTGCCCCGCCCAGTCCGAAGCTGCGGCGCCCCTCCCACACAGCAGGCTCACCAGCCTGGAGTCCGAAGCACCGCTGCTCTGTCACCTTTAATTGGAACCACAGGGCACCTGTTGGGACACACTTTGTTATCTCCAGTGAGTCTCAGTTGGGAAAGGGCACAGGCCTGGGGCAGAGGAGGACCTTTTACACGCCAGGTTTTTTTTTTTTTTTTTTTTTTCTTTTTTTCCTCCTTATGTTACAAAAGGTACCGGACTGCCCCTACCTGAGTTGTTTGTTTGTTTGTTTGGTACCAGGGATTGAACTCAGGGAAACTCAACCACTGAGCCACATCCCCAGCCCTATTTTGTATTTCACTTAGAGACAAGGCCTTACCGAGTTGCTTAGCGCCTCGCTTTTGCTGAGGCTGGCTTTGAATTTGCCGTCCTCCTGCCTCAGCCTCCCGAATCTCTGGGGTTACAGGCATGTACCACCGCGCCTGGCTCCCTACTTGAGTTTTAAGGTCATTATAGTAACAATACAAACAATTCACAACATACCGTGTAGGGTTATCTAATTTAGAAAAAACAAACGACAGGAGGCTCGGTTTAATTGGAAATTTAATTTTTTAGTATAAGTATTTTTTCAGTATAAGTGTTTCACAAATTTTGCATACCATGTGCTTATACTAAAAATTAACTTTTCAAATCTGAAATTGATATTTAAGTGGATGTTCTATATTTTATCCAGCCAGGCTATCAGGGAATCATAAGGTGTGGCATGAATTGAGAAATAACTCTTCAGAGATAAAAATAGGATGTTTCTACAAGTTGACCATTTTCATATTTCTTTCTGCCACATTCCACTGCAAGAGGTGTTCTGCCTCACAACCCAATGCGTACGTACGTATGTGTCTTCATATTTTCTTTGTGTGGTGTAGACAGTTATTACCTGTCTTTTGCATTCTACTTTATTCTGTTTTTCCTTTTAATGGGTCCTAGTGCAGCCTCTCTTAACTGAGTTCATAAGCCCTCTAATGCAAGGATCAAAAAACTGTGGCCCAAGGGCTGGGGATGTGGCTCAGTGCTTGCCTAGCATTCATGAGGCCCTGGTTTCCATCACCAGCAGCACCAAAAAAACAAAACAAAACAAACAAACAAACAAAAAAACAAACAAAGCAAAATCAACAACAAAACTGCTGCCCAATGCTCAAATCCAAAATTCCAACCAGCCCCTTATTTGTATATGGTTCCCAAGCTAAGAATGGTTATTGTTAGATTCCGGGCAGGGAGGCCACACTTCCCAGGTAGCCTAACCAGGTCACACACCCCTGGATACCTTTCCCTACCCCTCTTCCCTTCCATGTGGCCCCTTAACAAACCCCCTTTTTCTACAAGGCATTCCCCAGTGTGGCTTTTTCCAGTAGTTATCTTTTGAAATGGTTGGGGAAAAAAATCAAAAGGAAAATGATCTTTCATGATATGAAAATTACATGAAATTCAAATTTCAGATTCCACAAATAAAGTTTCATTAGAAAACAGCTGTCTTCCTGCACTGACCCTCTGTCTGTGATCACTTTCAGACAACAAAGGCAGAACTGAGTAGTCCCGAGCCGAGAGCAGGGTGAGGAGGGCCCTAACATATCTACAATTTCTGTCTTTACTTAAAAAACATGTGCCCACCTCATCCTGGTGGGTTGCACCCTGATGTGTGCAAAGCCCTGCTCTAAACAGATCTGCCTCTAAAAACACTCATCACTGTTCCCGTGAGTGAGCAGTTTTTTTTTTTCTAAGAATCTAAAGTTAACCTCCTTCCTCTCAGTTCCTCTTTAGATCAAGCCAGATGAGGAGACCGGACGAATAGACACTCAAATCCAGCTGCCCTTAGAATATGAGATGGATTCCCTTGAGACCCAGAACTCAGCAAGAGGTGAAAGGATGTCACTGGCCACTTTTCCAGTCACTCAAGGACTCTGCCGCTCTTAGGACAGGATTATGAAGAACCCAGACGACAGACTTCCAACACTTGACCTTGAGTCTCTCTCTCTCTCTCTCTTTTTTTTTTTTAATATTTATTTACTTGCTTTAGTTGTACACAATGCAATGCATTTATGTTTATGTGGTGCTGAGGATCGAACCTGGGCCGCACACATGCTTGGCGAGTGCTCTACCGCTGAGCCACGACCACAGCCCAACCTTGAGTCTCTTAAACTCTTGATTCTCCTTAGAGATTAGAGTCTCTGGAGCCTAGGGCCATGATAGGAAGTTGTGGCTCAATCTGAAGGTGAGGCCTCACACAAGCATAACCTTTACAAGTATAACCTTTTATGCTTGTTGAGACAATAAGCAAGAGAATGGAAAGAGGAGCTGGGGAAGAAGAGGGGCTGGGGTTGTGGCTCAGTGGTAGAGTGCTTGCCTCGTGTGTGAGGCACTGGGTTTGAGTCTCAGCACCACATATAAATAAATGAATAAAATAAAAGTACATCAACAATTATAAAAAAAATAAAAAAAGAGGAGAGGAGGAGGAAAAGGCCTAGAGGCTGACAAGGCCCTGGGGGAGTCTTGTACCTTTCTTGCTCCCCTATCTCATGACTTTCTGGGGTAGGGTTCTGGGTAATAAATCCCCCAGACAGATTTAGGAGTATTGAGACCAGAGAGAACTTGTGCCTTCCTCTCTGGGAGATGCCTGGAATTAGAGGGGACCTCAAAGATATACATCAGGGTCATCAAACTATGGCCAAGAACCAAATTCATCATGCGACCTGTTTTGTAGATAAAGTTGCTCTGGATCAGAGCCACGCCCATCCATCTTCCGTCTCTGGTTGCTTTTGTGCCGCAGTGGCAGAGCTGGATACCTGCCTAACATAGTGGCTATCTGGCCTTTCCCAGGATACAATTTTACAACTGCTGTGCCAGATGCTGGCCACGGAGGAGAAGCAGGGCGACAGACCAAAGCCAGCAAATGCCCTGAGGAAGGCTCTGGTCAGGCCACGCCAGAACTCCCAGGACAGCATCTAACAGTTTCCTTTGCTCTTTCCCCAAAATGGCACCACATGGCCAAGAGGACCGGCAGCTCTGAGCAGAGCTTGAAGCTGGGACAAGGATGCATTTGAGATGGAGGGCTCTCTAGCAACTTAGAAGTCAGCAGGATATCAATTTTGGCCATTGGGTGCCAGTATGAACAGATGCCAGTGGCCAACGAACAGGTCTGCTCCAGGCTAAGGATGTCTGTGGACCAGGTCTTCCTCTCTCTCTTCCAGCCCCCACACACTTCATTTCCAATACCTAAACAGTCCTGGACTTCCAGGATCTTAGCTATAACTTCAGAAAGGGAATGAAATTTTGAAAGGAGTGCTGAAACCTACAATAACTTCATAAACATCAAAGTGAGTGACTTTTACCTAGAAGTCACTCTATGTAAAGTTTCCTGCCTCCATCAGAATGCATGTTTAAACTGGAAATTAGGTTATAGAAAAATGAAACGTTACATTCTGTGTGCTGGATAGGAAGAACAGGAAACTGACTTAGCCACCGCCGGAAATTGGAACTCCATTTGCAGCAATTCTGGAGACCTCAGCAGTTTAAGTCCCCATGGCTTATGACTCAAGGACCCAGACTACTTTTTTTTTTTTTTTTTTTTTTTTTTTTTTTTTTTTTTTTTTTAACCTACTTCTTTCTAGGATAATACAATTCAAACCAGTCCCAGTGATTTTTCCCAATGTACCTTCTTTCACTCTATGGAGTAATTCTGTGTAGTCTACGTTTTCACCAGTAGGTGGTGCTCACGTGGACGGTGCTGGTTCTCATTTCTGATGATGAATTAGCTAGACGCTAATTAAGCTCCCTTCATTGTCTCTTTCCTCTGATCTAATTGAACTTTGTTATTAAGTAAGCCCTGAGTGGTTTCACCTCCAGGTTAACTCTCCCTCCCTGGAGTAGAACCATGGAAAGAATTGCAGAGTTCAGAAACCTGGGACACGGATTTTGGCTGTCCTACTAATTAGTTGCTTTGGCCAAGTCACTTAATCTCTCTGAGTCTCAGGATCTTTGTTTTAAAAATAAATGAGTTGGACTTGTTGCAGCCTTGTTTTCTAGGTTTGAAAAAACAACTCTACAACCATAATGAGACAATATTTCTCACCAAGCAAATTGATACATTTTAAGAAAAACTTAAGATTCCAAGAAGGAGGCTCTTTGACACAATGCTGGGGGGTGGAAACTGGCACTGACCCTCTGTAGCACCGCTTGGCAATGTGTGGGGACAGTCCTAAAAATGTATCTACCCTCCTCACCCCCAATTCCACCTCTTGAAGTTAATCTCCAAGAATAATTACCGGGGTGCAAATATAAAGCTCAGAAGACATTCAATAAAGCAGAGTATTTTGGCTTTTGGGGGAACTCAGTGCATCTTTGTTAACAATTTCTGAACCTTCATATAATGTTTAGAACTACATCATAACTGTATAAAACAACAAAGAAAACCAATGCTTAATCATCTAATGAGAGGAAGAAGCAGAGGCTGGGTTTTATTTAGCATTTGTTGTGGGCCAGACGCCATATTGGACTCTGGAGTCTTTGAACAATAGCCCTTTGCAAAGGCTAGTACTGTTGATATTTTACGGATAGGCAATCCAAGGCTCAGACAAGTTAACTCTCATGCCCAAGTCACCCGCTGTTGACTAATTGGAGAAGAAATGTGTCCTCTGCTTTACAGAGGTCAAGTTCCCCACAGCCCAGGGATAATGCTCCCTGTAATGGAGGTAAGAGGAAGGAAAATCCCTTGGATTTTGATTCTGCCTGAGAGTTGGATCTAGGCCCTTCAGAGCCTTTGAGGAATAATTGTCATTTCAAAGCTTCTGCCAATTGTTTGTGCTGCTAAAAATGGAAAACCAAATTGGTCTATGGGGGCCAAGTCTTATAGTCAGAAAAAAGCACTTAATTGGGCTTTTATCTGTGCAAAAGGCAATTCCGTGCTGGAAGGGGAAGGCCTAGACGAGGAAACCCTGTATGTAGCTCCTGTGTTTCCCAGAGTAAATGGATTGGATCACTCCAGCATTAATGGACTCCGGGCTTCCTCTGGTGGAAGGAGGGAGGAAGCCTTTAGGGCCCAGCTTTCGGGAAGGAAAACCCAGTATGGAAGTGAGGAGGGAGCAGGGAGCACTCCTGGCAATACGTTAGGAAGCTAAGGTCAAGGAAGACCTGGAGGTAGGGGTGGGATGAATTATGGCCAAAGACTGGGCTGTCACAGCTGACCCTGAGCTTCCTTCAAGCTTTTGGGCGAGCCAGAAAGTCTCATTAGCATTGTCTTGGGGTGAAGGGGGCAGCGTGTCCATTTTGAAGGCTAAGGAAACATTCAGATGAAGAAGTGATAAGTGAATGTCAAAGCTGCGTCTGCGCTTTCGGAAGAGTCCTGGGCTTCCTGAAGTCTTGTGATTTGGAACCTTGGAAGGTTGTAATCAATTCAGGGACACATGCATTCTGTGTGGTTATTGCGGTTAGGAACGGAGATTCAAGGTGGTCTGCAAGACAGCTGAAACCACGGGGGTGGGGGGGGCTGCTTCTCAACAGGGCTCACCTGTTCTGGGGACTCTCCGACCGCAAGCGCTTGGCTGCTGTCAGCCGCTAGGTGATTACAACGTGAGATCATTCTTATAATGGAAAGAGGCTTCTCCTCCCAGGCAGACTAACCAGCTTGTCATTTTTATTGCATGATCAGTATCAAGAGAAAGTGATTCAGATCTGTGTCAGCTCCCTGGGTGTACACTAGCAGGACTGAAGGAACAGCTATCTTAGCAAAGAGAACAGGTGGATTGTTAGCCAACTTGCTTACAAGGTCAAGACAGCAGTGTCCCCAGAGACACAACCATAGGCAGGGGGAAGGGGCTCTGGGAAAAGCCCACCAGTCCCCCCTTTTATTTTGGAACAGCATGACTGCTATTTACAGAGCTCCCATATAGTGATCTCTTTCTAGAGACCCCCCTACTTGCCTTTTTCTTGTTATCTTAATGTCAGAAGTTGTTCGTGCTCATTATCAACCTGGAGTAGTTTCCCAGAGCTGCCATGATATATTAGCACTAATTTGGGGGCTTAAAACAGGAGAAAGGAATTCTCTCACGGTTCTAGGAGCCAGAAGTCTGGAGTCCAGGTGTCAGCCTGGAGGTCCCACTCTGGAGAAGAGCCTTCCTCACCTCTCCCAGCCTCCAGTGACTCCAGGCAGTCAGCATCCCTTGGCTTGTGGCCACATCACTCCAGTCTCTGCCGCCATCTTTGCATGGCATTCTTGTTTCCCTGTGTGGTTCGCTCTCCTCTGTGTGTATCTTATAAGGAAACTGGTTATTGGATTTAGGGCCCACTTAGGACAAGCCCCAATGGTCTCATCTTGGGATCCTTAACATAATGAATTCTGCAAAGACTCTTTCCCAAATAGTCATGTTTACAGCTTCCAGGTAGACATGAATTCTGGAGGGCACTAACTCTTTTGAGTTGAAATGCTTGAACAGTTCTTTTTTTTTTAATATTTATTTATTTACCCCAGTTGTACACAATGCAATGCATTTATGTTTATGTGGTGCTGAGGATCGAACCCGGGCTGCGCACGTGCAAGGCGAGCGCTCTGCCGCTGAGCCACCACCCCAGCCCCTTGAACAGTTCTTAAAGATGTGTTCAGAGTCTTTGTCAAGGGCAACCAGCTCACCTGTGAAGAGCAGTGCTGGTGGACCTACCTGAAATGTGACAGCACCGAGCTAGAGAACTGGAGATGTCTTGCAGTCGATTCCCGGACATCTCGCTCTGCCGGTCTGTGGCAACGTGTCTGGCCTTCCCTGTAGTGCGTCTGCTCCTTGGAGTGGCAGTCGGTGCCAGGCTTGCTGTGATATTCTTCACCCCCGCCTTAAGGAAACTTCTAAGCACCACAGGGATGGAGAATGTGGGGTGGAGATGGTGTGGTGTTGGCTGCTTCCAGTAAACCTTGGCAGAGTGTTGGGTAGGGACGGAGAACACAGAGAGGGAAAGGTGACTCCACTGTGTGGCAGCGGCGTGGGAGAGGCTCTTGGGTGTTCTTCAAGATCCTGCTCCTAGACCACCACTCCAGGCAGCCTTCCCTGCCCCAGACTGATGAGGACCTTTTCTCTGCTACCATAAATATATTTATGTGGTTGAAGGACAATCATCTGTTCACATTTCTGTCCCCTCCTCTCTATCTTAGAAACAAGGACTGTTTTGACTCTGTCCTCTGTGTCTGGCACATAATAAGTACTCAAAGGAGACCTAGTGGACAGATAGGCAGGAGCAAGCAATGGGACTTCAGTGAGCAGGAGACAGTGGGAAGGGACAGCGGGAAGGCACGAGCAGGGCGATGCTATCTATGCTCGAAAGGCACCAGTGAAGGCAATTTCATGCTTGTCACAATGAGGTCTAATCTAACCATCAAACAGACCCCAGAGCGACTTAAACAAAGAGCACCACCAGGACATTAACGTTTTACAGATGCCGTATCTGATCTCCTGTCTTTATCTCTCCCCTAATTGAGGCATCAGGGCCTAAGGATGTTTCCACTTGGGCCAGGCACACGCTCCCCGCATCCAATGGGACGCCACACACCGCATTCCACACGGACATACTATGAGCTCATGCAAGTCCCCGGGTGCTCATCTGGTCCAGATTGGAGGGAAACTGTTTAGCTGGATGGAGAAGAACACATTGTGTGTCAACTTAATTCCAAACAGATTTTATGACATACTGAAACTGCTTTTGATAATCTACTAATGTATCGGAGGGCTAATGAACTAAAAAAGAACCAGCTAACCGCTGTATCTTTGAGGTCTGGACAATGTTTGTGTGGGCTTCAGGGATGACAGAAATACAAAAAGATGCAGGGAGCTTAGGGAAGATTATCCCCAATCCGCCTCCATTTACTCCCAGAAGCACTCCTGTCTATTATAGCCAAGGGTATTTTCTGCCAATTTATTAACATGACCATTTTTTTTTTTTTCTGGCTAAAAGTCAGGATGGATTTTTCCAGAGACAAAGAGGGCTATGCCATGGCTACTCCCAACCCTGATAGGCATGGGCAGCACAGATACTACTAGAAGAAGAGCCAGAGTGTAGCCACCTCCCATGGGACTATTGCAACCTCTTGGTGGTTTCCTCATCAGTCTGAGTGGCCCCATCAACTGTCACTTGACCATAACAACATTCCTAAGCGATGCCTAAGCCTTCATGAAGTCTCTTGATAGATTTTAAATCAAAATCCACATTTGTGTTCGTCCTGGCACCGTCCGGGGTTATGAGCAGCAGTATGGCATGTTGGGATAAGAATGACTCCAAATTCCAGTTCAACCCCTTGGTGATGTGAGCTTTGACAAAGTTGCTTAATTATTCTGGCCTCAGTTTCCTCATTTGAATATGATTATTAAAATGACCAATGAACTAGGAGTTGGGGTTACAAACAATTCCAGTAGGGATGAGAGGAAAACATGTAGTTCTAGGAAAGGATACTGAAGAAATTAACCCAGTAAAATAGAAAGTTAATGCACCAGTCCTTGGGAAAGGCAAGAAGTGGACAATTCAATTCCCGGGACAATGTCTCATTGTTAGTGGCCCAGATGAAGGAGGAGAGAAGCTGGCTGACCCAGCTTGGGTCCCATGTCCCCTTGGATTACTCAGCTGAGATCAGAGACAGGTGTTCATCAGGGATAGTGATTGCTGGGTCTCTAAGCACTAGAATTAACACCTACTTATTAAAGGCCTTAGCTAGAGAATATGGTGGAAGCCTTCAACTAGGGTAGGGGGAAATTGCAGAACTGTCTCCTGGGATGGGGGATGAGTTGTAGCATCAAGCAATTTGTGGAGCTGTATTGGACCATCCCAATACCTGAGAAGAGGAGGGGAGCACTCTGGCCCGTTGGGGGCAGAGACTAGAAAGGTCCAATTCCTTATAATGTGTTTCCTGAGAAACCCTGCGTTCAAGTAAAGCCAGGCTGCCGCTGGCCACATCTCCTGCTGATTCTGTGTGAGGGGGAGAACATACATCACTAAGTCTGCTTTTGTTTTCATACAGGCTGTTTTTGTTTGAGGGTTTTATTTTATCATAGTGTTTTGTTTTGTTTGTTGTTTTTAACTTATCCAGATTGTTTTGTTGGTATTATAGAGACATCTCCTAAAGTACCAAGAAAGGGGTGCAGGGTCTTTTTTAGTCTGAAGCCATCCTTTCAGACGCTCTTCCAGCTGAGGCCTCAATGCCCTCCTTTTTGGTCTTCTCCAGGAGAGATCATAAAGAGGTCCTCAGCACAGGGCTGTAGGAAGACGCCCCTGACAGCTGAGCAGACCTATTGGTGGGGATCAAGGTGCAAATATGGTTAACCTCATTATGCTTCTATACAGAAAGCCAGAGGCACAGCTGAGAAACAAATCCACTACTCTGGTCCTCGCTGGTCGAGGACCCGCCTTGCCTTCGTGGAAGATCCGTTTCCATGGTGAGGGACTCCCATGCTTTTTCACTGCTACGTTTTCTTGGAATCATGGTAAGCAATTAGGCATTCAAATTTGACTCTTTACCTCTGGGACTCCTGCGGGGTGTGTGAAGAATTCCCCCATCTGTTTTGCTCAGGATGTGGGCAGATGAGGAAGTAGCAGCAACGGAGAGATATTACGTCTCTATTTGGCTGGTGTTGGGAAAGAACCTTTTCTACAGGCCAAGGAGACATTCCCCAGTGCAGAGGTGGAAGCTAGAAGTGTATTTTCAGAGCTTATCTGCTTCCCTAAGGTCCTCAGTTCAGAGGGGACAGAATGGCTCAGGGAAACCCCCACCTTTCAAAGGTTAAGACAACTTTTGACTTAAAGAGAAAATTCTGGAGATCTGAAAGAATGGAAGGTTGTATTATAAAAGAACAAAGAATTCAATCTACTAATATTTATTAAGTCTTGAGTACTGTGCTAGGTGAATCATTATCATAATGAACAATAATAAGAATAGTTCCTGTTTGCTCCAGGCACCAAAAACTGTTTCAACTATATTATATGTATTAATGCATTAATTTTTCCTAACAAATTAGTAAGGTATTTAACCTGGTAGTTAAGGATGAAGGAAAAAAAGTACCAAGGGGTACTTCCTGATGTTAACCAGGCAGTAAGTGGCAGAGAAGGAATATAAATTCAGACAGGGAGTCTCCAGAGGATGGTCTTTTCATCACTATCTTACAATATCTCTTAAGACATGATTTCTTTTCTCGAGAAGGCTATAGAAAGATGGACACATAAACAGATAAAGCCAAGAGTATCTGGAAGAAGATGTATATGCACAGGATGTTTGGGAAGCATTTAGTTCAGGGAACCACTAAACACACATAGATAGAGATGATATGTCTCTTTTAGTCTAAGAGGGGGGCAGGTTGATCTGTTTTCTCAGAAGCATTTTATAGTGAGGCCTAACATCGGAAGCTGATGCAGCCGAAGGATTTGTCTTGAAATGATAATTTTCTTCTTACTACAAGTCAGCCTACTAACCCAAGCATAAATTATAGCATTTACTGTTTTTTCATCCACAAATTAAAACATGACATCATCAGCGAAGGAATGTTAATACGTGCCTAACTAGATTTCTTTTCTGTCTTCTTTTATTTTTCATTTCTTCTTCTCTCTTTCTTGGTTGACATCGTCCTCCACTGCCTCCTCTTCCTCTTTCTTCTTCTTACCTTATTTATTTATTTATTTATTTTTTGGTGGTACTGGGGATTGAACTCAGGGGCACTCGTCCACTGGGTCACATCCCCAGCCCTTTTTTGTATTTTATTTAGAGACAGGGTCTCACTGAGTTGCTAAGTGCCTCGCCATTGCTGAGGCTGGCTTTGAACTTGCGATCCTCCTGCCTCAGCCTCCCAAAGTGCTGGGATTACAGGCGTGCGCCACCGCGCCCGGCTCTTACCATATTTATTTCATTAAGTGATTGAATTGGCCCCAAGTCACGTCTCCGCTTCACCATAAGTTGAACTGGAATCGTGAAGTCCATTTGAGCCATATTGGCATCTTAATCCGTTCAGGCTGCTATAACAGATTGCCACAGACTGGGCAGCTTGTGAAGAACAGAAAGTTATCCTCACAGTTCTGGATGTGGCAAGACCAAGAACAAGGCACCAGCACCCTTGGTGAGCACCAGCTTCCTGGTTCATCAACACCCATCTTTTCACTCTGTCCTTGCATGGCAGGAGAGGGTGAAGGTCTCTCTCTGGTCTCTGTCACAAGGACACTATCCTGTGTGCCAGGGTTCTGCCCTCACAACCTAACCACCTCTCAAAGGCCCACCTCCTAATGCCCTCACCTTGGGTGTTAGAATTTTGATGTATGGATTTGGGGGAACAGAAGCATTCAGACTCTAGCAACAGGAATGGAGAAAAAGAAAACACACTTGAAAACCATTGAAGAGTTAAAATTGGTCAGACGTGTGCCTGTGGAGCAGGACTGGTGACGGATGAGAGGAATCCAGATGAATTCCAGGTTTTGGCCTGGATGGTTTTCATTTACTGAAATGCAGAACAGAGGAGGAGAAACAGGTCTAGGAAGGAATGTGGAGAGTTCACGTAGGGCATGCTGGCCTCGAGAGCATGTGGAAGCGTCCAAAAGGAAGGAGGGTGTATAAGTCTGACACCAAGGGAGTGATAGCAGAATTGGAAATATAAATGTGATGCTTATTGGGTAGAGGTAGTGACAGCTAGTTTTAATGATGACCACCATCAGTTTCTTCCTTAACTGATTGCACATGCCACTCCCCTCACCCAGGGCTGGATTAATTTCCTCTCTTCTTGTTTTGGCCAGCTTTTACGCTGCTGTGACTAAAGGGCCGGACCAGAACAACTGTAGAGGAGGAAAAGTTCAGAGGTGTCAGTCCATAGACAGCAGGCTTCATTCCTTGGGGCTCGAGGTGAGACGGAACATGATGGCAGAGTATGTGACTGAGGGAAGCAGCTCACATGGTGATCAGGAAGCAGAGGGAAAGACTCCACTTGCCAGATACAAATACATACCCCCAAAGCCACGCCCTAATTCCCCCTTCCTCCAGCCACACCCTATCACTTCTGTTACCACTCGGTTAATCCCTATCAGGGGATTAATTGACTGATTGGATTAAGACTCTCACAACCCAGTCATTTCTCCTCTGAAACTTCTTGCATTGTTTCATACGTGAGCTTTAGGGGGATATCTCACATCCAAACCATAACACCTCTTGAATCCCATCTGAACCTGGAGAATTTTTTTTTTTTTTTTTTTTTTTTTTGATACCAGGGATTGACCTCAGGGGCTCTCGACCACTGGGCCACATCCCCAGACCTATTTTGTATTTTTTATTTAGAGACAGGGACTCACTGAGTTGCTAAGTACCTCGCTATTGCTGAGGCTGGCTTTGAACTCGCGATCCTCCTGCCTCAGTCTCCCAAGTTCTGGGGTTACAGGTGTGCGCCACCGCGCTGGGCCTTGGAGATGTTTTGACCAATAGAATGCTGTGTGAGAAACATTCTGGAACTTCTTTCTCAAGCCCTAAGAGAAAAGGCAATTATTCCTGACTTCCTCTTGAAGTGGAACATGGGGTGCAGCCGCCATGCTCTGGGGAAGCCCAAGCTCTCTCTGCACAGAATCATGATAATGCACATGCCTGTTGTTTGAGCTAATGGTTTTCAATGGTTTGCTGCATAGCAATAGATGTGAAAATGATACCTGCTGTGGTCTGAGTGTGTTCCCCAAAATGTTGATGCTGAAGTTTAATCACCAATGTGATTGTATTAAGAGGTGGGACTTACAGGAGGTGGTGAAATCAATGAGAGCTGAGCGCTAATGAACAGGATCAGCAACTTTATGAAAGGCTGGAAGGAACTAGCCAGGCCCTTTGGCTCTTCTGCTCTTCTGCCACATGAGGGGACAGCGTTCACCCCTTTGCCTTTCTGCCTCCTGCTTTGTGAGGATGCAGAGCCAAGATGCCATTTTAAAGTAGAGAGCAGCCCTCGTCAGACAGTGAGGCTGCAGGTGCCTTCATCTTGGATTTCCAGCCCCACAGAATGGTGAGAGATGCATTTCTGTTCTTTATAAATTATCCAGTTTCAGAATTGTTTTTATAGGCAACAGGAATGGGCTGAGGCAGTCTCTGAGAGTGGAGAGCTTCTAAAACACTTAATGTACATGACATTGGTTGGAATTCGGTAGCAGACAGAAGTTGAGAGGGCTTGAAAGAGACATCAAGGCTGAAATAACAGTGAAGAAATTGCTGATGGTGATTACAGGACAAGGGACGTTAAAAGAAAAACAGAAGACAAGTTAAATTTAGCAGTGTTTATTCGAGCAAAAACCCACTCATGAGTCAGGCAGCACTGAGAACCAGAGAGGTTCTGAGGCCTTTTCCCAGCAACATGAGCCACCAGCACAGCCTCCCTCAGTACTCATAACACGTAGCCTTTGCATATAACCTATGCACATTCTCCTCTATACTTTAAATCATCCCTAGATTACTTGTAATACCTAATACAATGTAAATGTTAATAGTTGTTATACTGTATTAAGGAATACTGACAAGAGAATAAATTCTGTTCCTGTTTAGTACAGACGTAACAGTCATAGGTCCAACTACATAGTCTATGATCTGAGGCTGGTTGAATCTGTGAATGCAGAACCCATAGATAAGGGGGGCCAATTATTTATAGACAAAAAAAAAAAAAAAGGAAGTGATATACAGAAACAGCTGGGTCAGTTACAGGTTGGTTCTTGCCTAACTTGGGCATGATGTGATGAAGCATTTGCCTTCTATGGACTTGGCTGAGACTGTTATTTGTTAAAAGAGAATTCTCTGAAGTTAGGTTGCAGTTGGTTTATCACTTACTGGGTCATATTGCCGTTCACTGTGTAGCAATTCAAAGTTCAGAGGCCGCTCTTTAGACCAAATAGAAGTTAACGAGGCCGTGAATTATTTATGAGCAAAATAGTTGACCAAATAGTAACGTGAAAGCTTGAATAGATAAATAAGTGTGTGGATCTGGCTGAGATTTCCAGGCAGAATGGCAGAAGCCAATGCTAAAGTACAGGAGGAGTGAGACGAGGGTGAGAAGAAAGCATTCAGTTCTCACGCAGAATTTGGAGGAACTATTTTCAATTCAAGACTTGCTTGATGGGATGTTTTTAAAATGATTTGCTATTGTCCAGTTCCCTGGCAAGCAAATGATCCTCAAAGTGAAAAATGACCATGGGTTAAAAATCAAATCCGAAAGCCACCAGGAAAACACAGCTTCCAGGTGAAGAACAGATCCGAGCATGGCTGGAAGACCTTGGTGGAAGCCTCAGGAAGAGTTAAGGTGATTGCTCATGGGCCTCACAGACCTCTTGATTAGACAAACAGCTTCCTAAGCAGGAACCTCCTTGAGCCCCAGGTAGACAACAGCGCTTTTGAGAATTTGAAGGGGATTTTCCCCATCACGTCCCGACTTTGAGGTGCTATCTCAGTTACATTGGTGGAGATTCCTTTGTCTTCGGATGAATTATAATTAAAAATGCAGGGGCTCACAATAGCTTTTACAGGAATGAAATCAGCTGAAACTCAAAGGGACAGAGAGTGGAAAATGAAAATGGATCCTGGACCCCAGACTTCCTAGGAACAGGAAGCAGGCTGAGAAAGCTACTCAAACACGGGGCATTTCTTATAAGAAAAGAAGGACAACGTGGAAGGGGAAGCCAAGATTCCACAGGGAAGAGCCAAGAGCCATGGAAAACTACTCACAAGGAGCAGAAATGAGGTCCTAATCCAAGAACATTCTCTGCCCCAGGAGTCAGAGAAAATGGCCACACATACCGATCCTGATTTCAGAATTGCTAGAACAGTGGCCTCCTGAGCTCTCCCCGTTGGAGCGGAAGTGTTTATTGCTTTATTCTGTCTCTTTTGCAGAAGTCATACATCTACTTGTAATATCACTTGATTTTTGATTCACAGATCTTTGCACCCAACAAAATACTGCTGAAAAGCTTTATTCAAGGAGTGAACCAGGGGCGTCACATTCCCATTTGTTCCTGACTAAAATGATGGACCCTAGCCCCTGAGCGGATTCCACAATGGGATGAGAATTTTAAGGGAGGGATACGTGCATCTTGCTCATGGACCTATCATCAATTATTGTGGGCAGAGGAGTAAACAGATATCCAAACAGGCCCACCACCAATTCCTCCCCTCTGCGCATGCATGCACACCCAAGCCCCATCAAGAGGTGTTTATTTTACCTGGGTGTCTGTGTGATTGCTTTGATCAATATGCGACAGCAGAGTTGGCACCTAGGAGGTTGAATTTCTCTCTTCTAAGAACTGGCAGTTTCCACCTTCTTCTTTTTGTGAACATGACTACCATCTTAAGGAAACTGGAAGAAGACTATCCGGAAGAAGACTAAGACCTCCACGGTCAGCCCTAGTTGAGCTTCCAGTCAATGACCAGCACCAGCACCCAGGGAGGCCATATTGGGGCAGTCATCCCTGTCTGCCCCCTAGCCAATACCACAGAGAGAGGAGTACCCAGTTAACCCACAGAACTGTGGAGATAACAATTTGTTGCAGTTTTTTTTTTTTTTTTTTTTTTTTGTTTTTTTTGGTACTGGGGATTGAACTCAGGGTCGCTCGACCACTGGGCCACATCCCCAGCCCTTTTTTGTGTTTTATTATATTTTATTAGAGACAGGGTCTCACTGAGTTGCTAAGTGCCTTACCATTGCTGAGGCTGGCTTTGAACTTGCGATCCTCCTGCCTCAGCCTCCCAAGTGCTGGGATTACAGGCATGCACCACAGTGCCCGGCAATTTGTTGCAGTTTTAAACCACTAAGTTTCAGGTGGTTTGTTGTAGCAACGTGTAACCAAAACAGATAAAGATTCAAACACAGAGATTGGCTAAGATCTCACCAAGAAAGCATACAAGTAATAAAGAAAGAGAAATGCTGGCGAGAACAAGAATTTTAGGTGGCTAGAAGACAGCTCCAAAAGGAGATGGCAGAATGAGCAAAGAGAGAGGCAGACAGCAAGAAGCCCAAAGCAACTTCAAGACAGAGAATAGGCCACCAGTGCCAGAGGCAGCCCAGTTCCAGAAAGATAAGGGAAACGTGGAAATCTGCCATCATCTTTGGCAAAGCGAAATCATTGGTGACCAAAACAGCTTTAGCAAAGTGGTGGAAATAGCAGCCACTGGAAATACAGGGGTCAAAGAGGTTTCTGCCCAGGAAATGCTACTTAGTCAGAGATAGTAAGAGAGGAAACAACAGGTACAGACACCTCTTGTAACCAAGTGTCTCAAAAGGAAATAAGAGTAATAGGAACTTTAGTAAGTGGGGCCACGGGGTCAAGAGAAGTGTTGCATGAACCCTTCCGTGCCCTCCAGCCAAGATCCAGGGCTCAGCTTTCTACAAGGGCCATCTCCAGAGTGACATGTGGCGTTAGCGCAGTGAGGTTACTCCACGTGGTTCTGATGGAAGGTGGGTGAAAGCAGCATCGGTGACAGATGGCCTCCCATGGAGTGAGGAATACAGCATCAGATGCTCTGACGCTGGTGGCCACTAACCAGCTGTAAGGCAGCTCCCCCATTTGGGAAGGGGATTCCCTGGGATACTTTGAAGGGCCTTCCTGGGCTAATGCTCTCTAAAAGCAACTTTGATCTCAGACACCTCTTTATGTGACTCTTATGCTTTGTTCTGATTCTCTTCCTGGAAACCCATGTGTGAACGTGGTCCGTCACCTTGGGTAGTGAACAAAACACTGGCGGCTCAGTGCCTCCACCCAAAGTGCACACGATGCCATCAATTCCAGCCCAGCTCCTCTGAGTGTCAGGTCCCTCCTGAGACTCTCAGGGGCCAGGACCACTTAGTGCAGGTCATGCTGGGCCCCAAGGAGGCTGAGCAAAGCTCTTTGCCTTTGTCACATCCAGAACATGTGGGCATGCCCGGCGATAAGCCAGGCCACCAAGCAGAGAGGGAAGAGCTGGGAGTGAGGTCACTAAATACGGTTATTTCCTAAAAAGATGAGTGTTCCTTGACTTACATGCACTGGGAGAGAGATATCTATCACTTAGGGTTGTTGCCTAGAGGGAAAGCATGCCCAAGACCTTCAGCAGCCCTCCTTCCCTAGATCTTCATGTCCAAGCACATTTTTCCATATTGATTGTCTGTTGGAGGACACACTCTCTGCATTGTCTGCTGTCTTTTCTATTCTAATTTATACTTTCATCCTTATTCTAGGGGATGCTTTTGTTCCCAGGTACAATTAAGGACCAAGCCTGAGAGTAAGCATTTTCCCCACCATCAGGAAAGTTCCTTAACTAATAATATTACTATATATATATATATTTTTTTTTTTTTTGGAAGAGGAATTTGAACTAGAAAGATGAATCTTATTGCATCCCTCACAACCCTCGCCCCAAATCCTAACACATTTACATCATTGTTATTAGTGAAATGGAAGAAAAATCAATCTGTGACAGGAGAAATACCACCTTACTCCCTGCAGGTTCTCCGGGGAACTGGTGTGGTGTGCAAATTAGGAGATGGCTTTGGTGCCTGTTAGCGCGGGGTCTCCTTGGGGATATGGTGGGACAGCAGCTACCCGCAGGAAAGAAATGTTGCCGGCAGATCTGAGCTGCTTAACTGGGGCTCACAGTATTGTGCCTTGTGCTGTGGGGTAGAACATTCCCCATCAGGTGTCCCCAATGCCTCCACCAGCCTTTCCCAAAGCGTGCGGCTAAGAACATCGATTCTTAATTCAGGTCATCTCTCACGTGATTTAATATAACATCTTCATGCTTAATAGCACCTATGTCGTAAGTTCTTGTGAGAAGTAAATGTATGTGTTAGTACACGCAAAGGACTTACCCAGGCCTGGCACACTCCCAGCACTCTGTTTACCACTGCTTACTCACACTTTGTGATAGTGACTGTTTTAGTGCAGGGAGGCTGTAACAAAGAGCCAAGAACTACTTTGTGGGGAAGAAAAGACGAGGACACAGTCTGTTTCCAGATGCTCATCATAGCTGACATCTCTGTACTGGTTCTTGGCACGGCTGCTGCCATTCCTAGTTCAGCTCCCTCTTCACATGCGTCCACGACGCCCGGCCTCTGCGGCATTACCTTCCCACGGACGTCCTTTCATTCATTTGTTCGCTCAACAAATACTTCCTGAGTGCTTCTGACTTTCTACACTTTACAACCAACAGAAGAAGGACCCAAAGACAGTGGAAGGTGATGGTCATTACCCTAAGTACATGAATGAAGACACAATGGTGGGACTCTACTTTGTGTACAACCAGAGATACGAAAAATTGTGCTCTATATGTATAATATGAATTGTGATGCATTCTGCCGTCATACACAACAAATTTTAAAAATTAAATAAATTAAATTTTTTTTAAAAAAGGACCTGTAGACAACATTTGCTCAAATAGAAAAAAATATATAATATTACAAATCCCCCAAGATAATTTTTATATGATTAAGATAAAGTCTAAACAACCTGGGAAACATCCATATCTTGTCTGAAAATGCCATGATTAGGTGTCTCAAAAAAAGAAAATGACCCCCAATTTCCACCATTTCTTCTCTTACAGGCCTTATAAGATCAATAATAAAATGCAAGTCTCAAGCTGGGATTGTGGCTCAGCGGTAGAGCGCTCGCCTAGCACGTGCGCGGCCCGGGTTCGATCCTCAGCACCACGTAAAGATAAAGGCATTATGTACAACTAAGGCAAATAAATAAATATTTTTAAAAATGCAAGTATTTACAATTCATTATAGTGTAATTGCATTTCCTAACAATGCCCTCTTTCTTCATTAAAATACTATTTCCATCTGAATGAATTACTGCAGACTTCTCAATTTCCACACTACTGAAGGCTCATCACACTGGACTCAACTATTGATGTCTGTAACCTCAACAGCACCTCCCCCACTGAATGATGGTGGGAGAGTGCTCCTTCTCCTACCCTTGGATTCTTTTCTCGGGAAGGAAGGAATTAATTGTCATCCTATGACATCTTTCAGCCTAGGGCATTAGTTTCAAGGTAGTTTAAAAACAAGTATGATTTTCATAAACCAGGGACTCAGACACTGAAATTCCTCTGGAATGGGTGTCACTGTGACATTAGGAGCTGCTCCAGGAAGAAAACTCACATTTAGAAACCACCTACTCTATGTGAAGCATCTACACATGCTGTCTTGTTTAATCCAATGCCCAAAATATCTAACAACCTTGTGTGTGTGTTATTTACCACCATGGCTATGCACTGCTCCCTGGAGATTTGATCATATGAGAAAGTGAGAACCTACACTCAAAGGGATCTATTTAAATATTCTTAGAACCTCCGGGATGGGTAACTGCTACTCCCATTTTATATGGGGTATAGTTTCCAGCTCTGGGTTTGAGCTCTGTCCATCTTGCTATGCCTTGTAGAGAAAGCCCATCAGGTGTCTAGTAGCATGAAGACCTCTGTGAAAGAGAGAGCTCACACCGGGGGAAGAGAGAGTTGAAGACAGTGATCTTAACCTAGTTGCAAATACCCAAGTATTTGCAAGAGTCAGTTAAATGTGATGTTCGCCATTGAAGCCACTCTTAAGGATTCACATCTGGGTCCAAAGAAGATAAGTGGGTATAAACAAGAAGAGCAAAACCAAACAAACCATGAAGAATTGTTTCTCTAAAACCTCGTGTGCCCATGGGCCACAAACAGCCGATGTCAGGAACCTGCTCTTCCTTGGACCCGGCGAGAGGGTCCCCTGTCCAGCATCTACCCTCTCCCTTCTTCTTTCCCAACAAACTCCAACTTCTTCACTGTCCACTCTTCCCTATTGACAGGAAGCTTGCTCTCCAATCTGAAGGTGGACCTGGCTGGCCTAGAATAATTCCTTCCCCTTTTCTATTGACGAGATTGAACGTGAGCCCAGATTTTCTAGGTCTTGGGAGAAAATTCTCTAACATGTCTTTAGGAGAATAACCAGATGCAACCTCTTCTCTCTGGATGTTTTCATGGTGGGCATGTTCTGAATCTGCTTAAGTTCCTTTGTTACCGAATTAAAATGAGATATTGAGTAGACAAAGCATAGGGAATTATAGGCCATCAGAGTTGAAGCTCCTAGAACTCACTGACCTGAAAGTAGCTTTGGCAAAAATTACCACTGCCAAAGCTGTTCTCCCCATCTTCCATTAGGGTCCCTTTTATAGTTGGACACCTAGCCATTAAAGTGAAGACATCTCTTTGAAGTTTGGTGTGTCTATGTGACTAAGCTGTGGATGATGAAATATCAGCAGAAATGTCATGTGGCCACTTCCAGAAACTTTTCTTACAGGACAGTTGGTTCATAGACATCTTCATCCTGTCTTTGTCCTATGCTGGGAGCATGAATGCAATGGCTGGAGCTTTAGCCACTCTCCTAGTCCATGAAAACAAATCCACACTATAGCTTTGGCTCATCAAAGCATGCTGTGTATTGATGGTTACTCCAAGATAAATATGACATTGAAGAGATGGTATCCATCAGAAGACAGCACTGCCCAATGGTAATCAGCAGGTCTAAAGGTGTCCATCAAAAGCTAAAGAGAAAAGTATATCCCACATGGGAGTAAACATGATAACTAAGCAGAATTGATGCTACATATACCTGAGATTCCCAGAAATGTTTGAGAAATATATTCCATTGACTAGATGAAATAAGAATGAATGGAAACTGCGTAACAGCCCTTAAACTCAGCTGTTTTCAAGCAAAAGGTTAGTAAGTATATAGTTGAATATGTGCATTATGAATTGTAATACATACTACTATTATAAATAAAAAAAGAAAAAGAAAAAAAGTATATAGTTGAATTACTACAAATGAAGAAATAAGCTCAGAAAGGGTACATAGCTTGCACAAATTCATGCAAATAGACTCACAATTTGTATCAGCACCAAATCCTGATAAAATAAAATTTTAAGGTCATGTTGTTTCCTAATAAATGTTATTGCCTTCCTCTAAACAAATGCATTCTTGTTTTTTGCCAAGAATCTTTGTAACACTGGAAGAGAAACTAAACCATATTTCCAGTAACACCCATTTACCCAAGATAACTGAGGATAACCTATCAGGAATGTTGGCATCCGGAAGTATCCTTCCAAATATAAATTTTTGACTCCAATCCCTAGTGTTCTTTATAAATTCTAAACTATATTTTTGAATCTCAATCCCTATAATTTTTAATAAACCACATGTTCCCCTTAAGCATAAGCAAGGATAAATAAGGCTTAATTTGATTTAGTACTGGAGTGATTGGAATAATTTTTACTACTGGATTGTTCAGTTGTTAAAAAAATCATCTTTCCAGTTTTAACCAGTTGGCCTCAGCTTTGGAACACATGTAAATTAGTAAACCTGGCAGAGAAAAGGCACACATTTCTCCAAGGATGGGTCAGAAAATGTGTGATTTCTTTCCCCCTGCAGGCTATTGGCTCACCCATTGCAAGGAGTAAACCTCAGGAGATTCAGAAGCTCAATCTGCATAAACAACCCAAACTTTGGATGCGTATCAAAACTCTGGCAAAACTGGGCCAGAAATGGACTCTATTTTCTAGTGCAGTTTCTAGTATTTCCTGTTTCCAGTAGGACTGGACTATCTTGGGAAGAGTCTACTAATGACTGGAACCAGCTGGATAGAACTGGAGAACACTCAAAAGATTATTAAAAATAAAAAAAAAGCACAAATAAACAAGAGAAAATATAGCGAGTGCTGTTTCAAGCTGCAAGAGAGATGATCATTATAACATGGTGCTAAAAAATAAGTTGACTTGTTATTCTTTTATTTTCCTGGGGGAAAAAATCTGAGGGGTTTTATCCTTTCTGCGTTTGGTACTACCCCAGAAAGCAGATCTACATAGTGGACCTTGTGCCATCTCTAGTGTGGATTGGAGCAAACCTATGCAATGGCTTAATGCCGTGGTGTGCTATGTGTCTGCCTTTAGCCTTAATAAATTACCATGCATCAACAACTTGGAAGAGGCTACAATGCAACCTATGATAAATAATAACCTGATTATGAGTCATTCTTCCCTGAGCCAAATAGGACTATCCTCGGTCATTTCAAAGCACTAAGTGGGCAATAAATCTGTTTAGAGAAAGAGATTCTGAAGAACCATTTAAAAGCAAGGTTAACCCTCAGTGGCAAACACCATTGATCAAAGCAAAACATCTCTATCAACCTCTTTCTTGTGTGTGTGCTGTGTAGCAGAGGTCAGAAAGCTCAATAGTAGTTCCCAGGCTCCCTTGCAGCTAGAGTTCTGTATATCGTTGGATTCCACTAATTAGAATTGCTAGCAGAAGACTTAAGGTGGACAATGAGATGAATGCCATACTTCTAATTTTGGCACTGCTGGAGGCAAATACCACTACTATGATTATGGGCCCAGTAGCCAGTCACTAGGTGGTTGGTGGCAGGGTTCAAGCTATTCATATTGCCAGCATGGACTGTGCAGGCATGACAAGTTTCCAGAGCTGGAAAGGAGCAGGGTCTTCATGATCATGACACGTTGCAGATCATGTGGGCAACCTGTGTCCTATTTGTCCTGTCTCCTTGACTGTGGCATTTCTAGAGACAGCAGCTGCAGCATGAGCTGGGGAATTTGGTGAACAGCTTCATGATTATGGAAGATTTAGTAGCCACTTTGGTATAGCTTCAAGAGTTATTATTAACCTGACCTTCCCAATAATTCCATAAGCCATCAAATGTTCTCTATTAACTCTATTTCTGCCTTAAATTGGCTAGTGTGTGTTCTGCCTTCTGTGTGTGAACCCTGATCAACGCACCTTTCTCAGACATCTACAGAAATGCCAAATTCCTCCCAGTTTTTGCAGATGGGCCTGAAGGAGGCTGAACGAGGAGTGAGGGTGGAGCAGGGAACATGAGTAGTGTTTCCAGGAGCTGATCGGCCCAGGGGAAAGTTTTACCCTGGAGCCTATTTCTGAACTGATGAGTTGTGAAGGGGAGATGATCAGAAGCCAGGAAATGGAGCCAAGGTCAGAGCAGAGGAGTTAAATTCTATGTGAAATGCAAAGCTTTGAAGAAGGCAGAGACTAAGGTTTGCAATGAAGAAATTTGGTTGAAAGGTCTAAGGTAAAGGAAATTCAGAGCATGGAGAAAGGGGAAAGATTCTGTTCTGGGCAACCCTAAGGTCTTCTGTGGTCAACTGGTCGTTAAGAATTAGGTAAAAATGGGTCCAAACAAGCCATCCCACGTGTCCTTATAAATCCAGCGTTCCTCCCAATGCGACAAATTGCCTTGGAAAGAACAGGTGACTCATGTTTCCACCAACCCTCTTGGGCCCCAGTGTCCACTGCAGTCCCTCCTCAGCTTCATGTTCCATCCTCCCGAAGAGCTGTACCAATGCCTGGGGCACTGACCTCAGGACACCACCGCCAGGACACCACTTCCCAAAGTGCCACCAACTCAAGATGCTCCATGATGGACTCCATGCCAGGGTTGAGAAATGGGATGATCGTTATCTAGCAGCTATTACACAAAGCCACAGTTGAACGTGAGCCCCTTTCTTCAAAGTTCCTTGGCCAGGGGGCTGGGGTTGTGGCTCAGCGGTAGAGCGCTCACCTAGTGTGTGCGTGCTTGGCCTGGGTTCGATCCTCAGCACCACGTAAAAATAAAGGCATTGTATACAACTAAAACAAATAAATAAATATATATTTTTAAAGTTCCTTGGCCAGTGTGTCTCTCAAAGAATTCTCCTTCATCCTTTCTTCCTCCTGAGCTCCCACTGAACCTGCCGTGTAGCCAAGACTCCCCTCATGCCCACCCCACCCAGCTAACATCAGCAAATTCTTATTTATCTCTTTGATAGGGCAGTTTATATTTTTGTCCAGCACAACTTACCCAGATGGCTCTTTTCTCTAGGCAAAATGGCATTGAAACAGTTGGTCTTTTAAGATACTCTGCCATGAGCTCTTAAATCAGGGCAAAAAAAAAAAAAAAAAAAAAAATGGGTTTAAAGACATGGTAGAGAGGGACTGAGATTATAGCTTAGTAATAGAGTTTGCCCAGCATGCACACGGTCCCATAACCACAATTTTTTTTTTTTTTTAAGGAAAAAAAGAAAAGACATAGTAGAAAGAATTCCCATGAAGCAAAGTCCCCCACGGAGGGATGAGGGATGCCATCCAAATATCAGATGGGAGGATGATTGTGGTAGTCGACTTTCTGTCACTGTGACAAAATACCTGAGATAATCAACGTATAAGGAAAGAATATTTATTTTGGCTCACAGTTTCCAAGGTTTCATTCCATGGTTGCTTGGCCCCTCACTTTGGGCCTGTGGCAAGGCAGAACATCATGGTGCAGAGTGTATGGTAGAGCAAAGCTTCTCACCCCCTGGCAGCCAAGAAGCAAAGAGAGAGAGAAAGAGGGGTCAGGTCCCAACATACCCTTCAAGGGCATGCCTTCCATGACCTGACTTCCTCCCAGGAGGCCCCACCTCCCAATGGTACCACAGGCTGGTGACCATGCCTTCAACACAGGGTCTTGGGGGGAAATTGAAGATCCAAGTCATAAGAGCAATTCTCTTGAACCCCTCCCACTGAGGCGGTTGGAAAGGGGCATGGTGGCAAGAGGAGGAGGGTAGATGAGGAGGACAGCTCTTGTCTTCATTCCGGGCAGGGCCTTTTCCTTCACCCTCAGCCTCAGTGGACCGCACCAGGGCTAAGTCCTAGCTAGAGCCAGGCTGCCCGCGTGAGATCCGCACCCCACAGCTCACCACTGCTGGGCTCGCAGGCACGCGAGCCAGCCTCTCCACGTTTATAAAGTGAAAATAACCATACTGCCTATGAGATAGTGCTCGAGAGGGTATTCAGTGAGAAAATGGTGAAGGACATAGAGCAGTGACCACAGTATCCTAAGTGCTCAGTAAAAGTCAGCTCCGACTACGGTGACAAATGTGTCACCCTAGACTGGGACCGGCACGTCATCTAAGAGTCAGCACAGGCTAGTTATGCAGCACAGCAAGATGAGCAGATACAGTCTTCCTTTGGCTGTTTGCAAGCTCGGTGACCCTGCACAGGTTTCCCCCTTCCAGAAAGGGGGAGAGAGTATACCTACCAGGTGAGGTTCTTCTGAGGCTAAAAGGTGGTAGCATTCATAAGGAGGTTAGCACAGTGACACTGTTAAGTCACTTGTTGTCCAGGAAGTGGCCTCCACTGCCAGGCTCGTCCCTCTTACTCTTGTCCCTCCTTACCTAGCCTTTGGGGATTAAAGGCACCTGCAGCAATAAGCCACCGATCTCTCTCCTGCCTTCCTCTTTGTTCTGCATTTCCCCTTTTCCTCCCGATTTTTTCTAATATTTATTTATTTACTTTAGTTGTACACAATGCAATGCATTTATGTTTATGTGGTGCTGAGGATCGAACCCGGGCCGTGCACATGCGAGGCGAGCGCTCTGCTGCTGAGCCACAACCCCAGCCCCTCCTCCTGATTTTATGAACAAAATAAACTTGAAAAAATAGTCAAAGCAACAATAAATAAACCTTTGTAATAATAACGTTTACAACCACCTGATTGAATAAGCCAAACTTGGGCTCGGGACGTAGCTCAGTTGGTAGAGTGCTTGCCTTGCATGCACAAGGCCCTGGGTTCAATCTCCAGCACCACACACACAAAAAAGCCAACCTTGGTAAAGGGCAGAATAAAAGGATCCTTTTATTCTTTCTCTCAGCTCCCATCCCATGTGCTCTTTAACCCTCTTGTTTCCTACTCAGGGACAAATTCTCAGGCAAGGTCTCATAACTTTCTCCATCATATCTAGAAACTAAAAAAATCTCAGGCCATGCCCAAACATGAAGGGACCTACCCAATGTAATAAGCAAATCATCAAAGCTGCAAGCTCCCACCTGATTAAAACTCGGTCAGTCCCTCACCCAGGCCTGCAGTGGGCAAAAGGGCATGGCCAGTTTTCCTCTCCTTCTCACCCCATCTCCTGCTCCATTCACTAGCTGCTGCTTAGGGAACTTGCAGGTTCAGCACAGGGGGACGGGGGTGGCGTGGCAGGAAAGACTCACTTGAGTGGTTGTCAAGTGCTTTGGCGTCCCGGCACGAAGGACATACAAAGCTGGCACTTGTTCTCCTGGACCTCAGTTGCCGTCTCTCTGGAAAACCTCCCACTGGGCGCTCGCAGTTCAGCTCTTTTGGTGTAGACAATGTCTGTCCTCCAGCTGGTTGAATAACTTTTTCCTGAGGTCTGACTTCCAGCTGCCAGACCCCTCCCTTCCGCCAGGGTCAGTGGACAGCTGTCACTTGCACACCCGCTCACATTTTTGCAGTTTCCTACAGTAGGGCCCAGATTCCCAAAGAAGAACCCACAAGGCAACATTTCCCAGCTCCCTTTGTTCTGGAGCATGGATGTGACAACGAATGTGACGAGTCTGCCACTCAGCGGCACTACAGCAAGCGCTCGTGCTGAAGATGCTCAGGTGAGGCGACAGGCAGGATCCTGGCTTTCCCAGCGCTGATGTGGGTGACCGCAAGGTGCAGCTTGGCCTGAGGAGCCAGTGGAAGGCCAGCATCGGTTCCCTTCTCTGACCAGTCCCTCTGGGGTGGCTCTGAGTGTGTTCCAAAGATTTTGTGAGTCACTAATGCCTTTTAATAAATCCCCTCCTGTATAGACTGGCGGGTGGGGATTCTGCCACTGGTAACTAAGAACTCTTACCAGCTTCCTTCCCGGGGCCAATTCCAAGATCCCAGGGGTTCCCTCTTCCCAACAATACAGCTTGCTGGATGCCACCATTCGTCTTCACTCTACTGTCAGGGAGAAGGTAACTGACCCAGCTTCAAGCCTTTAGACTGTTCTTGTAAGGGCCACATGCCAGCCCTGTACCCCCAAGTTCTAGGAGGCTTCTCCCCATCCCTGCATGAAGCTCTCCAAAAGTCCTCCTTGCTCGGCCTCAGGGGAAGGGGCACCCTCCTTTCCTCATCTCATGGAGTGGGCGCAGAAGTGCCCAGCACCTTCATGATGCACCCCACGGAGTTCCCATTCTCCACTGGACTCCTCACTTCTTTCTCCTGGTCTCCTGTGGCCCAGGTGTGACCGACAGGCTCAAGTTAGCAGAGCCAAGCTTTGGGATTTCATAGCATGTTCTGCACAGCTGGCCTCGTCCTTTGCTTCAGGTAAGGCTACAAAAGACACAACTGGAAAAAAAATAAAAAGAAAGAAAGAAAGAAAGAAAAAAAAAATACTCCAAGATGGGGAGAGTCCCCTTTAAACATGCAGTCTAAAATAGCCAAGCATCTGATTGAATTTTTCCAAATAAAACCATACCAAAATTAGCAGTTCATTCAAGAACCCAAATTTTCCTCAAGTTCTCATTCACTAAAATTAATCAATCCAAGATTTCCCATATGTGCTATCAGCTCTAAAAGGACACAGCCACTCACAGAGGCACACTCCACCAGACAGGCTCAGCGGAGGCACCAGCATGCAGGAGCCCTGTTTGGGGAGATAGCTAAGATTGCGGTTGACTATGGGCCATGGACATATTTGGGCATTGTCGCCTTCCGTAGTCTCACAGGACTTGGCCTGGGATCTCGCGGGACTTGGCCCAGGATCTCGAGAGACTTGAGCCGTGACTCAGCATATCGGGCTAGCGCCATTCCTGCTCGGGCACGTGAGATGAGACCTGAGAGAGAACGGACGGGGTTATCGCTATTGTATAGATATATTGTAGTTTCTTGTAAGAGTAGGTGTCTTGGTTTCTTGTGAGAGTGTGTATGTGGTGTTAGAAATTACAAGAGACAGAGAGAGAAAGATTAAAGAATTTTTTCGTCTCCATCCTGACTCCTTCCTGCAGCGCCGCCGTTCCAGGCTACAAATCCCTTTCCGGCGACTACAGTTGGTGGCCCGTTCGGGGCATTCAGCACGGCAGGTAAGAACTGAGAAACCTCGCAGGAGTCTCTAGTCAGAGCGGTTAAAATGGGTTCAAAAATAACTAAGACCCAAGTGTACAAGGCTCTTGATGAATTCTTTGATATAGATGAGTCTGTCGTTAGTGAGGAGGATTTAGAAAACAGTGAAGGCGATCATGAAAGCGTAGATTCCTCTGAGTCAACTAAGACCAGTAAGGAGAGTATTAGAAGTGTCCCCAAAATGACAAAGATCCGAGCTGCTAAAGCTATTCAAGATTTATTAGAGATATTCAAGGATACATGGTCTCAATTGAACCTGGGACTCAGGATGTTACTGAGTCAGTTAGGACCAATGAGAGTAGTAGTAGTGAGGAGGAATTAACTAAAGGTGATTTTGACAAAATGAACAAAAGGAAATTAAGGAAGACCAAGATAAGGGATTGTCAAGTGGAGGAACTTGTGTCCTCTACTACTCGCCCATGGGTGAAATCGATTACAGAAAATAAAAGGGTATCACTAGGCGTTTGCATACCCTAGAAATAGAAATAAAGTCTTTCTGAGCACTTATGCGCTCTCGAGGGTAACTCACAGATACATTGGAAACTGCCAGTATTTGAATATGAAAATGGACAGAGGGGCCACCAGCCAGTAGATTTCAAAACAACAAAAAATCTCAAAGAGGCAGTAATGACTTATGGACCCCAAGCTCCTTTCACGTTGAGTATACTGGAGTCCCTTAACACCTTTAGCTTAACCCCCGCAGACTGGAAATGTCTATGTAAAGCAACATTAAGTGGGGGACAATACTTCGTTTGGCGATCGCAATTTCAAGAACTTTGTATAGAAACAGCTAAAAGAAACGCAGATGCAGGGTTTGGAGACCATAATATAGAAATGCTCACAGGAGAAGGGCAATTCGCAGATGTACAGGCTCAAAAATATTATACCCCAGGAGTATATGCTCAGATAAACGCAGCTGCCTTAAAGGCATGGAAACTGTACAAGGACGTGGAGATCTACAAGGTAGCTTGTCAAAAGTGATTCAAGGACCTAATGAACCATATGCTGACTTTGCTGATCGACTTTTGAGAACTGCAGGTAGATTGTTTGGAGACGCTGATCAAGCTATGCCATTAGTTGTTCAATTAGCATACGAAAATGCTAATAAATACTGCCAGGAAGCCATCAGGCCATGGAGAAATAAAAAGGATCTTTCTATATATATGCAACTATGTAAAGATATAAATGACGCCTTTGTCACAGGAAATATGATTGCAGCAGCTATGAGAGATGCTGCCCCTAAAAATTTCACAAGGGCTCAACCTAGACATTATAATCAATCAGGATATTCTAGGCAAAATTATCATAATCAATCAGGCTATTCTAGGCAAAATCCCCAAAGAGAAATAAGACCAAGCTCATACTGTGCCCCAGGCCTCTGCCCCAGGTGTAAAAAGGGAAATCATTGGGCCAATAAATGCCATTCAAAATTTGACATCCATGGAAATCATTTGTTCAGGAATTCAAAAAACAGGGCACTGGGCCCAACGCCCCGGGGCCCACAAATGTACGAGGCATTGGAGGAGGAGTATCCTCAAGCATCCACTCAGATGCTTCCCCGACACAATCCCTACTACCCATCCACTCCTTCACAAGAGGAACAGGAGGAAATGCAGGATTAGACCTCTGTTCCACCACCCGAATGGTGTTAACACCTGAAATGGGGGTTCAACTGATTCCCACAGGAGTCAGGGGTCCTCTTCCCTCAGGGACTGTAGGAGTTATTCTCGGGCGAAGTCCTAAAAGCTTATTAGGTTTGCAAGTGACCCCAGGTGTAATAAACTCAGACTACACAGGGGAAATAAAAAATAATGCTTCGCTCACCCCAAAGTATAAGTTCTATTAATCAGGGAGATAGAATTGCTCAGCTGCTTCTCCTTCCAAATTTACATAATTCATTTAAAATGAGTATGCCTCAAAAAAGGAACAATAGAGGATTTTGTTCCACTGACTTGAGACCCATGGCTTGCTGGGTTTGAGATTGTTCAAGGAGGCCTATGTGTAAAATAAAAATCCAAGGAATAGAGATGGAGGGACTAATAGATACTGGAGCTGACTCTTCCATCATTAATCTATGGCAATGGCCCAAGCACTGGCCTCTGCAAAAAGCTTCAACCAGTTTAAGAGGCTTGGGATATAATAACCTCTCAGAGAAAAGTGCGGTAATTTTAAAATGGGAGGATGATGAAGGGCATAAAGGAACATTTCAGCCTTATGTTTTACCTAACCTACCGGTTACTTTATGGGGAAGAGATATTTTACAACAAATGGGAGTACACCTTGCAACCAAGCCAGCAGGTGTTAAATTTGAAAATCTACAGGGTAATCTTAACCCTAAAAGAAATCATTATCAAAAAGTACAGGGTAAGCTTAACCCTAAAAGAAATCATTATCATAAAGGAAAAAGATATTTTTCTTCGGGGCCACTGAGAAAATAATTTTGAAAATACCATGGCTTTCTGATAAGCCAGTGTGGGTCCCTCAGTGGCCCCTATCTAAAGAGAAATTACAAGCGGCTCACCTACTAATTCAGGAACAACTAGAAGCAGGACATATAGAACCTTCCACCTCTCCCCGGAATTCCCCCATATTTGTGATCAAGAAAAAATCAGGAAAGTGGCGATTATTACATGATCTTAGAGAAATTAATAAAGCCATGCAAATCATGGGCCCTACTCAACCTGGACTTCCAAATCCTGTAGCTATTCCAAAAAATTTCCATCTTATTACTCTTGATATAAAGGATTGTTTCTTTTCCATTCCCCTACATCCTCTGGATGTCCCCAGGTTTGCTTTTTCAGTTCCTTCTATCAATAATAATGGCCCTGATAAATGATATCAATGGAAAGTGCTACCGCAGGGAATGGCTAATAGCCCCACCATATGCCAAAAATATGTGGACAAAGCAATCCAACCCATTAAAAATAAATATCCAAACCTCATGTGTCTACATTACATGGATGATGTTTTACTGGCCCACCCTAATCAAAAAATCTTATTTAATATATTCAGTGACATGGCAGAAAATTTTTAAAAATATGGATTATATATAGCAGAAGAAAAAGTTCAAACCAGATCTCACATATTATATTTAGGATTTTAAATCATGGATACCTTTGTTAGACCCAGCAAAATTTTAATAAATAAAGAACATTTGACCACCCTCAATGATTTCCAAAAAGTACTGGGAGACATTAATTGGCTTCGCCCTACACTAAACCTCACTACTGGCCAACTAAAACTTTTATTTGACATCCTTCGTGGGAACCCTGATCCATCCTCACCGCGAACATTGACTCCTGATGCTAGGAAAGCTTTAAAGTTAGTAGAAAAAGCCATCAAAGGAGCTCATTGTGATAGATTTGATTTAACTCAACTGCTGATATTGATTATTATTTCTTCACAATATACACACACAGCAATATTTTGGCAACAAGGGCCTTTATTATGGATACATTTGCCCATCTCTCCTAAAAGTATAATTGAGTCTTATACCTCCATGGTGGCTAAACTTATTCTTCAAGGACTTAAGACTTCTACTAAAATATTTGGCATTCACCCTGCTACTATTATTACTCCCTATTCATCATCACAGATTGAATATTTATGCTTCCATGATAATGATTGGGCTATAGCTAGATGCTCTACTTCTGCAAATTTTGATAATCATCTTCCTAAGTCTCCTATATTATCTTTTTGTATCAATCATCCTATTATATTTACACAGGTAATAAAAAATCAACCTATTCCTAAGGCATTAAATGTATTCACAGATGGGTCCTCAAATGGTGCTGCTGCAGTAGTTACTAAAAAAAAATATGACTTACATAACTGCACACAAATCAGCTCAACTAGTGGAACTGTAAGCTGTGGTAAGAGCTCTGGAAAATTTTAGAGAGCAGCCCATGAACATTTTTTCAGATAGCCACTATATTGTACATGCCATCCCAAAATTAGAGATAGCAGGACCAATAGCACCTCATACTCCAGCCTTTAAATTGTTTTATCAAATACAAGAACTTTTGTGGGCAAGAAAAGAACCTCTATTCATAGGGCATATTAGAGCACATACCAACTTACCTGGTCCCCTCCATGAAGGTAATCAAAAGGCTGATGCTCTTACCCAAAAAAATCTTTATATTTTCAGTGCTCCAGCAAGCTACTTTATTTTACTCCCAGTTTCACAGCAATAGCACCACCTTGCAGCGTAGGTTTAAAATCACAAAGGAGCAAGCCAGAACAATTGTAAAAGACTGTAAATCTTGTATGACACATTTGCCCAATCCTCATTATGGTGTTAACCCTAGAGGATTAATGCCCAATCATTTGTGGCAGATGGATGTTACTGATGAGCCAAGTTTTGGAAAATTGCGATTTATTCATGTGACCATAGATACATGCTCAGGCATGATTTTTGCTTCCTTACATTCTGGAGAAAAAGTTAAAAATGTTACATCTCATTGTTTGCATCCCCAAAATGGGGCATTGGGCATTGGGCATCCCCAAAATGCTTAAAACAGATAATGGCCCTGCATATACGTCCTCATCTTTCAAACAGTTTTGTGCAAAATTCAATATATCCCATAAAACAGGCATCCCATACAATCCTCAGGGTCAGGGCATTATTGAAAGAGCAAACCGCACACTGAAAGTTATGTAATTAAAACAAAAAGAAGGAAATTGGAAAAATCCTAGGGACAGATTGGCAGTTGCCCTGTATACCTTAAATTTTTTAACTTTAGACTCTAATGGTTATTCTGCTGGAGACAGACATTGGAACCCACACCAACATAAACCTTTGGTTTACTGGAAGGATGTTCTTTCAGGTACATGGAAGGGTCCAAATCCAGTATTAATTTGGGGGAGAGGATCTGTTTGTGTTTTTCCAAAGCACGAATCCTCTCCAATATGGATACCATCTAGATTAATAAAGCAGGTACTAAATCAAAAGGATCAAGATGAAGTTGCTGAAGAATCAAGATTAATAAAAAAGGTACAAAATCAAGAGGACCAAGATGAAGATATGGAATGATTCCCTTAAAAGAGTCCTTCAAAATATTTCACAACTTAAGTGTCATTCCTCCCAGCCGGGACGAGGAGATCTCTCTTTAGTGTGCACACAATTGTATTTTTTTTTTTTTCTTTTTATACATGTCTTTATGTCTGTAATTTGTCTACATTTCATGTTAATGTGACGTCACAAATATATGTTTGTATGTTTGTGCGTTTGTCCAGTGTGACGTCACAAATAACAAAGCGCTTATGAAAAAAAATATATATATATATGGATCCAAATAACTTTAATTCATTTTAGTTTAACAATATTCAATTTAGGTAAATAATTTTATAAGTAAAGGTACTTTCAATTTTGATTTATAGGTGTCCCTGGGACTTCTCTTTAGTGAAAAATATGACTAGTGCTGTATAACCTGATATTTTGGTGTTTTGACATAAGGTAGTTTATTTGTTATTAACTTCATTTGTTTAATAACTGATTAATTTCAATTATTTCAACAGGTAAAGGATTGCTGTTTATGCAGAGACTCGAGGGTTCCAGCTAACAAATTATTTTTCCAAAGTGCCTTTAGCTTTTCTTTAATCTATCTTTTTTTTTTTTTTTTTTTTTTTTTTTTTTTGTGGTACCAGGGATTGAACTCAGGGGCACTCGTCCTCTGGGTCACATCCCCAGCCCTTTTTTTTGTATTTTATTTAGAGACAGGGTCTCACTGAGTTGCTAAGTGCCTCGCCATTGCTGAGGCTGGCTTTGAACTCGCGATCCTCCTGCCTCAGCCTCCTAAAGTGCTGGGATTACAGGCGTGCGCCACCGCTCCCGGCTCTTTAATCTATCTTTAATGTAGTAAATACCCTCAGTCTTCTTTGTTTTGTTCTGAATATGATATTTTGCCAGCTTATGTTTGTGGGAGCTCAAACAACAATGTGTGTGAGCAGAAATCAACTTTAATTTTCTAATCTAATAATTCTATTTTTTAGTTTGACAACTCGACTCTTGACTCAGTGCTGGAATATCACTGCCTTTCCTTTAATAATTGATGCTTGAAGCCGGGCGCGGTGGCGCACGCCTGTAATCCCAGCACTTTGGGAGGCTGAGGCAGGAGGATCGCGAGTTCAAAGCCAGCCTCAGCCATGGCGAGGCACTTAGCAACTCAGTGAGACCCTGTCTCTAATAAAAATACAAAAAAGGGCTGGGTATGGGGCCCAGTGGTCGAGGGCCCCTGAGTTCAATCCCTGGTACCAAAAAAAAAATATTGATGCTTGAGTTTCTAGGTAGCGAGCCCTAACGATTTGCCGGTGGCATTGTCTAGACATAAAAAAGCCGGCTGCTGCTACAGCTGCAAGCATCCCTGCTGCTCAAGCATCAAACAACCTCACCAACAGTGTGGCCTCTGCTCTGCATGCATGGGGCCTCCTACATCAACGTGTTATAACAAATGGACATTTTGATCTTTCATTGTTTGGGACTTTATGGGACAATGCCTTGTGGGTATTTGTCTAGAGAATTCAGTGTGTTACTTGATGGAACTTAGGGCATCTGATTTGTTTAAACAATTTGACATGCTGTGCAATTTGGCTCGTCAGCAGAAGGCTTGTTGCTTTAAAGCCGCAGCATCTCCTTACAATTGGACGGCTGTTAGTCATCATACACAGTCAATCCTGAAGGGCTCCATTGGATGGCTGGTTAGCCAATGACGGGTAAGATCCCCAGAGGGGTACAACCTAAGACAGGCACAGTCGTACGGGACAGTCTCATGTGGCCGACATATCAACCTAAGACAGGAGTCAAGGGCACAGCCTTGATTATCTGATGATGGGTAAGAATGTTGGTTGCACATAGATGTCCTGGAGCATCCCCTCTTTTAAAACAAAAGGGGGGAAATGCAGGAGCCCTGTTTGGGGAGATGGCTAAGATTGTGGTTGACTACGGGCCATGGAGATATTTGGGCATTCATTGCCGCCTTCCGTAGCCTCACGGGACTTGGCCCGGGATCTCGCAGGACTTGGCCCAGGATCTTGAGAGACTTGAGCCGAGATTGCTGATCAGGTTGGCGCCATTTGGTGTGTGGGTTTTTTTGGTGGTGTGTGGTGTGTGTTAAAGTCGTTGTTAGAGCCAGAGAGAGAAGTTATCAGAATAAAAAGCCTGTTTGTTTCCAGTTTGCCTCTGAACTTCTTCCCGCAGATTCGTTGCTCCAAGCGGCAGTCGCTTCAGACAACAACAAGAGATTTCCCCCTCACCACAGACAAAATATATACTCCAAAGACACACCCCCAGAGACCCACGTCCTCCTGCCACACCCTACTGGTCTACAATCATCACCTGGTTAATCCTTACCAGAGGATTAATGCACTGAATAGGTTAAGGCTTTCCTAACCCAATCATTTGCCTAAAGTTTTCTTACACTGTCTCTCATAGGAGCTTTTGGGGGACACCTCATATTTAAACCCTAACATTCTATATTCTAAACCTTTTCAGCTTTGGCTTCTACTGCTCAGGGCTGGAGTCTTTCACAATTCAAATCACCCATAGTGAGAATCTGATCTAACCTGACCCATATCTCAGGTCACTAGCTATCTGGAAATGGGCTCACCTCCATCAACCCAGCTCTGTTTAGAAAGCAAGATCATGCCGTGAAAACATGCCATTCTAGAATCACCTGTTTGACAAGGTCTGTGGGCAGAGTGGGAGGAAATCCTGTTGCTAGGGGTCGTGTGGGATCCATGTCGTGCCCATATACCTGTTTCCAATTGGAAGTTTGCTATCGTGGATGGAGGACGTAAGTATGTAAGATGCAATACATGCATCTATAGAGTTCGGAGCATTTATATAAGCTCAGTCTCTGTGTTGTACAAAATACCTAAGTCTGCCTAAAAGTAACCAGAAAGTTTCTCCAGAGACTTTAATTAGGACTTGAAGGGTGAGCTGGGGGCAAGCTCTGTCCAACAGGTAAATGGAGCAAGACATTCCAGGCAGAGGGGACCGTGCTAAAAAGGCACAGAGGTGCAGAGTAGCTGCAGTGGCCCTCAAGGTTGGCCTTCCTGCCACCTTTGTACTCACTGCCTCTTGACCACGTGCCCTGGAGGCATCTCAGCAGCTGCTCAGAGGGATACCTGCCACCCACTGAATCACCTGGGGCACTCCCTGTCCCCACCTTTATGAGCCAGTGCCATGGGTTCTCTGGGCCAAGCTGTGCCCCCACCTGATCCTGTTTGACTTGTGGGAGCTGCCAGGATGTCTGCAAGGCGGCCTGGCCCAGGGTCCCTGCTGCCTTTCAGACAGCAGCCGCCATCGGGTCAGGGCAAATGCTCATCCCTTCTCAATCAGGTGAGACTCCCGCTGATGTTAGCTGGGCCTTTGGCAGGAGGGGGTTGGCAGGTGGCTTCAGGTGCTAGTTTGGCTCTGGAAGGCCTCTCTGCCATTGCTATTTCAGACTAAGAATGGAAGGATTCCCAGGAGAGGGGCATAGAGTGTCCAGGGGCATTGGAGTTTGCTGACCTCTTAAGCATCACACACATCTAATGATGAATAAGACGCCGACACCGATAAAACAACATCACCACCAGGGCATTTGCAGGATGATAAAGGCTAACATTTATTGTGATAGATAGGCTTGGGCCGATGGGCCACCTCCCCCATGGAAAATTTCCATAAGAAGCAACCTGGTTTCATTTTCCCTGGGCAGGAGCCAATCAGCTTAAAGGTCGCTCTGTTCCCCAGGCAGGAGCCAATCGGCTTAAAGCTTGCCTTGTTCCCTGGGAAAAGAGCCAATAGAATTAAAGGTCGCTCTGGCACACCCCCGACCAGAAATCCCTACTTAAAGCTCCTGCCTGCCTGGAGCTCAGTCACAACAGCTGTCTCTGCTGAGAGGAGGCAGCTGCTGCAACAGCTCCAGACTCAGGGTCTCCAGCCTGATGGCAGCTGCCCCAGCCGACAGCTCCAGAGACCACAGCTGGCACCACTGGGCACCCACCCTCTGTCCAGAGCTTGCACACTCCCCTCTCCCTGACTCCTCTCTCCCCGTACTCCTTCTACCTCCGACCAGCCATAAAGGCTGGTGAACAAATCTCTTGGCTGCACAGTTGTCTCCAGTGTGATTTTTGCCCTTCATATTGAGCAGCTAGAATGTGCCAAGAAGTAGCTTATAGGAGCTACATCCTGAAATTATCACAAAACTCCTGTAAGAGAGACACAGCAAGGGCTGGGGATGTTGCTCAGTGGTTAAGCACCCCTGGGTTCAATTCCTTGTAACAACAACAAAAAAAAAAGTAGACACAGCAGAAGAGGGTAAACATGTGAACTCGCATACTCTGTGTGTGGATCTAGCTCAGCACTCTCCCCACCCCCAACCATGCATTATCTAGTGTTCTGATGATTTAACAGGTTTCTTACAAAACGATGTCCAAAAACGTTCTGCAATTTATTAACATGAGGTTCTTCCACAGAGACTGTATCAGCTCATCTTAGTCCAGTGAAGGAGTTAAGCAAGGCAAATGTTGTTGCTTCCATTTCACAGAGGAGGATGCGGAGTTTCCGAGGAGATAAGGGAAATAATGATGAGAGAGTGGCCGGTTTGAGACCTCAAAGAGGTGTTCTGCTTCCCAGCCCAGCACTGTTTCTGTTCATCCCTGTTCTGAATTATTTCAAAGAAGCCTAAGAATCCCTGTATCCAAATACGTGACCTTGGATCTGTAGATCCTACGCGTACTTCAAAGTGACCATGCCTTGGGGTGGTGCTCCTAGGTAATATAGTGGGTATTCACTATGTTAATATATTTTCTGAGGGGTCAACATTAAGTAAGATGGGAGTGAAGTTGATGAGGAAAGGGTTCCAAGTGGAAGTTCAGGGCTTTCTTGGGTTCTACTCTTTGCATCATCATGTCTGTCCAGTAACCTTGACCATGAAACTTACTCTTAGGAACTTAATTTTGCACATCTGAAAAGGAAGAGATTGAGCTTTTATTAACTGACTGCCCCTTCTGACTCTTAAATTATCTGTATGATGCTGGAATGGCAGGACTGTGTTGCCCAACAATTCCAAATCAGTGTAGTCTCCAGTGGGGCCCCCGAGGAGCCAGCGTCAGGATCATGGAAACCAGGCCATTCACCCATCAGTGACCTCGAGAAGGTCTACCTGGGACGGCGCTGGGCATCACCTGAAGGGATTTTGTTCTCTTTAACATTGGAGATGGATTTATTGTTAAAGAATCAATGCAAATCTGGGCATGGTAGCAGACACCTGTAATCACAGCAACTCGGGAGGCCTAGGCAAGAGGATTGCAGGTTCAAGGCCAGCCTCAACAACTCTGCAAAGGCCCTAAGCAATTTAGTTAGACCCTATCTCAAAAGGAAAAAAAAAAAAGGTCTGGGATATGGCTCAAAGGTAAATGCCCCTGGGTTAAAATCTGTGTACCAAAAAAATATGAAGAAGGAGAAGAAAAAGGAGGAGGAAGAGGAGCAGGAAGAGTAGGAGAAGAAGAATCAAAGCAAATCTACAGGTGGCAAAACAATCTTATAAATGGAGTGCAAACACCAAAAAAACTAAATTATTAATTTAATGTGGCAGATGATGCCATTTTAAATTGCTGACACTGAATTTCTGCATAGACTATGACTGTGGCATGGGCCACCATGGCGTGGAATCCTTTGAACTTGGATACCTGTGCCATTGTGTGCCATGTGAGAGCTCAGTGGTCCCGTCCCTTTTTTGCCATCCAAGCAGAAGCTGTCAGTGTTTGTTGATTCACCCACTGGCCTTTCCTTATCATAAGTACATCACATAACTATGAGTTTGCCTCTGTCCTTTCCTCATTGGCCTGCAATGGTTTGACTTAGTGCCATTGTGGTAGAGGCACAGCACAGGCCGTGGGAGCTGGTGGCACTACCAGGTCACCAGGTATTAGAGACAAGCAGAGTTTTTCAGACCTTTTTTTTTTAAAAAAGCATGATATAGAAAAGAAGAAAAATATCAAGTATCATATGGTGTTAGGATAAATGCTGTGGTTGTGTTCTGTATGGCTGGGGAAATCCCAGGGGAAGCACCCAGACTTTCATGGAGAGGTAGGTGGTGACACTTAGGAGTCTCAGAGCTATGTCCCAAATGGCTTGGAGCATTTCAGTGTTCTCATACCTGGCACAGCTGCACTGGTCTAGACTGGCCACCCTTTGGTTCTGTTTGTTCAAGAACATCAGCTCATGGAAACTGGGTCACCATGTAAGTTGGATTATTTATGCAGGTGACCGCCCAGAAAGAAAATAATCTTGAAGGTCACTAATTCAGATAACCCAGAACATGCTTAGACAGAACGTTTCTTTTTAGGTTGCTATCAACATCAAAGAACAAAAGTTAAATATTCTCATGGAAAATGTGTGGACTTCCACCATCCATCTGTAGTCACAGAAGGAACCTTGAATCCCAGCTTGAGAACTAGTGGAAACAACCTTCCTCTAGTATCAGGCAAGGACTTTGCATCTCTTGCACCTTAAACTAACTTGTGAGAGTTTGCCCTCTCTGGGCTGCACCCCCCTGCCTTCCCTCCTTAGGGTGTTCTTGTCACCTATTCTTCAACATGGTGCCACCTACCCAAGAAGGCAGGTGTGAGGCTTCTGGGGGCCCCACTGTGCAGGCGGAAAGCCACCCTGATCATCTGTCCTCACCCCACCCTCTACCTCTCTCTCATAACCTTTTGTTCCAGTGAGCCTCTACCCCTTTGCTGGCCATAGTCTCAGAGGACTGAGTTATCTTATCCCATGGGCTTAGAAGCAACAGTTTTGAGCAAAATCCTGCTTTAAAACCCAAACCAAACAACAACACTGTCTCTGTGGTTTAGCAAACTTCTTTCCTAGGGCCTGACGCTGTTCCTCTTTACTTCTCAACCTACAGCCCACCCCAGCCTAATGCAAGATGGGCAGGGTCCCTTCCTAACAAGCAAAATCTGCGTTTGCAGGCCAGGAGCTTCTATCTCAACCACAAAGCCCGGGTCTGCACCCTGAGCCCTTCTGCCCTGCTCCAACCTAGGTGGAGTTTATTTATTTATTTTTTTTTAGTGGTAGTTCTGCCTCCCTTTGTGGTAGAAATGCCTGAAGCTACCAGTCCCTGGGGTCCTGATCCCTGTGGCATCCCAAACCTTCCCACCTGTTTCCCATCCCAGGTCACGCCTGAGCTCCAGCTCTATTGTGGGGCTACCAGAGGTGACTGCCCTGAGATGAAGTCCCTCTGTGACCCCGGTGTCCTCTTTGGCCAAACTACTTATTTGCACACATATTAGTCAACCTAATAGTGACGGACGTAACCAGAGTTTTGAGAGTCCCTTACGTAGTGTTTTCATGGACATCTGATCATCTGATCCTCACCACAAATAGGAATTGGTTGTGTTTGCATCACCCTGTTGTAGGGACAGACGAGGTAGGGCACCGAAGATAGCAGGAAACAGTTTTATTTGGCTGCAGCCAGGTTCAGAGGGTACAGCTCTCACTGTAATCAATTAACCCCCAAACCCTGAGTTCTAGTAGTTTCAGAATTTCATACCCAGCACGTAAGGGGAGGGGCTCAGAAGTTCACAGTTTACAGAAGTTCACATAAAAGCAGTTTTTTTTTTTTTTTTTCTTTCACTGTTCTGGGCAAGTTAACCCTTCAAGGACAACACCTGAGAAGGGGAGAGCTTCTTCTCCCCTTTCTTTCCTCCCCCTGCCAGCTGTTACCATGGAGCCCAATTGGTAACTTCTCCTATCTTAGAAATGTAGACATCTCTGTGAGGCTCCAGCTCAAGGCCAGAGGCCTTGTTAAAGAATTTGTCTTTTTATTATCACATTTTGCATTTACAAACACACTTCAACAAAATACTATACTGGATACATGTTTGTGAAAAACAAGTAAAGGGGTGTCCAGCACCTGGAGGGCTGATTTCTTCCAGGCTAGTGGACAAGTAATAGAGCAACAGGAAAATAGGAAGTTTATCTACATTGAACTTTTTGTGTAGAGACTCTTTTGCTGACAGTCCTAAAATGAACCATGGTGAAGATTTCTGGAGAAGCTTAGTTAAGATTTTCTGTGGAGGAGGGGGGTGCCCCTATAACCCATTTTACAGATTAAGAAAATAGAATTCAAGAGCTCAAGAGGCTCATTATATTACTCATCTAGTAAGCAGTAGAGCTGACTTTGGGGACCATCTTGTGACTTAGCCCGGTCACTTTTGGCTCTACTTCCTTGCCTTATCCTCTCTGTGTAGCAAAGCTTAAAAAAAAAAAAAGGGGGGGGGAAGGAGCTCAGTGTGGTGGTGCATGCCTGTAATTCCAGCAACTTGGGAGGCTGAGGCAGGAGGATCACAAGTGAGGCCCTTAACAACTTAATGAGTCTCTGACTCAAAATTAAAAAAAAAAAAAAAAAAAAGGACTGGGGATGTGGCTTAGTGGTAAAGTGCCCCTAGGTCCAATTTCCAGTACCACATAAATAACTAAATAATAAAAAAAGTTTAAAAGTAAAATAAGGGAAAGGGAAAAGAGAAATTCTCTACTCTCTTCCTACAACAGGGGCTCTCAGACTGGAGTTACATGGAATCTTCTCTTCTCTGAAGTTTAAAGAGTTTATAAACCAGACCTGTCCTCACAAACAGCAATAAAGAATGCCCCCTTCCTGGTATAGTGTGAGGATTTCGGGGGAAGACTCCCCTTTACCCAGGGCGTCATGGGTCCTGACGAGGTGGCCAGCGTCTAAATCCCCACCATTTAGAATTCATGCTCACGAAGTCACCGAATCAGACATCAGGATCCTGAACCCACTCTCACAACTCAGCTGTGTGGCCTTAAGCGAGTCCATCCTTTCTGTAGTTCTCATCTACTTAGAGGACAGGACCTGAAACAGCTTCAGGGCTCTCCTGTTCAAAACCTGTGAGGAATTTCAAGATGGCGCTAGCAGGACATTCACCCCAGGATGCAAAGCCCTACGTGAGAACGCAGGGCCCCTGCCCAGGAGCATGGAGAGCTGTCCGTGGAAGCATATGAGGAGAATCTAGCAGTCAAGGAGAGGTCCAGTCCTTTCCCCTGGCCAATGGTTCTCAAGCCAGAAGACCCACAGGGTGACTCCCTGCAGACACAGCTTCCCAGAACTGCTCCCTTCCATTTGAGTCAGGCTGGGGCCCAGAAAAGTACTTTTACAAAAGATCCCCCAGGAGGTCCTGACAAAAAGGGGAACCGCACCCACACCCGTAGGAATCTGGTCAGTTAATTTCTTCAACTAGTAGCTAACTCCATGAAAGTGATGGTTCTTCAAATGCAAGCATTCAGTGACTCAGTGGGCCTGCAGGTATGTGAACTGAAAGAGCCAGTCACCGGGAGATTTCACCTGTGGGACTCCAGGTCTACGGAGGCGTGAAGGACCCTCCGCTACACAACACTGCCTTGGAGGAACAGCAACCCACGCAGGGGTGGTGGCAGGCCTTGGGCACCACAGCCCTTCCTGCAACCCTGAGCTCACCACCCAGCACTTCCTGAGGCCACCAGGGCACACCTTCGTCTGCCTCGTTCCTGTCTGCATTTCTCCTGGGCAGCCTCCACATAGCGTCTGGCTCTTGAATTCTGCCTCCTGGGGCTCCTCCAAAGCTCTGAAAGAAACTGCTTCTCCTTCAACAGCCTCAATGTGCCCGGCAGGTAGACGCAAGGTCACGTCCAAGTATCTCTCAATTACTGAAGGAAAAGGAGGTTTCTTCCCTGATCCTAGCTGCAGTGGAGTTAGGGTCCTAAAAGCCACCTCCTGCAGAGCAATATGCACCCATCACTTCATTTTTAACTCTCACCAGAACCCTCTAAAGGAGGCTTTGTATCCCCATTTTGCAGATGAGGAAGCTGAGGACGATTGTGGCTTTTTCTGATAGGAAGCATGGGATTTAAGCACAACCACCCTGCCAGGCAGGTGATGCAAACGCTCGCAATCCTCCTGTCGCAGCTGAGGAAACTAGGCTCAGATGAGTTAGGCAACTGCCCAAGGTCATACATGCTGCAAGCCGAGGATCTCAGGCCCAAGACTCCTCCCGGCCCACCTCCTCTACGCGCATGCTCCCGGGCTTCCCTCTGTCCTGTTTGGCAGGATCCGAGAAGCCAGAGTTGAACGTGGGCATGAGAAGAATGTCTTCCCCACTTAGTGAGGGAAGCACGGCCAAGGGCTGACCTTCCTGGCTCCCGGGGAAGGTTGACACAACTCTGGCACAAACACACCTCCACTCAGGTGAGGGTCAGCCTGCTGGAGATGTTTGGCCCAGGTGTGGGGGGCACTCCCCTCCAGGACCACACCTGGAAGCCCTTCCTGAGGAGGAAGTTCAGTTACAGGCCCGGCTTCACAATCCAGGGGGCTGAAAGGATCCCTTTCTTCCCACAGCCCGGAAGCCTGCTCCCTCCTCTCTGATCTCCCACGCTGCACGTGGGGTGCAGTCCAGGCCTGCCCCACGAGCCCCTCCTCGTTGACTCCCTCACCCCGCCTCCACGCCTCCAGCCACAGTGAGGAAATCAAGGGTCAACTCTGCCTCGAGTGACCGAGAAGCAGGTGACTCTGGCAACGTACCGGACTCAGAGGACAGGTGACTTCAGAAGAAGGAGCAGCTCCCCAGGGCGGGCCTCCACTCTGACTGCCCCTGCCAAGCCAGGACGACTGAAAACTTAGACGACTTAAGTGGAAAGGAAAATTCAGTCAAAATGGGCACTTGGAGTCACTTGGCTATTGTCTGTGTCATTTATTGCTGGTTGTGGGGGAGGGGCAGGGCATGCTGGGGCTGGAACCAGGGCATCAGCCTGCTAGGCAGGGACCAGGGCTCAGGCTGCTGCCACTGAGCTACACTGCCAGCCGCTTTTGTTCTGGTTTGTTTTAACTAGGTATTTTGTACCAGGTGCTGTTTTAAGCTCTTTCACACACTGATCTATTTTTGAACATTTACTACATCTAACATTATTTATCTCATGTCCTCAGTGACTCTAAGGGGCTGGGGCTGTGATTCCCCCATTTTATAAATAAGAAAGCTCAAGCTCAAAATTCTGGCTATTTGCTCAAGGTCACACGGCCGAGTGATAAACCTGAAACTCAAATCCAAGTTCTTCTGACCTTTAGACCTGTATTCACACCATGTAGATATCTTTAGGAGTCCCTTCCAGAGCTAGAAAAAACTGCAGAAATAAGCAGGCCTGTCTGTGTGGCCGAAGCCTTGCAATTGGAGACAGGAGAGAAGGGGCCCTCGCAGCCCCTGCCTTCCAAGGTCAAGGTCAGGTCACCAAGTTGGGCTTCTCTACTGGAGCAGTTGGAGAAGTGGGCAGCTGTGTCCCTCCATATCTGGACTCCATGCTTCCAGGACTGTCCCCCTAACAGACAGACACCAAAACCCAAGGCCCTTATATAAAATGGCATGGTGTTTACATGTAGTCTGGCACATCCTCCTGCGTACTTTAAATCATCTCTAGATTATTTTATTACACCTCCTACAATGCAAATGCTATGTAAACAGTCCTTACGCTATATTGTTTTCGAAATAATGCTGAGGAACAAAAGGCCACACAAGTTCAGTACAAACACAGTTCTCCTTTCTGAAGCTTTTCCATTAGTGGCCAGTTGAATCCTCAAATGTGGAGCCCACCAAGGTGGGTAGGGGGCAAAGGCAGTAGGGAAGGGGGCACCTCAGGGTTAGGAAGGTCAGCCAGTCAAGGACAGTGTATTCAGAGAGGGCACAGACTTTGAAATTCTCTCCTTTCACAAGACCCTGGGATCTTTGTCTCACCCCTGACTTTCCTGGTGTGTCCTGACCACAGTTTTCAGCTAGCTTCTCTGACCCCTGCCCGTGCCCTTCAGAGACCTCAGTGTCTGAACTTTGAACCTGCAGCCTTTGAACTACTTACTCTGCTCTAAACCAACGCCTGTTCAGGGATGTGGTGATGACACTGCTGGGTGAGTCCACCGTGCCCTGTGGTGACCGGCCACCCACTGGAGTGTGGAGGACTTAAGGTGCCTGGGTCCAAGTCCAGGCCCTGTCCAGCATGGCTGTGGCCTCCCTCCCATCATTGCACCTTCATTTTTAAAACATAAAGAATAATGCAAGGCCATCATAGTTGATAAACAGGCTTTCCTGAGAATCTAATAAAGGAAAACAGAAAGGCTTTGCCAAGTGTGTGCTCAATTCACTGGGAGGCATAGCTAGCAATGGGGTGCTGTCAATGTGGCCTCTCTCGGGGACATCCAGTGATGAACAATTTGCCTTCTCCTGCCAACAGCACCCCAATTCATCTGGAGGATTTAACCTTCCCCAGGGTCTGCCACGTGTATTGGATATGTCGCCTCTACCCTACCTCTGGGGATGGAGTCCAAATAGTTTAAATCAGAAAGGACAAAACCCTAAACCTTCCTCCTGAGCACAGTGATTGGCTTAGGCAAGAGCATGTAACTCAGTCTGAGCCAATCAGAAGGTGTGATTCCTTAGACATTTGCAGGAGCTACCAGAAGATATGATCTCTTTCTTCAGACAGTGTGAGGGCTGACACTATGGGCTACTTGCTAACATGATGTGAGAACCTGGAACTCTCCTGGGGACTACCATGTGACACCTCAGGATGGAGCCTACCCTGTGGGAGGCAGATGGAGAGAAACGGGGCCTTGGCAACTTCAGAGCTACTGGAGCAATCCTTACCTGATGTTGTCACAATCACAGACTTTAGGTTTGATGAGCAAATGAAATGCTGTAGCCAGTTTATGATGAATTTTCTTATTTACAACAGAGTAGCCTGTTATCGGTCTTCCTGCAGCTCCTGCCTCACCTTGCCTAGTGCTCCCGGCCTCTCTCACAGGAAAAAGGACAGAGGAGAGAAGAAGAAAGACCGTGAAAGATAAGACTGCAGATTTGAGTTCTTGGAAGCTGCTGTGGAAAGCAGTCCAGCGGGGGAGGCTCGAAGCTGCTGGCCAAACTAAATTGCAGGGTTATTTGGAGATGTCAGTGGTCTGTCCTCTCTCTTCTCCCACGGACAATCAAGGGCTGGCTGGCGTGCTAACCTCTGGCAAGTGCAGCCAAGGACAGATCACTGCTCTGGGATCCGGAGCCTTCCCGCAGCGCACATTCAGAATGAGCCCCAGGGCTGGGGACGGAGGACCCCTCGGGTCATGACCCATCAGGAAGTCCGGGAGCCATTCTGTGGACACCGGGAGAGCAGCATGTCCTCAGCCTCTGTCCTCCTGCCCCAAGGGACGAGACAGGGAGGCCTGAGGGAGATGGTATGAGAACCCAGGCTCCCCGGAGTGGGATTTGAGGAGAGAAGCCTTAGCAGTTCCCTGCTGTCTCAGGCCAGAGCTGGTGAGAATTAGGACCCCTGAGACTGCTCTGAGCCCACCAGGAGGGAGGAAGGTGGGTCTGGGGGGACGATGGAGTAACCACCAACAGAGCCAGGGCATCGGAGCTGGACAGGGCAGGGGCAACTGGGCAGCGGCCAGCGCCTGGGACCCCTACAGCAGCAGGCATCTGGAGAGGTGACCACCACTGCAGGGCATGACCACGAGGAGCAGGACTCGAGCTCAGCTCCAACACACTCCAGCTGTTGCCCTCTGAGAACCTCTTGCAGATTCAGTCTTCTCATCTGGGAAATGGGAATAACGATAACTCCTCCCTCGTAAGGTTGTCTTGATGAATTAGTGCATGGAAACCGGTGAGCCCGGTGCCTAGGCCTAGCCCACGGTTGAGCTTAAAATAAAGAGATTCCTTGGTAGGGATTAAAGGAGCTGGGGATCTGTGGGGAGCTGGGGCAGGGAGCAAAGCAGAGGCCCAGGGCTCGCCCTTCTTTCACCATTAGCCCTGCTCCCAGTTGGGGAGAGAGCAGAGAGATGGTCCTCAGCCTGCAGCCAGAGAAGCCGAACCCCTCGGGGCTGGGCCAGCACCTTCCTGTGGCTGAGCCGGCTGCAGAGAAGCTGCCACCTGGGCAGGGCCAATCGGGCCTCAGGGGAGTCCCAGGGGACCAAGGCCAGGGCTGGGCAGGGCAGACGGAGGCAAATGCAGCCTGAGACTGCACCGAGCGGGGCCACCGCAGCCTGTGTTCCACTTCTCTCCTTGACTTGGGTCCATCAGTGAGTCGGAAGGAAAGCAACCGGTGGGGGCCTCCGCCTCCCCTTGTCTAGGGCAGAATCCCCCCATCCAAAGGCCCTGGAATTGTCACCGGTGCGTCTGCATTTGCATGTTATAAAGTTAAGGAAAACAATTTGTATGTGCTCCGTATTCTTCTAGAATGTTCCTGTGTCTTGTTGACCCTGCTCACGAGGCGGTGAGGGACAGTGGGACCGATGCTGAGAGCATGCCCAGGACCTGCCGGCACAGCCACAGGGGACCAGCACCACTACCCCTCGCTTGAGACGCGGAGCAATCCTGCATACGTCTCTGTGCCTGAGTCCCACCTGTGAAATAAAGGAGGGCGACCATGGCGACTTAAATGGACTACTGTGGATAAAAGCACTTGAAACAGTACTTGGTAGATGTCACACGAGCATCTGCTACTACCATTTCCATGGCCTTGAGTCATGTTCTCCAGCTACTGCAGCCCTCTCCAGCCTGGACTCGGGGCCTCCTTCATTGCCAGGTGAGAGCACAGACTTCGGGAAAGGCCACAAATTTATTGAAGGCTGAATGCATCCACTAGGATTCTTTTCTTTCTTTTTTCTCTTTTTCTTTTGGTACCAGGGATTCAACTCAGGGGCACTCGACCACTGGGCCACATCCCCAGCCCTTTTTTTTTTTTTTTTTTTTTTTTTTTTTACTAGAGACAGGGTCTCACTGAGTTGCTAAGTGTAAGAGCCCTAATTAAGGAGATAGCTAAGACTGCGGTTAGCTGAGAGCCATAAAAGATGTTCAAGTTTCACCTGATATTCATACATTCATCTAAGCATCTTTTTATGCCTGTGAACACTGTGTGACGCACCTGTAAGCTTGAGCTGTAAGCACTTGTCCTTGTTAAAGCAAAATGTATTTAACCTGGTGAGAGTTTGTGGTTGTTGGTTAGAGTTAGAGGTTGGTGGTTGGAGTAAGAGTTGTGGTTGGAGGGGCTGGGATTGTGGTAAGAGTTAAAAAAAAAAAAAAAGTGTTGTGGTTGGAGTTGGAGAGGTTGCTGGAGCCGGAGAGAGAAGTTAGAAGAGAAAAGAATAAAAGTACTTTTTCATTTCCATCCTGCCTCTGAATTTTCTCCCGCAGCGTCGTTGCTCCAGGTGGCAATCGCCCCAGGCAGCAACAGCTAAGTGCCTCGCCATGGCTGAGCTGGCTTTGAACTTGCGGTCCTCCTGCCTCAGCCTCCCAAGTGCTGGGATTACAGGTGTGTGCCACCGCGCCTGGCTCCACTAGGATTCTTTTGGTTCCAAGTAATAATAAACCTGGCCCCACACTGACATCAGCAAAAAGGAGATTTTTATGAGCTCACATAACTGAAGAGCCCATGGCTTGGTTTAGACACTCAAACGATGAGGTCAGGGTCTGGTGTCACTCTCTCCCAGCTTGGCCGTCCTTCCTGTGTTGATTCCATTCTCGGACTTGATCTCCAGTCACGGCCTCAAAGTGGCTGCCAACAGCAGCAGACGCGGCGACCTCCCAGGCCCATGTAGTGAGAGGCCGGGGAGACTGCTTCCCTAGAGGCTCCCACAAAAGCACCCATCCAATAATGTTGCCCATGATTGACCTGACTTGGTGCTGTGATTGTCACCAGCATGGTGATCAACTAGGTCTGGCTCAAGTGCCACCCCTGAAGCCAGAAATAGAGCCACGGAGAGAAGTGGATGTCCCCGCAGCAGTTGGGATGGTAGAAGAGGGTTGTCACAGAGGCAGGAGAAGCTGGGCTTTCTTCATCAGCATCTCTGAACAGTTCTGCTCTTCCAAAAATAAGACCAGGGCTGGAGAAGATCTAGGCTCCCGGATCAGATGGCTTGGGGCAGAGCCTGGCTGTGTGTGAGACCTGAGGGCCTCATCCACCTGGTCTTTAAAGCAAGGCTTGTCACCCTCCCTACTTCCCAGGGTGCTGTGCGACCTCAGTGCGAGGCTAAGGCCCAGGAAGCCTGTGATCAGCCTGGGTGAGTGATCCATTTGCACTTGAAGTCGCTACCCTAGCTCTGGGCAGCCTAACCCAGTGCCAGGCCCTGGGCTGAAAGCTCTCAGGACAAAGAAAGCAAGGACAGGCCAGGGACAGTTCCAGGAGGCACTCAAAGGTTTGCTGTCACCCTTCTGAGGGCCTGGGGAGGGAGCTGGGAGTGGAGGACTCAGGCAGGCCAGGCCGCAGCACAGACCTGAGGGCGGGAACCGCAGAGGCCAGGGGCGCGCCCACCCCTGGAGGCTCCCGCCACCGGGCGCACGAGGAAGGAACGCATAGCCTCTCTCTGCCTCGTAGCCTCTCTCTGAAAAACACCATCCCGATGAGGCCCAGCGCGGCGCCGGGACGGGATTCGCGTGCAGCGTGTTTGTGCACATCAGAGCACCTCTGATGACTGGCAGCTCGAACCTCGCAGGCTTTGCAGTTCGTCAAAGTTTAATGTTCTGTGTCACAAGCCCCCGCCTCGGCTAAGTGGCTCGTCAGCTCTGAGGAGGGAAACCTCCCCCTTCAGGGTGCATTTCCCCTGCCCGAGCCGGAGAGCCCCGTTGCTAAGGGCATCTGTTCTGTTTGCTTGTGGGCGCGCAGATGTGAGCCGTCGCCAAGGCGCAGCTTTTGTTCTGCTCATCTGGCCGCGGGGACAGCCGGCTGCTGGAACAGCTGCGGAACACTGGGGCTCCCGGGAGGGAGAAGAGGAGGAAAGACAACGCCCCACGCAGCCCAGGATGCCAGGCCAGCAGCAGGGCGCCACGCGCGGAGCCGTTCCGAGGACCCTCACTCCGCGTGGCTCCTGCCACCGCGGGCCGAGGGGTGCAGACCACCGCACCCCGCACTCACAGAGCCCCCGCTGGCGCCTGGGGAGGGGAAGGCGGAGGCGCAAAAGCATCATTAGGGGTGCATTTGCTGAGCGTGGATATACTAAAGGGCAGTGCACGGGAGGAGGCTCCCGGGTGGGGAAGAGCGTGCGTGATCACGTGTTCACCCCCCTCCCCTCAGCAGACAGCCAGGTCTTCACCAGCAGGCGCTCAGATACCATCTAAGCGAGCTGTTTGGGTCAAACCGATCGCTAGTTCTTGCCGGTCCAGTGCATTTCCTGCACTGTGAAACACAGAACAAAGAATGGGCATTCATCGGGCGCGGTGGCGCTCGCCTGTAATCCCAGCACTTGGGAGGCTGAGGCAGGAGGATCGCGAGTTCAAAGCCAGCCTCGGCAATGGCGAGGCACTTAGCAACTCAGTGAGACCCTGTCTATAAATAAAATACAAAAAAGGGCTGGGGATGTGACCCAGTGGTCGAGTGCCCCTGAGTTCAATCCCTGGTACAAAAAAAAAAAAAAAAAAAAAAAAAAAAAAAAAAAAACCAACAAACAACAAACAATTGGTATTTTAGAAGCCACTAAAGTTAAGGTGGTGTGTTAGTAATAGATAGCCCCTAATTTTTCACATTAAAAAAAAAAAAAGAGTTTGCTGTTGAAAAGATTTAAATGCCACAATTATTGAAAGAAATTTAATGAAATAAGCTTTTTTTTAAAAAAAAAAAAATCATATATATATATTTAAATACCTTTATGTATTTATTTTTATGCGGTGCTGATGATTGAACTCAGGGCCTCACACATGCCAAGCCACAGCTCTACCACTGAGCTACAGCCCCAGCCCAAGAATAAGCTTTTTATCATGCATTAAATTTCTTTTTAAATTTAATTCTTTTTAAAAGATTATAAAACAGTATATAGAAAATAAAAAAAAGTTTTTCATGTACAAGTTATCTATAAAGTTTTCATACAGTTTGAACGTTTAATAAAATCACTTGAAACTCAGAATTTAAATAAAATTGCCAATGATTTATTTGTACTAGTTTCTTTCTTTCTTTTTTTTTTTTTTTTTTTTTTTTTTTTTGTGGTACCGGGGATTGAACTCAGGGGAACTGGACCAGTGGGCTACGTCACCAGCCCTATTGTGTATTTTATTTAAAGACAGGGTCTCACTGAGTTGCTAAGTGCCTGGCCATTGTTGAGGCTGGCTTTGAACTCATGATCCTCCTGCCTCAGCCTCCCAAAGTGCTGGGATTACAGGCGTGCGCCACCGCACCCGGCTGTACTAGTTTCTTTATAGAGGAGAAGAGAGCAAGAGGGGGAGAAAAGAAATCATTTTATTTATTCTATATCTCCCCGACTTCTAAATCCCAGAAAAAAGGATGGTCACAATTGGTGTGAACAGCAAGTTCATTTCCGGGTCCCACCATTGCTATGGTTTGGATATAGGTTATGTGTGACCCCAAGGTCCACTAGTAGAAGCCAGATCCATAGAGTGGCAATGGGAGAGGTGGTAGGGCCTTTAAGAGGCAGGCTAATGGGAGGTCCTTAGATCATTGGTGGCACTGCCCTAAGAAGGGACTAAAGTAGTTAGGACCCTGAGTTAGTTCTCAAGGAAGCAAGCTGTTATGAGCAAGCCTGGCCCATGAATCACCCTCCGGCTTCCTGTGATGCTGAGATCTCTCACTCCACACATGCTCACTCCATGATGCCATCCGCCATTCAGCCCTTATCAAAGGCGGAACCAATGGCGCCACCAGTCTTGAACTTTCAGCCTCCAAAACCATGAACTAAATAAACCTCTTTGCTTTATAAGGTGAACTACCTCAGGTATTTTGTTATATTAATGACAAACTAATGTGCTGCCAACAGCCCAGTTTCTAATGCCTTGGGGAATATGGACCTCAAATTCTTAGTCCATTTTGTTTGGATGGGCTGTTGTTGCCTTTGACCTAGCCCCAGGTAAGATACACTTCTAAGAGAGAGCCTGGTGAACAATCTGAGGCAGGCTGATGATGCAGCCGTTGAAACTGGTCTCAGTTTCCTGCCCTGTGATTCCCTAACTCTTCCATGTGTCCTCAGTCTAATATAGGTCACGTTCTTTGCAAACAGAACTGAGTTCTTTGCAACACAGCACTGAGTTTCAGGCAACTAAAGTTTTGGATTCTTTTTACCAAGCCTCCTGTTATGGTTGGAGTGTCTCCCAAGCCTCCATGTGGTGAAAGTTAGTCCCCAGTCTGAGGTATTGAGAGGAGGGGAACTTAGCTTGAGGGTAGGGTTTTGGAGGTGGGGCCTTGGGAGGTGATTAGGATCAGTTAAAGCCCTGGGGTGGGAGGAGGCTCCAGATGGAATCCTGATAGCTGATAAGAAGGAGGAGAGAGCATGGAAGACTCCTGTGCGCACACCCTATCTCCTGCAGTGTCACACCCTGCACCTCCTAGGGACCCTGCTGGCAAGAAAGCCACCACCAGATGTAGCCCCTCGACCTTGCACCTCCAGATCTGTGAGCCAAGATAAGTCTCTTTTCACTGAAATTTGCCCAGTCTGAAATTAGCAACAGAAAATGGACAAATGCGCTCCCTCCCACCCTCACTGTAGCTTCTCTCTCTCTCTCTCTCTCTCTCTCTCTCTCTCTCTCTCTCTCTCTCTCTCTCTCTCTCCTTTGAGACAAAATGCAGCAGTTGACATTTTTCTGAGTTTCATTTCATCTTCCTGGTTTCACTGGGGCTCCCAGTGGGCGGAGGCCGGCAGAACCTTCCCTGAATCACCTGTGGCAGGGCAGCCTGCTTGCTCCTCCTGGCTTTGGCTCTCCTGCAGGCGTTACCCCTGTGACCCCGATGGCTTCGTTGAGGACAGTGAACTTTTTTAAACTCTGCTGGGGTGGGCGAAGGCTTCTGTAGAACTTCATAGTCATTTCGCGTTTAAAAATCTCACAACCACAATCAGATTAAGGGTCAGACAAAGAGGGAGGCACAATCCCGGCAGGAGCTGGTGACTTTAAGATTCGTATCCACAGCTCCACCCAGAGTCAACCTGAAACTCCCGGGAGCCCCTGCACTTCAGCTCGGACTGCACAGACGCACTGGCCCTTTTTGAGGTTCAATGCCAATATCCATTCTTTGTTTATTGTTCTAATATCAATGGCCTCTTCACCTTGCCAATATAAGCTCTTTGGAGGCAGGAGCAATTTTTGTCATTTACTTAAACAATACTGTATTGGAGACTTTTTAAATGCTGGGTGGGGAGAGATGGGATGAGTCAGAGTAACAGGGAGGAAGTTTTTATAAGAAATATTTTTAGCCATTCATAAATGTCATAAATCAACAGAGAAGAAAAGGACTATTCAATAAACAATGCTGGAGTATTCACAGGCGGCTCAAGGGGGAGAAGCGTTTGGGACCCTCCAAGTTCCAGAAGGATTAAAGACGTGAGTGATACAAACCCGGATCATTAAACAGACCTGGATCAATGAAACAGAATTGAGGGTCCAGAAAAATCCTTCTATTTATTTTTGTATTTATGGTTGATTGATTTTCAACAAAAGTGCCAACACAATTCAAGGGGGGAAAGGATAACTTTTTAAATACATAGTGCTCTGGTAGCTGGAGAGGCACATGCAAGAAGATGATCTTAGACTATGCCTCACACGATACACAGAATTTAACTCGGAATCGTAGACTGAGATGTAAGGGGTAAAGGTAGCAAAATGTTCGGAAGACAAGAGAAAATCTTCAAGACCTTGAATTGGCAAAAATTTCACAGTTATGATACCATAGGTATGATGTATAAAAGGTCAAATTCATCAACTGGAAATGAATTGCACTCTGCAAGCATGTATAACAAATTAGAATTTAAAAAAGAAAGACAATGCCAATAAAGAGTTTAAAATAATGAAAAAAAAAATTCATCAACTGGACTTCCTCAAACTTAAAAACTTGGTTCTTCATGACTCACCATTCAGACAGACTGGGAGTAACAACTCATGCTCTTATGAAGTTTATCTCTTTCAGGTGGTAGAAGGGGAGTGCAGAAAGCACAATAAACAAATTAATGCATAAGAAAAACTATCAAGTAGTGATTAGTGCTTCACAGAAGACTGAATTTCTGTGATATGTTGGCCATGTTAGATTGTGTAGTCAGGAAAGGGTTCTCTACAGAGATGTCTAAATTGAACAATCTGAGTTCTGAATGGCTAACAAAAGGTCAGTTATGTGCTGATCCAAAGGGAGCACCATCCAGGCAACACAACAGCAGATGCAAAGGCCCTGAGGTAGACACACGTTTGGTATGTTTAAGGTATGTTTAAGGAAATGAAATGATTCTGTCAGGTGGGCAAGGAGGAACAGCTGTCTGGTGAGGTGAGAACAGGAAGCAGAGGTCTGGTCCTGAAGGGCACTGTGAATGAAGGTGAAGAGGTAGGTTGTGATTGAATCAGGTAAGTGTGTGAGCTACTGCAGAGAAGGGATTCAAAAGGATGTGCCCCTCAGATTTCAATAACAAAGATGACTTTGGCTGGTTTAGCAGAAAGAAACTTTTTTAAAAAAGGATATTAGGCAGCTCATAGATATTTTGAAGATTCCAAAAAAAAAAAAAAATCAAAATCAAAATCAAAGATCCAGGGATAATCCCTTAAGCCATAGGAAGAACCCCTCCCTTCTCAACCAATCCAATCTTGTGTATGTGGAATCTACTTTGACTAGCCCAAAGGCCAGTGCCTCAAATGGTGCCCCACAAAGGACTTCACACAGACCAACCTTCCTCCAAGTCGTTCGCCACTGAGTCTCTCCCACACATGCCTCGTGACAGGGTTGGGTCCCCAGCCTACATCTGAGTTACAAAGAAAGCTGGGAATTTGCATTTTCTAGATTCTAACTTCAGGGAGTTAAAAAAAAAAAAAAAAACTAAGTTGGAATTTTCAAAAATATATAAGGAAGATATTTCTTAAAAGAGCAAGGAAGTTAGAAAACACCATAAAAATCCATGCAATGAAGTGAGAGTAAAAACACAGACCCGTTCAGGCTAGTGCAGTAATTCAAGTGCAGGAGAAAGGGAGACTTGATAGGCCTTCAGATCCTCAGACAGGGGTTCTCAAAGCATGACTGGGCACCTCACACCTCCTGGGAACTTCATTAGAAAGGCAAATGTCAGGCCCCACCCTGCATTTACGGAATCTGAAACTGAGGCTGAGGCCCAGCAATTTTTTTTTTTTTTATAAGATATTTCATAGCCGGGCGCGGTGGCGCACGCCTGTAATCCCAGCACTTGGGAGGCTGAGGCAGGAGAATCACTAGTTCAAAGCCAGCTTCAGCAATGGCGAGGCACTTAGCAACTCAGTAAGACCCTGTCTCTAATAAAATACAAAAAAGGGCTGGGGATGTGGCCCAGTGGTCGAGTGCCCCTGAGTTCAATCCCCAGTACCAAAAAAAAAAAAAAAAGATATTTCATTAGCGATATTAAGAGTTTTCAGATATTACATAGGAAAGAGCTTCTACTGGTACTGTTCTTACATCTGATTTATCCAACAATTTCACACAGCAAGCCAGGCGCGGTGGTGCACGCCTATAATCCCAGCACTTGGGAGGCTGAGGCAGGAGGATCGTGAGTTCAGAGCCAGCATCAGCAATGGCGAGGCACTTAGCAACTCAGTGAGACCCTGTCTCTAATAAAATACAAAAAAGGGCTGGGGATGTGGCCCAATGGTCGAGTGCCCCTGAGTTCAATCTCCAGTACCAAAAAAAAAAAAAATTTCACACAGCATGGCTTTCTATAAGTGAACTTTCAAATAATAAATGTGGATTTTTTTCATCATGCACTTTTAAAAATTATTCTAATTTGTTATACATGTTTGCAGAAAAATGGTGCTCTTTATATGTAATATGAAATGAAATGTACTCAGCAATTTTGTTTTTAATGGGTCACCGGGATGATTCGGATGCAGGCTGACCTCTGAGAACTCCTGGTGTAGGACACGGAGAGAGGAGAAGTGTTTGGAATTTCCTGATGGGCTCAACATGAAATGTAGGATGCAGAGTAGAATCAAAGAGAACAGCCTAGATTTCAACTTGAGAAAGGTCACAGTGCCCTTCCCAGGATGGGGGAAGGGAGCATTGGGAATTCTCTTGTGACATATGCAGCTCATTAGGCCCCCGGGGGGCAGATGCCAGGGAGGCAGCGGGCTCTGCGTGGGGAGCCCTGGAGACAGGCCAGCGTTGGGGAGATGGGAAGGAATATTGAGGTAGTGTCTGAAACAGAGGCCTGGTGACCCAGCTGGGGAGTGTGCATGGATGGGAGGGAGCCGGATCCAGGACTTCTAGGGCCTAAGTCAAGCGCACGGGGCGGATTCAGCCCAGGAGACCCAGGTGGAGCCTCTTAGAGGGTGAGGTCCGAGCGAGCTAGAAGGAGTGTTTTCAGGAGCAGGGCGGGGTACACCCTGATCCAGAGGGGGAACAGGCAGAGGACTTGGTCAGAAACTGGAAACGCAGCTGTTCCTGGCCGTCAGGCTGGAGACTGAAGATCCCGAGGCCCATTGGCTTCTGAGTACCTTCCCTACTTGATGACCTAGCGACCCAGGAAGAGGGGACACAGGCCCCTCACTGGCCCCACGGTGGAAGTGCTTCAGGAAGGGCTATTAGTCAAGTCAGGTTTAAGAAGGAAGTGAGAAGCAGTTTTTCCAAAGTCAGAAAGGAAATGGAAAAGGTCACATCACATGAGTCGGTGGAGAGCTGAGGAGGAGCCTGGGTTAGACCCTGTGACAGTGCATTAATTTGGCCTAACGCTGCCTGCACGCGTGCTCAGTGCTTGGGCTCGAGTTTTCTCTGCACGCAGTGAACTGCATCGTAACTTGATGCAGACACAAAACCTTCTCTTGTAAGAAGCAGCCGAAGCTCAGCCAATTATAAGGAGCCAACTGTTCAGACCATGTTCAAGGTTGAGTCTGAACCTCACTCCGTTTTCCACAAGTCGCTTCTTTATCCGTGACTATGAATATAACCTGCCCATGTTGTGGGGCAGGGTATTCTGGACCATCCTGGTCAGGAGTGCTGCCTGATTCCAGAATTGCAAAGCCAATTAGGATCCATTAGGATCCGAAAAAATAAATCTGGAAAATTTTGTCTTTTGATAAATCTCAGAATTCAAAGTTCACATCACTCCCCAACTTCCAAGTTGAGAGAATGGTCAAGTTGCTCGGCCTGTCAGAGGTTCTCTTTGGCTCTGAGGAAGGGAGGAAGGGGTTCATCTCTGTCCTGACACTGGTCAAGTGAGATGATGGTAGAAGGACTAGCTGGACCTGTCACAGGAATACCAAGGTCACATCCAAGAGATCGGTGAACTGGGGAATCTGCCTTTGCCATTCCGGGGGCTTGCTGACCCTTCCCACTCTTCCCACCTCACCAATTCCTCCAGCACCAGCTCTGCCCCCAGAGGCAGAAATTTATTTTCCCAGGCCTCAAATGAGACTGCAGTTAGCATTTAAACATCTCCCCACATCATAACTCAGCTCCATAGGCCCTTGACCTATGCTATTGATCAATCATCACCACTGGTTATGACGCCCTGGAGAAAACCCATGTCTCTGGAACAAGCCCCGGTTCATCAGATGGGTTTCTGAATTCTATGGGAAACCCTTTTTGCAGCCACACAAACAGATCTCCACCCCAGAGGCTCCTCCTCAAACTTGGATATCAATGGTAAATTCTCTAGCCATATCCCCAGGGCTGCATTTCCTTCACTTGTTATGCAACCAGCAACGGGTGGACCTGGGAAAGGTCTACTCAGCCATAGCACGCCTTCTACACACAGATCCTAGGGAAGCCAACAACCTGGCCAAGATGCTTACAGCAGGTGAGCCAAGCCTCCTCACCCCCAGCTGGTGCCAACTCGCCCCGCCCCTTAGTGCTATGGCTGTGTCCTGGACCCTGCATCGTCCCTCAACAAACACTTGCAGAGCACTTACCGTGCATCTGGCACTGCGTGAAGCCCCTTAAACTCATCTGATCCTGAAGGAGCCCTAATTAGGAAGGGCTGTTGTAGCTAGCTGAAAGCCATAAGTTCCACCTGATATGTATGTGACGCACCTGTAGGCACCCGCAAACCTGAAGGTATATAACCGGGTGAAAGCGGTCCGAGTTAGGAGAATGAATTCATTCGGTCAGTCGGGCAGTCACTCGGTCGGTCAGAAGAATCAGAGCGGCCAGAACGTAGGCAGAGCGGTTACAGAAGAGAAACCAGATAGAAGAAGTAATGACTGGTCAGAGTTAGGCCGAGGCTCCTGAGGAAGACAGAAGACAGAAGAAAGAAGAAGGAAGAAAGAAGAGAGAAGAAAGAAGCTCTAGTCTTTCTCTAAGCTAAGCTCTATCTATCTTTCTTTCTCTCTAAGACTCTAAGCTAAGACTCTAAGCTAAGAAGACAAGACAAGAAGAAAAGCTCACTTTAATCTTTCTCTCTAAACTTTCTTTCCCTCTCTAAGCTCTAAGAAAGTAGAAGTAAAAGTAGTAAAAGCTTAACTCTGCCTCCGAGAGTTTTTCCGCCCGGGTTTCGGTACCAGGCAGCTTACATGATCCTTTACAATAGCCCAAGCTGTGCATCCTTAGGGAAGAGGTCCAACCTCTCGGTCTCACTTTCCCAGTCTGAAAAAAGGGATTCAAAAACCCTACTTCCAAGGGTTGCAAGGATGACAATCTCATGAATCAACGTATTTAAAGCATTTACAACAACCAGGCACAGAGCAAGCTCGACATGACTGCTTGTGATGCAAATAATGGGGACAAGGACAATGCTGGACAGAGAGACACACAGGAAGGACCGGGGGCCCCAATCTTAGGGATGGAAGGAAGAGTTCCTGGGTCGACACCACTGGGCCTTGCACTCTGGTGAAGAGCTCATGCACCTTAGCTCAGGTCCTCTCCAGTGATCCCAGATGCAATGGCGCATCAGACCAAAGCCTGAAGATGGGGAGATGCGTTAGCAGATCCTCACACACAACTGACAACGGAAAACTTATGTTCCCCCATCTGAGCAGCCCTGAGAACAATGCCAAAGATTTCCTGTAATGAAAGGGACTAAAAATACTTTTTGATGATGGAGAGAGTGGAAGTTGAGCAATGCTGAATAAAATACGGAAATGATACCAACTGGCCCCCGGGCAACAGAGCGGCCCACCTGGCCTTTGGTCTCAGTCTTGCCCCAAGGCTCAGTACACTGGAGGCTTTTTTTTTTTTTTTTTTTTAAACCAGGCGGCCACACTGCATCTTTATGCTTGTATGCTCCATCTAATTTTCTAGAGAAAAAAATTTAGTCAGCCATGACTAATGCTACATTAGTGCCCAAAATGATTGCCAGCAAATTAAACACTGAAATAGTACAGTTCTCTTCTTTGTGACCCTTTGAAGATCTCCAAGGACTAAGAATATGTTTCCTATTTTGGAGCCTGAACAATCTCTTCCATATTTATTAGCAAATTAATGCTACAATAAGATCTATTCCATACACTAGCCTGTTGTTCCATGTAACGGCGTTGTGAAACCTTTGTGGAATGGTTTGTATAGTTCGTAAAACTGGTCATATTATCTAATTTTACCTGTCATCTTTGCTTTGGGGGCCACAGTTACTATCCCCACCTTGACCTCCACCTCCACCAGCTATTTGCAGATGAAGAGACTGAGGTACAGAGAGGTGAAGCAATTTTTCTGAGATCATACCACCGACCAGTGACGGCCTTCTGACACCTGAGGCCCTGCCCCTTGCCCTCCACCACCCCACAGGTCCCCTGGAATTCAGTACTCTTCCTTTAGGCTATGGCCAATCTCCAAAGGAGGTCTCAGCCTGGCCAAGAGGAACCTTCTCTTTTTCTTTGCAAACAAGTTTTTCCTCTTCTCCTGTCTGGAAAAGATGGCTTGGCGGCCAATTTAGTGAGCAATTCGGTGATTAGGAACAAATATGTAGTATGGCTGAGTTTCTCCAGATGTTGAGCTAAATAAGGCACAATCGGGCTTTCTCCTTCTGACACTTCTTGAAGCCAAACTGGGAGCAGAAGGGGCTCCAAGAGCACTTGAGAGAAATACGATAATATTTTTATTTTAAAAATGCTACTCTATGCCAGAAACTTTACAGAGAGGTAGAGTTCAGGATAAATAACTGGTAAATTGCTTGATAAAATATTACTATTTTCTTCCTTTCAAAGCACCACCCTGTAGGAATATTATCCACCCCTGCACTATTGAACTCAGGAGTGATTATATGACTTGTGTTGGCCAGTGCAATGTAGACAGAGTTGACACACGTCTTCCAACTTGTGGTTTGCCATCTGTGTTTTTCATCTGTCACCATAGACTGGCAATGTTCCAGATACAGGCTGCCCTGGATCCCTGAGAATGTTGGAGAAGCCAGGCTTAAAGGAACCTCTGCCTCGTAAACTGCCGATGCTTTCAGATTGTTGTTACAGCAGCACGACCCAGCCTCTACTGACTAGCTGGTAAACTTCATGAGATCCCATAGCTGGTATGGGGGATAGCTCACCCCTAACATTAAATGAGTGCTTCACTGGTGCATGAACTATCTGAGTACTTGACATATATCATCTCAATAAGTCTCTCAATGAGTCTACAACTTGTATATATGGTTCCTACCCCCATTTTTGAAGTAAGTATTGTCTTAGTGTGTTTTTTGTTTTGTTTTGTTTTGTTTTGTTTTGTTTTAACAGAAAATCACCGAAACCAGATAATTTGTAAAGGATAGAAATTTATTTGGCTCATGGTTTTGGAGGCTGGGAAGTCTAAGAGCTTGGCACTGTCATCTGCTTGTCTACATGATAACATGGCAGAGGGTATCACAAGGTGAGACAGAGCAAGCGTGCCAGCCCAGGTCTCTCTGGCACTTCCTATAAATCCACTAATGCCAACATGGGACCCCACCCTCATGACCTCTTCAAATCCTAATTACCTCCCAAAGTTCCACCTTCCAATACCATTAACTTACGAATGTGAGGATTAACTTTAGGAGGACACTTTGAAACCATATGAGGACACTGCAGCTCCTGTAGCTCCTGAAGAACAGATCCAGGACTTGAACCCAGACCGCCCCGTCTCCATCTCCTAAGCTGTCACTCACCAGCCCAGGCTGTCTTCTTGTTCCCTGACGAAGGATGCAGAGCTTGAGAAAGAGGAGAATGGATGTGCCGGCCACTGTGAGACCGTCGTGTGGTATCCATGCACTGTAAAACCACGAGAATCATGTGAACTGCCCACATTCCTGACCAACCCCTGATGAGCACCTGTGTGGGCCAAGAAAGTAGAAGAACTCAGAGCTTCCCCAGTACCCTCCCGGTCCTGCTTCACCCCTTCCTCAGTCAGCCCAGAGCTCTGCTCGGCTGACCCAGCGTGTACAGTCTCTCTTACTACTTAACAGATGAAAATACAAAAAGCTCCCTTCTACTTTGTAGGTAGAGCCAAGGGCAGCCTGGGGAAGAGAAAGAAGAAAAACTTTGGAATGACACATCTGAGTTCCAATTCTGACTTTGCCGGTGACCAGATTTGGCTCCTTGGGCAAGTTGCTTCCCCCGCTGAATCTGTCAGATGGAATAGATATGATAGAGGATGCCTATCTCATAGGTCATTTGGGGGAAGAAATGTGATCATTCTCACAAGGGTCTTTTATGGGGCCTGGCATGTAATACCTACCCCATGAATGTCAGTTCCTGTAAGAATTTGCCAGAAAAACACGTCTGCCCTTGCCCTTTGCTCCTAACCTCCCAATCCCTTCCAGGCACAAGAAAAAGTTGCTGCTGGTGCCCTGGAGCCATGTTCTTTCTGGCTTAAATTTGAAATCACATCTTTTCCCTGGAATACAGCTTGGAGATGGAGATTGGGTGGTTTGAAAACAGAGCTAGGCTTGAATATTTTGCCACAGGATGGTTTTGGGAGCCAGCTGTTTTTTTGAAATATCATTTATAGGAGGAAATACAAACAATTTCAAACCTTCAATTCCTAATCTACATATGAGTCACAATCTTTTGGAAGACATAAATCCATGTACCTGAATATATTTATTGAAATCATTTACTTATGAGTATTCCAACCATGAAACAAAAATGATGCATTAGGACTGTTTCCAACTAACACTTACAGGTATGAAACCTTTTGTAGGTGACCAGGAAAACAACATTCTCATCTTCCCCTTGGCTTCTCAGTCCTCAGGTCCATCATGACTGAGGTGTGGCGCCAGGGGACCCAGGATTCAACCTCGGGCCCAGGCCCTCTGTGTCACCAATTCCCACCTTTTGGTAAGAGTGTCAGGGTAAGGGAAGTTTTGGAACACGTAACTCCTTCCATAATAGAAGGCTGAGATCAGGGCTAGAAATCCTCTAGGTTGCTCCAGTGAGAAGGTGTATTTTCTCTTCATTCACAAAATTGACCAACTGGAAAAGAAAGCAGGATGTGTGGTTCCTTCAGCACTGCATCCTATCTCCTCTGGTGACAAACAAGCACCACTGAGAGGCCAAGAGGGCAGTGATGGAGCCCAAGGAGTCATACAGAACAGGTTCAAATCCTGTCTCTTACAACTTGTATGATGGAGGCAGGAAGCTCCCCTGGGATGAAGTTTCTCAACTGCACAATGGAAATAAGGATTCCTACTCCATGGAAGATTGCAAGGATGAGAGCTATAGTACAAAAAACCTAGTGCTTGTTTTCTGTGTTGGTCAGTTATCTGTCACTATATTAAAATAACTGAGATAAGTAACTTACAAAGAGAAAAGGGTTATTTTGACTCAGTTTTATAGGTTCCAACCCATGATCACATGGACCCATTGCTTTTAGGCCTCTGTTGGATGTGCCAAACAGCAATGGCAGGGAGCACGTGGTAGAACAGAGCTGCCTGCCTCATGGCCAGGAGGCAAAAGAGGAAGAGCAGAGTGCCATGGTGGTCCCGTATCCTATCCAAGGACACACCCTCCAATGACCACAGGACTACCACTTGGCCCACCACCCTGAGGATCAAGGCTGTAACACATAGACCCCTGGGGGATGTGTAGTCACACACAGCAACACAGGCAGGACACATAACCTGTGGGCTAAAGTTCCTCAACTTTAAAATGAGAATAGTAATTCCTACTTCACAGAGCGCTGCAAGAATCAGAGATAGTGTACAAAAAGACGATGCACAGTAGGCACTCACAAACGACTACTGTTGCTGTTAACAGTCAGTTGTAGTGTGAATCTTAAGGGTCTCCCCAAAGGTCCATGGGGTAAGTCTGGGCCTCAGCATATAGTTTGAGGGGTGGTGGAACCTTTAAGAGAGAGGGCCTAGTGGGAGATCATTAGGTCATGGGAGTGTGACCTTGAAGGTGACCATGTGACCCAACCTCTTCCTTTTGTTCTCTTTTACTTCCCAGTCACAAGGTGAGTGGCTTTGATCTATCATGCACTCCCTCTACCCACAGGCTCAACACTTTATATTTACTCAGGAAAAATAGAGTTAGAATTGTGATTAAAATTAAATCTTCTCACAGATAAATTTTATTACTCTAAGTGGTGTATTTACTTATCAAGGAAAATTAAGACTTTAACATTTAATTATGCTTTAAGGAATATGTGAAGATAGATGCCAAAATATGGTGGATTTGACTGAAAAAAATATAAAGGATGATAAATTGCTGCAATCTCTGTATGTATTCTTCATTGTAATGAGATTTTTCTTCTCCTCACATTCAGAGAGTAAGAGAGTCTATTTATCAACCCCTTGGCTCTAGGCTCAGTTGTGTTATTCTCTTTCAATTGGACAATAGCAAATGTAATATAAGCAGAGAAAGACTGGTCCTTCCCTCTCCTGCTTCTTTGAGACCACCATGTAAAAAAGTGCACTTGAAGATAAGAGGTCATGGGGAGTAACAACAGGCTTTCCAGCTGGTAACAAACACCCATTTCCAGATGTGTAAGTGAAATGTTTTGAACTATGAGCCTCAAATGAGTTGGCCGATAGCTACCATAAAAATATCCCAAGTGAAACCAACAGATGAACCATGTAGCTGAGCCCAGCACAAATTGCTAACCCACAGAATCATAAGCAAGTAAACCAGTTGTTGCTTAAAACCAGTTTTGGGGTGATTTTTCTTTTATGCAAAAAAGAAAATTGATGCACACAATCTATATTGTGTGATCTTATTGAGGATGCAGTGTTTACAATATATCCCTGTTCTTTAGGCACTATCTCCTAAGTTACAGGTATGGGCTTCCCAGCACTGCTCCTTTGGCCATGGTCAGGGGTGAATGGGGTCTGAGGTTGGACCAATCACATATCCTGTCCCATCACGGCAGGGTTCTAGATGGATGGCCTGTGGTCTCTAGTCGCCAAGCTTTCCAAGGTTGCTCCAGTTCTGCTCTATTCAAAGCCTGGTTGTGTCCAGTTCCTCAGATTTGGTGACCTTCCCTGGTTTCCTTCAGATAAATTCCACTTACCCTTGAGCTAGCTAGAGTTAGTTTCTGTTATTTGTTCCCCCCAAATTTGTGGTGAATAAATTTCCCCTATGAAAAACTTTGCCCTCTGGACAAGGAAAGAGCAGTTAGTAAGTGTGCTTGAAACCTGCTTGTGCATAGAGTACCATGCTGATCTTTGCAGAGGAGGAGAGAGTGAAGAGAAGGCACTGAACTTACTCTCATGGAATCTCAAATATAAGAGTCCACCCTGCTCAATTTCTGCCTACTTTTCCTCTTGATTTGCCGACTTGACAACTAAAGAGAGTTCTGCCAACACAGTAGACATGGAATGATTTCTAATTAACTTGAATTCTAAAACTGTGTGTCATCTGGACTGTACCAGGAAAACCCACAAACAGATCTGATTCTTCCCCACTTGCCTAAAGCCATTGAGATCCTTGAAAGATGAGGAACTAAGTCACTTCTCCTCCTAAATATCCTACAGCCCAGAAGGGATGTAATTATTTTCTCTGTGATTTTAAAGAAGGCTTACTTAATCTTTTTTGGTCTCTTTTTCAATTTAGTCTCTCAGGTAACACAAGGGAAAATATTTGTCTAGCTGATCTTTGCTTTCTTGTGAGTTTAAAAGAAACCTCGGGGTGAACTTTGTTGGAGGAACTCTATGAGGCCCTGTAAAGTGCATGGGAGGCACAGAGGAACAGAAGGGAGAACCAGACATTCATGTGCTAGTGTTTTATATATAAGGTCCCCATGAAACATTCTCATTCTACAAATGGGAAGAGACGTGGAGAGATGAAAGATGATATCTAAGATCACAAGTCTTGAATCAAGTCCAGCCTTGTTTTTGCCCAAGCTCCTGTTTCTTCTATAACCTGGCTTCTTTTCCAAGAAGAAAGCAGTGGAAGCTGAGTCAGGAGGGAGGGAGGTGGCATCATGCCCCTTATTAATAGTCATTAGAGGTGGTCCTTGCACAGCCTTCACCAGTCACCAAGACGATCTATCTCAGCACTTCCCAAAGAGCAAATTTACATTAAGGCTGTCTCTGCAAGAAACACTTCCCAGAGAGAGAGAGAGAGAGAGAGAGAGAGAGAGAGAGAGAGAGGGAGAGAGATATTGTGTAAATGTTCCACCAAAGAGGGATTCCTTGGCAAAAAAGATTCTTTACCACAGGATACCTTAGAACCATAAGTTTCCTTTCTAGTGTCCCATGAATGACCAAAAAAGAACATATAGTGTGACATTAGTTGGGGTATGCTGTAGGCTGCTGTAACAAAGAGACCTATAATACAGTGGCTAACGTAGGATAGAAATTAATTTCTCTTCCATACATTGGTACAGAGATGAGTAATACAAGGCTGGTCAAATTGTTCTTCCATCCTCAGCACATGCCTTCCAAGATGGCACCAGCAGTAGTCATTGCTCAAGCAGGAGAAGCTGGAATAGTCCAGTGCAAAAAGCTTCCTTTTAAGGAGATAACATGGAAACTCCATACATCTCTTGTGCTCCATCCCACTGGCCAGAACTCAGTGATATGGACTGATATAGTTTGGATCTGGAATGTAATCTAAAGGCCATCTATTAAAGACTTATTCCCCAGAGTGACTCTATAATGATAATGCAGAACTTTTAAGATGTGGGGCCTTGTAAGAAGTCTTGGATCATTGTGGGGACATGCCCTTAAACAGGACTGTGGGACCATGGTCTATCCTTTCTCTCTTTCACTGCCCAGGCACGAGCCAATGGTTCTGCTCTGCCATTTGCCCCTGCCATTGCCATCCAGCACCCCCACCAGAGGCCTAAAAGCAAGGCATCCACCTGATAAGAGACTGAAACTCCTCAAACCATGAGCCAAAATAACCTTTTCTCTTTATAAGTTTATGTTCTCAAGCATTTGTTACAGTAATGGAAAGCTGATTAATACAGAGGCACAACCAGATACAAGGGGAGCTAAGAAAGGCAATCTCCAGTGAGGTACCCGAGTGCCCTGCTGAAACTCTGTCCTGTCACCAAAGTGGCAAAGGGAGAACAAACACCAAAGACCCTCAGTATTTTCTCATCGTTCCATTATTTTTACCTACAAAACTTATTTTATGTTTGGTCTCCCAGGACTAGTGCCCCATAAGGTACTGTATTAGGCAGCATAGGATAGTTAGTCATGCAATCAACCAACAGCACCCCAATCCCAGAGCCTTACAAGCTTAGATATTGTACAAGCCCATGGCGGAGTAGGGGAGATGGTTCCCTCGTGCTCTGGGAACGTGGTTGATGGAGAAGCTGCCCTCTGGAGCAAGGCTGATTCCTGGAGCAGAAGGAGAAGGCCTGGGGTGAATCATGCACCACTTCCAACCTCAAGGGAAGCTGAGTGGAGCTAACGGTGTTTCCTAGCCTTCTTCATGTGCATCTTCCTCCAACCAGGCCTTGGCTCTCAGAACCGAGGCAGCCCCTCAGACAGATCTGCCCTGGTTCTTCTGTCAGCTGTGGGGGAACGGGCCTCCTTCCCTCCCTCTGTCCCTCATCTTCACTGGCCATGGAGTACCAGTTGGGCTTTCGATATCAGCTCTAGATGACTATGGTAACAGGCAAGAAGGTTTCCAGTTCCTGCTCTTCCTGTATCTCTGCTTATGGTGCCAGAGGCAGAGTCCATTTCTCCAGCTGTTGAATCTGGGCTGGGCTTATGGCTTATTTTGATAAACGGAATGGACAGAAGGGATGTAGTGCCAGTTCTGGGCCTCATGCCATCTTGCACACCTCTTTGTTTTTCCCTCAGAATTCTGCCCCTACTTCTGTGAGCACTATACAATGCTTGGATTTGAAGGAGCCCCAATTAGGGAGATGGCTATTGCGGTCAGCTGGAAGCCATAAGTTCCACCTGATAATAAGTATGTATGTGACGCACCTGTAAATGCACATGAGGCACCCGAAAAGCTAACGGTATATAACCCGGTGAAAGCGGTCGGAGTCAGGAGAAGAATGAATTCATTCAGTCAGTCGTGCAGTCGCTCGGTCAGAAGAAGAGTTCGGGTCGGAGAAGAAGAAAAGAATCAGAGCGGCCAGAACGTAGGCAGAGCGGTTACAGAAGAGAAACCAGATAGAAGAAGTAATGGCTGGTCAGAGTTAGACCGAGGCTCCCGAGGAAGAAAGAAGAAAGAAGAAAGAAGCTCTAAAAGCTAAGCTCTCTCTCTCTCTCTCTAAAGAAGAAATCTCTCTCTTTCAAGCTCTCTCTCTTTCTCTCTAAGCTCTAAGAAGATGAAGAAGAAAAAAAAGCTCTAAGAAGAAGAAGAAAAAGCTATCTCTAATCTTTCTCTCTAAGCTCTTTCTAAGAAGAAGAAAAATCTTTCTTTCTCTCTCTAAGCTCTCTCTAAGAAAGTAGAAGTAAAAGTAGTAGTATCTTTACTCTGCCTCCGAGATTTTTCCTCCCGCGGCGTTGTGGCTAGCCACGACAGGCAGCTTACAGGATTCACCTGCTGGAGGATGTAGACCACAGGGACCAGAAATGAGCCCTCCCAGCTGTTTGGGATGAGGTCATTCCAGACCAGCTAGTCCCCGCCAACCTCCCCCTCAACTGCAGATGCATGGATGAACCCAGGTGAGCCAAGCCCCTTTGATGACTCACAGCTATATAAATGGTTATTGTTTCATGCCACTGAGTTTAGGGTGGTGGAATCCATGCAGTAGCTAATGGGCATAGTGATTTAAGCAGAAAAGGAATTTATTAAAATGTTGCATCCCAGCCGGGTGTGGTGGCACACGCCTGTAATCCCAGCACTTGGGAGGCTGAGGCAGGAGGATCGCAAGTTCAAAGCCAGCCTCAGCAATGCTGAGGCACTGAGCAACTCAGTGAGACCCTGTCTCTAATAAAATACAAAAAAGGGCTGGGGATGTGGCCCAGTGGTTGAGTGCCCCTGAGTTCAATCCCCGGTACAAAAAAAAAAAAAAAGTTGCATCCCTTGAAAGACTAGGGCACTAGAGAGGCTTTGCCCAGAATCATGCCATGGAAACTTGCCTGGCAAAGATACCAATGTGTCTGCCACTGTGAATGGAAGCACAGCAGCTTCACCCTGACCTGGGCCCTGGGTATTGCCACTGGGGTCACTGCCCTCAGGAAAGTGGATGGAGCTATTGGGGTTGCCACTTATTCCCAGAAATAGATTACAATTGAGTAAATAGATTACAACTCTATAAAATATAAGACCAGGGGCTGGGGTTGTGGCTCAGCGGTAGAGCGTTGGCCTAGCATGTGCGCGGCCCGGGTTCGATCCTCAGCACCATGTAAACATAAATGCATCGTATTGTGTACAACTAAAGCAAATTAATAAATATTTTTTAAAAAATATAAGACCAGAGGCCAGGACCCTGATGCAGTAAAACTGGAGGCCTGGGGCCAGGAGCCAGGAGCCCCCCCGCCACACACACACACCGTGGTGCTAGACATTCACCCTTTGGTAGCTGGATCACAAGGAGGCTGTGCACAGGAGTCCTGGGAAGGGGTCGAGGGACACATGGACATCATCTCATCAACCCTCACCAAAACATTTCAATGCTGGAAGAACTAATAATGCCATCCCAGTGGTACCACATCCCCTGCCCGCTCAGTCCCTGGCGAGGAGATGCTGTGGTTTGAATATAGTCTGCCGCCTTTGAAACTCACACCAAAATTTGGTCACCCTTGTGCTGGGGCCTTCAGGAGGTGATCGGGCTATCGGGAGGGGTTAATGCCTTTCTCTCAGGACTGGCTTAGTCACCACGAAGGCAAGTAACTAATGACTCCTGTGCTGTAATGAAGCGTCCCCTCGCGTTTGCCTCTCTGGCACACACCCACGGGTCCTGCTTTCCCCCATGAGTAGAAGCAGCACAAGGCCCTCACCAGAATCTGAGAGGATGTCACCACCATGCCCAGGACCTCCTGCCTCCAGCACCACGAGTCAAAATGAAACTCTAATCTTTATGCATCCTCATCCTGCAATAAACGCACTAATAGACTAGACTTAAATGCGTGACTTCAGCTAAATAAGATTTGCCCCCACATTGGTGAACTGGGGTCCAGTTCACTTTCTTTGGCCATTCAGTGAGTGAATGAAAGAATAAAATCAGACCTATGCCAGCCAGGGAGGAGCTGAAAAGGGAAGATGAATTGGTGCAATTGATCGATACTGTCTATGGCACATACTCCAGTCTACTCCGTAATAGTGACATAGGGTGGGGGACACAGGACAGGGAACTGCAATGCCCAAGGGGTTGATCATTGGTGTACTCTGGAAACAGTGACACTCACAGAGGCCTAGGGTAACCAACCATCCAGGTTGCCCGTAACGGGGGTTTTGCAGGTTCTGGGATTTTCCATGCCAAAATCAGCAAAGTCCTGGAAAAACCATCCCACAGTAGGCCAGTGAGTCCATGGAGTTACCCAAGAAAAGCTAGAAAGAACCAGAGAGGTCTTGCCTGACAGTGCAGCTAATTCATTCATTCTTTTTGTTCAAGTGGCCGCGTTGGATGTCAGTTAAGTTTTACAATCCTGTGACGTGGAGATTGTACAGGTGAACAAGATGCAATCAGACCATATGATGATAATAACCTCTACCAAGGTCCTACTGTCTACCCAGCATAGACCTACTCACTTTGCATGTGTATATTTAATCTTAACCATCATCTAGGGAAAGTTGCCACTATTATTTTGCATTTTATAGATGAACAAATTGAGACACAGACTAGGTAACTTGCCCAAGTCCCACTGCTATTAAGTGACAGGACTAGGACAACTTGCACAATCAGGCTCCAGAGCATGGGCCAACAACAATACACTCAGTGGACCAATAGCCATCACAGGATGCCTGGCCTCTGGATGGAGACTGCAGTCCAGTCCACGTCCATCCAAAGCCAGCACACCCTCCAGGCCCCATCCCAGATGCAGTATCCCATTGGGCTGACAAACATCTAGATGAAGAGGGACTAGGAAGGGCACAGCTATGTGGCACCTGTAACCTCTGTTCAAGAGGTTAAGACCAGGAGGGTGACACCATGGCACCATGACGGTGGGTAGTGGGACTGCCACACCTCACTGTACCTCAGCTACCAGAGCTACAAAGCTGAGAATCTCACCCAAATGATGGTGAAGGCTTCCTCTAGGGTTGGGGAAATCAGATAGTCACTGAGTGGTTTCAATTCAACAGAAATAACTAAAGTCAAGAATATCAAGGCAACCACTAACCATGAAAGAAAACCAAATTACCCTAAAGCAGCTATAGCATCCTTTATCTTTCTTTTCTCTTGGTGATTTGCTTCCTAGGCTGCTTTTATTATAAAAAAAAAAAAAAAAAAAATCAGACCTCAGATTTCAGGCTATTCCAAGGAAAAACAAGAAGGAAGAAAGTTTAATTTTTGTTTCTCCTTATAGATACTCTCTGTAATCAAAGCACTTCCGAACCCTCCAACCCACAAGGGGAGCAAAAGGGCTTGTGTCTGCACTTCTACCCTTAGAGAGAATATTGAATTTCTTCCTCTTTGCTTGGACATTTTCACTTCCTTTGCTGCCAGGAGAGTAGCCAGCAGATTCCAGTGGAAGGGAATCTCCGTCTAAGGCTGAGCCTCCCAGAAGAGCTGGCACTGAGAGGTTCTCTTCAAGATGATTGGGCTGCTCCATCCAGCAGTGTTGAGGTGAGTGACTCCTCTAAGAAAGTGCTCATGTCGCAGCGTCCAGAATATCTAATATGATTTCATCCATGACTTATGAATATGCCTTTTGCCACTGCCACCCCAAAGTGTGGCCAGTTCGCCATCTCCTTGGCCATTTAAACTTCTGTATAGGAGCGTTCTGACTCAGGGGAAGACCAAGCCCAGTCTGAGAGGGCCCAGCTGCCTATTCCATGAGCACAGTGCTCTTCTCAGTTCCTTAAGCCAACAACAGTTTCTTCCTGAGCCCTTTCACCTCCCCCTTAGGTTCTTCGAACTCCCTACTTTCCTTTACTTAGCCTTGCAGAGAAAGACATGCAATCAAAGACATCTATGGTACCTTGGGGGTATTTAAGGTTTTAGATGCTCTTTTTAATAAGTTCCTCCAGAAATACATCTGTAGGTTGGTGACAGTGATCAAGTTGGTTGCTTATTTGAAAGCAGGGTGCTTTCTGGAAGCATAATGCTGGGCTCTGTGTGAGACAGAGAAGAGCCCCAACATGCCTACTATCCTCAAACCACAAGCTATTGGGAGCTTGTAGTATTCACTCATATGCACTCATTCATTCATGCATGCCTACACTCACTATACAACTACTGAGCACCTACTGTGTGCTGGATATTCAGGAAACAACTCTAGTGGCTTCCAAGCTCTGAGCTGAAGCCACCAGAGCAGCGTCTAGAGGATGGGGTTAGGATAAGGATAAGAAAGGAATTACACAGACACCAACCAGGCAAGGGTTAGCTATGCAAAGTGATCCAGAAAAATGGACTATGGGTGAATGCAAAATGATCCTGGGATATACCTTCTGGACCTGGGAGGAGAAGGTAAGCAAGAGGCTCCATTCTTGTACTGGATGCCATTCGAATTCTAAGAAAACCAGATTCACGTTAAATGTGCATCTCTTAAATTCAAAGCAGAGATATTTTAAGGGCCCAGAAAAAAATGACAAAAAATATTTTTGAAAGAATGAAAATAAAATCTAGAAAACAAATGAGGTGACAGAATGGTGCACAACAGGAAAATTTGTGAGCAGTGAGCGAGGTGTGAGCTGACTGACGTGACCAACCAACAGTAATTCTGTTGACTGTACTTTCACGGAACAAGAATTCATGAGCCCCTAAAAGCTCCTGAAGATTAGACACTCTGCTTTAGTTTAGGGTGATGCATATTTAAGCAAGAGCAGCACCTTCAAAAAAATCTGCTCAGCCGGGCGCGGTGGCGCACTGCCTGTTCCCAGCACTTTGGGAGGCTGAGGCAGGAGGATCGCGAGTTCAAAGCCAGCCTCCATGGCGAGGCACTTAGCAACTCAGTGAGACCCTGTCTCCAAATAAAATCTGGGGATAACCCAGTGGTCAAGTGCCCCTGAGTTCAACTCAACTGTTGCCTCCAAGCAAGTCCATCATGCTTCATTTATCTGAAACTCAATTTTTTCACTAACATGAAGATGATGTTTTCCTTGCATGGTTGCTTCAAAGGGTAGAGACACTGTACGCAGAGCACCTAGTCAGGTGCTCAGCATGTAACAGAAACTGAGTCGGGGTGGCTATTGCTGGGCTGTAGTGCTGGTGGTTTCTGTAAAAACTTCATCTCGTGGCTTGAGACCTAGATTTTGGATCAAAGGGTCGTGACCCCTCCCCTTAGTAACTGTGAGATATCGTTGAAGGCATTTAGACTCATTTGTCCTGAATCTCTGCACATGTAAAAGTGAGCATCATTTCCCCTTCTGTTTTTATGTCCAGGTTCATATGGAATAGTGCTTAAATATAAATATTATATTAAAATAGAATATCAGCCAGGCATGGTGGCACATGCCTATAATCCCAGCAGCTTGGGAGGCTGAGGTAGGAGGATCACAGGTTTGAGCCAGCCTCAGCAACTTAGTGAGGCTCTAAGCAACCTAGTGAGATGCTGTTTCAAAATAAAAAGGGCTGGGGATGTGGCTCAGTGGTTAAGCATGCTTGAGTTTTAAATATATATATTTTATATATATATATAAATATGTATATATTTTTAAATTATATATATATAAATATATATATATAAATTGCTACTAAGCCTTTGAAAACCAACCATGTAGGTTAAAATATAGAAACTTTACAATATATAAGGTATCACCGCAGTAGAAATATGGGGTAGAATTCCATCCATATTTTCAGAAGTCCCAAGAACAACCACAGAATCTCAAATTGCAACAAAAAGTATATAATTAGCATAAGGGGAAATTCCCAATTTTAAGGACGAGGCAATGCTGGAACAAACTTAAAATAGTCACAATGGACTGTCCACCGTGAGGTAACTCTAGAAAGTGTGAAAAGCTATCTGTCCTAGGGCTTTTCTCAGTGAATTGGAGCCCTGATGCTCAGGAGGGCAGAGGCATCCCATCCCCCTAAGCTTGACAGATGAGGAAACTGAGGCCCAGGGAAGTGAAGTTACCTGATCACAAGAACCCCCACAGCCAGCCCGCCACCTGCCTTCTGCCATTGGTGCACTCTGCCTCTCTGCTACACTGTCAAGTCCAGTGTAGGCCCCGGGGCTTTAAGACCTCTGCACTGGGTAAGTGGAAAGGACTAGGGAGCAAATCCAAAGCTGTCTGCTAAGCAGGAGGATAAATCACCCCAGAAGGTTTCAGTGTAAAACCAGAGGACAGTGAGGGGCTAGACATCAACATCTCGAAGTTCCTCCTCCCTGCCTTCTCACTTATGACATCATGCAGCAAACATTTAAACAACATAGATGGAACTAAATGTCTTGCCAGGTGGTAGCTGGTGATACGTACAGACAGCTCCTGACTCACAAAGAAAGTCGACAGAGGTCCCATACACACAAACAGCTGCCACCATCCGCCAGCCCCCACCACCCTGCAGCTGCCACAGGCTGTGTAAAAAAATTAAAAAAGAAAGAATGGGACCAAGAAAAAAATAAAAGGAAAAGAAAAACTTGGACCACTTACAGATTCTGCACATTCAGAGGCAGAGAGAGGAGAGGAAGAAGCTGTGGAAACAGGACTTGCGTGGGAACGGACTCTCAGGACAAATTTTCAGCCATGGGTGATCTGGCAGCAGCCCCTACCCCTCTTGGCCCTAAAAATCTCCTCCCAGGAATAGCTGTCCTCTCTCATCCCTACTGCCAGAAATTTTTATCAAGGTAGCATTCTTGCATCAAAGAATTTTTGGAGAAAGGAAGGCAGGGAATAAATAATAATTAATTTCAATTTACCATTAGAAATCCTTTTGCAATGTCACCTTCCTTAATAATAGCCAATAAGAATATTTGCCTCATGTGAAGACAGGTGAATCAATAACAAAGTCCTTACAACTGTGCCTGATATGTGATATGACACTGCTATAAAAGTTCTCTATCTACCTATCTCTCTCTCTCTCTCTCTCTCTCTCTCTCTCTCTCTCTCTCTTTATAATTACAACTATTCCCATGTTACAGATGAGGGAGCTGAGGCATAGAGATGTGACACCACTCTACCTAAGCCACATAACTTAGATGTAGGACCAGGATTCAAGGCCAGATCTGTCTCTAAAGCCCACAGTCTTCACCACTGCTATGAGGAGTCATGCACCTGTCCTAGAAGGCTGGGGCAGGTGGTGGGGTATTTGGGGCAATCATTAGCAAATTAACAAGGACTAATTCCATTCGGTTGTTTTCCTACTGAAAATCAACCGAGCTCAGCTGTATTCAGAAAATGGGAATTTTAACTGATGAGGAAGGCAAGTAGATTATTGGGGACAAGATGAGGTGAGGAACCACAGTGGGGTTTGAGTTGGAGGCTTGGACACAGCAGTGTTCTAGATGGAGGTGGTTTGGAGGGAGTCAAGAAGTCTGACCTATGTAAAATTTCACCAAGATCTAACCCCACACTCAGGAAAGAGGAGGAAGATTCCTCTTTCCCCCATCTACCTGTTGTTCCACTCACAGCTCCAGATAACTAGTACCCTGGGTAGAATACGAAATGGGTTAAATAAACATTTGTGGAGTCGTTGGAAACATAACATTTCCACTCCAAAGAAATGGTAACGCAAAGCAATGGTAGCATTAGTTCCAAACTAACGCTTTTAATTCAACACTGTGCCGGTTTGCCTTGGGGCTCTGTGGATTGGCCACTGTGTTAAGTGCTGGGGACATCACAGAAAGGGAGGCAAGGTCCTTGCCCTTGAGCAGCCTGGAGCCGGAGGAAGGAGAGAGCTGTGTAAGTGACTGAGAGGGAACGTGGTGAGAAGCGTCACGGGAGAGGGGTGAGCAGCGCAGCACTGGGGAAACGCTTCTAGGTGAACTTTTAGAACCCAGCCCTCCGCAAGTTGGGGACTGCATGCTTCGCGTTCCAAGTCTGGGGACGGACAGGCTTGCCATTTAGTACTGAATGAACTCATTTTTCAACAGACTCATCACTAGATTTTTTTTTTTTTTTTTTTTTTTCCTGGCAAGAACAGTAGCAACACCTGTGTTTTTTCCCAAAAGGTTGGCAAAAGATAGCTGCAGGAGCTCTGAACTTCTACTACTAGGGTTTCAGTCTGGCTTTCACGTCCTAGTGATCTGACCTTCACTTCGCCTAAGCCCGTTCCCTTATCTGTACAAGGGGGCCAAGGAAAATGTGTGCTTTGTGGAGCTGGAGGGTGGAGGAGCTGACGCATGCGCATAAATCTCAGTCCAGTACCCTCATGGAGTAAGCCCCTTCAGATCCTGCTGTAACTAACTGGATGGGAACCCCCGTGAGAATCTCTTCAGAGAGCTCCAAGCAGTAGAGCTGTATTTGTGAGCGTTGGTTTTAAGAGATACAAGATAAGCATTTTTAAATTCAAATAGACTGATCTTCACATATGGGGGAAATATATTTTTAGAGCCCATCACATGCTAGATTTTATAGATATAGCTGAAAATGAGTAAGTGATATTAAACTAGAAAATCACTTAAAATTATTTAGTAAATAATAGGCAGGTGGGAAAGGGATGGGGGGAAATGGCAGCGATCAGGACATGCAGCAAAATACTCTTTCTTCATGCATTTTCTTGCTGCAAAGAAATTCAAGACTTTGCTCTTTGGCTCTGGCGAAAGGCACCATCTTGTTGCGCCTGAACGAAAGAGAAAGTGCATTGGAACTGCCCAGAGAATGCCTTCTGCAGACCCACGCTTTCCTGGCGCTGATTTCAGTTCTGGTGGAAAAAATCCCCTGAAGCCGACGACAGCTGAGCTCCCGGCCTGGAATTCACATTCAGAAGAGGAAAATCACACCCTGAGGTCCTGAGGGCGCCTGATCAGCTTTGATGCACACAGAGGCCAGACAGCCACGGGCCACCTGTCCCACCCCACCCCATGAGCTGGGGGAGCTTAAGTGAGAGGGAATGTGAGTTCTGGGAGGCACCAGGGAGCAGATATTGAAAGGGAGCCCCAAACCAGAAAGGTACAGAAAGACAGACCTGCATTGGGTCTCACTGGGGTTCCCCATAACTTGCAATAAGGTCTCTGGGGCACATACTGACCTTTACCCCTTTTTTGTAAAAATCACCTTCAGGAAAGTCCCCGTGTCTAATACTCACAACCATTGACCTTTGAAGCCAGCCCAATGCTCACACCAAGATGGGGGTTCCCTGGGTTGGTGTCTCCCTCTGGACTCCTCCTGACCGTGCGGTGTCATCTACACTGGCAGGCTTGAATACATCAAACACGGTGCATTGAAAGCACCAGAGGAAACTATATGCTAAGGTCTTTAAAGACAATCTTAAACCCGAGGTTTTTGTAATGAACCAACAAAGTCCCCAGCTCCCTTATTGCTGCCATGGAAATATCTGCCTCTACTTCGGCATCCTGACTTGTCCCCACCAACCTGGTCAGAGTTCTTCTTCCCTCTGACACGGAGGGAGAAGGTACTGACCACCTCTGGGACTCTTTCTGACAGCAGAAATTGCCGAGAAAAATGCAATCATGGAGCAGGGCCTCCGATTAAACCCTTTGTCTCATCCTCCAGAACAGGGTTTCCAGATAAAATGCAGGCTGTCCGTTTAAATTAGAAATTGAAGAATCAACAACAAATAAATTTCTAGTATAAGTATATCCTAAATATTACGTGGGATATATTTACACTAAAAAAAATTATTTGTTGTTTCTAGAGCATTCAAATTTAACTGGGCATCTGTATCTTTTTTTTTTTAATATTTACTTATTTACTTTAGTTGTACACAATGCAATGCATTTATGTTTACATGGTGCTGAGGATCGAACCCGGGCCGCGCACGTGCAAGGCGAGCGCTCTGCCGCGGAGCCACAACCCCAACCCATCTGTATCTTTTATTTTCTAAATCCAGCAACCATACACAAGGACAACTCATGAAGCTGACTTTATCATTCCTATGTCACAGGTGGGGAAATAGGACTTAGATTTTGCAACCTGCCTGAAACTACAGTGTTTGTGGGTGGCAAAGTAGGGATGGGATTTTTTTCCACCTGATCCACTGGTTTTGAGACCAATGCTCGTTCTATACAAGAATTTAAACTTGGGATAGATGGGATATTTATGGAGGAAACCGAGGCCTTCTCTAAGGAGTTGGGTTGCTTAGCTTATAATGCGGGATACTCGCTCAGGAAACAGTTGGTGGGTGTAATTGAAAGGAATTATTGCCATGCTTGGTAGCTAAAAGACCCTTCCATTCCTGCAAACACTCTTAAGATAAAATGAGTCTCTCCCTCCACTCCCAAGTCCCCTTCAACACCACACCCCGCGTGTGCAGGCAGTGGCAGATGAGGTCGCGGCACACTGCTCTAAAAGAAGCTTCGAGTCATATTTCACTCATTATGCCCATGGAGGAAACCCACAAGGGCTGGAGGGATGGGCTGGCCCCAGGAGCAAGCCCGGCCTCTCTTGGCTGGAGAGGCGTGTGTAGCCCATAGCCTCGCCTGAACCGGGCCGCCTGGCCAGGCCTCCAAGATGTCTGTCTGCCCTTCAGTCAGTGTTTTAGGGGAACAGAGGCTGCAGTACGAGGAGGAAGGAAGGGCTGTTCCACTAGAGCTCTTTCTTGATTTGGGATGAATTGGAAATTGCAAAGTTCCCTTTAGCCTGCTTTTCTTCTCAGATTGGTTCTGTGAGTTTGCACACAGGAATCTGCACAGGGCATGTGGTTCATAGATGCCACAGGCCTGCAGGTCCCAAGAGGGAGTTGCTGTGGGTCTGTGCCCCAGGGAACATGGTACCCTCCTCATCTTGGATCCCAGCCTCTCCCCAGAGCCCCTCACTTGAGGAGCTATGGTGAGCTGAGGTTAATGAGGAGCAAAGAAAACAGCATCTAAAGAAAACGTGAACTCAAATCTGCCACCAAGAAAGACAGCTACCTTCTACTTATTTTATTTTCTGACAATCAAAGAAATAGATGCTTACTGTAGAAAGGTTTGAAAATGCTGAAAAGTATAAAGAGAGCGATCAAAACTAACCCCTAATCCCATCACATAGACCTATAACCTCTCCTGAAATTAAGGTGCATTTCCTAAGGACATGCATTAAACAGGATTGGTGTCATTCATCAAGCATGTTTTTGCGTTGGATTTTTTTAACCTAGCAAATCATAAACACTCCCCTCACATCATGAAAGACTTCAAAGACTGTATATGACTTTGATGAATCTTTAATTGGAGACATTGGAAATGGCCATGATTTATTTAACTATTCTCCTCTCGCTGAACTGTGGATTGTTTCCAGCATTTTCCATGATAGAAATAACAGCAAGCCCCTCCTTGCATAGCACCTGTTTTCTGGTGCCGAGAATCTAATATAAAATGGCACCTGGTCTCACCTGAAGATGGGTGTCTTCTCATGCTTTTAGTTTGACCGTACTCTGAAAAGAGCACTGTGTCTTCCAGAAGCCCCAGCCTCTGACCTGGTCGAGGAGTCCCTGGAGCCAAGAACAGAGTATGGACTGTGTGGCCCCTGTCGCAGGGCAGGGATGCTGCCCAGTAGAAAGTCTCAGGCCCAGTGGGCTCAGGCCGTTAGCCTCCAGCTATGGCTTCAGAGAGAGAGAAAAGTGAAATCCCAGGAACAATTTTCAGACAAACCAACACACATCGTAATTCCACCGGGAATAGGCCGATATAATTCCTCCGAGCTGGACGGCTTGGTATTTTTACAGGACCCTTGCTTGCTGATTTAGTTAATGATAATGTTGGGTTCCAAATTTCCTCTAAAAGGGAGTCTTAAATGTTCTCATGTTGGACAGGACTGGCTTAAAAATAAACAAATAAGTTACATAAGCTCAAATTTTGGAGGATCAGATTTTGGAAGCAAAGGCTTGGGTGCAGGATTAAAGGGCCTGCCGCCCGTCTTGTGGTCAGGCCTCACGTGCCGCCTGAAGGGTGGAGCAACAGGAAGCTTTCCAGCTGCCCCCGAGGCCCGGCTTCTAATTCGAGGGCCAACACCCACCAGTGACCAGTGGCCAGTGCACCCTTTGGTGCCTAGGAGGCAGTCGTGTACTTAGAAGACGGTGAAGAGAAGCAAAACCAAGGGCGGCCACTGGTCCAGGGTTCCATGTTTGGGGAGGCCCGGGGGTATCACTGAGAGCTGTCATCTCCACTTGAGAGCTGGCTGCATTTGGGTTGGAAGTGAGGCAATTATTATGTTTTGCTTCTTGAAAGCTTTTAAGGCTCCTCCTGGAAGAAAGATGTCCAATTCCCCAGTTACCAGTGTGGACGGAGGCCCGCTGAAGACCCAGAGCCCCTCCCCAACACACTCAGCAAATTTTCAATTGTGTAGCACTTTGAATTTGGATTAGGGGGCTGGAGATGCCCAACCGATACTAAATCGCGTGGTAAGAAATTAGACCTTACTTGTGGTCAGCAGGAGCCACTGATGCTTCCAGGACTGGAATGAGATAAGTACCACCGCACATTGTCCCCTTGGGCTATTATAACAAAATGCCACAGACACTGGCTTAAATAATAGAAGTTGACTTTCTCCCAGTGCTGGAGCAACGTCTAGGATCAAGGCAAGAGCAGGGTTGTTTCCTCCTGAAGCCCCTCTCCTTTGTTTGCAGGTAACCCCCTCCCTCTGGGTACTCACTTCTATGTGCACATCCCTGGTATATCACCGTCCTTTACTGTGAGGACACCAGTCACATTGGATTAGGTCCCCACCCTTTCCACCTCATTTTACCTTAATTTCCTCGTCAAAGGCCCTGTGTCCCCATACAGCCACATTCAGAGGAACTGGGGGTTAAAGCTTCAGTGTATGAATTATGGGGGGCACAGTTCAGCCTGGGGATGCAAAAAAAGAGTGGAGAACTTGGAAAGTTAGAAGCCCCAAGTTCAAATGCTGCTCCAACACTGTTTTAGATGTGGCACCTTGAGCAAGCCATTGAAGCACTTTATACCTTCTTTCAATTTAAAAAAAAAAAAAAAAAGTACTTTGCCTGCGGCGTGCAGCTGAAATAAAATGATGCATGTGGAAGTACTTTGTAAACCTAGGGGCCCTACCCAGTAGTCAGAAATCAGCCCTTTGCCAAGTAGGACATACTGCCCTGCATGGAATGAGGCCACAAATTCTTCTTTAATGAATAAATGAGCATTATGCAAACACATTCGATCCCGACAGTGGGGAGAGTTGGGGGGAGCTCAGCCCTGTTGGAACCCAGAGTCATTTCATAAAAATGCATTTGTTCAGCCTAATTTTTTAAAAAGACTGAGCAAATATTCCTTATATGCATTCAAACTAACTTAGATGTGGGCTGAAAATAATACATGCATTTGTAAAATGTTGCACTCATTTCAAAACAAATTAGGACTTCCTTACTTCAACAAAAATGCATCTACCTTTAAACTTTAATCTATAACCCTTAATAAGCAGTTATTGAGTACCTATAATGTGGAACATACTGTAATACATGACTTTTCCAGATATCATGTGATTCTCAAAACCCGCATAATATGGAAATGGGCTGGGCGTGACCAGGCACATTGGCTGTTCTTGGCCCAGAGGAAGGAGGGGCTTTGACAGCAGATATGCTGATATGGTGTCCTCTCTTCCCTCCCCCAGTTGTTTCTGTATGGCAGCCTAACAGGACCAGTAACCATCTCTCTCCTGAAATCCTAAAAGTTATCTGATCAATGGGAAATGTGGTTTTAATTACTGTTGCAGTTTCTGCCCGAGTCTCTTTATCACAGCAGCTCGGCGTGCCTGGCCCAGTATCAGCACAAGGTGGCATCCAGAGAAGCACAATCTGAATAGTCAAAGCAAATTTATAAAGCATGTGTCCGTCTCTGACTTATATCTTGTATGACAAAATTAAAGTGGACCCAATTCATAATGCCCAGGACCACTTCAAACTCATCCACGGCCCACCCTCTAGGCTGCTACCTCATCCACCTTTCTATGTCCTTAGGTCACAAGGAAAATCCTTTCTCCCTTCCCTTCCCTCAGCCCCCAGCTGCTTATGATTGAACACCTTTAAATGGGGCAGGAATCGGGCAGGGCCAGAGCTCAGGTGCCCATCGGTGACTTTCCTTTTTTTTTTTTTTTTTTTGGTACCAGGGATTGAACTCAGGGGCACTCAACCACTGAGCCACATTCCCAGCCCTTTTTTGTATTTTATTAGAGACAGGGTCTCACTGAGTTGCTAAGTACCTCACCATTGCTGAGGCTGGCTTTGAACTCGCGATCCTCCTGCCTCAGCTTCCCAAGTGCTGGGATTACAGGCGTGCACCACTGCAACCGGCTCCATCAGTGACTTTCTATCCCCTCTGCAGTTCTGGCTGTCCAGTATCACTAGCAGCACGTGACCTTGCATAACCCTTCCAAATCAAAGTTTTTTCTCTCCAGTTCTGTGTTTTGATGCTCCCAACAAATGAGAGAGAGAAAGCAATTTAGTCTTTGGTGGGAGGTGGGTTTAGGGAGATTTTTCTAACGGTGTTAAGTGTGGTTGGTGGTGAAGCAGGATCTCCATCTATGATGATTCGTTCTGTAAAAGAAAAAGAAAACAAACCTGTCCAAACACTTGAGGTGGTGAAGCAGACCTTATTGAAGGGGAGCCATGGCCATGGGTATGGGGCCCACTGCGAAGGGATCTTAGACCGGGGCAAAGTCACTGGGCTCAACTCCAGCTTCCACAGGAAAAGGAGAGATTCACAATCAAAGAGCAAGGGGGGTGAGTGTCAGTGGATGGAAAGTTGCCAGAAGGCCACCTCAAGGACAGAGGCTTCCTACTGAGACCGACTTGACAAGATTGTGGCTGAAGGCAGGCCCCACGGGACAAGCTAGGGAGAGTGGGCAGCTACCAATGGTAGGGGATTTTTGCTAAACTGATTTAGCAGGATTCTTCCTCTACAAGGACGGAGAAGGAAGCACAAGGTCAGGCCTAGTCAAGTGGAGGACTCAGAAGCCAAAGTAAAGCTTGGTCAAAGAAGAGAGTTTTCATCAGTGCCGTGGAAGGTATGTGTGGGGATGAAAAGTCCAGGACAAGGCAGGAGGGGTGGCACAAAGCTCTGAAATGTCCTATGTAACATTAAGGATGTTGAGACCTCCCAGAGTTTCCCCAAAGTTATTTACACCTTGCCCAAAAGCATAGCAAGAGATGCCAAGCTATCTGTAAAACAGGACTTGTTGGTAGATAGCTCCACTGGGAGGGATGACTTTTCCCAGGAGGGGATGGTATTTTTAAAGTGGTTTTCCTTCTGCCAAGTGGCAAACTTCTTCAGGTATTTTTCACCCTCAAAGTTCTTGCCACCTCTTTCATACCCTCTGCCTGTGTCGGGTGGCAAGTGTATTGAAGTCTTTTGGAAGACGGTGGCAAGAGATGGCAGGAAAATGGCTTCTCTCCTCAACTGCACCACTGTTGGCCTAATTTGTTTCCCTCATTGCTGTAAAGGAAACCATAAGAGCATTTTGCCTCTCCAGACATCTGAAATGGGAATTATGAGGTTGCATGGAGGAGGCCAGGAAAAATAATTTCTTGGGATGGTTTGATGCTTTCTGGTTTGAGGCCTTTTACGAGTGACCTGCAATACTAATTATCCAGCCTTCCTCGGTCTGCACCACCGAGGCTTCTGAATAAGAATTTAGATGATGACTCACAGGCTGCAAAAGCCAGCATCAATAAACAGGTCACTGAAATTCAAGTCCATCTGTAGCTCAAAACCGGATTCTTAGGATGCCCACAGGTAAATCCACTCTACGTAGCCAGGAAGTACTGGATATAGAAACAGAAGTTTGATCAACGAGGGCATGTTGGGCAAAAGAAGTCTGATCAGCATCCACAGAACACAGAGAATAGCATAATTTAAATCTGCTTCTTAAAAAAAAAAAAAAAAAAAAAAAAAAAAAAAAAAAAAAAACAGATCAACACAAAAAGAGTCCTGGTTCTATCATCTATTAGCCATTGACCCTTAGGGAGTTACTGGATCTCCCTGTGCCTTAATTTTCTCATCTGTTTAGTGGGAATAACATCAGTACCTACCTCATATTGTTTTTGTGAGGCTTAAAGAAGTTAATATTTGCCGGGCGCAGTGGCGCACACCTGTAATCCCAGCACTTTGGGAGGCTGAGGCAGGAGGATTTCGAGTTCAAAGCCAGCCTCAGCACTTAGCAACTCAGTAAGACCCTGTCTCTAAATAAAATACAAAAAAAAAAGGGCTGGGGATGTGACCCAGTGGTCAAGTGCCCCTGAGTTCAATCCCCGGTACCACAAAAAAAAAAAGTTAATATTTATAAAGTAATTAAAATGTGCCTGGACAGATTCTATGAATGCTGTGTGTTTGATAAATACACTTGGAGTGGTTAATAGAATCAAGCAGCTGGATGCAGTGGTGCACACTTGTAATCCTACCGGCTTGAGAGGCTGGGCAGGAGGATTACAAATTCAAAGCCAGCCTCAGCAATAGTGAGGTGCTAAGCAACTTAGTGAGAACTTGGCTCTAAATAAAATACAAAAAAAGAGCAGGGCATGTGGTTCAGTGGTCTAGTGTCCCCAAGTTCAATCCCCAGTACCTCCTCCACCCTGCCCCCCCCCCCCAAAAAAAAAATAGAATCAAGCAAAGTAGTAGGAAGGGCAATACTGGCTGATTGTGTCCTGCAGATCTGACCCTCTTCTTCCACAGCAGGAGCCTGAGTGGGAGGTCAGGTGCAGGGTTCAAGGCCATTTGCTTTCACAGACCTACTAAATGTCCATTCTTAGAAACAAATAAGCAGGTTTCCTCCCCTCCTCCCCCCTCCTCCTCCTCCTCCTCCTCCTCCTCCTCCTCCCTCCTTCTTCTTCTTCTTCTTTTCCTAAAACTCCCTGAAAAGGAATTTTGAAAACTATACCTCCTTACACATTCTTAATTTATCTGAACTTAAACTTGCCATTTCTATTCAAGATTAAATGACTGCAAAGGACTTACAAGATATTATAAAATTGATACTTGAAAATAGAGAAGTTGCAGGACTGTTTTAAATGAATCCCATGAATTTTACTTCTGTAGCATCCTAGCAAATCTGTCACCCACCATCACCCATCTTTAAAAATACCAGAGAAACTTCGCTTTCAATAGTCAGAAATTCTGTGTTTTTTTTTTTTTTTTTTTTTTTTTTTTTTGGTACCGGGGATTGAACTCAGGGGCACTCGACCACTGGGCCACATCCCCAGCCCTTTTTTGTGTTTTATTAGAGACAGGGTCTCACTGAGTTACTAAGTGCCTCGCCATTGCTGAGGCTGGCTTTGAACTCGCGATCCTCCTGCCTCAGCCTCCCAAAGTGCTGGGATTACAGGCGTGCGCCACCGCGCCCGGCTCTGTGTTGTTTTTATATCTCTTTGTACTACTATTTCTGTTCTGCTTCCCCCCTCTGAATTTTATCCTAGGATGCTGGGATTACAGGCGTGCGCCACCGCGCCCGGCTCTGTGTTGTTTTTATATCTCTTTGTACTACTATTTCTGTTCTGCTTCCCCCCTCTGAATTTTATCCTAGGATTTTTTTATGGTCTTGTAGATCATCCTATTTTATTGTGTAACACATATGAGTTTAAAAACTTTTTCCTCTGATCACTAGACTCTAAATGTTAAAAAAAAAAAATTCTTCTGGACTTTATTACAAAATTGCTAGTAGTGCACAATTGAAGGAACAATATGAATGTGCGTTAGCTTTTGATGCACAGTCATGCATCCATTGATGAAATAATTCCAAGAAATGCATCATTAAGTGGTTTTGTCATGTAAATCATGCTTACACAAACCTCTACCATAGGTTACTCTACTGAGCATTGTAGGCAACTATAACACAATGGTAAGTGCTTATGGATACAAAAATTTTTTTTTTTTTTTTTTTTTTTTTTTGGTACCGGGGATTGAACTCAGTGGCACTAGACCACTGGGCCACATCCCCAGCCCTTTTTTGTATTTTATTAGAGACAGAGTCTCACTGAGTTGCTAAGTGCCTCGCCATTGCTGAGGCTGGCTTTGAACTCGCAATCCTCCTGACTCAGCCTCCCAAAGTGCTGGGATTACAGGCATGCGCCACCGCGCCCGGCTCAAAAATATTTAAGGATGGAAAAGGTGCAGTAAAAATCCCAAGTGAGGTTGAATGAGACGGATACCATTTTCCTTAATGCATGATTGAAGACCTGAATTGTATGAATATACTTTGTATACAAACAGTTGTATGTAAAAAGATACTAAATATATGCACTATGAGTTGTACATATTAAAAATTATAAAAATAAAATTAAAAAAAATTCCAAGTGATAGGAATTTATCAGACCCATTGGGAGGTTACAAGACCTTTATCATATATGTGTTGGACCAAATTCATTATTATGTAGCACATGACTGGATAATTATATTAATTATATTAAAAGTAAAATTTTTATTTATTTATTTTGGTACCAAGGATTGAACCCAAAGGCTGTCCTTAGCTCCTTTTTTTTTTTTTTTTTTTTTTTTTTTTTTTTTTTTTTTTTTTTTTTTTTTTAACTGTTTATTTGGAGATAGGATCTTTCTTTCTAAGTTGCCTAGGGCTTTTTCAAGTTGCTGAGGCTGGCTTTCAACTTGAGGTCCTCCTGTCTCAGCCTCCCAAGCTGAGAAAGTAATTTTTAATGCATTTCCATGAGATGGATTTTTATATATTTTCCCCCATCATTTCACCTATTTACAAATGACAGTTACTTACTACCAGAAAATGATGGGGTTTAGAGCCATTTCTACCCCTGTTTTGCATAGATGTGAACACTAAAAAGTCTCATGTAAAGAAGCAGGGGGAAGAGAAAGTGCTCTTTGCACCCCTGAATTATATGTCCTGAATGCAAAGTGGTTCTTGAGGCTCTATCATTTGATTAGGTCTTTCTCCAATTTCAGTGAAAACAGATCTTTGGAAATCATCCAGCTTGAGAAAGGATTTATTAATGTCCCATTCTGTGAAGTCTATAAAAAGGCCTGAGACTTGTAAGTAGCTATGATTGTAATTGTCATCCTTCACATCGAGGCACATGTTATAACTGTCTCAGAACCAGTTGAGAAAAGCAAAATTTTTATTTCCATGAAATTTCCACAGTGAACTATATGAATGCTTTTTATGTCATTGGATCTTAAAGCTACAGATTCGGTTCAACCAACTGATGCAAAATGTTCCATTACATAACCTAATTTTCAAGTCAATCAGCCAAATTACATGTATTTCTTTTTTTTTTTTTTTTTTTTTTTTGGTGGTACCGGGGATTAAACTCAGGGGCACTTGGCCACTGGGTCACATCCCCAGCCCTTTTTTTTTTTTTTTTTTTTTTTTTTTTTTTTGTATTTTATTTAGAGACAGGGTCTCACTGAGTTGCTAAGTGCCTCGCCATTGCGGAGGCTGGCTTTGAACTCAGGATCCTCCTGCCTCAGCCTCCCAAAGTGCTGTGATTATAGGCGTGTGCCACCGCGCCCGGCTACATGTATTTCTTGTCATTAGGTCTGTGACTTTGTTTTTCAGCTTAAGTGTCTTAACATTCATTTTGGAGAATATTCTAAAAAAAATCACTGAGCAATAAATTATGAAATGCATCATATATGACAGATTGCAAAAAGCTGCCAAGTTTACATTGATGGAGATCTAATATAATTAATTCTTTAGGTATGAGACAGAATAACGATGCTGTTTCTTATTACTTGGTTTGCAATAAAATAGCACACTGTGTCACTAATTATGTTATTTATGAAGCCAGAAGTGTGACAGAAGGCACGATATTTCTTCCTCAAGCTGTGAAATGTGTACATATAATGCTGATATATGGCTTTGGGAATAAAAAAGAATTAGGTTTAAAAATCGGAAATAATTCCATTAGCCCTCATGCTCGAATGCTTCTGTTTAATGAAGTCATGTAATAAGAAAGTAGAATATATTTGCATTCTGCTAAAACTAATTATAATATTTTTGTGAATTTATTAATAAAAGGCAGAAAATGCATGATTTGATAAAATCAGTTCTATCTCATGGAATAGCCCACATGAACTATGAAAGACATGATATAAAATTTATATCTGCAGGTTTTATCCAATGTGTCATGGAAATTTTAGCAGTCCCAGAAAATAGTCCAGTTACATTTATTAAGAGCCAGCATCACTAATTAGCCTTTGTGGCTCAACTGTGGCTGGATGCTTTCCTCTGCAAGTCCTAGGGATAAGGAATTGGACTTTTCTTTTTCTTTTTTTTTTTTGTGGTACCAGGGATTGAACTCAGGGGCACTCGACCACTGGGCCACATCCCCAGCCCTTTTTTGTGTTTTATTAGAGACAGGGTCTCACTGAGTTGCTAAGTGCCTCGCCATGGCTGAGGCTGGCTTTGAACTCGCGATCCTCCTGCCTCAGCCTCCAGTGCTGGGATTACAGGCGTGCGCCACCGCGCCCGGCTTGGACTTTTCTTAAACACACAAATTTCCTCAACACACACACATATTCTCACACCACAAATGTTACCTTTAATTATCAAATTCAACCACAGGAAGAAATGGATCATATGACATCTAGCCATCAGATAATAATGACCTATAGTTTAACGAGAACTTTCTGTATGTCTTAGTCTTTGTTGTGTTGCTATAACAGAATGCCACAAACTGGTTAATTGATAAAGAAAATGTATTTATCATTGTTCTGGAGACTGAGAAATCCAATACCGAAGTGCTAGCATCTGGGCAGGGTCTTCTTGCTTCCTGATTCAATGGTGGAGACAGAAGGGCAAAAGAGGATGTGGTGGGAGGTGGGATGGGGCAAGAGATCAAACCATCAGACGCCAGCCCTTTTATAATTGGATGAGTCCATTCATAAGAATGGATCCTTCATGATCTAAACACCTCCCACTAAGCTGGAACCTCCCCACACGGTCCCACTGGGGATTATGTTCCAGGTGCCAGTCACTGTTCCAATAGCTGAGTGGCTGGGAACTCACTTGTCCTTGAGCATATGGACATAAGCTGCTTTTAGCATTTGCTGCTTGCTTTTCTTTGCTCTCACAGAAATTTCCCTCAAGAGCAGCAAATTGATTGACAGGAATTATGGCTTGAAGTCCTGGCGGCACCCCAACCCCTCTACTCTACAATTTGTCTTAATTTAGAACATCCCTTTACGGATAACGATACCTGGCTCCCAAGACAGCACCTGGCCCCTATGGGAAATATAAGAAGGGAAAAGACAAGTTCTAGACACACTTATGGGACTCTGATTAATAATTACATAAGGATTCTCCAAAATGATATTTTAAATTGGGCCTGAATTCTGATAGCCACAGAGCAATGCACCATGATATGGCCAGGAATGGGTGGAGGCTTCTGCCTTTCTGTCATCTGGTGAGAAAGGAAATGGTGACAGAGAAAAGGGGAGTTGGCAGGAACATACGGGCCTCTCCTTGTGGGTTTGGGAAGGAGACTCTTTAAACTGTCCTCACCCAAGCACTTCATGGCCAGCCATCAGTGAGTGACGACTGTTAGTCTGTAAGTAATTTCTTTGAATGCAGGGGACCTCGTTTTGCTCTTTGGAGCCCTCTCTTTGAGAGCAGAATAGTCACTGGCTGTGCCCTAGGTTGATGATCACTAAGAGAAAAACCATGGACTCAGCACATTGTCGTACACATGGCTATGATTTGTCACAGCAAAAGGATACAAAGCAAAACCAGCAAAGGAAAAAGTTTCATCGGGCAAATTCTGGAGAAAGCAGGAACCAGCAACCTTCTCCCAACAGAAGTGCACAAGATCCACTTAATTCTCCCAGAAATGTATAGTGAAAACATGCACAAAATATTGTCTACCAGGGAAACTCACTAGAGATTCAGCGTCCAAGATTTTAATTGGAGGTTGGTCACATAAGCCCCCTCTGCCTGCCACATACCAAAATTCAAGGTCGGTATTCAGCATAAATCGTGTTGTTTAGGCACAATGAGCCACCCAGAGCCGCTAACTGTTCATGGGGGAATATTCTGAGAGCCAAGTTCCCCCCAGATGCTAGTTGTTAAATTGAATTGTTTGGCCTAAAGCTGCTTCTGAACATATTTTAAATTTGGCCTAAAGTATTCTCCATATATGGTGAATGGTAACCTAACTTTGATAAAGCCGGTTCCGAATGCTGGGGCAAGGGTAGAGTGGAAAGTGAGAGGCTTTATTAAAGGATAGCAGAAAAGATCTCCCCCATCCCCCCAAGGAAGACAGGGAACCCAAAAGGCAGAATGGAAAGGGGAGGTGTTCTCCCTTCTAGGGTTTTCTTTTGTCCTCCTACATTCCTGTCCTTTATTTTGCTTATTTCCCTCTATCCTCATGTGATGGGGGATGCAGGTAGGAAGGCCAATAGGTGGAAAACAGGTGGGCCAATTGGGGGGGGGGGTGTGATCTGGGCAGGAAGCGCCTAGGGTGATCTGATTAGCATCTCCCTGTCTTGCTGGGAGCTGCTTTGTTAACAGTTCTTTAGGATGGGCCTAGGCCTTGGAGACATTAACATTTCAATGTCCCAGGTATAGTTCTGATTTCCTGGGCTCAGATCAACTCCATTTTCTTTATGGATTCCATTTTCTTTATTAAACTCCATATCAGACCCAATTTACCTAACTACACTAACTACCAATCTTTAATCTGGCTTCAACTTGATACGTATACAATCATCTATTCTTAAAATGAGTAGTCAAGTCTCAGCCAATCACAAGTGACCAACTGTTCAAACTACGTTCAAATGAGACAGACACAAGCTGTCACCGGTCGCATGGTCTCATCTCTCACTTACATTTTTCTCTAGGTCACTTCCTTTTCTCTAGCTATTATAGCCCAACCTTGTGCATTTTGAGGCATGTGCACCCTGGGGCAGAGCATTCTGAGACATTTCTGGTCTACACTGCTGCTGAATTCTAGAAAGTCTGTTCTTTTAACACAGCAGTTGGCTAATCTTGCAAGTCAACATTTCTAGAGATAGCAGTCTCCTGACATGTTTTTCTGCGTACCGTATACCAGTCTGAGCATACGTTTGTCCTATTTTTGAACTTTAGAAATAGAAACATATGGTATGGGCTCTTCCACGTTTACCTTTTGTCACTTAATGTGATGTTGTGATATTTGTCCACATAGTTTTCTTAAACACACAAATTCCTCCAACGCACAAGACCAGACATTGCTATTCATCATCAAATCCAACAAGGGAAAAAAGGATTATATAATTTCCATCCTTCAATACGAATGGCCAATATTTAATGAGCCCTTACTATGTGTCAGTTACTATTCAGATTTGTGTAATGTTATATATATAAAAGCACTTAATCACTCCTCACAGCAACTTTATGAGGTGAGTCTGATTAATGTCCCTGCAGTATGAGGAAACGGGCGCTCAGAGGCCACAGGGCTGGCACTGGGAGAAGCAGCTTGCAGGGACAGGGTGCCTGGCCCAGAGCTTGGGTTTCACCATCACTCATATAGCCTAGCTGGCACAGAAGTCCATTTCTTTTTACTTTCATTCCATAACAAGCACCATCACTGTGGTAGGCAGAATGTGTCCTTGTTCTAATCCCCAGAACCTCTGAATAGAGAGCAAAAGGGACTTTGCAGGTGTGATTAAAGATCTTGAGATAAGAAGAATGTCCCTGGGCAGCACAATGCAATCACAAGATTACAATTTTAAGCGAAAGAGGGAGGTAGGACATCCAGTGTGAGTGTGTGTGTGTGTGTGGGGGGGGGGGGTGATGATAGAAACAGAGCTTAGTGTGAGGCAATGGCTGGCTTTGCAGACGGAGGAAGGGGCTGTGAGCCAAGGAATGCAGGAAGCCTCTAGAAGCTGGAAAAGGCAAAATAATGGATTTTCCCCTCGAGCACTCAGAAGAAAACACATCCCTGGCAACATGTTGATTTTAGCTCTATAAAACCCAAGCTGGACTACTGACCTCCCAAACCGTACAGTGATAAGTTTGTGTTGTTTTAAGCCACAAGGTGATGGTAAATCATTACAGCACCACCAATAGGAAATGAATACAATCACCAAAGCACTAATAGAAGATATTGATCGGAGAAAGGGCAAGTATTTGCAAACCATTTTAATCAAGCCGATTGCAGAGCTAGGCTGCCTAAACAAAGCCAGGAAACACACCTGGGGGACCCAGAAGCAACAGATAGGTTCTTGGTATTGAAAATGAAGGTGTCTCTGGTCTCAGTTTTGGAATAAGTAAAGATAATCCACGGAGACTCTCAGTTTTACTTTAATGAAGTTGACTTTGGTCGTTCTTTTTATTGAATTTCCCTCTTCTTTGTTTCAGTGTCAATTTTTTTTTTACTTAAAGACTTTTCAAAACTTTCCCTTCCCGAACATTTTCCACTGGATTTGGGCCTGATTCTGCCATTTAACCTCCCCCAGAACATTGGCATCTTTCTAATTGCTACTCTAATAAATCATGTAACTATTACCCTGGGTCCAGCAAGCACCTTCTCCACTCTTACATAAGTGCAATTGCTGCTGTCACATTGTCTTTCAGCCACTCCAGCTCCACAGAGCAGGAGCCAGGGGGAGCTTTTTCATCCACAAATCCGACAACGTTGTTATTCCTCTCCTAAATTCCTTCCCTGACCCCCTATTGCTCTCAGAATGAAAAGCAGATTGCTAAACCTGAAAGCCAGAGCCTCTGTCGTCTGGACCCTGGCTGCCTCCCCAGCCTCACCTGGGTCTCTTCCCCACAGTCTTGCAAGGGCCAGTCCTACCAAGCTCTAAAACATGACCGGTTCCTCAGGCCTCTGCTTCCTTCTCCAGGGGCAACATCTGTTGTCTTTTCCATCAGACTGATTCTGTGCACGCCTTCCTTGGCTTGTGAATACATCTAGCTGAACTGGTGCCACATGCAAAGCACTTGATAGACAGGCAAGTGTTTCTGCAGAACATTCAACCCGTTTGCCCATCGGCCTTACCCTCCTGTGTCACCTAGCTCTCACTCACTGCTGTGCACTGACCTACCAGTCTCTTTTCTCTGCCTCTTTGATCTTGGCCTTTCCCGCGGGACAGTTGGCACTACCATGCTCACGCTCATGGATGCAGCATTATTTGCAGGCTCAGGTCAGAGACACTCCCAGACGTTCAGCCTCAGTGCATAACCGCCACCCTCCAACACACGTGTGCGCGCGCGCAACACACACACACACACACACACACACACACTTAACCCAGATGAGAAAGCACTAAGGAGGACAACTGATAAGTCACAATGAACAATACCTACTGACTGTGCCTACAGTGTGACCTGCATTTTGCTAAGCATTCTAATTATTTCTCTAATTTTAAAAGAATTACCTATACAGCAGGTATCTCCTTTGACAGATAAAGATACTAGGTACTAGGTTCATTGCCAGGGAAAGTGCCACATGCTTTTAATCCCAGCTACTCAGGAGGCTAAGGCAGGAGGATCTGAAAATTCAAGGCCAGCAAGAACCTGTCTCAAAGTTAAAAATAAAAAGGGCAGAGATATAGCTCAGTGATGGAGTGTCCCTGGGTTCAATCCTCAGTACCAAAAGGAAAAAAAAAGAAAAGAAAAGAAATAACTTGCCCTATACCACAGAGCCTGTTAATGATCTAACCACCAGCTCACATGACTGCAGAGAGCTGGGCAGAGCAGTCACCTTGGCACATTATTTCTGGTCCTTGTGGACACCCCTGCAGCCACCACACTTCAAAACACTTCTTTTCTGAGCCACCAAAGTTACTTTGGCATTTAGCACCCAGGGTTCTGAATGGGGCCACCTGCGTGTCCCCATAAACCACAGCTCCCCACAGGGAGGAGTCCCTGGTCTCTCAGCTCACACTAGAAGCACACGTCTTCCTGAGTGAGCAACAATGACTAGTGGCCCCAAGACCTACCTGTTGCCCTGGACTTGACCACCTTCCAAACCACATGTGTGTGTGTGCACGCACTTTCCAAGGAGCTGGGCATGAGGTCTCCTACTGTCCATCTCAGCCCAGGTTCTAGGACCTGTTAGGAGTTCTCTTTCCAAACTGGTTTTCAACTTTCCTATCAGGCTTTTAAAGTCATTTCAAAACCTCCTGGTATATAAAAGTGTAAATTGTTGTCTTTTTAAAATGAATGAGTGAATGAAGGTGTGTTTATGTCAGAGATTTAATAAAATCCTAGGAAAGTTGAAAAGCCAAAGAGATTTGTGGGTGCCAGCTGCTTCGGCCGTCCCCGTTTTGCAAATAAAACGAATAACTTCTATACCGAACTTTGAAAACTGGTCTCTGGATGCTTTGTACTTGGCCCAAAAGATCTTGTTGGAGTCAGGATTTTTAAGTTGGGTGCTTCCCCATGCACATATAGAGAGGGAGACCTGTTGGTCCTGGTTCTGTTGAAATACTGAAATACGGAGCAGCCCCTGGGAATATACCCAAGAGAGGTGAAAACATCCATCTACGCAGAAACATATTCTTGAGTGGCCATAGTAGTATTGTTCTCAACATTCCCAGTGTAGAAACAGCCCACATGTCCATCAACTGATGAATAGACGTATGAAATGTGGTATAACAACACATGAAAAAAAAAAAAAAAGAAAAGAACTGCAACATGATGAACCGTAAAAACATTATACTAAGCGAAAGAAGCAAGTCACAAAAGACCCGGTATTGCATGATTCCATTCATGGGAAATGTCTAGAATTGACAAATCTACAGCAATAGAAAGTAGATCAGTGGTTGCCTGGGGCTGGGAAAGGAGAAACGGGGTATGACTGTTAAGGGGCTTGGGGTTTCTTTTTTGGGCTGATGAAAACATTCTTAAATTATTGTGACTGTTGTTGCACACCTCTGTGAATATACTAAAAATATTGAATTATTATTATTATTATTATTTTGGTACTGGGGATTGAATTCAGGGGCACTCAACCACTGGGCCACATCCCCAGCCCTTTTTCGTATTTTATTCGAGACAGGGTCTCACTGAATTGCTAAGTGCCTCGCCATTGCTGAGGCTGGCTTTGAACTCGAGATCCTCCTGCCTCAGCCTCCCAAGTGCTGGGATTACAGGCGTGCGCCACCACGCCCGGCCTAAAAATATTGAATTATTGAAGATATATAAGTACACATGTACATATATATGAGGATACATCTGTGAATTGACGTAATTTTTTTTTAATATTTATTTTTTGCTTTAGTTGTACACAATGCCTTTATTTGTATGTGGTGCTGAGGATCGAACCCAGGCCGCGCATGTGCTAGGCGAGCACTCTACCGCTGAGCCACAACCCCAGCCCCAAATTGATGTAGATTTATAGCAATGATGGGCCTCCATACGTGTGAAATTCCGGCCATGTCTGGCTGCATCTGAGGGGTGACTGCCCCCTCTAGATGAAGCGTGCTCCTCCGTTCTCCACAATCGCCACCACTCCCCTGTACCCCAACTTGCCAGTTTTGTCCACTTACCCAACTATGTTTTCTGCTAGGCCTAGGTCTTGTCTAGACCATCACAGAATCTGAAAGTTGGAAACGATGTTAATAGATCACTCCTCCAACCTCCCCACAAAATCATGTGACAGGGGCCCTCCTTCATAACCTACAGGCTCTCTTCTAAAATGCCAACATCCCTTTGAACTCTCTCACTGAGGGGCCAACCCATTATTGTCATCATTATTGTCATTATCACAAATAGATTTATATAAGGACTCCCAATTCGTAAGATGCTTCCAATACGTTATCTTGGTCATCACAACCTCCACGTAGCTTAATTGTCATCTGCATCTTACAGATAAGCACATTCAGAAATTGCGTGGCCTGTTCAAGGAGGTGGGATTTGAGCTCAGATTCTCTGACTTCAAATTTCATGCTTTTTTGGTATGAAATATTTCCAACACACATAATAAGTTCAAAATCACAAAACAGACATGCACGTACCCACCCCTGAGATGAAACAGATGTCGGCATTTTGCCGTATTTGCTGTGGAGCTCCCGGGTGTCTTTCCCGCTGTGTCCTCATCGTGACAGCGTTCTTCTTTATCCTGTGCCAAAATCTGCCATTCTGGAGAAGAGCAAATTGTTCCTCGGTCATGGCAGAGCCCTCTTCCCTCACGTTTAAATTCATGTGCGTGAGGATCCCTCGGTACATAAGGACTATTTGAAAGAGAAATCATGACCCAAAGGGAAGAATGATGTCGATACAATTGAATGTTCTCATCTTAACATCTGTCTTCTCTCTCTCTTTCTCGTTTTTCTAACAATTGGTTAACTCTCCTGGCAAAAACTCCCTGAGGTTTCCTGATCATTTCATTATGCTGCAGGATAGCTGTATCAGATACATGGACTTCAACCATGGTGGCCATTTCCAAGATGGTGCCTGCTAATGGCCTGGTTGCCCCAGGCCTGGTTGTAGTGAGAACTGCCCCACAGCTGGGAAAGCAGTATAGTGTGGAGTGGGAGATTTGAAGGAGCTTTCTGGACTTCACCATGTGTTGGCTGCAGCCAGGCCTCAGATCCATCATCTGTATGATGCAGAGGACCCCGGGCTGGACCCTTCACCCCCACCCCATCCTGTTCCAGATGTGCTCTGTCATTCAGCACAGCTAAAGAAGAGTCACCCTGGGCCAGGAAATTCCACCCCTTTCACGAGATGAATGTGATCAGGAGAGAGAAGGCTGAGGAGCCAGCTCAAAATGAGTCATTTGGCTCAAGAGAACATTGTCAGTGGTCCTGGCAACATGTTCACTGCCAATAGCCATTTCATTTGATCTCTCAACTGATGCTCAAACCACAGATTTCCTGGGCCTGCATCCTCCCAGGAAATGGAAGCCAAACAACGGCTGATTCATGTTTCCTCTAAAGCAGCAAGAGAGAAACTACCTGCTGCAGAAATTGCAGCCAACCTCTAGAGGCTCTGGCTTGGGCTATTCCTGCAGCCTCCTCTGCTAAGGGCAGGGACTGTACTGGCTACTTGTCCCCTGACAGTTTTCTTTCCAACAAAGAGTGGGGGTGGGTTGTTGGGGGTCTCATTTATTAAGTGCCCATTTTGAGCCAGGTGCTGACTATACCAGCCACTTTGCATATATTATCTTCTGTAATTTTCACTAGATATTAGCTGCTTCCTCCATAGCACACATTTACTTCTTAGTCTGTGTGTGCAATGCTACGGATCAAAGTCAGGACCTCATACATGCTAACACCATGCTGTTTCACTGGCTGCATTCTCAGCCCCTACATTTACTCATTTATTTTCTGTTTCCCTTATGTATTGTCTGCTCCAGGAGGGCAAGAACTTTGGTTTGTTGCAGTATCTCCACTTTCTAGATTGGTGCTTGGCACAGCATAAAAAATAATATGTGCAGGTAGCTCTTGTGCCAGATTCTTAATATTTTTATGCGCTAACTCAAGAAAATAATAATCATGATTAGGACTTCTCTTGTGCCAAACACTGCAACTCAATTATTCCTCACAGGAACCCTCTGATGGATGAGCCACTACCTCCATTTTCCAGATAGTTAAACTGAGGCACAGAGAAAATCTGGTGTGCCCATCCTACAGCACAGAGCCATGGAGCCAGCATTCAAACCCAGTTCTTTTTTTTTTTTTTTTAATATTTGTTTATTTGTTTTAGTTGTATACAATGCTTTTATTTTTACGTGGTGCTGAGGATCAAACCTGGGCCACGCACATGCTAGACAAGCGCTCAACCTCTGAGCCACAACCCCAGCCCCCAAAACCCAGTTCTTTTTTTTTTTTTTTTTTTTTTTTTTTTTTTTTTTGGTACCAGGGATTGAACTCAGGGGCACTCGACCACTGGGCCACAACCCCAGTCCCAAAAAAACAGTTCTTAACCATGATACTGCTCTGCCTCCTTCATGATGCATGCTCAAGGAATATTTCTTGAATAAATTATCATATTCATAGCCGGGCGTGGTGGCGCATGCCTGTAATCCCAGCACTTTGGGAGGCTGAGACAGGAGGATCGTGAGTTCAAAGCCAGCCTCAGCAATGACGAGGCACTTAGCAACTCAGTGAGACCCTGTCTCTAAATAAAAATACAAAAAAGGGCTGGGGATGTGGCCCAGTGGTTAAGTGCCCATGAGTTCAATCCCCGGTACCCACAAAAAAAAAAAAAAAAAAAATTATCATATTCATTTAACAGAAGAGAAAATGTAGCTTCTTGTTAGGTTCCCCCACATCTAGGACCTGTTAGGGTTCAAAGTAAGATCTGCCTAATTACAAACCACCACACCAATAACCTAGAAGTTTTTATTGGGGGTAAAATATACATAACATAAAATGTACCACCTTAGTCACTTTTAGGTACACAGCTTTGTGGCTTTGAGTACATTCAAATCATTGTGTAACTATCACCAGCATCCGTATCTAGGACTTTTTCATCTTTCCCAGATGGAACTCTGTACCCATGGAACGCCCAATTCCCATGAAGTTCTTAGCAAGGAGAAATGTGGCCAGGGTTATGCCCAGAAGCAGGAAGTCATCCATGTGGAATAATTTGAGAAAGGAAATCAAGAGTTCCTGCCCTTGAAATTTCCTTCTTTCTTATCTCTCAGACAAGTGGGAATTCTGCCATTAGGGAGTCATTCTTTGGTGGTTGAAAATCTCAGGGTTTTTGAGAACCCAAAGCCAGCGTTAGAACATGAAGCTGCATCATTGGAAGTCTATGTGCAGCATCCAAGGAGGGTTCAAGGTGAAGATCAGAAGGCTGGTCCCAAGAAGCTCCCCTTCCTAGTAGCCTGCCCATAACCAGAAGCTTCCTTCCTTCATTCACTCACTTCATTTTGTTCTGGGTACTACTGAGGCCCTGGGGACATGCTGGGGAGCACTCCCACGGGGGGATGGAGGGGTAAATAGTGTGACCCTCCATGGCCTAGAAGAAGGGCTCCATGCTCCTAGAAATACATTGAGGGGCTCCAGAAAGGCATGCCAGGAGAAGCACATCTAAATCAAGATCTCAAGTTTTAGTAGGGGTTTGCTGGGTGAAAGAGACCAAGGAGTAGTGAGGAGAGAGTAGGAAGAGAGTTCCAGGAAAATGGAAACACCATGTAAAAGAGAAGGATGTGAGAGGCTTACCCGAGGACCTGCATGCTGACCAACACGCGGGCGTGGTGTGACTGCAGGGAGAGACAAGGCTCAAGGAGGGAAGAGACTTGTAAACCAAAGTGAGGAATTCCGACTTCAACCTGACAGCAGCTGGGAAGATTTTAAGATGGGAGGAAGCATCATCAGATTTGTATTTCAGGAAATGTGGAGGATGGGAAGGAAGGAGGGGGATCCTGGGAACAGGAAGATGGGCAGCAATTGTGCAAAGAGGCTAGAGGCAAGGGTGCTCTGAACCAAGAGTGGGCTCCAGGAGATGCCACTGATAGACAGGGAGACCGGAGTCACATATGATGTCTGGGTTTTCTGGCTGAAACTGAAATGGGTGGTGGCTCCATTCGCCCTTTTGCTAACAAACACCAAGGACCCCAGGGAAGGAGCAGTTTGGGGTGGGAATTTCATCAGTTCCATTTTGGTCAAGTTCAGGTGAGGTTATGAAACACCTAAGGGTGGTTGTCTGGGGTTTGGGGAAAGGAACCCAAAAGTACTGCTGATACGACCCTTCCCTCTTCTATGTGTGGGGCTAGAGAGGAAAGAGAAGACTGAGAAGAGGAGAAGCTAACTGTGGATTAGAGGTATCCAATAAAGGAGACCAATAAAATAGACACACGTGTTAGAACAGGACAGTGTGGCGACGGTATAATTCTTCTAGGTCAGTAGAGATGCAAATTCTAGAGTGTACCTGCTGGGGATGGGGAAGAGGGAGACAGTAATTCCTTGGAAATGAGCTGTCCAGTTCAGATCTGATGCTGCTCGTGAATTTCTTGATCACAGATCTTTTATTTCTGCATCAAAAGTCTCCGGCACAGACTTGCACCTTTCAAAAACCTGGCGAGTGGTTTCTTTTTTGGAGGTGATGAAAATGTTCTGGAATTAGATAGTGATGCTGGTTGTGCAACCTTGGGACTGTACTAAAAACCAATGAATTGTATACTTTTAATGGGTAGAGTTTATGGTATGTGGATTGGATCTCAATTTTTAAAAAAATAATTTTAAATGCACAAAAATGCAAATCCCGCCTAGTACCATTCAGTCATGTTGCCCTTCCTTGCTCTTCTCTTTTGGAAATGTTTTTGGTTGAGCCTGTGCCCTGGAATTTGATTCTGCTCTCAGTAACTGAGGAGGGTGCCATCTACCCTCCAGCATCCTTTCCAAATGGACTTCCGGCAGTCCTCATTTTAGCCCCTGACATCGCTTCTGCACGTCCAGGGCAGAGCCTGTAGATCTGGCAGTAGGAGCATTCGCCACTGGAGAACCTAAGACATTGTAGGAAGACAGGGTTTTGGATGAAATTAGTAAAACTCTTAGAAATACATCTTTCCAATTGCCATTATAAAACAAGAACTTTAAATTAAAAAGATTTTATTGACACTTTACTCAATCTCTTAACCATGGTTAGTGAAGTATTTAATGTTTTTATAGACTATTAAATCATCAGAACTCGTTGAAATAGGTGGCATTATTATTTCATGAGGATTTTGCGGCATAAAAAGATAATGAACTTCAACAAAATCCACAGCTAAAGGCAGGTCTCAGACTTGAACCCAGGCAAGAGCACTCCAATACCCATTGTACTACCCCTACCCCATCCCCAGATAATAGATGCCTACAAATCACTTAATTGAGCTCATCCTCAGGTCTAAGCTTAGGCATCGTTTCATTTCAGAAACTTCCTTGGCTCCCTAAATTTGGTTAGGTGCTCTTCTCTCTAACTTTGTAATGACTGCGTTCTTCCTTATCTCACATTATTTATCTCAGGAGGCAATGCTTTCCTATTTACTCAGCTGTACCTAGCCTGTAAATGGTGTGAGGACAGGGATCACCTCCACCTGTTCTCTGACTTGGCATATGGGTGGTATTTCAAAACCAAACTGAATGAAAGAATCAATCAGTCAAAACCATTTACCATCCTTACTCTCAAGAACCTTTTCAGAGTCTCTCCACAGTAATTAAAAAAAAAAAAAATCAAGATTTGGACATTCATTTTGCTTCATTACCAATAATGCCCACAATATAAAGCTCCCCTTGCCCAGTGGGTTCTCTTTCCAAATGTTTGATGCTTTTCTAATTCTATGACTCAGACTTGTTGACTGTTTTTTGCCTGCAGGGTCTGTTCTCCTGGTTTTAATTGTGGTCCCAAACTTGTGGTGTAATTAGGATGTTGGAGATGGAAAAAGGATGGCGTAACTTTTACTTAACTGGATGACATAACTGAATTGGTATTTCCTAATTCCCTCTCTGGTGCTCAAAGTTAAAGAGATTTTATGATAACTTTTGGACAGAAACTTGTCATGCCCCCCTTTTAAAGGTATGCAGTCTTCCTCCCCAAGAGGTCATCGGGGTGACTCCAAAGAACCCACTTTCCATTTTACCCTCATTTCCCATTTTTACAATCACAGTTTTATTGCAACCCCCCACCCTTCCTCTGCCTTTACCTCTGCCTTCTATTTCCAGCACAATCCAAAATTCGCAATCCCTAGGAACAACAGGCACACTGAGGCAAATCTCAGTGCAACAGGAAGACCATTCCATGACATCCTAGAGTACAAAAAAAAGCTATGTTTCAGCCGGGCGCGGTGGTGCACGCCTGTAATCCCAGCACTTGGGAGGCTGAGGCAGGAGGATCTCGAGTTCAAAGCCAGCCTCAGCAATGACGAGGCACTTAGCAACTCAGTGAGACCCTGTCTCTAATAAAATACAAAAAAGGGCTGAGGATGTGGTCCAGTGGTTGAGTGCCCCTGAGTTCAATCCCTGGTACCAAAAGAAAAAAAGAAAAAAAAGCTATGTTTCTTTAGTGTTCTAGTCAAGATTAAATCTATTTCATGTCCCACACTTGAAAAGACCCGGAGTTGCCCAATCCCCCAAATATTCTACGGTTTATGCTTGTCCTCTGAGTCGTGCAAGAAACTAAGGGCATACACAGATCAGAAATTTGGGGTGTAGCCATCCCCCAAGTGGTGGTCCTCCATCCATCACTTCAATGATTCCTGGAATGTAACAGGTGCAAAATCCAATGCCAAGTTTTCAGTCTTCATCTTACTCAAATCTTTAGCAACCCTGGGTGTAGTTGATTTCAACCTCTTCCTAAAATCTTGTCTTTCCCTTTCTCCAGATCATCCCTCCCCTTCTCCAGTTGCTCTTTAGTGACTTTTCTAGTCCCTCCTCATCTTTTTTAACTTCAAAATTGGAGCGCCCCACACCTCCTTCTTTAGCTCTCTTCTCTATCTTCACTCATTCTCTAGATAAGCTCACCTGGTCCATGGCCCTAATTATCATCAACCAAATTGATAATTTCAAAAGCAACCCCCAGTTCAGCCTCTTCCTTCAACTCTAGACCACTATAGCTCCCTGCCTACTTGACATCTTTGCTTAAGGTGTCCAATAGACACTGCTATGGTTTGGATGTAGTTTGTCCTTCAAGCGTTCATGTTTTGGTGCCCAGTGTGGCAGTGTTGAGAGGTAAGGGGACCTCTCAGAGGTGGAGCTGGTGGAAGGCCCATGGGTCACTGCAGATGTTCCCTTAGAAGGGATTAAGGTAATTCTCACTGGATCCCACTGCTCTGGCTTCCTGTCTCACTATGTGACTGCTCCCTCTTGCACACACTCCTGCCGTTATGTTGCTACCCACCATGAGGTTTTCACCATGCCTGAGCTTCCAGGACTGTGAGCCAAATAAACTTTTCTTCACAAATTTCCAAACCTCAGGTATTTCATTATAGCAATGGACAACTGACTAATACAGATGTCTCAATTTAACATTTCCAAAACCTGATCCCCTCTCCCCTCAGTCCGGCTTTACCCTCATTCTTTTCCATCTCAGCAAGTGACAATTCCATTGCACTGTTTGCTCAGGTTAAAAAACTCAAAGTCATTTTGAACTACCTCACCTTTAAAAATTTTTAATTAATTCTTTTTAAATTTTATTTTATTTATTATAGTGCTGGGGATCGAACCCAAGACGTCAAGTGTACAAAGCATGTACTCTACCACCACTGAGCAACATCCCAGCCCTCTGCACCCTTTCCAAGTCCCACACTTGATTCACATCAAATATGGCTGTCTCTTGCTGAGAAATACCATCTAGTTTCTCGGCTCCTCCGCTGCTGCCACGCTTGTGTCATAAAGGGTCTATCTGCTTAGCTTACGTCCTTATCCCTAAATGCAGTCCTCACACAGTAGCCAAGTAGTTCCTTTTAAAGAAAGCTCCAGATTATTCCACATCTATGCTCACAAATGTCCACCAGTTCATCATCACAGTCAATGTAAAACCCAGACTCGACAATGAAGGACCAGTATTGTCACGCTGTGGCCCTCACTGCCTGGAGCGGCAATCACCTCTTTCCTAACCGCCACCTGGCTCACGCCCTCCCTCCTTCGTGTCTTTGTTCAAGCAGAACCTTCTCCGGGGACCTTCCCTGACCACCCTGGATGCCGCACGTGTCTGTACCCCTGTCTCTCTCTCACCTCGCCAGCTTCCTTCTTCGCCGTGACCTTGAGGGTGGTCTGTCATGGGCTGACGTATCTCTGTCGTGTGTCTCTCGCCTCTAGGAGGTGAGCTCAGGGAGAGAAGCCACCTTTGTCTGTTTTGTCCACTGCTCTTCTCCACTCCTTACAGACCAGCTCAGGCTAGAGGCTCGGGCTGTTGGGTAAGTGCTAGACTGCCTCTGCTGTGGTATCTAGCTGTGGAGGCCAAGTGAAGGTGGCAGCAGGTGGCAGCAGGTGGCAGTGGCCAGCAGCTTCTTCCCCTGCCTTTACCTCTACCTTTACTCTGCCCTTGTTCTCAGCCCTCACAGCTTCCCACGCCGCCATCCTTAGGAAGCAGGGTGCCCCATAGTATAAAGCGTAGATCACTGTCACTTACAGAATCTATCCTCCCTACCCTCCTCCCTGTACTGAAAACTAGAATTTCAAATACACACACAAAAGGCTTCCTTTTCCTCTGGGGGAAGGAGAACTCCAAGAGGAAGAAGAGCATACACTTAGTAGAGTTTAGAGGCCCATGGCTGGTGCCCAAAGCCTGGTCACTCACCAGTTATGTGGCTCCCGGCAAGTTTCTTAACCTCTGTGTCTTAGTTTCCTTCTCTGCAAACTAGACATGATAATGAGTCTCTTGCAGTTCTGTGGTGAGGATTAATCTGTGTTAGTTGCTCAGAATCATGCTTAGTATGATTTGCGTTTGCTATTTTTGTAAAATATTTGTTTGTTTCATAAGGGAGCTGAACTATGGAGAAAGAGATGAGTTTTTCTTCCTTGGGGATTCTACACCAGAAAAAAAAAAAAAAAAAAAAAAAAAAAATGAATGCAAGGAGGACAGGGAGGAAATGATTGGCAGAAGCAGGCCCTGCTGGTGCTGGGGGCAAGTGGACGCAGCCTGTCACCTGTGCAGTTCCCTAGTGTGCCTATGGGTTCCGTGTCCCTTCAGCCATCACTGGGGATGGGACGGCTGGCTACTCTGGTCAGTGTAGCCCTACAAAGAGGTAGCACAGTGGGTCAGGATGACAGGGAAACGGCTCACTATTGGTGGTGCTGCTCCTCCCAGAGCCCCACGGGAATCACAGCCCTATTGCAGGCTGGGAGATCCCAACCTGAGTTCTGGGTGCAATCGTGCTGCTTTTACAAAGTGGTTGTTGGAGTTCAATAAAACTCCGCATGCAAAGCGCTCAGCGTCAGGCACGGTAGGCAGTAAAGGCTCAATGAACGTTGGCAGTAGCCTCGTTTTGGTGCTGGTAGTGCGTGCCCTGGCCTGTCCTTCCCGAGTTGAGCAGACAGGAGCCCCTCCCCCTGCACTCATTCATGGAGACACTGGTCAGAGGCTCTGTGAGAATCTGGCCAGCGCAGAGTTGGCCTCCTTTCTAAAGGAACGTGCCAAGGTCCAGGCTTCGGTGCCAGGGGCCACAGCGCTGGAAGGAAATGTCCCTGGTGGCAGTGTTAATCGGAGGGCAGGGCCAGGGCTCCTGTTGGCCACCAGAGCACAGGGACGGGGTCAGCCAGCAGGTTCTCAGATGGGTCACGCAGTGACGGCGCTTGGCTCAGTCTTCCTTCAGCGGTGGGCAGGAGTGTGCCCGTCTTCAGCAAGGAGAGGCTGCAGTGGCCACTTCCCTGTGCCGTCCTTCACTTCCAACAGAGTAAAATGGAGGACATGGCCTCACCCTCAAGTGTAGGAGGACCCCGCAGCGGTCACAGAGGGCAAAGGAGGCTGGATTCGCAGCCCCATGCAGTGGCCAGTCTCAGGCCCCCTGGACAGTGTGGGATTTTAGCTTTTCTTGCTGTCTACCTTCCCCTTTACCAACACCCAGACTCCCAAATTGCTCCTGTTCTTAAAGTTACAAATGAAAATAAAGATCAAAGTTACAAAGAATAAATAACCCAACTCTGTGCCATTGAGTAGTTACCGTATGTGCCTCATTTCTTCATAAATATGCATGTAGGTAAACATGTGGCCAAGAGTCTTATACCCACACTAAATGCATACTACAGTCTAAAATAAAACACTGAAAGCCTTACTACCCACCTTCCATAAACATCCCACACCACCATCCCGCCCCTCAAAACGAAAAGATTTGGACATTCTTTCTAGATAGTTCCATCTTGGCAGCAATATCGTTATTTTCTTTCAAAGCAAGAGTTTTCATTTACTGACATTGATTTATTTTGGTCTTGTTTCCTTTTCTCGGCCCTCCCTGCGAGGAGTCAGAGTGAAAAGCTGAGCGGTGAGAGGGGCTGAGAGCGCCCTGCAGAAGCAGGAGGTACCCAGGCCACGTCCTCCCTCCACCCTTCAGAAGCTCACCGTGGCCAGCTGCTTTCCGAGAGTTTATGTGTAACTTCCTTCGCTGGGGAGGCCAGGTTCTAGGTTAACTTCTGGAAGTATCTTTGGAAACTCATTCTCAGGCAAGACTCCAAGAAAAAGAGATGCAGGGTGAGGAGCTGACATAATTTTTTAACACCACAACCAGCATATTTCTGGAACAGCAGTCAAAATGGGTTGCCAAGACCAATATTGATCTAGTCTTTCATCCAATCAACAAATGCCATTGTTTATAAGATAGAATTTTTCTTGGTTAAGGTTCAAAGTTAAACTCCAAGGATTTTCAAAACTATAAAAATAAGAGGCTTTCATACCCTCAAAAAAAAAAAAAAAAATTTCCTGGCCAGTTTTCCTCCTTCATGGGTTTTCATAGTCACTTTAAGAAACATAGCCAAGGAAACTTTTTTTTTTTTTTTTTTTTTCCTGAATGCTGGTAGTTTTTTAAAGTAGGGTTATACAAAATATCCATGTAAAAGTCCCCTAGATCTTTATGCCTCTCATGAAAGCCATGCACTTCCATGGCACGGGTGAGTAGGGCTTGCTTTTCTGCCCTGGGGTTACCCACCTGCAGAATTCCATCCATCAGCTCAGCTCTTTCCAGGTTTGGATTCGAGCAGAACGCTCCCTTCCCGCTCCTCTTCTTAATGTGGAAATGACAGTCTTCACTCAGCCCCTTGGGGAAGGAAAAGGATTCTGTGGGTCCCGTCTGATTCCGAAATGGAAAACCTTAGCAAATAAATGGTGAGCAGATGGAGCTTTGTAAACTAGTTCCTCATGGCTCCTCTAGATCCAGATAAGCAGCCCCTCCTGGGAGCTGGTGTCAGTGAGGAGCAGGTCAGGTTCAGGGTGTGGAACGGAGATGGAGATGGGATGATAATGAGATTCATGAGATCATGCCTTGGGCAGTTTCAGGGTTTTGAAGAAAAAAAAAAAAATCAGTGTTAACAGAGGTCCTGTCTTCTTCTCCACATCTGCCTCCCTCCAAGGACCTAGCCAGGTGGTGTGCACACACATGGTGCTAAGTGCTGGCTGATGAACTGGTTCATTTTGGAAGCCTGCAGTGTACCAATGCATTCCCAGGGAGATGTCTCTTGGTTCACTCTTCCGGTCTGGAGGTGACGTCCGCTGAGGATAAAAGCAGGCATCCCACAACGAATGGGGGTTGACTTCCTATCACGTGCCAGGCTGCCATCTGGGCACCTACAGTACAGCTGTGAATAAAACAGACAAGCCACCCTGCACTCAGGAGCTCATACTCTACTGGGAGGAGAGGGGAATGTTATAAAGTGTAAATGAATCTCATAGAGGAAATGTTCTGGGTAAACCTATATGTCAGTGTCTTAGCAAAGACAGGCAAACTCTGACTGTGAACCTGGACCAAACAATGGAATTCCGGAAACCACAGCCACACACCAAGTGCACAAACCTCACGAGGTCAGGAACAAAGGAGCCCGTTTCGAGCACAGACATCTCGTGCCTGCACTGACAGCTCACACCAGGGACAGCTTTCCAGTTTGCCAGGTGCTTCCACGGACAAGATTTTACAGTCCTCACAACAGCCCTGCAAAGTGGGCAGTGGTTATCATTCCGATCCTATGGGGGAAACCAGGCTTTAGGACCAGGAGTGACTTCAAGACCAAGGCCATGCAACCCACCTGGCAGGGGTGGGCTCTGAGCTCAGCAGAGTAATAGCAACAGCAATAAATGTAGCTTTGACTCCACGCTCAGCACGATTGTAAGTGCTTCCTGTGAAGTCACCCACTTCAATCCCCATAACATCCCAACAAGACAGACACAACTACTTTCCCATCGAACACATGAGGTCCTTGGGGTACAGTCGTTACACTGCTAGAAAGTGATGGAACTCCGATTCGAGCCCAAGAAGCCTCCTCAAATGGTAGCTCTAGCTCCAGGCCCAGGGGCAGAAAAGAAGACTGCTCCATTGATCAACTGGCCAGGGACACAGGAACAGCCACACTGCCAGAGATGTCACCATCTACCACAGAGAACAATGACCTCTCTGTGCTAATAACACATTTCAAGAGTGATAGCGATATTAAGTAAGAGGGAGACACACTCAAAGGGGGTTTTTGAATTGTCTGAAGATCCCTTTGCCACAAACCAAACGTCCCATTATGGTGAAGTCGGTCTATCTGTTACTCCTTTGAATTAACAGGAGACTGTAATTTGCACGATTTTCCTGCTTAATTTTAGCCATCCTATGATCCGTCTCTTCTCTGAACTCTTGCCGTACTCAGCCTTTACAAGACAATATTATATGTAATTAGACTCTTACATAATTATTCCATGTATGCCCATCCTGTCTCCCCAAATTATAAGCTGCCTAATGGCTGGGATCTATATCATAGAACTTCATGGGCCCTTCAGCACCAACCTGGGGTGGCGGGACTCAGTATCTGTTGACTGCTTCAAGGACGATCTTTAAGATGAGGTCTCAAGTGCTTCTTCAAAAGTATTTGTGCATATTCCCTTTTGGTTGGCAAGATGTATATTTGCTTTTTCTTTCGTGATTGATAAGAGGTATTTTTTTTTTTGTTTTGTTGCAGTTAGAACTGTAAATATTCATATACAAAGACAGTGTGCTGATAACTATTTAACAACCAGCATTGTAAGCGGGGGGGGGGGGGGGAGAACTTTGGTTTGTAGCCTCTACCTCTACCATAATACAAATACTCTCATTGTAGCCTATTTCAAGCTACCAGCATGATGTCACCTGGCTTGTAAAATTCCTGAAAGTTTAACAGTTGATTCTATTAAAATGGCTCCAAAACACTAGTTTGTTCTCCTAAAATGTGAGTTTTAATGGATGTGGTGATTTCTTCTTCTTCTTCTTCTTCTTCTTTTTTGGTTTTCTATCTCAACAAAGGCTTCCTTAGAGAGAGACTGTACCAGGTTTGCCTCTTTTTGATTTGTGTTGTGATAATCTGAAATACAATCCTTAGCAATGCAGCCTCATTCATCTAGTCATTCAAATTGTGGGAAAGTTTTTATATTTAAATTGATGAAGCTAAAAAGTATACTTTTAAGCCCAGGGAACATTCTTTCTCCTGCCTCCCTGCTCCCTCCTTCCCTTCTTCCTTCCTTTCTTCCTTCTCTCATCATCTTGTGCCATCTTCATTTGGGTGGTGGGTTTTCTCTTCACATATACAGCCACTGCAGAGCTAAGACAACACTGTGAGGCCAACCTGGCCCCCACGTGATAACTTCCTGCAGGATTTAAAGCAACTAGTGGAGGGGCTTTCCTTCTAGGCAGTCTTCTAGGAAATCGTCCTTCCTCTATCTAAGCATTTCATTCAGGGCTCCTAAAGGGTCCTTAATAGGACATATAATAGGCACAGTTATTTCAGAGGGAGAAGCTAACTCTAAGCACAGATCTGAGAGTCCCACAGGCTGGGAACTTAGTCTTCCCTGAATTTATAAAGATTTTAACTGCCAGTTTTCTTCCCTCTCACTGGGCCACCCTCTCCTCTTTATTAAACCTCAGGTTATGAGAATTTCTATTTGTTGTGTGTATTGAGGGAGGAAGAGGAGAGAGAAAGAACCATGCAGATATAAAACAGATTGCTTCAAAACTGGGCCAGTGAGGTATACCTGGGTGCAGAGAAGAGCAGAAAGAAATTATATTAATTCAAAATCATTCTCACTTCATCCAAAAAAAATTAATATTTTTATATGACACTATGTGACATTAAAGGTTTTTTAAAAAGAGGTAGGGGCTAGGGAGATAGCTCAGTTGGTAGAGTGCTTGCCTTGCATGCCCTGGGTTTAATCCCCAGCACCACACACACACACACACACACACACACACACACACACACACAAAGTAATAAAAATAAGACTTATTTGAAATATCAATTTACTATGGCAAAGTCCACTTTTATTGATTATATAGGTTCCAAACCCTTAAGCAAGCTTATTTCTTTTTTCTCTTTTTTTCTTGCACATATTTCTTGCTCCTTTGTCAAGGTGCCAGTGGAAACCCCAGGTATAGGAACTTTGAACTCAAAAAACTGCATGGAAGCTTTCTCTGGGTTGCTTGGACTTCTATAGTTTTGTATTGTATGATTTTTTTTCCTCTCCTAGTCATTTACAGGGTCCTTGTAATTAGAAGCAAAGTATTTCACTTTCCCCATAGATCTACAGTGCTTTGTAAAGCAAAGTTGGGTAGAATGCCATAACTTCTGAGTTAGAAAGGTCTTTAGTAAGATCCTGTAATGCAGGCATTGTTACTTTGATCCATGGAGACAGCTTTATTCAAGATGTCTGTAAATTCCCTGAAATTATACAGAAAGTGCTCTTGTAGGGGCAGAGGTAAACATGTGCATGTGTCTATTGGTATTTTCCTGGGAAGAAATATATTAGTTTGTTTTACAAAACTGAATTGAAATACCCGAGGTCGGGCAACTTTACAAAGAAAAAGTGATTTGGACTCATGGTTCTGGAGATCCAGGGTGAAGAACTTACATCTAATGACCTTTTGCTGGCAGAGTTCCAGGGAGGAACAGGGCATCGTGTAGTAAGAGATGGTTTTTAGCTCTTGTATATATGTTCTAATCTCTCTCTCTCTCCTCCCCCCCCCCACCCCCGCCGTCTCAAGAGAGAAAACCACCAGTATTCAATTGTAGAGGGAGGCTCCACGCTGATGTACTTATCTGATCCTAAGCATTTCCAAACACCCCACCTTTAAACACTATAGTTGGATTAAGTTCCCCACTTAATACCTCCTAATGGAGATGACATTTCAACAGGTGAACCCTTAGAGGACACATTCAAACCATAGTCAAACTGTAGCAAGATGTTTATCAGATTTTCAACAATGTTAAAGATTCACCACTCCACTCAAGGCCCACATGGCCCCCAGGACAGTAAGTCTGGGCTGCCTGAGACCCTCCAGGGAATTAGGAAGTAAAGCAGAGAAGAGCTGAGTCCCAGAAAGAATACGTACCTATATAATAAGTAACCATTGCACCTATAAAGAGCGTTCATTGTTAATGTATATTTGAGATATTGTTGCACCTGCCATAGATTTGCACTTTTAACATGTATTATTCAAAAAATTTAAAATGAAATGTAATATCCAGTGGTTTTTAAATATCTTCACAGTTATGCGAACACTTAGCACTGTGTGATAAGGAATGCTCAAGAGCCTTCTTGGCAAGCACTGCCCTTAATGCAGGGAGTACAGCAGCGAGAACAAGAGGGACGTCTCTGCCCTCTAGAACTTAGCTTCCGTTGGAGTAAGTGATGAACAAATAATCAAGTCACTATGCCCTGGTTTAAGCTGAATGTCCCCCCAAATCCATGCACTGATGTCCTTATCCTTAACATCTTATGCTATGACATATGGAAGTAGGGTCATTGCAGATGTCATTAGTTAAGACAAGGTCACCCTGGAGCAGTGCGGACTCCTAACCCAGTATATGGGTATCCTTACAAAATGGGGAATAGATTCACTAACTGCTTGAAATGTGTTTTCAAATACACAGCTCCCTATTTAACACAGAAATAAATTTAATCTTGCTAACATTCAAGGACGTTTCTGAGATTTTGCAACACCCACTGAGAAAACAGGAGACACACTGAAGTACTGTAAAAATGGGGCTGCTGCTATGGTTTGAATATGTTCCCCAAAGGTCATGTGTTAGAAATTTAGTCCCCAGATTCAAGTGGTATTTGAAGAGGGGGCTTTTGGGAATTAACTGGGAATTGATAGGATTATGAGGGTGGATCTCCATGATGGCTTTATAGAAGAGGAAGAGAGACCTGAGCTAGCACACTTGCTCTGTCCTGCCATGTGATACCCTCCACCATGTTGTGATGCAGCAAGAAGGCCCTCACCATGTGCCAAGGAGATGCCAGTGCCATGTTCCTGGAACATAAACCAGAGAGACTTCTCTTCTTTATTAAGTTACCTAGTCTCGGGTATTTTGCTTTATCAACTTAACTATAGGTAATGAATGAGAGATTTCCTCCTCCCTCTTCCCATGGGATAGTGATCAAGACCTGAGGTGAATGTGAATTCCCAGAGTGAAGAAGGACAGAGGGGAAGCATCCAGGAAAAGTTTCTGGCAGATTTGAAGATCTTGAAGAGAAGGTATATGTAGCCGCCTGAAGCGATGGCTGCTTGGAGCAGCAAAGCCGCGGGAATAAGTTCAGAGGCAGACTGGAAACAAACAGGATCTTTATTCTGTCAGTTTCTCTCTCTGGCTCTAACAACTCTAACACGTACCACACACCAGCAAACAACCAACAACCAAAATGGCCCCGACCCGCTCCGCGCTCGGCCCAAGTCTCTCGAGATCCCGGGCCAAGTCTCGTGAGACTACGGAAGGCGGCAATGTCCAAAACTCCATGGCCCGAAGTCAACCGCAACCATAGCCATCTCCCCAAACAGGGCTCCTGCAGGTATAGAGCATCCCAGGATGGGGACCAACCAAATTAGAAATAGTATGAGATGAATCTAGAGAGGTTGGGTGGAATGGGGCCACTGAGAGACCCCTAAGTTCTGGGGGGGGAAATGGCAGTGGGGAGCTACCAGGGTTGTTAAACAGAGGATGACCACGTGTGCATTTAAGAAAAATAAGATGTGTGCTCTGTGAAAAACGGACACGAGAGACTGGGGTGGACATGCCAGTTAGATTGCTTGTTGGGCGCACAGGCTAAACATGGCGGTGGTTTGGGCTAGATGGGTGGCAGAGACATTAGCAGTAGAATGGGTGGTTCAGAACCACCGAGTTTTACTGCACTTTGTCTCTCCCAACCAGAGATTTGACTAGTCATAGTGAGAAAGACAATATGTTAGCCCATGCCTTATTGTGGCCTGGTAAAACCATTTAAAAAGGGAGTCAACCTTTATAAATTATCCTGAAAGGCTTAAAGGAGACTTTTTTAGGAGGATAAATGAAAGCTTACACTGATTGGTGCTGAACTCATCCTGAAAATATCTCTTCCTTTTCCATTCAGCTGTGTGCTCTTGTGGCCTTGAAAAGCATCGCTGGTGTAATTTAGAAGTTTTAATAGCCTCTGCATGGAATATGTGGACATGCGGTTGTTTCAAGTACTTTCATTCTGGTATTTTTATGGCCTGAGCTATTTTAGCCAGCATCCCAGTGCTGGGAGGATGTAAGCAGACCCCAAAAGCCCAATTACCGTCTCTAGGAATCTGAATGCCCAGCAACTTGGAAGGTTCTAGAAGCAGCTGCCCCAGGACTGAGGGCTGTGCACCCTTGCACCACTCAGAACTGTGCAGTGGGCCCTCTGATGTGAAAGTGGAACCTCCTTCCCCTCCGGGTAATGCCATTTGCATTCAATGTAAAACCTGAAGTTGGTGGAAAATTTGCCCTGTTGGAAAAACCAAACAAAAATGAAAACCAAGTATTTGCTATTTTCACCCAATTCCTTCCATTATGACACAAAACTTCTGAATTCCCCCATCAGAGCCAGCCTGCTCTGTGGTTGGGGCTGTCTGCAGGGTTAGAGCTGGGTTTGGACTGTCCCCATGTCATGAGTTGATCCAATCTGTCCCCTCCATTCTCCATGGTGACAAAGCCTGGATCTTTGAGCCTTGGAGGTTCCTGCAGTGTTCCGGAAGTTCTGGACACATAGATGTGTTCATTGAATTCTCCTGGATGAGTAGATCAGTGCTCGGAGGCTTTGGGAAGGGGAAAAAATAAAACAGGCCAGGGCATTTCCACCTTATGACAAGGCAGTGGCTGATCCTGGGGGAAGCAGCGCTGATTAGCAGGCGTCCTGTGCAGGGAGCGAGAAGACTCAAGCCTCACTTCAGGTTCCTTCTAGTTGTGTGACCTTGGGCAGCCCAGGGCCCTGTCTGGGGCTCAGTTCAAGTGAGACTCCATGCACCAGCAGCTGGGGCCAGGATCCAGCTGCTGTCATCCGTGGCTACGTGCAAACACAGGCTCCCTGGTGCTGATGGGGCAATCGCCAGGACAGATCTGGGTGATGCAACCAAGAGAAAACAGAGTAGATGACACCAGCGACAGAGTGAAAGTCCACCCAGAACTGGGGCCGGCTGAGGAAAGTCCCCCTGAGGCGCTCTGACTAGCACCGAGTACCCACATGCATGTTCTCTCTCACGTCTCCTCCTCCGCTCCACCCTCAGAAGGGCACTCGGTCCTCGGAGCACTAAGGGATACGCACTGCCACCAGGACACATTCATGGGGGGCAGCATAGGACCCGGGGGGGCAGCATAGGACCCGGTGGGCCCTGTGACCACGCTTTTGCTGTTGTCATTGCTGGCTGTCCCAGGAGTGCAAATCCCTAAGGGCTGGTTCTTCCTTTTGTTTCTGGTCCCCCTGTGACCTCCCTGCTGTGGCCCCAGCCTGATCTTGTTGATTAACCCTGTGGTGGCAGGAAAATAAGCTGTGGCCAAGCTGGGCGTTCAGACCCTGGAATAGTATCCGCGGGGGCAGGACCGGGAGGGCACAGAGCCACGTGGAGCGGGAGCCCTAAGGAGAAACAGGCCTCGGCACTGATGAGAATCGGTTGCCCTGCCGCTCCCCAGGAGCCTGTCCCCCACAGGAGCCCCCAGAGAGCTCAGACATAGGCAGAGGGTAGAGGGCCCCAGCCACGCCTCATGCAGGGCTCAGCAGCCCCCAGTCCCCAGCTTGAAAGGCAAGGAATATATTGAGGGCCCACCTTGTCCCAAGAAGGTTTTCAGGCATTTTTCAGAGATGAAAATGATAGTGTTAGATAAAGTAAATTTAGAAAAAATAATAATAGTAATAAGGGAAAATAAAAGTAGGATTATCTCATGTTTGAAATCCCGGTAGAGGGAAAGGCAGTTCTGTTATGTCAACAAAACCTCTTTTGTTATCTGCCGTCCAACCGTGGGCCTCTCACTGGGAGAAATAAGATGTGTTAGTCAGCTTTCCATGGCTGTGACAAAATACTAAGGTAACTTAAAAGGAAGAAAGGCTTATTTTGATTCACAGTTTTGGAAGTTTTAGTCCATGGTCAATTGGCCCTGATACCTTAGGGCCTGTGGTGGCCTAGTATGTCATAGCAGGAGCGTGGGGCTGAGGAAACTGCTCATCTCATGGCAGCTGGAAAACAAGGGGTGGGGGCACTAAATCCCCTTCCAGGGAATGCCCCAGTGACCCAGCTTCCTTCCACTGGACCCCCATTTCCCAAAGATTCCTCTATCTCCCCACAGCACCAGGCTTGCAACTATTCCCTTAACACACGGGCCTTTGGGAGATATTCCATATCCACACTCTAGCATAAGCCTATCCAGGGGAGGGTGATATTTGTGTTTTCTTGTCCTCAGAACATTTGGAAACCATAGGCCAGGACAAAAACACTTGGAAATTCCAAAAGAATATGTTGGTACTGCCCATTGTCCCTGGGGAGTGAGATAGTGACGCTCCAGGCACTGGGGCACCCGGACAAGAGTTCAAGTCTGGCTTTGCAGCCAACCAGCTGCTCCTGACCTTCACTGTCTAACATCTCTAAGCTTCAGTTATGATGGCAAGGTCTGTGGTAAGCACCTGAAGTCTCCACAAGTAAAACGTGAGCACAAGGGCTGGGGTTGTGGCTCAGCGGTAGAGCGCTCGACTAGCACGTGCGCAGCCCGGGTTCGATCCTCAGCACCACGTAAAAACACATTGTGTACAACTAAAAGCAAATAAATAATGTTTAAAAAAAAAAAAAAGTGAGCACAAACATAGCTCTTTTTATAGCAGGTGAGGCCCAAGTGCTTATGCCTAAGAATCCCTGTAGTACCGTTAACAGCCCTGAGAGTGGTGGTTACTGTTATCACCCAATCTAGCAGACAAGGAAACTGAAAGGCGGTTACTCAATCGGGGTCACACTGGCTGGTATTTGGCAAAGCCAGGGTTTAAATCCGGGCACTCTGCTTCAGAGTTCTTGCTCGGAGTCACCACTTTACACTGTGTGCATACTCAAAAATGACAGCTACTGCTATAATACGCCAGCCTACATTCTGTGTAGATGAGTGGTGATAATACTTAATCAACTGCCTGGAGGGGAGTATTTATATTCCATCTACAGAGATGGAAGTGTGCATTTTGAACTCGCATAGATTCTGCCTGATTGCCCCCTAAAATGGCTGTCCTAATAGTCCTTCTAGGTACTGAAATAGATCTTATACTGTGACATGCACTTTAAAACATCTACCAAATATTAATTGAGCTCTTACAATGGGCCAGGCACTGGGATGCATTAGTGAACAAAAGAGACAAATAGCCCAGCCCTAACGGAACTCATTTGCTCTGTTTAGGGGACTTTGTTATGACATAGGTCTTCAACTGTGGTCACAGTGCCTCTTACCTCTCACAGGGTCCCACACAAAGAATTGAAAACAGGGGATTCGCATTGACCTCCCATTCCCTGCACTCTGCAGGGTCGGGCCCCATAGGTCCTTAGATCCTCCAAGCACTTCGGAGAAGGGCTGTTATTAGGATGATCATCTCCATGGTTAGAGGATAGGGACCAGGGGCTCAAAGAGTTAAGGTGCTTGCTTCAGATGCCCCACCCAGTGCTGAAGGGCAGAGCCAGGAGCTGAAGTCCAGGTTCAATTCCGTACCACAGTAGTTAGGTCACTATGAGGACATATATTGGGGGCCCAACCAGGTTCAATTCTGTACCACAGTAGTTAGGTCACTATGAGGACATATATTGGGGTCCCAAACACATATTTTGGTCCTTAACCTTATAGCATATCCCAATTGCATCATTTATCTGGAACTCAGTATATGTTTGCCCTGATTCTTATTTTTTTAATACCTTTATTTTATTTATTTATTTTTTTGAACCCAGTGCCTCACACGTGGTGGGCAAACGCTCTGCTCCTGAGCTACAACCCCAGCCCCTGATTCTTATTTTTTGTCTGTAAAAGTACTCCTAAATTTGGGGCTGGGGTTCTGGCTCAGCAGTAGAACGCTCACCTAGCACGTGCATGGCCCGCGTTCCCCAGCACCATGTAAAAATAAAGGCATTGTGTACAACTAAAACAAATAAATAAATATATTTTTTAAAAAGTACTCCTAAATTTATAACTAGGACAAACATTACTAATACATTAATATTCATAATCTTTCCTTCCTCTTGGAAAGATTCTAAGAGGAAAGGATTCCAATTTTCTTGGTCAGTTTCTAGAATATGATTTATCAATAGGATTCCTGTTATTGGACCAAAAGAGCAAACTAAGGAGGCCAGGAAGGCTAGCCTGATCTTCAGAGCAAAGACCAGCTTAGACCTAGGAGGCAAGGGACAGAAAGATCCTTGGACTAGCTGTCTGGAGAGAATTTTGAGATTTGAAAAGTGACAGTGGGGAGGGGGAGGGAGGACTTTTAGAAAAAATATAAAGTTCTAAAAAATAAAAACAAAAAGAGCCTAGTAGTTTCCCAATGAATGTTTGTTTATTGAATAATGAATGAGCACGTGAACAAATGATCCAGTGGATGACATAAAGCCACCATCTCCACGCAGACTACTCAAAGTAGCATTCATAAGAAGAACATCCATAAGAGATTTTGCAGCACATAAAACACCTTTAATATTTCCTCAAGAAACTAGGAATTATAATATGTGAGTTAATTTCAGATGGTGAATATGCTTTGTTGAGGAGCACCCCAGGATCTAGGGACCACGGGGCTTGCAGGCTTTCTACGGGCTATACCTTGAGGGATTACCATGTGACAGGCATGATGAAAGGCAGAGCATACAGAGATGGATAAGACCCTCCCTGACCCTGAGGGAGCACAGACAAGTGCACTGATGGCCGTGTATATCCCACCTTGTCAAGGACTGAAATACAAATGAAGAGTGTGTAGGTGCTCTCAGAAGGGAAACGCCAACTTTGCCTGAGAGTCAAAGGGAAATCTCATGAAGGAGATTATGTCTGAATGTGGTCTTGAAAAGTAAGCAGCGGAAATTCTCCAGGTAATGAAAGAGAGGAGAAACATGGAGGAGGAGGAGGAGGAGGAGGAGGAGGAGGAGAGGAGAAAAGGGGATGGAGATGAGGGGAAGGGGAAGGGGAAGGGAAGGGAAGGAAGGGGAGGGGAGGGGAGGGGGAGGAGGGGAGGACAAAAAGGGATGGGAAATAGGGGGAGTGGAAGAGGAGGGGGAAGAAGGGGAGAGGAGGGGGAGGAAGGGAGGGAAGAGGGAAGGGGAGGAGGAGAGGCAGAGAGTCCTAATACGGGAAGGTAGAGGTTGAGAAGAGTGAAGATACAGAGAGGTTGGAGTGCTGGAAGATAGTTGAGCTGGGTGGTAAAAGGCCTTGGACTCTGTTATAGTTTGGATCTTAAATATGCCCCAAAGGTTCTGTGTTGAAGGCATGGTCTTCCCCCATGGCACTTGAGAGGTAGTGGAAACTTTAGCAGGTAGGTCCTAGTGGAAAGAGGTTAGATCATTGGGGGTGTGCCCTAGAGGGGGATATTAGGACCCCAACCCCTTTCTGTCTTTCTCTCTGCTTCCTGGCTGCCACAGGTAAACAGCTTTCTCCTCTCCATGGTATTCTCTGCTATCATAAGTCCAAAGCAATTTTTTAACCTACCATGGACTGAAACATCCAAAACTGTGAAGCCAAAATAAACCTTTCCTCTTTTTAAGGTTATTATATCAGGTATTTTGTCATGGTGGCAGAAAGCAGAGTAACACAGACTTCCAGTTGATGACTTGGTTGGCTTTGTAGAAAGCAAAGTCAGCTGACATCTTCAAAGAGGAAACTGACAGGATCAGAATATTTTTAGGGAGATAGAAAGTATGGAAGTCAGGGTTGGGAAACTATCTTTTCTCTTCCATAGGGTGTAGCCCAGTACTTTACACAAAAAGGATCATTATGGTATGATTTGAGGTGATTACTCAAGTTGAAATACATGCTCTAAAACTAACTCTGTGACCTCAGGGTAATTGCTTGCTTTCTCTATGCCTTGTGAATGAGAGTAATTGTACACATCAGAGTTACTGTGATAATTAAGTGCAATAATATGGAGAGTTTAGTAGAATACCTGGCCCTCTCAACAAATGTTCATGATTAATATTACTAGTATTAATATTATTAATTGTTTTGAATTGGTCTCTATTGTTTTCTGACTCAGAAGGTCACCTGGAACACCAATCGCCACCATCCTGTCCCCATTTGCATCAATAAGAACAGGACATTTGTGATGGCAAAAGCCATGTGACGTATACTTCTTTTGAGGTACACAGCCTTAGCATGTAGTAGTTGCTTAATACATACTTGCTAAACTCTATGCAGTAAAAATACTTTTCAGTAAATCAGAAATAAAGCAGTTTTCCAGAACAGTCACAGGGTACTAGAGCCAGACACCTGGATATCTCCCACTGGAATTCCAACCTCAAACGTGTTCCTGTCCCATCTGACCTAGCTGTGCTCGCCCAGCCCCAACAAGAGTTCTAGAAAAGTCAGAGCCAGATCAAAAAATCCAGTGGTAGCCAAGAAATAGTGAGAAGTGAAAACAAAACAAAACAACTATGAAGTGTGGGGTGCAGTCTAAACGACTGATGGCAATGAAGCTGTAAAGATTCATGTATTAAAAAAAAAAAAAAAAAAAAGGATTTGTCCCATGTATGAGATAAAAGGTAAAAAGAAACTTTAATATCCATCTGGGACAAAAATTTTAACAAAACCAAAGTTGGAGGTAGCTGATAGGAAGGAAAATAATTCAACTGTTTGCATTTGCATTGCTTTGTGGTCAGGAAACAGGGTGGGTTATAGATACTGATTAAGTTTTTATTTTTTGTATTTTTGCTTTTTGTAGTTCTCAGGATTGGAGAACAGAGGATTTTTAGGGCAGTGAAACTAACAGTGGATACATGAAATTATACATTTGTCAAAAACCATAGATTGTACAAAAAAACAGTGAACCTTAATGAAAGCCATGGATTTTAATTCATAATAATGTATCAGTATTAGCTCATCTGTTGTAACAAATATTCTATACAAGTGCAAAACATTAGTTGTAGGGAGAACTGAGAGAATGGAGGTATATGGAAACTAGTTTCTGCTCAATTTTTTTTGTAAATCTAAAACTGCTGTTAAAACTAATGTCAATTAATTTTTTAAAAAATCAATGGCAAATACTAGTAAAATGAAATTAAGATTTTCAACTGCCACACTACTAACTGAGGCAAAAAAAAAAATGTTAAAATGTCTGGAATAATCTACTGGAAATTGGGGGTGGGGAAATAATTAGAGGAGTTAGCCACCGATTTCTGCAGTTCTACAAGGGGGAAACTGAAGTTCTGAATGGCTCTGTGATTGTCACCTACCTGTGTGGGGTTTACACAGACCCTAATCTAATCCTTTCTAAAGCCCTATAGCCATATAATCCCCAAAACTCCCATGAAAGGGAAAAAAAAAGTGCTAACCAGTTTCCGTTTGTGGTTAACTCATTTATCTAGAATGTCATGCTCAGAGACGTCTAGTTAATTTCATATTCTGCTTAAGTGAGGGTTGCCATGGATACCATGCATAACCGTTCAATTTTTCTTAGAATTAGGATGCATGCATTTCTCAGAATAGAACTGGTTTAATGAGAAAACTAGACTGAGCATAATTTAAATTTATTTGATGATGAGTCCTGGGTAATGGGGAAGGCACTCCAGGATCCAGTAGGGCCCCAGTGTATCACTCCAAATGTCACTTCTCCTGGTTCAGAACACAGGGGCAGAGAGAGGCCCATGAATCCCCACTGACCACAGGGTCAAGCCCTGGAGTGGCTCTTCTGCCTGACTCCCAGATACTCACCTGTGCTGGTCATTTGTCTCTGTCTCAAGACGGTGGCGAGGAGAATGTCTGTGTGGCATGAGAGGGACAGAAACCCTTGCACTGCGGTCATTTGATGCTTGACTGGTTGCCATGGAGTTTGATTTGGATCCTTCCCTGTATCCTTTGTTATTGCAAAAAGTTGGTTGATTTTTTAACTAATAGAAAGGTCGGGTCTTCTGTCCTTTGGGCAGGTGTTTAAGTGGACCCTGCAGTGAGCACAGCCTGCTGTTTCGGCCCCAGCTCTGCCTGTCCCTGGCAGTGACAGCTTGGCTAGTTGCCCAACAGCCATGTATAATAGATGTATTGTAATGATGGCTACTTCACAGGGGTGTCGGGTGGACTCAATAAGAAAATATAACTCAATAAGCAAATAACGAACTGGACACACCATAAGGGAAAATAAGCATTAGCATTACATTGATCATTATCAGTATTCCTCATGATACTAATTATTAGAGTCCATGAGAAGGGTCCAGGATGAAACCCCACTGGCTCTAAGGGAGGTGAATGAGTAGCACCCCTCCCCTGCCGTGCCAGTGGAGCTGAGTAGTATGTGGTCTAAACACATTCATTGATTCTTTTCCATCTGGAGCTCTGGTTACGGCAGAACCTCTGAGACAGCAGGCGCAGTGCGCGTGAGCACAAGCCACGTCATTCAGAGAACTCCCTCTGCAATCTGCAGCTTGAGATGAGCAAATTCATTCAGCGATGAACTTCCATCAGACAAGTCAGCCGGCAGCACACTTGCTCTGGTCTCCCCCTAGCCTCGTCCTTCTCCAGATGGGTTCAAGTTCCTTCTGCCTCAGGGTCGTAAGAGAATGCTCCTCCCCACCTGCTCTGTGCTCTGGATGGCCACTTGTCTCCTGGCCTCAAGGACAGGTCTTGTCCCTGTGTCAGTCCACCAGGATAAGTGAGCCAATGGGTCAGGGCCCCTCGGGGACAGTTCAGGGCTTCCCTGTCCTTCCCCTGCAAGTTGCTGGGAACACAGTGTCTCAGCACTGCAGGGGCCCCCCTTCTCCTTAGCCATTTCATTTTTCATCTGGAAGGGGTGTCTGGACCCCGTCTCTCAGGTACGCTTGTGAAAGCGAATCCACCCCAGGGCATGTTTGTTGGGTTTCTCTGCTTTGGGAGGCAATCTGGTAGTAATTTCAGTAGCAGACGCTCGGTTTGGCTACTCTATCCGTGGCTCTTCGTTTTGCATTCTCCCAGTTGCTGTTTTGCAGACTGTCTCTTTCTGTTTGGGTTATTCCTCTTAAAATATACACCAAACACGCTATTGCACACACACGCACACTCACGCCCACAGACAGACACAACGAGGTATCAATCCAGGGTCAGAATTCTAGTGAGCAGCCTATCTAGATTCTATTGCCAAAAGTACTTACCATTAATAGTGTTGTTTTGTTCCGATATCCACGGTTTGCACCGCTTTCAGTTCCCCTTCCAATTCGTATTTTGTTCCACGTTTCTCAAGGTTCTCAATTCTAGCCTTTTTTTTCCTGATCTGCATCTTGTTTTCAGATCTCTGTATTCCTTCTTTTTTTTTGGAAAGCAAGAGAAGAAAAACGATACCGCAGAACACAACATGTTACTAATCAATGAAATTCTAGGTAAAACTCAAAATTTTTAAATGAAATTGGACAGAACGCAAGGACCTGTCTTTCCCATAGAAAATAATCTGAAGCCCACAAGAAGCGGGAGAGGGGCTGGGGTTGTGGCTCAGCAGTAGAGCGCTGGCCTAGCACGTGCGAGGCCCCGGGTTCGATCCTGAGCACCACGTAAAATACAAGGCATTGTGTACAACTAAAACAAATAAATAAATATTAAAGAAGAAGAAGAAGGAGGAGGAGGAGGAGGAGAAGAAGCGGGAGACCAGAGCGATGGGTCTTCTCCCTCACGCTGGGTCTCTGAATAGCTTGGCTGCCTGGATGGAGAACGACTGCTCCCCTTTCGTTCTCATAGGACGTGGCCCTGCAGAGCGTGGTACGTGGCACGGAGACCCTCTGTTACCTGTGTGTTTGGAATCCCACATCTCAACGGCTCCTTGTTTAGCCCTGCCTTTCTTCCCCACCTCCATTAACTCAGCTCTACGGATCAGCACTTTACTCAATGACTGTTGGCTGATGGGGCAAGACACGCAGGCTTAGAGCTCTTCTTGGTTTCGTTTTTCCTAAAAAGTACCCACGATGTGGCCAAGCATACCCATGGGCTCCCTCAGGAAAAATTAAAACATGTCAGGCAGCAGGGCAGAGAATCAGGCAGGGAGCCTGAAAGAAATTTAATAAACCCCACGCCTCTCTCCTCTTCTCTTCTCTTTCCTGTTGGGTAGATTGTCCTCAATCTGAAAAGTTCTGTGGGTGTCTGTGGTGAGCCAATCATCTCTTCCGTTGAGCTGGGGAACTGAAATGGGAGGGATGTGTCATGAGGGGGTCAGTGTGCTTCACCCTAGGAGACCAAACCCCGCATAAATCAGAAATGGGTGAAGATTTCCAGGGCTGGCCTCCCTGCGGTGTCCTCTTCTCTTGGGGACTCAACACATCCTGGTGGGTGCCACTCTAATCCTGGCAATTTGAAGAAGTTGCACCCTGTCCCAGTGACTCCTCTGTTAAGGGAACTCTTCCATTCTTACTCCAATTACTGGGAGGCAGAATATAGTAAGAGGAAAGGGCACAGGCTTAGGTGTAACGAGGCCTGGGTTCAAATCTCACTGCTGCCACTTATTAACAGTGTAGCTTCAATTTCCCTCCTCTGTAAAGAATGGATCAACACTAGTATCGAGACTGTAAGGGGATTAATAGGATAATAATAGTGTGAAAAGAACAGTGGTATAGATAATAAGGTAATAAATAGAAAAGATAGAACCAGGTTTAGAAGCTAGGTCGCCTGTCTGTGGGAACCACGATTGACAACTGTGCTATGCCACCTCCTATAAAATAGATTAAAATAAGCCGGGCGCGGTGGTGCACGCCTGTAATCCCAGCACTTGGGAGGCTGAGGCAGGAGGATCATGAGTTCAAAGCCAGCCTCAGCAACGGCGAGGCACTTAGCAACTCAGTGAGACCCTGTCTCTAATAAAATACAAAAAAGGGCTGGGGATGTGGCCCAGTGGTCGAGTGCCCCTGAGTTCAATCCCTGGTACCAAAAAAAAAAAAAAAAAAAAAAGATTAAAATATCATCATACACATGCTCATAACACTGTTTGCAATAGCCCAGAGCTGTAAGTAACCAGATTGACTGGGTTTCCTACATTATTAGGTAACATACTCCAGGCGAATTTGTGTTCTTTATATACACACATCCAAATATATAAATAGCAATAATGATGTAACAACTTCTAGCACGGTGGTGGTTTGTGTCATATGGTAGGCATTGATCAAGAGCTTTACTTGGTGCTTGAATCCTCACAAAACCCTATGAGCAAGAGACTATTTTTATCCTTGTTTTGTGAAAGAGGAATCAGGCATGAGGAGGTTAGTAATGTGTTTGTGGACACATAATGTACAAGAGGCAGAACCAGGGTTTGAACCTGACAGATTCATTCACAGGAGTCCTGTTCTAGCCACTAGCCTCTGCTGCCCATGAAAAATTGAACCATGATATAGATTCCTTTGCTAGGTTAAGTGCTTTTTATTTATTTATTTTTTAAAATATTTATTTATTTATTTACTTTTAGTTGTACACAATGCAATGCATTTATGTTTACGTGGTGCTGAGGATCGAACCCCGGGCCGCGCACATGCGAGTTGAGCGATCTGCGGCTGAGCCACAACAATTTTTGATGCAACTAATAACATATTTTCTTTTCCTTATAAATAAGGTCAGGTCATTTCTCTATCTTTTTTCCCCCTTCAAATAACCATTTTATACTTTTCTCTGAGCATCCAGATGATCCACAAAAATATACTCTTTTTTTTTTTTAAAAAACAATGACAGCAAGCATGGCTTTTGGATTCTGGCAGCCAATAATAAAGTATGATGAAATATCTCCACTGAGGTATTTTGAGGCCTGGAGTACGGTGCTTCATTGAGTGTCATTTTTAGCACCTTGCCCAGATAGTGGCTGGAAGAAGCCCCTCCCCCAAGCTCTCTGCCAGCATCTAATGAGGCACCGCATGAGCCACTCCATAAACATCAGTGAAAGTGACGGATTCAGAACATAAAAATGTAAAGGTAGAAGACATAGCTGTCTCCATGAGGGGACCTGTTTACAAAGTCCATTTATTGATTGAGGGAACAAGTTCAATATTTTAACTCTGTCTTCAACCCAGAAGAGCCACAAAACTAGAAGAGGAAGGCCAGAGCCTCACGAAGCTGACTGGTTGATTATTTTACATGAAACTATAATTGATTTAGCCAAGGAACTAACTTGGACTGTTGTTTTCATTTAACAGGATAGTTTTCTGACAGACATGACCAGTCAGTTCCCCTCACTTGTAAATCTTGGATATGTGATTCAGAAGAAGATGTTGTCTTGATTCTGTTGTTTTTAAAGTTTCTGTTTTATGAATTCTCTACTCCTTCCCATTTGAATGTGCTCGGGGACCTCAGGGGAGCAATTGGTGACAGAATCTGCATAAGTGTAAGAAATAATGCTATCTCTTCCTTATAACACCACCGCCAGTAATAATAATCATTTATTGAGCAATTACCGTGTGTTTTATGTCCGCCCTTAGAAAAACATGTTACAGTGGAGGGCAAGTATGTGCACTCTATGCTGTGAGCAAATGACTGGATCTCTCTGTGCTTAGCTCTCTCATTTGTAAATCATGACACCTATGTCATAGGGCTGTTGTTAGGATTAAATAAATTCATGCATGTGAAAGGTTAAAAAGAGAGCCAGGAATCTGGAGTCATTGGCTATTGTTATTTCTGTTCCTAAACTTCACTTAAGTTTTGTATTATCATCCCTGCATTACCACTAAAAGTAGTAAAGTTCAGAAAGGTGAATGACTTGACTAAGGTCTCCCACACAGAGGGAGCATCTGCTTTTTCTTCTGCAGAAAGAAGAACGTACTATGGAAAGAGTAAGGACAGTCCTTTTTTATATATCTGACATCCTAAGTGATGAAAATTCGAGCTAGTTGGCACTTGATTGGACTTTTATTTCCCCAGATGGGAAATGCAGCATTCTTGAATGAAAAAAATGTGTGGACTGAAGGGACTGACTCCCCAGTCCCTTTAGCTTCTTTAAGACATTGCCTTGTCTCCATTTTGTAGGTGTCTTGTTAATTCATTGCTCAGCTGCAGACTCTGTCTCCTCACTTTGATTTTCTGTTCAATTTTCCCCAAAGCCATTTTCATTGAAATCCTTAGGATCTTTGGAATTGTTATAACTCCTTTTCATTTTCAATTTTTCTCTTCAAAACAAAAATCAGAGCTAATAAAACAAGTACAAGTTACATGCCCTATGGAAAGCACTAAAAGAAACAAGGTCAAGATCTCATTGATAGCAGAACCGAGAATTCTGTTCAAAAGGAAATTGGAAAGCAAGTCCGTGAAGCATCCCTTTTTGCAAAAGTCAAAGAAAAACAAGTTACAGGCCACGAATGATTCTATCCCTATGAATTCAAGACACCTTAATATTTAGGTGACATAGACTATTATTAAGAATAACAGGATGTCTCTAGCTTATGCAGGAAACCATTTGCAAAAAATGTCAGAACTCATTGTACAAAAATACTATAATTGCAAAATAGTAATGGTGGATTTCAGTTTGGGGTTTGGAGGTGAATAAACTATAAGGGCTTCCTGTTTTTAATTTAAAAGAAGCCAAGATTTTTGCAAATATTTTTAGATGTAATGTTTATGGAAGGCAAAGAATATTAACCCCGAATGTTGGAGAGCACAGCTAAATGCTGGTTTGTACAATCTAAGTAATTTGGACTATTGGACAGAGTACTGAGCTACTGTCATTTCCCCTTCATTTCTTGCCTAAAAAGGACAATGGTGAGAAAATGGCTTGAACCAGAATATCCAAAAAGCATTTATTAAAAGGTTTGTGGTACAAATAACATTCTACAGAAGGCATTTATATTGTACCCAAAGGAAGCAGAAGATGAAATACACACTCTTGACAATTTAGTACAGGACAGAAGAATAATAAAATTGCAGGCATGAAAGAGCCAGAAAATAATTCCCTAGTAATATATAAATTAGCTGTGCGCTTTCCCCCAGACAGCCAGACAGCATGCTTCCTCACGGTTTTGGTGTCTGCTCAGGTGTCCCGTGTCCCAGGAAAACTTCCCTGACCACACTATATAAATTCACCCACCCCCAACAAACCTTGTCTTTATGCCCCTTTCCTGTTTTACTTCTTTCTCTTCCTTGTCTTTCAGCTCATTATGTAATTTTACTTACATCTATCTTACGGTGCTGCCCTTCCCTCACCTCTGAGCAAAGCCTTCTTAAAAGCAGGGCAGTTTTGCGTCTTGTTCATTGCCAAGTCACAGCAGGTAGAAGAGTACTTGGCACATACTAGCTATTCAAGAAACTTGCTGAAATGAAGTATGTGCTTAGTAACACAGGTTAGCAGGGCCTGGTGACACAAGCCTATAATTCCGGGCCAACCTGGGCAATTTAGTGAGAACCTGTCTCAGAATAAAGCATAAAAAGGTCTAGGAGAGCATAGCTCAGTAGTACAGAATCCCTGGGTTCAATCCTCAGTACTGCAAATAATAATAATAATTTTTTAAAACTGTGTGTTAAACTACATATTAATGCTTAAAAATTTAAAACAAGTAAGCTTTGGCAATGTTACTAGGAAAAACTTCTCAGAAGAAGTGGAATGTGTGCATTTCAAGCCAGAGCAAATCAATTGGATCAAACATAGTGATTACAACATAGATTTGGGTCCTAAACCAAACTGCCTCTATTTAGCCATGTGACTAAAGTAAGATACTTAACTTTGGTTTTTGTGGCTCTCTGAAGCTATTGGTACCTAGGGCCAAAGGCCTCTGTCTCTGAGTTTAATTTTTTTTTTTTTTTAATAAAAAGTTCCGAGAGAATTGCTACATTCTTTTCTGGGTCTTTTTCCTGGCTGACCCTGAAGCAGCAGACATTGTCAACAAGGTTCAACACACAGGGTCATCTTCGTTGATGGGATTCAGTAGGGCCAGCCTTAGGCACTTCTGTAAAGGAAAGTTCCTTGCCACTTGCCTTTGCTGAGCTCCACTCCTGCCTTCTCCATGATGCCCTCTAGCTATTCCAAAAGCCCTCTGGGCACCCCACCAAGACCGCCTGCTCCCAAAGTAACCCATACTCAAAAATTATGTCTTCCTGTCCTTTGCTCTCCAAGCAAAAAGCCTGCCTCCTCAGCCTCCTGCCAGTTAGGACTGGATTGTGATGAGCTAATTCCCTTCAGGGCGGGAATGACAGATTGCTGGCTGGGCTAACCTGCTGCTTTCCTCACCACCAAAGTGAGGCCTGGGTTAAAGGAGCAATTGGAAGGGAAGAAAACTCGCCAAAATCCAGTGCCTAGAATCTGCCTGAGTTTTTGATATATTAGATCAATTTATCCACAATCAGATAGATGATGTTACTTTCTTAAGGAACTGAAATTCATGAGAGGTAAGGTACGGACAGGTTCCAAAACTATCTGTATTATCACATCATCACACTGAATAAATAAGACCAGAAATAGAAATCTGGATACCATTGCAGCCTTTGGGGGCAATATTTTGGGTTGTGAGGAAAGGAGTCGTTTGTGGCGCCCTGCCTTAGCCATATAAATCTGACTGCGACCTTGAGCAAGCTAATTCCTCTTACAGCTCCCATTTCCTCATCTCAAAAAATAGGGGGTAAGCCAGGCGCGGTGGCACACTCCTGTAATCCCAGCACTTGGGAGGTTGAGGCAGGAGGATCGCGAGTTCAAAGCCAGCCTCAGCAATGGCGAGGCACTTAGCAACTCAGTGAGACGCTGTCTCTAATAAAATACAAAAAAGGGCTGGGGATGTGGCCCAGTGGTGGAGTGCTCCTGAGTTCAATCCCCAGTACCAAAAAAAAAAAAAAAAAAAAAAAAAAAAAAAGTAGGGGGTAGTAGCAGAATTTGTATTATGTCCCACGTGTAAAAAATGACTCCAAAACTTAGTTGCTTAAAATAATAGTAGTCATCCCGATTGGTCAGGAACTTGAGAAGAGATCAGGGTTGGGGAGTTCTCATTTAAGGGACTCTCGTGAGGTCATTGTCAGATGTTGGCTGGTGTCTACATTGGTCTGAGAGTCTAACTGGGCCTGGAAGATCCATTTCCAGAGTGGCTCGCCCTCATGGCTGGCAAATTGGCCTCTCTCCAGGAGAGCCTCTGCAGTGCTGCTTGAATGTCTTCACAAAATGGCAGCCACTCTACCCAAAACAGCCATTCAAGAGACCAGGATGGAAGCCACACTGACTCTATGCTGTATGGCTTCATGGAGGCACACACCATCCCCTCTATGATAGACCACTGGTTGTAAGGCAGCCCCTAATTCAGTGTTGGAGAAAACCACACAGGGCCCTCTTAGAGACTTCCATGACAGGTGAGGAGGATCAACCAAAACAGCCCCGATGAAACCCAGTACAGAGTAAACGTTGACCTAGTGATAGTTATCATTACAAAGGTCCTGGAGTGCTAACTCTAAACTCAGCCCTGAGTTGGATTTTAACAAGAGGCTACCCTAGGCAATGCTTGATCTCACTTTGGAACCCAGCAGGAAACCAGAAAGCCACAGAGCTCAGGCAAAACAGTGGAAAAACAAATACCAGTTTAGTTAACTAATGGTGCCAACAACATCTGGGTGTGGCGTTCCTGGGCACCTAGAGCAGCTGGTTGGCCCTGACAGACTGGAGAACTCACCAGCCTGGAGAACTCCTAGAGACCCTGTCACCATCTTGGGACTCCTAAATAGCAACAGCAAATGTACCTCTACTTACATCCTAATCGGTGTGTGCTATACTCAAACAGAGTCGTGCAATGCTTTCCAAATTTGTATTATGGGAAATGCTACTGCAAAAAAGCGTTAATAGGTGGATCTCAAAAAAAAAAAAAAAAAAAAAAAAAAAAAAAAGAAAGCTTTATGGTCAAATGAATTTGAAAAGGCTGCCTAGTAAATCCTTTATGGAAGACTCTCAGTGCACATTTCGCATGGTGTTAAAGACTCTAGGAAGTCCTATGATTTAATAATAAAATTAGAGGAAAGTACATTTATTTAGCAGGATTGGACCCAGCATTACCAGCATTTTATAGACTCTCAGAACACAACATATCCACTGAAGGTGTAAGCCTTCTACCTGAAAAATGTGGGTGATAGGTGAAGAATTGGGGCTTTAGGGGATCAAACCCAGTATAGCCTACTTCCCAGAGGCATGATCACATACAAATTCAACTTTTTGGCCCTCAGTCTCCTACCCATACCATGTGGACAATACAAACTTCATTGGACTGTTGAGAGTATTAATAATAAAGTCACCCAGTCTGGTGTTTGGGTCACCATTAAGAGTTTGGATTTGCAGCTTGACTCTGGATTTCAATCTTAGCTCCATCATTAAGAATCTATTTGGGGCTGGGATTGTGGCTCAGCGGTAGAGCGCTCGCCTAGCACGTGGGCGACCCGGGTTCGATCCTCAGCACCACGTACAAATAAACACATTGTGTACAACTAAAAGCAAATAAATAAATATTTTTTTAAAAAAAGAATCTATTTGACCTTGATCAAGTTGTTTAACCATTGACTCTCAGCTTTCTTGCCTGTAAACAGGAGAATAATTGTGTATCTCCTAGGTTTAACATGATTATAAAATAAAGTGGAGCGTGTTAAGCGTTGAGCACTCGCCTGGCACACCACGGGAGCTCTGCAGTTTGGGACCTCATCATGACTGCTGTGGCAATAGGTCACAGAGCTGATAAGTGACAAAGTCGATAAATGAACCCTAGCCTGACTCAGAAGGCAGGCGCTTTGCCTTCTGTTGTGACCTGCAAACAACCAAGAGAAATGAGATGCAGTCAGTTTTCCAAGTGGCTTGGGAGAGGGGATGGTGCCAACGCTTGCTTGGAAGCAAGCGGGTAGCGACAACTCCAGAGAGCTTCCCAGACGTGATGGGCCGGCCAGAAGATATTTAAAGATGAGGAGGCAGGTGGCCGGGCAGATGGGGGAGGCAGGGTTTGCACACACAGGACAGCCGGGACAACGGCTTGGAGCAATGCGTGGCGGCTGCAGCAAGACGCCAGCTCTGTCGGAACAAAGCAGCAGGTGAAGCCACCGAGCGTCCACCCTCCAGGCACCCAGGGAGAGCCCAGACTGAGGAAAACACTTTGCAGGGACGAGGCGGCCCCATTTGCCTTTCTCAATCAATCAACCAACAATTGAGGGGCAGTCCTTGAAGCAAATCCCCGTCCCCCCGCCCACCCCCCTGCTAAAGCAAGCACTGCACAGATAACAGTCTGAGTATGGAGACCTTCCCCACCCTCCCAAAGCCAGCAGAGCCACGATCAGTCACACAGACATTTATTTTTATTGTTGAGCTCTTATTTCTGCTTTTGCCATCAGGGCAGATCAGTTCGGGTTTTGTATCCCAGCCAAGTGCTTTGCATATTTCCCAGATCACTCTAAAGTCTGCATTCGCCCCTGGAACAGGTTTAAGGAACAATCTGAGATTTCTTTCTGAATAAGCAATTATTTGTACTTTGTTTTGCTTTTCTTGGTTACTGAAGAGAAACAGCGACTAGAAGAAAGCGTTGGTAATACTTTGGGTTGAGCAGCACAAATGTCAATGGTAGTGATTTTGCAAATAAATAGTTACATTGTCTGGAACACAAGAGTCTCATTGAGAAATCTGTGCTGTGGCTGCTAACAGGTTAACGCTTTAGGCACAATGTAATCAAGGAAAGACTTAGAAACTTTGCCCAAATTGACCTTGAGCTGCACTAAATGCAAATGCCATCCAAAGATTCCAGTATATATTTCCAGAGGAGAGACAGAGACAAACAAAGAGAGAGGGAAGAAGGAGACCTGGATATAGTGAAACTTTGTTTATGGGGAAATGGAGAAAGTCTCCTTAATCGCTTCAGTGTTTGTGGTGAATCCAGTTACACAGTTTGATTCTCTATTTCCATCGCGGTTCCATTCAAAGCCAAGAGATTTTTTTTTTAACGAGATATAAAATGTAAGTTGACCACTGTGCAATATTTTTCTTGTAAAAGAAAGTTACTATACAAAGAAAATAAAATTCTTTCAGCAAAAATTTAAGTGACTGAACTCTTAGGACTCCCGCCACACCTTTCTTAGAGCCTTGGCAGGTGACAATGTGAGCAAAACTTGTCTGTCCTTCCACATTTTGGGTTTCCAGATTAAGTAAATAAAAATACAGATCATGCTCCCCCCCCCCAAAAAAAAAAATACAGGATGCACAATTGAATTTGAATTTCCACTATGTAGCTTTTTTTTTTTTTTTTTTTTTTTTTTTTTTTTTAGTATAACTATGCTCTAAAAATTCATGGGACCTACTTAAAAAGTGTTCATTGTTTATCTGAAATGCAAATTTAACCGGCTGTTCTGGTTTCCATCTAATGACATAGTTCCCGTTGCCTCTCCTTCTTTCTTACCTTAGATTTTACTTTTTGCCATCCATTGGAATACACTGTCTTGACCATTTCTCCTTTCCAATCCCTTATGCTCCAAAAGACTCCTCCCTCCTTTCACACTGTACAGGTGAATCTGCGGCAGACATTAGAAGAAATTCATCTGGACTTACACTTATTGAACATCTACCAAGAGCCAGGTGCAGTGTCAGAATTGAATGAGGGAAAAATAACCCAGCTCTCGCTGTACTCAAGTAGGGAAGGGCATGTTGTAATGGGCACTGGCTCACAAAAAGAGTTCTTGGATAGATCCAGAAGCTGAAAAGCAAAATGATGTTTTACCTTCCGGAAACATCTATAGATTCTATATGGTTTTCTAGGGTTAATGTCGGGCCCTTCATGTTACACTACTGATTTTCCCTTGGAAGTTTTCACACAGAAGGTGTGACTTGGATTTGTGCTCCTGGGCTTTCTGTTTTTAATAACACTTCTATTATTTGGATCTTGAAAGTCCCCCACGGGCCCATGTTTAAAGGCTGAGTCCTCAGGGTGATGCTGTTGGAAGGTTGTGGAAGCTTAGGCGGTAGAGCCTAGTGGAAGGTCACTGGGGATGTGTCCTTGAAGGTAATGTGGGGTCCTGGCCCCTTACCCAACCCTCTCTGTCTCTCACTTCCTGGCCATTAATAAGACCACTTTGCTTTTCCCCGTTCTCCTGACATGACATGCTGCCTTGTCACAGGCCCAAAGCACTGAGGCCTACTGACCATGGGCTTGAACCTCTAAAATTATGAACAAGAAAACCCTTTACCCTTCATGAGTTAATTGTATCAGGTATTTCCTCATCATGATGGGAAGCTAAATATCTCATAGAGAAAATTTAACTAATGAGGAAGAGGGAAGAAAGGTCTTCCAGTGAAGGGAGAGAATTCTGAGGGTAGTTCTTTTTTTTTTTTTTTGGTACTGGGGATTGAACTCAGGGGCACTCGACCACTGGGCCACATCCCCAGCCCTTTTTTTTTTTTTTTTATATTTTATTAGAGACAGGGTCTCACTGAGTTGCTAAGTGCCTCGCCATTGCTGAGGCTGGTTTTGAACTCGAGATCCTCCTGCCTCAGCCTCCCAAGTGCTGGGATTACAGGCGTGCGCCACCGCGCCCGGCTGAGGGTAGTTCTTTATCAAGGCCCTCACCTTTATGACAAAGTCGTATAACGGAGCAAGAAAATTTCGGTTTTCAATTCTTCTGTGTGTGGGGGGTGAGAGCAGTTACCAGGAATTGAACTCAGGGGCACTCATCCCCTGAGCCATATCACCAGCCCTATTTTGTATTTTATTTAGAGACAGGGTCTCACTGAATTGCTTAGCACCTGGCCATAACTGAGGCTGGTTTTGAATGTGAGATCCTCCTGCCTCAGTCTCTCGAGCTGCTGAGATTATATACATATCAACCGTAATCTAGAAATTCAAGCATAATTAAGCTTCACTAATCTATATTTTATCGTACACTTGGCAAAAAATACATCACATATTTACAGTCAGTCCACCATATCTGTGGGTTCTGCATCTGTGGATTCAACCAGCTAGAGTTAAAAAATATTTGGGGAAAATGTATTTGTGCTGAATATTTACAGACATTTTTTCTTGTCATTATTTATTGAACAACACAGTGTACCAGCTATTTCTATAACACTTGCATAGTATTAGGTATTATAAGTGATCTAGAGATCATTTAAAGTAGACAGGAGGGTGTGTATAGATTGTAGGCAAATTCTATGCCATTTTTATATATCTTAAATATCTATGGATTTTGGTATCTGAGGAGGTCTTAGAAAAAAATCTCCAATAGGTACCAAAAATTGGAAATTCAAGAACATGGCACTGGCTTCTGCTCAAGCTCAGGTGAAGCCTCATGGTGGATGGTATCACAGTGGCAAGAAAATGAAGATGAGGTTGCATAGCAAGACAGTTGGGGTGGGGCAGGCTTCCTCTTTGCATAACACCCCACACCATAGGGAAATAATCCACTCCAGGAAACAAGGATGAATTCTTTCTGAGGACAGCACTGCCATGATCCACCCTCTTCTACTAGTTCCCACTTCCTTTTTTTTTTGAACTCAGGGGCTCTCGACCACATCCCCAGCCCTTTTTTGTATTTTATTAGAGACAGGGTCTCACTGAGTTGCTAAGTGCCTCGCCATTGGTGAGGCTGACTTTGAACTCACGATCCTCCTGCCTCAGCCTCCCAAGTGCTGGGATTACAGGCCTGCGCCACCAGACCCAGCTAATTCCCACCTCTTAAAGTTCCACTACCTCAGCCCACTGGGGGCCGAGCTTCCAGCATGTATACTTTTAGGGGACAAATCACATCCAAAACAGCACACATCAACTGTCAAACCATTGTTCTTCATACAGAGGTATTTGACAAACATTTTCTTGAAAATCGAACTTGCCCATCACTTTAACAAAAACAACTGTTTGTTGTCTCCATGATAGAATGTGAGCTTTCGAGAGAAAAGTGGAATGCTAGGATCCACAATGGTGAGTTTGACACTTCTCAAGACGTTCTAGTGAGATTGGTTCTATTAACCAGTTGGGGTTTGTTGTTTCCTGCTGTGTGTGTGTGTGTGTGTGTGTGTGTGTGCTGAATTAAAAGGCACCGATATTTGGGCAATCTGCATAACTTAGTAAACTGATATTTTCTGAATGAGAAAGTATTAGGCTGTGACATCAGGCAGGGGTAAAGGATCTAGTCCAAGTTCAAAGTGGTCTGAAGGATTGAGTGTGTCTGTACGAAAGGTCGTTGTTATCCTTTGAGATTTCATGTTGCAACTGAATTTTAAGAAACTGTTATCTGTCAAATTTTGGTGCACTATCAAAGAACACCCACAAGTATCTTAAAAGTTTCTAAAAATGAATCTGTGTAAGGCCAGATTGTTTTCCTGACATCCAACCCAAAGGCCTGTAGACTGAGTGCAGAGCAGAGGTGGAGTTCCAGATGTGTTTGATTAAATCAGGTGGAAAGACATTTCCCAAAATGTCAAACGATGCCTATTGTCTTACTAAATGTTTTTTAGTTTTTAAATAGTTATTTTTTATTAAAATATGCCAGATGTAATAAGTTTACTTTTGTATTTTAAATGACTGAATAAATTAAAATTATTTTTCAATCAACATTTTAAAACATTGAGTTAATTTCTAATATTTTAAAATAAATATTTTAAATGATACCAAATATTAAGATTAATATTTAATTTTACTAAAATTAAATAATATTTAAATTTATATACCATAAGAATCACCATCTTCATGTGCACAAATCCAGTGGTTTTTAGTGTATTGCCAAGATTAAGCAACAATTCCCTCTATTGAAATCCAAAACAATTTTTTTTTTTACTTGAAGAAACTATCCATTTGCAGTCATTCCCCATTTTGCCTTCTCCTTGGTCCCTGGCAATCACCAATCACTTTCTGTTTCTAAGAATTTGCTTATTCTGAATGTTTCATAAATAGGGTCATATACTATGTGGCTTTTTCTGTCTGGCTTCTTTCATCTAGCATATTTTCAAGAGTCATCCATGTTATTGTATATATCAGTACTTCATTCCTTTTTGTGTACAAATTTTTTCCATTGTATGATAAGTGGTTGGTTCTCATTATTTATGGTAAAGTTCTGTAGTCACTTCCAACACTGAATTGGAAAATATTGAACTATTGCTCCTAGGTAAATGTAAGGTTAGATTCTTGTAAACCTCTTATCACATTTTCATCAGCCAATCAACACATAACCTAGTTTTACGTTTGCTTCTACTTCAAGCATCTCATTTCATGTTATTGTTGATTCCTTGTATTGAACTCATGGCCAAAAGCACTATAATCATTCCCAGTGAAGCTTTTCCAACACCAATCTTTTCCTTGTAAGGCACCTGATAGTCTTCTCGTACCTGGAAACACTAGACAACACCTCAGCAGTACACTTTGGAGGCCATTTAAAACAGCAAAATCTTAGGAAAAGCACAAGGGAAAAAAAAGAAAAGAAACCAGGATAGTTCTAAGTAGACCATGAAAAGAACACTTGTTTGCAGTTCAATAGGCTGAAATGAGAAGGCAAGAGTGCCTTCAGCTCAGCAGAGGACATGCCCACGTGTCAAGTGTTCATGCCGTGTGCATGTGTACAAAGGACCTTAAGACACAAGGACTATTGATTTGGGGGTAAAGAAATTTGAGAAAATTCACAAATATGGGATCCATAATAGTGAAAATTAACTATATCGCACTTGTTTATCCATTTAGCAGTTCATGGATATTTGGGGGTTTTGTCCAGTTTTGGGCTCGAAACTTTCAGTATAAGTTTTATGTGAACATCAGAACTCTTAATTGTGCACCTAGGAGTGGGATTTCTAGGTCATACAGTAATTTTATATTTAACTTTTTAATCAACTAACTACTCAACTGTTTTCCAAAGGCTATACCATTTTTCCATTCCCACCAGCAGTGTCTGAGGGTTCCAATTTCTCCACAATCCCACCAACAGTGTTATTGTCTGTCTTTCTAAATATCCCATCAGATGGGATGTGAAACCATGTTTGCACTTCTCTAATAGGTAATAATGTTCAGCATTTTTTTCACGTGTTTAGGACCGTTTTTTATATATTTGGGAAAATGTCTATTCAAATTATTTGCCCATTTTAAAATTGTGTTGTTTGTCTCTCGGTCATTGACTTGTGAGACATATTTTTATGTTGTAAATACTGGATACTTTCAAAAATATATATGATTTTGCAAATATTTTCTCCTGTCTTGTGGGTTATCTAGTCAATTTTGTGATAGTTTTCCTTGAAATACAAATTTAACTTTGATGAAGTCCGGTTTATCTATTTTTCCTTTTGCTGCTTGTGATTTTAGTGTCACATCTAGGAAACCATTGACCAACACATGGTCAGGAAGAGTTACTTCTAAATTTTCTTCTATGAGTTTCATGGTCTTAGATTTTGCAGTTAGACCTATAAGCCACTTTCAATTAATTTTTGTGTGTCATAATGGCTCTCAACTTAATCTCTGTGCTTGTAGATATCTAGTTGTCCCAGCTGCATTTGTGGGAAAGACTGTTCTTTCCTCCATTGAATGGTCTCAGCCTCCTCATCAAAACTCAACTGACAGTAAATGTGGGAGTTTAGTTCTCTGGGTTCTTAATCCATACGTGCATCTTTAAGCCCAAATCATAGTCTTGATTATTGTAGCTTTGCAGTATGTTTTAAAATTGGATAGTGTCAGTCCTCCAAACTTCTTCTTCCTTTTAAAGATTGTTTTGACTGTTCTGAGACCATTCCCTTTCCATATGATGTTTAGGGCCTGCTTGTCAATTTCTGCAAAGAAACCAGCTACAATTTTTATAAGGTTTGCATTAAACCTGTGGATCATTTCGAGGAGCATTGCCATCTTAATTATACTGTCTTCCAATCCATGAACTTGGGATACCTTTCTATTGATTTAGGTCTTCTTTAATTTATTTCAGTGGATGTTTCATAGTTTTCAGTGTGCAAGTCTTGTACTTCTGTTAAATTTATCCCTAAGTATTTCATTCTTTTTGATGTTATCATAAATAGAATTATTTTCTTAATTTTACTTTCAGAATGTTCATCACTAGTGTACAGAAAGAAAATTGATCTTGGTACATTAAATTAATATAATATTTATGGGTGTAAGATCCTGAAACCAGAAGGTTTGAAACCCACTGTTTCAGTGAGTAATTCTCATTCCAATTGCCTACCTGCTACAAAGGATATTAATTTTAACTTTCTGGAGATTTGATCAATTTTTTCCCTTTGGGAAATGCCACCGATGTTGGCTAAGGACTGTAAACATATAGCCTGTCAGACTGTGAGCTCAGGTAGACCCAGGGAAATAGGCAAAAACAAGACCCCATGGGCAAATGTGCTGTGGTTCAGTAAGGTAGCCGCCGGGCTCTCCCACTGGACTGGAGACTTTCTGAGAACAGTAGCAGGGTCTTCTAGCAGTTCTCCCTCAGGTCCTCTGTTGCCTACTCTAAATCTGTTGCCTGGTTCCCTGTCTACATGGAGGGCAAAGAACGAGATAGCTCCAGGCCACATAGATCAATGGCCTGTGTCACTGTTGTGTTCAGGTGCAGCTCATTTTTATAAGCACCCTATCCATCAAACCAGTCTCTGGGACTATAAAAGTATTGTCTACCATCTGTGGAACATACTATGCTATTTTTATTGAAGTCACCTCATAGTACTTTTGGTACATAGTACTATGTGGTACAGCAAGTTGTCCTTTATTATTCTTATTCAGTATTCTCTTCACAACTTTTGAATTTTTTATTTTTTCATATCCTTTTTATACTAGATCAGATGGCTAGGGGATTTTTGTTTGGTTCAATAACATTTTATGCTAAACTTTCTTCATATGCATTCTAAACTTTTGTATTTTTGATGCTATTTTTAAAGCATTTATTCTGTGATTTCTATGTATAACTCAGTATTACCAATATAAAGAGAAATAATACTTCAGTTTGTTTTGATTGGTTTGGTTTGGTGTGGTTTTTTGAAAAGCTGGGAATTGAGCCTAGATCCTCACCCACAATAAGCAAGTTCTTTACCAGTGAGTTATTTCATCAACCCCAATAAGTTACTGATTGCTTAAAAATATTTATCTTAGCTAAGTGTAGTGGTACACACCTATCATCCTAGCTATACAAGAGGCTGGGACAGAAGGATCCCTTAAGCCAAGTAGAGGCCAACCTGGGCAACATAGCAAGATTCATCTCAAATAAATAAGTAACATATTTATCTTATGCTCAGTCACTCTTCCAAATCTCCTGTTAGTTTTAATATTTTTAATTGAGTCCTTTGGCATTTATAAGCATACAATCTTATTATGTGCAATAAGAATAACTGTGCTTTTTCTTTTTCAATATTTGAAGTTCTCATTTACTTTTCTTGTCTTATTACATAGTTATAACTTTCCAAATAATACTGAAGAGTAGTGGTAATATTCATTTACCTATTATTGAAGTCAGGAGTATTTGTTCTTGAAAATGTTGCAGTCAGTACAAAGCAGGAAAGGAAAATATGTCCCTTCTAAATGTAACAATAACTGCATTTAGAATACATAGTGAATAATGCTCTAAGAGCAGAATAAGTCTGAGTCCCCTGGACTAGAAATATAGATTTAAGCAATTTTTTCATTCCTTAAATTCTTAAAGAAAATGATGGGAGAGGGGAGCCAGGAAGAATCTGATGTATCCAAAATGGCAGATTGGGAGTTCAAATATTAGGAACAGCTGGAGAGAACAAGAAACCAGAGATCAACAAGCAGGATATTCTTGGGCAAAAGCCAAAAACACCAGCTGGGAGGTAACAACTATGTCAAAACAGTTTTATGCAGAAGTCAATGAGGGAATACGAAGCTCTGATAGGAAAGAAATGTAAGGATTAATGGAAAGTCTTGACAGGCAGCTTCTAGACAGAGTTTTTCAAGCTTTCAAAATATGAGCTGTCATTTTCCTGTAGAAGTGGTAGAGTCCTTTACCTTGTACAATGCCTTGCATACAGTTAGTATTCAATGAATATTTGTTAAAGGAATAGACAAAAGAAAAGAGCAATAGCCTCTCAAAAAACTGAAGAAAAAGGGACAAATTCTAATATCAAAACAGATGACCCATGCAGAAAAGTATATAAATCATACACCTCAGTAAATTATTACCCCTATGCCACTACCTTTCCTCAAGGGTAATCACAAAAACATCACGGATTCGCTGTAGCTGCTTCTAAATTTCATATAAGTAAAAGAATACAGTCTATATTCTTTTGTATTTAACAACACGTTGAGCAAATTTCAGATTCCTTCATGTCATTTCATATAGGAGTACTTTGCTTTTTCACTGCTTTAAAGCATTCCACCGAACATATTACAATTTATTTATCCATTCTATTGTTGGTGGTCATGTAGGATATTTCTAGGATGGAACTATAATGAATAATACTGTTCTGAACATTTGTACATGTCTTGGAGGAATATATGTAAGCATTTCTGGAGGATATCCACTGAGGAATGGAATTGGAACTTTTTGTTCAGATTAAATATGGTTTTTAAAAGTGTTTGTACCAACTTGCATTCCCTATTTACAGTGCATAGGGATTCCAGTGGTCCTGCATCCTCACAGCACCAGGTGTCTTTTACATTTCAGCCATTCTGGGGGATATGTAATGGTAATTTTAAGTTTCATTCCCTGATGACTAGTGAGGTTAAGTGAATTTTAGGGAGCTACAAAATTAAATTATATCCACTATAAAATGTCTAAAAGTACCAAAAAAATATAGTCCCCAGTATTGGTTTCCTTGAGCTGCAGTAACACAGTATCTAAAGTTAGGTGACTTATAATAACAGAAATTTGTTCTCTCACAGTTCTGGAGGATAGAAGTCTGAAATCAAATGTGAGCACAGCCATGCTTCCCCTAAAACCTACAGGGGTGTTTTAGTTAGCTTTAGCATCTCTGTGACCAAAATACCCAACAAAAACAACTGCGTGGGAGTAGTTTACTTAGCCTCCAGTTTCAGACTTTTCCATCCATAGTCATTGCTCTGGGCCCAAGTGAGGTGGAACAGCATGGGTGAGGGGCCCAGCAGAGGAAAGCTGCTCTACTCATGGAGGAGTCAGGGAGCAGAGAGAGGGGAAGGTGGGCATGGGCCACAGGGAAGATGCACCCTTCCAGGGCACACCCTAGTGACCCACCTCCAGCCATGCCCCATCTGCCTACAGTTATCACCCAGTCAGTCAGTCCATTTAAACTAGGATGGGCTGATTTGCTTACAGCTCTCAAAATCTAATTATTTCACCTCCAAACATTGCTACTTAATGCAGGAGCATTTGGGGCACCCCTTGTATCCAAACCATAGCAAGAGGAATCCTTCCTTGTCTCAGCCTGGCTTCTGGTGGTTTTCTGGTAAAACTTGGGCATTCCTTGGCTTATAAATGCACCACCCCGTCCCCCTGTCTTCACAGGACATTCTTCTCTCTGTGTTTCTGTCTGCATGTGAACATCTTCTTATACAGACAGAAGTCATATTGCATCAGGGGGCTCACTCTATTCCAGTATGAACTCAGATTAACTACCTACACCCACACAGCTCTATTTTCAAATATGATCACATTCTGAGGTCTTGGGGGTTAAATCTTTGAGCTATCTTTTCTGGAGGACCAATTCAACCCATAACAACACCCTTTACTCTTAACAATTTAGTATGTATCCTGCAGAAAATTTTCTATGCATTTACAAATATATATGTATAGCATGTGTACACACATGCATCTATAACAGTATTTCTTTTAAAAGAGTTTTATTGGGATTATATATATGACATTATATTTATCATTTTAGCTACTTCTAAGTGTATAATTAAGAGACATTAATTTTATTCGTGGGCTGGGGTTGTGACTCAGCGGTAGAGCGCTCACCTAGCACGTGCATGGCCCAGGTTCGATCCTCAGCACTACGTAAACATAAATGCATTGCATTGTGTACAACTAAAGCAAATAAATACATATTTTTTAAAAATTTTATTCATAATGTGCAACCATTAACATTACCTATTTCCAGAAACTTCTCATCATCTCAAACAAATTTCATGCTCATTTAACAATAACTCCTGATTCTCCCTACCCCCCCAGCTCTTGGTAATCTCTATTCTACTATCTTTATAAATTTAGAAATTTTAAGTATCTCATGTAAGTGGAGTTATATAACATTTGCCCTTTCATCTGGCTTATTTCACTTAGTCCAATGTTTAAAAGGTTCACTTATGTCATAGTGTGTATGAGAACTTCATTCCTTTTTATAGATGAATAACATTCCATTGTATGTATGAAGGAGCCCCAATTAGGAAGGGTTATTGCGGCTAGCTGGAAGCCATAAGTTCCACCTGATATGTATGTGACGCACCTGTAGGCACCCGCAAAGCTAAAGGTATATAACCGGGTGAAAGTGGTCCGAGTTAGGAGAACGGAGAATTCATTCAGTCAGTCGTGCAGTCGCTCGGTCGGTCAGAAGAAGAGTTTGGGTCGGAGAAGAAAAGAATCAGAGCGGCCAGAACGTAGGCAGAGCAGTTACAGAAGAGAAACCAGATAGAAGAAGTAATGGCTGGTCAGAGTTAGGCCGAGGCTCCCGAAGAAAGAAGAAAGAAGAAAGAAGAAAGAAGCTCTAAAAAATAATCTTTCTCTAAGCTAAGCTCTCTCTATCTTTCTTTCTTCCTCTCTAAGCTAAGAAGACAAGAAGAAAAGCTCTCTCTAAATAATCTTTCTCTAAGCTAAGCTCTCTCTATCTTTCTTTCTTTCTCTCTAAGCTAAGAAGACAAGAAGAAAAGCTCTCTCTAATCTTTCTCTCTAAAAATCTTTCTTTCCCTAATGGCTGGTCAGAGTTAGGCCGAGGCTCCCGAGGAAGAAAGAAGAAAGAAGAAGAAAAAAGAAGAAAGAAGAAAGAAGCTCTAAAAAATAATCTTTCTCTAAGTTAAGCTCTCTCTATCTTTCTTTCTTTCTCTCTAAGCTAAGAAGACAAGAAGAAAATCTCTCTCTAATCTTTCTCTCTAAAAATCTTTCTTTCCCTCTCTAAGCTCTCTAAGAAAGTAAAAGTAAAAGTAGTAATAGCTTTACTCTGCCTCCAAGTTTTCCTCCCGCGGTTTGTGGCTGGCCATTTTAGGCAGCTTTCAGTATGTATATACCACATTTTGTTTATCCATTCATCCATTGATGGACATTGGGCTGTTTTCTACCTTTTGGCTATTGTGAATAATGTTCCTAGGAACACTGATATACAAGTATCTGTTTGAGTCCCTGTTTTCAATTCTAGCATGTTGTTTTTGTCACTTGATAAATTGTGAACATCTTTTTAAGTCAGTGTGGACTCAGCTACCTTATTCTTTTAGGTAAATGCTTTGTATTCCATAGTAAGATATGAGGATGACATCCTGGGGGAGGAAAATTTATCTTCCCCAAACCTGACACTGTATAATGTAAATACAAGTTTTTTTCAAAGCTGAGTTTATAGAAACATTAGGGTAATATGCATTTGAAAGTCAACACAATTTCTTTATTAACTGAATTTTTTGCTTTCATTTTTGAGACATCTGAAATATGGTTGCAGGCATTATCTAGCTCAGCTGCATGATCTGCTTCTATCCAAGTATCACCAACCAATGTTGGTGACTTACTATTATGTTCATGATTGTAAGGGTACCAGACCCAGGGGTAACACAAAAGAACGTAGGGAAAACAAATGACCCCATGACATCGTGTTCACTGTGGGGATGCTTTTAAGCAGGTGGGATACAAAAGAGTAGCAGCAGAACTGGATCAGAAAAGCCAAGTAAGAAAACTGTACAGCCGAAAAGTCACTGATGTCCTCATGATGAGATCCTTAACTGATTTTCAGAAAAACAACCATGTGGCCATACAGGGTGGCACACACCTATAATCTCAGATGTTTAGGAACCTGGGGCAGAAGGATCACAAGTTTGAGGCCAATCTTGGCAATTCAGTGAGACTCTGTTTCAAAATATAATTTTTTTTTTTTTTAAAGGGCAGGGGTGTAGTTGTAGAACACTTGCCTAGCATGGACGACACCCTGGGTTCAAACTCCAGTACTGCATGCATGAATGAATAATAGATTTAAAAATAGATAAATAAATAAATGTATAGTGATGTGAACTACAAAATAGTTAATAGTTTTATTTGAATATCATTTTAGGTTCCATCAATGCATATGTAGAAACTACAAGCATAAAGAGTTTATAACTAGTTTCATCGTGTTCACACACTTTAAAGTTGTATTCTTTAAAGACTTGTTTAAATCAATAATACATCTTTCTTCCCTGTTAGAGTTTCAGACATTGCTCAAACCTGAGAAACAGCAATTCTATGCAGAATTTTCAGACCAGGGTCATCATGATGGGAAAATATCAACACAATTGACATTTGTGTTAGGGAACATCAATTTGGGAACACGAACATAAATTCATATTTATGTGCATGTTTCTCTACTCCAGAATCAGAGAATGAGTGATTGATAAAAATGGGTATAAGAGAAAGACGGGATCTAGGGAGTAGGCTGTTTGCTTCCTGACTTGGTTCTCCTAGGCACAAACCTCAGCTGCACTTTAGAGACTGATAATAATACCAAACTTGCATGTTTGCTGTATGTATTATATTTGACATATTTACAGCATCTGGGCCATCTTAGGGGTTTTCAATGACAGCCACTGATGTTACAGGGACATTTGAGCTCGAGGTTCTTGGCATGTTCCATGAGTTTTATGTCATGATTAATCTTTTTCCACATTTGGGGAAAATATTCTAAGCCGGGTAACCCAGTATTGCACACATAATCAGAGCAGTCTTTTCTAGGACTATTATGGGATGCAAAAATGCAAACAAAACAAAACTAAAACTCTTAGATTATGATCTAATTAATGAATTTTTATCATATATTTCTTCTTAGTTAATATTTTAAAGCAGCTATTTTAATCCTCAACATTGAAAATATTTCTAGAAACTTCCAGTTCACTTTCATAGAATATATTTTGTTGATTTACCTCCACACCGTGGTGATGATAAAAAATCAATGAAATGGGAATATCTGTGTAGATGTGAGCGTATAAACTATATACAAAACTAAGCTAAAATCTATTCTGATGTCATAGCATGAACTGAAAGGTTATCTTTGCATTTTATGAAAACCCTGGTATCTGCTTATTATCTTGTGATTGAATATTTTGATGCTAAAATTGGAGTGTAATGAGGGTGGAGACTCTGGTCTCTCAGAGTTTACAAATAGTAATCATACCTTAAGCAAGATTATGCATGATCATATCTTAATCATATCTTTAAACATGATGGTAATCATGTTTAAAGGTTTTGGAATTTTGTTTTACTTATAAATTCCATCTTTGCCCTATTGATAAAAAAGACTACTGAGTCACAAAGTTGGGGACATGCCCAGTTCTGCCTTCTTGGATTATCAGGATCTGTCACTTCTTCTTCACGGCCACTAGCCTGGTCCTCATTTCTCTGAAGCCACACGTGTGTGACAACATTCTAGCTAGTCTCCCACTCCTGCCCCAGCGTTTTCCAATCCATTTTCCTCATAATAGGTCAGATTGAGCCACCCTGACTGTAAATCAAATTATACTACTACCTGCTCAAACTCTAGTTCAAAGTCAGTCCTCAACTGCTGAGCATATGGCCCTCCCCGATCTGTGGGCACCTTCATCTGTCACCTCCACAAATACCACTAAGTCCTTATTCCCTGTGCTGCAGCTTCGCAGGCCTGCTTTCTTCAAATATTCCAAATGCATTCCCACTTTAGGGTCTCTGCTGCCTAGAGGGCTCTGTTCCACAGTCTCTGCACGGTCGCTTCCTCTCATGGCCCCCAGCCACGTCCTCAGAGAAGCCTTTCCTCCCAGCACCTGCCGTCACCCTGTGTTCAATACCGTGTTTTATTCTCTTTCAGGCACTCAACCCTCTGATTTCATCTTTGCCATGTATTTGGTAACTAGTTTATGCAATAGCATTCTCCCCCTAGAATATAAGTTGCAGGGGTAGCTTTTCTCTTAATGCCTACGTGACAACCATGCACAGAAGTCACTCAATAATATTGCTTCTATTCAGAAATCACCTATGTTCTAATCCTGGTTTTGTTATTGAGTAGCATGACAAGTACGGAATCTCTTTGGGCCTCAGTCTCTTTTATGAATAATTAATTAGCAAGCTGCACTGGATGATCTTTAAGGGGCCTTCTTGTTTCTATTTCCATGGTTCATATTAAAATATTAGTCCCCCCTTCTTCCTCCCCCACACTTCCCCTTTCTCTCTTACCACATCTCTTGGATTCATGAATAGTTCTAAATCAGTGGAAGATATCTGATGCATAAACATGGAGCTCCCCAGGATGTACGATGGTCTCTAGACACTAAATTGTCATCACAACCACATGTTGTAGTGTTTATTTTCCCTTGCCTAGCCAACCCCATCAAAACCACACCCTCTACTGCCAAGCCACAGCCCAACCTTGCTTTTGGAAATATGAAATAGAAGGATCTCCGGCTGCTGGGGGGGGTGGGGGGGGATAGCTGCACAGATTTTTAAGTGGTATGATGTTTCTGGAGAAATCCAGGTGCAACTGATAGGACAAAAATGTCATAAAAATTTCTTCATATGATAAATTCCCTGGAGATAATAAGAAAGAGTGATATGATCTTTACAACAGTAGTTCCTGATTATCTGGGATTTTGCTTTCCAGGGTTTCAGTTATCCACAGTCAACTACAGACTGAAAATATTAAGTGGAAGATTCCAGAAATAAACAATTCATAAGTTTTAAATTTTGAGCCATTCTGAGTAGCATGATAAAATCTTGTGCTGTACCACTCCATCTTGCCTGGGGTGCGAATCATTCCTTTATCCAGTGTACTCATACTATATATGCTGCTCCCTTGCTAGTAGCTATCTGTCATCAAGTGGACTGTTGTAGTATCATAGTTCAAGAAATCCTTATTTTATTTAATAATGAACCCCAAATGCAAGAGTAATAATTCAAGGAGGGCACTAATGTATATAACATAGGAGACAAATTAACTGCTATTATGTGGCAATGCTACAGGGAATATAGGAAAAAAAACATTGCACTTTTATATAAGGTACAGTATTACCCATAGTTTTAGGCATTTACCAGGGGTTTTGAAACACATCTCCTAGTGGAAAGGTGAGGACTACTTGTAATGCCAGAGCCAATATCTAAAGTACTATATCCAGGCCATACATAATTAAGATGACTAGTGTTATACTTGCTTAACTTTTGGCTATTTAGTTTATAATACACCAGAAATATACATTACAAAATAATATCATGATGATTAGGCAGCAACGTCATATACTTTAACTTACATTAAACCTCATTACAGATACCGTGGGGAAAAAAATTGTTTCAGGAAATAAAAAGGGGAATTTATTTCATGTCTAGAAAAACTGAAGTCAGTATTAGTTACAAGAACAGATTTTAATTTGTTTTAAATGCACATCTACAAACCAAGATTTTAAAATTTAAAACAACATGAAGACTTACAATAGGAACATTTATGAGCTGGAAGAACATTGAGGTCTTCACTTAACAATGAGAAAATTGAAACTCAGTGGGATCAGATGACCAGGCCAAGGACACGTAACTAACTTCTAGTGTAGGCCAAGGACACGTAACTTTCTAGGGCTGACTCCTGGAACTAAATCTCTGAGCTCCTGGTTGATGGTTCCAGACTTTTCTCATCACAATATTCTCTGCCCTTAAGAGACCCTGTGGCTACCAGCCGCTGTCAATCATCTGTGCTCACTTAGTCCCAGAACATGGTAGATTAGAATATAAAATCAGTCCATTCACTGACAAAGTGTTTTAGGAATTCTAGTATTAGTTGCTATGCTGCTACTATAGTAATTGCTCTTTTTTTTCCCCATGGTGCTGGGGATCAAACCCAGGACCTTGCTCATACTAAGCAAGTACTCTATCACAAATTTCTATAACTGCTAATTTTTGCTTAGTTTATGTGTCAGGTACTAAACCATATGTGTTAATTCCACTATCTTTTTAATATACACAGTAGTTCTAAGGGGTAGATAATAATGAGAATCACCTATATTAATAGATATTATTTTGTTGCTGGAACTTTTCTAAGCTACTCTATTTTATAAGTTATTATAAACCCCAAAACTATCCTATGAAATACTATTACTATTCCTGTTTTATAGGTGAAGAAACTGAGTCATAGAGAAGTTAAGTCATGCTTATGTTCAAACTCAAGTGCACACATTTTTTTTTTTTTTTTTTTTTTTTTTTTTTTTGGTACCGGAGATTGAACTCAGGGGCACTGGACCACTGGGCCACATCCCCAGCCCTTTTCTGTGTTTTATTAGAGACAGGGTCTCACTGAGTTGCTAAGTGCCTCACCATTGCTGAGGCTGGCTTTGAACTTGAGATCCTCCTGCCTCAGCCTCCCAGGTGCTGGGATTACAGGTGTGCACCACCACACCCGGCTAAGTGCACACATTTAAACCCAATACTTATGCTACCTCTTCATGCTATATCCTCCACTCGTTAGTTTCTATTTTCCTATTACCAAACTGTCGGAAGAACAGTTTCCCTACATCCCTACCACTTCAAAAACTAACTGGTACAGAGACATTTAAAGACAGAAGATCCAAAAAATAGAGAAGGCTGGACTTAGGTTCTGCAGTCTGAATGATCTTAACAACCTGAGATTTGATTTTGATCTCAGCAGTGGTTTTAAACGTCACCAGGTTATGGCCAGGACCCACGAAGGTGTGTCTTCTGCACACGGTGACTTGGTATGAAAACATAATCTGTAAATTACTCTGCGAGTTAAATTCTTTCTATAAGAACAAACAGACGCATTCGTGTTACGGCAGTTAGTAGAGGAATTTGTTGCAGGAATACCAGGGGAAATGAGGAAGCCCAGGAAATGGTCTCAGTGGCTGGACAGCCAGGTCTCATGAAACATTGTCCATTTTCTTCAGGTTGCTCTAGTAGCTCTGGTCATTCATTCAACAGTAGATCCGGCTGTCCTGATTGTGGGTTGGCTTCTCTGCTTGCCTCCTGGTCTCTCAACTTGCTCACCATGATTAACTTCTTTCTATTCTTCTCTCCTACCTATTCTCTCTTCTGCCTCTACCCTGGCGGTCTCTTCTCCTACCTGACTATATTTTTCACCCAGGTTCTTTTTTTTTTGTTTTTAATATTTATTTATTTGCTTTAGTTGTACACAATGCAATGCATTTACATTTACGTGGTGCTGAGGATCGAACCCGGGCCGCGCACGTGCTAGGCGAGCGCTCTACTGCTGAGCCACAACCCCAGCCCTCCACCCAGGTTCTTTTCTGGAGGATTCACAATCAAATTCCATTAGGAAGATAAAATGTGGATGCTTGAATAGACCCAAGAAATTTGTGTTCCCATTGGGCAAAGCTTTTACATCAGGCCATCTCAAAGTTTACAGACGAGTGCCTATCCCTCCCTCTGTAGGGTAAGAACACTTCCGGGTCCTTCAGCTGTGGCCAAGGTGGCAGGATTAAATAGACCAAAGCATGGACCTCTATTTTCAGAAAAAGAATCACGAGAATGGTGGGCACTTTGTGTGGTTTGTCTAGCACAAATGTAAATCTTTAATGTTATAATGGCCCTAATCTTCCTAAGAAAAAACAATATTAACCTTTAGGGTAAAAACGTTAAACCAAAGGGTCACTGCCAACTATTCTTTTGTTGTAGACTTTGGCTAGAATTCTATTTTTAGCTGTAGAGCACTCAGAATTGGACTTAAACTTTGGAGCATTAAAATTTTTATGCTCTTGCTCCCCAATTCTCTTACTTATTACATCTATGGTCAAAAATTGTAGTTGACTCAGAATACAAAAGAGCAGCTGTTACCTGATGATTCTGCTGTAACCCAGCAGCTCTGACAAACCCCACATTTCAAAATGGTCAAACAATGGAGGTTGTTGAAGGCACTTTTTTTGATGGTGATGACTTTCAAGGAAACAGAAATAAAAACAGTTTGCAGAGCCGGGCGTGGTGGCGCACGCCTGTAATCCCAGCACTTGGGAGGCTGAGGCAAGAGGATCGCGAGTTCAAAGCCAGCCTCAGCAATGGAGAGGCACTTAGCAACTCAGTGAGACCCTGTCTCTAATAAAATACAAAAAAAGGGCTGGGGATGTGGCCCAGTGGTCGAGTGCCCCTGAGTTCAATCCCTGGAACCAAAAAAAAAAAAAAAAAAAAAAAAAAAAAACAGTTTGCAGTGGCAGAGTGTTTTGTATGCTTGCAGGGCTCTGCATTGCAATGCCACTCTCCTGCTACCTCATACTTCCCTAGGATCCAAGTAATACTGTAGCATTTCCTTAGTCCCTGTTCACAGTTCCTCTTACAGCCCTCGAAGCCTTCCCTGGGCACCTGAACCTTCCCCACCGCTCCATCATTACTTAAGCCATTTGTGCATGCACCTGTGCTTTGATTACTTTAAAAAAAACATTAATTTTTGTTTATGATAAACAACTTGAAAGCAGAGATAGCTAAGACAGTATCTTGTATATAAAAGGTATGAAAAATAGGGGTGGGGTGCAAAGAAAGAGGCACTATCATGGTTACCTTAGAGATGAAGAAGTTGAAACACCACTTGGGAAATGTGGAAAATATTACACTAATTGTGGTGACCCTACGCCTGAGGAAATAGAACAAGGTGTAGAAGCAAAGAAAGAAGAAATTATTTGAAGGCAGAAGAGGTAAAATGAAATTGCCAATGAGGAAAATGACTAGGACAAAAAAAAGAGTTAGAAAGGAGGGGGGGGTGGGGAGATTCATCATTACAAGATGAGCTAAGATGAATGGAGGAACAGAAAGAGGAAGAGAAGTTTTTAAGACGGGGGGGGGGGGGGGGGGGGCGGTGGGGACAAAGACAGAAGAAAAGGCCAGAAAAGCATAAAGCATTTTTATAATCTCCGTAAGAAAATGTGTTATGCCAACCAGAAGAGCTAATTTGGGCTTTGGGAAGTAGAGAAGAAATGAGGAAGGCTTCATCCCCTGGTCAAAGGTAAGAGAACTGAGAAAAAATAAATGAGGATAAAGGGGAAGAAGAGAGGGAAGTGGTCAGATCCTTTTTTGGTTATTAAAATGATTCCAAATGCAATCAGTTTTCAACAACTTTGCAAAATCAAAGGGAAAAAGCGAAAACCACATGAAAGGAAGTTGGAGTCCAAATTAAAGTTTTCTTGCTTGGAATATTTTACTATACTTTTAAAGTTACTTCTACCTTCAGTTTTGTTCTAACAGCAACATGGACCCAAATAATACTGAATGCTCTTATCAGGACCAATGATTTGAGTAAAAAATTATGTACGGGGTTGGGTACATAGCTCTGCAGTAGAGCACTTGCCTAGCACGTGTGAAACCCTGGGTTCAATGTCACACACACACACACACACACACACACACGAATTTGCATAGTTTCAGCCAAAATTTATAAAGCATGTGTTTAAATTCCTTGTCATTCTGTAAAAACTTTTCAACCATTTTAAATCAGAACTCCTAAGTGTCTAATCTAGAAATGTTTTGTGATCATCCTAAAATTTGTTTCACTCCAGAATCCTTCATCTTATGAAAAATTATAAGTGAAAAATTTGTTCTATTTCTATCAAAATTTAAGCTGAAAAATAGAGATGTAACATCTTTGCCTTGGCTTTTAGGATAGCTTTCCCGTCCAGTTTTCTTTTGCCACTTCAATCGTTTCCCCTGAGCCTTCTTCGAAGACCTCTCTTCCTGAATTCTTCCCTTCTGTTGGCCTTCCACTGGAGTTAATTCTTGACTCTCTGCCTTTTGTTTCTTTGTCTTTTTTTGATATTACACTATCTCCTTGCATCATCTGCTCTTTTTCCTTGTTCCAACTATTATTCAGAGGCAGCTGACTCCCCAGGGTCTATATGTCACAAATTTCGTCCCTACTAAGTTTCAAAATCCCACTCCCAGCTGTCTCACATCTCGTGGGCTCCTTAGGCACCCCAGCTTCACATGTCCAAAGCTGGCCTTATTTTCTTCCCCCAAAACCTCTTCTTCTTATATGCTCTCATGCCAGAACTATCATCCCTCAGGTTTCCTAGAGTAGACGCCTGCATGGGATCTAATTTCTTCTGCTGCTGCACATCCTGGTCTGCCCCCGAGTCTGCCTGTTTATTTTATATCTTGAACTGTCCCCTCTATCCACCGTAAAGTCCTGTATATCTTCAGCGTTCAAACAATGAAACCTTTCTGATCTTTCTTCCTCAGATTATGTCAGGTCCCCCAATTTTGTGCTTTCATTTTACCTGTGTCTTACTTTTAGTGTGTGTGTGTGTGTGTGTGTGTGTGTGTGTGTGTTTGCGTGAGCATGTATAATTTGTTTATTTATTATGCTATGCTAAGTTGATGTGGTAACTAGACCCAGATACAGTCTAGCATTGATCTTCTTTTAGCCAGTATGCCCTGTTCACCCAACAGTCCTGGGGTGGGGGCTAAGGATGCCAGTGCATGTGCAGAAGCCAGGGTCCTCCCAGTTGAATATTCCCACCCCCATCACTTCTATTATCATTGGCTGGACTCTAGTCACGTGGCCATCCCCACTGCAAAGGAAGCTGGGGAATGTAGTTCAGCTGTCCGTGTGGCAAAGAGGTAAATCAGTTTGGAGGGAAAACAGTTTCTACTACAACAGCATCTCACACGGTTGTCATTTTCCATTTATACGTACAAGTAGGCTATTAATGTCTGCTTCCTCCGTAAGGGAAAATGCCTTTTTGCTCACAACCTGGTCCCAAGGAGCTTCAACATATCTACGTAGAGTGAACCGACGAGTAGGCTATCAGCGCAGCTCTCCACAGGAGCACCTCCTCATTCTCCTCTTTGCCTCTTTCTTCACCGTGCGTCAAATACTTTCATTTTCTTTACTTGAAATTTCAGTGGCCCTCCAAACTCCTTGTTGTGCCGTGTTCGGGTGTCCCCCTCTCCTCCGCACTCCAGCCACTCAGAAGCACTGATGCTCACCTGAGCCCGGGCCTTCCGGCTCACTGCGCATGGCCTTGAGGCTTGGCTTAGTTGTCACTTTCCTGTGTCACCTGAGGGGGTCTGGGGAGGTCCAGATGACTGTGTCTTTGACCGTCATGGCAGAAAAGAATTTCAGCTCACGTGGGCAGTGAGGTGCCCTCTGTGCTCTGAGAGAGAGAGAAGCTGGCGATCCTGGAGGGACGGGGGAGAGGAGCCAGACATTTCTAAGGTCTCGGGTTCTTCTTGAAAAGGAAACTTTTGAGTGGTGGGCTTGGGGACGGTGTCAGCCTGGTGATCCTAAGATGGTTTGTGGTTGGCTGGCCGTGCTCTGGGTTTTCAGGTCAACCTTGTCTCCTCTATCTGATCAACAGGTGATGTCTGCAGTGTACCCAATGCTATAGGTTTCTTATAACCCATGTCTCCCTTTGTACAATCTAGTCTAAGAATACATGTGCATTGCATAGACTAATTAAGTACATTGCATAGACTAATTAACAATGCACACAGCAATTTTCATAAGTGAGTGAATTTACAGTAACTTTGAGATTTACCGATTTCTCAAGAATTTTGGAGTGACAAGTCTGGGAGAAAAGGTTATGAGGAACTTGAGCACAGGATTTCAGATTAAAGTTAGCCTCCTTTTTCTTCCTTTTATCTCCTTTCTACCAAGCATTTATTTTTTTCTTTCTATTCCATCTCACTTGGAGATGCCCCCCACCCCGCCCCCCCCCACCCCATGGTCTTGGTGCCCCTCCCTGTGCTTCCACAGCCCTCTGCCTACTGTCGCAGGTGTTTTATGGTTTGTCAACTTATCAAGTCTTTCTCCCCTGGCAGGCTTTCCTGCCACATCAGATTCCCTGTGGTGCACGCAGCACTTAATATACTGTTTAGCACAGTCTGCCTCCTAGAAATAAAGCATGGCTTGACAGGTGTGGAGAGAGAAAAAAGATCTTTTTCTCACCCATCCTAGGTTCATGGCTGAGGCACCCATAAGAAAAGACAGATTAAAAAAGGGAAAAGCAAGCAGAGTACAATACTTCTCACCTATGGTCCCAGCTACTTGGGTCTGGTCTGCAGGGGCAGTGGTCTGGGGCAGGTGGTCCGAGCCCAGGAGTTCTGGGACAAGCCGGGCAAGACTTTGTCTCAATATTAAAAAATTTAAAAGGAGAGATACAGAAAGAGAAAAGCATGCAAATTTACTTAAGTCTTACCTAAGTTGTGGAGAAATAAGATGAAAAAGGGATGTGATCTCAGGATAACAAACTGGGGGAAATATAGCAAGGCCTATTTGTTCAGATTGCTCTCTGTGACCCAAGGGAAGGGACTATGACCTGCTTCCTGGCTTCTGAGGGTTTTTTTTTTTTTGTTGTTTGTTTGTTTTAAATATTTATTTATTTACTTTAGTTGTACACAATACAACACATTCATGTTTACGTGGTGCTGAGGATCGAACCCGGGCCGTGCACGTGCGAGGCAAGCGCTCTGCCGCTGAGCCACAACCCCAGCCCCGGCTTCTGAGGTTTTTGGGAGCTGCTTTAGGAGGGAGGGAAGGTGGTGACAGCCCTGCTTCTGCTCTTTTCTTAAATGCCAAAGTGCTGTACTTTGGGGTAGCTTGTCTTGAACCCATCAGTGTGTGGATGAATGCACATGTGACATTTAGAAGAGGAGAGTTGTGAGCCATTGAGCTCAAGATCAGGCATTTGCTTAAAAAAAAAAAAAAAAAAAAAAAAAAAAAAAAAAAAAAAAAAGTCAGTGGTGGAAGCATAATTCCCAGATAAAATTGTCCTAAAGGTTAAAATGGGCAAATATCATTCCAAATATCATTGCCTAATCTGAACCTCTTAACCATCATCTTGTTGCAAAATTTCCATGGAGGTTGTTTCCTTCTCTTCTATATAATTAATTTTTAAACCCCAAACAGCCTTCAAGCTGGTGTTTGTCTGATGATACAAATAGCATGTGATGGTCTCTTCTCTGGAGTTCAAGGTAGAGTTGGTGAGAGCGCTCTTCTTCCTAGGACTCAGTGAGATTTAATGAACTTCTCAATTCAAGCTGTCAAAAGCAAGAGGACCTCATTTTCCCCAGGGTTGCCTTGGCTTGTGTGAGCTCTAGAGTCTTGGAGTCTGGCAAGGGTGGGGCTTGGAGATGGGACAAGGCTCATGGGAGTCCAGCCTCCCAGAGTGAACGCCATTCAGCAGCTGGAACTAGAGACTCCCAACTTAGGAATTTGCCAGGGATGCTGCCCAGCGATTTTTCCTGGGTTCCTTGGAGTGTATTTGAGTCAACTGAAAGAAAGAAGCAACTTGTTTTCATATGCAAATGTCAGTATTCGATCATCACCTGAACTGAACAAAAGATTTGTAGGTGCAGCCTATTGCTGGAGGTTAATGAGGCATTCACGTGGCAGGAAACTACAATTTCAATGTAAAAGTAACAGCTACTTGCAGAAGTCATAAGAAAAAGATCTTCCAGCTTAATTCATCTGCCCAATTACATCTGATAATCTTGTGATAATAAAAAGTGAATTAAAAAAAAAAAAAAAAACTCTTGGGCTAGTGATATACAGCTCAGTGGCAGAACCTAGCAAGCACAAGGCCCTCTCATATATATATATATATGAGAGGGAGAGAGAGAGAAAGAGAGAGAAAATATATATTTTGAAAATCTGGTGATCTTGCCAGAATTGGTGCATATAGCTCAGGGTCACTGTCAAACTCTGGAAGCAGAGTTCTTCTTTATCCCTTCCTTACAAGTTGGAAACCAAAAAAAAAGCAGTGTCTTGTCCAAGGTCAAATACACACACACACACACACACACACACACACACACACATATCTGTGTAATTAAACATTTATAAATAAATAAATATAAATGTGCACACACACACACAAAAAAGCTCTTAAAGCAATACTTATATTTCAAGAATGTTATGGAATCTAAATGCTCCAATACTTCGTTGGGTAAAATCTGTAAGTTGTTTTGATTTTTTACAGAGAGAAGGAAAAGAACAGCACATGTTATGATTTAACTTATGCTTCTCTCTGTTTTATTTTCAGCCCAGTCAGAAAACCATGCTCTTTATTTGCCTCACTCCTTTATTTAAAAAAAAAAATAAAAACCTCCTCTTCTCTGTAAGGTTGTGGTCCAAAATAATCAGTATTGGAAATTGGTCTGTTTTGCTTCATTTCTATGGCCTGAGTCATTCTCTCCAATACCAGGATGCCCTTAGGGAAGAGTCGGAGGAAATGATGTAATTCTCTTTGGTCTCTTTTCTCGCTATGGGCTTTTTCTCTGGGCCTGAGTCTTAATGACTCTGTTTTCTAATTAGCCAGCAAGGAGTACAGGGAAGTAAATTGTGCCTCCTCTGCTTCCCTCTCTTCCTTGATAAAGGTGCATGTGTTATCCACAAACCCAGCAAGCTCAGGTGATTGTGCATAAATCTCAGGGTCACTGTCAAATAGCTGGAAGCAGAGGTCTTCTTCATTCCTTTCTTACAAGTTGAAAACCAAAAATCCAGTGCCTTGTCCAAGGTCAAAGGGGGCTGAAAGGGAGGGAACAGAGGCCTGGTGGAGGGATGGGGGCTGCAGGTAAATGTCTCCAAATCCTCTGCTTCATCCACCTCTCCATGCAAATAGGGAAAATGAAAATTTACATTTAGAAAATCTGTTTAGAACACATTTCATGTACTAACTTCTGTGTCCACTTCTTAGACATTCTGGACGCTGTTTCAGTGATGACTTGGATCTTTGTCTCAAAGTGATGACTTTGTTCTTTTTCTCTGATATTTGGCTTCTTGGGTTGTTCTCCTAGCACACTGACAATTAGAAAACTGCGTGTGTTTTATTTTCGTGGGGACTGAAAGTGGGATGCTTGGACCAGGGACTTCGGTTACCTGGAAAACCACTGGCTCTGTTCATCACAGGTTCTAGAGAACACTTCCCTCTGGGGGGGATGAAGTGCTTAGTGCACTGATATTACATAGAATGGATCAAGGGACATCATAGCCTATATGTTGAAGTCTCATGGATCTTTCCAAATTGATAAGCCTGCTTTCACACAGGTGGCCTCCTCAGTGCATGAACATAAGCATGGTGGCACATGCACACATGAGATCCCTGCAGCACCAATGCCTTGGGTCACTTACTTTGTCCCTTAAAATGCCTCCTGACTAAGACAGTCCTAACCAGAACTGAGTCTGGAAACGAGGAAGAGTTGGGGGTGGGGTGAGGTTCCAGAGCAAAAAACTCTTTGGAAAAAAAAAATACCTTGTAGAGATCAACTTTGACTTCTGTTTCTCAATAAAGCCAGGAGATACTTGTAAACAAGAGGGAACAAAAAGATGAATGGTATTTTCTGAAACTCACTGCAGATTTGGTGATGGACGAACCTGCATTTTGCCTTCATTTTTTCCAAAGTGATTCATTCCTCTGAGTTCCTGAACACCTGCTTCAAAACAGGGCTTTCTTTTCTCTGTCCTTGGGGCATGCCAGCCATGTTTGCAACCATGAGGTAGGTCTAATACCAGGGGAGGGCTGCTGAGTAGAGGAAACTCCTGTTTGATGTACATAATGTATTCATTGTTTAAAACCATACGTCCTGCAGAAGGCTGTGGTTAGGTCTGTGACGCGAAACAGGGGACTCAAGCTCTCTAGGAGCAAGAGTTTCCATGCCCAAGGTGGGTGTTTACATGGCAGGGACTGGAATCCCTGCTAATACCTTAGGTTTTCCTTTCACGGAGACTGCGCCCAGTTTGGGATTTTACTTTTCCTCCAAGTTTTTCAAAGCAATCCACAATAAAAAGGAAGTTTCAGCCAATGGAATGTACGTGAAATGAAAATTGGCCTGCATTTCCCAAGTTTACTCATGTATGGGACAAACTACCTTTTGCTCTCTCCCACTTCCCTTCTCTGTTGCCTCAGTCTCTTTTTTTTTTTTTTTTTTTTTTTTTTTTTTCTTAAGTTCCTCAGTTAATTCACATTTCCTGATTTGGCAAACACCACTCCCCCACCTTCTTTTTCTTGGGTAAAACTTCCTGAGTTGACATTCAAGAGAACTGTTACCTCACCCCAGAGCTTTAGGAGGAAAATGGCATTTAGGTTTAATTACATAAAGCCCCACAGTAGTTACCACTTTATAAAATTCAAGTGACTTTTTTTTTTTTTTCCCCCTCCAAACTCCCTGTTTTTCAAGGCTGGGGAGCTGACTGGTGACCTACAGGAGGGTAAGATGTCTCATAGCAGAGAGAGCCTCCTGGCCTTGGCAGAGAGCAAGGATCAGGTCTTTCCAGCCCCTGGCTGACTAAAAGGAAGTCGGCAGCAGGGAGGAGTGTAAATTTCCAAGGCCATTCTGGAATTTAAGAAAAAGCATAAATTGCGCTGGTCCAGGGAAGAGCCACTCTGAGGTCCATTTGTGCCTGGGGATTCGCACCCTCCTGCAGAAAAACCTAGAGGATCTGGGGCTGGGAGCTATTTGTGCTGCAGCCTCCTCCCCTCCTAGGCTGTCAGGGAGACTGGGGAAGTGGGCAGCTTGTTCTCATCAGTGGTAACCACAGCCTTTCCTGGCGCCCCTTGCAGCTACCCTCTTGGAGCTCAGAGCTCAATGCACTAAAGGCTCTTTCCTCTTCCTCCAAGCAGAACACAGCCTAGGTACAGCCTTTGACACCTCCCTGGGAATCACCAGAGGCCCAGACTGCCTCTCCTGGAGGTGCTGTGTCATCTCTGGTTTTGGGGTGAAAGAGCTTGCTCATGACCCACTCCCCTGCCACCCATGGGTCCTTGCTCAGAGGCTCTCCTGTCAGAGACTCTTTCCTGACCACAGGTGCAGCCCCACCTGGGAGGGAGCCTGAGCCACTGCTCTGCTTTGCTTTCCTCTGCAACACGTGTCACTTCCTAGCACCCTGTCCACCTGCATTACGTGCATTAAATATCTTCTGTCACCTGCCCACCCCCCATGCCCCCTAACTTCTAGAATGGAAACTCCAGGGAGTAGGAATTTGGGCTGCTTTGGTCACTGCCACATCTGTCGCACCTAAACCAGCCATAGCAGGGTCTCAGTAAGTATGTATGAGATAATGAAGGAATTTCAGGAATTTCTGAAACCAGAAAGAAGATCTGGGAAGGTATAGTTGTGTTTTTTTTGTTGTTGTTGTTGTTTTATAAGAGGACTGGAGGGACAGGATTAGAAGGCACGAAGATAGTATTTGTGTGATAAGGGCATGGCAGGGTTGTCAGTTAATAGTTACAACAAATTGGTGAGTTAAATGTCATCATCGATAGTTCATAAATGAAGAAACTGAGGCACAGAACATTCACCTAACTTGTACGTCAAAGAAAAGGTGTCAGACAAACTCTGGCGCCTCTGACTATAGCCAAGCTCTTCGCACTGCGCTGCCTTTCTCTGACTTGTCTGGGTCTAAGGTTGGTGCTTGGGTGAGAAATAAAAAGTCTGGTGGTCCTTTTTCAGAATATAGTATTCCGCCTTAACTAGATCCAATTGTAGCCTTTCCCTTTTGCCCGCCCTAATTCTAAAATTAGCCAATCGCGTAGATGGTAGCCCGAATTCCTCCAATCACAGTGAAGGGCAGCGCTGGGGAAGGTTAGCGATGTAAGCAGGTGCACTGCCGCCCAAGGGCGCTGGCTAGCCAGGTTCCCGTTGCACAGCCTTCTGCCAGAAATAAAGGTTTACCTTGCCCACCCACTTTCGAGCACATGCTTGATTTCTTGCTGCACCTTGTTATTTCTAACATGCACAGGACCTGGGTTCAAATCTCATTTTTGCCACTTGTTGGCAGGATCACAGCAGGCAGTGCTCTGGGTCCCTACAGTACCTGTTTTCCCTATGGAGAAAATGCAAAGGTGGGGACCTAGCGTCCTAGGACTATTTACACCTCCAGCAACCTGATGGGGTAGGAAGGGAACAAGTACTAAGAACTCCAGAGGAAGAAATTAAACCTCAGGAAGATTGTGTGACTCATGGTGTGGTTAAGTAACGTGGCAGTCAGTGGTCCAGAGAAAAACCACCCAGGCAGGAGGTGTCTTGACAGATCACAATTGTCATCTCCTCTTTCAACCACACAGATTTTATGGTTCAAAAGAAATACTAAGTGACATGCTGATTATAAAACTGTTGTCAACTTTTAAAACGTCCGCTTTGAGTGTGGGGGTGTGCTTAGGGGTAGGCATGTGCTTAGCATGGTGCAGTACCCTGGGTTTAATCCCCAGCACCAAATGACAATGGCAATAATAACAGAATGTCTACTGTTAATGTGTTAGACTTAAAAAAACATTTCCTTTAAGGCAAGTGAAAGAAACGGGATACTAGATGAACTCTGGGGACCAGGGTTCTTGCTGGAGTCAGGCTGGACGAATATGGGGATGGATGCTGCCTCCTAGGGTGAAATTGCCCCCTAAAATGATACAATCAGCAGAAAAAGGCCATCTGTGAAAAGCCTAATGTCATCTTGGTCTCCAGATTTGTACCTGCTCCAGACAGGAACACTGGAACACATGGGAACTCTGTCCCTATGGATTATTTTTCTATTTCCACAGGCTCAATGATTAAATGTTGTAGGTGAAACACTTAATATCATTTAAATGGGAAAGAAAAAATACCCATCTTTGCTGCACAGGACTTTAGATATACAGTAGGGACTCTATTGATGTTTAATTGAGCACATACTATGTTTAAAAAAAAAACTCTAATGTTTCAGCACTTGGGAGGCTGAGGCAGGAGGATCTTGAGTTCAAAGCCAACCTCAGCCATGGCGAGGCACTTAGCAACTCAGTGAGACCCTGTCTCTAATAAAATACAAAAAAAGGGCTGGGGATGTGGCCCAGTGGTTGAGTGTCCCTGAGTTCAATCCCCAGTACCCAATAAATAAATAAATAAAATGTAAGATTTGGTGTTTCTATGTCAGATAATGCCTTCCTTCTTCAACCTGTGAAATTATGTTTTTTTTTTTTTTTTTACCTAGATGTTATTCTATGATTTATTTATGTATTGTGGTACTAGGGATTGAACACAAGCCTCAGCACACTCTAGGCAAGTGCTGTATCACAGAACTACATCCATAGCCCTTTCAATTTTTAATTTTGAGACTCTCAACATTAAAGCTAAGTGGCTTAGAGTCTTGCTAAATTGCTGAGGCTGTCCTCAAACTTGCAATCCTCCTCCCTCAGCCTCCTGGGTATCTGAGATTACAGGTGTGCACTACTAAACCCGGCTTCCTAGATGGTATGCTATCTTTGCCAGCACAAAATCATCTGGCCACCTCATTTTCTACAAGTGAAAAAGCCAAACTTGAGAAGATTTAGTTCTGATCCCTGTCTGAAATGTTAGCACTCGTGAAAAATGCAACACTTATGGAATTCCTGAAGTTATGATTTAGGAATTTCTGCCTGGCTCCCCTCCCCCACTAGATGTGAACATCTCTTCTGTCTTGGGAACAGGACTAGGAGACAAGCCTGAGAGCCAAGGGGCCTGGGTTCTTCAATGCATGATCTTTTGGGGTTACCCCTGAAAGAGGTGTAGGTGAAGTGCCAGCCTGGCCAAGCTGTAGGTTCCCAAGAAAACCAGGGCCAAGCCACGGAAAGTCTGCTTCGTGAGTGCATGGTAGAAGGACCCCCAGCCTTGCAGGGGTAGAGGGAGCCTGTTCTGCTTTGCAGGATTTAAAACTCTCTGGTGGCAACCATTAGTAAGCGAGAGACTTGGTTTGTTCGTGTGGACTCATTTCCCTGAGAGAAAAGCCCTCCTGACCCTCTCTAAGCCCAAAAGCCCAGAGGAAGAATTTTGCAGGAATGATTAGTGTTTTTAAATGTATTTCTATTCCCCAAAGGCTCCCATCGTGCTTTTAAAAATTGGACTCAGCATCGGTGTCATCTTTACAAGTTACTTTCACATGATGTCTTCATGGTTTTTTCCTAGTTGCTGTTTATTCCTCTTTTGTGTGTGCGCATGTATGTGCATGTGCGTGCGTCTTATTTTCCAAACTAGCGCCTTTGCCAATTATTGACACCTATTATGTGACAAGGATTGTGTATAGCATGAATGAGATGCCACAGCACTGACATTCTTTTTTTTTTTTTTTTTTTTTGTGGTACCGGGGATTGAACTCAGGGGCACTCGACCACTGGGTCACATCCCCAGCCCTTTTTTGTATTTTATTTAGAGACAGGGTCTCACTGAGTTGCTCAGTGCCTCGCCATTGCTGAGGCTGGCTTTGAACTTGTGATCCTCCTGCCTCAGCCTCCCAAAGTGCTGGGATTACAGGCGTGCGCCACCGCACCCGGCTAGCACTGACATTCTTAGTAGGAACTCTTTAAGGGATAAGCCCAAGACATTGAATGTAGACATTTTATTGTGGTTTTTGTGTCATTAGTGCTGGTGATTGGATCCAGGGCCTTGTGCGTGCTACACATCCATGCACCACTACTCTATACCTCCAGAAATGGGTAAACCCTTTACTTTCTCTATCTGCCTTTGCTTTCTAGTTATTTTATCACATATGCTTTATATTCATTTTCAATTCTTTGACCCAATGATAGGGCACTAAATAAAATTTTCAAAAGGTGAAATCATGGGGCTGGGATTGTGGCTCAGCGGTAGAGCGCTTGCCTAGCGTGTGGGCGACCCGGGTTCGATCCTCAGCACCAACGTACAAATAAAATGCATTGAATAAAACACATTGTGTACAACTAAAGCAAATAAATAAAAATATTAAAAAAAAAAAAAAAAGGTGAAATCACAACTCTCATACAAATATAAAACAAACATGTGCTAAAGATTTTGCTTAACTCATTAATTCACGAGGGACCCAGAAAAATGTTTAAAACCAATTCAAAGGACAATTTGAAAAACATATATGTAGGCAATGTGGAAAGCTGATATGAATTAACTAATTGGTTAACGGCACATAGAGTAAAACATGAAGTGTTTGGGTTATCTACTAGATAGAAGTCAATTACATCTACCAGATAAAATTTATATGCATTTCCAAAACAAAAAAAAATCACTGTTGCAAAATCATTATAGACAGGACACAACTGCATTGTTATCAGTTTTTTACAACTTACCTTCTATCCCTACAAAGCTATAAAAATAATAGAATCAATCTAAGATAATCAAAAGTACATACTTACCCCCCAGAAAAAACCAATAATTTCCAAAAAGTTCCACCTTATCCAAGGCCCAAAGCAATGAAGTCAGCTGACCATGGGCCTCTGAAACCATGAGCCAAGATAAATCTTTCCTCCTCCAAGTTGTTTATGTCAGATATTTTGGTCACAGTGACAAAAAGCTGACTGATACTCTAAGGGAGTCTAATCCCACCATGGCCTAACCATGGCTGGTGGCACTTTGTCCCAGCCAATTTCATTTTTAACTGCTTTAAAATTGATTATCAAAGCCAAATGATTTGAAGCCAGGTCCATGCAGTGTCAGACACCTGTAATCCTTACTACTCAGGAGCCTCGGCAGGAACATTATAAGTTCAAGTACAGCCTGAGCAACTTAGCAAGACCCTGTCTTCAAAAACAAAAAAGGGCTGTGGATATGGCTCAGTGGTAGAGCACCCCTGGGTTCAATCCCTAGTACTTAAAAAGAGTTTTGGCAATGAACAGTAGTGATGGTTATAATGGTGATGCAACATTGTGAATGTACTTAATTCCCTTGAATTGTATACTTAAAAATAGTTAAAATAGCTGGGGGGAGGGGTGGTCCTTGGTAGAGAACATGTTTAGCATGTACAAAGTCTCAGCACTGCAAAAAAAAAAAAAAAAAAAAAAAAAAAAAGGAATTTTACTGATATTGAGTAACCAAAACTAAACATAGAAGCAAATAGGATGATGAGGCTGTAACTATCTTCTACGAGGCTGTATTTGTAAATATTTGTATTAAAGAGAAATCTCTTGGAGTAACATTATAATAAGGAGTTATTTTAATGTTAACATATAAAAACAATTTATATTAAAATCCCTTCAAATCTGTTATATTTTAAGATACCATTTGAAAGTCCTAATGCATTTTCTGAGGAAAAAAAGTTTAAACCCACTCTAATACATGATCTTTAAAACTCTATTATTTTAATTACATAAATTTAGTGTTGGAAAGAGATTCTGTGGGGTCACTGTTGGTAGCCAATGAAAGATGTAGATTTATCTTCATAATAGGCAAACAACAAAGATGAAATTTTGATCCAGTAAGTCCATCCCCATTTTTAATAATCGGATGTATCGGATCCTTAAAAATGTGGGGTAAGAGAAGACTCTTGCTAATTTGGCAGTTCTTAGTCTTGATCTTATAAAATTATCTCTTAAAACTTTTTTTGTTCTAATTTAGCCCTCCTTTTCTAGTTAAGTTACAGATCGCTCTCAAATACAGTGCTGTCTTTTTTCCAAATTCTCTCAACCTGAGATGTAGGAAGAAAGGTATTCTCATACATTGTTGGTGTTACTGCAAAATGGTGCAACCACTTTGGAAAGCAGTATGGAGATTCCTTGTAAAACTGGGAATGGAACCACCTTTTGACCCAGCTATCCCACTCCTCAGACTATACCCAAAGCACTTAAAAACAGCATACTACAAGGACACAGTCACATCAATGTTTATTGCAGCACAATTCACAATAGCTAAAATGTAGAACCAACCTAGATGCCCTTCAGTAGATGAATAGATAAAAAAAAAAGTGATATATATACACAATGGAATATCACTCAGCAATAAAAGAGAATAAAATCATGGCATTTGCAGGTTAATGGATGGAGTTGGAGAATATAATGCTAAGTGAAGTTAGCCAATCCCAAAAAGCCAAATGCCTAATGTTGTCTCCAATATAAGGAGGCTGATTCATAGTGGAGTTGGGACAGGGAGAGTATAGGAGGATTAGATGAACTTTAGAAAGGGCAATGGGGAGGGAGGGTAAGAGAGGGGCATGAGGGTAAAAAAGATGGTGGAATGAGATGGATGTCATTACCCTAAGTACATGTATGAAAACACGTATAGTGTAAATATACTTTGTATACAACCAGAGATATGTAAAATTGTAGGCTATATGTGTAATATGAATTGTAATGCATTCTGCTGTCATATAGAACAACTTAGAATAAAAACATTTAAAAAAAAATATTTTAAAAGGGCTGAGGATGTGGCTCAGTGGTTAAGTACCTCTGGGTTCAATTCCCTGGTACAATGTGTGAGTGTGTGTGTGTGTAGTAATGATTATTGAAAGAACCTCTCTAATTTGAACATTCTTATTAGAACTTATATCATAGTTATCATAGTTATGAATATACCTATGAAATTCACAAGTAAGAAAAATGGAGACAAGGGAAACTGCAAAATATAGGCTGCTGACGTAGTGCTCTAATTCATCAGACAAGCTAAACTGCCTTTCCCTTTTTTTTTTTTAATATTTTTTATTTATTTGCTTTTGGTTGTACACAATGTGTTTTATTCAATGCGTTTTATTTGTACGTGGTGCTGAGGATCGAACCCGGGTCGCCCACATGCTAGGCGAGCGCTCTACCGCTGAGCCACAATCCCAGCCCCTTCCCTTTTTTTTAACATTTATTTTTTAGTTGTAGGCGGACACAATACCTTTATTTTACTTTTATGTGATGCTGAGGATCCAACCCAGTGCCTCATGCATGCTAGGTGAGTGCTCTACTTCTGAGCCACAACCCCAGACCCTATCTTTCCTTACTGGTGTTTTTGTTTGTATTTTCATTGCTGGGTATTGAACCAGGAGCCTCTCATAGGCCAGACAAGCACTCTACCACTGAGCTACCATTCCAGCCTGTTGTTTCATTTTTAAATGTTGTCTTCTACTTTACTTAAAATTCTTCATCCCAACTTCACGCTTAGTAGAAATCAATTTTGGTTTTGTGAATGACTAACAATTGTTTGGTTAAAATGGATATTACCACCTGAGAGTAGCCCAAAGCATCTTTTCTTGTCCAAATAGACTATTTTTTTCTCTCTTTTGTTTGGGATGAAAAAGTCTATTTTGTGTCCTCCATCCCTAGAATAAGTTAAGCTTAAATGTTTCTTCAAATATATGACTTAGTCGCCGGGCACTGTGGTGCACGCCTGTAATCCCAGCACTTTGGGCGGCTGAGGCAGGAGGACCGCCAGTTCAAAACCAGCCTCAGCAATGGCGAGGCACTTAGCAACTCAGTGAGACCCTGTCTCTAAATAAAATACAAAAAAGGGCTGGGGATGTGACCCAGTGGATGAGTGCCCCTGAGTTCAATCCCCGGTACAACAACAACAATAACAACAACAACAAAAATATATATATATGACTTAGTAGGCAGATTCTGGAAAGCTGTTTCTGCATAGCAGCCCCCAGTCCCAAATAAATGTTCCAAATTCTCACCCCCACCACTATCATGATGACACCTGGACCCTGATGCCCTCTGACAAGAAGCATTTGGCACTTTCTTTCAGTCATCTTTGCTGCTTAACAAATTACCCCAAAACTTAACATCTTAAGCCAATGATCAGCATCTGTTATCCCTAATACTCTCCCTTTCACCCACTCCTAGTATGGGAGCTGCTCCGTCTATCTCCTATACTGTTAAAGCCCCTACTGTCACTTCAGTGTCTGCTCCAAGTTTTCTCTGTCTTGAAATTTTAGCAAATAAATATTATCACCTGGTTCTTTCCACAAATTGAAAACAGAAAATGTGAAGGAAGAGAGAAGGATATGATTCCGTGCCAAAGAAATTGGTTATCAATCGTGGTTATCAATCATGTCTATGCAGAGTAGCAGCTCAGAGTCATGACTGCCATCCACCCTGAATCCCACACCAAAGCCACTTTGTCAAAGCAGCATTTTGCCAGATGCAGATTCCAGACAAGTCCCCTCCACCATCTTCCAACCAAATTGCTACTCCCTTAGCCCTATCTTTCATAGACATTCTTGTGCTATCCCTGTCTGAACACAAATTATTATGTGCACACCCAGAACCTAGCAGCAGTTTGTTGAATACGTGGGTAAAATTACCCACCAGGAATTTAGTTTAGGAGTTTAGTCTAAAAATCTTTAAAATACACACTTTTTCATCCTAACATATTAATTTAGAAGACTAGTTTTAGATTCACCCTGGGAGAGTGGTTACAGAATATGTACCATGGGTTCTTGGCCAAATAAAATTTTCTTTCACATGAGCTCTCTGTTCTCCAATACCCCATAATTCATTGTTCCGAATGAACTTAGAATACCCATCCCCACCAGATTGTGAGGACCTTAAAGGCTGGAATTTGGGCTTTGGTAATCTTCTTTGATTACATACAGCAACATATAAACAGCAGGTGTTCACATTAACATATATTCATTTTGTTTAGTTTCCTCATCTCAGGAGCACCCTTTTGTAACTACAAGCTATTGGTTGGTACATTTGCAGGAGAAACACAGCAAAGAAAAGAGATAACATGGTATAGTTGAAAGAAAGTATTGATTTTGAACCATTCCATTGTTCTGAGACCAGTGCTCAAAAATAAAGGAATATTTTAGATCTTTGTTTTAAATGTTTCAGCACTTTATTTATATATATTCTTATAAAAGCTTTATCGTTATACATAGTAGTTGGGTTCATCCTCACAAACTCATATGTGCATGCAATTCCATTTCAGTTCATGATTCCCCTTTTCCCTGTCATTCTCTCTCCCCTCCCCCGTCTTCCTTTACTCTATTAGACTTCCTTTCATTCATCTATTTATTTGTATTAGATTGGTTGTTTTTACTTATACATAAAGGTGAGCATATATATATGTGTGTGTGTGTGTGTGTGTATGTATATATATATATATATACACATGCATATATATATATATACACATGCATATACACATGGTATATTTATATATACACACATGACATGATCTTTTAAGAATTCATTCTGCATTGCCTCCCTTTCCCCATCCCTCCTCTCTGCCTATCTCCTTCTTCTACATTATTAATCTTCCATTTATCTTACCCTTACTTCTTCCTTTTCTTTATTTTACTCTAGCTTCCACATAGTAAACATTTGACCTTTGAGTTTCTGAGTTTGACTTATTTCACATAACGTGATATTATCGTTTTCCATGCTTTCATTCTTCTTCATGGTTGAGTAAAACCCCAATTTCTTAATATATTCATCTGTTGATGGGCTCCTTGGTTAACTCCGTAATTTAGTTATTCTGGGTTTTGAGATCGTTTGGGGAAATACCAAAGAATGGGATAGCTGGGTCAGATGGTGGTCCCACTCCTGGTTTTCTGAGGACTTGCCCTACTACTTTCCAGAGTGGTATTGGCATCAAAATAGACACGAAGATCAATGAAACAGTAAAGAAGACACAGACAAAAATCCACATACCTATAGCCATCTGGTACTTGACAAAGATGCCAAAAATATATTTGGCAGAAAAGACAGCCTCTTTAACAAATGGTACTGGACAAACTGGATAGCTATATGTAGAAAAATGAAACTAGACCCTTATCTTTTACTCTGCACCAAACACAAATAGAAATGGATCAAAGACTTAGGAATTAGACCAGAAATCTTGCCATTGCTAAAGAAAACATAGGGTCAACACTCCATCATATAGGTGATGGCACCAACCTCCCTAACAAGACTCCTAAAGTGCAAGAAATAAAACCAAGACTACCATTTTTTTTTTTTTTTATCCCACCCTTTTGCCCCCTCTCTTTCCCTCCCTCCCCATTGGCCATTCTAAAGTTCCTCTAATCCTCCTGTGCTCCCCATCCCAACCCAACTGTGAATTGGCCTTGGGCGACAGAGGCGGGACTGACGACCCGGAGCCACGAGCACCGAACTGACACTCGGCTAAACCGAGCTGAGGAGTCTGGGATGTCGAACCGACGGGCAGGGATGTCTTGGCCGACTAGGGCAGGGGCAGGGAGCCGAGGATGGCAGGAAGGCCAGGCCCCGGGGCACCTGAAGAGTCAATATTCTGCTGCAGCAAAGGAAATGGTTAAAAGAGTAAAGAAAGAATCTATAGATTGGGAGAAAATCTCAGCCAGTGACTCATTAGATAGGGGTTAATATTCAGAACATACAGAGAATTAAAAAAACTTAATCCTCCCAAACCAAGTAACTTAATCAATAAATGGGCAAAGGAACTAAACAGAAAATTCTCAAAAGAAGAAACATAAATGGCCAACAAATATATGAAAAAATGTTCAACATTTCTAGCAATCAGTAAAAGGCAAATCAAAGCTACACTAAGATTTCATCTTACTCCAATCAGAATGGCAATGATCAATAATACAAATAGGGGCTGGGATTGTGGCTTAGTGGTAGAGCGCTCGCCTAGCACGTGTGCGGCCCGGGTTAGATCCTCAGCACCTCGTAAACATAAATGCATTGCATTGTGTACAACTAAAGCAAATAAATAAATATTTTTTTTAAAAAAGAATACAAACAATAATTAGTACTGGTGAGGTTGTGGGGAAAAGATACACTCATACATTGTTGGTAGGACTATACACTAGGACAACCACTCTGGAAAGCAGTATGGAGATTCCTCAAAAACTAGATCTTTTTAAATAAAAGAAGAGAGAGATGCCTTCAAATGATAAAGGACAGGGAATGGTCTTGTCCTGATTTTCCATTATTTAAATGTCCTTGGGCATCTCATTGATCCTCTACTTTTCTCAGTTTTCCCATCTGCAAAATGAGATAATTGTACATGATACTCAGGTGATTTCCTACTTAATAATTCTAAAATATTTGGGAACTTAAATTTCCATTAGTAACATCTGGGAAGAGTAAGATCTGCTACTTATTAAATATAGACATTTAGTTAAATATGGACATTTTTATTGGTTAAGTATAACAGTGTAACACTCCCAAATTTAGAAGCTTAAAACAATAAACATTTATTCTCTCAGGGTTTCTGAGAATCAGAAATCCAGAAGCAGATTAGCTGGGTGTTTCTGGCTTGGGGTCTCTCAGAAGCTTGTTGTCAAGAAGTTTACTGGGGGTGCAGAGTCCTGAAAGCTTGATTGGACGGATCCTCTTCCAAGATGGCGCACTCACAGGGCAGCTGGCAAGAGGCATCAGCAGTTCATTGTAGAGCTACTTGAGTGTCCTTATGACGTGGCTGCTGGCTTCACTTGCCATGAATGATCTAAGAGCAAGAGCAAGACAGAATCCATAACACATTTATTAGTTTCATGAGTTATACGTTGTCACTTCTGCCACCTTCCATTTGCTGGAAATGCCTTGCTTATTACAGCCCACATTCTAGAAAAGAAGAACTGGGTTCTACTTTTTGAAAGGAAGAGCATGAAAGAATTTGTGAATTTATTTGGGAATCTGTGGACTTAGTGGCAACCCCCCCCCTCCAAATGTATTAGGTAATACATTAACTAGGTAATACATTAACTATTACCTAATGTAATAGTTAAATTAGGGCTGGTTAGCCCTGCAACACAAAGTGTGAAAGTTATAGCAAATAGCAGCCAACAATCCTAGAGTGACACCATTCAAAAAGCATTTCCCGTGTTCTCTCACTTGATTGTCACAGCCCCTCCATGGATTGAAAACATCAAATTCTCATTTAGAAATAAGGAAATGGAAACAAGGTGACTTTTGTTAGGTCACTTAACAAGTCGTGTAGCTGGGTATTAAGCCCAGGTTTTCTAACACAATGTGCAAGGACTCTTCACTTCCCTTCAAGTGAGAAAATTAACACAAAGACCTTTGCACAAACCAGTTCCAATGGCAGTTTTGGCTATTCCTCTTCCCACACAATTGTTTCTACCCATTTCATTAATTTAAAGTATTGTTTTCAGCTTACTTCTAAAAGTACTTGAGGTAGTTTTCCAAATATTTAAGAAGGAAGGAGGAGAAAATACTTCTAGGCACCATAGTTGATCAGATTACAACATTTGACTATAAATTTGGTTCATATTTTTCTGGCAGCGATGGTAAAAAGAGAAACATGATAGGTGACAGGGACTTCACTTTCTGACAAAACATGTTATCATTGCCTGAAACTCAATTCAAGAGAGACTTTTTCACATGGATTTCTGTGGAGATGACACCATTTGAAAATGTGGTCAATATCTTCAACTAGACTTCTCCAACCAATACTCTCATTCCAACCCTGCATATAAACTCAGAGGACTCACTTTGCCTATAATTTGATGAATATATTTAAGGAAGAAACCGAGGAAATGTGGTCCAGGCACCTCACTTTCTATTTTCTTTCTAAATCAAGGAATAGTACTTAACAGTACTTAATATAAATGAATGGGTGGCTAATCTGTCTGCTAGGCCATCTCAAGTGACAGTCCTTAAAAGAACTGCTAAATCTTATTTATTTACCTTGATATCTTCTAACAGGTACCTTTAATACAAATGTTCTATATTGTCAATTAAATTAGGGACTCTGCATATCTGCTATAAGGGAACAAGGAAAACTAATATAATATTACAGAAAAATGTAAAATAAGTAAGTTGTTATACTGCATGAGCTCTAAGAAGAGATAGTCCCATTTTGAATCAACATGCTATGATTCTGTGACTTTAAGGACGAGTTGTTGTCAGAGCTGGGGGTGTAGCTCAGCGGTACAGCACTTGCCTAGCACGTGTGAAGCACTGGGTTTGATCCTTAGCACCATATAAAAATAAATAAATAAATCTATTGCATCTATGTATATCTAAAAAAAATTAGAAGAAAAAAAAAAAGGAATGCGATGTTATCAGGCACAGTGGTTGGTGCATGCCTGTAATTTCAGTTACTTGCAAGGCCGAGGCAGGAGTCTACAAATTCAAGGCCAACCTGGGCAACTTGATACCCTGTCTCAAAAGAATAAATAAAAAGGGGCTGGAGTTGTGGCTTAGCAGTAGAGCACTCGCCTAGCACGTAGGCGGCCCTGGGTTTGATCCTCAGCACCACATATAAATAAATAGAATAAAGGTATTGTACCCAACTACAACTAAAAACTAAATATTTAAAAAAACAAATAAGTAAATAAAAACTAAATAAAAAGTTAGGAGTGTAGCTCAGTAATAGAGCACATACCTAGCATGTGTGAAGCCCTAAGTTCAATCGCCAGTACCACGGGGAAAAAATTTTTTTAAAAAATGAGATGCCAATGTGTCCTCTTGCCCCCAAAAGACAGCCCACTTGGGCATGGTGTGAGAAGTAATGCTATCCAAAGCCTTAGCCAATTTTTCCCCCTGAAAGGAATTTCAAATATACCCAAGCTTCTGTGTTAGTGACTAATTGCAACCAAAGCTTTATACCACATGACATAGGATCCTGAGATAACTTTAGCCTGAAAAGAAAAAATTCCAAGGCAGGTGCAAGCAGCTGTCTAGCTCTGTCATAAAAGAACTCAAATTTAGCTCCAGCAGCAATGTGCCTTCTTTCAAGTCCATGCATTTTCTTATGTTCTCTCCAGTTAGCCGAAAATACGGTCTTAAATATTCCCCCCAAGTCAGATAACAGGATACTTTTATTTAGATGTTATCATAGTTTAGCTGTTACAAATATTCCTATTTATTAATGGGTCTGCTCTCTCAGAATAGAATTGTAAACAAAATACATAAAAATCAATAGCCCTTATTTCTGTCTGAAGCCAGACGGATAATAAAGGAAATAAGACTTCATTTTAAACAAAATAGGAAGCATTCCCTTGAACAGTATATTTGCTCGGAGCAAACAGGTATTCTCTTACAAGGTTCCCTGTTTATTACTTGTATTTCTATACTATGTGACTGAGAAGTGTTGCAGAAAAACAAAATTAACATACATGGAAAAGGTAGAGAAAATGACTGCTAACCTTTATGGAATAATCCAGAAAAGGAAATGATCAGTCTGAGAAGCTATTTGTTGAAATGATAAGTATATTAATTCTGGGCTGTGGGTTAATATCTGTGCCATTAAGGTTTAAGGTGTAGTTTCCTTTCCTATTCAACAGGAAGCTTTCAGTAAAATCTTTTTCACATCAAACAGAATCACAAGCATTAATTTTCATGGTATCTAGAAAGACTGCAGGGCTGGGGCTGCAGCTCAGTGGTAGAGGGCATGTTCCCCACCATGCTGCTGATGAGGTCCCCAGAACTCATTCATTTTGTAACTGAAAGTTCCTCCCTTTGAGCAATAGCTCCTCACTTCCCCTCTACTCCCATCACCCCATCCCTCAGTAGCCATATTCTACTCTTCGCTTGTATGAGTTCAACATTTTAGAATCCACATGAGATCATACAGTGTTTGTCTTTCTCTCTCTGATTTATTTTACTTAGGATAATGCCCTTAAGTTTTCAATCCAATAAATGGTAGGATTTATTTATTTTTGATGGCTGAACAATGTTCTATTGCACGCACACATGAATACACACACACACACACACACACACACACACACACATCACATCACAATTTCTTTATTCATTCATCCCTCAATGACATAGGGTGTTTCTATGTCTTGGCTCATGTGATAATACTGCCATGAACCAGACAGGCAGATTTCTCTCTGAGATACTGATTTTGTGTCTTTCAGATATATATGCAGAAATGAATTGCTAGATACATGGCAGATAGCATCATTGGATATTTACAGATATTTGGGTGTAGCTAAAGACCTGAAGAGGGGCGTAAGAGTGGGAGAGTAGGCTGGAGATGTTGACCGCAGCCACACTTTGAAGGGTCTCATAGGCCAGTTAGGAGCCCTCTACTGCTCCACCTAGCCCCCTCCTCAGGAACAAGTCAGCAATTAGTACTCTCCTTTCTACCTTGGCCACAGCCTCCCACTCTCCTCTCTTTAACACCCTACCTCTTACATCTGAAAGTACTGTCCTCAGTTTCCAGCCTGTTTCCTACAAAACTGTATCTTTTTTTTTTTTTTTTTTTTTTTTTTTTTTTTGTGGTACCGGGAATTGAAACTCAGGGGCTCTCAACCACTGGGCAACATCCCCAGCCCTTTTTTGTATTTTATTAGAGACAGGGTCTCACTGAGTTGCTAAGTGCCTCGCCATTGCTGAGGCTGGCTTTGAACCCGCGATCCTCCTGCCTCAGCCTCCCAAAGTGCTGGGATTACAAGCGTGAGCCACCACGCCCGGCAAAACTGTATCTTTTTTTTTTTTTTTTTTTTTTTTTTTTTTTTTTGTACCAGGGATTGACCTCAGGGGCACTGGACCACTGGGCCACATCTCCAGTCCTTTTTTTGTATTTTACTAGAGACAGGGTCTCACTGAGTTGCTAAATGCCTAGCCATTGCTGAGGCTGGCTTTGAACTCACGATCCTCCTGCCTCAGCCTCCCAAGTGCAGGGATTACAGGCGTGCGCCACCACGCCCGGCTAAAACTGTATCTTTTGATAAAAGGCTTCCAATGCTAATTATGATGACACAATTCTTTAGGGATAACAAACATGATAGACATGCCCACGGTGAGTTTTAGATTTAAGAGTATGATGATCTGATTTTTTTGTTTGTTTGTTTTGAGTGTAGTAGACTTTGTTGAAGGTATGTGACAAAATAAGGCTCCCCCTAAGTCCTTGCTTTCTTCAGGGTGTCTGGGATGGAAACTATGAGGAGGGGAGATTCTCAGTGTTATCTGGGGCCTTAGTCAGGGAAGACTCCCCAGCAGCGAGGGCCTCTCTCTTCCTCTCGTGCTCTTGCTGGGTGGGTGGTCTAGGAAGCTCTCTGCAGGCTATGTGGACCATAGGGCCCACCCCCCTACTGCTGTAGTCTAATTCATTGCCATACCAGGAAACAAGTTTGACAAAGTGGTTGTTGAGGGCAATGCTAGACCCGGCATCAAATGTAAAGATGAGTGTCCCTGCTCAAGTTACGGGAGACAACCTTGTCTCAATGTCTCCCAGGATGTCCTTTACAGGGCCCTCTGATGCCTGCTTCACTGCCTTCTTAAGGTCATTATATTTGGCAACATTCTGCAGGTCAGATCAACAACTCATGGGTTAGAGGTGGGCACTCAGAAGGCCATGCCCAGGAGCTTCCTATTTCGGTCACGAATGACCTTGCCCAGGACCTCCAGCACCAGTGGATGCAGGGATGATGTTCTGGGCAGCCCTATGCCCGTCACACCAGTTTCCCAGAAGGCCCATCTTCTAGGTGGCAGTGATGATATGGACTATGATCCTGAGTCCCTCCATGATGCCAAAGTTGTCATGGATGACCCTGACCTGGGGGGGCTAAGCAGTTGGTGTAGTAGGTGTTGCTAATGATCTTGCAGGAGTCATTGTACTTCTCATTGATTCACACCTATCACAGATATGCCGTAGAAGGTAGAAGGGGCAGAGGTGGTTTTGACTCTGCCTTTGGAATGAGCCCTGCCCTTTTCTGTGGTCACCACTGGACTCCACAACACATTCAGCACCAGTATCGCCCATTGAGGTTGGTGGGATCTCACTCCTGAAGATGAAAGTGCCCTTTCCATTAGTGACAAGCTTCCTGTTCTCAGCCTTGACTGCGCCATTGAACATGGAATGTTCATGGAATCATACTAGAACATGTAGACCATGTAGCTGAGGTTAGTGAAGGAGTCGTCTTGATGATGACAACGTTCAGTCAAAAGCTGTCCAGGTGACCAGGTGCCCAGTATAACCAAAAGCATTTACTTCAACCTTCACCATCATGTAAGCTACCTGGTACCGTAAACCGGGAGGAAAAACTCTCGGAGGCAGAGTTAAGCTTTTACTACTTTACTTCTACTTTCTTAGAGCTTAGAGAGGGAAAGAAAGATTTTTCTTCTTAGCTTAGAGAGAAAGAAAGATATAGTAGAGCTTAGAGCTTTCTTCTTGTCTTCTTCTTAGCTTAGAGTAAAGATAGAGCTTAGAGAGCTTTAGCTTAGAGTTAGAGTTAGAAAGATAGAGCTTAGCTTAGAGAAAGATTAGAGCTTCTTTCTTCTCTCTTCTTTCTTCCTTCTTCTGTCTTCTGTCTTCTGTCTTCCTCAGGAGTCTCGGCCTAACTCTGACCAGTCATTACTTTTTCTATCTGGTTTCTCTTCTGTAACCGCTCTGCCTACGTTCTGGCCGCTCTGATTCTTCTGACCGACCGAGTGACTGCCCGGCTGACTGAATTCTCCGTTCTCCTAACTCGGACTGCTTTCACCCGGTTATATACCTTCAGGTTTGCGGGTGCCTACAGGTGCGTCACATACATATCAGGTGGAACCCATGGCTTCCAGCTAGCTACAACAGCCCTTCCTAATTAGGGCTCCTTCACCATCATGTCTCAGGGACGTTGCTGGCACTATGCAAGAAGATGTGGCATTCTATTGAGAAGGAAGAAAAAGAGAACCCTGTTTTACATTTTTAAAGTATTACTCCAGATGTTCTGTGAATAATGGACAGTAGTAGGGGGTGAAGGTGGAGTAGAACTAGAGAGACATGGGAAAGTCATACAGGTACCTAGAGGAGGTGATGTGCTTTGGTCCAGGACATGGTTGGGGAGATGATAAAAATGATTAATGTGGAGCATAGTTAGAGAATAGCCAATAGCATTAGTTATTGATTTAGATAGGGTTGATGGAAAGAGAGGAATCAGAGATGAACATTAAACTCCTGGATGGGTGAGGTTCAGTTTATCAGGAATATTAGCACATTTTCCATTGCTATGTCAAAATACCCAAGGCCAGATACTTATACATAGAACAAGTTTGTAAAGGTCATAGTTTTGAAGAATGAAAGTCTGAGGCTGAGCAGCCCCATCTTTTCAGCCTCTGGTGGGAGCCTCATGGTAGAAGGTATCATGGCAGGAGTGTGTGCAAGAGTATGGCAGGAAGCCTGAGAGGGAGAGAGGCATCTCTTGCTCTTTTTTATAACAACTTACTTCTGTGGAAACTAACTGGGGCCCCACAATAAGAGAATTATTCTCTTCTGGGGACATTGTTTTAGTCAGCTTTTGCCTTGGGTATTTTGGCCACAACAAGACAAAAATTAACTAAAACACCCTTATTGGTTTTAGAAGTATGACCCCGCTGACAAGTTGATTTCACACTTCTATCTTCCAGAACAACTCAGAGGAAGAAAAGTTTATGGGGGGCTCACAGCTTCAAAGGTCTTAGTCCATAGATGGCTGACTCCATTGCTCTGGGCCCACATCATGGCGGAAAAGCCCAGCAGAGGAAGCTTCTCAGCTGATGGCTGGGTCAGGAAGCCGAGAGAGGGAAGGAGGTGGAGCCACAGATGAGACACATCTTTCCAGGGCACACCCCAGTGACCCACCTCCTCCGCTGTGCTAACCCTGCCTACAGTTACCACCCGGTTAGGCCATTCAAACTAGAATGGGCTAATTAGGTTACAGCTCTCACAATCTGACCGGTTCACCTCTGAATATTCCTGCTTTAACACAGGAGCCTTTGGGGGGACACCTAATATCCAAACCATAACAGGCATTGTCCTCAGAGACCCCCTAACCACCTTCCAGTAGACCTCTGAGGGGTTCTTCCACCTCTTCAGAGCTCCACATTGAGGACCACACTTCCAACGTGGGACTCCTTGGATGACAAACCTCACCCAAGCTCCAAGTTTTGCCTTTCCTGGGATTGATCCATTCTGGGCATTTCCCCTTGACCAGCTTTGGGATTTGGAATGAAGAAGTTATAAATATTGAAAATACTTAAACAGGGAAATAACAAGATCATCTTTCTCCTCTTGCTTAGGTTTTCATTTCCTCCATGAGAATAACTTTGCTGGGTGAGATAGCAAACATGGCTGCCATCCAAAAAGAGTGCATGTGCGCATGCGTGTCTGTGTGTGTGCACAAGTGCACACGTGTGCGGGAGGGGTGCTGCTTCTCTCCCATTCATTGTGTAAATTGCTTTACGTGGTTAGCAGTGGTCATTTTAGGAAGCAGAGAGCTGAGCCTGGATGTGTTGGAGTATAGGACCACAACACTGAGCAGATGGAGGTGAGAGGAGAATACTGGTAGCAGCAGAAGAAGGGAAAGCATGGGCAAGAGGATTCCAAAGGTGCACTTTTCCTGACTATATCCAGTCCTCAGAATTGGTCCTGTTAAAAAAAAAAAAAAAAAAAAAAAAAAAAAAGCAAGTTGTCTGCAGGTCACCTCCTCCCCCAGTGGCCTTGCTGCATCAATGAATCAAGCTCAAGGCTGATTTGCGAGTTCGAGGAGGGAGGTGGTTGTGGATCTCCAAGATCATAATCAAGGGCATTTGAATTTCGGAGGGGCCTCATAGGGATTTCTGGCCCCTCCATCTTAGCCCCACTGCTGGGTCTACAGATTGGGATGCCATAGAGTTACGTTTGGGTGAAATTAGAGCAATGGCATAATGATATAACCTCAGAAACTCACTCCACTTCTGCAGTGCTTATTGGATATTGGATATTGGATATTGGTAGCTGAGAAGCAGCTTCCTTGCTATAACAATGCTGTAGGAACACCTGAGCCCAGGGACTCCGGGAAGGCCAATGGAGAGAAGGGCTCCTCTTCACTGAGAATCTTCCCCTGAGGTCTATCTAAACTGGAGTGTCACCGGGCTAGTTGACTCCTTGAATTGGCAATTTCTGTAATCACCAGTATCAACAGAGCTTCCTGATGTCACTTCTTCTATAGAACAGAAAAATCGCTGACATTGAGCACAGTGGCCTTCCCCTATGATTATAGAACACAGGCTATTAGTCCCATTCTCTACTCACCCCATGGCCAACAATGCTTTGTACAGCATAGGAGGTGTATGGGGTAGACTTGAACCCAAACTCCACTGTTGAATGTAGCTGCTCATCCTAGAGCTGTGGTTGGTGACCTGTGTTAGGCCATGCTAATCAATGTCAATATCAGACAAATGGTTTAGCAGGGAAGTGCAAGACTTAGGGCATTCCTTTACTCACTTATTTGCTACTTTATTTCATAAACGTTTTTAGGAGGCTACCACGTATGAACAATTAAATATCTTTTATTCTTTACCTTGATGAATAACAAATGGCTTTATCTTAACTAGTTCCATTAATGTTTATATCCTCCTTTTTCCTAAGTAGTTCCTTTGTGCCTAATATAAACCTCGTATTTGCATTGGCTACCTATCACACCCTCTCTGAAGATCAAGGTCAATAATAAAAGAACTTAATTCAGAGGCCATAATTCACTCTGCATTCTGTTAGCAAGAAACACCCGCCTCAAATAGCAATCGTGCTTTCAAGGTCCTGTTATTCAGGCAGAGACTCAAGGCAATCACTTACTTGGCATACATAGAAGCTCAAATGTAAGATGTGTTCTGTGGGCAACTGTCTGCTTATTTTCTTTCCTAGACAAGTGGTTAACCCATGTTGGATATCCTGTGTTTATAAAATTCCAGAAAGGTTATGTCATAGAAATCACTGTTTTGTGTGTGTATGTGCGTGCACGCGCACCATTTATAGAGAGAATGTGAGCTGAGAATGTCCATAGAAGATGCTGGTCTTTGCTTCCACGTGCTGTGCTATTAACTGGGTTCACTTTCTGTTGTGTTTCTTATAAATAGTAGAGAGTGAAATACATCCAAGTGGCAGAAGACTAAGGAGGCAGAACATAAAGCAACTAAAACCAAACATAACCAGTTCATAGTCCATCATTTGCAATGTTTAAAAATCTTCTTGAATGGGGCAGGGGTTGTGGCTCAGCGGCAGAGCGCTGGCCTGGCACTTGCGCGGCCCGGGTTCGATCCTCGGCACCATGTAAACATAAATGCATTGCATTGTGTACAACTAAAGTAAATAAATAAATATTTTTAAAAAAAATCTTCTTGAAGTTGTAATCAAATGCAAAGGAACCCTAACTTATGTTTTAAAAAATTATTTTCCCCTAAAATCTCTGAGAGTTCTTTAGGATCAATTTCTAAAATAAATAAAAATGGGGGGTTTTGCGGGGTGGAGTCTAAAATTTATTAGTAGGAGAAAGGACCATGGAAATTTTGTATTTTAAATGCTGCCTTAAATTTTTTTTTTTTTTTTTTTTTTTTGCTACCAGGGATTGAACTCAGGGGCACTTGACCACTGGGCCACATCCCCAGCCCTTTTTTGTATTTTATTTAGAGACAGGGTCTCACTGAGTTGCTAAGTGCCTCGCCATTGCTGAGGCTGGCTTTGAACTTGCGATCCTCCTGCCTCAGCCTCCCAAAGTGCTGGGATTACAGGCGTGCGCCACCGCGCCTGGCTGCCTTAAATTTTAAAACAGAATGCTAATTTATGTTCATCTCGATGAATTTTACTTTTTGAGGGAGGGAGATGTTGTTTTTAAATTCATGGCTTTGTTTTTGATTTTAAAATCACAGTTAGCAAATTCACTAAAGAAAATGTTTGTTCTGATTTCATAAAGCAACTTAATGTTTTAATTCACCTGAACCACCAGCTGAATACTTAGAGGCCATTTTGACAGACTTCCCTAATCCTTGAAAATAGCACATGCTCCTTTCAAACACAGATCCTTGGTACAGAAAACACCAACAACCTTACCTTTTTTGGTTTTATATTTGCTGTTTTCTATTGTTATGATCTAAGTAGGTCCTCTTTGAAAAAAATGCAAATCAAGTTTAAGCCACAGTTGAGTCTTACATCCTGTGGTCTTGGAATTTTAAAATTTCATTCAAAACACACATTATAAACAAAGTCTCCCAAATGACCATGTAGAAAGGAATGTGGCAAAAATCCAGAAACTATTGTAATATTTGGAACTAGGAGAAGCACAAGTAATCAGTGTGTGTTTTCAAGAGGGGATTTGGGGTTCCTGTTCCACAAACCCTACAGGGGATTTGCACAAGACGAGCAAAGCTGAATTCCATATTTGTTGAGTGCCTTTGAAAGAAACCAAACCCTTGACAGTGCATGAAGAGGAAAATGAGGTATTAAAAGGATCTTCTTAGTAACTAATAGCTGTTCATTACACTCATAAATTGAGGAAACATTCTGTCTTATAAAATCATATAAACTCGAGTTCAAAGCAGTACACCAGACAAGCCTGTTCTTTAACACATTAGTTTGGTATTATTAAGTGGAGACTGAATCAGGGTGGAAGGGCCATGGGGAAAGGCCAATGGGCAGTGCCAAAAATTATGTCATCAAGCCAGGCAAATCCAAATTTTAGAAGAGAAAGACCAATGTAGATATTGAGATACCAAATCGTTTTCTGAAAAAGTGCTCTCAAGAATATTCTGAGCCGGGCGTGGTGGCGCACTCCTGTAATCCCAGCACTTTGGGAGGCTGAGGCAGGAGGATCACGAGTTCAAAGCCAGCCTCAGCAATGGCAAGGCACTTAGTAACTCAGTGAGACCCTGTCTCTAATAAAATACAAAAAAGGGCTGGGGATGTGGCCCAGTGGTTGAGTGCCCCTGAGTTCAATCCCTGGTAGCAAAAAAAAAAAAAAAAAAAAAAAAAGAATATTCTGGAAAATTGCTGAAAATTAATTTAAGTAGAGTTAAGACTAATCACTTTAGAGACATTTAAAATCTAGGCTTCAAAGAGAACAGATAGGTCAGAGAAAGGTGTAATAATACCTCAAAATAAGCAAGCTGTTCTATGGAAACATCATTGTTCTCTCCCATTCCAAAAACTGAAAGAAAATAACTCCTAAAAAGGAAAATAGCCATGATATATTTTATACCTCAAAAATAAAAAATAAAAAATTGGGTGTCAGGCCAGGGGAGGGAGAAGTGATTAAGAAGCTAGGATGCTTGCCGGGCGCGGTGGCGCACGCCTGTAATCCCAGCACTTGGGAGGCTGAGGCAGGAGGATCGCGAGTTCAAAGCCAGCCTCAGCAATGGGCGAGGCACTTAGCAACTCAGTGAGACCCTGTCTCTAAATAAAAATACAAAAAAGGGCTGGGGATGTGACCCAGAGGACGAGTGCCCCTGAGTTCAATCCCTGGTACCACAAAAAAAAAAAAAAAAAAAAAAAAAAAAAAAGAAGCTAGAATGCTTTCAAAATGATTCTTCTTAGCAAAGTTTAATATGATAATATCTTATGTGTTTATCATTTTATACCTCAGTTAATTAATGTCCTATTAATTCATCAGTTCTTCAGAACCTGATTAAAAGAAACAGCCTTATCTAGAGGAATCATCACACATTTCATGCTTACTTTTTTTTTTTTTTTTTTTTTTTTTTTGTGGTACCAGGGATTGAACTCAGGGGCACTCGACCACTGGGTCACATCCCCAGCCCTTTTTTGTATTTTTATTTAGAGACAGGGTCTCCTGAGTTGCTAAGTGCCTCGCCCATTGCTGAGGCTGGCTTTGAATCGCGATCCTCCTGCCTCAGCCTCCCAAAGTGCTTTACAGGCGTGCGCCACCGCGCCCGGCTCATGCTTACTTTTAATATCATTATTAACATAGTATAGATCTGCAGGCACTGATGCTACCTACTCTTTTGCTGCTCATAAATAATTGAATGAGTAGATTTTAGCACCTTCATAATGTGCTTCAGTTTCAGTTTTAATATGCTATTCTGAGAAATTTTTGTGAACTAATATAGCATTCTAGGCTGTTTTGCTTTGAATCAGCATGAAAATGCATCAGATCACTGGAAGGAACAAAAGAAAAAGATTTTCTGCATATAAATTGCATAAGTTTTTAATACACAAGCAGGAATTGCATTAGCCTGGCAAATGACAAGCAGCTTCTCAGAAAAGATAGCAAACACCGCTATTGAAACTATTCGGTAATCACCATTACAAATTGATAATTATCTCTGAATATTAGCTTTGATGATATGTGACCTCACAGGCAAAATGAAGTGGGAAGTCATATTGGACTTTCACCGATGCTAAAGCAATCATGCTAAACTTCCTTAACACACTCAACTCTGATTGCAGTATATATATATTTTTAATGTAAACCTTTTAATGAAGAAGTAAGACTACTGGAGAAGTGAAAGTGGCACAAAATTGTAAGCTAACTGATACAAGTAAAAAGGCGCTAGACTCAGAAGTAGAAAGATGGTTTCCAGTCTGGTGGTGTTCACTTTTGAGTTTTTGGTGGTGCTGAGGATGGAATCCAGGGACTCACATATGCTAAGCACCTGCTGTACCACTAAGCTACATTCCCAGTCCTACTCCTGTCTGCTTCTGACCTGGGTATCCTTGGGCAAATCACTTGAAGTTTGGGACTCATTTTTTCACTTTTAAAATAGGGATGAAAAAAATAATAAAATAGGGATTAAAAGTAACCAACTTGAAGATTAGGGTGTGAATGTTGGGGTGGGAGTGTTAATAATTGATATCAGACATTAACCTTTTATATTTGGCAGCCAGAATCTCAATGCCCATCACCTTCCTGTTCCCACATAAGCTTTAGCCAAAAAAAAAAAAAAGGTTGAAATATCCAAGTCTGTAGTTCTCAAAGACCCTGGGTTTCAACACAGTGCTAGAGTCTAATGAGTGAACTTAAAATTGCAAAGATTGTTGTTCTCCATTTGTCTTGTTTGAAAACCTTCCTTTAAGAAATGCAAATTTGCTGGGCGAGGTGGCCCATGCCTGTAATCCCAGCTCTTGGGAGGCTGAGGCAGGAGGATCACGAGTTCAAAAAGCAATGGCGAGGCACTTAGTAACTCAGTGAGACCCTGTCTCTAAATAAAATACAAAAAAAAAAAAATAAATAAATAAAAATAAGGGCTGGGGATGTGGCCCAGAGGACGAGTGCCCCTGAGTTCAATCCCTGGTACCAAAAAAAAAAAAAAAAAAAAAAAAAAAAAAAAGAAGCTAGAATGCTTTCAAAATGATTCTTCTTAGCAAAGTTTAATATGATAATATCTTATGTGTTTATCATTTTATACCTCAGTTAATTAATGTCCTATTAATTCATCAGTTCTTCAGAACCTGATTAAAAGAAACAGCCTTATCTAGATTTTTGTGGTACCAGGGATTGAACTCAGGGGCACTCGACCACTGGGTCACATCCCCAGCCCTTTTTTGTATTTTTTTATTTTAGAGACAGGGTCTCACTGAGTTGCTAAGTGCCTCGCCCATTGCTGAGGCTGGCTTTGAACTCGATCCTCCTGCCTCAGCCTCCCAGTGCATTTCATGCTTACTTTTAATATCATTATTAACATAGTATAGATCTGCAGGCACTGATGCTACCTACTCTTTTGCTGCTCATAAATAATTGAATGAGTAGATTTTAGCACCTTCATAATGTGCTTCAGTTTCAGTTTTAATATGCTATTCTGAGAAATTTTTGTGAACTAATATAGCATTCTAGGCTGTTTTGCTTTGAATCAGCATGAAAATGCATCAGATCACTGGAAGGAACAAAAGAAAAAGATTTTCTGCATATAAATTGCATAAGTTTTTAATACACAAGCAGGAATTGCATTAGCCTGGCAAATGACAAGCAGCTTCTCAGAAAAGATAGCAAACACCGCTATTGAAACTATTCGGTAATCACCATTACAAATTGATAATTATCTCTGAATATTAGCTTTGATGATATGTGACCTCACAGGCAAAATGAAGTGGGAAGTCATATTGGACTTTCACCGATGCTAAAGCAATCATGCTAAACTTCCTTAACACACTCAACTCTGATTGCAGTATATATATATTTTTAATGTAAACCTTTTAATGAAGAAGTAAGACTACTGGAGAAGTGAAAGTGGCACAAAATTGTAAGCTAACTGATACAAGTAAAAAGGCGCTAGACTCAGAAGTAGAAAGATGGTTTCCAGTCTGGTGGTGTTCACTTTTGAGTTTTTGGTGGTGCTGAGGATGGAATCCAGGGACTCACATATGCTAAGCACCTGCTGTACCACTAAGCTACATTCCCAGTCCTACTCCTGTCTGCTTCTGACCTGGGTATCCTTGGGCAAATCACTTGAAGTTTGGGACTCATTTTTTCACTTTTAAAATAGGGATGAAAAAAATAATAAAATAGGGATTAAAAGTAACCAACTTGAAGATTAGGGTGTGAATGTTGGGGTGGGAGTGTTAATAATTGATATCAGACATTAACCTTTTATATTTGGCAGCCAGAATCTCAATGCCCATCACCTTCCTGTTCCCACATAAGCTTTAGCCAAAAAAAAAAAAAAAGGTTGAAATATCCAAGTCTGTAGTTCTCAAAGACCCTGGGTTTCAACACAGTGCTAGAGTCTAATGAGTGAACTTAAAATTGCAAAGATTGTTGTTCTCCATTTGTCTTGTTTGAAAACCTTCCTTTAAGAAATGCAAATTTGCTGGGCGAGGTGGCCCATGCCTGTAATCCCAGCTCTTGGGAGGCTGAGGCAGGAGGATCACGAGTTCAAAGCCAATGGCGAGGCACTTAGTAACTCAGTGAGACCCTGTCTCTAAATAAAATACAAAAAAAAAAATAAATAAATAAATAAAAATAAGGGCTGGGGATGTGGCCCAGTGGTTGAGTCCCCCTGAGTTCAATCTCTGGTACCAAAAAAAAAAAAAAAAAAAAAAGAAAGAAAGAAAAAAAAAAAAGAAATGCAAATTTAAAAGTCCTTTGGGCAGCTTAAGTAAATGGAATTTACTATTTAGTAAAGGGAATTTTCTAAAAAGTTGACCTATATAAAATCAGCTTCCTTCCCTCACTAGCATAGATTCCTCCTGTTTAATTTCTTACATAGATTTTATCATTATTAAAACATCTTACTTATTTGTTACCCTTTCATTATCTGACTCCTTGAATTCTTGAATGCAAGTCCCCCCGAGGGCAGTGACCTCAGCCTCTTGTTCAGCTGTCTCCCCAGAGCCTAGCGCAGTACCTGGCTCATAGAGATGTTCAGCAAGCATTTATTTTTTAATTGGTGGATGTCAGAAAAAAAATCCAGTAAGATGAAAGGGGAACACTGAAATGTGATTTTAAATAAACATAGAGTGATTGAATTTATCTGAGTTTAAATGACCAATGTAAAATAAAGCAAATCTACTTACTAAAAAAAAAAAAATGAAAAAGGGATAGGCTAAATGAAACCATCAAGTTCTTGAATGATAGAAATATTTGAGGGTAGAAACTATCAGGAGACAACAGAACTATCCAATGGCAAATTTAGAAGGTTACACTGGGACAGCTTCAGCCAATCAGGCCTGTGATTCTAGGCAGAGGTCTTCACAATTAACTTCTTAAGAAAGTTACAAATGAATACCCTAAAGCATCCAAACAGGAAGAGACTTCTGATCCAAGGACTACCTCGTGCCAGGCATTTTGCAATGCGTGTTACATGTGTTACTTGTTATTCACTACCAACGGATGAGTGAACATTAATATTTTTATCCTCCTTTTGTGAATGGTTTTAGAAGTTAAGGAACATATGAATTTGCTACAAAGATCTGATTCCCCTTCATTACTTGACCTCCATTACCACTTATGAATCCAGATCGAACCATGATATCATTTTACTTTCAGATCCTACTTTGTTCTGGGACAGATAGCTTTGATTACTGTTAACAAATAAAAATGGTTGTTTCTAGAATATTCCTGGAATGCTACTCAAAAAACTGGTAATAGGATTTTAGGATTTTTGTGTGTGTGTGGTACTGGGGATTGAACTCAGGGGCACTCGACCACTGGGCCAAGTCCCCAGCCCATTTTTTTTGTATTTTATTAGAGACAGGGTCTCACTGAGTTGCTAAGTGCCTCGCCATTGCTGAGGCTGGCTTTGAACTCGTGATCCTCCTGCCTCAGCCTCCCAAAGTGCTGGGATTACAGGCGTGCGCCACCGCGCCCAGCAGGATTTTAGGATTTTATTTGGAGAGGGCAACTGGGTCCCTTGGGGAGATCACGGCCAAGGGGAGTCTTATTTCTCTGTACGTAGAGGGTTATCAGACAGATATAAGATTAAGTTTTAATTTCAGATAAACAATAAATAAGTTTAGTATAAGAATATGAAAAGTGCTGCATGGTACAAATTTTTACTGTCGAAAAGAAAGCAAACGGGAAGTGTTGTTTCAGGGCACTTAAAATGGACTCTTAATCAGATCTGACTTGTTTGCAGTGGAACTTCTGAAATGGGCTTCAGGCACACCCAGACTAGATTCTAGTTGACCTTTGAGACATTGTTAAGCTCTGCTGACCTTCTGTACAACTGACCCCTTCCCCCAAAACTACCCAGAGACAGAGACCATACCTAATCTCTTTCTTAGAAGATAGCTAAACTCTTATCAGCACTAATCAAAAATCATGACCAACACCTGATATCATTAACAACATTCTCATGGCTTAAAGCTATAAATACAGCCACCATTTTTGCAAAACCTCAGAGCATATTTTTTAAGTTAGTTTGAATCTGTGACTTCCTGCATTGCAATCCTAACTAGTCCCAAACAAAAGTAATTTTGTTATTGTTTTATTCTCAACTAGGTTGATTTTATTCTAGATTGGCAATACTAGAAGTGTATTAGTATGAAATTCAAATGTAACTGGGTGTTCTGTACTTTTATTTGCAAATCTGGCAAGTCTATGTATAGTCCCTTCTATAAATTTCAGATTTTGTTCCATGTACATGTATTACCCGTTTTAAAAATACTAGAAAATTTAAAAAATAAAGTTATTTCTGAGATTCATCTCATTTTTAGGAGGAATTTTTGGTTAAGGACTGGAATGAAACATAGGTTAAAATTCAAACATAAGACCTAAGGATCATTTTGATAAATAAGTATAAAAGGACTAAATTTTCAAAGATGATTTTGAAGGCATGTGTATGGGTGGAAGGGTGCAGGTAAAGGGATAGGTGGAAATTGGAAAACACTTGTTGGTGGAATTGTGGTCACTGGAGATTGGAGCCCTAAAAGAGATACCTCAATCATTTGTTCTGGGATGAGGCTAAGTCAGGAAAGCAAGAAAATTTTTCTGAATTGCAAGTTGTTCAGCTTGAGCTGGAGTCTTAAATTGATGGACCATTACAGTTGGAAGGAAAGAAACTTTTGAGACATTCTTCGAATTTTTCATCCTTTATTCCACATTTAACAAAAGGTTCCATTTCCAACGTCATTCTGAAACCGCTTTTTACCGTGACGAGTTCTTGCTCCCCGAACGCTGAAGAATAACGCCGAAGAAGCACTCCGAGGCAAGCGTAGAGTGGAAAGTGGACAGCTTTATTGAAAGGATAGCAAAAGACTTCCCCCAGAGGGAGAAGGGGACCTGGAAACCAGGAATCCAAAGGGAGGGAGAGGCTTTCTCCCTTTTATATCTAAATCTTTCTTTTGTCCCTTCCATGTTCCTTATCTCTGTCCTTCCTAGGACAGGAATGTCAAAAGGAGGGCCCATGGTGGGTGTGAGATTTACGGGAAGGGTTTAGGGCTAGTTGATTAGCATCTAGCATCTCGTTTACTGGAAGCTGTTTCATTATCATTCCATAAGATGAGCCCTAAACTTGGGAACATTAACCATCTTATCTCTCTTGGAGTTGCTCTGTGATTTTCCAGGACTCAGGCTGACTCCATTTTCCTTATGGACTCCATGTTCTTTATGAAACTCGATGTTAGACCCGATTTGCCTGACTACACTCACTACCTAGCTTTAAATCTGGCTTCATTCCCCCCCTCTAATTTCAGGAACTCCTTACTGCTGTAAGGACATGGGGCGACGTACCGAATCTAACTTCTTCGAGCTGAGAGGGGGCGAAGTGGGGCCAGCAGTTTGGAGTCCCCGTTTAAAAATCGGGTCTATCGAGTGGTCCACGATAGAAGTCCAGTTGAGAGTCAATAGGCTGAAGGGCCATTTGAGCAACTGGTGGTCTATAAGAGAAACAAGAATTTATGAGTACTGGAATGAGATTAATGCAACAATAAATGCCACAGCATAAGAATATACCAATGAGTATGATGAGGACAACAGAGACTAGCAATGTTTTCCACCATGAGGTACCAGAAAACCAGGAACTAAAATATTGTTCCCATGACATGGCTGGTGAAGACATGGCTTCTATCTGAGCATGCAAGTTTTTAAGAATTTTAGTCACATTGCCGGAACTATCAGGGATGTAAACACAGCATTCAGTTTTAATAATGGCACAAGTACCGCCTTGGGCTGCAGTGAGGACATCTAAAGCCATACGGTTTTGTAGGATGGCCTTTCTCATAAGTGTTACTTCAGTGTTAAGGAGAGAGATACTTTCCTCAACCTCAAGAAGCGCGGTCTGGGTGTAATTGTTCAAGGTTTCCACGTGCCACATTACATCCTCTAAACCAATGTGGAATAAACAGTGAAGCTAGGTGATATTGGAATCCATTGCTCTTAGGCATGTGGGTAAAATCAAGTTGCCAGTCTTCCCCAGGGAACTGTCCTGTCCTAATAAAGGGGTGGGGCACTCTGGAACTATCAGGAATGCATGAGAAAACATCATCCCGTCCCACTCACAACTCAGTGGGGGAGTGAACTTTCTAGTTATACACCTTCCAGACACTCCTTGCACCGTCATGGTTTTAGAGGACAGGGGTCCAGAATACGTTGTGAGAACAGAATAACTGGCACCAGTATCTAAGAGGAAGTTGACCTCTTGGCTCCCTACGGAGAAGCAAACCCGGGGTTCACGTGTGGTGATAGGAGTTACGGGAGCCAGAATCGACCCCGGGCCCCATCAGGCCTGTGTGGGAGAGTCTGGCCTCAAGGACCTACGCCCCTCAGGACAGTCACTCCTCCAGTGGTTGCCTTGACACTTAGGGCAGGGCTTCGGAGGTGGCCGCTTTGCTTGTGGGCACTCCCGCTTGAAATGTCCTTCTTCTCCACAATGGAAACAAGTCCCTTTTGTGGATTGGGGAGCATTTCGTACTCCTCCTTTTCCACCCTGGGAGCTTACTCCTTTAAGAGCTAATACCAGCGTCTCAGTCTTTTTTCTGTCTCTGCGCTCTTTCACCCTTATTTCCTCCAGGTCTCTATTATAAAAGACGGAAGTAGCAAGTCGGAGGATATCATCTAAAGACTGATCAGGGCCATATGCCAATTTTTGTAACTTCCTCCGAATGTCTGGGGCCGACTGGGTGATAAATTTGTCCTTTAAAATTATGTGGCCCTCTGCGGATTCAGGATCCACGGTGGTGTGTTTTCTCATTGCCTCCCTGAGTTTCTCCATGAAGATAGCAGGACTTTCCTGCGGGCCCTGAATAATTTCTGACATCTTAGAATAGTTAATGGGCTTTTGCTTAACTCTAAGGGCCTCAAGAATTAGCATTTGAAAGTGACTAAGTTTCCAAGCATCTTGTTCATCGTTTGGGTCCCAATCAGGATCGTTCCTGGGAACTGCCTGTGCTCCTGACAGGTAATTGGGTTTGCTTCTAGTCTGTGCTGCCGGGGCATGAGCAAGGTGTAAGTCATCCCCAAATTGCTCGGCTGCTCTTAAGGCAGCTTCCTTCTCATTAGAAGTTAAAGTCTGGTTGAGTAACAGCATAATGTCTTTCCAGGTAAGGTCAAACACCTGGCATATGTTTTGAAATACCTCAATATATTTATCTGGGTCTTCTGAGAATCTCCCTAAGTTAGTTTTTATCTGTCTTAAGTCTTGAAGGGAGAAGGGAGTATGTACTTTGACTGGTCCAAATTCTCCTCCTGGCATCTCCTGGAGGGGTAATACATTTGACTTGTCCATTGGGACAGATGGAGAGAGGCCAGGGTATGGGGGACAGGAGGGCTGCTGCTGGACATCAGCAGAGAATGAAGATTTGGGGTGTCCTCCTGATTCCTTCTCCTCGACAGGTGGTTTCTTAGGATACTCTCCCTTCATAGCAGAGATCATAGCTAAGTCTACTTTACACTGCTGACACAATTGGGGGTCTTCCCTTAGGGCAAAGAAAGCCTGAACATATGGCACCTCCCCCCATTTCCCTTCCTTTTTGCAAAATCTATCAAGCTGCAAAATCGTATTGAAATTGATATTTCCCTCTGGTGGCCAGGATTCTCCATCAGGGAGTTTGTATTGAGGCCAGGGCCTAGCGGCAGAAGAAAATAAGGCACTTTTTCTTGAGTGTCTGTGGGTCAAACTTATTCCAGTTTTTCAATATGCAGGTAAGTGGTGTACCCGGCATATTGGAGAGAGAAGCTCCCATCTGAGTAAGAGAAAAAACAGGACTCAGGCGCCCGCGCTAAAGAGAACTGTTCCTATTAGGGACGTCTCCCTATCTCTGGAGCTTCCTCACGGTCCAGAAAACCCGTCTCTCATCACCTGGCTTTGCCAAAGTTATTTCTGGCCTCCTTTGGCAAAGTGCTGGGGTCTCAGTCTGCCCTGTGCCAAAGACCCTAGGAGGAGTCAGACTTAAGGGCATTACTGCTTTCCTCCTTGCCACTATAAAAACCCATAACATAAATTCGCCTATTTTCTTGTTAATCTACTTTGCTCTGTGGACTAAAGGGACCTCTTGCAAAGTGAAGGGGAGACATCAAGTACCACATTTCCTATCGGAGGGACCCTGGAAAGGTTGAACTTTAGCCCCTGACCACTTACAAAGAACACATCACATTTTAAACATCAGAATGAAATCAACCTACACATGCAAGAGAAATATAAACATCTCCTACAAATTATCTTAAGTCTTTCCCACATTTCTACAGCCTGAATTGCTAGCATTATGATCGGCGATGCAAAGGGAGCATCCAGGAGGGAGTGGATGCGGGGGTGGGGGAATGTGTGCTGGCCCACACGGAGGCAGTTTGTAATTGGGGCTTTCCCTCAGCGCCATTCGTCTACCGATCACCAGATACCCCTAAGGGCTGTCGGGAGAGGGCTCAAGGGAAGGAACCTTAGGAATACGTCTGAGTGTGGCCCAGACCCGAATTCCGCAGTTGTTCCAACTCTCTCCTCCATCTCCACGCATCTGAGGTAGATCAGGACTTGGGACGCTGTGTACTCACGCCAAATGCTCTCCGGGCCTGGACAGAAAAGTAGGAAACGGCTTTGGCAGAGCCCAACATGCCTGTTCTGTCCAGAACAGGTGATTGGAAACTGTCTAGGCCGAGAAACCTTTCACCCGAGTCTTGAAGAGTGGCGGCTGCACTAACTGCATTTAAGTAGCCGACGGGTGCCCACTTTCTCCTCCGAAAGAAAAAGAGAGACAGATGCACCTCGACAGATTTGGGGTGCATTAAGAAGAGCTTACCTCGTGTAGTTTGTCTCGGTGGAACCTCCACTATGAAACCGCTTTTTACCGTGACGAGTTCTTGCTCCCCGAACGCTGAAGAATAACGCCGAAGAAGCACTCCGAGGCAAGCGTAGAGTGGAAAGTGGACAGCTTTATTGAAAGGATAGCAAAAGACTTCCCCCAGAGGGAGAAGGGGACCTGGAAACCAGGAATCCAAAGGGAGGAGAGGCTTTCTCCCTTTTATATCTAAATCTTTCTTTTGTCCCTTCCATGTTCCTTATCTCTGTCCTTCCTAGGACAGGAATGTCAAAAGGAGGGCCCATGGTGGGTGTGAGATTTACGGGAAGGGTTTAGGGCTAGTTGATTAGCATCTAGCATCTCGTTTACTGGAAGCTGTTTCATTATCATTCCATAAGATGAGCCCTAAACTTGGGAACATTAACCATCTTATCTCTCTTGGAGTTGCTCTGTGATTTTCCAGGACTCAGGCTGACTCCATTTTCCTTATGGACTCCATGTTCTTTATGAAACTCGATGTTAGACCCGATTTGCCTGACTACACTCACTACCTAGCTTTAAATCTGGCTTCAATTCCTTCCCCCATCCCCAACCCCAGCATCACCAGCTCTCTGGAGTAGCCTAGAAGTGGTGTCCCACGTCTTAGGGCCTCAAGTAACATCAACACACTTATCTAATTGTCCTTCAAGTGCCCCTGCTTGAGGCCTTTGGGCTCCAATTCATACTGGTAAATAGAGAGAGCATCAAGCAGGTGATAGAGAAAAATTGGAGCAGTACACCGTCTAGCTGTATGAAAAATTGGAGCAGTACACCGTCTAGCTGTATGAAAAATTGGAGCAGTACACCGTCTAGCTGTGTGAATTTGGGAAAGCTACTTAATTACTCTGGACTTCCAGAGAAATTCCTTCCTTCCCTATTTTTTCTGGACCATAACTTCCTTAAAAATGGGAACAGAGCAGGGTATGGTAGCACATGCTTCTAATCCAGGGACTCAGAAAGAAGGATCACAAGTTTGAGGCTAGCCTGGCAATTTAGTCAAACCCTGACTCAAATTAAAGTGAAAAGGGCTGGGGATGTACCTCAGTGGTAGTGCTAGAGCCCTTGACTAGCATGTGCTAGGCCTTGTGTTCAATCCCCAGGCCTGGGCGTGGGGTGATGAGTAGAAGATCCAAAGAGCTCAGGTTCACTGAAGTCACTTGGATTAAGTTGTTGCATAATAACTTCAGCTATTATTTTTATCTTAAATGGATAATTTCACTTCTGAAATTGTAAGGAATCTTATCCTTGTAAGAAATATAATCTCAAATTTATCATGAAGTTAGAGAATGAATCAACTAACAAAGAGTCCTGTGGAGTTTATTTTATTATTTAGTTGCCCCTACTTGGACATTTGTATCAGCCTATGATTTACTATGTTAAAGTTCATGATCAACTTCTTTATTGACATACACTTCACAAACCATGTAATTCAATCATTTAAAGTTCACATTCAGTGTTTTACGGTATATCCACAGAATTGTGCCACCATTGTCGCAATTTAGAACATACTTATTACTCCAAAGGAAGATCTGTGCCCTTTAGCAGTTACTCTGCATACACACACCCATTAGCCCCGAATAACCACTAATCAACTATTTATACAGATTTGCCTTTTCTGGATATAGGTATAAACTGAATGATAGAATACAGCAACTTTTTGTGGTTTGCTTCTTTCATTTAGCATATTGTCAAGGTTTCTTAAATGTCTATCAGTACTTCATTTTGATAGATAGGCTTGAGCTGACAGGCCACCTCCCCCATGGAAAATTCCACTAGGAGCAACCTGGTTTCAATTTCCCCAGGCAGGAGCCAATCAGCTGAAAGGTCACTCTGTTCCCCAGGCAGGAGCCAATCGGCTTAAATGTCACCTTGTTTACTGGGAAAAGAGCCAATGGCGTCTCCGGTGTGATTTTTGCCCTTCACATTTCTTTTTACAGCTTAATAATGTTCCATTTTGTAGATATACCACGTTGAATTTAATCATTCATCAGTTGATAGACATTTGCATTGTTTCTTATTTTGAGCTATTATGAATAATGCTGCCTTGAATGTTTGTATTTTTGTATGGACATACGTTTCACATATTTTCAGTTTTTACGGTTATACGCCTAAGAATGAAATTGCTGAGTCATATAAACAAGAGTGTTTTTCAAAATGGGTGCATCATTTTTAAGAAATGTCTTCTTTTAAAAAATGTCTCTTGCCATTTAAGAATTTTTTTTTCAGTCCTGGGGATTGAATCCAGGGCCTCATGCCTGCCAGGTAAGCCCTCTGCTGCTGAGTGGCACCTCCAGCTCCCTTTGCCCATTTTTAAATTGAGCTATTTGTCTTTTTATTTTCAGTTTTACGAACCTTTACATTATCTATATACTAGACCTTTATCAAATATATGGCTTGCAAATATTTATTTCCATTCTGTGGGTTATCTTTTCCACATTTTGTGTGTGTGTGTGTGTGTGTGTGTGATGCTGGGGATCATACCCAGAGCCTTGTATATGTAGGCAAGCATGCCACTGCTAAACTACACACCCAGCCCCTTTTCACTTTCTTGATTGATAGTGTCTTTTGAAGCACAAAAGTTTTTAATTTTGATGAAATCTAAGTTATTTATTTTTCTTCCATTCCTTGTGCTTTTTGTGTCATATATAAGAACCCATTGCTAATCTAATGTCATGAGGACCTACCCCATGCTCTTTTCTATGAATGTTATAATTTTGGTTTTTAAGTTTAAGCATGATCTATTTTAACATAGTTTTTATATATTTTGTGAAGTGCGGATCCAATTTCATTCTTCTGCATATGATTATCCAGTTGTTCTTGTGCCATTTGTTGAAAACAATATTCTTTCCCCACTGAATTCTTTTGGCACCATTTAAAAAAAATCAAATGGCCATAAATATGAGGGCTTTTTTGAATTCTTAGATCTATTTCATTGATCTACATGTCTATCTTTAATCCAGTACCATACAATCTTCATTAATATAGCTTTGTAGAGAATTCAAAATGAAGAAATGTTGTTCTTCTTTTTAAGATTGGCTTTTTGAGCTTCCTCTAATTTCCATATAAATTTTTTTGGATCACCTTTTCAATTTCTGCAAAGCTATCAGTTGGGATTTTGAGAGTGATGACACTGAATCAATGTGTGAATCAATTTGTGGAAGGCTCTCACCTAAATAATAGTATCTTTTGATCCACAAAGGATGTCTGTTTATTTATTTAGATCTTCTGAATTTTCTTTCAATAATGTTTTATAGTTTTCAGAGCATAAATCTTGCATTTCTTTTAAAAATTTGTTCCTAAGTATTTTATTCTTTTTGATGCTATTTTAAATGGGATTGTTTTCTAAATTTCATTTTGAAATCAGGCACATGGTGCAAACCTGTAACCATAGATACTCAGGAAGGTGGGGCAGAAAAATCACAAGTTCAAGGCCAGCCTGAGCAATTTATAGAGAGACCCTATATCAAAATAAGATAAAAAGGGCTAGTGGGATAGCTAAGTGGTAGAGTGCTTGCCCAGCATGCATGAGACCCTGGGTTCAACGTTTAACAGAAAAAAATACAAATAAAAAATTAAAAAATAGGGGTTGAGGATATAGCTCAGTTGGTAGAGTGCTTACCTCACAAGTACAAGACCCTGGGTTCAATCCCCAGCACTGCAATAATATATAAATAAACAAATAAACAAAATTAAAAAATAATTTTCAGGAAGTTTATTGCAAAGAATTAGAATTCAATTGACTTTTGTATCCTACAACTTTGATGAATTTGAATAGTTGCAATCATTTTTAGTGGAGCCCTTAGAATTTTCTATATACAAGGTAATTTGATCCGCAAAAGAGATGTTTTTACTTTCTCCTTTACAATATGATGTCATTTATTTCATTTTCTTCCCTAATTGTCTTGGTTAGAACAATCAGTAAATGTTAAATAGAAATGGTGACATGGGACTGGGGATGTGGCTCAACACCACATTAAAAAAAAAAAAAAAACATTGTGTACAACTAAAAGCAAATAAATAAATATTTAAAAAAATAGAAATGGTGACAGTAGAAATCCTTGTCTCTTCCAGTGGTTAATGAGAAAAGCACCAGTCACACCTTTAAATATACTGTTAGTCACACCTTTAAATATGCTATTAACTGTGGGTGTCTCATAGGTGTCCTTTATTGGGTTGAAGAAGAACTATTCTATACCTAGTTTATTGGATTTTTGGTAGTATTTTGTTAAGGACTTTTGTATCTATAAGAGGTATTGGTTCATGGTTTTCTCCTGTTATGATCTTTTTGGTGAATTGTTTTTTTTTAAATAATAGACAAGGTAAAAATCCAAATGGGTATTAGGTCTTCATCTTGGCTGGGCTAATCATCTTCAGCCAAGGTCATATAGTTTTAAATTTTTAAATATTTTATGCTATTTTAAATGGGATTGTTACCAGGTCATGTAGTTTTAATTTTTTTTTAATATTACAGTTATTTAAAATAAATCTTTCCTGCATGTCTTACCATGTATATTTTTGTACATAACTTATTAAAATTATCTGATACTCTGAGTACTTGACGCAAAATATTCTTTATTGGTTCAAATTTATATAGCCAAAAAATAAAGAACTTGTTGTCAATCATAAATCCCACTCCTAGGACTAGAAAGTGTATGAATCATGTTTTCTAAGGCTCATCTGTAAAAATAGGGAGGAATCCTCAGCAATGTTCTGAGGATGGACTAAGATGATTGATGTCCCTAAGAGGGCTTGGGACAATCATATTTATTGCTATTTCATGAATTATATATCACAGCATCTTCTTGAATAGAAAGTTACTATACAAGGCATGCAACCTCTTGAAAAGCCTCCATTGCATAAAAACTAAATGCTTTTTTATAATCTGTTTTTAGAAGTTATTTTTTGGTTCTTATGTCTTTTTCTTTCTTTCTTTTGCCTAGATTCTTTGAGTTGTTTCTTATTTTGGAAACTTGGAAAGTACCATGCAAATACAGATATAGCTATGCTAGTTAAAAATAAAATACTTAGTGTTTGCTAGTGAAGGAAAATATGATGCTATGTAGGTATAACTGCTTGATGAAAATCAGATTTGAATTTCAGAAGAACATTTCTGGAGAAATTTAGATGAATTGAAAAGCAGGAGCCAAATACTTCTCCCAGATGATAGTTTATAACTCTCATTGAAGTCAAAAGTAATTCTGAGGGTAGAATTTGGGCCACATGTTTGGAAAGTTTGAAGAAAAAAAAAAAAAGGCAGCATACATAAATTTCAAAACTTTTCAAAGTACTTAGATGAGAGGTTATTTGTAGTAATGAATTTGGGAAATGTTTTCTCCATTGACAAAATATTCATAACACTTTAATTTCCACAGGATGTTAATCATGATAGAATTCAGTTGAATAATCACTGAAGTAGTAAAAACTACATACAGGATAGTATCAGTTATAATACCTAACATGAAATCTTTAAGAATTTATTTAAGTTGTTTACCTAATGCATTATTTCAAATGAAATACATCATTGTTAGAATGAGATGAAACTTTTCAAGAATACCTATTTCATAACAATAGGTCCACATTTAGTATCTAGTAATAGCTTAATAGAAATTACCATGGAGCTTTTTTCTTGCAATAATTTCACAAGATTTCTTTTTTTAAATCCCACATGTTGACATCATGACAATTAAAAATTTTTAAATTAATTAAAGTTAAAATGGAAAGAATGACAATTTTTATAAGGGGTATTGTACAAATTTGATTATGATGTTCAAAAGGGTTATGGGTTATTTAGCTGTCTTTGACAGAGTTAAGTATTTCCTGGAAATTGTTTTATATCTTAGTATTTGTCAGTGCTTGAGTGTACAGGTGGCAAGGTTAATCTTCTTAGCCCTTAGTCTATTTTGGACATGGGTACTAGCCACAAAGGTCACATCTATACGTTGACACTTATCATTACACCATCTATGACACAAACAATACAGATGCAAAGAGCGAAACCTACATGACAGGCTTTCTTTGAAAAAGTGATTAAGATTATCTTTATCAAGGTACAAGGTTAAGAGTAACACAGGCCAGAGAAGAATTTCAGGGATCTTTTTCTTTTCTAATTATTTGCTATATGACCACAATCAACCTTTTAAAAATAAAAGTAGTATGTCAGCCAAATATTAGACACCAATACCTTACTCAAACACAATTCGTTCCATTTAATTATCCACTTTGTTATCTAATTTTATCCTTGCAACAAAGCTCTAAGGCAGGTGGTGTTAGACTATCCAACAGATAATAAAACTGATGGGCAGGAGAATTTCCTAAGGGAAATAACATTTACTTAGTATCTATTGTGTACCTAGTTATTTCATGTAATATTTCAATTAACTCGGAAAATGACCTTCTGCAATGGGATTATATTTCCCATTTGCAAATGAGGAAAAATAAAATTGTCTAAAGTTGACCTGCTAGTTAGTGTTGGAGGCCCAAGGACTTGGTAACAGAGCTAGTCCCTGTGTTTTTTCACTCATATCCCAGTTTTTTTTTTTTTTTCTTTTTCTAAATGATAGGCATTTAACACTGGCTTTACACTACTAAAATAAACAATACATGACAAAGTACAAAAAGTCTAGGAAAAAAGTAGGGAAAGTTTAGGAAATCAAAATTTAAATATATTGCTTATAAACAGAGAACTGGAATTTTATGATTCACGTGATGTTGTCATTTGTGTAGCTAGTGTTACCTGTCTTTATTTTTTCACATTACAAAAAGAATGAAATAGATCAATCACACATGGAAACATTTTATTTCAATTACATTTGCTATGAAAACTTCTGACAAATTACTGGATTCATACACATTCTCACCAAATGTGCATTTTCCATTCACATTCCATATCACTAAAGTAAATGGCCTGTTAATTTTCTAGTTTTACCTTCTGGAACTGCAGCACATGTTAGCAAGCTAAGCAATGCTTAACTCCGGACTGCAAAAAAGTCAAATTGCCAGGGCCAAAGAATCCTGAAAAGAAAAATCAAACACAGTTGGAAGGAAAGGGTGAATATTTATTTTTGTTTCTCAAGTTCACCTGAAACCCACTTTGTTACTCATTTTCAGTTCTCATTATTTCTTTTAATCCTGGAATTAGAGCTTATTTGCCTTATAGAATTGCACAACCTGGTGGAATCCTTCTTGGCATTCTTTCAGTCTCCTGTGTGTTTTACTAATCTTGGTTAACAAATAGTAGAAAATGATAATATTGTGAACACACAGGAGGACAAAGATGAACGAAAACTAGGAGTTTAGAAATGTCAGTGCAGCACAGGGCTCCTAATTTTCCTTTCTTTCTTTCAAGTTGTAAAAGTATGGAACGCTTCGTGAATTTGTGTATTATCCTTGCACAGGGGCCATGCTAACCTCAGTATCATTCCAATTTCTGATGTGAGTTATCAGTGAGGCTTTCTTAGGTGTACCGTCTGATCACGTTTATATCCTCAGAAGCTCCCATTGCCATCTACAGCAGGTTTCTCATACTTTTAGGATGTGTGAGCCTATTGGAAATTAAATAATAATGATGATATTGTCATTCTGTATGGGATGTACTAAAGACATGAATTAACACTTATCTGGATAAAATCATCACCCTATTTGGCCTTTTTAAGTTTGACTTTTGAAGTGCTGAGGCTATTTTGACATGCTTCCCAAGGATTTTGATGAGATAAATGCAAGTTATAATGAATAATAGTAGCTGGGTGTGGTGGCTTGGGAGGCTGAGGCAGGAGGATCACAAGTTCAGAGCCAGCTTCAACAGCTTAGCGAAGCCCTAAGCAATTTAGCAAGATCCTACTATAGCAATTATATTATAGTATTGTCCTATGTACTTTGAAAGTAGTAACACTTTGAATCTCCACAGCAAGCCTATGAAATGCATACTATTATCTTCACTTTATAGGTGAAGAAACTGTCTTGTAAACATTTGTTTAAGGTCTTTCAGCAGGAAACCCAGGCAATGTGGCTCTAGAGCCAGTGCTGAACTGTGTCACGTGTTTAAGAAAATGGTAATGACCCCCTAACTAGCTACTGTTTCTTGCCTACTGAAGACGTACTCAGGGTCTCCAAAATTTATCCTTTTTACTACTTAAATACTTTACTTATTGAAGTGAAAAAAAGAACCTATATACCATTACTCTCTTTGAAAAAGTGATTAAGATTATCTTTATCAAGGTACAAGGTTAAGAGTAACACAGGCCAGAGAAGAATTTCAGGGATCTTTTTCTTTTCTAATTATTTGCTATATGACCACAATCAACCTTTTAAAAATAAAAGTAGTATGTCAGCCAAATATTAGACACCAATACCTTACTCAAACACAATTCGTTCCATTTAATTATCCACTTTGTTATCTAATTTTATCCTTGCAACAAAGCTCTAAGGCAGGTGGTGTTAGACTATCCAACAGATAATAAAACTGATGGGCAGGAGAATTTCCTAAGGGAAATAACATTTACTTAGTATCTATTGTGTACCTAGTTATTTCATGTAATATTTCAATTAACTCGGAAAATGACCTTCTGCAATGGGATTATATTTCCCATTTGCAAATGAGGAAAAATAAAATTGTCTAAAGTTGACCTGCTAGTTAGTGTTGGAGGCCCAAGGACTTGGTAACAGAGCTAGTCCCTGTGTTTTTTCACTCATATCCCAGTTTTTTTTTTTTTTTTTCTTTTTCTAAATGATAGGCATTTAACACTGGCTTTACACTACTAAAATAAACAATACATGACAAAGTACAAAAAGTCTAGGAAAAAAGTAGGGAAAGTTTAGGAAATCAAAATTTAAATATATTGCTTATAAACAGAGAACTGGAATTTTATGATTCACGTGATGTTGTCATTTGTGTAGCTAGTGTTACCTGTCTTTATTTTTTCACATTACAAAAAGAATGAAATAGATCAATCACACATGGAAACATTTTATTTCAATTACATTTGCTATGAAAACTTCTGACAAATTACTGGATTCATACACATTCTCACCAAATGTGCATTTTCCATTCACATTCCATATCACTAAAGTAAATGGCCTGTTAATTTTCTAGTTTTACCTTCTGGAACTGCAGCACATGTTAGCAAGCTAAGCAATGCTTAACTCCGGACTGCAAAAAAGTCAAATTGCCAGGGCCAAAGAATCCTGAAAAGAAAAATCAAACACAGTTGGAAGGAAAGGGTGAATATTTATTTTTGTTTCTCAAGTTCACCTGAAACCCACTTTGTTACTCATTTTCAGTTCTCATTATTTCTTTTAATCCTGGAATTAGAGCTTATTTGCCTTATAGAATTGCACAACCTGGTGGAATCCTTCTTGGCATTCTTTCAGTCTCCTGTGTGTTTTACTAATCTTGGTTAACAAATAGTAGAAAATGATAATATTGTGAACACACAGGAGGACAAAGATGAACGAAAACTAGGAGTTTAGAAATGTCAGTGCAGCACAGGGCTCCTAATTTTCCTTTCTTTCTTTCAAGTTGTAAAAGTATGGAACGCTTCGTGAATTTGTGTATTATCCTTGCACAGGGGCCATGCTAACCTCAGTATCATTCCAATTTCTGATGTGAGTTATCAGTGAGGCTTTCTTAGGTGTACCGTCTGATCACGTTTATATCCTCAGAAGCTCCCATTGCCATCTACAGCAGGTTTCTCATACTTTTAGGATGTGTGAGCCTATTGGAAATTAAATAATAATGATGATATTGTCATTCTGTATGGGATGTACTAAAGACATGAATTAACACTTATCTGGATAAAATCATCACCCTATTTGGCCTTTTTAAGTTTGACTTTTGAAGTGCTGAGGCTATTTTGACATGCTTCCCAAGGATTTTGATGAGATAAATGCAAGTTATAATGAATAATAGTAGCTGGGTGTGGTGGCTTGGGAGGCTGAGGCAGGAGGATCACAAGTTCAGAGCCAGCTTCAACAGCTTAGCGAAGCCCTAAGCAATTTAGCAAGATCCTACTATAGCAATTATATTATAGTATTGTCCTATGTACTTTGAAAGTAGTAACACTTTGAATCTCCACAGCAAGCCTATGAAATGCATACTATTATCTTCACTTTATAGGTGAAGAAACTGTCTTGTAAACATTTGTTTAAGGTCTTTCAGCAGGAAACCCAGGCAATGTGGCTCTAGAGCCAGTGCTGAACTGTGTCACGTGTTTAAGAAAATGGTAATGACCCCCTAACTAGCTACTGTTTCTTGCCTACTGAAGACGTACTCAGGGTCTCCAAAATTTATCCTTTTTACTACTTAAATACTTTACTTATTGAAGTGAAAAAAAGAACCTATATACCATTACTCTCTAGATTAAAAAAAAAAAAAAAGAAAGAAAACTCCTGGAGTTAGGTTATACCCAAGTTTTTTGACTTCTTTGTTTGTTTGTTTAATTTTTTTTTTTTTTTAGTTGTAGGTGGACACAATACTTTTATTTTATTTATGTGGTGTTGATGATCAAACCCAAGGTCTCACACATGCAAGATGCGCGCTCTACCGCTGAGCCATAGCCTCAGCACCTATACCCAAGTTTTCTAATATGATTCTCAAAGCATAATTCATGAACAACATCCATCAGAATCCCTGACCAACCTACATGCCTCTTCTTCAGCACTCATTTAGAGTCTTAGAGAGTGGGACCCAGGCGGTTTTGATGCCCGTTAACTTTTGAGGACACAATTTTACCAGGTCCTTCTCAGATGCCTGCACCTCTTCATAGCACCAATCTCCCACCTGGACTTCCCCTGAATGTAAGGGGTGCTTTCACACCTCTGAGCCTGAGCTTGCAGTTTCCTGTGCTTGTCAAGCTTCCTCCTCTTACTGTCAGTTGAACTCCCACTCCAGTAAGAGTCAGCTCAAGAGTCAACTCTGCAAAGGCTTTCCTGGGTCTACCAGGCAAGAAGAGTTAGCCGCTTTTTCCGTTGTATTCCAATGTCATTAATTCAGATCTCAGTTCTAGCAAGTGATACTGCAACTGGTCTGTGCACTTTGGTAACCAGGGAGTCCCCTGGGGGTAGAGTCTTTTTGTCTATCTTTATCAAACACTGAAGATGCTTGGCCTATAGTAGTAGGTACACTAAACATGCTGATTGAAAGAACCATGAGTCTAGTACTGCCATTTTAATTGTACTGAGATAGTAGACCACATATGTAACTTTTATCAGAAAATAATTCCTCTAGAGTAGAAGAAAGGAAAATTTTTGACTGGTTTTTTTTTTTTTTTTTGGCTTATTTTACATTTATTCCACTTATTTGTATTTTTTCCCTCCTTCTCTTATGATATATATATATATATATATCATATATATATGATATATATATCAAAAAAATATATATATATATATATATATATTTTTTTTTTTTTGGTACTGGGGATTGAACTCAAGGGCACTTGACCACTGGGCCACATCCCCAGCCCTTTTTTGTATTTTATTAGAGACAGGGTCTCACTGAATTGCTAAGTGCCTCGCCATTGCTGAGGCTGGCTTTGAATTCGCGATCCTCCTGCCTCAGCCTCCCAAGTGCTGGGATTACAGGCGTGCGCCACCGCGCCCGGCTTATGTTTTACATTTTGAGTGGGCAATACATGCACATGTACAAAGTTCAAAGAATCCAAGAAAGTAGAAAAAAAAAGTAGAAAGTGAGAAAAGTCACCCTCTCACCTATATTCTCCAGCAGGTGAGCCCCTTGTGGGGAGGTAGTCGCTGTTATTTTTTAATGTATTCTTCCAGAACTATTTCAGACACGCATAAGGAAATATGCATATATGTATCTATCACTGTTTTGCATGGTTTTAAACTTTATGATCCATTCATCTGAATAACTTATAAGCACTCTCTGCATATTAACAGACCCATACTATTCCATTCTTTGAGTTTATTGTGAGTTTTAAAAAATAAGCCATCTCTTGGATGGAGTAACTAGTCAGCAGCAGAGCACCTGCTTAGCCACATACAAGGCCCTGAATTCAACCCAAGACATACCTTATTGACATTTAGGTTGTTACCAGTGTATTTTTTACCTTGCAATACATTGGCAATTTCACATGTGTGAGTGCATTTGTAGGATTAAACTTCTAGAAATGGACTTGTAGGATTAGTAGATAGTGATAAATATGTCAAAGTGGTTTCCATAAAGATTACATTCAATTCCATTTCCACTACCAAGTCATCAAAATAGCTAGTTCTTCATCTCCTGCTAAGTGTTTTCTTTCCTGATGTTCTAAAATGGAGAGTACACTTTATTAAAGCAAGTGTAACTTCATCTACTAATCTCAGAAGTAAAGACTTGTTTCTTCTTTTTCTTCAGAAAGCTCCATATGCTTTTTTTTTTTTCCTTCCTGGGCTGGCTGGTGTGACCCAAATATTATTTTTGAACCAGGAGGCCTAGTGAGTTTTTGGAATCATTTCTACTCTGTCTAAAGTGGGATATACCCTATTTCTCCTACACAGTTCCTGAGCACTTACCTTGTACCAGGCATTGTTCCAGAGGCTGAGGCTTGAACAATGAACTAGACAGACAAAAGTCCCTACCCTCATGAAAGATATATTATCATGGGAGGAGGCAGACAGTGAACACAACACAGGAGTATGAGCTATGGTGTTTCTTTGTGATGAATGTCATGAGCAAAATAAAGAAGGAAGAGGGTAAGGAGAATGGGAGCCACTCTAGTGAAGGCTCATTAGGGAAGGCCTCATGAGAAGGTGACATCTGAGTTAAGACCAAAGGAGGGAGCCATAAGGTGTCTGAGTGAACGGCATTCTGGGTAGAGAAAAGAGCTAAAGCCTAGAGTTGGGAGTGTATCTGGTGTGTCCCAAAAGCAGCAAGGAAGACAGGCGGTTTGTGCTTAGCAAGTCAGGTGAGGTCAGAGAGGTGAGGTGGCAGGCCGGCTTGCTGCAGTCTTCACACTGAGATGAGAAAACTATTGGAGAGGTCTAGAGGGTATCTCAGAATGTCCCACAAAGAACAGACTGAGGGAAGGTAAGAATGGAAGAAGGGAGCACCAAACAGGAAGCTTCTGGTGAAGCAGGTGGGCAATGAGATGGAAGAGACTGGACTGGTGTTAGGATGGTGGGTACCCTTTAAGGTGGAGTACTATAGTTTGGATATGGATTAAGGGTATCCCCTTAAGGTTCATGTGTTATAATCTTGGTCCATGGGGTGGTAATGTGAGATGGCCCATGGCAAGTTAATTAGGATGTTGAGGGTGCTGCCTTCAGAAGGAACTCATGCTGGTCTCATGGAGTGAACAAAAGTTAAGTTGTTAAAAATGAAGACAGCTTGGCGAGGTGAGGCTCCTGTAATTTGTGATTGGGAGGCTGAGTCAGGAGGATTGCAAGTTTGAGAGCAGTCTCAGAAACTTAGTGAGACCCTGTCTCAACATAAAAAAATAAAAAGGGCTGGGGATGTAGCTCAGTGGTAAAATGCGCTTGGGTTCAAAAGAAAGAAAGAAAGGAAGGAAGAAAAGGAAAAGATGAAGAAGACTGGTTCCTTTCCAGTCTCTGTTTTTCTCTCACCCCATACAATTGATCTTTTTTGTACTCATGTGTTCCTACCATTGTGACAACATCTGCCACGAGGTCCATGCTAGAGTCAAGTAGGCATTTTCTTATAGTAACAGGAAATGGATTAATACATGCAAACAGCGTGATTTCCTGCATGATTGGATTTCGGCTGTGAGAGACAAGAATGTCTCCAAGGTTCTTGGCTTAAGTGGAAGGAAGGAGTTGCCATTTATTGAGATGGGGAAAGGTTGTGAGTGGAGCTGTTTCAGGGTGGAGGTGAGGTGTTGTGGTTAGATTTGTGGTTACAATGGCTTTCTGAGGTTTCTTGGACTCTCAGGTAGCCATCGTTCCAAATTAGATCAATGGCCCATCCTAGACCATGGCTGAAATGCCTTCTTGGGATGAAGGCTTCAAGGAATATGTGTCCAAGCACACCATCCTCCTGAGCTCTCCTTTTCCAAATCAGACTTGTGATGACATATTGTATTAAATGTTGTTACATGTTCTCTTTCTGTGTCAAGTATATAATCAAAGGAATAGGCAAATACACAGAAAACCTTGAAAACAATAAAAAATTTCATTTTCCTGCCACTATATAATCAGCAGAACTTGGGCCTCTATTAGAGGATTCAGTGTTCCAAATATAAAAATTAAATTTAAATTTATATTTGCAGTCTATGATATCAGCAAAGCACCAGTTCCTGTACAATGCTAGGCTAGGCTGGTTGGAAACCACACCAAGTCAATCTGAAAAGCAGCTGACTGAAGAATGTCATCAGGAACTCATTGGACATTATTCAAAACGAAGGGATGCACTTAAAACGGTAGTCACTAAAGAACTTAAATCAAATGATTCCTAAAACGGGCTGATTATTACAACTACTACAACGAAAGCATGGAAAGGGGAAGGAAAGCAAAACCATTATTTTAAGTCACATAAGTGGGGCAAAAAAGAACATAGTGATTACTTTCAAAGGCTGGGAAGAAACTGAGGGAAAGAAAAAAAAAAATAGTGTCCTTTTTATACCAGGCAACAATGTGAGAGCGCTGGATCAACTTTATTGCCCACCCCCCTTTATACCACAGCCAGCGGGAAGATCAGAAAACCATCCATTGCTAAAGAAGAACTTTTGCTAAAGGAATCCGAACTTGTTTTAAAGCAAGTGAAGTGGTGGCCAGACGAGGTGACTCAGAGGCATGACTCAAACACTTGGGGGCTGTCTGTCAGCTCCTGGAGGCTGGGGGCGCGGCGTCTAACACATTTCAGGAAAGTACCAGGCTCGTGGAGGGCGACGGGAAACCTCCCCGGGAGTCTGGGCGGGGGCTCCTGCAGCATAGAGCATAACCTCTCACTCTCCGCTTCAGGGGAAGTTTCTAATCTCCTGGCTCCCCCCACCCATTTCTTCCACCAAGCCTCCTGCGTGAGAGTGTGCTAGACGTCGGGCCTCCGTCCCCCGCCCCTTGCTCCCCGCCACGCGCCCACTCGCCCCGCCTCCGAGGCGAGCCGCTCCCTTCCCACCCCGGGAGCGCCTGCCGCCCGGGCACGCGCGGCACGAACAGCGCCTGGAGCTGCTTTAGACACCTGTCCAGCCTGGGCTCCGCGAGATTTGAGGAGAAAGCATAGGCAACAGGGGGACGCGTTCTCGCGAGGCTTAGAAAATTTCCCACGGCCTATGTTGTGTCTGAGCGGAGTAGTGGAAGGCGGTAGGAAGGCGGTGTAGCGTGAGACTGGACTGCCCGCATTGGGCACATGCGCAATGCCGTTTGCGCGTGCCGCGCCAATCCTGCAGCGCCTTCAGCAGATTTCAGGCGTCGGATTCCAGTTCTCCGGGTTTTGGGGTTCCCTGTCGGAGGCCGTGCTGAATCTGGGAATCTCTAGGAAAGGAAAGGGCGAGGGAGGGGGAAACCAGGTGCTCCAGGTGGGCGGGGGGGGGGGGGAATGGGCGGGGTTCCGGCCCTGCACCTTGCCATTAAATGCCTTCCCGGCCCCGTTTGCTGGGGCTTTCGGACTTAGGCCGCCCGAAGAAAGTTTCGGGCTGCAAGCAGTGTCCTCGGCTGCGTGAGGCCCACGGGAGCACCCGTCTTCTGTGCATCTCCATAAACTCCTGGGCTCACACACAGCTGGAGGCCCCGATGTGCTCCTAGAGGGGCTCCCAGTGCAGGCAGCTCAGCTTTCTGCTCCGTGCATGAGGAGCTTTAAGCGGACCTCTGGTCTGATTCGGGGGTGATGGAGCGAGGCTTTCAATTCCAGCGCAGGTTTCACTTCTGGAGATAACTACTCAGCAATCTGGTGTGTGTCTGTGAGGTGGACGTTAGGGGTGCCTTTGCCAGAGGCCTCTGGGTGACATTTCGTATCCAAGAAGAAGGAGCTAAGGCGACAGAGCTCAATTGCAAAAGTTTTTCGTCTACAGAGCTCTGGAAGGATCGGACCACTTTGTAATCATGCCCGTCTCCCCACTTGCATGGGGGGGCGAATGAATGAAGGTAGTTCCTGGCATGTCAGCCTTCTGAACCCCAGTCATCTTATATACTGCACCTATCGCTGAGATTAGTATAAAGGAGGTGACCAACGAACGTCTGAATGAATGAAAAGGGCTGGGAATCCACAGTGAGCGGGAAGCCACATGGAAAACACCCACTTGAGGAGGTGTTTCGTCTAGGCCTGTGAAACGCGGCACATTTTCCCAGGACCCCTCCTCCCTACCCCTCGGCCCCCGCCTCCTGACCCTTCCATTCCCTGTCCCCGTAGTAATCCCCTCCGGTTTTCCTCAGTCTCCACGTAAGTCCCTGAGGGCGCGTCCCAAAACCCGGATAACCGGAGCGCTCCCCATGGACCACACGGAGGGCTCGCCTGCGGAGGAGGCGCCTGCGCATGCTCCATCGCTTGGGTAGGTTTCCTAGGAAGGCAGAGAGCAGGATCCCATACTCCGCGGGCGGCGCGAGGCGTCTGGCTCTTCGCGGCGGCTGCGAGGGGAAAAGGAGCGCGGGGGCTGGGTGGAATCGAGGAGTGAGGAAAAAGGGAAGGGGCGGGGGAGAGGGACCTGGGAAGGCGTCAGGGGGAATCTCGCGAGGGTTGGAGTTTGGGCGAGAGTTTGTGGAAGATGGCGCCTGTTGTGACAGGGTAAGTCTGGGGGAACCGAGCGCTGGGAGCCGGGAAAGTTGCAGGCGTCTGGCAGCCCGTGGAGGGCGGCGGGTTAGGGGGCCGCGGCGCGCCTGGACTCCGGAGGTCGCGGGGGTGGCGTCGCGTGTGCAGAGCGCGGCGGCGTGTGGCTGTGCGCTGCCCGCTCTGCGCCGCCGTGGCTCGGGCTCCGGCGCGTGAGGGCGGGCGGCGGCGGCGGCGAGGCCGGGGGGTGCGGGCGTGAGTGCCGCCGGGCGCGCGGGGCCCGCGGGCGCCGTGCCGGCCGCGCGCCTCCCGCACCGCCGCCCGCGGGCCCTGCCTCGGGGCCCCTTGCAGCTTTGTTCCTCGCGGCGGTCGTCGCCTCCTCGCCCCTCCGGTGCCCCGGGCCCCGGGCGCTTTGTCTTTCCGCGCTGTCCCCCCGCGACTCTCTGCCCCGGCCCTTTGTTTCGCTGCCTTGGGCGCTTTGTCCGACCCGCCGCGCCCCGCATCCCTTCTCCATCTCTTTCCCTCCGCTGTCCTTCCTCCCGTGCCCCTTTGTTGTGTTCCTCTCTTCTCGGTGGCCCAGTGACCTGCCACAGCCCAGGCACCAGATTCCTGTTTTTATTTTTTCTTTGTCTTTCTCGCGTATCTCCCCTCTCACCTTTCTCTTTAGTCCTTGATCATCCCAGAGGCTTTGTCTTCCTCATATAGTAGCTTATTTTCTCAATAGCCCCCTTATCCTCCCATCTTCGTGTGATTTATCCGCTGCCCATCGTGTATGTCTGCTGAACTGTCTCAGCCCCGGGGACTCCATCTGGTGCTTCTAAGTGCGGACAGACTCTAGGGCTTGTTGTTTTGTGAGTCTGAAGGATGCTTGGGGATACTTAGTTTCCTCCACCTCCCCCTCCTCTCCTCCGCACCCCTTTCTCTTGGGATTATGTGTACCCTCCCACCCCCATCCCGAGGGGTGGTTAAAGGGACTCCAGTTTTCATTGCCATTTCTTTGGGTCTTGGTTGTGCTTGGAAACAGTAGCCCTGGAAAAAGATCTAGTCTCTTGATGGTTACCACCCCCCTCCCCCTTGGTGTTTCTGACGGCGTAGGCCAAGGGCAGCTGTGTAGCTTTGCATCTGGGTTACCTGCTGCTGAGTGGCCGGGTATTGCAGAACGACTAGAAGTAGGCGAAAGGTGTTTGTGTGTGTGTGTTTCTTTTTCTCTTTCCTACTGATGTTTGAGTATAGTTTCAGCTATCCATAATGGGTATTCATTTGGTATGTGAATAGGAATTGAGCTAATTTCAGTGTTAAGACCTTGTGAATGTTGGGGTGGACAATTTGAGCATTTTCCAGAATCTAGTTGTACAGTTTATTTTGCCAGTAACTCCTGCTTCATAAAGAGAGTTGTCCCGCTTGGGAACTTGATATAAATGATTTGCTTTTATCTTAACCACGAGAGTTTACAATTTACAATCGTTCTAATCTGCAGTTAGTGTTTACAGTTTGTGCTTTTTGCATCTTCTTTCCCATCACTGGGATTAAACGCTGAAGAGTGCAGTTTCTGGTTGATGGATACTGCTTTTAGGATCTTTGTGGAATGTATTAATCACATGCAGTCAAAAGACATAGAAGTAATAAACTTAAGTGAGGTTATTTTAAAGGCAATTCCTGATGTTAAAGGAGTATTAAGTTGTTCTCAGATCTTATTGTTATAATAATGTTAAAAGCTTGGGATTGTATCTGTGGGGGTGTGGTGTATTGTAAATTAATGGCCTGAATTATTCTTGTGCTAGGAATAAAAAGTATTTACCAGGATTATTATACTGAATATATTTTTCAGGAATTTGATTTTTTTCTACTAGTTGATCACTACTATTAGAAGATACATTACTGGTAAAATCTTTTGGAGTGTCATTTCATTTATACACTGAAGTTCCACACAAAGTGCTCCTGATAGAGGATATGCAAGATCTGCTAAAAGGAATTTTGGCACATTGGAAAGCTTTTGTTGTTGTTGTTTGTTAAGACAGTGATTAGAATTAATGGGTTGAATTTTGATTAAGGGAAAGCCATACTTTCATGATCAATATTTGAGGTTTTCTTGAGAATTTGCAATCAGTTCATGAATGATTTTTGCCAATAACTGTTGTTTCCCCTACTTGTTCTTCTGATTGTAAATAAAGTGTAAATACTGTGTAATAATAGTATTTTGCTCTGATTTGTGCACCTAAGAATGATTACATAAATATCATAAAGTCACTTTTACAGTTTGAGTTGTGTAGTTCCTAAATACTGTTAAGAATTTTGTCATGACCAAATAAAACAGTGCCTTTAATTTATGTCAAACAGCAACATATATGGAAATATGTAGGATAAGTTGTGTTTGGGAAACTTTCATTTCAAATATTAACTATCAAAACTTTGAATTATTATCTGTGAATATTACAGTGGGACTACAGGAAGTATATAGTTTTAGAAGATAATATCAGGCTCATTTGCAGTATGTTCAGATCTGTTCTAATATATGCTTCTAGACATTAGATTTTTTTTAAAAGTTTACCTTTATTAAAATGTCTTTTTTTTTTTTTTTTTTTTTTTTACCGGGGACTTGAACTCGTTACCACTCGCGATCCTCCTGCATGCCTACAAATGTCTTTTAAATGGGTAAGATAAATTGTTTTTTGGGGGAGAAGCCACTCTTGCCAGATGTAATTGATTTAAGTAATCTTTGGAACCATGGATGAGTAAAGCATTTAGAAAAGATGGCTTTGTTTGAAAGTTCATATAGATCTTAATTCTGGTGTTCAGTCATTTTTAGAAATAAGACTTAAGACTTGGCTTTAAAGCATTATTTTGCATTTTGCTTCCTTCTAATACTAAATTTCATGTTATTTCAACTAGGGGCAGTATTTTCTCATGGATTGACTGAAAGTTGTTATTTTTGGCATCTGGCTTTGTGATTATTTCCAAGTTATTTTACTTCCCCTGGGCCAGTTTCCTAACTCAGTAGTAAAATGGGGATTGTAATAACTTGCCACATCTGCACAGGGTTGCTGTGCCTTAAGATTTACAGAGCGCATCCTTGGATGAAAGGTGTGATTAAGGTCTAGGAATTGTTACTGAAATAAGCTAATGTGAAGTAGGTCATGTTTTATAGGAAGTCAAGTAGGAGGTTACAATGATAGTGGAATTTAAAAAAACCCCAAATATGTATTTTAGTTTGGGTAATGAAACAGATATCCTTCCCCCCCCCACCCCCCAGGGAGAGGGACAAGCAAAACAAATTACAGGGTGGTATTTGTGTGTTTTGTAAGATACTAAAGATCTGTCAAACTCAAATGTAATAATACATTGTAAAATTATGGGATGCCTTTCTTCTATTGATTTTTGCCTGTAGTAATATTTTAAAAAGATAGTACAAAATGTTTTCACTGGACTCGTAGCTAAGCCTGTTAACAGTAATGACAAATTTTGCATGTGTCTTTGTATTATAATTCTTTGTCATTTGTTCTCAACAATATTTCCTAGTCACTAGAACTACAATTTCAGACTTGATACTTTGTTATAGGAAAGTGGTGTTTTGGGGACACTGTAGATATTTACTGAATGAATGAAGCCTATTGCTTCTGTATTCCTAGTGGTGATATTGGTTGTCATCTAGTTTCCCAAGCTAGGATTTTGGTTTCCTATCTCATTAAACCTTTACTTCACTACCATAGTTCATGCTCTTGTCATTTCTCACCTGGATCATAGAAGATGCCTAGACAGCCTCTTTCTGCTTCTAGATCCTCATCCGTTTTCCATCTTACACAAGGCTGCGGAGCAGTGTTTTTGTAGAACAAATCTAATCACTCCACTTTTTTTAGTTTAAAAACCTTTCAATGGCTCCCCCTAGCAGCCTTCATTTAAGAGGCAACAGTGGAGAGTTTTGAGCTTACATTTAGGGTTTAATCTGCTCAGATTTTATTTGTCTCTGCCTCTTCAAATCTCAGTAGCATTATCAGAGTAACCTATCCTTACCTCTTTCATCAATTGCAGGATAATTATTCCTAACTCAAAGGGTTGTTGTGAAGATTAAATGAGATAATGCATGAAAACATTTGGTAGAATTCCTGGCATGTAGTAAGTGCATATAAAAATGTTTGCTGGCATGGCTTATAGGTTCCTCAGTATGTATTCTGTTAACATCGTCTCCAGCTAAATTGCCTTTTTCTCTTTCTTCATATTCACTGTATTTAAGAAGTGGGAGTTCCCTATATAGGTCCAGCACCTTAATGCATAAAGATTTATCAAAAGTACTGGTCTTGGGCTGGGATTGTGGCTCAGTGGTAGAGCGCTCGCCTAGCACGTGGGCGACCCGGGTTTGATCCTCAGCACCACGTACAAATAAAATGCATTGAATAAAATGCATTATGTAGCCGGGCGCGGTGGCGCACGCCTGTAATCCCAGCACTTTGGAAGGCTGAGGCAGGAGGATCGCGAGTTCAAAGCCAGCCTCAGCAATGGTGAGGCACTTAGCAACTCAGTGAAACCCTGTCTCTAAATAAAATACAAAAAAGGGCTGGGGATGTGGCCCAGTGGTCGAGTGCCCCTGAGTTCAATCCCTGGTACCACCAAAAAAAAAAAAAAAAAAAAAAAAAAAAAAAAAAAAAAAATTATGTACAACTAAAGCAAATAAATAAAAATGTTAAAAAAAAAAGTACTGGTCTTTACTAGGATATTATTCAAGACTAAGGTCAGGATATTCTATACAAATCCAACAGGTTAGGTAGGGTGTTCCTTCTGACAGCCTTCCCAGCTGCTGGGATTATAGGCATGTACAATTGTGCCTGGCAAAATTTTATTAGAAAAAGCTACATTTTGTTGTTTGTACAAAATGGGCAAGTTTAAATTTCACATTTTGTTTTTTATGTGGTTGGCTGTCAAATATTTCTCAAAAGATTCAATTTTTTTTTTTTTTTTTTTTTTTTTGGTACCAGGGATTGAACTCAGCAGCACTAGACCACTGGGCCACATCCCCAGCCCTTTTTTGTATTTTATTAGAGACAGGGTCTCACTGAGTTGCTAAGTGCCTCGCCATTGCTGAGGCTGGCTTTGAACTCGTGATCCTCCTGCCTCAGCCTCCTAAAGTGCTGGGATTACAGGCGTGCGCCACCGCGCCCAGCAAAAGATTCCATTTTTTAAAAAGTGTTTTAAGTACTTCTAGATGCATAAACCTTAGGGCACTAGAGACAGCATTTTTGGGGATCCATGTCATAAAATCACATAAGAAGTTTATGATCTAGAGGAAGACTCAGGTTTTTGTGGACAGGTTGCATTTATCTACCGGGCACACTGTGACTGTTAAGTCGGGTAAAGTATGTGCAGTTATAATTAGAAAGGTCAAATAAAACGGTGTAGGTGTGATTTATAAATCATAAAGCACTCTTTACAGATATCTTAATTATTATAACAGTTTCTTCTGGTACCCTTTCACGGGCAGGGTTCAAGATGGACTTTTTATACTGCAACCTGTGGTTTGTGGGTCATGTTTTAGGAAAGCAGCAGTGTATTTAGTGCAGAGGACCGCAACCTTGGAAATATGTGCTTTGGCATTTTAAACAGACATATTTGGTAAATTACTGCTTTACCACAGATGTTGTCATTGAGTCACCCCCAACTTTTTGGGGTCTACTTCTTACTGCTCCTTTCTCTGCTTGGACAGCCATAAAAATGTAGGAATGTTGAATGCCCAGCTGCTACCATCTCTCAGACACTTACCCTGACCACAGTTCTGGAGGCCTCTTAGGCCTGGCACAGCATCATGGTGTTGCTTATGCCTCATTAGGCCTGCTTCTGCTTCAGGGACTGAAATGATATCCCAGTGCACTTCTCCAGCATATCAAACTTACTTCAGGGCTTGGGGAAGGACATATATCAGAGGCAGTGTAAGTGATAGTAATCACCTGTGTGTATAAATATTTGTGTAAGTTTGTTGTGTTGACTCAATGCATAGAAGAAATAAGCATGACAGCTTTTCAGTCAGATCAGCGAGGTTCATAGTAGTCTTGGAAATATTTACACTATCTTAACTTTACAAAAGGGTAAAAAATTGCTTCTTTGGCATTCTTAAGTAGGAAGTGAAATACACTAGAAAATCAAGTTGCCTGTTGATTTTTAATTCCTTTCCCCAAGTTTCTTTTCTGTATTGAAGTCTTAAGTTGGTGGTAGAGCTAGTGTACACTGTTAATTAGACGATAATCATAAGTAAATAAGAGTAGTTTCTCATAAAAAGTTTATATAACCAGGAAAAGTGTTTATCATTCTATAAAACCTTTTTATAAATAAATGTGGTAAAGTGTCATAGAAGGAGTATTGCCCTATGAACTATAGAACTAGTGTGTAGGGTTTTTAATTATTATGAACAACTTATTTTTAGATATAACCTGATATACTAGTCTAAAACGTGTATGTTCTATAGCATACTAGAACATACTAGTTTTAGACTAGTTTGCAACATTGAAACAAAGGTATCTGTTTCTTCTTTTTTGAAAACTGCAAATCTATTAAGATCTTTCCTTATTTTGCAAGCATACCTTTTCAAATAATATTTTTGGTTTGAGTAAGAAAATTTTTCATGTAAAAAATTATATAATTCGGGCTGGGGTTGTGGCTCAATAGTAGAGCGTTCGCCTAGCACGTGCGTGGCCCGGGTTCGATCCTCAGCACCACGTAAACATAAATGCATTGCATTGTGTACAACTAAAGCAAATAAATAAATATTTTAAAAAAATTATATAATTCTGTGCAGAGCTCCTAATTACACCAAATGGAGTAAGAAGAAACATCCAAGGTTGTCCCAGGATCCAAGGAAATGAGTATGACCGTGCTTTAGTGGCATATATAATAACATGTAATAAAATATTATATATAATAAATATTTATTATAAATATTAATAAATGTAAATATATGTTGTAATAACATAATATATTAGAGTCTTATTAGGTGTAAAACTGCTATGTGCTGGTCCTGTGCAGATGAATAAGTGCTTTGGTGAAGCATATGGCTTAGTAGAAAGTATATGGATAATTAATAGTTTAAGGGAAATTATTGTAAGTGCTGTGACATGTAGAGTGTTGATGGTAGAAACAGGTGTGAATAATTGTGTCAAGTGTGTGTGTGGGAGTTCATAGAAATAGTGAGAGTTGGTAGGGTGTTTTAATTAAACTGGGAAGTGGAGGCCTTTTGGAGGACCTTGAGTGGTAAGTTAAAAAGTATTTGAATATCAATCAAGGATGTAGAGGATAGGGGTAGGACATCAAATGTTTTAGATGAGTTGAACTTGGGTGTAAACAGTATGAAATGGATTGAAATTAGTGGATACTATAAGAGAAAAATGGTCTGATCTTGATGGTAGATCTAGGAATGGAAAGGCAAAATAGCTTTTTTTTGAGGCAGCATTGTTTAGGGCTATAGGGAACTTTGGAATCAGTGTACTGTCACTCAGATAGTACAGTCTGTGGCAGTTAAGCATGTCAGTTAATCTAAATCTTTTCCCTTGTCTAAAAATGGGGAAAAAAATACTTCAGAGTATTGATGCTAGGATTAAATAAGATAAGAAATATAAGATTACTAGCTCAGTTTAGTAGTGGTAGGTGCTCAATAAGTAGATTCTCCTTTCCTTCTTTTCTGAAGTGCGAAATTGAAAAGAGAAAATGGGAGGAGGGGTGCAGCAGGGAAGGTAGGGGAAAAACCTCTGAATAATTGAAACCTGGGTGATGAAATAATTAGAAATGGAAAAGTCTGAGTGAGGTGAACAGGTTAAAGAGAACCTATTTAACAGTGTTCTGTATTTTAGGTCACTAATAAATATTGGATACTTATTTTTGTGTACCTCTGCTCCTAACATTGTTCTACTGTTTATAAATTTTCTATACTGATTAGCTGCCTCTCTATTTAATCTCTCAGTGAACTCTATTTAGTCTCTCAGTGAAAAGGACAGAAGCACTGTTTTACTTGCATAATTATGGAGCAATTACCATCTACTAGAATGCTACTTGCAGGATGAATGAATATGACCTGAATGGATTTAGTAGTATATAACACTTACCACTAGGTGGCACTTAGTCTAAATGATAAGGCTGACATTCAATATAGATTTTTTTTCCCTTACTTTAGAAACTGACACCTGCCCCCTGGATATGGTCACCCTTCTTCTTCTTGTGGACTATTCTTTTTTTTTTTTTTTTTTTTTTTGTGGTACCAGGGATTGAACTCAGGGGCACTCGACCACTGGGCCACATCCCTGGCCCTTTTTGTATTTTATTTAGAGACAGGGTCTCACTCAGTTGCTAAGTGCCTCGCCATTGCTGAGGCTGGCTTTGAACTCGCGATCCTCCTGCCTCAGCCTCCCAAAGTGTTGGGATTACAGGCGTGCGCCACCGCGCCCGGCCGTGGACTATTCTTTTTGAAGTGGAAGTATGAAACATACACCAGATAGAAGACTCTGAGTCTTAAAAAATAGAAAAGTGTAAGTATGTTAGAATGTATCCTCTAGAAAAAAGCTAAAGAGAAGTTCAGTGAAATTTGCAAGTTGACCAAATTCTTCATTTCTGAATGTGCTTGAAGTGAAGCCTGGTGGTTGGATTTTAGATGGTATTGTTTGTAGATAACACTTTGTGGATTGCTTTAAAGGAGGAGACTGGGAATTGGTTTCTTAGATGGTGTGGTTTGTACTGATACTCCCAATCCCCCTGCCCTTTGTTCTCTCAGTTTATATTCTGTGTGTTGTAGAATTACATGTAGCATGGTAACTACATCCTGCGTGACACGTTATATAGATTATTAAATCCCATTAGATTCAGGAAATTTCAGAGCTGGGAAAGGTCTTATTAATCATATATTCTAAACTTTTAAATATAGGCAAAGGCAGGTTAGATTATTTACAGTTGGTTAATGGTGGAGACACATTCAATGACTGAACTAGCTCCTTGTTCAGCTTGGAGTTACCTGTTCTTTCCTCCTTTACTTTCTTCCTGTTGATGCTGCTTCTGATCTTCGTCTTCTGTTTTCAACTGGTCAGGGTAGCCTCCTTAGAAACATAGTTGCCCTCGCTGCACACCTTCCACACCTTCTCACCACTCTGGTTTAGTTACTTCTACTCAGGAACTGGATAGGTGCGTTTACTTCTGGCTCACAACAGTTTTGCCTCTAGCTTCTTGATTCTGCCACTTGCACTAATTATGGTTGGCTGTTTTCAGAGCCACTGGAGGAAAAGAAAGGCTATCACCAAGGAAGAGAGGCCACAACTTGGAATTTTATACTGGAAGATGGACTGGTTTATGAACTTGTTGATGAACATGATTTTTCTAGTGTATACACCAAGACAATATTAACTCCCTTGATTACAGAGTTCACTAAATCTGTTGTATTTGTCATCCATGCTCATACATATGTCAAGGAAATGAATTAAATCCTTTTCAGCCTTCCAAAGATGGCAGTTATATTATTTTGTAATTCATGGCTTATAATAATGTGTGCTGTTAACTGGTTAATATTGAATTAGTGGGAGTTGAGGATTGACTATTGTAATATTTTAAAGAAAAAAACGAACTTGGATGGATAGCTGTAGCTTTCAAAGGTTATTTCATGATTATTGGTAAGTAAGCTATTTTTTGTCCTGGTCAAACCCCCCCTACCCCCGTATTTAATGTGATACGTACACTTTGCCCACAGGATTTATTTATGTCAGTTACTTAAATCTGTAGTTAATTGGCTATAGCTCCCGGAAATTGTCAGGTAATGAATTAAGTAATTTTAAAATTACATTAGAATTTAAATGTAGATTTACATGGTAGGTGCAAAGTTGTCCGTCTCCCCCCCCCCCCCCCCCCCCGCGCGCGCCCCCCCCCCCCCCCCCCAGTTATTTCTGGGAAGTAACTGTCTTTTTTTTTTTTTTTTTTTTTTTTGTGGTACCGGGGATTGAACTCAGGGGCACTCGACCACTGGGTCACATCCCCAGCCCTTTTTTTTTTGTATTTTATTTAGAGACAGGGTCTCACTGAGTTGCTAAGTGCCTCGCCACTGCTGAGGCTGGCTTTGAACTCGCGATCCTCCTGCCTCAACCTCCCAAAGTGCTGGGATTACAGGCGTGAGCCACCGCGCCCGGCTGGAAGTAACTGTCTTGATGTGGACATTTTTCTTTTGCTTGCCTGCCTGTCTGTGCCTGGATTGAATCCAGGGGCCTCAAACATGTGGAAATTTCTTTCGTTTTTTTTCTCTTTCTTTTTCTGGGATTGGTCCCAGGGCCTCAGGAATGGCCATTTTTTCTTTTCTTTCTCTTTTTTTTTCTTTTTTCATCTCTAGCTTCATTCTTTCTCTCCTTCACTTCCTCCTTCCTTTCCTTTTTTCCAGGACCTTGCATATACTAGGTGAATATATTACTACTGAGCTGCTCCCTAGCCCTGGACATTTTTCTTAAGGACTTATTGTCTCATCTATATATACTCATCTTGATTATTTTTTCTAATTAGAAATATGTTTATTGTAAGAAATTAAGAAATTATTTAAATATATCACACAAAGTGAACCACTGTAGTCCTATAGCAAGAATAATTGGGCTTTTGCTTGGCCCTGTGGCATTGACAGACTGGGCACGTTTCAAGGTCTTCGTACTGCCAGGAAGCTCCGTAGTCACAGACAGGGCCATAAGTGGCATGATAAACAATACAAGAAGGCCCGTTTGGGCACAGCCCTGAAGGCCAACCCTTTTGGAGGTGCTTCCCATGCAAAGGGAATTGTGCTGGAAAAAGTGTAGGGGTTGAAGCCAAACAGCCAAATTCTGCCATCAGGAAATGTGTCAGGGTCCAGCTGATCAAGAATGGCAAGAAAATCACGGCTTTTGTACCCAGTGATGGTTGCCTGAAATTTATTGAGGAAAATGATGAAGTTCTGGTTGCTAGATTTGGTTGAAAAGGTCATGCTGTTGGTGATGACATTCCTGGAGTCCACTTTAAGGTTGTTAAAGTAGCCAATGTCTCTCTTTTGGCTCTATACAAAGGCAAGAAGGAAAGACCAAGATCATAGATTTTGCTGATGAAAACAATAGTAATAAGTTTTCATATTCCAGAAAAAAATACAATTGGGAGTATATTCCTTTTTTTTTTTTAATGGAAATGCTAACATTCTATTTCATGTTAAGAATATCAAAATATTAGTAAAATATTAAGGGGAACAGTGAACTGATATTTTGTTGAATATATACTGAGTCCTCCAGGACATTTTGAGGAAGGTGGTATCTCCTTATACAGCAGTCTGAAGATTTTTTTTTTTTTTTTAAATATTTATTTTTTAGTTATAGGCGGACACAGTATCTTTATTTCATTTTTATGTGGTGCTGAGGATTGAACCCAGTGCCTCACACATGCTAGGTGAGTGCGCTGCCTCTGAGCCACAACCCCAGCCCTGAAGGTTGGGTATTTTAGTAACTTTTTTTTTTTTTTTTCCCATGGTACGGGGGTTGAACTCAGGGGCACTCTACCACTGGGCCACATCCCCAGCCCTGTTCATATTTTATTAGAGAAAGGGTCTCACTGAGTTGCTAAGTGCCTCGCCATTGCTGAGGCTGTCTTTGAACTAGAGATCCTTCAGCCTCAGCCTCCCAAGTGTTGGGATTACAGGTGTGCCACTGTGCCCAGCTTTAGTAACTTAATTTGAATCCATACAGCTTTACTTCTGCCTTTGTCTTGGATTCCCTACCCTGTACTGATGGGGGCTTGTGTTTGTCTTCTACCTCAAACACTTCAAAGTTAATTACTGGGTGGCAAAACAGTTCCAGATATAAGTAAGTGTGGTAGAAGTTTTTAAGGAAAGGAAGATTATAGTCTTTTCTGTTAGATTACTTTAAAAGTAAATTATGTTTTCTATAAGTGCAAAGTTATATTTGATTAGACTAGTCTTTGAACTCAAAAGATTCTCTGAAGTAACATTACTTTTTAGTTTTTTAGTTTTTTTTTTTTTTTTTTTTTATGTTGAGGTCTTACTCCTTGCTGCTCAGGCTTGTCTTGAACTCAAGTGATCCTTCTGCCTTAGCCACCTGAATAGCTGGGATTACAGTTCCATATCACCACTCTAAGCTTCTATTTAACTTAAAAAATAATGTTGTCAGAAACTCTGGCGATATTGTCATTGTTAATTTTCCTTTTCTGTCTCATATTTTCATTTTTTTTTTTCCTTTCTAAAGCTATTCCTTTTCTCCCTACAGACCAATATTCAGATCTTTGAATTATTTTTGTGTAGGTACTGTATGGCTTTGGGAACAAATTACTTAATTGCATCCTAACTTAAGTTTTTCCATAGTAAAAATGGAGCGCATACCTCAGTTCTTTTGAGGACCAAATATACCTTATGCAAAGGGGCTGCAAGGCTAGGCCTAGTCTGTGAGAATTGCTGAATGTTCATGTCTTACCTCCCATTCAAGCTACTGAAGTTACTGCTCTGTCAGGTCTTTATAACTTAACTTGATCTCATTTTTATATTCCATTGTGTTACATGTCAAAATCTGGTTTTTACCCCAGGCCATTAATAAATGACCTCTTTTCCCCAGATGCTAAAAACCTCATTTTACTCATCAGCCTATTCCATTTTTCTACATCCTTTGTTTTTATTGACTACAATGTCTGTCTTCTTGACTAACAAGTACATCCCTACCTTGTGTACACTCTGTCTTTTCTTTTTTTTTTTTTTTTTTTTTTTTGTGGTACCGGGGATTGAACTCAGGGGCACTTGACCACTGGGTCACATCCCCAGCCCTTTTTTGTATTTTATTTAGAGACAGGGTCTCACTGAGTTGCTAAGTGCCTCGCCATTGCTGAGGCTGGCTTTGAACTCACGATCCTCCTGCCTCAGCCTCCCAAAGTGCTGGGATTACAGGTGTGCGGCACCGCGCCCGGCTTCTGTCTTTTCTTTACTGCTTACTTCTCCATTGTTAAATACTGATATTTGTGACATTTTGTCTCCCTCTCCTTGTTTTATTCATTCTTTTATTTTATGTCTGTATTACTAGCTCTGATGTTTAGATCTATATGTCTCCCTTCCTCTCAGTTGCCCAGGCTGGCCTTGAACTTGGAATCTGATAATCTCCCCAGTAGCTGGGATTACTGGTATATGCCACTGCATCTGGCTTTTTAGATCCAAATTTATAACTATTGGTTGCTCTGTATGCTCACCAAACTTGTTATTTCCCTAAATAGTGTGTTCTTTTCACCACATACATCCGTTATGCCAGTGCTATTATTGTTCATCTAGCTGCTACAGATAAACATTAACTTAAGTACCTTCCTTATTTCCTCCTACTCATTTCCTTTTACTTTGTTAATGACCTAGTGTTTCTTCTTTCATTTATCTTTTATTAGATATTCTGGGCCCTTCTCTGCTTGCTTATTGCCACTGACTTTTTCTTTAGGCCCACTTTGTCTTGTGGTTGGACTATTTATCACAGCCTCATAAACTCCCCTGTTACCCTATTACTTCTTTCTTTAGACTATGGCTCTTAGTGTTTGTCTCATCTGTTAGTATTTGGGGGTTTGTGTCCCCTCAAATTAATAATACAAATTTGTTGTAAAATAGTAAACAGTAATTGTGGAGCCTAACAAGGGGCACCTTCTTGCTTCTGCTGCAGAGATTGTCTTTGTTCAGTTTGATGTGTAATACTCTTACAGACTTCTATAGAATGCACTTAACACGCATATGTCATCTTTTTTTCTTGTTCTCCCATAAGTCCTTCCTCACATAAATTGGCCTATATTAATTAAACAGTATTTTCTTCTACTTGCTTGGGTCTTTAAATAGCATTTAATCTGTGACTGTGGGTATCAGTAAGTGTGGCTCCCTATTATTCTTAGTGGCTGTTTGGAAAGCGTTTCTCTTATTATTTATGTTGCTGCCCCAGATACATCCATGCATCTGTGATAATGTCAAAACTCCAGATATTTTTAAGCATAGTCAGTTTTCTATATCAATTTATTGCCCATTTTCATTTTCCTTGTGAATTTATACTTTATCCATATTTTTCTATTGAAATACATATTTTGTGTAAAGAATTTTATTTTCCACATATTAATTTTTGCCAATTCTTGATATTAAATACCTTATTTTCTCTTAGCTTTTCACTTACTCAGTTTTGTTTGTTTTTGTTTCATAGGAATTTACAAAAATATTTTTTTCTTTGGGTGCCGGGAATTGAACTCAGGGGCTATTGACCACTGAGCTACATCCCCAGCCCTATTTTGTATTTTATTTAGAGAGATAGGGTCTCGCTGAGTTGCTTAGTACCTGCTTTTGTTGAGGCTGTCTTTGAACTTGTGGTCCTTCTTGTCTCAGCCTCCTGAGAAGTTTAAAATTTTTATGGAGTCAAATTTGTTATTTTCCTTTGATTTTGTGTTTTGGTTTTATTTCTCACCATAAGATTGTGAAAGCATTTGTCTGCATGTTTAATTGTATATGTTCTTCTACAACTTAAAAACAGTTTATCCCTTTAACCCTTCGGGAGTTTTGTTTTCGTTTGTTTTGTGGTTATTAAATGATATAAGTGCTAACCTTTTTCTGAATGGATAACCAAAGTGTACAGCATGTCTGGACCAGGATCATCTGGGAATTTGTTAGAAATGCAAATTCTTGAGACGCTACCCTAGGTCTTAGGTGGGTGTCCAGCATCTGTGTGCTTCAGCAAGCCCTGCATGCAATTCCAGTGCCTGCTGAAGTTTGCAAACCATTGTGAGAACTCTTGGGACAAGCCTGCTTGTGTACTAGATCCTTTGCTGTCTTGGCTCTTTTAAAACATAGGACTAGCCAGCTAGCCTCTTTCTAGTCTCAGTTTTTTACCTTTCTACTGAAGCATTCTTGACAGTGTACACACATGCTGCTATATCTCGTTTGGGCACCAGTATCCTCTAGTTACTAGTTTCTTTGGTCCCTTTTACAACCATTCTCCTCTGAAGAGTTCTTTGTATCTCCAGTTACTCTCATGCCATTCTTCCTAAACTACACTAGCCAGGCTTTTGTCTCCACCAGTCCAAAAACATACTCCTATCATGGTTACCCATTCGGTCCACACAACTGATGTTTTGTAGTGGGTCAGTTTTTATTTTTTATTTTTATTTTTTTCAGATATTATCTGACTTACTTGATCAACAGCATTTGACATTTTGGATTACTCCCTTCTTGTTCAGATATTTTCTTCACTGACTTCTAGGATACCAATCTCTGGTTTTCCTCTTACCTCCTTAGCACCTCATTCTCTGTGACCTTTCTAGTGCTTTCTCATGTCACCACTTCAGAGCATCCTAGAGTTTAGTTCTTGATTTTAACATTACTCTGCTCCAATCTAAGCACATGCTGTTCCTTTGCCTGGAATGCTGCTCTCCCACCTATCCACAGGAATCTCTCCCTCTAGATCTTTCTTGGATATGGCCTCTATGATATATATGGTCATGTGACCCTGCTTTTTATCCCATGTTCCTTTATTTTTCTCAGTTGCATGTGTCAATGTCCAACCCAGTGTGTTGTTTTTTAAATTGTCTTTATATTTCCCATTAGAATATAGAACTTGGTATGCAGAAGGTAGTCTAATGTGCATTTGCTGAATAAATGAATGAAGTATTCTAACATTACTTTTTGAATACTCTGTTCTTTCTAATTTGAAATGCTACTTTTACCGTGATGTGTTATTATGGTCTTAACGGATCCCTGGTGTGAACTCAGATTTATCTAATGTGTCTTCAGTTTTTTCTGTTACCCGAATGTAGTGTTTGGTAGGTCAAGAGATCTTTTGTTACATTTAGACATTGGCATAGTCTGGTGAGGAAGTTAGTTTTGTGCTGTTTTACAGAAACATAACCAAGTTCACCTGCCGGCTGGTGGAAGCGTCAAACCCACATCTCTGGATTTCAGTTTTATTGCCATTTTGTAGTATGAATATCTTGTAGTGATATGTAATGTAGTATGTGGTGCTGCTACTGGGTTCAGTTCCCTTATTCTTTTCTCTCCCATGCATGGTTTAACTCTTAGTCATCATAAAACACATGACTGGCTATACTCACTAAGCAGAGGAACTTCTCCCTTAGTCCAGGCAGAGAAATGAGGCAGGAGGGTAAAATTGAATAGGGAATTGGTTTATGTGGAACTTTTTTTTTTTCTTTTCTGCATTTCAGCACGATTTTGGAAGAAAGGTTTGTAGAAAGAACATAAACTGGTGGCTGTGAAACACATCTATTGTTTACTAATTTGGTGATTATCTCTGCTTTGGTTTTTTCCCAGCATAAATGATATCTCTGGCATGCCAGGGAACTTAGAAAATGATTCTAGCATATGTAAATAAAAGGTGTTACTATGAAGAATGACTTAAGATTCTTATGGTTTGGTAGTCTAGGTACGATTAATTCTGCTATACTGGATTACTTTTAATTTTTGTTGTATGTAAAACTGTTCTATAAATGTCATTTTAAAATCTTTGCTGTCAAAATTTGTTGTTTTTCTATCTAAGAGAGCAGCTGTGGATGTGGCTTAAAAACTGATGAGTATTTACAATGATGAGCCTTTATGGAGCAATGAAAGACTGCTTACAAATTGTAGCCACAGTTGAAATGAACTCTGTGTTTGTTATTTCTGAAGCCCTATGGGGTGAATGTTTTTTGAAGGGGAGTGAATTAGTGTGGTACAATCTGAGTGTTTTTATTCTAGTAATCTTTGCTTTTGCTCTTTCCCTCTTTTAACTTTGAGGGCATTTGGAATATTTTTGCATGACTGTTTTAATGATTTTTTTTTCTCCCAACACATTATTTGGGTAAGAGTAAAGGTAAATTGTAAATTTAAGATGTTTTATGGACATGATTTCTGACATCAAATGGTTCTTGCTGAACTCCTTTTTATAATAGCTTTGTGGATGACACTTAACTTCTACTGTGTAAAACTATAGGTGTTTGGTGGTCTGAAGCCAAGTATTTTCTGTTTGATATGTTAAGTTCATACACTTGAATAGTTTTCAGTCACAGTGCCTTTATCCACTTTTATTTAAAAAGTGGTGGTGCATGCCTATAATCCCAGCAGCTCAGGAGGCTAAGGCAGGAGGATGGCAAATTTAAAGCCAGCCTCAGCAGCTTAGCGAGACACTGTCTCAAAATAAAATAATAATAGTAATATGGACTGAGATGTGGCTCAGTGGTTGAGAGCCTTTGGTTTCAATCCCTGCTACCGAAAGAAAAGAAATAAAAGTAGTTTTAATATATTATTGAGACAAATAATAACTAATTATTTAGAGTTGTTCTACTCTGAGGGGCTAAAAATAACATCTGAACTACAAAAACTAAGGGAGCTGTGATATGTTCTGTCAGTATTTTTGATATTTCTATATTTGATAACTTATATTTATAGTTTATAATATACTACTACTTTTATAATATTATGTTAAAATATTTAGAAGACAGATTTTGAAAGAATCCTACAAAATGTTTATTTTTAAAAGGGTGTAGGGTAAGCCCGGTGTGTTGGCGCACGCCTGTAAATCCCAGCAGCTTGGAAGGCTGTGGCAGGAGGATCACAAGTTCAGAGCCAGCCTCAGCAAAAGCGAGGCGCTAAGCAAGTAAGTGAGACCCTGTCTCTAAATAAAATACAAAATAGGGCTGGGGGTGTGGCTCAGTGGCCAAGTGCCCCTGAGTTCAATCCCCAGCAGCCCCCCCCCCCCCCAAAAAAAAAAAAGGATAGGGTAGCAATAGATGAAAAAAAAATGAGGATTCCCTGGCCAAAAGGAAAAGAAAAGAAAAAATGGAACCCACTAAGTTTTTGAGATTATGGTCAGTATATCTGAAGATCTTAGACTATATTTGCAAATATCTTCACTATTTTTATATATTTAAAGCATCATAATAAATTTACTTTCTTTGGAAAGTCAATGTTCAACATACTTCCTGATCATAAAGTATTGAGTACTGAAGGTGTTAAAAGTACAGATTGAATGTATAGGCTTTTTAGTTGCTACTTTAATTAATTAATTAATTTTTCACAGTGTTGGGGATGGAAGCCCGGGGCCTCACACATGCTAGTCAAGTACTCTGCCACTGGGATATACTCTCAGCCTTTTTTTTTTTTCAATCTTGTTAAATTTAGTCTCATTCTTCCTAGTGGTTAAAGGAGTTTAAACTGTGACAGTAACATCTGTTCTTTGGTTGCATGGAACATGTTTTCAGGAGGATTTTTATGCACATTAAAAATAACAATTTTTGTGAATTGTAGTTATTATCCACAGTCACTTTTAGATGTAAAAGCATTCCCCGTGAGTTACTTCTGATTCATAACCAAATTTTAGCAGAGCAGATGTAGAATACCAATGGAATAATTAGACAAAAAATATTAGGGGCTTAGAGATCTCTCTGTGTAACATTTAGCTTTAATTTCTTGGCTAGTTTATCTGAATAATTAAAGTTTTGAGGCAGTTAGAATTTCTTCTCTTGGGACTTCACAGTTGTCACTGGTAGCTGTAATCACTAGGGAAGAAGAAATATTATTTCCATCAAACAGATGGTTTTCCTAGCACTGGCCCTTAACAGTGTCTACTGAGGTTCATGTATATGTTGGATGATTTCCCAATCACACCAACTCAGTGTACTTTGGAAAGATTGCACCTGGTAACAGATGATGATGTAGATATTAAAATGACTTAGTGAACTTAAGCATTTCCCAGAGTTGGAAGTGTGTATAGTTAACCATGCCTCAAGGGAACAGAGTCTGCTCTGATGAGAGGAAATCACTTATTGTTGGATACTTCTTATCATTGATCCCTGGATATTCTTTTGTTCAGCTGTCCTCTCAAGAATTCCTTAGCTACCTTTTCAACTTTTTGACTTTCAGTAACTGCCATTAATGTGCCATTTTCTTTGCTGCTTAGTCAGATGACTACCTCCATCTAGTACTTTGAGTCATTGGAAAGTTGTATAGAATTAAGGATAAGGGGAAGACTTTCAGAGAATATAGTTACACTGGGCTTATGATTACAAAATTGTGTCTTTTTTTTTTTTTTCTTCCTGTATTGAAGCTATGGTGGTGACTTTGTTAGTGGGTTACTTTCCCTTTTTAAATGTGTCTGTTTTCCTTCCCCGTTGGAAATTTTAAAAGCACACAAATTGGATGTATTTTATAAACACATGTATGTATTATGCTCCTGAAATTTAAAAGAGTCATCTATTAAGATTCTAAAAACTTTGTAGGTTTTATTACTCTATAGTTTAAGTAATAAGAAATGTGAAGTCTGTTTTTGAAGTCATAATAATACCTAAAACAACCCAGTGACATTTTGAAATATGTGAAGATAAGTTATCATTTGTGAAGGGAAGGTATGGCATTATTTCTCTAATATAGCTATTTGGGCAAGCCCCAGGAGAGAGTAGAAGTCATAGAGCTCTTAAAATTTTGCCAAGAAGGAAAGAATTCTGGTGCTTTACACATATTACAAGCAGGACAGTAGTCTTATTTGTTAAGATGGAACGGAGGTAAATGAGTGGGAGAGGAGTTAGGTTAGTGTTGGGAGTTTTGTGTTAGCCAAAAACTTTAGTTTAGAGTTTGAGGTCCTTGTGAGAGAGGTACATATATATGGCCTGTTATAAAATATACTTGAAGACTGTTAGGTGGTAACTAGAACCTTGGCATAAGTAAGATCTCCTGAGCAGAGATAGACCTGGCAAGCATCAACATTTAAGGAATGGGTGGAAGACAATAGAAGAAAACCAATAATAAAAGAGATGGACAAAAACCTCAATAGTCTAGTGCCACAAAAATGGAAACATAATTCTGGAAGGGAGGAAACTTGTCAGTTGTGTCAAACGTTGCAAAGAGAGCAGGTTAGATAAAACCAAATGTTGGTTAGATTGAAGACATCAAAGATCTGGCAAGAACAATTTTTTTTTTTTTTTTTTTTTTTGGGTACTGGGGATTGAACTCGGGGGAACTCGGCCACTGGGCTACATCCCCAGCTCCTTTTTGTGTTTTTATTAGAGACAGGGTCTTACTGAGTTACTAAGTGCCTTGCCATTGCTGAGGCTGGCTTTGAACTCTTGATCCTCCTGCCTGAGCCTCCCAATGGCAAGAACAATTTTCATGGACTGGTTGGAATTGTAATATGGTTTGTCACAAGTTGAAGAGTTAGAAATAAGGAAATAGAAATGTCTTTGAAGAGTAGTGGCTCTGAATTTAGTGCATGTGAACATGGTTGTGGAGCTTTAAAGGTTGAATAGGCTTGGCTTGTTTAGATGCTTATTGTAAAGACTACATCAAGAGGGTGTGGTGGCACATGCCTGTAATCCCAGCCACTCTGTATGCTGAGGCAAGTTCAAAACCAGCCTTAGCAACTCTGCGAGATCCTGTCTCAAAATTAAAAACAAAACAAAACAAAAAGGCTGGAGTATGTAGCTTAGTGGTAAAGCACCCCTGGGTTCAATCCCTGGTACAAAAATAAAAAAAAAAAAAAAAAAAAAAGAATGAAACTTAAAAGTTGTTGTTTTTTTTAAGTACTAGGGATAGGACCCAGGGCCTCATTAATGCTGCCACTGAGCTAGATACCCAGCCTCTAGATTGAAACTCCTGTTGGTGCCTTTTCTACCACCTTGTGCTGCTTCTCCATGAAAACCCTGTATTAAAAGGGGTGTATAAAATGAGCCATGTTCAATAATGCTGTTATGAGGATATTTGTGAATTTGATTCTCTCCAGTCTTTTTAGGTCTACTCTCATTTTAATGAGAAAAATTTTTCTGTGTTGTTCTTCTCTTGGAAGGATGATGTTTATGCTTTGATTCTTTCATGTTTTTCTCAGCCTCTAGTGATTAACTGAGGTGATGAATTTAGTTAATTCCTGTGAAACCAAAGTTTGCCTGTGGTTGGGGTCTCTATTCATATACTGCAAGAGTTTTGTGACACATGCAGTAGTTTGTTTCTTCCTCCCTCATTTTCTCCTTTCCTTCCTTCCTGTCCTAGATTTTTGATTGCATACTCTTATTAGTAGAAAGTTAACATGTATCCTAACAGATACAACTGTGTTAATTACAGTTAAATATTGTACTGTACTAATACACTGAAGTGTATATGTGTACATATATACATATATATGTATATGTAATTTTGAAAGATATTATGGTAAAGTAAATAAAGATACTTTTAATAGTCATTGGTAGAAACCCAGTTTATCTTTACAAGTAATTTTTAGTGAGAGCAACGTGTTTGAATATCACTTGCTTTCTCTCTCTTTCTTTCTTTTTGGTTATGCTGAGAATTGAACCCAGCCCTTGGGCTTTACCACTGAGCAATATCCCACACCTTCATTCAAAAAAGGAAAATTGTGGTAAATTGTAGTATAATACACTATTATTTTTTAAATTTTGGTTAACACTTTGTGATAGAGTAATCCAAAGGACTGGTTCCAAGTTCATTATTTAAAACATAAATCAAGTAATTTTCATAGCTGAAAATTCACTGTTTAATATTTACTCTCAAAGTTTTAATTTACAAAAATAGGGCTGGGAGTTTAGCTCACTGGTAGTGTGTTCTTAGCAAAGATTCTGATTTTGATCCCTAGCACCACCCAAAACACAAAAATTACCTGCATAGTATAGGAATCTGCTTGTCTTCTTTGTATGAAAATTAATCAATTTGGGGGGCTCTTTTTATAGAGAAAATGAGTAACTTGTTGATTTTCAAAACCTTTTAAAGTGCTTTGCCACTTGATAAACAGCAAACCTTTTTGAGGTATGACAGATTTTATTTCTCCCTGGTGGAGAAAAGGTTGTTTCATAACACTAACCTTATCTGTGACATCTGGTAGTACTTTGTGCCTTCTGTCTTCAGTTTCTTAGGTTGCTAATAAAAGAATGAATGAATGTCTTGTGTGGAGGAATCTCACAGCTTTCCTCAGAAATCTTGTCTTATTTCTGCTGAAGCAGCCACTCTTTGTGGTAGATAATGCTTACTGTTTTTTTTCATAAAATGTTTTTATTAAAGAAATCAAAGACATCCCCTCCACTAAGACAGAGACTTTTGTTTGTTTTTTGATACCAGGAATTGAACCCAGGGACGCTTAACCACTGAGCCACATCCCTATCCCTTTTTTTTTTTTTTTTTGGTACGGGGGATTGAACTCAGGGGCACTTGACCACTGGGCCACATCCCCAGCCCTTTTTTGTATTTTATTTAGAGACAGGGTCTCACTGAGTTGCTAAGTGCCTCGCCATTGCTGATGGCTGGCTTTGAACTCGCGATCCTCCTGCCTCAGCCTCCCAAAGTGCTGGGATTACAGGCGTGCGCCACCGCGCCTGGCCCCTATCCCTTTTTATATTTTATTTAGAAACAGGGTCTTGCTAAATTGCTTAGGCTTCACTAAGTTGCCAAGGCTGGCTTTTGAATTTGTGTTCCTCCTGCCTCAGCCTCCCGAGTGACTGGGATTATAGCCATGCACCACCGCATCTGGCAGCTTTGTCTTTTTATTCAGTGTTTGTCCTTCACACCTAGAAGAATGCCTATTTAATAAAAGACAATCAACCCAGGTGAGGTGATGCAGGCCTGTAATCCCAGCAGCTGTAATCCCAGCAGTTTGGAAGGCTGAGACTGGAGGATTGCAAGTTCCATACCAGTCTCAGCAATTTAGCGAGGCCCTAGGCAATGCAGTGAGTGAGACCCTGTCTCAAAATAAAAAGGAGAGGGTGTGCTGGAGATATAGCTCAGTGGTAAAGCGCCCCTGGGTTCAATGTCCAATTAAAAAAAAAAAAAAAGCCCTAAAGACAATAAATACTTAACTGCAGAATAAATTTACAGTTGAAAATATGTTTTCTGGTAGATGTTTTCTTAAAAAATTTTGCATTTTATTATGAAGCCAACAAAGGCTATAGAGGTAGAGTATATTAGAAAAACCATCCGTACTACTACTACCAACTTTATAGAAAATTTCCCACACTAGGTAATTTTTCAAATATTGGTTTTTCCCATGCCCGTGATCTTCAACAGTATTTTCTGTGTGTATTTATATAATAATTTAATTTATTATTTATATAATAATTTATTGGTAAAGAAATTCATTTTAGTTTATGTCTATTTTTTCCCGAGCCATATTTTACCTGTAAATACTATGATGGAAAGAACAAGTCTTTCTTCGTGGTTTTGGCTTCTTAGCATACACTATTAATATAAGAAACCTCAAAAGAGGCACATAAACATATGCAGTTAAATTCAGTGAAATTTTCCAAAGTACTGAATTGAAAATCAGGATTTTGAACCTTGGCTGGTGTGTGTGTGTGTGGTGGGGGGGGAACACTAAAAAATTTAGAGATAGTGATACAGGTTTTAGGTACTTAAGTTCTTAAGTATCTTGCTAGTATGATGACTTAATATTGTCATGCTAATCTTTTAGGGCTTAATTTATATGTAGAAAGAGGCCCTTAATAATAGATGTGAATCTATGTTTTTAAACAGACATTTCTGTCATCTTGATTGTCTTGCTATATTTGATTAAACATTGCCTTTGCTTGGTAAAGAGGGGATAAATACTAGGAGGAAGAGGAGGCACACTTGTGCTATTTATTTAGTATGCTTACTTTTTTTTTTTTTTTTTTTTTTTTTTTTTTCTGGTACCGGGGATTGAACTCAGGGGCACTCGACCACTGGGTCACATCCCCAGCCCCTTTTTGTATTTTATTTAGAGACAGGGTCTCACTGAGTTGCTAAGTGCCTCACCATTGCTGAGGCTGGCTTTGAACTCGCGATCATCCTGCCTCAGCCTCCCAAAGTGCTGGGATTACAGGCGTGCGCCACCACGCCCGGCTTACATTATTAATATTATCTCTCTTAACCTGTTTTTTTAATGCAGAAAGCGCTCACTTGCTTTTGAGGGCTCAGGACACTAAACTAGGTTATATCTATAAAACTATTTAATTAGGCACATATTTTGTGAGACTTGCTGAAACAAATCCGAAAGAGCACCATTACTAACTTTTCACATTGTGGAGCATTTCCTCTTCATTTCAGATAATGATCATCTGACATGGACTGAATGAGCCCTAGCCATAGATTCATGTATTTTTGAGCACCAACTCTGTTTTAGCCATTAGGATACGATTATGAACAAAGCAGATCAACCTGTACCCCCCACCCTCAAAATGTGTAGTGATTTTCTTGTGAAAATTACTTTCTAGTCTAACCCAGTGGAAAGTGTTGCAATTTCTGAAGCCACTAAGTCAACCACTACTTAGAACAAAGCAGTGTGGAGGTTACATTTTAGTGGGTGACACAGACTAAAAACAAATAAAATAGTAATTGAGATAAGGGCTTTCAGAGAAAAAGTTGGAATGTCAGTATTGAGCAAGGAATCTTAAAGAGTGATTTTGGGAAGTATGTGTAAGTAAAGGGAAAGAACATTCCAGCTGAAGAAACAGCAGATATAAAGACCCTAAGGCAGAGGGTTCCTGGATTAGATGGCATGTGAAATAAAGACAAGAATCAGAGATGTCGCCATAGTTGTCGGCCTGGATAATGGTAATTACAGGGTTTCCATCATTTGATAAGGGAAGCATCATTTGATAAAGGATTGTGAGATGAACTTTTATGCAAATGAACAGTATGCTTTTATGGACACTGGATTTGCAGGGCTGACCGATTAAACAATTTTAGGCTGGTGGTGGCGATGTAGCTCATGGGTCACATGCTTGCCTAGCATGCACGAGGTCTGGGTTCAATCCCCAGTATGACAAAAAAAAAGAAAAAAAAAAATCTTAGGCTAGTGAACTCTTAATTAAAAACATGGTTTTGAATAACTCTCCATTGCTTTCTTCCCTAAGTTTTTGGTAGCCACCATTCTTTGTTTTGCTGTAGATTTGACTACACCAGGTACCTTATATAAGTAGAGTCATACAGTATTTGTCTTATTTCATAAGGTTCATCCATATATAGCATTTGTAGGTATTTCCTTCTCTTTAAAGTCAGAATAGTACTCCATTATGTATGTGTGCCCCGTTTTTTAGTCCATTTATCTCTTGTAGAGATTTGTGTTGCTTATGCTCAGTTTTTTGTTTGTGAGAGGGAGTCTTGATTATTTTTAAAGATTATCGAGTTTAAGCATATTACAGTGACACAGCCACTTCAATGTTTATAGCAGCACAATTCACAATAGCTAGGTTGTGGAACCAACCTAGATGTCCCTCAGTAGATGAGTGGATAAAGAAAATGTGGTAAATATACACAATGGAATTTTACTCAGCAATAAAAGAGAATAAAATAATGGCATTTGCTGGTAAATGGATGAAGTTGGAGAATATAATGCTAAGTGAAATCAATCAATCTCAAAAATCCAAATACCGAATGTTTCCTCTTATAAGGAGGCTGGTTCACAGGATTGTTGGGTCGGGGTACATAGGAGGATTAGAGGAACACTATAATGGTCAAAGGGAAGAGAGGGGAAGGGAGGGAGCAAGGGGGGATGGAGTGGAAAAAAAGAAAAAGTGGTTGAATAAGATGGATATCATTCTAAATGCATGAATGAAGACTTGAATGCTACAAATATACTTTGTATACAAACTGTTTTGTGTAAAAAGATGCTCTATATGTGCAGTATGAATTGTAATACATTCTACTACTATAAATAAAAAAAAATTTAAAAAAAGATTATAGAGTTAATTGCCTAGTTATTGAAGAGTGAATAGTAGAAATTGAGTTTGATAGAATTCTTATATAGGTCTATTGTTGGTTAATAGTGTTTGTTGCCATCAGAATAATTGTAGAAACACTTATATTATTCAACTTCAATGTATCTGGACTATAAGAAAAATGGCCTAAAAAGGTATCCCATTAGTAGTGGTAGACACCATAATGTCAAAAGTATAGTATTAAATTAAGCCGGGCGCGGTGGCTCACGCCTGTAATCCCAGCACTTTGGGAGGCTGAGGCAGGAGGATCGCGAGTTCAAAGCCAGCCTCAGCAGTGGCGAGGCACTTAGCAACTCAGTGAGACCCTGTCTCTAAATAAAATACAAAAAAGGGCTGGGGATGTGGCCCAGTGGACGAGTGCCCCTGAGTTCAATCCCCGGTACCACAAAAAAAAAAAAAAAAAAAAAAAAAAAAAAAGTATAGTATTAAATTAACTGGATTTAGAAAGCCTAAGATTTTGAATATACAATTGTTGGATTATTGTGATAATTAAATAATACATTCAAAATTAAGTGTCCAAAACAAAGTATAATACATGTTCTGATCTGGTTGACCGAAGAACTGTTTGGAAAATAATTGAGTTATTGAATTAATTAAATAAAACAGTCACTGCATCTGATGAAGTACTGTGATAGGAATATCATAAAATAGGGATTAGTGAGTTTGTCACTGAGTTAGTTTTACTTATCACTTGTGAAACTGTCTCATATTCTGATAACTTCATGGCAGGACATTTCTAATTTCAGTTCAAATGAGACCAATAAGTTGAGAATAAGCCTGCAAGAAAGTTTCTCTTTTTGAAATTTCTTGTTACCTAGAAAACATTGACTTTCTAAGTTCTCTATAGTCAGTGACTAACTAGCGGAGTTGTAATTGCAGTCCTAAAACCTGAAATTGTGATTTCTGTTAGTATATTTTGACACATTTCTATCTTAGCAAAATGTGTTCTGGTTTGGAACATATCAATATAAGATTTTCCTTGAAATTCCTTTCTTATTAAAATGTACACATAAAAAGAGGCACTTTAAACTTTTACAGCAGTTGGTGCATTGGAAAATTGAAAGGCATGAATGAAATATAAAATTATGAAGGTCAATATAAAATTAAAACAACAGATCATAAGAAGACCCTTGGTGACTTGTTCTTTGTAGGACAGCTCTTTACCTTTATTTATTTCTTTTTCTCAGTCTTATCTTAAAAGATGAACTAATAGAAGGTACCTGGTAATTTAAATGAGATACTTAGCTTGTGAAAAGCACTCTATAAGTGTTATCTGTTAATTTATTATTTCTGATCGGTATGTTTGAAATATAGAGACATTTGATTATATTTTTAGCTGAAGTTGCCTTTTTTGCTTTACCTCTACAATGTTTGAATATGGAATAATGATATTAAATTACTCTGTAGGAGATAGTGGAAAATCAAATTCAGTTTCTCTTAATATGCACTTACTGCATAGGTTACTTCTGTGATCCCAAAGCTTACCAGATTTCTTCCCACAAGCAAATAAGCAATTGATTGTGTAGCAGACACCATTTGGCATCTTCCAGTTCAGTTCTGAAGATAGCATCAGATCCCATGGTTTGAGGTGTCAGTCTCCAAAGATGCCCCTAACTGTTCAGATTCTTCTTGGTCCCTCTCTGCAGCATTTCTTCCTCCTGGAAGACTGGTGATCTATCAGACAAGGTAGGTCAAAGAATTTCTTTATAGCCAACTTTGAGACAAACATGGGAGAAGATCAGCCTGTGACCACATTGGGGAAGAGAAATCCTAGCATCTATGACTTGTCTTGGGGAAGGAGCAGGTGGAAGGAGGGGCTGAGGTTAGAGAGAGTTGGTTTTCTAAGGCCTACTTCTGAGGCCTAAAGCACCCCAACATTATAGCAAAAGACTGAGAATTAAGAACAAAAAGCCAAATCCTTTAACCTTATCAGCTTGCTTCCGAGTAATTGGTGGACAAAGTTTATGTAAAATTCAAGTGTTTGCAGGGTGCAGAGGTGCATGCCTATAATCCCAGCTACTCAAAAGGCTGAGGCAGGAGAATGGAAAATTTTAAAGCCAGCCTGGGCAACATAGTAGTAAGACCCTGTCTAAACAAATAAATAGGTAAATTTCAGATGTCTGTACATAAATGATAGTAGCTGATTTAATTCATCAATTCAATATTAAGTATTTTCTTTTGAGTTTTTTATATACATTATACATATAAGAATCCACATAAAATACCCACTTAGCATAAATAATATGTTTTATGGGCATTAAATACATCCAATTTTGTTTTTCATGCCTATTCATCTATTTCATTTTTCTCCTTTATTCTTATATTATACTTTTAACTATTATCATGTGATGTTAACTGTACTTTACCCACTGCTCCTAATTTAGAGATGGAATGGAGGGAAAATAGCTTATGCAAAGGCCCAGAGGTCTGAAACACTATGGTTTATTCTGAGAGAGATACATAGTTCTTATGTGACTGAAACATACACTGTATTAGTATAGAAGAGAGATGGATCAGGAAAAACCTTGTGAGAATTAAATTGAAATTACACCAAACCTACAACTTGTTTTCTTTTATGACTCTGCTCTTGTCAAAAACTTAATTTCTTAAGAGTAAATCTTCCTAGGCATATTTTTTAAATTGCCAGATTTTTTGTTACATCTTTAAATAATCTGTTTTATACTGAAATTTCTGTTGATCTAAGATTAAAGAATAAGATTCAGAAAAGAATAAAATAAAATTAGAAATGTGTGACAGATTAAAAGCTTGTTTAGTGTTTTCTGATTTTTATGTTCTTTAATTGCTGAACTTTCTTGCCTCTTGCTAAGAATAATATGATTGAAGAAAAAAATTAAGTTATTTATCACTTAGAAAATGATAATTGTAAAATCATTTTAGCAGGTTATGATCTGTATTTAGGTAAAGTCATGACATAATAACTTGCATTTACATAGAATAGCTTATGTTTGCATAAATATGTACTAGGTTATAATGCACATGCAAAACCTAGTATGTGTTGTGGTAAGCAAAGTTTGAAAAACCCTGTTTCACATTTCTGTACGCTTACGGACATTTCCATGTATATTTGAGGTAGTCTAGTCATTTATTCTCGGTATTTGAAGAGCCACTGCCTCGTCCCCTCCCTTCCTGTCCAATTCATTGGGTCATCACTATATGCCAGGTACTGTTCTGCTTTGTATTTATTGATATTTTTTTCTGTACCATCATGCAAATGTTATTTTTTGTCCCAGTTTTTCAAAATGGGAAAATAAAGTACCTAGAAGTTAACTAATACTTGGAGGTTAATTGACTTGCCTGAAGTCTCAGAGCCAGTAAGGGTAGATCAGGGAAGCAGATTCAGAAAGTCTTCTCTTTTTAGAGTTTATTCTTATAACCATCAACCTTTACTGCCTGCCACTCTGCCACCTGTGTCAAGGCACTGTGATAAGGGCTAGAGGTACAGAAGTATGTATATCTGAAATGGTTCTTGATCACCTGGAACTTGATGCATTTTATACTTACAAATGTATTTATAGTTTTTGTTTTAATTAAAATGTGTAAATATATGTGCACAAAAATATGTAAGGTGGGAAAATGCAGGAGCCCTGTTTGGGGAGATGGCTTAAATTGCGGTTGACTACGGGCTTTGGACATGTTTGGGCATTGGCGCCTTCCGTAGTCTCACGGGACTTGGCCCGGGATCTTGCGAGACTTGGCCCGGGATCTTGCGAGACTTGGCCGGAGATCTCGAGGGACTTGAGAGAGATTGCGGATGAGGTCTGCGCCATTTTGGAGGTTAGAGGAGCGTGGACGGCGTGTCGGGGTGTAGTTAGAGCCAGAGAGAAAAGTTATCAGAATAAAGGGCTGTTTGTTTCCAGTTCGTCTCTAAACTTCTTCCCGTGGCTTCTTTGCTCCAAGTGGCCATCGCTTCAGGCGACTACAGGAAAACACTATACAGCTAACTAACCATATGTAATTAGCATATTGTCATATTCTTGATTTCAATATTATTTGGTGACTGCTTCCATCATATGAATGTGTCATAATTTAATTATTGTCCTGTTATTTGAAAGAATATGTAGGCATTCCTTGTGAACATTATAATACATTCATTGTTGTCATTTCAGATTACTATGTGACACTGGATAAATGCATAGAAGTTTAAAGTTGATGACATGTTTCTAATTATATTACTAAAGTTAATACTTTAGCTGTAGTTTGCAATAGAACTTTTCTTATATATATATTTTTTTTTTTTTCGTACTGGGGATTGAACTCAGGGGCACTCGACCACTGGGTCACATCCCCAGCCCTTTTTTTGTATTTTATTTAGAGACAGGGTCTCACTGAGTTACTAAGTGCCTCGCCATTGCTGAGGCTGGCTTTGAACTCGCGATCCTCCTGCCTCAGCCTCCCAAAGTGCTGGGATTACAGGCGTGCGCCACCGCGCCCAGCCCTTATATTTTCATAAATATTGTACATAATAATTTCAGTAATCAAACCAAACAAAATATAGTTGTCCCTCAGTGTCCCTAGGGGATTGGTTTCAGGACCTACCTAGGATATCAAAATTTATGGGTGCTCAAGTCCCTTGTATATTCCCGTGTAATGTTTTTGTGTAATCTATACACTCTGTATACTTTAAATCTCTAGGTTACTTGGATAATTTCTAATATAATATAAATGCTATGTAAAGTAGTTATTTTACTGTATTCTTTAGGAAATAATAATGGGGGGAGGGAGGAAGGAAAAAAATCTATGTATTAAATACAACCACAATTTGTTTTCCAAATATTTTTAATCCTAAACACTTCCAATCTGTAGATTTGGAACTGACAGACCGACTATAATCAAAATATAGTAATTAAAAAATGGTGTTGTAGTTGTTAATTTAAAATCATCTTTTAAAAGTTTTGGTATCCTTCATACTATCATCATAATGTATTTTGAGGAATATATATATAAAGTTGTTAATTGCAAATCTACGTTTTGGTACAATATCAATGTAATCCTCCAAATAGGTTAATTTTTAAAATGGAAAATTGGGTTTACCAAATATCATTTTAAAATATTAACCTATTAAAATCGAAAGTTTTTAGTTCTGTGACTGTTTCAAAGAAATTGACACAGGTGCATTAAAATATGTTGGAAATCATAATCTAGAGCTCTTGTATATTAATATTAATTGTTACAATTATTGATGTAATTATATTTTATTGAGTATAATTACATAATATATTTAATTTTTTATAGGTTTTCTGCATCTGGGACAAAAATAGGTTAATACCTTTTAGTAGTGTTTTTTCCTATTCCTCCTGAAAGAGTCATTATTAAATATTTACTTTCACTTATGTTCAGCCAATACTGATATGCCTACTGTGTTTTTAGAGCACATCATGCATGTTTTTTAGAGCACATCAGTTCTTTATGTTTAGCTGCCATTTGTGTACTGGGAATGTGTGTGTAACATTTTCACTTATTTAGTAGTCATTATTGCTTGCTGTATTCCAGGCTTTGGTCGTGAAATACGACAAGTTATACTCTGTAGACTTCACAGCATAGTGAAGGAGGCTGTAATAACTGGTAGGGAAATGTATTTGTTTCTTCTATAAAAAAGAACAAGATGAAGTGAAGTGTTTTGTGCACATTTGCAAAAGATTTTTAATAATTAATTTTGCAACCAAAAGATGTACTTCGGTGTCGTGATTTTTGATGGATGGATTTTCCTGTTAACAGTCTACTATTTGAACATTATGGTTTTTCAGTGAATTATGCAAGACTTACGCTGATCATTTGAGTTTCTTAAGGTAACATATTTTGAACCCTCAGTATAGTAATTCTGCAAGATTGTTTCAGCAATTTAAAAAATGGTGTCAAATGATTTCATGTTCAATTCATCTAACTTGTTAAGAAACATTGGCAGTGTAGTTCAGTTTATCACTTCTGCAATTAGTTTTGGAATGCAGTGTTACTGGATGGTTTCCATTCAAGTCTTAAAGATGCTTAGGAGTTTCCTGTCCTTAATTTGGGGGATTTTTGTCAATGCCTTTTGTTATTCTTTTAGTCATTATTTGAAACATTGTTAAGAGCTATCCATTGGCTATTGTGTATTATCACTGCTAATCTGACTGCATGCCTTCAACCTCCCTCAGCTAATAAATGATTTCTCTTTCCTTGAGGATAAGACTTTGTAGCAGCCCAGGGAACAAGATGTAGTTGAGAAAACAGGCATTGTACCCTTTTAAGGAAAATATCTTTCATGGTCATTTTGTTTTGTCAACTGAAATTTAAATTGATAACTACCATAATTTAGGTCAACCTTAAAAAAAGATTGAGAAGTGCATAACTTTATGGATTTCATTTGTGGAAGTCAAATGAAGTTTCTAAGTATGATTCTGATCTTTCATGGTGGCTTTAATAAGTGTGCATGTAGTTCCTTGCTAAAATATAGCCAACAAAGTGTTTCTGTAGTTATAAATTACAAAACGGACTAGGCTTTGCATGGGGAATTTACATAATTAGATTATTTCCATTTCAGCCAGGTTTGAGAAAAAAATTTATGTATTTGACTCGATTTTTTTCCCAGTTGCTTCTGAAAGAAAGATTGGTATAGCTATATGAATGGGTTTTACATTTGAACATTGTGAAACTAGGTATATGTGTCCTCTCACTTTCATCTCTTATGTGTGATGTTGAGCACTTGACTTAAATCTCTCTGATCCTTAATCTCTTTACTTGTAAAAGGAAGGTAGATCAGGATGAAGTAAAATGCCATGAAGTCCTTAGCATGGTATTTGGTACATTATTAACAAATGTTAACACCAGTACCATTCCTTTCCCCTAACGATATTCTACAACAGTATAGCTGTAGTAAAAAGAAATGCAGAAATTCCATCTTGAAGATCCAGATTTAAGTCTTAGTTCTTTTATTTTGCTATATATGTATTCTTGGGTCAGTCACTTGAGTAGAATCTGCCTATTTTTTTTTTTTTTTTTTTTTTTTTTTTTTTTTTTTTTTTTTTTTTTTTTTTTTTTTTTTTGTGTGGTACCAGGGATTGAACTCAGGGGCACTCGTCCTCTGGGTCACATCCCCAGCCCTTTTTTGTATTTTATTTAGAGACAGGGTCTCACTGAGTTGCTAAGTGCCTCGCCATTGCTGAGGCTGGCTTTGAACTCGTGATCCTCCTGCCTCAGCCTCCCAAAGTGCTGGGATTACAGGCGTGCGCCACAGCGCCCGGCTAGAATCTGCCTTCTTTATACAATAGGGTCCTGAAAATTAAATAAAGTAATTAGTAAGTTCTTTAGACCTAGGCTTTTATGCTTTACCATCTAATGTATTTATATTCTGACCTACTTTCCAGTGGTTAGCTTTTTTTTTTCCCCCCTGTGCAGGGGAGGAACTGTGTTTCAGGAGCATGAACCTGGTAGTTATGTGTAGGTTACAACACACACACATACACACAGTGCCATTAACTGGTTTTAAGTAGGAGCAGGGGAGGGGCCAGAGGATTGCACTAATGTGGCGAAATCACCAGTTTTAAAAAGATGGCTGTAACTGCAGACAGGGATTTCATTGGACCAGGTCCCTTGTTCCTGTTCTTCATTTAGTTTCTTTCTCTTTGGTCAGCTTTTTCCCCATGTGTGATTCTGCCACCATTATTAACTTTCTGAAGCGTGGTCTACATTTTGTAATCTGCATTCCTCATAATCTGTAATCAATCTAAATCTTAAAAACATATCTTTTTTTTTTTTTTTTTTCCTGACACTGGGCTTGAAAGATTTTCATGAACTGACTCTACCTTTTCAAGTAGGAAATAGTTTCACTTTCTGCTTAGCACATGAAACTTTTTCATCTTCTGGTCTTTGTGTATTGACCTTTACACCAGTTGTTCCATATGCCTAGAATATTAACAGAAACTTTTTCATTTGCTTTCTTTTTCCCTGGAAGCCATCTTTATGGCTTAACTTTATTAAAAATTTCCTGATGGATCATCCTAAAATAATTTTAATTGCTTTATGACAGTAAATGCATGTATTTATTGATAAGATTAATTAGTTTGACTTTCTTTGCATAACTCTTTTTGGTAACTGGATAGTATTAAACTTGCAGCAGAAGCAGAATGAATTCTTAGTAGATTTAAAATGTGATGCATAAAGCCAGGTATAGTGGTGCAGGCCTGTAATCCCAGTAGTTGAGGAAGCCAAGGCAGGAGGATCACAAGTTCAAGTCCAGTTTGGGCAACTTAGTGACACCCTGTCTCAAAATAAATTAAAAGAAAGGGCTGGGAATACTACTCAGTGGTAGAGTGCTCCTGAGTTTGACATCCAGTATTGGGGGGGAAAATGTGATGCACACACTTCTTACTGTACATTAATAATGGAATAATTTTAATGTTTTTATGTAAGAGAGGTGGGGTGTGATGAAGAGGAAAGAGGGACACAGATACCTGCCAAAGCAATCAGGCAGTAAAACTTGATGAGTAGCCATTCTGTAGAAAGTAATTTTTCCTCTGCTGTCATACCACAGCCATTAACTCAGAAGACTTCTGTGATCAAATGTGTATAGGGTTTTTCCCCACACACGGAACAGATAAACACAGTACAACAGATAAACACAGTACTCCAGTGGACACCATCTGGCTGTCCTCCTGTTCAGTTCAGTTCAGTTCTGACACTTATCTACCTGGAGATAACATCAGATCCCAAAGGTCTAGGGCTTTGTCCTGGAGGCTGCCCCTCCCACATGCCAGTCACAAGTCCCAGGTATATTTTTATGATCTTTTTTGATAGACTTGCTCTAAACAGGGTTGCCTCAAGCCTATCTTCAAGTTCCATTAATTTGCTAGAGCAGCTCACAGGACTCTTGAGTAATAGTTACATTCACTGGTTTATTATAAAGGATATTACAAAGGGTACTGATGAACACCAGGTGAAGCCGGAACTAGGGCAACCTGTAAGAGAAGGTGCTAAGAGGTTCCATGCTCTCTTGGGGCATACCACACTATCCAGGAACCTCTGAGTGTTCAGCTATCTGGAAGTGCTCTGAACCCTGTCCCTTTGTGTTTTTAGGAAGGCTTCATTACATAGACCTGATTAATTAATAAATCATTGGCCATTTAAGGTTAAATCAACTTAACCTTCAGACCCTCTCCCCTTCCCAGAAGGTGTAAGGAAGGGGCAAAATCCCAAGCCTGTAATCCTGCCCTGATCTTTCCAGTGGCCAGCCCACATCCTGAGGCTACATGGGGGCTGCTTGCCATTAGTCAACTCATTATCATACAAAACCACATTTATCACTTTGAAGATTCCAAGGATTTTAGGAGTTATATGCCAGGAAACAGGGATGAAGACCAAATTGTATTTCACCCTATTAGAGCCAACTATCTGTTCATTTATATGTATTCTGTTAGAAATAAGCTTTAGAAACTGGTACTCTTTTCCATTTAATGACTACCATGCAGTAAATGATTCGGTAATATTTACACCAGGACATTGTTTGAAGGAAATCCTGTCTCTTAACCAATTCCCTTTAGTGCAGTTGTGTAGGTGATTTCCAGTTCTCATTCAACCCAGAATAGAGTAGTAGTTATTTGCCGGTGTTCCTGATTCTTAGCAAGTCTTCAGACCTGTTTTTTAGTTATTTTCATTCCTTGAGAAGAAATTGAAGAAATAATTGCGGTAAAGGGACTCACTAGAAAGATCTCTAAAGCAATGGCTAACACTTGGTAGTTCTCATTCTTACGAGGGTTCACATTAAAAATTACAGTGTTACATGGTACTAGCAGCACCCTTTATTTTTGTAGTCATGGCAGCTTAACACAGTGCCCTAGTGGCTTAACATACAAACACTTAAGTCCTTATTTTTTGTTTTTGTTTTTAAGTCATTGAAATTATGAGACTATCATTCAAATGGAAGCATTATAGTTCCTCGGAACCATTATGATCTCAAAAGGAAAGGAGAATGCTAAAGATACACTGGCTGAGGTGTTTTGAGGTGCACCGAAGTGTTCCAAGCTGTGACTTACCTTAACATGTTTTGAAGTACCATGGCGTGGATTAAAAGGTATGCTTTAGAAATCTCTCAGTGACCCCAAGGTCATAGATAGAATGAATGCTCATGATTCTATACCTTATTATTGTGTATTTTAAGATATTTTAATATTTAGATTGCAGATGTGATTACAGATTTATAGTACTATTTTTTGTTAAAAATATCATAAGTTTTATGATTAAATTTTTTTTTCCTTTTTGAGATAAGGTTATGGAAGACATGAGGGTAGATATTTTCCTTCCGTTTTAATAGTAATAGTATAGTAATAGGCTACAGTTTATTTCACCAGATAGTTTAGGGTTTATTCATGTGTTAATCTGTAATTATCTTTCTGGTTTACATCATAGAGTAGTTCTCTTCAGTGCCGTCATTTTATGGTAGCCTGAACAGGATAAATTCTTTGGTTACCTAATTTGGCCAAACAAAACAGTTCTTCTTTGGGCCGTTTAGAGTTTTGTCTTTTGCACAGAATTTTCACTTAGAGGAACATGAGTGAGTTTTACTTAAGTAAGGCAGTTAAAACTATTTCTTATCTGGTATTATAAAAATTTTTGTAGTATATGGTTGCTACTAATTTTACTTTTTTGAAGAGTGGTACAATAGAACCAACTTATTTATTGGGAATGCTGAATTCATTAATGTTATATCAGATTCAGCATTTTTAACCTTTTAGTTAATAAAGGAAACTATGTTGGGAAGAGAAGTATAAGTCATAGATAGAAAACATGAACAGAAATACATTGGTAGAGACCATTTTTACCAGGTAACCTTGTGATAAGATCCTTTTGGTATGTCAACAGTTAAATTCTTTTTGGTACCTGGGATTGAACCCAGGGGCACTTAACCACTGAGCCACATCCCCAGCCTTTTTTTATGTTTTACTTCGAGACAGAGTCTTGCTGAGTTGCTAGGGCCTCCCTGAGTTCCTGAGAGTGGCTTTGAACTCACAGTTCTTCTTCCATAGCCTCCTGAGCTACCAGATTATATGCGTGCACCACCACACCTGGCCAAAAGTTACATTCTTAATGTAATTTAGTTATTAAAACAACACAAAACTTTTATAATAATAAAACATCCCTAGTGATAGTGATCTAATCACATTCCAAGGTAGCCATCTGATTAATTAGCCAAGGTAGTCAGTCATTCATTTCAACTTGGCATTTTACGTGTAATGGCATACAATAGTATTTATCCTCCAGAAAGATATTTTGGAACATAATGGTTTCAAGATGGTGTTTAATGCATTGTTTACAAAATGTATTTCTCTATAATATAATACTTGCTACTTAAAGTGTAGCATTTCTTCTGGGTTATCACATGAGCCTCCATTTGTTTCCTTTGAACTTCAGAGGGATTTTGATGCATAGCCAGTGTTGGCAACTTTTGTTCTTACCTTAAGAGTTTATAGGTTTTTGTTAAGAGCTTAGGGATCAACTGACCTGTGCTTCATATCTAATGCTTACTTCGTTTTGTTGACAGGTTGTGAGAATCACCTGGAAAAAATATGAACTTTCACATAAAAAAATATAGAAACATAAGCATATTATTATATCATTTTGTAATATAATTTATGTATTTGCTGTACATAGATAATTGTACACATATGCTTATGCAGGGTTGGGCATGTGGGACGAAATGGTAGATCAAGTGTGATAGTGATGATTATTAAATGCCAAATCAGGATTTGTGTGTATGCGCGTGTGCGCGCGCACACACACACACACACACACACACACACACACACACACACAATTTCTTTTTTTCCTGTCCTGACTTTTTAATTTTGTCCTGTATACTTTCTAGAGTAAACCAACCATCATTATGTGGGGTGGGTTTTTTTTTGTTGGTTTGTTGGTTTGGTACCCAGGGGCGCTTAACTACTGAGCTACATCCCCAACCCTTTTTTATATTTTATTTAGAGATAGGGTCTTACTTGCAGCTTTGCTAAATAATTGCTGAGGCTGGGTTTGAATTTAAGATCCTCCTGCCTCAGCCTCCTGAGCTGCTGGGATTACAGGTGTGTGCTACCACACCCAGCTGTTTGTTTTTAATTCCTTGAGTTGTTTTTTGTTTTGTTTTATCAGTGAAAAGAAGGTAGCCACTAGAGACTGATAATTTATCTATGGTCCTGTTACTCTGCTAGTATGATTTTTGTGTTCTCTGAATTTTCGGTTTTCAAATTGTTGGTTGTAATCCATTTATTAGTGGATCAAAAAAATTTTTTTAGTGGTTTGTGACCAACATCAAAGCATATTTCAGAATAGTAAAGTGTCAGTGCACTGGATGTAGAAAAGAATGCTTTGCTTTTTTTTTTTTTTGTTTGTTTGTTTTTTAAAAAGCTTATGCTTCAATTTTTAAAGCAGTTGAAATGAACAAAATATGTGCATATTTATGTGTACATTGATTGCTAAGTTTTAGTTCTGGTAAGTGTATGCCTCCTATAGTCACAGAGTTCCTGAGAAGTACTGTTAGTTTTATATCGTTTTACTTTGTTGTAAAGAAATGAGCAGGACACATTTTAGTCTGTCGTTGAAAGAGAATGGTGTGCATAGCCTTCCTGTACATCATCTTCAAAGGTCCCTCTTTTATCTTTTTTTGTTTGAAGTAAAGGTTATTATAGGAGAATAGGGAGTAAAAGAGAAAATGAGAAATTAACAGTAGGAGCTTTTGAGTGATGTTAACCAAGCCTGTTTTTATCAAGTAGAGTGATATTGTATCCTGTCTCTTGGCATACATTTTAGTGTTTATCAATTTATAAACCAGTGGTTTTCAAACTGCCAATGATACACGTTCTGGAATTAATTCATTAAGTTTCTGTCCCTCCTCCTTTCCCCAATTACAGAAACAGAATAGAACAGAAAGTTTCATAAATGTATCACCTGATATAGTTTTGTAAAACTTCTGTTTCAAGGGTAGGCATAGGTACTGGATTGGACAGATGTTCTTGTAATGAGTAACTGGAAAGCTGTGTGGAACTCAGGTCTTATAAATTCATGTTGCCAAGCTGATGTCAGCTGCAAAAACCTGTGGATAGCCATCACAGGTATTATCAAATCAGTGGTCTTATTTCTGATGATAGGGAATAGTTAATGAACTATGAAACCTATGTTTTTGTTGTTTTATTATTTTGTGAGTATGTGTGTATTGTTTGCCCTGGTGAACATGTAAAAGTTTATAATTAAGAATTTACAATAATCCAGCCAGGCACATACCTGTAATCCCAGCAACTTGGAAGGCTAAGGGAGGAGGTTCACAAATTCAAGGCCCGTTTTAACAATTAGGAAGGTCCTAAGCAGCTTAGACCTTGTCTCAAAAAAAAAAAAAAAAAAAAAAAAAAAAAAAAAAAGAGCTGGGGATGTGAGCTCAGTCGTAAAATGCCTCTGGGTTCAAGTTATAGAATTCCAGCATGAATCAGATATATTACAAATATTTAAGGTGGTCAGGTGTTTAAATGTAGAGTTTCTGCGTGTGAGGATTTTGATAATATTTAAACTCTTATTTTTCTTGAATTAGTGCATTTGCTTACACAGTGGCCTTATGACAGCAGTTATTTATTTATAGATCTGTTGAGGATAATCACAGTATCTGGTGGATAATTTTTAATAAATAAGGTAGAGCAGTGTCATGCAGATATATTTTAAGATTATATCAAATACAATTTCTTCATCTTCAGAAATCAGAAGATGAAGACTTCTGGTAAATTGTTTCATTACAATGGAATTTGTACATTAGTTTTCTACACTTGGGAGTTGAAAAAAATGGAATAATTCTTGCTAGAAGAGGAGGGCAAAAAATAAAAGGCTGTTTTATCTTTCTCTTCAAGTTCTTGGAAATCTAATTAAAGTACATAGCCCTTTTCCAAACTGGGTATGACATGTTCCTTAGAAATCGTGTTTTAAAATTATAGGAAGTAAAGCAATAACCTCCCAGTCATGGGTTAACTGCCTGATGGTGGTTGCTAGTCTTTGTACAGATATGTGCAGGCATACATTGTTAGTGGCGGAGCCCTTGGACGAAGCTCCAGCTCTGTTGGTCCCAATAGACCAAGCTATGCACTGGCCCAGTATGCCAATCAAAGAGACAGCAGTGATGAAGGGCAGGAAAAGAGGTTTCCATCAGTGTGGCTACGCTAGGAAGAAAAATATAGATGTGCAGATACCAACTGTGTCTCAAGGAACTGACAGAAACTTTGAGGTTTTATAGAAAAGGGCACAAAGGCAAGGATGGGGGTGGGCTGTTTGGCTGGGAAGCTTGTATAGCTCATAAGAGTAAGTCATTTTGCTTAGACCATAATCTGGTTGATCATTATTTCAGGATAGGTTCTGTGGAGCTCTGAAAAGGTCCTCATCACCTGAGGGCATGATTTGGTTTCTAACCTGAGATATTGCCCCTGGTTTTGTTGTGGGGTGATTGTTCTTGCTTAGGGGGCCCACCTCATCATGGAGTTATCTGTTCTGCTTGCAGTTGCTTGGGGGTAGTTTCAGTCCCTTGTTATAAAGATGTTTATCAATCAAGATTGTAGTTCCTGGAATCCAAGGTAACTGCAGAGAAGAAAGTGACTCAGAATGAAGGGGGATGGGGAGTAGGAGAAGGCAGATGGAGTCAGAAAGGGACAGTGTGGAGTATTAGGTCAGCAACTTGGCCCTCTTTCACTGAGAGATTCTGAATGTAAAGTATGGAAAAATTAAAATTCCTGTATTCTGTTGCTTTGCTTCCCAGAATTTTCCCCATTTCCCAACTGCTCCTTGTCTTCTCCCAGATTACCCAGTTCTTCCTACTGTGTTTCAGTAGCCCTGTTTGGCTTTTCATCATTAAGATCATTGATTCTTTTTCTCAGTCATGTTTACCCACTCACTTCCAGCTTCACCACATCTTACCTTGTATTGTGCTATCTGTCAGGGGAGCTATGAGCTTTCATGTTGTCTCCTTTGGCATTTGTTTCTTCAGATCCTTTTCTTTGGTACATTTTTGTTTGTTTGTTTGTTTATAGGGAATAGTTGAGAAAGAAGCTAAACTATATTCTAGTTTAGTTTGCCCTAACCTGAGATGAGTGGTTAGAGATGCACCCCCACTCCATATCTAGATTTAAAAGAAAAAGCATATCATAAATTCTGTATACATTATTAGATACTATTTCAGCTGAATTTTAGTAATAAAAAATAAGTTAGAATCACCTTTCAAGGATTAAGATTACCTGCTATGAGTCTATATTTAAAACAATGTTTTAGGTTCCGAAGATAACAAAACTTTTAAAAATGTTTTGAGTAAATGGGGTATTGTTAGCGTTAAATATGTACTCAAAACTAATTTATACTCTCTCATTACTTTGAAAAACAGTACTGTTTTGGATGTCTGGGATCTGGGGTATCTCTTCAAAGAGTACTTTATAACTCATTTCAAGTATGAACCTAATTGAAAAAGTGAAATACAGTGCCAGTACATGTCAGAAAAATCAGGGAATCGGAAAAATTTATCCATTTGAATAATACAATGAAACTAGTTTTTTCTTGCACCGTGGAACTGCTAGGGCATTAGAAGGAAAGTATGTAGATGAACAGGAAGATGTGTGTGTGTGGTCTTTCTTCAAAATGCCAAACTTGCTGTTTAGACATGGTGCACAGTTTGCATTAGTGAGGCAGTCAGGCTCACATAGGTTAGAGTGAGCGAGCGAGTGAGCCCCTCCCTCCATGGGGAGCCACACAGTGAGATCAAGCTGACCTTCTCCACTAGTCTTTGGGCCTCGTTTTTTATCAACCATGTGTCAGCATATTATCTTTAGAAATAATGACGGTAAGTGTGTTACTTTGGAGGAAGGACAGCTGCTCCTTTTTCCTCCTATCCTTTATTGTTATAAGGAATCCTGGGGCAGAAGTGTTGTGATACAGAGGTAAGAAAGAACACTTTGATAAAGCATTTACTTTGAGAGCCTCTGTGTCTTGTTGACACCACTATTGTGAGAGTAGTGATGAGGGTGATTGTGTGTGTCTGTGTGTGTATGTGTAAACGCACATATATAGACATAATATAAATAAAGAGTTTGTGGTAGCAGCTAAGCAACTAGATTAATCAAATATGCATTAAATTTAGCTTTATCAAGACTCCTTTGTTGTTGAAATATCTGTGGAAAAACTAACCTGTCAGTTAAAACTTCTAGCCTGGGACAGGGCAGAGGCATGGAACATGGGTGTATATGTAAAGCAAGGAGGGCTTGGAATAAGTAGGTTCCACTGAGAGCATTCCCCTTTGAAGGAAGTACACACTGACATTTCCTCTGCAGAGAAACAATTTTCAATCTCTGCTCTAGTTCCCAAACCTATTCTTTACCACCATTAACTGATTTTGTTTATTTTTGTTGATATCTGTATCCAAACCCTAGGTTTGTAGGGGTGGGGGTTATTGTTGTTGTTTTGTTTTGGTGCTGGAAATTGAACCCAGGGATACTTTATCATTGAGTTATATCCCTATCCACCCCGCCCCCTTTTTTTGTACCAGGGATTGAACTCAGGGGCACTCTACCACTGGGCCACATCCCCAGCCCTTTTTGTATTTTATTAGAGACAGGGTCTCACTGAGTTGCTAAGTGCCTTGGCATTGCTGAGGCTGGCTTTGAACTCGTGATCCTCCTGCCTCAGCCTCCCAGGTGCTGGGATTACAGGCGTGTGTGCCACCATGCCTGGCAATTTTTTTTTTTTTTTTTTTTTTTTTTGGTATATGGACACAACATCTTTATTTTATTTTTGTCGTGCTGAGGATTGAACAGGGCCTCACATATGTGAGACGAGCGCTCTACTGCTGAGCTATAGCCCCAGCCCCGCCTATTCCTTTTTATTTTGAGACAGGGTCTTGCTAAATTGCTGAGGGCTTCACTGAGTTTGTTAGGCTGAACTGGAACTTGTGATTCTCCTGCCTCAGTTTCCCAAGTTGCTGGAATTACAGATGTGTGCCCACTGTGCCTGGCAACACTAGGTTTTTAGACTTGCATCTGTCCTGTCATGGCATAACAAGCCTCTCTCTTATTTATCATCTCTTTTTTTTTTTAATATTTATTTATTTGCTTTAGCTGTACACAATGGGTTTTTATTTGTATGTGGTGCTGAGGATCGAACCCGGGCCGCGCACATGCTAGGCGAGCGCTCAACCGCTGAGCTACAACCCCAGCCCCTTATCATCTCTTAATTTACAAATGGATAGAAGACCAGGTATCTTATTGATGAAACTCTAAATTTACAAATGGAGAGAATTACCAGATATTTAAGGAAGTAATTTTATTTTGAAATGATCCTACTTTCTATATATATGTTGTCACTAAATTCTTGCGAGTTAGAGATTGGTGGTGGGTCTAAAGACAGAAAAGTCTCAAGTGTGTTATTACACTGACATTTAACGGATATTGTGCTTGAGGTGTTTCACACCAAGCATTTTGCATTCATTAGCTCATGATTCATAACAGATCTCCAGTTTTCCCATTTCACTGACATGGAGACCAAAGCTCTAGAATACCTATGAAAGCATTGAAGTAGGGGTTGTTTTGTTGTTGTTGTCCTTGTTTGTTTTCATTTTTGTTTTGAGTTAAAAGGCAGACTTTGGGGAAGCAAAACTTGGAAATAGTGTGCATAATAATTGAACAGCTCTTGCCATGGGTAGATGTGCAAGTTTGAGATTATTTATAGGGAAAGCCAGATTGTGATCTGTGCTCATGTTTCACAGAAGAAGGGCTCTGTATTCCAACTAAAACATTTCCATATTTGGGACTGACCAGATTTGGTCTGTTAAGAGGTGGACAGTTGCCCTTTTATGGCCACCCAGATCCTCCATTGCTGTCTTGTTTCTCTTTGACTTGGTGGCTCTGACACTCCCTCAAGCAGTCTTGTTCTCCTCTGTCTTTTGTTATTTCTCTCTTGGCCCCAGTGTTCTCTCTCTCCTTTGCTCTCTATCCTTTCTTTGTACTCCACAGCTCTCTTCTCTCTCCCTTTCCTCCCTCCCAACCCATTACTTGCAACTTGAGCAAACAAAAGAATTTGCTCTGCATTCTGCCTGTAAAAGAATAATAATGTGATCATTGAATAAAGTCAACTTTTGAGTCACAGAACCAGGCAAGCCAAGTGAGAAAGTGAGCTGACCAACAAAGCTCAGTTAGGAGGATGCTATAAAAATAGAATAAATCTTAGATCCTAGGAGGTTGTCCAAAGTTAAAAAGAACTGACCCAGGACTAGTAGTATTTCATTTTCAGAATAAAGAGCTTGTTGACCTCCTGGTGCTTACCACAGGCTGTGTTTTTATGCTGAGTGTGTACAAAGAGGAGGCAGAGTAAACCTATCCTAAAGACACTCCAGCCCAGACCTCCTGTCTGGACTGTATTGTGAATGGGGGACATGGAGTTGAGGGGAATGAGCTTCTTGAGTACAGTGACCAGACTAGTACACTCAGGGTTAGTTCTTGAGGAATACTAGAATCAAACGAAGACATTCGTGGATGTCTTAATCCACATTGTACTTAATCAATCCACATTGTAACAGAATACCAGACTGGGTAATGAATGAAAACTGTGTATATCTTACAGTTCTGGAGGTTGAGAAGATTACGATTAAGGGACCACATCTGGTGAAGTCCTTCCCTACACATTGTAACATGGCAGAAGGTATCAGGTGGGCAAGAGGTTATGTACAGGAAAGGGAGGGCAAGAAGGGGCTAAACCTGACTTCAAAAACAAATCCTCTCCCACAATGACAATCCATTTATGAGGGCAAAACCCTTGTGATGGAAACAACTCCCATAAGGCCCCATCTCCAAACACTTATGCATTGGGGATCGAATTTCCAACATAAACTAAAGCAGTAGATAAGAGGTAAAAATTTAAAAATAACTTCCTTTCAACTTTTTCTTTTTTCCCCTCCCTTTCAATTTTGATTTTCATTCCAAAGTTCTAACTTATGCTTAGAATGAAGGATGTCTTTTCAATCTGATATTTTTCTTCATACCTAGAACTAACATTTTTAAATCACAGAAAGCTAATTAATCAACCACATTATTATTGGCTTAAACTTAATGGCATATTAGATATTAGATTATTATTACAATAAAGTATTGCCTGGGTGAAATTGCTGGAGACCTACACATTATATATGCAGGTTTTTCTATCAATTGGTTTTAAGCAACCAAACTAAATGAAGGAATTAATAAGTTATATACTGAGAGCCCCATTTAGATCTGGATGGCACCTCATAGACTCTGCCAAAAGTTCGGCTTTTAAAAAAATTTTTTATTTGTTTTAATTAGTTGTACATGACAGTACAATGCATTTATGTGCTGTGATATATCATACATAGATGGGATATAATTTCTCATTTTTCTAAGTGTTCGTGTTGCATAATCATATTGGTCATGTAGTCACATATATACATACAGTAAAAATGTCTGTTTCATTCCACTATTTTCTCATCCCCCCAAAGTTCAGTTTTTTGAGGTGTCAACATGCTTCATAAAGAATGACTTTGTTGAGCTGGGTGTGGTGGTGCACACCTGTAATCCCAGTGCCTCTGGGAGGTTGAGACAAGAGGATCCTGAATTCAAAGCGAGCCTCAGCAACAGCAAGGTAGTAAACAACTCATTTGAGACCCTGTCTCTAAATAAAATACAAAATAGAGCTGGGGATGTGGCTCAGTGGTTTAGTGCCCCTGAGTTCAATTCCCAGTACAAAAAAAAAAAAAAATGACTTTGTTGAGCAAGTAACAGTAACCTATAACATTGTATTTTGGGGGAATTCTCATAGGGAAAATGGTTTCATTAAGATGACAAATTAATCATTATTTTTAGCTATTTGAACTTGGTGAAACAGTTCTCATTGTAAGATTTGTAAAGTTAATATCAGCTCATTCACAATTTTTTTCTTCACTGTAGAAACAAATTTCAGAAACAAATTTCAGAGACATTTCTAATCAGTTTGTTTATAATCCTTATTTAATTCAGAAATGGTTAGCCTAAGTAGTATGGTTTAAGAGCTACAGTTCCATAATAATTTTTTTGTTGCATTTTCTTTAACAGATGATTTGCTGTTATTATTGTTCATTCACTTAGCACAACTGTGTACAGACTTGTATTTAAGGACTTGATGCTTACTATTGCATGCATTTGAGTCAATCTAAATGTGAATCATACAAATTTATAACTTTGGCCATATGTCTCCAATGTGTATGTCTGCGGTTTTAAAAATAAATGACTAACTTAAAATAACCATTGTGCATGTCCAGTTTATTGTGGAAAAAGCTTGGCATTTCTTTTTTTAATTGTTAGGTCATTTTAATTCTTTAAAAAGCTTGGATTTGATTAATCCCTAGAGCTGGTAACACAATTAGATTTTTCTAGTTTATTTAACCTTACAGTATTCTTCATATTCTCTGGATTACTACAATGAGTAATCCTCAGGATTCAGCAGTTTTAGTTTGCTGAAGAATAGTTTATAGGTAAAGAAATGATTTTCTGAAACATTAAATAAATTTTCATATGACAGGCAGTTTTTTTTTTTTAATATGAAAAACAAATGGCCATTATCAGTGAGTTAAGGGGAAAAGTCTTTTTGGAGGGAAGGCAAGAAAGATAAGTGGTTTGTGCACCAGAGTATAGATTCCTTATGTATTTATCTGTGGGACTTGTTATCCTCAACCATAATATGATCAGTTTGTGGTCAGAAGTAGGGGAAAGCCCTACCCTGTAACTCTCTGAGCTTCAGTTTTCCCTTGTAGGTTAAGATGCTGACTCAGGATTGTTAGCAAGGCTTAAATGGGAAATTATACAAGGAGATCAATCTATTCTGTGTGTTCTCTCTCGTTTGCTCTGCTATATGAAGACCAAGGAAGCTGTGGGTTTAAGGGGTAATGAGAGGTTCTTCTAACCTTATGGAGTGAGGGAATGGAGATAGAGAAGAGAATTTGGATTATGGGTAATGGCATTTGTTAGTGAAGTGCTTGTGGAAGGCAACAAGGAGGGAAGAGGTCTGGCACACTAGTAACATAGAGAAGAGAGACTCCACTGTCTTTAAGGAACATGCATGTGCAGGGAGAGAAGGAGTATTCAGAATGAAGTAGCTTGAGTAATTTCATTTAAAGCAGTTGACTAAGATAGTAAAATAGTAAATTTTGTAACATTGCAGCTTTGCTCTTTACATAGTTTAAATTTATAACACAACAAAGTACCAACTAAATACATAACATGAATGAACCAAACTGTGAAAGTTAAGTCTCTTCCTTACTGTAGGCCTTACCCTTGTCTTCCTCAGTGCCACCCTCAGTTATGCTACTGAACCAGGTCCACTTTGTCTGCTACACAGTATGCCAGTCACTGAAGCCAGCCTTGAGAAAGTTTATTTATAAGGCAGCCAAGCATGAAGACAAGACAACACGTCTCAAATTTCTCTCCCCTAGGATAGGGTTTGGGACTATTTATGGGATGAAGAAGCAGAGTATGCTGGGTGCAGTGGTGTACACCTACAATCCCCATTACTTGGGAGGCTGAGACAGGAGGATTCTGAGTTCAAAGCCAGCCTCAGCAATAGTGAGGCCCTAAGCAACTCAGTGAGACCCAGTCTCTAAATAAAGTACAAAATAGGTTTGGGGATCTTGCTCTTTGGTTGAGTGCCCCTGAGTTAATCCCCAGTATCAATCAATCAATCAATCAATCAATCAATCAATAAGCAGCAGCAGAATATGATATAGGGCTGGGGAAAGGTGATGGGAGATGAAGTAGTCAGTGGCTCACCCACACATAATCCATCTTCATAGGACACAAGTTCAGAAAATGACCCCATTAGTGTGGTTTAAGAGTGGTGATTTTGACATTCTGAGGCAAAGAGTTCACCCATCAGATACCTGTGTAGGCCAGATGAAGAGAGAGTCAGATGTTATCTGGTAGTGAGCTAGTGCTCAGCTCAGTGATTTTTTAAAGTCAACTACAAGCAAGTCACTAAAAGGAACCAAAGCTGGGGGTGGGGAGGTGCTGTTATTGAAGTGTCTTCTTGGTTTCACTTAGATCCTCAAAGCTGTCACTCTTGTATTAGTGCAGTACCACCATAAGTTACTGATGATCTGGGCTTTTAATCACTACTTAATGATCTCACCACTCTCATTTTAAACCTTTCCTTTGCCCATGGCTGGCAGAGATTCCTTTGATGGTTATAAAAGAATTAGGAAGCCAGATGCAGTGGCACATTCCTGTAATCCCAGCACTTGGGAGGCTGAGGCAGGAGGATCTCGAGTTCAAAGCCAGCCTCAGCAATGGCGAGGCACTTAGCAACTCAGTGAGACCCTTTCTCTAATAAAAAACAAACAGGGCTGGGGATGTGGCCCAGTGGTAGAGTGCCCCTGAGTTCAATCCCCCATACCCAAAAAAAAAAAAAAAAAAAAAAAGAAAAAAAAAAGAAAAAGAAAAAGAATTAGGCTGCATGCAGGACCACCCAAAGGTAAAAAGCAGCTTGTAAGTCAGATCTTGCACCATCTACATCTGTGCCCCTTTGTGGCATATTTTCCTTTCAGAGTCCCATGTTCTAGGAGGCTTGAATGAGCAGGTACTAGCACCTGAACCTGTTCTTTTGGTCCAAGCTGTGCATCAGAGCAAGACAAACAGGTTAGATGCACTTTGGTAGAAAGCCATTCTTTAAGCTTGGAATTGTGGTTAAGACACTTCAGGGTGGTGTTTGGCTTCACTACAAATGTAGATTTGTTCACTAATAATATGACATGTGACAACAAAAAACAGTTACAATTTAAAAGAAATGTATTGTTTTGGTTATTTAATACTCCGGTAAAAAGTAATTTCCTTATTCTTGTGATTATTTCCTTATTCCCTGTTTTGAACATAAGAATTTTGATTCTCACCATTTTATTCTATTTTACTGAGTATTTTCTCTTAACGCCCATGTAAGTTATCCACAGTGTCCATGTTTTTAAAAATGGGAATTGCCCTCTTTTTTCTTAATCTTAGAGATAGGCTTCTTAGAAAACACTTAACTCTTTATTTTTGGGTACTGGGAATTGAACCCAGGGGTGCTTAACCCTGAGCTACATCCCCATCCCTTTCTATATTTTATTTTAGGGGGAGAGTCTCTCTGAATTGCTTAGGGCCTCACTAAGTTGCTGAGGCTGGCTTTGAACTAGGATCCTCATGCCTCAGCCTCTGGAGCTGCTGGAATCTATAGGCATGAGTCATAGCATCCAGCTCACTAACTCTTTATGAACCTGAATTATAGTCTTTCCTTTCTATATTAAAACTCACATTAGATCCCCTCTGGTCTGTGTTTGTTATTTAAAAGAAAAAGAAAAGAATTTAAAAGAAAAAAGATTCACAGCTAAATTCAAATACATATGCCCATTGACTTACCAAAAAAGTGCCTCCTAATTAACTCATCATAAGTTGAAAGTAAGTCAAAAGTGCATTTTATATACCATACCTGCCTAACATCATATCAGGACAGTATACTGTAGAATATTGATTGGTTAGACTGATATCATGGCTGACTTGGAGCTATGCCTTGCTGCTGTTGCCCAACATCTTAACTATCTACCATGTGTTCTAGCCAGAGCAAAGATAAAAATTTGAAGGACAGTTTCTACTGAACACATTTCACTTTTACAACACCATAGACTTGGAAAATTCCAACTTGAATCATTAAATTAGGAACCATCTGTATGTAGAATATCAAACTTTGTCAGAGGATGCTTGAAAAATTGACCAATTGGATTATAATGGAAATTGGGCTGGTACTGTGTCTGCATAATTTCTACCAACAGAGAAAAGAAATGTAAAAACGTCTTGGTTAAGCCAAAGTCTTTGTAGATTCATGGTCTTTTTCAATAAAGAAAAAAAGTATTTGGCAGAATTAATGATTTATCACTGTGAACACTAAAGTCAGTGGACTCTCACAGTCTTTATTCTAACTGAAACATAGTCTCCTTATGCATAAAAAATAAGAGAGTAATTGTTTTGGAAAGGTGTTGCCAAATTTATGACATAATGTATACACACACACACACAGACCTCTCATGTCCATATGTATGTATGTATGCAATAGTCAAGATTTGGCTCCCATAGCAGATGTCTTTAGATTTCCTGAATTCTGTGTATTTAGGAAATATTTCTTCACTTTCCAGTAACCAAAGAAAGATTTATTCTTTACTCATAAATTTTAATCAATAGGCGAAAATTGGGAAGGTAATGAAAATTTTCTTTAAAAAAATTTTTTTTTTGTTGACCTCCCTCCATCCCTCTCACTGAAGCAAACCAATTTAAGCTATATCATAGAAAGTGTTAGTATACTTTGTAGTCCTAGCATTAAAATTAATGTCCTAGCTGGGCACAGTTACACACACCTGTAATTCCAGCAGCTTTGGAGCCCAAGGCAGGAGGGTCACAAGTTCAAGGCCAGCCCAGCCTCAACAACTTAGGGAGACCCTCAGCAATTTAGCAAGACCCTGTCTCAAATGAAAATAAAAGGACTGGGGATGTATCACAGTGGTAAAGTGTCCCTGGGACCAGTGCCCAGTACCCCTCCTTAAAAAAAAAAAATTTGACCTGTCACCCCCCTTCACATTTTCATATCCAGAACTGAACTATATCTTCATGCAGATTATGTGGAAAATTATGAATATTAAACTATATTTTAAACAAAATTTACCAGTATGTGAATTTGGGCAGGCAGTTTGCTGAGTTTCTTCCGTATATAATGAGGGATAATCTCTCCTACCTTGTAAGATTCATGTGGGTAGGAAGTGTAATGTTCATGTAAAGTATGTACCATAATGCCTGTTTCCTGTAGCTGCTGTTGTATTGTACCTCCACCTGGAGAGGGACTATTTTCCTTGTTAATTGCTGTGTGCTCCAAGTAGATAGTATAGTAATTACTACATAATAGGTATTTAAGTGTGTGTTGAATGGTAAATGAAAGAAAAGAAAGAACCAAAATCTGGAGAACATTCATGCCATTCTTTTCCTCCTTCCTCATCTCAGTTTTAGGCAAAATAGGCAAAGGAAGCCAATTTAAAAATCAATAATATTAATATTCTGAATCCTGGCACATTGCCAGCATATTTCCATGACACTGAATAGTTACTGTTCTTTTTGTTTTAAGAACATACCTTTGTGAGAAATGGTGTGCCAAATAAAGGACCACAGTTGTCTCTGATTTTCTCTTCAATAATATGAAGGAGAGAAAACTGTTGGAATGTCTGGGTTGGAATTTAGATAGATAAGAGGATCAGTTATATCAGGACTTAAAATATTTAACTTAATATTTGAATTTTCTTATAATATTTGACTTAATTCTGAAGTACATATTTCCCAAAATATTATAGCTGAGGACCTGAAAGCACTGACTTCTAAAATTTTATTTTAAAATAAAATACAAAGACAATAGGAATGAAGTCCAGGAAATAATTTTTTTTTTCAAAAGCAGGCATGCATTTAAAATACTTAAAATGCATATGTACATATGAACATTTCTAAATTAAAGTAATATACCTATAGAAAAGCACAAACCATAAATGTGCAATAGAGCCATTTTTCACAAAGTGAATATTCATGTGTAGCCATCACACTGAGGAAGAAACAGTATTGTGGCTAGCTCCCCAGAGGCCCTTCTCATAGCCCCTCTGGTCTCTGTATCCCTTCTTCTTCATGGTAATTGAATCTGATGGACACTGGAGATTATTTTTGCCTGCTTTTGATTTTCATACAAATAGAATTGTGCAATATATACCTTTTGAGCCTGTATTCTTTTGGTACTACAGCATTGCATATGGAGTAATAACTTGTTTGATTTTATTGCATTAATAGTACTGTGTTGTATGATTTTATAATTTGTCCAGACATTGACATTTGGTTTTGTTTCTAATTTGGGGTTATTATGTCTAATGGTGTTGAGCATTCTGTTACTTATTTTTTGGTATCCATTTGTTCACATACTACATTTTCACATTTAATATTCAGAAGAGTCTCCTGAAGGACAGGCTGTTTCAACTATTTTTGAACTTAATCAGCAATAAAAATCTAAAGTCAATAGCAGAAATTTTAAACTTTGTCATTGGCGTAGGAGTATCAGTAATTTCTGAAGTATACTTTAGTAAAGGGGGGAGGGGAATGGGTTCTTCATGTACCACCTAATTGTGCAATACTGCTTTGAGTCTGTGAATCCAGAAGCTGAATCAGGATGAATAGGACCATTACAGGAAAACATTTCTTTTCTGTCGCCAATATTTCCATCTATGTGAAGATAGCTAAGGAGTATACTACTTGACCTTTATCTACTAATACTATGGTTTGAATTTTCACTGGACATTTGTAATATTTTATTTCTAGGATATTGAGGCTCAATATAGAGTTCAGGTTTAAAAATAGATTCTTTGGCTAAATTATTATTTTTTTAAACTGGTAATTACATATTTTTCTATAGTTTGGAGGCAAGAACTGCTCTTGAGACACCTTCTGAGACTCAGGTTATTTTTTTTTTCTCTCATTTGCTTCTCCATTAGTCTCTTTGGCCCTTTCTACTGCACTCTTTTTGGAAATCTGATTAGTCTTCCTACCAAATGTTTTTTTACCTGTCCTGGACAGTAGTTGCCAAATAACTGGACCCCAGTCCCACACAGACAGACTACACACTAAAGGTTGCATTTATTTTCAAGAATAGAACCCTTGGAAAACAGGTTAAGAAATTTTGCATGTGGTTGTTACTCTATGGATTCTTATATTTCATGGGAAGGAAAAAAATATCTCTTTTTTACTTTTGCTGTTTCTTGTTTTTTAAGAGTCTCACTAATGTTGGAAAAAAGCATTTCAAAAGCTGACACAAGAGTATGATAACCCTCAATTGTTTGGTTTATTTCTTCCTGGAATAAATTTTTGAGATGCTACCTAGCCTTCAGAAATTCAGGATTATGTAATGCCACTGATGACCTCAAAATTGCTGTCAGCAATTTTATGGAAAGAAAATATTTTATTTTCTTTATAAACAATGAAAAATGTTTATAATTTGAGGTGGGAATGAGAAATATGAAGGAAAGTATTAGGAAGAAAATTATGTGATTTTTATCTTGTATGTACAAGCCAGTTTTTCATGATTACTCTGTCTTTTGCGTGGAAGATGTTCTGTCTTAAGCAGTCTCTGTGGAGAGAGACACAGGCCACACAAAAGGGTTTTCATATGAGCAGGCAGGAGACAGGTTTGTCTATGGCCTGTTGACTGAGCTGCCCTTCCTAGGAAGGTTTGAGTTCTAAGACAGACTTCATCATACCATTTCTTTCCTTTTACATCTTTGCCTCAATGGTAGTAAGAATCATTTATATACACAGATATTCCTCGGATTCTATTTTGTTTGTTTTGGCACCTATTTAATTTGTTTTTTCCTAAGTTACTGGCGAGCCGCTGGTGACAGTAATATAGGGCCCTCAAAGCCAAGCCTAGTGACACTCTATGCCAGTTTAAGGCAAACCTAAATATATATTATTATTGTAAGATATCCACGATGTAAGATTCATTCAATTTTAATTGTACAGTCCAGTAGCATAAAGTACATTCACATTGTTGTACAGCTGACACCAGCATCAGTCTCTAGAACTTTTTCATCTTTCCCAACTGAAACTCCATGTCCATAGTAATAATTCTCTATTTCCCCTCTTGCTGAATGTCATCAGTTCTTATCATCTTGTAGGATTGTTAATATTTGTGAATACAAAGAAAATCAGGTGACTTCAAAGTCAGAAATGAATTACACCCCTGTCTACCACTTATTTGCTACCTATGTGAATTTGGGTCAGACTTAGCTTTGCTCCTCTTTTCCCCTATCTTTAGAATGGAATTCTCTTTTTTGGTGAAGGCTGAGAGGCATACTATATGTAGAGCACCCGGCACCCTGCTAGGTACCCAATACATGGGCGTTCATTTGCGTTGATGAACTAGTGGTCACCCCAGAGCCTCTGGTGTAGATGGCTTGCTCCTTGTTCTTCATCTCATTCCTGGTTTTGCATGCTTAGGTAGCAGTTGTGGAATGATAATAGAGTTGGAAAGAATTGAGTGTTTTAATTGTCATGTGTTTTATAGAAGCTGTTATGTTTCAGAAATATGTGCCCATACATTTGCTCATTCAGCAAACATTTATTGAGCACCTTTTGAGTATTAGGCACACTTTCTCTTAGCAGCCATCATTCTGTTTTCTGTCCCTGTGAATTTGATTACCCTAGGTACGTCTAATACACTATTTGTTCTATGTGTCTATCTTTTTTCACTTAGTGTAATGTCTTCCAGGGTCATCCATGGTGTAGCATTTGCTACAGTGTTCCATTCCTTTTTTGGCTAAATAATATACCCTTGTGTGTATATACCTCATTTTGTTTATTTATTCTTTGTTAGTGAACATTTGAGTTCTTTATACCTTTTGCCTGTTGTGAGTAATGCTGCTTTAAACATAAATGTACAACTATCTTTTTGAATACCTGCTTTTATTTCTTTTGCTTATATGCCCAGAAGTGGAATTGATGAATCATATGATAACCCTGTTTAAGTTTTTGAAGAACCATATTGTTTTTTATAGTAGCCGCACTGTTTTTACATTTTCACCAGCAGTGCACAAGGGTCCCACTTCACCACATCCTTACCAACCTTCCTTACTTTGTTGTTGTTGTTGATAATAACAGCCATATTAGTAGGTATAAAGGGGTGTCATTGCGGTTTTGATTTTCATTTGCCTTATTAGTGATGTTGAACATATTTTCATGAGCATATTGCCCTTTTGGAGAAATGTCCATTTAAGTCTTTTTTAATTGTTGTTGAGTTGTAGAAAGCATTTTATGTATTCTGGATATTGATCCCTTATCAGATATATAATTTCAGCTACTTGTATTTTATTATTTGTTTATTTGTTTTGGTACCAGGGATTGAACCCAGGGGTGCTTCACCCTGAGCCACATCCCCAGCCCTTTTGTATGTTTTATTTAGAGACATGTTCTCTCTGAGTTGCCTTGGGCCTCACTAAGTTGCTGAGACTGGCTTTGAACTCAGAATCCTCCTGCCCCTAGCCTCCTGAGCCACTGGGATTGTAGGCATGTGCCACCACGCACGGCAACTATGTGTATTTTTAAGGCAGTATAAATTTATATTATTTTGAAGGGTCCATTTCAGTTTTATTGTCTTTGTTAATGTAAATATCATTCAGTAATCCAACCCTGAAGGAATAATGGTGTTTTATCAAGTGCTTAGTTCGCGAGGGGCACTCTTGTTAAAGCTTCACATGTATGAACCTTTTAGGTTCTCACAAGAATTCTATATGGAAATAATTTCATCCGTGTTTTCAGGTGAGGAAACTGAGGCATAGAGAGTTTAATAAACTTTTCTATTCCAGGTCTCACCATGGTTTATTTTGCATTTTGCTAGGATTTGGATTGAAGCAAGCCCTGGGTCTGTGTGCTTACCACAGCATTTGACTATCTCTCCCCTGACTTGCTATATGATCAACTTGCGTGTGCCTCATCACATGGCACCTTTTGGTCTGCTTTACTGCTACCATACATCTTCACTTTCTATACTCTGTGAGGGGATGGAAGACAAAACAAGAAGGCAGGCAGACTTGTGATGATCAGAGAACCATGACTAAAATTCATAAAACCATATGCCATTTGAAAAAGCAGTTTATAAAATTAAGGTGCTTGAAGAAGATAGTAGCAAAAGTTAAGATTGGGCCCAGTACATTGATGCATGCTTGTGATCCCAGCTACTCTGGGGGCAAAGGTAGGAAGATCACAAATTGGAAGCCAAGATCCAAAATAAAAAGCAAGATCCAAAATAAAAAGGACTGGAACGATAGCTCAGTGGTAAAGCACTTGTCTTGCATGTGCAAAGCTCTGGGTTTAATTATTAGTACAACCCAAAATAAAAATTTAACAATTTTAAAAGTTAAGATTGGAACCTCTTTAATGTTCTTTACATTGCATTCCCTTTGTGGAAGTGTAGCTTTTCCATAAAGATACAAATGTGGTTTTTGAGTCTGGCATATATTTTTAAGAATGGTCTCAGCAAACTTTGCTTTCTAAGACAATTTTTATGAATTCTTATCTTTATTTTTATTTTCTGTGTTTTTATTTCAAGTCCCTTGTATTCTAGAATTGATACTAAGTGGGTATTGATGGATGAATAGCAATTTCATTTTGTTATTTTCATAGCCAAACTTAATGAGTAAAGGAAAAATCTGTCAAGTTATGTAATATATTCTAAAGAAAAATGGAATTTTTGTAGCTGTCCACCATTATCATTGATAATTGTATGTAGGCAGTGTCTGTGTTGTATATATGCTTGGAAGTGAAGAAAAATGTGCATCTCATTCAAAATTAATGCTATTAACTGTATATGTGGGCGTAAATGGGAGGTGCTGTGTAAGCAGCAGACTGATTATTCATTGTATCCATGCATTTAAAAATTATTTTTGTTGATACAAATGATCCTTTATTGAACATCTTCATGGGTATTTTTGCAGTCAAAAATTATGTATGTATATTTTTATAATTGAAATGGCTAGGTCAAAGGACTGCATATGTTGAATTATAATAGGCATTGCCAAAATGTCTTCCAAAAAGATTGCATTAATTCAAACTCCTGAGGGTATTTGATAGTTCCTGTTTCTCCATTTATATACCACTAACACTGGATATTATCAAACATCAAATCTGCAGCAAGCAATTCTTTCATAATTATCTTAACAACATAAAAGTTGTGCCAGGAAGCTGACCACAGAGCATTTATGTGCCACCTCAAAAAACATCATATGAATGTTTTTTTTTTTTATTCATTTGTCACCATCAGGTTCTGTAGCAAGTAGAGTCAGGCCAGCATCTTGATTTAAGAAATGAGTATTTCTCTGGGTGCAGCTTGTTTGTTTTTTTTTTAAATTCCTGATCTGATATAATTTCAATTTATAGAAAAGTTGCAAGAATATTAGAGTTCACCCAGATACTTCAAATGTTAACATTTACAACTTTCACTTTGTCACTCTGTTTATGCATGCGCGGGCACGCACACACACGAATGCACACGTTACATGTACTTAGATGAATTGTTTTCCCTGAACCATTTGAAGGTAAGAAGTAGAGACATAATACCTTTTTCTCTCTAAATTCTATGTCGAATGTTTCTAAAAGTAAGGGCCTTTTCTTACATAACCACTGTATTTTTACAAAATTGGGAAATTGAAATTGATTTGGATCTTTATCTGTAGGTTTTATCCAGATTTTGTCAGTTGTCTAAATAGTGTCTTTTATAGCAAAAGGAGTTTTGGCACCGTATGTTGCATGGTCCAATTGTTATGTGTCTTAAGTCTTCTTTTATCTGGGCCAGTTCCTTAATTTTGGGTAAGCCGTTTCACAGTTTGGATTTGTTCTTCATGTTTAGAATCAGGTTCTGCATTTTTGGCAGTAATATCACAAAAATGATATGTGTTTTAATGTATCATATTAGGAGGTATTTGATGTAGTAATCTCAGTCTCTTGTGTCTATCTGCTTTTTGAGGGAAAGTTCTGGGAATTGAACCCAAGACCTCACACATGCTAAATATACTACTCTACCACTAAGCTAGCTAGTGGTAGCCCTATTCAGTGATATGTGAAATTGAACTAGTTTGCCCAGAGTCTGATTGCACCTCTTTTTGAGGCTACAGATTTAAGAGTTTTTCTTTTTTAAGCCATCATTTTTATCTTCATATAAGATATTAACGGAGGTCATTATTCTCACAACTTGTGCTAACTGCATAGGTGGAGCTTTTTGCTATTACAGATTTAATCCACTGGAAGTCTTCTCTAGATATGGATATTTGGAAAGACTATCTTAATCTAACCTGGAGATTTTAGATAAAAAGCCACATGCGAAGCATAGTTGGAGATGATTGATTGTCAGCTCTCATTTCTGTCTTTCCACTTTTCCTGTTTCTTTATAGAAACTGCTGGGAGATTTTTACAAAAAGAAGGGTTTTTGTTTTGTTTTGTTTTTGTTTCTTGATTAAAAGAAAAGGTAGGAAGAGGGGACTTTTAAAATTAAGAAAATAGTCCTTTTCAAATGTTTCTACAAAGTATGCAAGAGTTGGGAGTTTCTCAGCAGAAGGGGCCAGCTGTACAGGGGCCATACAGTTACATGCATGTCTTTGAAACCTACACCAGGGAATGTTTATTCCAATAAAAACATGCTTAATAAATGGGATAGTTCAGGAGAGTACATCATCATGCCTTGATCATCTTTGTTACAGTAATGAGGGAGCACTAGCTATACCTACCTGAGTTCAGAGCAACATTGCTGTTTAATGTGGTTCTTAAAGTATGAGCAGGTTCACAACTAGAAATTGAAGTATGAAAAAAGCTGACATAGTTTATTTATTTTTGCAGTGCTGGGGATCAATTCCAGGGCCTTACACATATACAATGCTGGGCAGATGTTCTACCATTAAGCTGCACACCCAGTCTCAGATATAGTGTCTCGTTTAGAGGTTGCGTGACTTAATAGTCTGTTGTGTTCTGTGCCTATCCATGGATGGAAAATGAGTAAACCTTTTGAAGTACATCATTGTCCATTTGTCCCACTTGCATGTAAGTTTCATAACAGCATATGTCTTTTGTTCACTGATCCATGGTGAGTGTGAGTGTATACATACACATATACACGCACACACCAAATACCTATACTTGGCCCTTGCTAGGTACTCAATAAGTACTTGCTGAAGAACAGATTTGGAAAGAGCATTACATGTAGCCTTTTCTAATTATATATATATATATATAATTTTTTTTAAGTCCATTACGAAGTAGTTTTCCAGCACTATTTGCTTTTGTTTCTATTCCTATTCCTCTTACTGGTGGTAACTGCCTTGAAGGTGTGAATTCGGGTTTTCCTTAATTTAGTGCTGCTTCATTTTCCTCTCTTAAATCATGGTTCAGAAAATCCCAGTACTTTTGAACTGTGTAAAATTAAATACTATTTATTACAGGTTTGTGTAAAGTTCAGTTTGATTATGAATTTAAGTAGTTAATGCTTTTTTTAAAAAAAATGTTTATTTATTTGTTTTAATTGTACACAATGCCTTTATTTTTACGTGATGCTGAGGATCTAACCCGGGCACGCACGTGTTAGGTGAGTGCTCTACCACTGAGCCACAACACCAGCCCCAGTTAATGCTTTCTTTTATACATCATTTCTGGCCTTTTTTTTTTTTTTTTTTTTTTTTTTTTTTTTTTTTGGTACCGGGGATTGAACTCAAGGGCACTCGACCACTGGGCCACATCCCCAGCCCTTTTTTGTGTTTTTATTAGAGACAGGGTCTCACTGAGTTGCTAAGTACCTCGCCATTGCTGAGGCTGGCTTTGAACTCACGATCCTCCTGCCTCAGCCTCCCAAAGTGCTGGGATTACAGGCGTGCGCCACCGCGCCCGGCTTCTGGCCTTTTTTATTTTAATCTCATTTCTGCATTAAGTAGAAAATTTGGAAACTAGAAGGAATTCCTTTAAGTTCTATAACCCAGAAGTTTCCCTAATGATTTCAGCTTGTTTTTCAAGACATCTATTTATTTTCAAAACCAAAGTTCTACTATTGTTAGTAGACAATATTCCAGATAGATGAGGGGTTTTGCTTTATCTTAACAGTGGTGTAATTACCAAATTTTTCTATATCTTAAAACATTTTTTGCTTGTGTTTGTTTCCCCTTCCTTCTTGATTTTTGACTTGGTTTTCTCATGTGAAATATCTTTTAGCCAGAAAAGGTGTTAATAATTTTTTTTTCATGTTTGTCCTCAGCACATTTGTGGTCATATACTTGCTTCACAGATTGGTGAATATAGCAGGAAATGTATCTGGTGTGGGAGCACTGCTGTACTTCCTCCTTGAACAGAAGGAATTACGAGTATATAAATGTAATGCGAGTGCAAGTTTTCCACATATTTTGAAAATTCTAAAGGATTAGAGGATATATGGGACCCCATTAGGTAGGAAGTGCAGTCTTTAATGAGATTGCAACTTAAAACAATCCTCCTCACACTTTTAGATGTATAAAAATCAGATTTAGCTACTGTGATTAGTATTTTCCCTAGCTCTTCTCATTTTGGGGAATGTAAGATCATTATTATCTAAGAAGGGAAAGCTGAATTTGCTAATTTAAAATTATACTGATGACATATTTACACTGAAGAGTATAAATTTTCTTAAGCCAAATTATTATATGAGCATACTGCGTAAAGCAAACACATGTTTTATTCACCTTCACTCCAGTCTGAGGAAGAAGTATGTGAACACAGAACAAGAAGGGAAGGGCATGGTGCAAATCAACGGTACTCTAGCTGATTTTCATTTGTTACTTTAAAAAGAAAGGCCCAGAATCAGAACTTTTTCCCTTTACATATTTTTCAGGATTATTACATTTAATTAAAAATGCACTTATACAGAATGGAGAAAATTTGAGAAACCTCATGCAAATGAACAGTTCATAATCTATAATCATCAAAAGAGAAATTGAATAGCAGTTATTGATACCTCCAGTTATCGGTGATAAGTTCTGCTTCCTCACATGTTGAAATTTGAACATTAGAGAAGCATACAGAGGCAAAGCATATAAAACAGGATTTATTTAAAAAGGGGTAACAGACTTCTCCCAGGAGGAAGAAGGGGGCCATGGCTGGTATCCTGGTATCCCCAGAAGTGAGGAGTTCTGCTCCTTTTATATGTCCCAGGCTTCCTTTGTTCTCCTGCCCTCTTCCCCTTATCTTTCTCCTTTCTGCTAGGTGGGATGGCCAACAGGTGGATTGAAGTGGGAAGAGCAGGATGGTGCAGCCCAGGACACATTAATTAACAGCTTTATAGCTCCCTGTAGGGAAGGGCAGTTCCTGGGACTGGTTACCTTAGCAACAGGTTGGAGCAGGGGCAGGTTCTTAATAAGGGTGGAGGAAGGGCTCTGAAGGAGTTAACATTTCAATTCCTCAGGGGACAGTCTCCACCTTCCCATGACTCACTCAAAATTGGCCTCCTTGATCCCACCTGACTGGATTTACCTATCCATACTGACTGCCTGTCTAATTCCGGCTTCATTATTTGTTAAAATAAGGTATTAACTATTTTATGAAATTAAGAAGGCTCCTTGGACACTTATAGGCTTACATTTTTTTTCTTTGTATTGTGAAACATACCCTATACCTGTTACAAAATCATGGTTTATGTAGAATGGTGTAAACTTGGCCCAACATTTATAGTTCACTTGTCAATTCATTCAGATCATGTAGGTAGATGTTTTGTTTTTTAAGGTAGATTGCAAACACAGATAAAATTGTGTACCTGCCCATCTCCTAATCTTTAGGTTATAATCAGTCTGAGCAATTGATAATTGACTGCTGTTCTTCTGCTGAGAAGTGATTATTTTGGTTGCATACTATATAAATTACATCATGAATTTTCTTGACTCACCAGTGTTTAAAGGTAGACCTTCTTTTTTCCAGTAAATAAATCTCAAAGTTTTATGTTAGTCATATATCAGATTAGTAATGGAGATGGGTCTTTTTTTTTTTAATATTTATTTATTTGCTTTAGTTGTACACAATGCAGTGCATTTATGTTTATGTGGTGCTGAGGATCGAACCCAGGCCGCGCACGTGCCAGGCAAGCACTCTACCACTGAGCCACAACCCCAGCCCTGGAGATGGGTCTTGATCAGTACAAGATACTGTATATCCTGGATTAACTTGACATTTTTTTTCATATGTATGCCAAACAGGATTTATTAAATGACCAGAATTTAGTTGGATTGTGCCCATCAAAAGTTGTACATTGTGAAGCTAGTACATGCTTTGTGAAATCTTCTTAGAGAATCCATTTTCTAATTCTTCCCACACTCTACTAAATACAGTAACCATTAGTTAAATGAGAGAAACAGGAATGTGATGTCACATGTGTTAAACGGAGGGTCAGGATTGCACATAAAGTTATGGGAGATAACTTTATTATGTATAGAAGAAGCAATTTTATTTCAATTTTCATATGATTTCTGGCCTTAGAATGGCACCTAGGTAGAAGATGATGCATGGTTTTGTGTGTTGTTGTCTGGTCTCAGCAGTACCCATATTGAGCTCTGTTGCTCCTATTTTCTGTTGATGAAGGAGTGATGTTGCACAAGCATGCTATGTAATTGTTAACTTGATCTAATTAGTATTTTTTTAAAAAAGGGACGTGGCTATTTTAATCGACATTTACTTGTGAACGTAACTTTTTCAGAATTTTAAAGCATGTAGAAATAAAATTTACATTTAAATTTTGAGTGCAGTGACTTTTAATAGTAATGGAATTAATCTGTGTACTAGTTAAAATATTAGAGCTAATAGAAAAGATGATGGCAATATTGAGATTTTTATTTTGTTCATTATCAGTCCCTAAAATTTTTATTGTTTGAATCCTTAGGTAGATTCTGGCCAAACTTTTCTTCTCTCTATGAAATATGGTTCTGCATGTATAATAATCTTTGTGGTTTTTGTAAGATATTCTGAATCTGTCTACTAAGACAGTTTTATTGTAACTATATGCTATAGTGGTACATTTAATCATTTTACGGATTTTCAAAAAAAACCTTTCAGTAGAAAAAGATTCAGTTAAAAGATTTTTTTAGCTCCATAGCTGTGATTCATGGATCAACCAATAGTTGAGTGTTTTGAATGGTCTTGCCTTGCTGGTGTTACCATTAAAACATTGTGTTTTGTTTCTTGATTTTAAAAATTGAGTATTTTGTAGTATAAATGTCAAAGAAAAATAATGAGAAGTAATTCTGCTTGTAAGAATGTGTAGTTGCTCATTTTTGTGCTATTTCAATTAAAGCCACCACTTTTTGGTGTTTTAGAGCTAATTAAAGTATCACAATATTCAGGTACCAGATACCTATCACAGATTTTGAATTCATAAACAATGTCAGTGTCACTATGACATTAGTTAACTTCAGGAAATGAACTAAATAGAATCCTAAAGACTTATCATCAAAGTTAATAATCTTATGGGAGCATCACAAATATAGCACAGATATTATAAGTCAAATAAGTCTTTACAACCTGTAACTGTGCTTCTGAACAAGTAATTGCTTATAACTGCAGTCTTACTTTAGAAGAAAAACATCTGTTGGTCTTTCTCTTCAAATGCTGTCTTATCACTGTCTTTCAGAAGAGAATCACATTTTCCTGTTTCAGAAGAAATAAGAAGTTATCACAAAGGGACTAGTTTATTCTTCGTGTACCTGTCTCTATTAGTATTATAGTTCCTTTATTTAGTTCTTTTGGCTTAACCATTTATAACTTTAAAAATTGTTATTTGAGCACACACTATGTTCCAGGCACTGTTCTGTATATTTTCTATATATTAATTAAAACATTAATTGCCACACTTAATCCTCTCAACAACTACTGTGTCCTTTTTATAGATAAGAAAACTTAAGTTCTGTAGAATCACAACTAATTTCAAAGTTACATATCAAGTAAATGTCAAATCATGAATTTGAACTCAGGCAGTCACACTCTAGAGCCTCACTCTAGTGTTGTTATCATTCCAACCTGAATTCTGTGGTCTTTCTTTTGCTTATGTTTTTCTCCTTGCCTGCTCCCAATTAAGTGAATGTCTATGTGCTATCCCATTTTGCACATTTCTCTCTTACACGGTCTAATTAGACTATAGAATAGTTGTCAAAATCTGGGTTTCATTCTTCACTTGATCTACCATTTAATTTACTTTGTGACTTTGGACAAATTGTTTTTCTCATCTTTAAGATGAGGCCAATGTATACCTTGTTTGTTTTATAATGATAAAATATGGTAATGTGTAAAAAGCATATAGAGCCTGACACATGGCAAACACTTGTGAATGCTGTACCCACTCTTGAGCTGAGAGTTGTTTTTCTTAATGCTGCCAATTATGAGAGACTGGGGGATCTTTGGTTAGTTATTTTTTTGTAAGATGTCTGTAAAATTACAGTACTTGTTATCCTCATCTGATCAGTATACTCCTTGCTTAGAGTAGGTGTGTAAGGCCTACTTGGGGTATGCTGCTTTTGTTTTAAGAACTGTTTTAAAGTGTGTGTTTTGTTATTTCCTGGTGTAGTTGATTGCTAGATGATTTCTCTTTCCACTGTTATTCAGTGAGGTTGAAGTCAAGTCATAAAGGAAATTTCATGGTACCTTAATATGGAGTATATCATACAGTTTGCTTAATTTTTTTTTTTACTTTATTTTTCCTAGGAAATTTGGTGAGCGGCCACCACCTAAACGACTCACTAGGTAAGTATTATATTAACTGTCTGCTCAAATGTTTTATATGCATGGAGATCCTGCCTTTTAGAAACTATAATTAGGTGCTCTTAGAAATCATTCAAATATTGGTATCTAGATCATAAACATATTCCCATCCCCCCAACTTTCTCCTCTGCCTCAAAAGAAAGAAACAAACAAAACAGGAATAATAGGATATAGTTCAAAGAGGAAAGATGAAACCATTTTGAGAGTTAATCTTAAGTATTGTATAGTGAATATAATAAGGGCAGCAATATTAATAGAACTTATTGTATCTAGCAGTGTTTAACCAGCACAGTTTGCTGAGTACAGATTTAATGAATGCTTTCAGAAAAGAATTTTAAGGAAAACACATTTTTTAACCATTTTAAAGAAAATATGAGGTTTTGCCTTTTTTTAGTGAGAATAAATACTGGTACTAAGTTCTAATTACATAAATTGATTTATACTATACATTTTGTTATAGATATAAAATTTAAAAGTATTATCTTAAGAACAAGTAAAAATTTTAAGTCAGAAGTTATAAAATAAAGAAACCCAACTCTAGTCATAGTCCTAGTGTTCATTATTATTATTTTCTTTTTTTTTTTTAATCTTTCAGGAAAATTTCATGTAAAGAGATACATATGTCTGTCTTTTTTTCTTTTTCTTTTTCCACTAAACTGGAAACATATTCTGTCATTCTTCTGTACTTTGTAATCGCAATACATCTTCTACTTGGATAGTTCTTTATAATGGCTCCCTGGTTTTCCATTGTCTTCATACCATTTATAATATTCCATATTGGTGACCATTTAGGTTATTTCCAAATAATGCTACTATTTAAAAAACTGTTGCACTTAAAGAATAATGAGGACCTGCCAGAAGAACACAGGAGACGATTTAAAGGAGCTCTTATTGTTGGCCAAATCTAGGACATTTTCATCATCAAATAAATAATGATGTAATAAATTAAAAGCTGTAGAATCAAGTGACAGTTTAGGAGTCTATATAGCTTGAGCGTCTCTAATCTGAAAATTCAAACCTTAAAATGCTCAAAAAGTTTCAGATTTTCAAACATTTTGGATTTCAGATTTTTAGATTTGGGAACCTCAAACCTTGAATTCTATCCATACATTCTGAAGTCCCTAAAACTCAAAAATTATTTATTTATGTAAATATTTTTAAATTATTTATATAAATGAATAAATAGGGCAAAGGAGATAGTTTTTCCTTATAAAAGAATACCACCTAATAAATATAGAAGGAATATGAAATTAAGGAAATCATTACTTGATAGACACAATAGTGATTATTATTTCAGGCAAAAATCATCAGTGGATGCTTAAACTACTAGATTAAAATTTAATGAGAAGCAAAATGTATAATTCCAAAGTGGGTCTTCTTGAAGTATAAAGGGAGAAACAGTAACATGGTAGTGCAGAAAATTGGCAGATAACACCTTACATAAGTGATCTAAATTAGCATCACCAGTAATGGACAAATAGATATACTGTGCATTCCAAGGACATCTTATCACTTTTGGTGTAAGGAAGCATCAGAGAGATGAAAAATGAGGGACATTCTATAGAATAAATCTCAAGGTCAAAAACCACAGATTGGCCAGGGCATAGTGGTGCATGCCTATAATCCCAGCAGCTTGGGAGGCTGATACAGGAGGGTTGAAAGTTCAAAGGCAGCCTAAGCAACATTGCAAGTCCCTGTCTCAAAATAAAAATATAAAAAGGATGGATATGACTTAGTGATTAAGCACACACCCCCCCCCCCCCGGGTTTAAATCTCCCATAGCTAGCTAGCTAGCTAAATAAAATAAATAAATAAACAAACCACAGATTGAAGAACTACTCTGGGTTAAAGGAAACCATAGAGACATAACTCCGTTTAAGTAAATCCTGAGCTAGGAAAAAAGTTTTCCTGTGCTATGAAGCTGGAGTAGGCAAATGTTTTCTGTAATGGATCAGATAATAAACATGTTAGGCTTTGTGGGCCAGACTGAGTCTGTTGAGAATTGTCAACTCTGTTCTTATATCCCTACATCACCCATAGATAATATGTAAAGGAATGGAATTTCTGTATTCCAACACATTTTTATGTACAAAAAACCAGTGGCTGTCCTGATAAGGCAAAGAGCAGCAGTTTCTTAAGACAACACCCCACCCCCACAAGTACAGGTTATTGGATTCATGACAAATTTTGAGTAAAATCTATAGAATGGATGTTAGTATTATGTAAGTGATAATTGCATTGTAATTATAAAAATGTCCTTTAAAAAAAATAAACACTGAAGTATATTGGGTTAAGTGATATGTCTACAGTGGGCTCTTAAAGGTTTAAAAAGCAATATGAAATTTGGTAAAATATTAAAATTTGAGGATTCTAGGTAGAAGGTGACTAGGAATTCTTAGTACTGGTTTTACAGCTTTTCTATAATCCTTAAGTTATTTTAAAATTTAAAAACATTATATAAGTATTCTAGGTAAAATATGCTGTGAAAATATAATTTGTCTCACAGGTCCCTGTGAATATATTTTTCATTATTTGTTTTTTATATATCTGTTGAATAAATTCTGCTAAGAATTCCCGTGTTCACATATTTAGGCATTTTGAAATTTAATAGATAAATATTTTTATTTTATTACCAGCAGTGATTAGTTGGAGTGACTTATAACAATAAAATATATTTTGATGAATAAGTTAGTTTCTTTAATGGATACACATCTGTAAAAATAACAGTATGATAATACACTTCATAAAGAAATTATCCTTTCCTTTCCCTGAATACATACAGAAATCTAGTTAGGTCCCATCTACTTGATAATGATTTTCCATCATTTACCCTTTAAGCGGTTTTCCCTGTTTGGAAAATTTTAGTAGTTTTTAGGACTACCACTTGTGGCCAAGATGGAGTAACAGGAACTGGAATTACTCTCCAGCCTGAAACAACTAAAAACATGGACAAAATATATGAAACAACGGTTTTCAAGATATTGAACTACAGGCAAGGAAGGACATTGATTCCCAAGAAACAGGAGACAAATGAGGTGAGCCCTATGATTGCCCCAGCTTCAAGCCTGGAGAGAAGTTCCAGGCCATGCTGTAGGGAGGGGGAGTCCATGTGAAGCTGGAATGCAGGGAGGCTGAGATGGCTAGAGTTCACAGGGCAGAGACCTGAAGAGGAAAGAACAATACAAAGAGTTCCAGAGATTGGCAAAGGGTTCTTTCTCTTTTAGTCGTCAGCTAAGTATTGATCAGCACACATATGTGAGGAAAACACCTACCAGTGGGGAAAGCCATCCAAATGAATTAAAGGAAACAATCCGTAAAACTCACTTAGGGCTATGAATTGTGCCTCTTTTTAATGGACAGAGGAAACACAGTCTCATAATTCCCGGAGCATCAGCTAATGAACTCAGAAAAGTTTTGCTTTGGTGTAAAATTAGGCCCAGACTAAGTGGCAAACTTAAAGTAGGATTGAAATGATCAGATTCTTTTCAAGTAACTATGTACCAGAACAGAGCTCAAGAATATCAGAATAAAAAACATGCAGCACTAGCAAACAAAAACAAAATATATATATAAAATATATACATCAATCATATACATCAATCATACAAAGAAGCAGGAAAATATCCACAATGAGAAGAATCAATCAAAACCCACACAGAAATGACACAGATGACATTAAAACAGTTATTATATGCTTGTGATCAACATGGTAAAGAAGCTAAGATTAAGAGTTAGGGAAATAGTCATATGGTAAGTATTTTGGTTTTGTGTCTCATAACAGCTTCTGGTATAGCTCAACTCTTCTGGAGCACAAAAGCAGCCATAATGTGTCAAATTAGTGTTTCTGTGTAATGGATTACAGCTCTATTTCTAAAGCAGACACAGTGGGTTGGATTTGACTTACCATTGGTAATTTAGTATCTCTGAACAAGAGGAGAATTTGAACAAATTTAATAAAGACATGGAAGATACACATTTTTTAAAAAGAGACACAAATGAATTTTCCAGAGATGAAAACAACAATAAGGTAAAAAAATACCCTTGGTATTAATTTTAGAGTCAATGAAGGAGAGAATAGTGAACTTGAAGACATAGCAATAAAAACTGTTTAAAGTGAAGCAAACAGGAACAGTCTGGGGAAAAGGACAAGCATTAATGAGTGAGCTGTGGCCTGTCTTCAAGCATCCTTATTTACATATAATTGGAATCACTGAAGGAGAGGATGTGACTAAAGTGATATATGAGGAAGTAATGGCTGAATTTTTTAAAACATTGTTAAAAACTTTTAAACCACAGATCTAAGAAACTCAGTAAATCCCAAGTGTAAAACTACACAGAAGCACATCATAGTCAAATTGCTTAAAACCAGTGATAAAGAGAAAAATCTTAAAAGCAACACAGACAAAAGACAAATTATTTACCAAAGAACAAAGGTAAGGAAGGATGATAGCAGGTTTTTCATCTGAAACTTTTCTATGGATAAGACAGTGAAGCAAGAGCTTTCAGGTGCTCAAAGGGTTTGGAAAAATGCCTGTCAACCTAGAATCTCTACCCACTGAAGGCAAAATAAAACTTTTTTAGACATACTAAAAATGGAAAGAATTCTTCACAGACAGGTCTGAGCTAAAATATGAAAAGAAATCCTTCAAGCAGAAAGGTAATCATACTAATCAGACATCTGTTTCTGCACCAGTTACTAGTATCAAGAACAAGAAAGGTGACATCACTACAGATTCTACAGACATTTAAAGGATAGCAAGCAAATATTATAACTTTGTGCTAATATATTCAAAAACTTTTGAAGAAAGACAAATTCCTTAAAATTAGTAAACTACCTGAGCTTACTCAAGTTTTTATAAACTTTTTGACAAATTTGCAGAAATGTTTAAGAAAAGTAATTATGCCATTTCTTCACATAGTTTTGCTGAAAACTGGTGAACAGGACATATTTCCCAGTTTATTCTGTGAGAACAGTATATGTTATTACTAAAAGCAAAAAACATTACAGGAACATGAAACTATGCACCAATATTCCATGTGAACAAAGGTATAAAAAAAGTCTTAACACATTTTCAAATGAAATCCAACAATGTGAGTGAGATTTTTATCTTAAAAATGGAAAAAGTCAGGCCAGGCTCTGTGGCGCATGCCTGTAATCCCAGCACTTGGGAGGCTGAGGCAGGAGGATCTTGAGTTCAAAGCTAGCCACGGCAATGGTGAAGCACTTAGCAACTCAGTGAGACCCTGTCTTTAATAAATTTTAAAAAGTGCTGTGGATGTGGCCCAGTTGTTGAGTGCCCCGGAGTTCAATTCCTGGTACCAAAGAAAAAAAGAAAAAAGTCAATTCAACATGTTAATCGAACAAAGAAGGAAAATCATGTGATTATCTTAAGGGATTTAGAAAATGCTTTTAAGTTCATTCTTGATAAAAAAAATTCATGGCATAATAGAAATAAAAGAGAATTTACTAACCATGACAAAGGATACCTCTGAAAAACTACATTTATTACCACATTTTTAATGGAAGACAAAGGATACCTCTGAAAAACTACATTTATTACCACATTTTTAATGTCCTTCTAACATCAGGACAACACAAGAAAGTTCTCTCTTTAACTTTTAATTCAACATTGTACTTGAGGTTCTAATCATTACAATGCCAGAAAAATAAATGAAAAATATCCAAATTATAAAGTAAGAAATAAAACTTCATTTTCAGAAGTTATGATCATCTTTAAAAAGCTACTATAACTAATCAAGTTTGGCAGGGTAGTGGAATATAGGATCAACATATAAAACTCAATTGTATTTACTTATATTAGTAATGAATAATTGGAAATTGATCAAATATCAATATTAATTCTTAGAGAAAAGCTTGACAAAAGATGTGCAAAAACTCTGCCATGAAAATTACTAAATATTGCTGGGAGAACTTGAATTACTAAGTAAATGTTCTTCTGGCAGAAGACCATTGTTAGAAGTCTTTTCTTCCTGAATTGATCAACGGATTCAACACAGTCCCATCAGAGTTCCAGGGCTGTTTGACAAGCTGTTTATAAAATTCATATGAAAATTTGAACAATCTAGAACAACCAAAACATTCTTGAAAAAGAGCAGCAAGAACTTATATTGCCTGATTTCAAAAGTTGTTATGAAGCTACAAAAATCAAATGTAGTGTTAGGGAAAGATGGTTATGTAGATCATTGTAACAGAATAGTAGCCAGAAATAGTTTTTAAAATATATATATGCTCACTTGTTTTCCAATCAAGGTGCAAAGGCAATTTAGTTAGATAAATGATAGTCTTTTTTAACAAATGATTCTGGAATAATCTGTTATCCATATGAGGCCCCTTCACACAAAATGACTACCATTCATCCATAGCAACAATATATAAAAATTAACTCAATATAGACCTAAATGTAGAACTTCAATTAAAGTTTGTAGAAGAAAACAGGTAGAAGTATCTTGATCTTTGCTCTTGACCAAGCAAAGATTTTTAGTTTTAATGCCAAAAAAAACAATGTATGGGATGAAGAAATTGATCATTTACTTCATGAAAGTTAAGAATAAAGAATTTGTGTCCATGAATGGTATGAATATACTGTGTATACAAACAGTGTTATGTAAAAAGGTGCTCTATATATGTACTATGAATTGTAATGCATGCTATTATTGTTATATATACAATAACTTTGAATTAAAAAAAAAAAAAAAAAAGAATTTGTGTCCAGACAATGCAAAGAGCTTCCAGAAGTCAACAAAAAGAAAATTAACTCATTTTTGAAAGGGAGAAATGATTTGAAGAATTGTCCAAACAACATATACATGTGGCAGATAACCCCTAAAGAAATGCAAGTTAAAATCACAATTAGTGTTTAGTCCTCTTGGGCTTATAACCTTATATCAGAAACTGGTGAGCTGAAACTGTGATTTATAAAAGTGTGATTTGTAAACTGTGATTTACAAAATCACAAATTCTATTTCTCTCGTAGTTCTAGAGTCTGTGAAGCCCAAGATTAGTTATGAGAAGATTTGATGTGTGGTGGAGGGCTGTTTCCCAGTTTATAAATGACCAATTTTTCTATCTGTCCTCATATGGCAAAAGGATGAAGGCACTAATCCTGTTCACGAGGGATCCACCCTCATGACCTAATTACCTCCCAAATGCCCCACCTCCCAGCACTATGGCATTGTTGATTAGGTTTCAACATGAGAATCTGACAGGGATGTATTCAGTCTGTATCAATGAAATAACCACTTTACACATATTAAAATGCCCTAAATTTAAGGGATCCATCAGGACAACTACTCTTTTTATATATTGGTAGTGAGTATATAAAATGGTATAATAATTTTGGAAAAAAATTTGAAGTTTAACAAACCTCTACCATATGGCCCAGCCATTTCATCCTTACATAGTTAGTCAAGAAAAAAATACAAAAATATTGAAACACAAATTTTCATGTTAGCTTTAGTTGTGATAGCCTTGTGGGAATAACCCAAATATCTAGCAACAAGTGAATGGATCAACAAAGTGTAGTATATTCTACCATTCAGCAATGATAAAAGAATGAACTCTTGATACAATCAGTACTTAGATAAATGTTAAAATAATTATATTCAAGTTTTCTAAAGAAATCAGGAAAAAAGTACATAAATTTTATGCATTTCTGTTTTTTTTGACCAGAGATTGAACTCAGAGGCACTGATTGAACTCAGACCACTGGGCCACATCCCCAGCCTTTTTTTGTATTTTTTTTAATTAGAGACAGGGTCTCATTGAGTTGCTAAGTGCCTCGCCATTGCTGAGGCTGGCTTAGAACTTGCAATTCCCCCCCGCCTCAGCCTCCCAAGTGCTGGGATTACAGGCGTGCGCCACCACACCCGGCTAACATAAATTTTATGATTCCATTATCATAAAATTCTAGAAAGTGCAAAGTAATCTACAGTGACAGAAAACAGATCACTGGTTTTCTGGAATGGGGAGAGGCAGTAGAAGAGATTAAAAAGCAGAACAACTTTGGGAAATTGTGAATATCCTTATCTTGATTGAGGCAGTGGTGTATATACAAATGCCAAAACTTAGCACATTGTACACTTTAAGTACGTTTTATTCTATTTCAGTTAAATCTCAGTAAACCTGTTTAAAATTTTAGTAGTTTTTATACTTTAAATAAAAATATTCTTGGCTGGGGTTGTGGCAGGTAAGTAAGTGATAGAGCGCTTGCCTGGTACATGTGAGGCACTGGGTTTTATCCTCAGCACCACATAAAAATAAACAAACAAAATAAAGGTGTTTGTTCATCTACAACTAAATATATATAGTGTATCTTTGTGGGGAGGAGTTCAGTTAAGCTTTCTTTTATCATCTCTTAAAGAGGGCAAACTACTGATTTATATTCTTCATTATCAAAGCAAATATAAGGAATGTTTGGCAAAAACAGTTTTTATAATAGCAAATGAAAATGTGAAATGAGTTACCAATTTCAGTGATAAAATTTGTTTATTAAAGGCAAACTGAAAATCAGGACATTTCCTCTTTTAATAGTATAGCAAATTTAGGTCCCATCTAACTTGTAAATCATTTTTTTCCCATTAAAACAATTCCTTATTAGGGATATGTTAGTGTCTTTTATTCGATCAAAAATATTTCAAGGGGGCTGGGATTGTGGCTCAATGGCAGAACACTTGCCTCACACATATGAGACACTGGGTTCAATCCTCAGCACCACATAAAAAAAATTTAAGTAAAATAAAGGTATTGTGTCCATCTACAACTAAAAATATTTTAAAATTTTTTTCAAAGGAGTTTTCTTTCTCTTCATTGGGATGTGGGAAGTTTAGTTCAGGGGCTAATGTCTGTCTGTCTGTCTGTCTGTCTCTCTAACACATCTTTTAAAACCTACACTACTCTGTCTTTATTCCCGTTTCCAAATTAAGCAATTTTGAAAAAAATTAAAATTTAGAAAATCACTGTTCTATCCACAGTTTAGTGTAGATTCACTTTTTTTTTAAACATTTATTTATTTACTTTAGTTGTACACGTGGATTCACTTTTTAAGAAAATATATGTCCTCTCAGAGATATGTGTGATAGGAATTGAGTTTTAACTCTCAAGGGCCTCCCAGTCTCTTCAAATACTCTCCATAATGGAGCATACAAATATAACTGGCTATGACTGATTGTCAAGTTAAAAAAAAAATGTAGGATAACCAGATCTTATACTAATGTATAGAAACAATTGCTCTTTCATTGTAGAGGTTTCAAATTTTGTCATTTAGAACTGGCATCAGTGAAAATGTTAGTGTTAATGCAGGTCAAGTGCAGGAACATTGAACATGCCACATGAGCTTCCCATTTCTTACTTAAAAGTAGTCTGGGTTCTGAAGTTATGACTACAGCAGGACTATAACACATGCCTTTATAAAGGAAAGAGATGCTGCTCCACTTAGTTCCCATTTGTACCAGGTGACTTTGCCCAGTTGTCAGTTGCCAAAAGGTTAAACTGAAATCTTGAGTCTTGAATTGCAAGCAACCTTCAAAGGTATGTAGTCTTATTAACATCCTTCCCACCCCTGTGACACTCCAGACTGTTAGCTGTTGACTCATGCTTTTGTTAAAATTTGTTTACTAAGTAGGAGAGTTCTTTCATAAAGTTTGTCATTTCTTTAACATTTGCTGCAATTGTCAGATTATTTTATGTTGTTCTCTTGCTCGGGAAACATTTTCTCTATCACTTAGACTAACAGTTTTACAAATCCCATCTCCTGATGGTCTTATTATCTCACCTCTCTGTTCTTATAGGGCCTGAAAGTGTCTGTTACTGCCCTGGTCAGACTTTATGGAAATAATGAGTTTCAGAAACTCTCTTGGGCTATTTTTGGAGGTTGCCCCAGAACGAATAATAATACCCTTTCTGGGACAGCCTGGTTCCACTGTATGAGAACTGGCCCCAAGGTGCCATGAGACTGAAGGAGGCAGAACAGATCCAGGACTGCACAGAGTCCAGTTTATTGGGGACTTACTGACAGAAACATGGTCCTGGGCAGGAACAAGATGAGGTGGATCCTAGAAATTTGGGTTAGAAGGCAGGGACTTATAAATTGGTTAGAACAAAAGTGACTTCATCCAAGCTGGAATGTTCCTGGTTTATCTCTTAGGTAATATCAAAGAGTCAGGCTTATTCCTGGCGCCAGGGTTCTGTCATAATGTACCACATATACCCTGATGGTTTTGTCTGTTCAAAGTGCTGTGGGAAACCTTGCAGGAGAAACCAAGAAGCTTTACTCGGGGGCAGTCATGGCAGTGATGACTTAAAATGACTAGAGTCAGGTTGAGTTGAATCTGTGCACACCCTAAGATGAAGATTAAGAAATAGCCTCCATATCTGTTGTCCACTTTGTGATAGGTTATATATTCATATTTGTGTATTCATTTAGGGATCCTATTGTCTTGGAGTAAGTGCCTGTTTTTGTTTTAAAATCTCTTACCTACCCATAGCATGTACTTTTGAGAAGCATTTTACCAGTGCCTAACAAGAAATTCTTAAAACAATGTATTTTCCCTGTCTATCCTGGGTTATGGCCAGATTTTATTTTTTTTCTGTGCCTGCTACTCATTGTCATTCATCCTCTCATTTTGAGACAGGAGAACCATCCATTTTTGTTGACTCAGGTCAGATTAATATCTATTTTGGACATTTGTTTTGTAGTCAGAGACTATATTTTACATTTTATGGCATGATACTTGTGTTTTACCTTAGTCATAGATTCTCCTATCAGTTTACTGTAAAACAACCCCGAGTAACAAGCAGCATACAAACTCAGTGTGAAAATAAATTGAGATTTGCGCTCAAAACCATAAAATTGTTCTACTACATTAATAGTGTGGTACATGATCTTTGATCTATATTAGTCAAATAATTCATAAATGGTAAATAGTTGGTTACAATTAAAAGTCAACTTAATCAATCACATATGTTTATAGGGTATCTTGGGGGAAGAAGAGAATGGGATAGAGTGGGAAGGGAATATGCCATCCCTGGAATTCAGGGAACTAGTTTTTTTTTAATCAACCAGGGCTAGAAATTTAAGAACCAAGGTTATGACCTGCCTTTGATTATCAGTGACTCCTTGCTATTATATGTTCTCAATTCCTAGTTTTTTTTCCCCACACACACACTGAGAAGCTTTAAGTAGCAAAATGGTTTATTTTCAAAATAAGCTTTGAAAGTAATAGAAACACAGAAGTGTTCATGACCCAATGCCTACAATGTAGTAACCTGTAGATATTTAGAAGGGGAAAAAAACTGAAGAGTTTATGAGAATTTGAAAGAATTTGTCTGATCTGTATGATAGGATTTGAAACAGCTTACCTGTATATCCACTAAAAACTTACATGGAATTAAAGGACATTTTCACTTCTATCATGGAGTTGGAATGAAATTTGCAGGCATCCCTAGACACAAGACCTCCTATTGTTGTTTGGCTTTAGTCACCAATAGATGCAAACTCTTAGTGCAACAGCTCTAATGTTTCCTTAATATTGCAAAGGTCCCAGGACTTTGTTGACTCTTGGTACTAATCACTAAATTATCAATTTCAAAACTAGCCATTTGGGAAGCCATAATTCTCAGTAAACTTACTCATGGGAAAAACAAGGAAGTTTGGGTCAGATCAAATAGTTTGGAAAATATAGCATATAAATATTCCCTTCTTGAAAATTTACTTAAGATTCCGAATAGTCCTGCTGTGAAAGAATTGGTTTTATCTAGTTTTGGTAAAACTTCAGTGGGCAGTCTCCACCATAACTGTGGTGAAGCTCAATTCAAGAAGTGTTGCCTGAGACAGTGTAAAAGATGAAACTGCCAGAATCTGACAAAATGGGGTAGTTCTTTACAGGGTTTTGCCAAGAAGAAGGAAGGAGTTGGTGTGCACATGTGTAAATTTGGATTCCTTTCGGCAGCATTCTGAAGTACAAGATTAAAGAGTCCAGCTAAGATTTCTGAAATTTCAACTTCCCCCAAGTCCAGTTTTTTTTTTTTTTTTTGGATACCGGGGATTGAACTCAGGGGCACTCGACCACTGGGCCACATCCAGCCCCCCCCCCCCCTTTTTTTTTTTTTTAATTAGAGACAGGGTCTCATTGAGTTGCTACTAAGTGCCTTGCCATTGCTGAGGCTAGCTTTGAACTCAAGATCCTCCTGCTTCAGCCTCCCAAAGTGCTGGGATTACAGGCGTGTGCCACCGCCCCCGGCTCCAAGTCCAGTTTTGAGAAGTTTTCTAAAAATGTATTGGAAATGTCAACCATGTGATAGATTTAAAAATTTAGGATGTCATTATTCATTCTGTTTTACAACTTTTCTTTCACTTTTTTAATTCTTTCCAGAGATCAGAAAATGTTTTTTTATAAAGAACCAAGTACAGGAGTCCTCTCTTATCTGCAGGGTATAAGTTCTAAGACCCCCCCGCCCCGCCCCAGTGGATGCCTCAAACTGAGGATAGTAACAAATCCTATATATGATATAGTTCTTCCTATATACATACCTATGGTAACGTTTAATTTATAAGCTGATCACAGTAAGAGATTAACAATGATAACTAGAACAATTATAATAAATATACTGTAATAAAGGTTATCTAAATGTAGTCTGTCTCTTTAAAGAATCAGACAAGTCAGTTAATGGTGTATGGGTGAAATCACAGAAAGCCCTGTGACTCTACTTTGTGTACAAGTAGAGATGTGAAAAATTATGCTCTATATGTGTAATATGAATTGAATTGCATTTTGCTGTTATATATTACAAAGTAGAATAAATAAAATTAAAAAAAAAGAAAACAGTACATACAGGGAGGCCACTGCAATTCTACTCGTAAGAATTCTTCAGGTCCTGCATTATGTTTTTTTCCAATAGTAAAATTACCCCCACTTTGTCTTAAAAAGTCATTGAATGATGTGACATCTTATTGTTGGAATATTTCAGAGTTGTCCTCAATACAGATGATAGGAAAGTTATTTAACACCTTCCCATTTCTGAAGTATGGGTAGTGTCACCCTTGAGGTTGTTGGCTTCTGTTAGTACAGAACTTTTAACTCTTTTGATGATTATAATTAATATCTTTGTAGAAAGAATTTGTGACTGCCTCATATTATATGAGTCTTGCCCTTAAGAACTTTGTAGTCTATTTGGGAAGACAAGACAAATAAACATGAAAACCGATAAACATATAATCAGGTAATTGTTAAATGATTAGTAGAGACTGCAAACGCAAATAGAATGTTTGGGAAATTCGTTTGCAGCTAAAGATTTTTCTTTTGAACTATATAACAACTTCTTAAGTTTAATGCCAGCAACTTTTGTGCCAGTTTTATCAGGTTATTGGCTTTGTCCAGGCTGTGCCTTTTTTTTTTTTTTTTTTTTTTTTTTTAATACACCCTGAATTCTCTGGTTGAGTGTCTCCAAACCCTTATCATTGTCTTTCTGTCTAGTACCCAGCAGGCTCACCCTCTTCTTCACCTTGGAATGTTAGTGGGAGTTGGCACCATTATTTTCGGATTCCAGCATCACCTGGTCCTTTAATATTGATCTTCAGTGGTTTACCTGTCCATTGTCAGCTTCCTTTTCCATTCCCTAGTGGGTGTTTCCAAATATTTATGCCTCTTTTCTTACCCATTAGACATCATAATAGCCTTTCGTTTTACAAGTAAGATACTTTCAGCCAGTTAATTATATTTCCTTCCCTAGCTGGCACCACTTAGGCTCTTGCTACAAATACATCACCTTTTGGTTGCTCCCCTCTCTTGAAGTTGTGTCCCTCTACAGCATCAAATACCAGTCTCATTTCTATCTCCTACCAGTTCTGTCTCCCTCTCTTTCTCTCTTTTATTTTTTTTGTGATGCTGGGGATCAAACTCGGGGCCTTGCACATGTTAGGCAGGTGTTCTACACTGAGCTTACCCTCCTCAGCCCATTACTGGTTCTTCTTCATTTCCTTTTATACATTTCTTCTTGACTCTTCTGTGTTTGCATTGTTCCTTTTTTGGAGATTTCATTTAATTTTGTGGCTTTGTTTGCCAGTTATGTACCAGTCAACCCCGTTTTTGCTACATAGACCCCTCTTTTGACCTATAGAAGTATGTTCACAACAGTATACTGAGTACTTCCAACAGGGAGGACCAGAGGCCCTTTGGAATTGATATTTGTCGACAAAACCTATTAACATATATCTACTTTTTCCAAAACAAAAGCTATAAAGAGTTCTTAACTTTTTTTCTGACTTCTCTCCTACATCCTGTTATCTTCTTAGTATGACAGCCTTTTTACATATTTGTCTTGTCTCTGTCTTCTAGTCCTTCCTCTAGTATTAACAGGAAATTAATTATGTGTTTAAAAACCTGTAGGATCTCTCATTGCCTTTACTTGATTGAAAATCCAAATTCCACACAGTATGGTTTTTTTTGTATGTGTTTGGTACTGGGGATTGAACTCAGGGGCATTCGGCCACTGGGTCACATCCCCAGACCTTTTCTGTATTTTATTAGAGACAGGGTCTCACTGAGTTGCTAAGTGCCTCACCATTGCTGAGGCTGGCTTTGAACTCGCGATCCTCCTGCCTCAGCCTCCCAAAGTGCTGGGATTACAGGCGTGCACCACCGCGCCCGGCACACACAGCATGGTTTGCACACACAGCATGGTTTTCTATAACAGAGTGAGATAAAATTGAATGAGGATCTTGTCCCAATTCACAAAGGGGTAGATTTTTCTCACAATTTTATTACCTTGTACCATTTTTATCATCATTTGATATGAAGTGATGTTTGAATGACATTTATACTTGGTGTTTAAGTTTATAAACGTCCAGTTTTGGGGGTCTTTTATAATTTGACTCTATCCATCTCATCAGCCTTATCCACTGCCATAGCTCACATTACAATCTTGCTGAGTTTATTTCAATTTCTGACTATTACTTAGTTATTGCAAGACTTTGGGAAATACAGTCAAGATGGCATTAACAGTACCATTTTGGATTATGAGAACTAAATGAAATACTGATAAGTGCTTAGTTCAGGGACTGCACTTAGTAAATACTCAAGAAACATTTTCTGCTGTGTTTTCTTGTTGTGGTTGCCTTACTCCTCAGCTGGAATCCCACTGGACTCAGTATGCAAGGTTTTTGTACCTAGACCACACTACTCTAAGTCCCCCAATGAAATGCCTTCTTTTCTCCTCCTCCCACTTCCTGTATCTACCTTTCCTTTAGAGTTTCGCTCTTCTAAGAAATTTTTCCTAACACATAGTTCTTTATGATGCACCCCTTCCTTTACATGGGCATCCCTTTTTTGTGGCACATTGTATACATAACTGTTTTAATCATTGTATTCCATTACCATTTGGATGTTGAGTTCCTTTTTAGTGTACAGAATAGTTCTTTATCTATTTATATTCTGGTATTATATGCTGTGCCTTACAGCTAACAGTTTTTTTTTTTTTTTTTTTCCAGTAAGTAAATATAAATGCTGTCATCTAGGGTATGTCATTTGATCCAAACAGCCATGCTGTGTTAGGTAGATGGCGTTATAACTCTAGTTTTCAAAGAGGAAACAGGCTAGGTGAGATTAAATGATTTGCCCCAGGCCACTTTGTGTGTAAGTGCTATAAAACTAGAATTCCTCACATTTAATAACTCATTATGCAGACGTTCTCTTATATTTTACATTTGTCTTCCTTCACAATCTAAATAGAATAGCATTTAAATTTAGTGGAAGTATTTCTTGATGATATCTTTGAAGTAATCTTGGCCTTTGTTTGGTGATGTGTAAAATATATCAAGAATTGAGATTTGTTGATTCAGAATTTGTATGGTTTAATCTGTGTAGAGATTACTTCTTTATAATAACATTTGGTAAGATAATTGGGTGTACACATATTTAAGACATTGAAATTTTAATAGAACATTTGCTTAATAAATGTGTCATCAGAATAGTTTATACTTGAAGAACTTAATATTGCAGTTTTTCAAAATTAATCCAGTTTTTCACTTGAATTAGGCTTCATTAAATTTTATATATTTAGCAATATCCTTCTCAAAATTTTATATTTGTATGCAAATGCTGAGCTTTTCTTAGTCCTTACATGGGATTGTCATTTTAGGGTCATATAATAACAAATGTGGATGACTTAATGTTTTGTTATGGCTTTTGTATTCAATGAAAACCATTGATTCTAACAGTTGGGAGGGAAGGTGAGGATGGAGCAAGATTATAAATAATTTAAAGCCACTTTACCAGTGTAAATGTTGATTTTAGTTATTCTAGAAATTGTGATTGAGGTTTGTTCCACATGATAAACTCCAAAGAATGGAGAAGTTTCTTTTTTTAAAGAACAAAGTTTAGAGTTGAATAGGAATAGTATGTACTGTTCTTCAAGTTTCATTCACAGATTTTTCTATATCGTTTCTGTCTTTAGGTTTGCTTGTTTAAAGAGTATCATAAGCATCCCTCTCATTACAGAGTATAGTGAAAAAGAAAAAGATTTTATCAAAAATTTAACTTCTGTAATAGTAGTAACTTGTAATTTGATTTTAGGGAAGCCATGCGAAATTATTTAAAAGAGAGAGAGGAGATCAAACAGTACTTATTCTTCATGCAAAAGTTGCACAGAAGTCATATGGAAATGAAAAAAGGTAAGACTTACCTTTTTTCCTCCCTGGTGGATAGTTAATTGTAGTTATCACAAATTTGTAAATGATGGTTAATATTCATGTCTGAGGATGGTTTCTATTATTGGGTTTATTTGCTTAGTACCAAGAGAGGGGGAAAAGGATTTATCTTTTGAAGGGGGAAAAACAAAGCGACTTGTGGCATGCTGAAGCCAGGAGAACTTAGTGAAGATCATCTGGCTGAATCCCCAATTTTATAAAATGAAGCAATCCACAAGTTTTCTTTTTTACTGTTTCCCAAGTATTTCAGTAACATAGTAGCTTATTCACAAAGAAGCTTTCTTTTTGGTGAAAAATGTAGTTTATTTTATGAACAAATGTAACCCCCAAAGTACCGTTTTAAAGTCAAGAAGGCTAAAAAAAACTCCTGATCCTAAAGCTGGCTGAGCTTAGTTTGTTGCACAGTGGAGCCATTGTAAAGAGCTCCAGGCCCTCTCCTGTGGTTGTTCTAGTTGTTTAGTAACTGCCCTTGCATGCTGTGGAGGTGGTGTGCCTGTTGTCTCAGCTGTTCAGGAGGCTGAAGCAGGAGGATCACTTGTGCCCCAGAGTTTAGAGGCTGCCTGGGCAAAATAGCGAGACTCCTGTCTCAAAAAAGAAAGGGGAGGGGGACTGGGATATTGTCCCTGGTGGACCACTTGCCTAGCAAGCCTGAGGCCGTGGGTTCTATCTCCAGTACTTTTAAAAACAAAAAGAAACTTCATTCTCATACCACCTGAATGTGGTCACTATAGAAATTATATATAAAGTTGATTAGTCAAAATTAAATTAAAGCAAAGTTATTTCTTAACAGAATTTTCACAGTGTTATGAATTTCAGTATTTTTTGTGTTTAATTGTGGACTTTGTTTTTAAAATTTTTGCCCCATCCTCCAAGCAAGTGCTCTACCACTGAGCTATATCCTCATGTCCAAAATAATCATTATTTATGATGCAATTGTTTTGGGGGGTGAGAGGTGCAGGGGAGGAAACCCAGGCCCTCAGACTTGTAAGCATATGCCTGAGCACCAAGCTACAGCTGTTTTTAGTTTTTTCATTTGATTCCTGAAATTTTTTTGTTAATAGTTTTTTGAATCTTAAAAGATTTTTTTGAATTTGCTTTCAAGGCACCAAAGTGAAGTAGGAGAAAGAACAAAGATGAAGATTTGGGACTTGGGTTAAAAGAAATGAGTGAGCCTGGCATGGTGGTACACGCCTGTAATCCCTGCAGCTTAGGAGGCTGAGGCTGGAGGACCTCTAGTTCAAAGCCAGCCTCAGCAACTTAGTGAGGCCCTAAGCAACTCAGTGCGACCCTGTCTCTAAATAATAAAGGGCTGGGATGTAGCCCAGTGGCTAAGCATCCCTGGGTTCAATCCCTGGTACTTCCCACCCCCTAAAAAGAGGAATGAGTGGAATCTTTGTTACATAAAGGAAACTTTAAACATATGCATAAGTGAAGGGACAATGTAAATTTATGATTAAATTAATTTACATGCTAAAAGAAAACTAGAAAGTCCCTTTCTTGGAATCATCTACATCTGCTCTAAAAAGAAGGTAAAGCTATTTAATTGGTAATTTTTCCCTCAAAGAGGATGAACATTTGAACCATTTTAGGATTCATACTTCCAAGTGTTTTTTTAAAATTTATTATTACTTAGGTTTACTAAATTTCTGATTGTTCTGTTTTACTTACTAATAAACTTATAATCACTAAGAATAAAATATAGGAAGAAGTTGGTGTTGACAGTTTGGGATGTAGGAATTCAAATTAAGGTAGTTACCCCATTTTTCATGAAGTTGATACTGGAAATTCAGATTTTTTTTTTAATAAATAAATTCAGTGAGTGCACATAGCAGGTCATTTTGTTTACAAGAAAAACTGAAGGAGAAACACTCTCACTACCAAAGGAGAATTTTTAAAAGACCAGCTGTTGCCCCTCATAGGCAATCTAATATAGAAGCAGTTTCCATATCAGTTCCAGTCATGACCCAGAGAAATGCTTTATAGATATTTTCAAATCTTAACCCTCAGAGCCATCCTGTAAAGTAGTTGTAATATAGTCCCCATTCAGTAGATAAGGAAACTAAGTATTAGAGATTTTAAATAGATCCAGGTTCACATTAGTTGGAATCCTTGAATCCAGGATTGGAACTTTTGAGACTCTAAATTTCTTTTTAACTCTTTTATTTCCTTTTTTTTTTTTTTTTTTTTTTAAATTACACATCCATTACATTTTCTTTTTCATTTAAATCTTCGAGGGGCACATCATCACACAGGTTGTCTTCATATCACCCTAAATTATATAGCCTCCCATTGGTTAGCTACAGAGGATGAAGCTACTTGAGGATGAAAGAAGTAAAAATACCTACAAAAGAAAAACTGTGTACATTTTAACTTTGCCTAGAATCATCTTGTTTACCATTGGCTAGGTGGGACTGGGCTAGATCTAATGGAATTATGAATAGATGTTATGTTTTCCATATGGCTCTAAACTTGTTCCTTCTGCTTTTCTGGGTTTGGGAGGTAGGGTACTGGGGATTGAAACCAGGAACACTTTACCACTTAGCTACATCCCCAGCCCTTTTTATTTTTTATTTTGAGAAAGAGTCTCACTAAGTTGCCCAGGCTGACCACTAACTTGTGATTCATGTCCCTCAGCCTCCAAGAGCCCCTGGATTATAAGCATGTGCCACAGAACCTTGCCATTCTTTGAATTTTGAAGTTGCATTTTACTATAATTGGATTGATTAATTAATTCTTTATTTCTGCTCAGTGGTTAGGTGTTAGGTGCTATGCAAAAAAAAGTCACTATTTCAATATTATGATGGATAACTGATGTCCAGTGAAGTAATGAAAGGGGACACCTATTTTTAAAAAGTTCATGGTCCTGTTTTTATATACTGTTAAAAATACATTAATACAAAGCTTTAATGGCTTATCCACTTAAAATACAGATTTAATGGTTATCTTTTATTGCAGTAGCCTTTATTTTAAATTTCTTTCTATCATTTGGTTATGGCCCAGCCAGTTCATAACCCATTCAGAAACTTGGAGAATCTAGACTTGAAAAAAATGATGAAAAGGCCACAGTAACTACTTTCATATATTTTTACTTATTTGTATTGTTAAAATTTCCAAAGTAAACATATACATTACCTTGCAATAAAGGGGAAAACCTACTGAATTTACCCGATGTTTTAAAAGTGTTAGTAGTAAAGGACTTTTAATGCTAGGCCAGCCCTCTGGTAACTTACAAGCTCTGTTGAGGTTTCTTTTGAGGATCTAAAGGTCTGACTGGTCCTTAACTCACTGCTTCCTGTCTTGCTTATCCAGGCTCAGGTTGTTTTTGTTTGTTTATTTTTGTATTTTGTTTAGTTTTGGTACTGGAGATTGAACCCAGGGGCACTTTGTAGTATAATTGAGTTATGTGGCTGGCTTTTCCCCCACCCCCTTTTGAGACAGGGTCTTATTATAAATAAGTTGCTTAAGGCCTTGGGTAAGTTGCTGAGGCTGGCCTTGAACTTGGGTAATCCAGCCTTGTCGCCCCGCCTTGTTCAGGTTCCAGTCTTTTTGAGGAGTGGTTGAGGCATAGGCATGAAGTAACTGGGGATGTGAACACAGTCTGTTTGGCCATGTCTCCTTGGAATGTAAAATAACTCCAGTGAGTGATACTAGAAATATTTGGACAGGAAATTTTATTTGAAATTTTAAAATTGAAGGAGGAGGAAGGAGGTGAGAGCAAAAGGTGGAGAACATGAACTGAAATCCAATTCTGTATGTGTACAGATTTGTCACAATGAACCCAACTACTATTCATAACTATAATGCTCTAATAAAATGTTCTTAAAATTATTCTTGATATTAACTTTTATGCCTAATAACTAATACTTATTTACATAGTACATCCATTATCCTACTTATGTTAGTAGTTAGTTTTAATTTTTCCTTAGAGAATGTCTTACCAGGTCAAAAAATAAACTTTTAAAAACGTTGTTTTGCTGGGCATAGTGGTGTATGCCTGTAATTCTAGCAGCTCCAGAGGCTGAAGCAGGAGGATTGCAGGTTCAAGGGCAGCCTCAGCAATTTAGTAAGGCCCTATCTCAAAAATTTAAAAACAAAAAAACAATTGTTTTAAAAGGGCTGGGGGTATGGCTCAGTGGTTAAGCACCTTTGGGTTCAATCGCTGGCACCAAAAAAAATAATCTTGTTTTCTGTACAGGAAATATTAATATGCCATTTGACACATTAACATTCAACTTTGTTCTGAAGTAATTAGCAGTAGTTAATATTGATGCTGTTGAGACAATTAAAATAAAGCCTTCTAGACAAGACTGCAATTCTGAAATTATATTAGGAAATGTGTTAATTGGAGTAACTGATATGTAAAATGTTTCTAAATGTGGCCCTTTGGACCTGAATAACAATCAAAGCATAATGATTCAGCAAAGGTAGTCAAAAGATAATAAATGATAGGAGTTTGGATTTTGTCTGCCCAAACTTATTGTACATATTGAACTGAATTAAAAAACCACCTTTGATTCTGTGAGGTATTTCCCAGATCTCTTCTTGAGATTTTAGGAAAAACTTGTTGAATCAGTCTCTGAAAATAATGACTGATTATTTGAATTATGAAATTAAAATCTGAAATGTATATATCGCCACCAAGTGGCAAAGAAAAGCATTGTCATAGTTGCTTAGAGCTACTAGTGAAGCCAGGATTAGACAGGCTGTCAGTATAGATAGTTAAATCCAGTCAGGTGGGATCAAGGAGGCCAATTTTGAGTGAGTCATGGGAAGGTGGAGACTGTCCCCTGAGGAACTGAAGTGTTAACTCCTTCAGAGCCATTCTTCCACCCTTATCAAGAACCTGCCCCTGCTCCAACCTGTTGCTAAGGTAACCTGTCCCAGGAACTGCCCTTCCCTACAGGGAGCTATAAAGCTGTTAATGAATGTGTCCTGGGCTGCACCATCCTGCCCTTCCCCGCTTCAACCCACTTGTCCACTTGTCGGCCATCCCACCTAGCAGTAAGGAGAAAGATAAGGGGAAGAGGGCAGAAGAACAAAGGAAGCCTGGGACATATAAAAAAAAGGCAGAACTTCTCACTTCTGGGGATACCAGGTTACCAGCTATGGCCCCCTTCTCCCTCCAGGGAGAAGTCTGTGTTACCCCTTTTTAAATAAACCCTGCTTTATATGCTTGCCTCTGTGTACTTCTCTAATGTTCAAACTTCAACATTTGGGGGAGCAGAGCTCTTCACCCCTATCACTAGGAAAGCTGAGCAAAGAAAGGCAACATTGTTTCATTGGAATCTTTATGACAGCTATTAAACTCAAGCTAACTCCTTACTGGTCAAACTCTTTCCTGAATGTTTAGTTCATATTGATCAATTGTCCATTTTTTAAAAAATCATCATTTTCACACACCATTTATAGAGATTTATTTAAATTTTTCTCCTGTCAATTGTATGACCTTTAACTTTCATCCCTATTCCCTTTAATGTATTTGTCTATATTCCCGTTTTTGTGTTTATGTGTGCAAACACACACACACACACCCCATATTTTTGGTACTGGAGATTGAAGCCAGGGAAGGCACTTTTAACACTGAGCTACATCCCCAACCCTTTTTATTTTTTGAAACAGGGTCTCACTAAGTTGCTGAGGCTGGCCTCGAACTTGCAAACCTCCTGCCTCAGCTTTCCTAGTCTCTGGAATTATAGGTGTATGCCCAATTATGTCTTTAAATTGACTACTATATTACTACTGAAGTTAATGGAAGTGAAAATTTTATTCATTCACTGTTTTTTTTTTCTTCTTTTTTTAAGGGGAAGTGGCAATATTGGGATATTTAAAAAATGATTTTTATCAGTTCATGGTGGAAATATTCTCAATGTTAAGATTATATTCAATTTGCTGTTTTCTTGTATCACAGCTTTTCAGAAAAAGGGTTGATATAGAAAAACAAGATCACCTCATAGGCTATTAAAGAGTCTTCATTTTTTTTCTTACAGTTATTACATAATTGGAAAGCCCTTTATGCTCAGTGTTTTCAGTAAAGAATTTTTTGGAGGGGAAGGGTATTGAGTATTGAACCCAAGGTTGCTTAACCACTGAGCCACATCCCCAAGCCTCTTTTATTTTTATTTTGAGGCAGGGCCTTGCTGAGTTGCTGGGACTGGCCTTGGTCATGCAATCCTCCTGCCTCATGCTGTTGCCCCTACTCCTACCCCCAACCCCAGTCCCTGGGATCATAATCCTGCACCACTGTGCCTGGCAAGATTTTTAAAATCTATTTGCCTAACTCATACCCTGTTATTTTCATGCATTTTGACACAGTGCTCCTGAGAAAAACAAGACTACTCCTTCTTTTATTGTTTTAGCCCTCTCTGTGTTTTTTAGATATGAAATAAAAATACTCTTTGAGATTTGACAACTACATTTGGTATACTATCTTAAAGTTCCACTCATCAGGTTTTATAGCTGGTGTGCCAGTTTATTAAGGAGTCTTAATATTAGTGTCCAATAAAATTCTTAAAGGAGACAAGTTTCCAAAATTGATGCCTTGTCAGCCTCCTCAGAGGATACTAGCCTGGGTATCTGGGTTTGTGCCATGGTAAGCATTTGGTGACTCCCAGCATTAGAAGCCAGAACCATCCCTGATGTAGACTTAATCTGAACCTACTCCAAAACTAGCTCAGTTAACCCAAGCATTCCTCCCAACTTAGAGTGACCTGGAATTGGACCCACTACTATAGCTGTGACCTCTATATTCATGGCCTCAGTGTGTGTAGAGACATTAAAGGTGCTTTTCTTTTGGTTTAGATAAATGAGAAGCCTACAGAAGCTTTCCTCCTTACTCCATTTGATTTCTAGAGCCCACTTGGTCTGCCATTACCCCTGGCTTCATCTCCTGTTGCTCCCCCTCTTCTCCATCCAGCTGCTCTGCTGTTTCCCCACTGTCAACCATTATTCCTACTTCAGAAACTTTTGCACTTGCTCCCCATTCTGTGGAAATGCACTGTCCCCAAACATCCCCATGATTTTAGGTTGTGACATAAGGTCAGGTCCTTAAGGGATAGTCCCTGGCTACCCCAGGTGATTAACATTTCAAGTGTTTTCAGTACTCTATTCCTGCTTCTCCAACCCTCATACTTAAAACCAACTAACAGATATACATATTGTTTTAATCCATTTTTCCTTTTTATTGTGTGTCTCCTATTACAGTATAATTTCCACAAGGACAGGAATTTTGTCTGATTATTTTGCTTGTTTGATTTCCCAGTGTCTGGTATACACTGAAGAGGTCATAAATAATTTGGAGAAATAATGAATATTAAATAAACTTAGCTAGCTTTTTATAAATTACTTCTGAAGTAGTTTTGATGGGGTTGAAAAAATGTGCCATCGTGTATTTTGAGTCAGTTTGGTAGATATTGTAGTAGATTCCAGGAGGAAGCAAACCAGAAGTTATACTTCTTACCTATAGGAAGTCCAGAGAGTTACATCCTCCAGCCTGCTGGTGTCTGTGTGTGTACATTTGTATGCATGAATACAGGCGCATAACAGTTTTTACTTTTAGTCTGCCCATTTTTGGTCCATAGAGTGTAAATAAGTGTAAATTGGTTGCCAAATTTTAAAACAGGAATTTCATATAAAATTTGATTTCAGATGTGTTTCAAACAGAGGGTGTAACAAATACTAGGCCCTCATACCCTTAGTTCACCAGTGCATGAGTTTATATTCACACATTTGGCCACTCCCTATTGTTTTCTTACAATCAGAGCCACACAGCAGTGGCTAAGTATCATTGCATTTTAAGCTCTTATTTTTCTTACAGTAGAATTAACAGAATTAAGAAACATTCTCCCATATTCATAACTATCCAAAAAGTAGGAATTACTGTGAGGACTGTTGTTTGTTTGTTTGTTTGTTTGTTTTTTAGAAAGAAGAAGAAACCTATTTATTTGGATAATTAAAGGATAGTATCTACTGGTTTATCATACACCTGGTTCATTCAGTTATATTACCTGGCCCCTTCTGAGTTTTCAGACCTGTTGGAAAAACATAACATGAATGTTTTAATGTATGTACATGTCAGCAAGTATGATTGAGCAAAAGTGAGTTGCACCTATATAAGGACTGGATTCATAGCCTGAGTTATATAAAATATGGGGTTTGAACTAGGATTTGAAACAGTTTTTTTTTTTTTTTTTTTTTTTTTTTTTTAAATTGCCAGAGAGATTATAAGGAAGTTTTTTCTGGTAGAAAGAATTTGTAAGGATGTTTTTTGGCTACTAGAGAAACAAACCTGCTACTAGTCTCTTGAGTTGAAAGAAAGGAGTGTATTGTTCCTTTAGTTTGAACTATTTCTCAGTCATTTACAATGCACGAGGTGTTCCAGGTGTAAGATACACAGAACACAAACAACACTGCTTTCACAGAACTCCCATGCAATGATCCAGTTTGCTTTTAATCTTAAATTACTTAGTTTTATTAATATTTTGAAAATTTATACTTGAGGCATTGCTCTAAATGCTATTTCCCAGGTGAATTAGGAAATAAAGTTAAATGTAATATCCATAGAAATAATAGCATTAATTAATAATTCTTTGGGGGGGGGTACTGTGGATTCAGCTCTGCGGCACTCATCCACTGAGTCACATCCCCAGCCCTTTTTAATATTTTATTTAGAGACAGGGTCTCACTGAGTTGCTTAGTGCCTCAGCCTTCCACTGGGATTACAGGCATGCACCACCACACCCAGCTAATTCTATTAATTTGAGTAGACGTAATTAGTAATCACAGATTCTATGATGGGATGTCAGGTTTCGTATGTTTATTGGATTCATTGAACTCTAGTAGTTTAAACTTTGAGCTACATGAAAAGTTTTCTGCTCCAAGAAGTATATAGTCTAACTGAATGCATGACTCAAATATTTTAATCTGAACAGATGTGGAACTTTTTATTTCTATCCTGTGGACATGATTATTTGCATAACAAAAGTCTTCACTGAAATTTTCATTAGGAGATTCACTCAGCACCATTTCAATGTGGTTTTGTTCTCATATGTTCAAGAAAAGGAAATGTCTTGAATCTAATTACTTTGTGTTTTGAGTGGTTTTTTTTCCCTGTCTCCAATTGTTCTTCAGGTTTTTTTGCCCTCCTCCTTGTGTATATCTTATGGGCAGTGGATGGAAGAAAAAAAAAGAACAAATGGAACGTGATGGTTGTTCTGAGCAAGAGTCTCAACCGTGTGCGTTTATTGGAATAGGCAATAGTGACCAAGAAATGCAGCAGCTGAACTTGGAAGGAAAGGTAAGTCAAGACAGTTGGTTCCCAGTAAAAATGGCACCATGGTACTACAATGTAGTTTCCATATTCATTTTTGTGGAATTGATGTTTTTTTAATGGCTATTAGTGACAGTTTCTTGCGTATATAAATCAGAACCGGAAACACTTCTCACACATAGCTGTAGTCTCAGCTGTTGACATTTTAAGATGGTAGGCAGGAAATTTCTGCAACTAGCTAGCAGTTTTAGGAGGCTGCAAGTCAGATATCCTTTGGAGACTGATGAATTTAGGAAGCTAATCATTTATCTTCTGTCTGACAGGAATGTGATACTCAAATATCAATGAAAGTGCATCAGTCAGTAATGTTTTATTCTCCTAATCTCCTTCTTATACTACTTCTTAGCAGTGATACAGGCAAATTTTGGGGGGCGGTGCTTTTATGTGGCTTATAAAGATTATACTTTACCTAACAGCAATGCAGAGCAGAGCTGTGCTATAGACAAGAGCTACAACTAGCACATTCAAATTTTTAGAGGTTTTTCTTCAAATAATTTGCAAGGGAAATAAATTTATCCACTAGTTTTACTAATTGTATTTTGTGTTTTTATTTTTTTACTTAATAATACTTTTTAAAATTTTAATTTGTTATATATGACAACAGAATGCATTACAATTCATATTACACATACAGAGTATATATATATATATATATATATATATATATATATTTTTTTTTTTTTTTTTTTTTTTTTTTTTTTTTTTTGGTGGTACGGGGATTGAACCCAGGGGCACTCGACCACTGGGCCGCATCCCCAGCCTTTTTTTGTATTTTATTTAGAGACAGGGTCTCACTGAGTTACTAAGTGCCTCACTGTTGCTGAGGCTGGCTTTGAACTCGCGATCCTCCTGCCTCAGTCTCCCAAGTGCTGGGATTACAGGTGTGCGCCACCGCACCCGGCTCAGAGTACAATTTTTTATATCTCTGATATATTGTGTTTTTAGAAAGTAGGAACTACTTAGTACCTCAATACTGAGAAATAATTATTTAGTCATTTAGAATTTATTATTTTCCCTTGATATTAAAATTCAGAAAATGGTTTTGATCTCAATGATTACGTGTTTTTTAGTGCATAGAAGGCTATTTCCTTGTTCAATACATCTTCTTTGAACATCTTGGTTTTGCTATGTTGTATTTGGCACTAGGGATTGGGGCTGGAGGGTGATATGGAAGATATGGGCTATGGAATTTTTTTTCTCAAATTTAGTTTTAGTCATTTTACAAAAAGTGAGTACAAATCTACTTATACAAATGTTGTTTGTATCATTATACATATTATTGGTCAGGTTTCTTTACTATGGATTTTCAGTTAGTTTTGGGACACCAGAGCTTCTGGTTACCAGTGTATGTTATTTTTTAAATTCAACTTCATTGCTCACTTTATCCAATTCCAGCTTCAGTAATTTTATCTTTTAAGGAGGTAATACCAAACAGACCAACCAATAGCATCACTGACTACCTTTCCCAGTATCATGGTATAGTACTACCATATTTAAATCCTATACCCTTAGGTGCTGCATCAGTGTGAAGATCTTCCTGCTGTCCTCCATTATATCTTTGCAAATCTTCTGCCATTACACCTTTTCCCAAGGCCTGCACATTGGCAGAAAAGAACATCTGGGAGCTGAGCATTTAACTAGCCTTTAAAACACCTGCTAGTCGGGTAGTACAGTGTCTATATGCCAAACATATATTTAATTTATGTTAAATTTAATTTTAATGGAAAATGCTATTAGAGAAGTCTGTATAAAGTAATACTAGATTAAGAGTCAGTAGAAAGTACTCCAAGCAGAAAGAACAACATAATCATGTGTTTGGAGCATAAGGGTGTGAGAACCTGGTTTAGCCTAGCTGGACAAAGACTTACCGACCAGAGGAGATTTGTTACATATAGTTCTTATTTTTAAAAGTTACATATTCTATATTCTTGATAGCATTATTTTGTTTCTATAATTTAATTATTTCACTTTTTTTCCCATTAGATCTGCTATTTTTTATTTCAGGGCAGTGTTTTATTTCCTAGCAATCTTGTCTTCAAAGAGTTGTTTTTAAGTTAAACAATGTTTACTATTTCTAGAAAGATTATTATATGCCATTTTCTGGTCTGGAATACTATTAGCTAATACAATTTAACCTTTTAGTATGGCAGAGCACTTGTAATTTAGTTTTTGTTTGCTTATTTTCTTGGAGTCTTAATGAGTCTCCTTTTTTTCCTCATGAAATTTGAGTAGTTTGTGGTCAGTGGCCTTTGATGTTTTTAAAAATTATTTCTTGATAAAGTTATCTCAGATATGATTTTTGCCAATTCACTCACTGTAATTGAGGCTATATTTTTTTCTTTCCAAGGAGATATGTATGTTTGCTTTTTCAAAATAAAGTCCTTTATGTGTAGATCTGAGGCTGAGGCCCCAACCTGCTTTGCTTTTTTCTTAAGTGTTTCCCAATCTATTTATAGTAGATTTCATTATTTTTCTCTTTCCTGAAATAGGTCATATTCATTAATGTTAACACTCATAATTAAATGATCATAACCTTTTTAGGCTTTCCCATTGGAATACAACTCCCTTTATCTAGATAAACATTTTCATTTTTATGCTTCTTGTGACCATCTGCTTTAGTGCATTGATACTCATTTTAATAAACCTCATCTTGTGTTGCAGAATTCCATTGTTTGGGCTTAATTTGACCTTTAGTGCTGTCATTTTTAAAAGTGTGGTGGACCCAAGGACACAGTAGCTACATGTGTCATCTTCTGAGAGCCTTGGGTGAAAGGAGCTAGGTGACTGAAAAATACTGTTTTTATTTTCCTTGTTTACCGTTATTAGTGTTATCGTATTTGGCCTCCTGCAGAGCAAAGTTTCTCAAAACTTTTACCCATTTTTGAATGTATAAAAACTTGAGTATAGAATATTCAAAGTGGCACTTAAATTTTATTTTGTAGGTTTCACTGTTGAGAAATAAAAATTACTGCAGTGTTTTTATCTGCTGCTAATGCTGTCTATTAGTAAAACTTCAGTCAAAAAAAAACCTAGAACTCATTGGCTATTTCCTAAGTGAGTGGCATTTGCCCCGTTTTTTCAAAGGAACACAAAGCCGAGGTAGTTGAAGGCACTTTCTTAGCATAATCTTGGGGTTTTTTTTTTGGGGGGGGGGGGATTGAACTCAGGGGCACTTGACCACTGGGCCACATTCCCAGCCCTTTTTGTATTTTATTAGAGACAGGGTCTCACTGAGTTGCTAAGTGCCTCGCCATTGCTGAGGCTGGCTTTGAACTCGCGATCCTCCTGCCTCAGCTTCCCAAGTGCTGGGATTACAGGCGTGCGCCACCGCACCCGGCTAATCTTGGCTTTAAAAATATATATTTTAGAGAATCATTTTACCTTATCTGGAAAAGGATGTCAGTAATTTATGTACCACCTCAGGGTTCAAGGGACTAAGAAAAAGACGTTAGAGCTGCTAAGTGTAAATATAATTGAAGTAGCAGCATTTTGAAGTATCCTTGCTGTTTCGTAAGTGCTGAAAACTTTGTTTCCAGCTTCCCGCTGTAATGTTCGGTTCCCATATCTCACTGAGGAGGACCAAATTCATCTCCAGCTCCAGAACACCTTGTAGGTGCCTGACTTGAACTGGTCCCACTTTTGTGTTTGGGATCCGAGTTATTGGTATTTGAGCTAAACATGGCCTTGTTCTTATTGAGTGCTGGCTTAGAAGAGGCACACCTGTTGCTAGAGCTTGTTATATGCCCCCACAGTGTTTGTATTTTATTGACTTCATAAGGAGGATTTTGTAGTTTTTGTTCAGAGATCAATTTTGATAATTTTTCCAGTTGGCCTAATGGGCTGCCCGTTGGAATGATTTCATTTAAATCTGATCAAACCTAGTCATGGCCTTGTGTTTTACATACATAACCAGTAAGGTTTTGATACTATTAATACTTTACTTTTCTTTCACAGAACTATTGCACAGCAAAAACATTGTATATATCTGATTCAGATAAGAGAAAACACTTCATGCTGTCTGTAAAGATGTTCTATGGCAACAGTGATGACATTGGTGTATTCCTCAGCAAACGGATAAAAGTCATCTCCAAACCTTCCAAAAAGAAGCAGTCATTGAAGAATGCTGACTGTATGTATACTTGAGTTTTCTTATTTTTCCTGAACTTCCACCAGGAATTGATAAGACACACTTTTTTTTTTTTTTTTTGATCTACCAGGAATTGAGAAGACACTGCTTTTTCAGTAGCCAATTTATTCTTTCTTTCTTTTTTTTTTTTTTTTTTTTTTGGTACCAGGGATGCTTTACCACTAGCCACATTCCCAGCAGCCATTTTGTATTTTTATTTTGAGACAGGGCCTCCTTAAATTGCTGAGGCTGGCTTTGATTTTGTAATCCTCCTGTCTCAGCCTCCCAAGCCACTAGAATTACAGGTGTGTACCACTGTGCCTGGCCAATTTATTTCTTACTAGTATTTTTGGGCCTGCCTGTCATATTGGGTTTTTGTTGTTGTTGTTAGTGGTGGTACCTGGTAGTGCCTGGTCTAATGAAGTAGTTCTCAACTAGAGTTGGTTCCTTATTGCTCCCTAGGCTTATTGGAGAAAATGGGACATTTTTTCCCTTTTCATTCTTAGTTACTAGGAAAGAGGTGATATTTGCATTTGATGTCTTGGGCCAGTGATGCTAAACGTCCTGCAGTGTTCAAGATAATTCTCATTCCACAAAGAACTGATAAACCCAGAATGTCAAAAGCACCTCTTTGAAAAACATTAAATGGACTTTGGAATGCCATCCTGAGCACCTAAACAAAATTTTAACATCTCTAGCAGAGACTGCTGTCTCATCAGCAAATCCCTAGACTACCAAAGATACAAACCATCTGTTTGAATTATACATTTCAGTACCCGTGCACAATTTTTAAAAATTTAACTTTATTGTGGAAATTTTCAAATTTATATAAAAGGGAGATAAAAGTATAATTTAGCGATTCACCCAACCTCATTAATTTTACCAATTTTATTTCTTTCTCTCTATCACCACCAAGACCGCTTCCAGCTGCTGGAATGTTTTCATGTAAATCTCAGACATATTGTTCTTTCAACCAAATTTTCTGCAGTAGTGACTCTAACACATAATTTTGTTTTAAAACATCATCATACCTTACAAAGTTGACTGTAGTACTTTAATGCCATTTAATATCCATTCTGTGTACAGATTTATCACTGTCTCCTCCATGTCTTTTTTTTTTTCAGTTGTTTTTTAAATTTTGCTGTTACATTTTACATTTGGTCTGTTCAAACCTAGATCCAAACAGAGTTTAACAAATTTTAATCTGTGATGGTTTCTTATCTTGCCCTCCTTTTTTCTTTCCATGACATTTATTTGTTGAATAAACTGGGTCATTTTTCCTATGGAATTTCCATATTCTGAATTTGGCTGATTATATTCTGTCTCTCGTGTTATAAACTGTTAGTTAGATTTTTCACATTAGCTGGTGCCAAACGTGGTGGTGCATACCTATAATCTCAACAGCTTGGGAGGCTAAGACAGAAGAATTTCAAGTTTGAGGCCAGCCTCAGCAACTTACCAAGGCCCTAAGCAACTTAGAGAGACCCTGTCTCAAAATTTAAAAAAAAAAATTAGAAGGGCTGGGGATGTGGTTCAATGGTAAAGTGTCCCTGGGTTCAATCTCCAGGACCATAAATAAAGCCTGCTATCATAAATAAATAATAAATCAGCAAGCTGGTCATTTCCATCCGATCAGAAATCATATAATATCTTGTTATCACTTTTTTTTTTTTTTTTTTTTTTGGTCAGGTTAGATTGATTATAATAAGTTCAGTTGTTAGTATAATGTGTTCATGAAATTTCTTCTGCAGCTTGTAACTGAATGGCTATAGTAGCCATTATTTCACAAGGACTGCAAGTGGTGATTTTTCCAATTCTTTATTCCTAACTTCTGCATTTGTTAATTCAAGTTTTTTCTACATAGAATGTTCCCAAATCAGATATCTGCTTCAGAATGTAGTCAGTAAAAGAAAAGGCAGGATAAATGCTTGTTTACTAATTTGCATAGTAATCTTAGAAACAGTGAGGTTTCAGTGGTTTGGTTTTGTTTGCCTGAATTTCATTTTGTTTTATTATGCACTCATGGGTTTTTATGGTGAATATATTTTATTCTACCCAACTCTTATTAGTGTCATCATTTACTTAATATTGTGGAAAATTTCAGGCACAGTAATGTAGGCAGAGTTGCATAATAGGATAAAACCCCTTGTGTTTCTCCTCTAACTTCAATAGCAATCTTACTTCAGACCAAATCTCACTTCATTTTCAGCTGTACCCCAACAACCCCAGACCCACTTTCCTCTCTTCTAATTTTAGTTTTATGCAAATCCCAGACATTATGTCATCTGTAAATACCCGTGTGGCTGTAAGATGATGTTTCTCCTGTAATTACAGTATCATGATCACATAAAAACAATATATAAGACAACTATAAGAAAAAAATACTTTTGTGGTTTCATCATATACAGTCTGTTCAAAATTAAAATTGTCTCAAAATGTCAATTTTTCAACTTATTTGAATCAAAATTGAAATTTGCCAGATATTAGAATATATGTTGTGTTGAGATGTCCTTGAGTATTCTTTAACCTATACCCTGCCTTGCAATGTATTTATTCATATTTTAACCATTGGTGATTCCCACATTCCAGATTTTGCTAATTTCATTCCTTGGTGTAGTTTAATGTATTTTTGTGAATTAGTAGTGCCAGAAACAGCTGGGCACTAGTTAAAGTGGAAAGACAGATTTCATTCAGTACTATTGCTATAGGGGAAAAAAGATCTAAGTATAGAACTGAATTCAGTTTTGAAATAAAATAGTCAAGTAGGGATATATAGCCATGGAATAAAGTGAGGAGGTCAATGAATGAGAAAAATACAAAGAGGAAACATCAAATGGCGAGGCACTTAGCAACTCAGTGAGACCCTGTCTCTAATAAAATACCAAAAAAAAAGTGGGGGGGGTTGGCTGGGGATATGGCCCAGTGGTCGAGTGCCGCTGAGTTCATTCCCCGGTACCAAAAAAAAAAAAAAAAAAAGGGGGGGGGAATCTTTGCTAAACTGCCTTAGCAGGAGTCCTGCTAAAGGCAAGCAAAGATGATCACATATCAAGAGTTGGGGCATGATTTAGAATTTGCTACATCTGGCTAAGCAAACCATGTGTGTTAGTCAGCTTTATGTCACTGTGACTAAAATACTCCATAAGACCAAGTTTGAGTAGAAATTTGAGGATCATGGTTTCAGAAATTCAGTACATGTCAACCAACTCCATTGCTTTGGGCCCAAGATATGGCAGAATACATGGCTGAAGGGCAGGAGGAAAGCTGCTTACCTCAGGACGGTTGGGAAGCAGAGAGGAGGGGAAGAGCCAAGGGGACAAGATATCATCCCCAAAGGCTGTTCCCAGTGACCTACCTCTTTCAACCACTCTCCTCTTGCCTAGAGTTACCATCCAGTATAGCTGTCCTTTCAGATTATTAGTCCATCAAGTGAATTAATTCATTGATTAGGTTATGGTTTTTATAATTTTTTTTTTTTTTTTTTTTTTTGTGGTACCGGGGATTGAACTCAGGGGCACTCGACCACTGGGTCACATCCCCAGACCTTTTTTTTTTTGTATTTTATTTAGAGACAGGGTCTCACCGAGTTGCTAAGTGCCTCCCCATTGCTGAGGCTGGCTTTGAACTTGCGATCCTCCTGCCTCAGCCTCCCAAAGTGCTGGGATTACAGGCGTGCGCCACCGCGCCCGGCTTTTATAATCTTATCTAATCATTTTACCTGCATTAGCACAGGAGATTTTGGGGACACTGAAACACAGCAGACTCTGTAAAGTTTGTTCAGAAGAGAATTTTTGCATGTGGTTAATCTTACAATCTTGATATCATTTAAATTTGTTATTTTTTTGTTGCTGCTGCTGAAGGGGAAGACTACTTCATGCATGGTCATGTGTCTCCTGTACCAGGAGGCATATAATGTCTGTTATTCAGGCTATTTCCAGTTCAAATTATGTAGTTTTATTTAATGTCTTTAATTTTGTATTTATATTGAATTTTAATTTCTCTGGCAGAGAACATATTTCACTTTCAGAATGTTTTCCTAAGTTAAATGGAAAGTAACTTTCCTAACTTACTTGTGTTTTGCACATCTAAAGTAAATTAAGTAGCCAGGCACTGTGGCACACCCTATAATCCCAGCACTTGGGAGGCTGAGGCAGGAGGATCACCAGTTCAAAGCCAGCATCAGCAATGGTGAGGCACTTAGCAACTAAGTGAGACCCTGTCTCTATAAAATACAAAAAAGGACTGGGGATGTGGCCCAGTGGTCGAGTGCCCCTGAGTTCAATCCCTGATTCCACAAAACAAAAACAAACAAACAAAAAAGTAAAGTATTTACTTATGGTACATTTCATGCAGTACAACATTAAGGTATTTTATAAGACAGCAGTGTTTTCTAAAATCACAACAAACAGAGGCAAATCTTTGTATGCATATATTCTGTAGAGCAGAACACAGGCATTTGAAAACACACATGCGCTCCCATACAAAATCAAATTTGCCCTGTGGGAACCATAGTCAGTTTGCTTTTTCTTTCAATGATATTTTTTTATCAGTGGATCTAGGTACACATAGTTTAGATATGTAAATGGTCTTATGATCTATTTAATTGGATATTTATTATTTTAAAAATAATTTTCCCTATAATGATCACTTCATTAAACATACCGTGTAGGTCTCCTTTTAAAATGACTTCTATGAACATATTTTATATCATTTAGCTTGACATTATTAATAGGGGTTACCTTGACCTTTTTCAGTGTTATCTGTACTTTGTCAGATTAAAATATTTGTCATCAGAATCTGCATTCTGGTGTAGATTATACTTTTGTAATATAATTTTATGATTTTATATATTTATAATAAATAATTATAACTTGCCAAGCAGAAGTCCCGTCGTATTCTCTCATTCCCACCACCTAGTCACATCAACAGCAGTTGTTTTTTTTTTCCTTTGCAGTATGCATTGCCTCAGGAACAAAGGTGGCTTTGTTTAATCGACTTCGATCCCAGACAGTTAGTACCAGATACTTGCATGTAGAAGGAGGTAATTTCCATGCCAGTTCACAGCAGTGGGGAGCATTTTACATTCATCTCTGTGAGTATAAAAATGTGCATTGTTAAATTCTTTTGATAATGTGTTATGGGTATATTAATTTTCGTTATTCTTCTAAGCAGATAATAAGTTCTAAAAGATGATAATTTGATCTCTTTTTCTATCCTCTGTAGTGGATGATGATGAATCAGAAGGAGAAGAATTCACAGTCAGAGATGGTTACATCCATTATGGACAAACAGTCAAACTTGTATGTTCAGTTACTGGCATGGCACTCCCAAGATTGGTAAGGCCCTACTTCTGCTTTAGTGATGTGTGAAGTAAAAATTAATTCTTAAAATAGGAAAGTTCTAACATTCAGATATAAAATATACCTTTTTCATGCTTTTCAATTTAAAAAGGTAATGTGAGTTATCCCTATTACTTATAGTTGCTAATTATACCTTTCCTTCTTTTCTTTTCTTTTCTTTTCTTTTCTTTTCTTTTCTTTTCTTTTCTTTTCTTTTCTTTTCTTTTCTTTTCTTTTCTTTTCTTTTCTTTTCTACCAGTGACTGAACTCAGGGGCACTCAACCACTGAGCCACATTTCCAGCCCTTTTTTGTATTTTATTTAGAGGCAGGGTCTCACTGAGTTGCTAGGCACCTCGCTTTTGCTGAGGCTGGCTTTGAACTTGTGATCCTCCTGCCTCAGCCTCCCAAGCTGCTGGGATTATAGGCATGCCGCGCCACCTTGCCTGGCACCCTACCTTATTTCTGAAATGATTTAAAGACTAGCTTATTACTACAAGTGTTTTGTTTTGTTTTTTGTTGTTTTTGGGTTTTTGTTTGTTTGCTACTGGATACTAGGGATTGAATCCAGAAGTACTTTACTACTGAGCTTCATCCCCAGCCCTTTTTATTTTTTCACTTTGAAACAGGGTCTTGTTAAATTGCTTAGGGCCTCACTAGGTTGTTGTATGTAGCCTCAGACTTAGATTCCTCCTGCCTCGATTTCTGGAGTTACTGGGAATACAGGTGTGCACCACCATGCCCAGCAACAAGTGCATTCTTTTTTTTTTTTTTTTTTTTTTTTTTTTTTTGTGGTACCAGGGATTGAACTCAGGGCCACTCTACCACTGGGCCACATCCCTGGCCCTTTTTGTATTTTATTAGAGACAGGGTCTCACTGAGTTGCTAAGTGCCTCGCCATTGCTGAGGCTGGCTTTGAACTCGCGATCCTCCTGCCTCAGCCTCCCAAAGTGCTGGGATTACAGGCGTGCGCCACCGCGCCCGGCTAACAAGTGCATTCTTAATGACTTCCTGTTATGCTCTTCCTAACAAAGTTTGTAGCAGTTTCCTTTTGGCTGTATATCTGAACATGTCGATAGAGGGCACTGTAAGTTACTGTATTTTTTATTCCTTACTAATGCATATAAGCTTTTATTCATTTTTTTGTGGCACTTGATCCCACAGAGGAATAAGATTTCAAAAACATAGAAATTCTTATTTATTTCAAAATATAAACATTTTTATTAGCTTACTCTCTAATAATATAGATTTGTTACAAATAAATAAAATTGGTATTTCTTTGGGGAAAAGGCATAAGAATTAGGACTTTTTGTTAGCTATAGCATCTTGAAACTGTAAGATTATTTTGCTTTGTAAAATGAAAACAAAAGTCCCTTACAACTCTCCTCCTTTTCTCAAACAATATGATCCAATTTTACTAAGGTGACAGGGATTTACAAGTAAGTTTGTTCCAGGTCAGATTGAGGGTGTTGGGCAAGTGGAAGAATATTCAGTAATATTGTTCTTTAACATGCTTTATATTTCATTGACTTCCGTTTTCTGGGGCTATTTCAGCAGAGGTAGATGGGGTCTGCAGATATCTGAGTAAATGGTTCATTTATTTGTTTTATTTTTCTATTTCATTGCTATACAAGAGGATTTATTTCCCATTCGATATAATAAGCTAAAATATTTGTGAATTGTAATACAATTAATCTGTAAAACATTGAAGTTGCAACAAATTATTTTTAAAACGTGTAAAGGTAGGGAAGGACAGCTATAAAAAATGGAAAGAAGGAAGCAAGCAAAAAAAAAAAAAAATCAAAATTTACTCAGTTCTTTTCTTCTAGTTTACTGTGTGTTACCCTATTCCAAAGGTGATGTTCATTTGCTTGTGCTAAAGAAGCTCAAGCTCAGAGGCTTATACCTCTGGATCTGCAACAGCTTACATGTGGGCCATCTAGAAGACAGACCCAAATCTTAAGTGTTTTCACTTAAGATTTCATGCAAAATAGAAGTAGTCTTCCTTGCTTGAAAGTCTTCATTAATTAAATTTTTATATTCAAAGTTATATGATCCTCATTATAAAAAGATAAAATAAAAAAATTAAGGGATTTGTTAGAAAAAAGTTGCAGCACCATCATTAACATACTGATAAATGCCCTTGTAGAAATTATATGATTAAGGAATTTTGACTACTTCTCTCAGAATCATAGGTAGGCTTTAGATAGTATACTACTTCCTGCACCTCTTGATCTCTACTGATGTTCAGTTTTCAAAAGCTGCAAGCACTCTGTAGTTCTCATTTGCTCTTAAAAAAATAATCCTCACCAGGTGTGTTGTTGCATGCCTGTAATCCCAGTGATTCAGGACACCAAAGCAGGAGGATCACAAGTCAGAGCCAGCCTCAGCAAATTAGTGAGAACCTGTCTCAAAAAATAAAATAAATAAAAAGGACAGGGGCTATAGCTCAGTGGTATAGTATCCCTGGGGATTCAATCCCCAGCACCGCCCCCCCCAAAAAAAGAAGTAGTTCATCCTACCTTATTATGTGAAAGTTGTTCTTGATGCTTCCTAAAATGTTAGCCTCATCGAAGAGCTTTGCTTGGAAACACTGTTCTTCCCTGACCAAATTTCAGTGGAATAAGTGTCCTAGTGAAAATCCTGGTGTTTTTAGGGTGCTCTCAAAACAGATTATACCTTTCCTTCTTTTCCCTTTCATTTTCCCTTTTTATTGGTCAATGCCAACAGCATATAAACTATTTCTCATCTTAAAATCAAGAGGAAAGAAAACTCTTTCTTGACTGCATATCCCCGTGTGCAGATCAAGCCAACTAACTAGAAATCTATTAACCAATTAATTACACTAAATTCATCAGTATGTCACATACTCCAGGGGTGAGGGCATCTAAGATTTGTTCTACTCCTTAGATGTCGATATGTTGAAGTCACACTAGTAGTCTCTGCCCTTTGTGTGGTATAGATTGCACATCACTCCATTTGGATGAGCAGCACAATAACATAAAGCCAGCCAGTGTTTACTGGGCAGGTACAGTGTTAGGAAGATGAATAAAATATGCTTCTGTTCTGAGGTCTATATCCACATAACCTCTGAAATATAGTAATTACACCAACCATACACAAAACCAGCTTGCTTAGAGGAAAGGGCCTGTTACTCAAGGGACCCCTGTTTAATGAATGTACAATTCACCACATACATATCTGAATTGTAATAAGTTTGTATTACCTTTTTTCTCAAAATTTCTTTCTTTTAATAGTTAAGAACATTATCAGGGTAAATTTTTAATGCCATCATTGGCTTCTTTATTGGTGAGAACAAGGTCATTTATCAGTGTCTAGGTGAGAAGAACTGATGAGGGAAATGAAAACATACCAAATATGGTCAGTGTGGGTACTATTACTAGCTGGCATTAAAATAACAGGCACACAGATAACAGTTCTAGAGTTAACTGGTTAAGGTGTTAAGTAATCCCAAGACTTATGGGAAGTTTTATATTTATATCATTTTAAAAATCAGATATTTTCTCCAAAATCCAAACCTCATTAAACTTAAATGTAGCCCTAAGACTTGAGCATTGAATTGAAACATTGTGCTTGAGTTTAATTAGTCTCAGACTATCTTACAAGCTATAATCACTGAAAATGTAGTCTCCCTTTTAACTTAAAAATTAGTATTGGTAGGATGACAAATATTTTGACTAAAAATAATGCAGAGCTAAAAATGTGTGAACATGAAGAACACTAACTTTAAGAGCTGTCTACGGTTGTGGCTTAGCTGAAGTAGGATGATCTTTGAATGTAAGCGAGGCATGAATGAAGTAGTGAAGTCAGTAACATTGCACAATATTAGCAGCACCACTGTGAGCCCCACATTGATTAATTTAGTCTTCACAGTTGTTGTAAGTAGTTGCTCTTAAGGACAGTGGCACAGAGCATTACATGGTAGGTGCATATGTATGTGCATGTATTCTCCACACAGTCCTAAACACCTTCTGAAGTGTGCCTGGCATTGCCCAGAGGCTGGAAATAACAGCAGCAAGCAGGACAGTTCCTCTCCTCATGGAGCTTACATTCTGGTAGAAAGCTAGACAGAAAATATCTTTAAAGATTTATGTAGTGATAAAGAGGCTAATTAAAATGAGATAACGAGGTGGAGGATTAGACAGGGCTTAGAGAGGTCATGGAAGTCTAACGTGACATTGTATGATCAGAGACCAGAATGGAGTCAAGGAACTGGGTGAGGAGCACTTCAACCTGACAGAATGAGTACAGCAGAAATTAAGACAGGAATGTGTGAGGACCAGTGTAGCCAGAGTAAAGAGAGGAAGGTGCAAGGCCAAGAAATGAAGCTGCAAAGTTAGCATGGGTAAGATCTTTAAGGGTCTCTCTCTGTCTAAGATAAAGACTTTATCTTATCTGGTTATGATAGAAGGCCACTGGAGGGTTTTTAACTGGATGACAGCCTATCTATGTTCAGAAGGATAGTTCTGATTACTGTGTGGAGAAAGAGATAGGGATGTGGCCATAGAAGTCATTTATTGAACCGTGAGTTGAGAAGGGATCAAGTTAGGAAAGTCAAAATCCTGCTTTTGCTATGTTAAACTTTAGTTGCATAAATTAGACATCATAATATAGAAATGTTCAGTAAGTGATTCTGGACTTCTGGGCTCGAGAACTGTGAGAGAATATATTTCCTTTGTTTAAAAAAATATATTGAGTAGGTAATTAAGTATAAAAATTAAATGCAGGAGAGAGAATAGGCCTAGAGATCTAGACTTGGGAGCTGTCAAACTCTGCATCACGTAGAGCATAGATTATAAAGAGAGAAGTCAGGACTCAGCACTGCACACCCTACAGATTGGTGAGAGCACTTGTGGCCCCTAGAAGAGAATGTCTCTGCCAGATGCCTTCAAGAAAGTGAAGTAAGATAAGGAGAGAAATGCCATCAGGTCATCTGTCTGGAAATCTTCAATGGCCTTGATGAGCAGTTGTAATGCAATCTTTGAGACAGGACTGGAGAGACTGCAAAAGAGACTGCCTTTGCTCTTAAGGGAAAAGAGAAACAGGGTTAGTAAGGTGGAGGGACGGGGATATGCAGTCAAGAAAGAGTTTTCTTTCCTCTTGATTTTAAGATGAGAAATAGTTTATATGCTGTTGGCATTGACCAATAAAAAGGGAAAATGAAATTAAAAGCAGTTTTACTATCCTCATCATATATTTAATGATTTCTTTCTGTATGCTAAGTGTCATTAAGGTTTGCTAGTATCAGATAACCGTATGTGTTTTATGGACTATTTGAGTTATAAGTTTATAGAGTGTAATAGGAAAAGTTAGGGATAACTAGCTCCGGGATCATGTTCTGGTTCTTCAGCTACCAATCTGAGAATTTTGAGCAGTTTACCTTACCTCTCTGAGCCCATTTTCTAATCTGCAAAAACTATTTTAGTTTACTTTTTATTTAAGTATGTAAATTTGAAGGAGCCCTAATTAGGAAGGGCTGTTGCAGCTAGCTGGAAGCCATAAGTTCCACCTGATATGTATGTGACGCACCTGTAGGCACCCGCAAAGCTGAAGGTATATAACCGGGTGAAAGCAGTCCGAGTTAGGAGAACGAATTCATTCAGTCAGTCGTGCAGTTGCTCGGTCGGTCAGAAGAAGAGTTCGGGTCGGAGAAGAAAAGAATCAGAGCGGCCAGAACGTAGGCAGAGCGGTTACAGAAGAGAAACCAGATAGAAGAAGTAATTGCTGGTCAGAGTTAGGCCGAGGCTCCCGAGGAAGAAAGAAGAAAGAAGAAAAAAATAATCTTTCTCTAAGCTAAGCTAATCTTTCTCTAAGCTCTCTCTATCTTTCTTTCTCTCTCTCTAAGCTAAGAAGACAAGAAGAAAAGCTCTCTCTAATCTTTCTCTCTAAAAATCTTTCTTTCCCTCTCTAAGCTCTCTCTAAGAAAGTAGAAGTAAAAGTAGTAATAGCTTTACTCTGCCTCCGAGTTTTCCTCCCGCGGCGCTATGGCTGGCCATGACAGGCAGCTTACATAAATTATTAGGTAATGGATATAAAATGTCTGCACTGAATAGCACACCCACAGTAGCCATCTAGGGATTTTCGCCTTAATCGTTGGAATATTTGTATATTATTGGGAATATCATCAGAACTTGCTGCTTAAAATATGGTCCACAGACCAGCAGCATTAACATCACATGGAAATTTCTTAGAAATGTCAGGCCCCACTTGAGCCCTGCCTCGTTAGAACCTATAGGTTTATAAGAACATGGGATGATTTCTATGTGTATTAATGTTTATCTAGAAAACAAGTGATGGTCTGCCCTGTATTTCTAGATTTTCATGGAAGAGAATAACAGTTTCCACATTCTGACATGCCTGCTGTCTTAAAGGATTTTTTTTTTATTCCTAGCCTACGTTTTTCTGTGTGTAGATAAGGACAGTTAACTGTGGTATGTTATTTTATAGCATAAATGTTCTATGTACTCTTGACACTCTACAAAATAATAACTCTTTCCATGTGTGGATGATCTTTTATTTTTTAATTGTTGGAATATAGATAATTAGGAAAGTTGATAAACAGACAGCATTACTGGATGCAGATGATCCGGTGTCACAACTCCATAAATGTGCATTTTACCTGAAGGATACAGAAAGAATGTACTTGTGCCTTTCTCAAGAAAGAATAATCCAATTTCAGGTATGTTTTAAAATTACTGACGAGATCTAAAATACGCAAGTAGGACTGGGGGTGTAGCTCAGTGATACCTAGGGGCCCTGGGTTAGATCCTCAGCACAATAAATAAATGAAATGTATAAATGGATTAGCATTTTACAAAAGCATGAAATTCTAATTTGTGTTTTATTGTATCCAAATACATGAAACTATATTCATAATATAGAATATTATGTCCAAGGGTCCTTAATACACATGGTCCTCAGACATGCCTGTGATCTCAAGTCCAAGGGTCCTTAATACACATGGTCCTCAGACATGCCTGTGATTCTACCTCAGGGAGGAGCTTGAAACTGAAAATGTTTCAGGGGTCGTAATCTGGAATATCTAGAAATAGATTTCCACATGTTTAGAGAATCCTCTGAAATCATGTACACACATTGTGTAGGAGAAAAATTTTTCTGAGAGAGGGTTCAAATTTTCATCAAATTTACATTGGGATCTCCCAAGATAGTAATGGTGACATGATTCAAAAGCTAATTTTTTGCTGCATCAACTCAGAAAGCTTCAGAAGAACATTATGAGATGGGCATCTGATTTAATAGTAGAGTTATAGTTTCATGTATACTCCTTTGTAAACTCCCATTCCAGGGAGATGGTTGCACACACTAATAAGTGACCTGGGTCCCCCATCTAGGTGTGTTATGGCAGGAGTAGGAGGTTGCCAGTCCAGATCTTGGTTTCTTAGGCTGAAAATGCATCAGCTTCCAGTTGTCCTCTAAAAATTAGGGACTCCCATGGTGTCAGTGTTTTAGAGAACCCTTAAGAATTTTAAGCATCTATTTTGCATCTCAGATACTGATCTGGTATTAATGAAATTGTGCTAGTAATGTGTACTATTAAGGGATGTGCCGAAAGGTATTATTAGTTATTTAATATATCTCTGAAATATTTTATAACAAAAGTGGCTGTTTGGTTTTCGTATTAATATTCTGTTGGATATATAATATAAATATGAATATGTGAATATACAAAATATGCTGTCAAAGCAATATAATTGAGTTCTCCTTGCTAATGACACTCTGTAAAAACTATGAACGCTCTGTAAATGTTGTTTGAAATTTTTATTATGCCATATTTTATATAAAACTCGGTTTTTGAACATTCTTTCTCCATAAGGCCACTCCATGCCCGAAAGAACCAAATAAAGAAATGATAAATGATGGAGCTTCCTGGACAATCATTAGCACAGATAAGGCAGAGTATACATTTTATGAGGGAATGGGTCCTGTCCTTGCCCCAGTCACCCCTGTGCCTGTCGTAGAAAGTCTTCAGGTGAGTCCTCTTAGTCACAATGTAACTTTTTGCAACTGCTTTCAACTATATCTTGACATCATTTATTTCACAGTAATTTTGATTTTTTTTTCTTTAAATCTTGTGATCTGGGGATTTTGTGTCACATTATTTGTTGAAATAATAATGAAAATAAGGCCAGGCATAGTGGCATATGCCTGTAATCCCAGCCACTTGGGAGACTGAGGCAGCCTCAGCAACCCAGCAAGAACCTGTTTCAAAAAATAAAAGAGGCTGGAGATGTTGCTTGGTGATGAAGCGCCCCTGGGTTCAATCCCCAGTATCAAAAATAAAGAGAAAAAAAAAAGAAAATAGGAGCAACATGCATGCAAAGAAATTTAAATCAACTTATATGTTATATTTTTAGCTAGCTTTATGATCAGGGCTTTTAAAACAAACATTTTACGATGTTGAAAGGTGAATGAAAACCTAATTTGTGTGCTTTAATGAAAAATAGAAAGTTATTTCAATGTGATTATTTTGTAAATTGCAGTTGAATGGCGGCGGGGACGTAGCAATGCTTGAACTCACAGGACAGAATTTCACTCCAAATTTACGAGTGTGGTTTGGGGATGTAGAAGCTGAAACTATGTACAGGTACATCATCCAGAGGTGGTCAGGGGTGGGGTACATGAGATTATTTTCTGACATCCATTGTACTTTATTAAACAACCTTGTTTCATTTCTAAAATGTACTTTGCTTTTAAAAGTGCTTCTAAATGATCTATTTTTCCTTCTCAGATGTGGAGAGAGCATGCTCTGTGTTGTTCCAGACATTTCTGCATTCCGAGAAGGTTGGAGATGGGTCCGGCAGCCAGTTCAGGTTCCAGTAACTTTGGTCCGTAATGATGGAATCATTTATTCCACCAGCCTTACCTTTACCTACACACCAGAACCAGGGCCACGGCCACACTGCAGTGCAGCTGGAGCAATCCTTCGAGCCAATTCAAGCCAAGTGCCCCCTAACGAATCAAACACAAACAGCGAGGGGAGTTACACAAACGCCAGCACAAATTCAACCAGTGTCACATCATCTACAGCAACAGTAGTGTCCTAACTACCGTCTTTTTGCTAGGACTTAAACTGACCTGAGTGTGGCAAAAAGTTGACAAAAAAAGGAAAGAAAAAAAAAATGAACAATCTTTTGTGGTTTCTTGGGAAAACTTTTCATACCAGGTGATACTATTAAAAAACCCCATTACCTGCAAGTGCTGAGTTGAAATGCAGAAGCCACAGTAAAACAGAAAAACATCAGTATGTACAAACTGTTGGAAATCAAGTTTTTCAGCTGTTTTTTGTTGTTCTTGTTGCTGTTGTTTGGTTGGTTGGTTTTGTTTGGTTTTGTTTAAATGGGCAAGAAATAGATAATGTGGCTGGAATAAACATTAAGCAAACTAGAAGGCACAAATCTAACATAGTTTTTATGGACCAAGGAACTTGTATAAGCTTTAGTAAAAGGTACATTTTCACCATACCTTTTTTTATATCACAGTATATAGTACACCTTGTTACCAAATAGGTTGTTTTCCCCACCCCCCTTGAGCTTTTGCTCTAAAGTACATTCAGGTTCCAAGCCCGACCATTTGTTTAATTAACATACTCTTCCAGGTTCTTTTGGTCTAAGGCTGGAACTTTTTTTTTTTTTTTTTTTAAGCTGAAATATTATGACTTTTCATGAGGTGGAAATGTTTTGATTTCAGCAAGTCAAATCTTGTAAAGGCCTACATTTTTTTTTTTAAGATTATATGAAGTCTGTGCAAAAGCTTTAAAGAAAATGCCTCCGCCTTGCCTGCAATACATGCAATGTATGTTAACTTAGTCTCTATTCTCAGACACTGTTGGTAGTTATTTCTGTATTTTCCTTTTTTTTTTTAAATGTATTTATAGTGGTAATCCAAGAGGTTCTAACACGTGGAATTCAAAGCGGCCATTTAGTCATTATAATGAGTTAATGGCACAGAACATGTTGGTATTTGAAGTGTTTTCTCCCCCTTTCCCGTACATCCACGCATCTGTGTTCCAGGGTTTGTTCAGGTTACCCCCTCCTAATCTTGTACATAACTTGTATGATGTGTAAGTTAAACATTTTATTTTGAACTCAGAATGTTCCCAGTGATTTAATTCAGCAGGGTATTTGCTACCTTGTTGGCAAATGACAAAAAAAAAATATCATGAGAAGTATTTGCTATTTGCTACCAAGTGGTAGATGGTGCCCTATGGTAGAATGAGGAAAATCTCAGCAAAATGTTTTATTATAACCTTTTTTTTTTTTTTCGTAGCCTAGGCAAGAACATCATTGTAATCTTAAAACATAAGATGCTTTTATTAGGTGATCAACTAAAATAGCTGGAAGACAGTACCTTAGAAACAGATAGTCGTAAGTTTATGAAAATACAAATGTAACTTATGTTTTCCTTATTCTCTCTGCCTTTTTCTGTTTTCTCTTCCTCCATACCGAGTGTCTCCACAAATGTCTTCTACTCAGAAAACATTTCTTTTCCTTTCATTTAAGATTTGGTTACATTCAGGGCTGTGTGTCGGCCTTGCATGCTAATCTTGCCAGTTTATATTGCTTCCATTCCTGCATCTTGGTTTGCCTTTGTTCCATTTCTTTGGAATTACAGCAGACTCATCGGGTTACATTTAGTAGAGGAACCACATGTGTAATGTCCTGGGACACCGTCTAGTAATACAATCATCCTTCTTAGAGTAAAAACTACCTCTAGATTGTGGTAAGCTTTTACTGTCCCGTAAAACAGGAGCCACAAGTACCTTATGAATGCAAAACTGTAACTTCCTACAGCATTTCCAGTGTCTTTCTGGTGTCCTGGGCTGTTTTCAAAGTTTCCATTAATAGCCTTTTAAAAATCATTTCTTAGCATTTTCTTTCAGCTTTGTTATCTTCATCACTCCTTTGCTTCAACTATGCCACTGTAAATACTATTCCCAACATCTTTAAATTGCCTTTTCCTCAATTTTCAAGGGGAAAGTCATTTGTAAAACATGTGAGGTGGTTAAATCAAAGTTACTGCGGTTTTCTCTTACTGCAAGCCTTCCTAATCACCCCAGGCTGCATTATTTTATATATAGCCTTTCTTCTTCAAATCTGCTCCAGTCACTCACTCACTCCTGAGCGAATCCTGCCTCACACTGTCTGTCTGTTTCGGTGATGAACAGCAGAACTCATTGTGGCCTTATCTTTCTTTGTTGTAACTGCTCACTAGCTTTTTCTTCCAGAGTTGTTTATTTCTGAGTAAAGTTTATTCTCTCTGTCTAGTCACAGAAGTGGTCATTATACAGTGCTTTTGTTTGGAGTGGGAAGTGTTTTCAGTGCTGCTTTACTTTTAGTGGGCCACAAGTTTCCTCCACTTTCTAGATTTGGTTTCTAGTTAAGAAATCATACTAAATTAACCAATAACAAATGAGATGCTTTTTGAAGAACAAACTATCCCTTACCCAGCTTTGCAGCTCAAAATAATTTTCCAAGTTCATGGCTTTATAAAAATGAACTTATGCTTATTTTAATGTTTATCTCTTACTTCCGTTCTTTTTTGTCTTAATAAGATAATGGAAATATTAGACTGTAAACCATTCACTGCTTTTTTTTTTTAAAAGTCCGAGAATGTACTTATTGTTGGCATTTTCCCCACCTATTACACCATTTCATACCACAAACTAAAGAGTAAAACGATACATCTGTTGTAGCTTGTTGTTCATCAGTAGTTCTTTTGTCAGCTGCTTTTTAAAATCCTTCTCGTGGATCTGTGAGTCATTTTCAGCATACAGTTTATGGCAGCCTTGTCCTCCAGTTACAGTAGAATACGTCCCTCCCCTAATGGTGGCATTGTTGCGAGATGCTGGTCATTTACCCTCATAAAGACTCTCCTGTGGTGGTGAATGCTTCAGTTAGAGTGTAGTGTGTTTGATGTTTTTGAATTTTTGGTTTAGAAATGAATCTTATGCTCCTGTGTTTCTATGCAGTTTCTCAAAATATGCATAGAAGCTGAGCCTGTGACCCCATACATTTTTATTAGTTGCATCAAATTTATCACATAGATTGGGAAGGCAAGCTAATGATTTTTAAATGTAAAATGACCTTTATATTTTGAATGATTTCAGAATCAAACACTAGTACAATATTTAACTTGCTGCTGACTTTTCTGAAACCATGGCAACTAACGGCACCTCACATAGAATTAATTAGTGAAATATTTGTCACTCTTACCACATAGGCCATTATAACTGGTTAGGTTTTTTGCTCTGTTTTTTAATGAAACTGGTACTATCTGTGTGCTCGCAGAAAATTCCCAGTGCCATTTTTGGGAACTAACCTAACTAGTCATTTAAGCCAGAAAATCCATTGGGTGGGGGGTGCTTTTTGAAACAATGCTATTCAATTATTAACCAAGTTAACTTTGATTTCAAAAGCAGCTGTGTTTCTGATGAGTACTGAACAAATGTGTGTAATTTTCTGTGCCAGACTTTTGACTTTGTTTTCAAGCACTGTAATATGGGATGGATGGTTAGAAACAATAATATATTAGGGTTTCTATTTAACCCTTTCAGGACTGAACTGTATTTCCTTTATTAATTTTTTCATGTGTCGTGGTAAATGTTTGCCAGCATTCAGTACTGTGTTGGTCCAGATGTAGGTTTATACGCTCATTTTTAGCTTATTTCTTGTACCTTGCAGCATGCTCTACACATTCAGTCCTTAAGGGGTTTATTTTACAAACTGTGCGCCTGTAAGGTTTATTAGCAATAAGATAGAAAATTGAGCAAGTTTATACCATAATTTTGTAGAAAAAAAAGAATCTGCTCAGTTCCATATTTCATCCATGAAAAACCTGCAATATGGGCAGTTTCAAGGAATAAATAAAAAGGAAATGTAAACCATTGTAAAAGTCTTCTGTTGGATGTGCCTGATGCATGTATTATCGTCTTTGATTTCAGAATACTTCATAAAGATAAAATTAAATTCTGTATTAGTTTGTGTATTTACAATCTTACCTTGCCCTCTACATACATCAAAGTGATAATTGTGCCAAAACAATTTCTTTTTCAATGTTTTTAATAAGCACTTTAAAGATGATTTTTATGGAGAAACAAGATGTACCTCCCATTCAGGATCCTTTAAAATCTGATATCAGTAAACTTGAAGCATCACAAGTAGTGACAGCTTGCTTTTCCGCATGAGATTATAATTTGGTCTGGTGTTCCAAAGAACACTTGGTGGTTTGTGCCTTTGCAGGTGGGACTCCAAGAAGTGGGGACAATATATTCTTGGTTTAATATGGAGACAGAAGTTTGAAGAAAGAAATTATATAATGTTTAAGTCATAATAAGTTCAGTTCTTATCTCCCCTCCCAAAGAAAGAATATAAGGAGTTTTGTAAAAGACATCTTGCTTTTAAAATAATGATTTGAATAATAATTTAGTTGGAACTTGAATTGTGAGGCCTCTAAAAGTTGCTAATGACAGTGTGGGTCATTTGGTTTATAATTAATAATAATCTTGTAATCTTTGCTTTAAGTAGTATATGATCACTTTTGTCTTTGTCATTGAACCACTAATATGGTCACTGGCTGTGAGGATGCAGGAGGCAGGGTTTCCACATCTAGTAAAGCGAGTGGTCCCAGAAGGAAGTCTCCCCCTAACAAAAAATACTGTGTGTGTGTGTGTGTGTGTGTGTGTGTGTGTGTGTGTGTGTGTGTGTGTCAGAGAGAGAGAAAGAGAGAGAGAAAACTACAAAGGTACACTAAAAAAAAAACCCTAAAAAACTTGCATATTATATACAAATGAGGAGTTCAGACTCAGGCCAGGGTTAGAGCCAGAGGCACAAGGCCCGACAGTGGGAAAACCCAAACCCTGTCCAGATTTTAAGATGACAGTTAAGGATAAGGTCGCCTATTTTCCTGAGTGTTAAATAAAAAGTTCAGAGCTGTCTTTTGTGTATGTGGAAGTCTTGACTAATCTTGGTTTATTGAAAGTAGAGGTAAGTAGTCCCTGGTGCAGAGAAATAAGGTTTTAATGGCAAGAAACATTCATACTAAATGCAAATATGTTATTTTATAAGTGTTGGGTTTGCAGAAGACTTTGATTTGGGGAGGGTGGACCTTTAACACGTGGTACAGTGCGAGCTTCTGTTGTAAAGGTGCGCACGTGAGCTCCTGCTGGCATGGTGAGCACAGTTCCTGCCCTCGTTGTGTTCAGGCCAGTGTGCGGGTCATTCGCTTCTCGCTACTTTGCCTGTTGGATCCTTTCTGCTGGTGCTGGACAGAGAAGAGTTGCTACTATCTACGTAGTCCAACTGCCAATGCGGAAACAGCCCACCTTCATTATGATGAGGTTATCTGACTCACCCTTTCCTACAGGTGCCACGGGAGCTGGCTGTTGGCTTTTCTGTTTCCCTGGAACTTCTCCGTGCAAGCTGCCTTCCTCTGTGTTATTCTCCTTAAGCTTTCCCAACTTAAGTTCACATACTTATATCACATAATGAAAAGTTTTAGGAGGAAAAAATTGTGGCTTTGAAGACTGCTGGTCAGAACTGATTAGGACAAGTAGAAATGTATGTTTGGTAATGCTCCAGGCTCTAAGCCCAACTAGGGTTTAGACATTTCCTGAAAACTTTCTTACTAAGGGATGTGTTAAGTCAATTCAGCTGCCATAACAAGATACCATAGATTTGGGGAGGAGGAGGGGACACAAATGGTTTTCTTAGTTCAGAGATGGAAAATTCAAGGGCAGGGTGCCAGCAGGTTCTGGTGAGGGTCTTCTTCTTGACTGCCTTCACATGACAGAGTAGTTTATTTTCTTAAAAGGCCCACTCTGATGACCCTGCTTAACCTTAACTTGTAAGTTTTATTTTGCAACAGGGTATCGCCTTGTTGCCCTTCATCCTACAACCCACCTGCCTCAGCTTTCAAAGTAATGGATTACAGGCATGGCACCACCACACCTGGCTCCCCACCCCTTTTATTTGGCCATGCTGGGGATTGAACTTAGGGCCTTGCACTAGGCAAGCACTCTACCACTGAGCTATCTTGCCCAACCCAACTAAATTTAAAGACCCTATCTCCCGACTGAAATTGAGCAATTTCTAAAAATCTGCTAGTTATTTGATAATATTGGATTTCCTTCATTTTAGGTCGTAGTAGTTTTTCTCAATAGTTACCTAAGATGGTAAGTGAACTTGGACTTACAGACAATGGAAGAAGCAAGATTGAGGGCAAACCCATATCCATAGCCTTGTATATGTTGTTTTATGGCCATTTTCAATTGCTACAGCCCAATCAGATAATGTGCCTAATTTTAGAGACGAGACAAGCCATGGACATTTAAGGGGCTCACTTAGAGTCGTCAGATGTTAAATTTAGTGCTGAGCCTTCAGATTTGGCCCCAGATGGTCCAGAGTTGCCCTCAAGATCTCTCCCATCACAATTCTAAGGAGCCAGGGACTTGGGGTTATCAAGAGACGTTATTAAGAGCAGTTGTGTGTTCTTAAGGCACTTTTGTAGAGGCCAGCTGCTCTAGCTAAACCTTCAGATTTCACAGATGAGAAAATCAGGCCTAGAGAAGCTGAATAACCTCACTGTGGATTAAAACGTGCTTTGTAAATTCAAAGTGCTACCCTGTTGCCGTGTTTTTTGTTTAGTGTGCTGACCTCTTCTAGTGTTCTTAGTCTGTCAGCCACGTCTGCATATAAACATTGCAGGACACTAAGGAGAGTGATCTTGGACACCTCAGAACACTGTCCCTCTCCTAAGTGAAGGTAGCGGATCTTCAGCTGAAAATTGATCAATAGGCAATTCTAGCTTCAGGTGAGACCTTGTTTCTGGAACTCATGTTGGCTTTAGAAAGATCAGAACAGAACTCAGTGGACCAGAGTATGGAATAGTAGCTTACCCTCAAAGTCAAAAAAACACCAGTCTGCCATCGGTTTATCATGAATAGCTTCTGCTGCATTCTCCACTAAGTGCTCATTTGTAAGTGGGGAAAATGACACCCAGTTGTTAGATGATGACACACAAAAAGCCCTTAGCCGTGTTCTGGCCTGTGCCTGCATACCTACTTTAGACACAAGATCGGGATTTCTGCTTCAACTGCCTTTAAGGTCAAGAGTTCCCTCTGATTTGGATCTTCAGAATCAGCATGGATTTAGTGCTCAGTGATGTAGCGTTTTGCTGATTTTTGCTTGTTCTTTCAAGAAAACAGGTGCAGTTTTTGTGCATGTAGTACCCCAGATATTTTTAAATGTTCACCTTTAGCATGATCACTTTTACTGACACTTGAATCCTGGTGCGCGGCCTGTTCAGGAAGCTAGGATACGTTCCTTCTTAGGTCACCCTCAGGATTGGGTTTGTGGGTGAGAGCAGCTGGTCATGTGAGCCTGGCTCACTTGCCTGTCCCTGTTGTACATTCAGAAGTTACTTAAAAAGGAATCTCAGGGCGCTTTGATTTCTGCTGTAAGAGACCTGGATTTTCAATCAAATGGAGGAAGAGATAATTACCCCAACAGGAAGCCAAGGTTGCCAGGATGGAGGACAGATGTCGGGCAGCTGCTACGGAGACCCACATGCAACAGACTACGACAAATCCTCTTGTATGTGCCAAGTGCTTTATATGAAATATTTCTTACTCTTCAATTTCCACGAGCCAATATGCTGGGCAGCTTTTGAAAAGAATGCCTGGGTCCTGAGGAGCATGATCAAAACCCTGCCCACCTCTTCAGCCTTACCTGGAAATGCCCCTTCTGCAGGATCGACTCTCAGAAACAGGCCTGCGTTCTTCCCCCACTACTGCTGGGAGTCTCAGGGCCACTGAGCAACCTCCTGCCAGGTTCTGGGCAGGAAACAAACAAATCCAATTGGCCTTGCTTTGCTGTGAGGAGAACTCCAGGAGAAACCTGAAGAATGAGGCTGAAAGAAAGGAACAGCCCCAATTCTAGTCCCATTCCCTTCCAGATTCTGCTGTCCTTCCTTGTGGCGGGACCTCCATGAGTATTTTGTCAGATTCCTGGCCTTGTCGTCTGTTCTATTAATAACTCTGCTGAGGTAGGTAATCCAGCTCTACCACAGCCAGGCACTGCAGATACAGCCATCAGGGGCCGTGTGGTGGGGAGATAGACAAAATACTGTATAAATGTACAGTTACCTACGAAAGGCCCAGAGATGAAACCTGACTATCAAAGAAAGGACCTTAGCAGCATGTAGGGCTACATGTGTGTGAGACTGAACGTGTTCTAGAACTATTGAGTAATGTTCCATATAAAAACATCTTTTATGAGTACACTGTTTTGCATCAGGAATGCTATGCACACATCTCAATCAGAAGGTGGTTGAGTAATTGACACTCGTCCCAGGTGTCTGTCTTTGGATCTGTTTCAGCCACCTTGAGGTAACTACCACCTAGGGACACCATTCATGGGGCAGAGTGAGCACTGTGAGCCACACAGATGGAGAGATAAGGGTGTGGACAGGCCCATTTGGGAAAGACCACCAAAGTTGACCCAGCTGGCTGTGGCTGGGGTGCCCATGTCCCTGGAAGGCTTGTTCCTGTTGGGGAACCCCTCCTTAAAGAACTCTAAGGGGAGGCCAGAACTCACAAATGAGGTGAGGAAGCCCACACAGCAGTGTCATTGTCATCCCAGGAATGACCTCTGCCAATAAATGAGACAGGGAAAACTGGGGGAGGAAATGAAGAGCTCATTTATGTATGTTAATGTTGAGGTGCCTGGGGCCTGGAGCTCCTGGTGAAGTCAATGGGACAGACCCTTGGGAACACCTGTGGATGATAAAAAGCCACAATCGTGACCCCATGGAGGGAGGGGTCCCCTCCCCCACCCCAGTGTCTGTTTAAGGTGTTAGGCCACCGCTTGAGCCCGTGGTCAGTGACACTGGTTTCCAGCAAGTTCCCCAGTGACAATTGCTGCTGGCCCAGAGACCCACATAGAATAGCAAAGGCCTAGTGATCCCCAGCCAGAAATAGGAGTGATTGATGGTACAGAGCTTCTTCATGCCCTAAAGGTAGTTATTTCTAATTAACATCATTATTTTCCAAATCACCTAACAGCAATCTTAAAATTTGCCTTACTGTTAGTTAAGCGTGGAGTTTCTCTTTACACTGGGGGAGGAGGGCTCATATACCAGATCACCCTAATTCAGATTCAGATTCTCTTTGCAGGACTGTTAATGTGCCAGGCTATGTGACAGCCTTGTGTTATGAACCCCAGAGCCTTTTAGCATCCAGAATGCAACTTGCACCCAAGAGTTAGAGCAGCTCTGAAAAACTCTTGAATTTTTAAAATGTCTTTAAAAACCAAAAAACTTTGTTTTAATTGGGTTCCTTTATTAACAGAATAATATCCAAATTCAGAGACTAACATCACAAAAACCTAACTATGCCTGAGCTGAGATTTCACAGGCGGACTCCTCACTGACACCGCTGGCTGGCTCTGCAGAGGAACTTGCCTGCAGCCTGGTTTCTGGAAGGCCACATTTTCTGCCCCTCACTGTGACAGGGGAACCAAGAGAAACCAACACAGCGCCCTCTTCAAGTCAAGTTGTAGATGCAAGGTGAAGCAAAATCCAGAAACATGAAGGGTCAGAAAAGAACTGAGGCGTTGACTCCTCTTACCAAGGTGGAGAGAGCTGGAAAACACACATATGCACAACACAGCCACACATCGCAAACCTCGGAAAATGCTTCAACAGCACTGAAGAGGAGTCTGTTTCTAAAATATGATACTTTGTCTTGGGGCTGTCCAATGTTAAGGAGGCAAGAAGGGCTGGCACAACAGACTGGGAAACAGCATCCAGTAAGTCAAATGAAAAGATTAAAAACGAGGGCGTAAATCGATAAATGGGCTAAGGAACCAAAAAGGCACTTCACAGAGGAAGAAATACAATCAATCAACAAATATATGAAAAAATGTTACACACTTCTAGCAATTAGAAATGCAAATTAAAACTACACTGAGATTTCATCTCACTCCAGTCAGAATGGTAATTATCAAGAGTATAAGCAACAAAAAATATCGATGAGGATGTGAAGAAAAAGGTACACTTATACATTGCTGGTGGAACTGCAAATTGGTGCAACCACTCTGGAAAGCAGTATGGAGATTCCTCAGAAAACTTGAAATGGAACCACCATTTGACACAGCTATCCCACTCCTCTGCATATACCCAAGGGACTTAAAATCAGCATACTACAGTGACTCAGCCACATAATGTTTATAGCAGCTCAATTCACAATAGCTAAACTATGTAACCAACCTAGATGCCCTTCAACAGATAAATGGATAAAGAAAATGTGGTAATATACACAATGGAGTATTACTCAGCCATAATGAAGAATGAAATTATGGCATTTTCAATAGGTAAATGGATAAAAGTGGAGATTATCATGCTAAGTGAAATAAGCCAATCCCAAAAAAACCAAAGGCCAAATGTTCTCTCTGATATGTGGAAGCTAATTCACAATGGGGTAGGGGGCAGTGGAAGGGAAAAATGGAAGTTCATTGGATTAGACAAAGGGGAATGAAGGAAAGGGAGGTGGGATGGGAACAGGAAAGACAAATGAATCAGATATAACTTTCCTCTGTTCTTATATGAATTCATGACCAGTGTAACTATTAATGTACAACCACAAAATTGGAAAATTATATTCCATGTATGCATGATATGTCAAAATACATTATTCTGTCATGTATAACTAAAAAGAACAAATAAAAATTGAAAGAAAAAAAAAAAAAAGAGGGAGTGGTCTGCTGTCCGCAAGTGAGCAAAAGCCCCAGAACTTGCAGGGCACCCTGCATCCAGCTAACCAAACAAGGGGTTGCAGATTTCTTTTTTTATTTTTTCCAGTTGCTCTGAAAATAGAAAGTACTTCATACACCTCACATGCTGCTTTCAATCTCTTAAGATATCCTTATATTGATTACAAATATTAAGAGAGAAAAACCAGGAGAGCAGAGCTGCAGCACCTACCAGTCCTCCTCTCTGCTTGTCATGGTGACTCCGACATGCCTGCGCTCAGCTCTTCACGCATTCTTGGCCAATGTTCAAGTCACTTAACAGAAAATGTGAAGTATCATATTCTAAAAAAAATAATCCCTTCTCCCCTGTCGCCTACCACATTCCTCCAGTGGCCATCACCCCGTTGTCACCTATTGAAAGACCGTCCACATGGACATGACTCCCTAATTCATGCTCCCTGCCCAGACTCCTGGCCTGAACTCCAGAACTGTAGATGCAGGTGCTGCCCAACAGCTGGAGGGTAGCAGGCCCCCACACTTCTACCGACAGTGTCCTCTCTCCCGAGCTGCTCACCTTAGCTGGTCAGGTAAATGGTGCCTGCAGTCTCCCAGTTTCTCAGGGGAGAACCTTGGTCAGCTTTCTGTTACCCTAAATTAAAGCTACTGTGGTGATCAACTTTTTTAAAGGAGAGGTTTATTTTGGCTCAGTCTTAGGGGTTTCAGGGCATAGTCAGTGGCCCTGCCACTCTGGGGCCTGTGGCAAACAGAGCCACCCACCATATGGTGGTAGGGAAGCTGAGGTGGGGGGAGACGGAGAGGGAAGCCGGGGTTCCAAAGGGCACACCCCAGAGACCAAGCCTCCCACTGAGGCCCACCTCCTGAACTTCCTTCCAGCACCAAGCTGAGGACTGGGGCTTTGACACCCAGGTCTTCAGCACGGCAGCTCTGAAGGCAACCCAGGTTCATTTCCTTCTCCCACATGGCACAGCAGCCCCCCGGTGAAGCCAGTCAATGGCGCCTTCAAAGCACATCAAACTCTGACCCGTCTCCCCTCCCCCGCCTTGCTCTCTTTACATGGTCCTTGAGGGAGTGAGTCTGTGGCTTAACGCAGGGACTTCCCTGGCACTTGCTGAGCCCTCCACAGGCCCCTCACCCTCTGCCTTCCTACTTCTCAGCTCACCGTCCACCCTCTGCCCAGGGTCACTGACCCGGATGCACTGGCCAAGCTCCTAGCACAGGGCCTCTGTGTCTGCTGTGCCCTGTGTCTGCAGCATGCCTCCTGGGATGTCCCCGGGGCTGTGCCTCTCTAGACACCTTATGCAAAACCACATTTCCACTCCCACCTCTGTCCATGCCCTGGACCAGCTTTGCTCTCCCCACAGCATTTGTTGCCACCTGGTGTTCCTGTAGTGTCGGCTTCTCTCCTCTCCCGCCAGCACGGAGCTCCTTGAGACTCTGCTCTGCTCCCTGTTGTATCTGCAGACCTTAGCTCAGTGTCTGGCACATGGTAGGTGCTCAGTAAGTATTTGCCAAGTGGATGACCAGTTGTTTTGGGGATGGTGTCAATCGACCTTAACAACCCAGGTTCCTGTTTTATTGAATTCAGAAACTTTTGAAGACTAGCTTACCCTCGAATGCTGCAGTGACAGAAGCATCTAGAAGTAATGGCAATGTGCCCAAGACCAGGCACACAATGCACAGAGAAGAGGCTATACACACAGTGAGCCAAGTCTTCTCAGTCAAAGATACGGAGTTGTAAAAAATCACTTTGGTGGGTTTTGCAAAAAAGGGTCTGTTAAGCATGAAAGGAAATGAGCAGGACTTCCCACCAACTGGAGGGGTCAAATCCAGGCTTCATCTCTACACATGAGCTCTGTGGGCTTGAACGCTTGCTTTATTTCTCCAAACAGTGTCCTCATGGGCAGAAGGAGGATAATGAGTGAGATCTGCTTCACTGAGGTGGTTAATGAACATGAACATGAAATGGGATATGTCAAGTTCTTACATAAAGTGAGCACCCACTGCTAGGTCGGATCTGGACCATGTGGAAGCTCAGCTCTGCAGCGGGGTGGAAAGCAGTCCCACTCTGTCCTTGGGACCCCACCTGAAATGTCACCCCTCTGAAATCGGCCACTCGGTAGAGGAGGTGAGGGGTGTCCCCTGTGTCTCAGCAAACTTCTGAATTCTCTGGAAGCAGGTGAATGCTCCCGGTTTTCAGCTTCCCCAGAAACATGTTCTGCATTGTGAATTAAGCGGCACAGAATTCAGGAAGCTTCCCCCAAGAAGCAGAGAGTATAAAATATAAAAGTTGAACTGGAAGTTATTCTCTCTGTCTCTGCTGTACGGGTGTCCTGCTCAAGGGAAGCCATGATAGGAGGATTTTGAATTCTTGCAAAACATCTAAGAATTTCACCCAGGTGGTGGAAGGGGTGGGGTCTTTAGTGGAGGTGTTGAACTTGGAAGGAGATGTGCAGTGGAGCCTCCAACTATACTCAGTGTGGCGGCGAGCTGAATTACTGCTGGCGATACAGCCAGGTCAAGGGCATAGAATGTAAAGAGCCCCTGAGTCAATAGTGGGACCAGGAAGTGAAGACTGTATGGGGTTCATTGGCCCCAGCAAGAACCGGCTGGCCTGCGGGATAGGAGGTAGCCTCCCTGGGGAACAGGTGAGGTCAGCAGAAGCCATTTTTCTAAGCAATGTCATTGGCTTCTTCATCTCCGGGGGCTTGAAGGTGCGCCATCCAGCAGGAGATAAGTCAGCGTTCCATGGTCACACAGGTGTGCAGGGTCTCACCGATGCTGGAGGAGCCCAGGTAGGAGGGCCCTGCATCTGGCTGTTCTCACGCGGGGCAAGGCCAAGTAGAAGCAAATAATGAACAAATAACTAAGTAAAGGTTCAAAAGCAAACATTGACATTAACCAGAAGATTCCTTTGAACCCACAGGGGGACAGGTGTAGTCAAACACAAGCCCGGCTGAGCTGCAGTTCCGTGTCTCTGCTGGGGAATTGCAGAGACTGGCAATATCGATTGTTCATTCACCTTCAAGATAATCAACTCACGGGTTGATTATAAAGCTGCATCTCAATGAGTGTGCCTTGATTTTTGCTTATTTTTTTAATCTCCCATCAGCCTGCCTGGACGAGCAAGGTGGTGGGCGCAGGGTGTGGCCCGTGACATCCATCTATCTGTTACTTCTCAAGGCCACCAAGTGTTCACAAGTCAGGCCTGTGACAGAAACAAAGAAACTGCCATGTCTACGTCTAGGGCTCAAGGAAGTGGGCCCTGGGAAAGGAGATCCTGTCCCCATTCCCCTCCCAGGGCCTTCGGCTCTAAAGGCCCATTGATGTACGCGTGCTCAGCTCTGGACCACAGGAGTGAGGAGGCAGGGAGCGGGGACAGCAGGGCAGGAGCACTGGACCTGAGCTTGCCTGAAACCAGGGCAGGCCACTCAGGTGGACAGAGAGGGACAGGCCATCCTGCTTGGAAGCATCTCCGTATGTGTTACAAAGTGAAAAACTGACCTCCTAACCCCACTGCAAGAGAAATGGAAACAAGGGCCCGTGCAGAGTCCAGTGGTGTTTAGAGCAACTATGTTTATAACGTCCCCAGGTTGGGAACCAGCCAATGGCCATCAACCGTTAATAAACAAGCTGTGGCTTGTCCCTGTGCCGTGGGCTGAATGGCGCCCCCTCTGCAGTTGTGTCCAATACCTGTGAAGGAGCCCTTTGATGGGAAAAGGGTCTTCAGCTGTACGTAAGGATCTTGAGCTTATCCTGGATTACCTGGGTGGATCCTCAATCCAATGACAAACGTCCTTGAAAGAGATACCCAGAGGAGAAGAGGAGGAGGCCACGTGAAGATGGCTGAAGTGAGGGACACCTGAATCTCCCCTGGAGCCTCTGCAGAGGGCACCACATGCTGACCCTCGGATTTTGAACTTGTGGCCTCCAGAACCAAGAGAATTAATGCCTCTTGTTTGAAGCCACCAAATTTGTGGTAAAACGTCCTGCCACATAATGCTGCTCAGTAATAAAGGAACGGAGTCCTGAGACGTCCAGCCGCTGAGGCGTCCTCAAGTGCCCTGGGCCAAGTGAAAGAAGCCACAAACCAAGGCTGTGGACTCCGGGATCACCTCGTGGCACCTGGAGAGGGAAAACTTCAGGACAGACTTCTGAGCCAGGGTGGCCAGGGCCAAGGACTGGGAAGAGGCTGGGAAACAAAGAGGCTTCGGGGAACATTTGGGGGTGAGGGAGACACTCTGCATTGTGGCCATAGTTACACACTATGTTTGTGAAACTCCTTGAATTGCATACCTAATCAGATTTAATTCACTGGTTGTAAAGGGTACAACCAATAAACCTGATTTATTTATTTTTTCCTCCCCTTCTCTTCTCCTTTCCCTCTCTCACTCCCTCTCTTTTTCCTCCCTCCCCTCCTTCCGTTTTTTCTTTTTCTGCTGTGCTGGTAATTGAACCCATGGTCTCACACCTGCTAGGCAAACGCTGACCTACAACTCAGCTCTTTTTATTTCATTTTCAAGGCAAGGTTCTTGCTCAATTGCCCAGGCTGGCCTTGAACTTGCAAACCTCCTGCTTCCTGATTTCTTTTTCTTTTTCTTTCTTTCTTTCTTTTATTTTTTTTATTTTTATTTTTGGTAGCAGAGATTGAACTCAGGAGCACTCAGCCACTGAGCCACATCCCCAGCCCTATTTTGTATTTTATTTAGAGACAGGGTCCCACCGTGGTGCTTAATGTCTCACCGTTGCTGAGGCTGGCTTTGAACCCACGATCCTCCTGCCTCAGCCTCCCGAGCCACTGGGATTACAGGTGTGCACCACCACATCCAGCTTCTGGTTTCTTTTTTAAGTGAAGGAATGCCAAAATAGCATTCTCAAAATTGTAGTGTATTCTAGATATTTACATTTAAAAAAATCAACATTTGCCACACCTGGAATAGAAACAAGGACAGCAGATGTTCTTGGAGGTGGTGTCAAAGATGTGATTGTGGCCATGTGTGAAGTTCAGGCCTAAGATGACCAGCCTGTGACCAATGCCCTGGCACAGGACCCAGCCAGAAGACCTGTCAGTCGTGGTCATGGCCTCCCATTGGATTTTCCCTTCCTTGGAGACACCTGCCTTCTGTCCAACCATGATGGCCTCACCTGGAAGTCCACCTAGAAACTAGGACAGTAGGGTGGGAGGCAGGAGGGCCTGAGTCTCTGGATATTGGCCTCCACCTGTAGTGGGTACCCATGACTGGCTCCCTGCCCACCCCCCTGCTTTCTGCCAGCCTTGGATCCACTGTCATTTCACAAAGTCTTCAGTGGTGGCGTCTCGTGTTCTCTTGATGCACCACTCAGTGATACTTCTCAGGCTCTGAGCAGAGGCCTCATGTTGGGGAGATAGGAAATGAAATTCTGCAGGTGGGTCCCTGGGGAAATCCTGCTTCCATCCCTTGGTTCCTAGACGGGAGTATTCCCAGCTCTTTTAAGAATTCAGCAGCGCCTGTCTGAAGGGGAGTGGTGGCACACCGTATATAACCGGGTGAAAGCGGTCCTGTAATTCAGTCAGCCGGGCCAGCACTTTAGGAGGCTGAGGTAGGAGGATCGCGAGTTAAGGCCGAGGCTCCCGAGGAAGACAGAAGACAGAAGACAGAAGAAGGAAGAAAGAAGAGAGAAGAAAAAACCAGCCTCAGCAATGGCGAGGCACTTAGCAACTCAGTGAGAGCTCTAAGAAAGTAGAAGTAAAAGTAGTAAAAGCTTAACTCTGCCTCCGAGAATTTTCCTCCCGTGGCGGCGCCGTGGCTGGCCATGACAGGCAGTCTCTAAATAAAATACAAAAAAGGGCTGGGGATGTGACCCAGTGGTCGAGTGCCCCTGAGTTCAATCCCCGGTACCACACACACACAAAAAGAATTCAGCAGCATACTGTGGCCTTTGATTCAGTGTGCACCCCACATCCTGAGGGACAGTGCCCAGCCCACAGTGCACTTCCGTGAGCTGCCACCTTAGCTGGGCCACTAAGACTCCAACCATCCTTCTGTTGGACCAGCTGTTTCTGGGTGATGCAGGTCTATGGTAAGAGCAATGGATCTTGTCCATGGCTGGGATTCACCATCATACTTCTTTGTCCTGAATCTGTCCCCTCATCTAAACCAGTGACATACAGGCTCCCACCTTGTCATGGTTAATTTGAATTGTCAACTTGATTGGATTAAGAGATGCCAAGGATGAAGAAGATTATGGGTGTGTCAATGAATGATTGGCATGTGGGATAGCCAACTGAAATGAAGACCCTCCCTAAAGATGGGCAGCACCAACCAATAGGATGATGGCTTGGATGAAATAAAAAATGCAAGCTGCTGCGATCCTCTGAGGATATCGGACTCTTGCTTCTTTACTCTTCCAAAGCAGACTCTGCCAGTGATTTCCCAGAAGCACCATTGATCCCTCTTGTTCTGGGGCTCCCGCCTCTTGGACTCTGTGGCTACTGGTTCCTTCAGCTCTCCAGCCTGCAGACGGCCATCGTGGACTCTCCAGCTTCTGGTCAGGTGAGCCAACCTAATAAGTTCCCTTGTTATAATTATACTTCCTGTTGGTTCTGTTCCTCTAGAACCCTGAGTACTACACACGTCCTGGGTGGTGGTGCTGGCCATGATGCTTTGGGCAGGAGAATATAAGCATCAAGTCTGGAAAGGACAATGGTCTCCAGGGTAAAGGAGACCTGGGGGCAGTACAGTCATCAAGGGTCCCCCTTCCTAACTGCTTTTTAGAACCACTTCTGGCTCCGGTAGTTTCAGCCTACCTGTGCCTCCATCACCAAAGCCTGGGGCCATGGCTTGCAGGCAGAAAGCTTGTTTTGGGAAGTGATCCTAAGAAACAGCAATGGGAGCTTGGGAATGGTGGGGAAAGGAGAAGGACCACGTAGAGTACATTACCAAGCTGATCACGCCACGGATGCCCAGAGTTCAAGCCCACTTAGAACCACTTCCAGTCCTGTGGAATTTCACTGGCATGGCCCCCTCAAGGGACAGAAGAGGACCCTCCCTCCCCAGCTGAGGGACTCCCCCGGGGTTGGTAACTCCCTCACACTTCTGGTTTGCCAAAAAATGTCAGAATGGAAGAGTGGCTCCCCACACAGTGGCAGCAGCAAAGTCCCAGGAGAGTCAGCGAGCTGTGAACAGTACAGGGTCACCAGGTCACAGCTGTACCAACCAGGGGCGACAGCAACCGCTGGAGGAGAGGGCTGGGCAGAGAGAAGGGAGGCAAGCTTGGCACAGAGACCCTGCCGCCAAGGTTTACAAAGTGTTCATCCTGCGGTCACATCAAACATTGTTGCCATATTTCAAACAATTCATAGGTTAGGTTTTCTTCCCAGGCTAGGAGTTGGGGCTGTGTCTGATGTTTGCCAAGAAACTGGCCGTTTGCCAACGAAATGTATCAACTAGACATGCAGCTAAACAATAAAGGCAAACTAGAAAAGTCCTTTTGAGTTTATGGACCACAGAGCTGAATTTAACGCAGATGGTGGGTATTTTTCTACACACGTGGGAAGTGGCCTCCAAGAAGTGTAAGGTCCATCAAAGTCTCCCGCTGCCCTGGGCGGGAGGGGAGTGAGGAGAAAATGTGTCCCTCAATCTGCTGTGGTCACGGAGCCCTCTTCTTGACTTGTGTCCTTAATGGTTCTTGCCTCCATCTGCCACTATCCTTTTCCTTGTCCCGCCTCTGTCACTTTCCACGGATTTCTCCATCTGCCTTTTAACCACTTTCCCCATCACTCTGATTATCCACACAAGCCAGTGAGATCTTCCAGAGTAAGAGTGGCGTCACATCTCTCTCTCTCTCTCTCTCACCCCTCTCTCTCTCTCTCTCTCTCTCTCTTTTTATATTTATTTATTTGCTTTAGTTGTACACAATACAATGCATTTTACGTTTACGTGGTGCTGAGGATCGAACCCGGGCCGCGCACATGCCAGGCGAGCGCTCTACCACTGAGCCACAACCCCAGCCCCATACATCTCTCTTAAAGACACCACTGCCCATTCCTGGATTGCCAGTGCTCCAGTGTAGACGACGCATATTCCCAGCCAGTCCTAGCGAGACCTGCCTGCCAGGCTGGGCCTCCTGGGCCTCCCGTCCCCCTCCTCTCCCTCCTCCTCTCTGCACCACCCACTGTCCTCTGTCATGCCCTCTGTGTTCCCTCCCAGCCCCAGAGTCTTTGTCCTGTCTCTTCCCTCTGCCTGGAGTACCTTTCCCCAGGCTCCTGTCACCTGAAGCTCCTGCTCGCTCTACTGCTCACTCCTGCGCAAGGCAAGTCCCCAGTGGCCACTCCCATCCCGCCACCACCCTTGCCTGCACCTGCTCCTTCACTAGGTCCTCCAAGCTCCCTGTCCTCTCAGTAATGAGTGTCATCGCTTGGTTAATGCCTGATCCCTGGTATCAAGGGAGCGGCGCGGCTTCATAGGAGAATGAGCTGGTGTTTTGGAGAGCAAGGGGACAGGGAGACTCTCGGTCCTTCTGAAAGGACCTTTTCAAATTCCCAGCACCTGGAAGAGTGACAAGCACTTAGCAAGTGCTCAAATAAGTGTCAGCGAGGAGACGGATGGGGGGGGGGGGTAGGGAGGCAGTGAGTGAAGGGGTGCTGTGTGCCTTACGCTCTCTGGCAGTGCTGCCCAGGACCAGGCTCAGGGCTGACAAGAGGCAGAGCGCCACCCAGCAGAGCAGTGCCCATCAGGTTTCCAGTCGACACCCAGGCCAGGGGAGGGCTGGCTCCAGGAAGCTACGGAGCTTTCTCTGTCCCCAAAGTCCTCGAGGTCCAGGGCCCTTACCCACTTGGTTGTGCCTGAGGCACGTGGGACCTGCAACCCTGCCCGGTGTCTGACACGTGCAGACGGAGTCTCTGCAGCAAGCCTTCCTGGGAAAGTGAAGATGGGAAATGTCACAGAGGTCACCCTAAAGAGTAGTTTCTGGAATTGCTGCCCAGGATAAATATTTTAGGTAGGTGACAGTATAAGAATTCTCCCTGAGGCAGGGAGGGTGGATATTTCTTCCCATTACTATCATTTATTCTTTTTCCTCTAAAAATAAAAATGTCAGCATCCATGATGAGCCTCCAGCCTAGGAGAAGATAAAAGCAAAATAGGGTATTTTCCTAGAAATAAGTCACTTGGCCTCTAGGATATTAAATAAACCCAGGTGAAGCCAGTGTATCCCTCTCTTGTTTGACAAATATTCAATAAGCACCTACTATATGTTCGGGCTTTGCTTGGCACTGGGCGTCCCCTGCAGGACACTGCCCACTAATTTGTTTCCCTTCTGGACTTCCTCTGCAGTTTTGACATATCTTATAGTTGACAGCATAGATTTTGTAGCTGGGTTCTTGGATTTGACTAATGGTTCAAAAGTATGTACTTTTTTCTTCTTTCTTTTACTGAAACTTGGGCAAGTTGCTGGACCTCTCTGTGCTTCTTCATCCTCAGATGTGGATGGATGGCACCATCTATCCACAGGATTATAACAAGAACTGCATTAACATTTGCAAAGTGCTTAGACTTGGACCTGGCACCAACAGCCCTCTACAAATGCTTGTTATTATTTTTATTACCATTGTCCTATCTTCAATGGTACATATCGTTTGTATTTCCTCCCCAGCCTCTCTCTCTCCCTCCTTCTTTACAAGACTCCAGATTTTCACTGGGAGTTATGTTGGTTTACTTTCATCACTGTGATTGAAAATCCAACAAGAAAAACTTAGAGGAGGAAATGTCTATTTTGGCTCAGTTTCAGAGGCTGGCTCCACTGCTGTGGACTTGAGGTAAGAAAAAAAAAAAATCATGGTGGCAGGATCTCTGGCACAGGAAAGCTGCGGGCTGGAAGCAGAGGGGAGAGGGAGGGACAGGAAGATGCACCTTCCCAGTCATGCCCTCAGTGACCCACCTCCTCCAGCCACGCCACCTGCCTAGTTTCCACCTGGTGAGTCCATCAAATTACTAATCCATCAAATGAATTGGTCCACTGATTATAGCTTACATAACTAGTTCACCAAGGTGAACTAATCAGTTCATCTCTGAACATTCCTGCATTAACACATGAGGTTTTATTGGTGGTGGTGGGGGGGGGACACCTCCTATCCAAAGCATAACGGGAATGACCCTTCCCTTCTCTGCCCGTCCTCATGGTGTGTGGTGGAGCTCATGACCCAGGTGTAAGCCAATCAGAACACTGCATTTTTTTCCTCCCACCACGATTGGCTCAGGGCTGGTAATGTGAAATAAATTGGTCCAATCAGGTGACTCCCAGGACCTTGGCTGCAGCCTAACTGGTGTGAATTTGGGAGGCTGGGGCTGAGCCTGCTGCCAGCTCACTTGTGAATGAAATCAAATGCAGGAAGAGCCTGGCTCAGACACAGAGACGCATGGAGTCCTGGGTCCCCATCACAGCACCGGGTTCCTTTGGGTAAAAAGTCAAATCCAGACTCTACACCTTCCATTGCCAGGTCAACACATGTTCTTTTGGCTCAAACCAGGACTTTTCTGCCTTGCCCAGGGAAGGTCCCAACAGACACCTCACATAATCATTTGACACCTCCTTAGAGAGTGACGGTCACCTGCCGGCCCGCAGGCCAGGTGCTGCAGAGGGCAGCATGAGACCCGCGCTGACCCAGGTGTCGGGAGCCTTGGGTCCCTAGTGTGATGATGAGACCCCGGCGGCACTTCTGCCCAAGCCTCTCCACCAGGGGTCCCCCTCTCTCGGGACCCTGGGAAAGAGAGCTTTGTCTCCCATGCACTGTGGAGCCAGGCTCTGCTGCGCTGCGGGCCGGGGCGGTGCTCTCTCCACTCTCTGGAGCCCCAGGAACACAAACCAGAGATGACGCCGCCACCCTCCTCACCCAGTCGAGGGAGGCAAGGATGTGGGGAGGTGCCATCTCTCATAAGGATGCCCCTGGGCTGCATGAAACCCGCAGAGGGCCTGGACAATTGGGGCACCTGGGTCTCCATGGGGTGGGGGATTTAAGCCAATAGGCTACGTACGACTGTCCCTGGGCCAAGGGCCACACACACAGTCTGCTGGGAGCACACAGACATGCTCTGGATCCTCATTTTGCTTTCTGGTCCACTGCCGTGCTCTCATCTGGAAGCTTCTCTTCTACAACTGTCCACAATCAGAAGGAAAAAATCACCCCTTATCCACAGGAGAGGTTTGGTCCTGGGATCCACCTTCTGTTCTCTACGCAGCCAGCCCCACCAACTCCTCTGGGGGACACATGACACGTAACTCTTATCACATCCATTCAATACAAGAAGTTCTTTAAGATCCTGGACTCTACGGCCAGACTGCCTGGGTCCCCTCGCTGACTCTACCATTTGCCAGTTGGATGACCGTGAGCAAGTGACTGAGCTTTTCTGAGCCTTGGCTTCTTCATCTGTAAGATGGGGATAATAACAGCACTTACTTCGTAGGATCTTTGTGGAGATAAGGTGAGGTCATGTGTGGGAAGAACTGGCCTCTGGTTCCTTGAACAGGCTAAGAGGTTTGCAACCCTGGGCCTCTGTATGCACAGTTCCTTCTCCCTGAATTTTTTCCCAGGGATTTTGCATGGTTGTTTTCCTTACTTCATTCAGGGATCTGCTCAGATATCATCTGTCAAAGAGGCCACTGTGATAGTCAGTTTTCCATTACTATAACAAAATATCTGAGATGAGCAACTTACAAAGAGGAAAGGTTTACTTTGGCTCATAACTCAGTTTCATGATTGGTTGGCCCCACTGATTTGGGCCTGTGATGAGGTGGCACATCATGGTGGGAGCATGAAGCAGAGGAGACTCACTCCCCTCAAGGCCAGGATGAGAAAAGAGAGAGGAAGGGACCAGGATCCCAAAATCCCCTTCAAGGACACGCCCCTAATGATGTAACTTCCTCCTACTAAAACTTTCACCCCCCTCCCGATAGCAGCATGGACCAGCACCTAAACCTTCAACACGGGGCTTCTGGGGGACACTTACCCAAACCCCAGTGACTGCCCTGAGCACTCCCTTTTCTCTGGCCCCCAGCCCAGCTAACCTTCATCTCACCCCTGCGTCGTTTTCTGCAGATTCCTCTCCTGCCTTTGTGCACATCTGCACTGCCTTCCTCTCCCAGGGCAAGGCAAGACCCCAGAGTCTGCCCCGCGGGTCCTGCGGAGCCCAGCACCGTGTCTATGCAGGCTCCACTCAGAGCAGGTGGGTGATTGACACAGCCGAGAGCCCCACGGGGACTTCCCAACACGTCACGTCACGCTGGGAGGGTGGGACAGGGAGGAGTGGTGATCCTCGCCAAGGAGGGGTTGTCCAGGAGGCACCTAGTAATGCGCATACACACACACACACACACACACACACACACACACACACACGTACTCACGGGCGCGCGCGCACACCTGTTCCCAAGGACTAATGCTCAGACTCAGAGACTCCACATCTATTTTCAAGGAGGGGGACGTTGCCTGGGCACCAGCACAGCCACCTGCCGTCCTGGCTAGAGGGGCCTTCTGCGGTGCTGTGAAGCCGTGGCAGCTCTGATCACCAACCAGACCTTGGGTCTATTTGTGTATTGGGGGCCACTCCAGGACCATCAGTTTCTTGATGGCCATTCTGCAGCCACAAGGCGTCTTGGGAGAATCTTTGAAATTCGATCCACGTTCCTGCCTGCTGGCTTTCTGGGGCAGAGCCAGACCTTCCCTGATATGCAGGTGGGGGCAGTGAGAGGGGAGCTGTAGTTCTCCACTGCGCCCCTCCATGACAGCTGCAGATATTTTCAGAAGCATAGCATGCACATGCACGTGCGCGCACCACACACACACACACACACACACACACACACACACACCCTACTGACTGGGCAGCCACACCTGCCAGGCTTGTCTGAGTCTCTGCATTCTGGGCTTGGGCGCCCCTAGGTGACCTTCTCTTTCTGTTGCTCACGGGCTATGAAGAAGTTGCCATAAAACCAGCCAAAGCAGCACATCTTTCAGCGAAGCTATAACATAATTTATTGATTGGAAATTCTCTGAACTCAAATCTAAACTTTCTAAACACTATTAGTCCAAAAAGTAGTTCGTGTTCATCCTTTTAAAGAAGAGAAGACTAGTGTCAAGTCTTTAGAATAGATTATGTTTCCATAATTTTCTGCAAGTGTGTTGTGTTTGTGCATGCATGTGCGTGTGCGTGTGTGTGCGTGTGTGTATGTTTTAATCTTTCACCCAGGTTTAGTTAAAATTCCAATATACACAGGTACAGGTAATGTTCATGCTGACCAGTAGATGGCAGCAAGTTTGAACTTGGACTGGGCAACAGGTTTCCTAGCTTTTGATGCAACAAAGCCCTCAAGTCAGCCCTAACACAATGAAGACTAGCACAAGAAAGGTAGCTGGGTGTGGGGGTGCTCACCTGTGATCCCAGCAACTTGGAGGCTGAGTAAGGAGGAGGGAAAGTTTGAGGCCAGCCTCAGTAACTTAGCAAGGCCCTATGTCAAAATGAAAAAGAAAAAGGGCTGGGGATGTGGATCCACAGAACCAAAAAAATCTTAAAAATTAAAAAAAGAAATTAAACTACTTTGGGTGAAAACACAAAAGGAAATGTGGCCACCGATCCTCATCTTAATGAGTGTCTTTGTAAAGTCCATCCACACCTCTACATTTTATGGCATTTAGTAAGAAATATGTACTGAATGCCTACTGCTGTTTTTTGTGTTTGTTTTGGTTTTGAAACTGGTGATTGAGCCCAGGGGTGCACTACCACTGGGCTACATGCCCAGTCCTTTTATTTTTCATTTTGAGACAGGGTCTTGCTAAATTGCTGAGGCTGGGCTTGAACTTGCGATCCTCTTGCCTCAGCCACCCAAGTCACTGGGATTACAAGTGTGTGCACCATGCTGGCTACTGCAGTGTTTTTTTTTTTTTTTTTTTTTTTTTTTTTTTTTTTTTTGTTTGTTTGTTGTTGTCATTTGTTTGTTTTTCCTAACTCTCCCCAAAGGCTCCAGTGTTAAAGTCTCGTGAAACTTGTGGGAGGTGGTGGAACCTTTAAGAGGTGTGGCCTAGAAGGAGGAAGTCAGGTCAGGGGGTGTGTCCTTGAAGGGGAGATTGGGACTCCCATTCATTCCCATTCTCTCTCTTTGCTTCCTGGCCAGAGCCAGTGAACAGGCCTCCTTTGCCACCGGCTCCTGCCATGATGTACTGTGCAGCCACTGACCCAAAGCATCAGGGACAAGCAACTACGGACTGAAACCTTGAGCCAAAACAAAACTTTTCCCTTACTAAGTTGACTATCTCAGGCATTTTGTCACAGTGACAAAGACGAAAGTGCACTTTGTGCCAGGTAGGGCAGTCACGGCAGACAGGGTTGCTGTCTAAGCATAATTGCTTAGTCGTCATCCCAGTCCCAGTGCCCTCTAAATGATGTTTTTAAGCAGGTGGCATTGAGGTGCAAAGCAAAGGTGTTACTGAAAGGAATGCAAGATTCTCTTGTCTAGCTCTCCTAACCATCCTGAATGAGGACAGTCACCAGGAATGAAAAGCCAATTCCAGCCTCACTGAATGACTTCTGTATCATCAAAGAGAAAAAAAAAAAAAAAAAAAAAAAAAAAAAAAGTTAGTTTCTGGAAGGTTGGATCACAGAAAGGAAGAAACACACGTTCTGACATCCTGAGCTCAGAGTAAACTAATGGGCACGAACAGGCCTAGAACACGCGGGCTCACAGCGCTGTCTTCAGGCTTCTTCATGTGGCTGACGATTCACAAAGGAGGCGCTGTCAGAGGCAGAACCCTGTTGGTGGTGTTCCTCAGGCACAGCTGAGGTCCCCAGGACTGCAGAGGAGAGAACGCCCTCTTGCAGGGAGCAGGGAGCCTGATCAGTAAGCCAGCAGGCTTGGGCTCTCCTAGGATGACCCGCCTGGACCCTCCCCCTCCAGCTGATTGGTGGAGGGTGGACATGTGACAGGGTGGCTGTCAGTTCATTGGAAGCCCAGGGAGGACTGGCAGGTGCAGCAGAGGGATTGGCAGCAGTGTGAGGCCCAGACCCTGAGCAGCAGGAAGACAGAGGGATGGGGTTCAAGTGCTGAGGACAGTACAAAGGCCCTGGGGCCCTGGGCTGGAGCCGGCTCAACCTCTCCCAGAATCCTCTGGAGAGGGGAGCCGTGCTCATCACAGGCACAGATGACCGGCCATCTCTCTCAGCAGTCCTGCTTCAGCGGGTCTGTGGTGGAGACTGAGTTGACATCTAACTAGCCAGTGGGGCTGGGCCTTGAACTACATTTTGAATACCAAGGGCTTAGCGTCTCTTTCAGCTGAAGATTCTGCATCGGGATCCTGTCACTGGAATGAGTCTTGTTTTGCTTGTAGTAGGGGAAAAAGATTGGGGTGCCAATATTTCTGTACGGCACATCCTGTGGTGGCCTTGCTCCTGACTCTTTACAAGCACCATCTCATTTAATCCTCCCAACAGCCAGCCTTGCAATTGCTTCATCATCCCCATTGTACATAAAATCAAAAGAGAGGATCAGAGAGGTTAAATAACTTCCTTAAGGATGAACAGTTAACAGGTGAAACCGTTTGGATTCAATAGCTCAATGCTCATTAGCTAATTATTTAAGTAATTAATTAATCCAAAGAGAATAAAGAAATTTATACATCAAATAACACTAAGCACTGGGGACATGTGGTAGGTAGAGAAGAAGCCACATTGGTCCTCATGCAGCTTCCAGGAAAGGTGGTCTTACGCAATGACACCTCGGTGGAAATCGACCCTGAGCCTGCCACGTCTGGCTGCCACCATTGCTGCTGGCTGGTCCACGCCCCTCACCTCTTGTCTCCAGGACACATGATCTTCTTGTTCCCCTGGCCCCTTCCTGTTGCTCCAGTTCAGCTCCAACCAAGGCACCCCACGAGAAGCTCCTCCTACCTACTCCCCTTAGGGCAGGAGAGTGGATGGTGGCAAAACCCCTGGGCCTGCCTTCCTCTCCTCCCTTCTGATTAGCTGTGTGACTTGGGGAAAGTTACACAACTTCTCTGTGTGTCAGTTTCCTCATATGTGAAAGTGGAAGGAAGAGTCCCTAGCCTGTAGGGTTTGCCGTGAGGAGTAAATGAGCTAATATCCACAAAGCACTTCGAGCAGCATCTGTCCCTGATAAACTGATGGAAACTGCTCCTTCCTGGCTTCTCAACCAGCTCACCTGATTGCCTCCCCCCTCTTATCCAAGTGAATCATGTCACTCTGTTTTTTTTTCTTACTAGTCCTTTTTATCTGACTGTAGATGCTCTGAGCATTAGGAACAGGAGGCAAGTGCTGGGGAATCCACACCCCCAGATGCAGCCATCAAAGCTCTGGCTGGGCCTATTAGCTCTCCAGCCCCTCACCTTTTTGTTTGGGCTCTGCCCCAGGACCCAGCAGGATTGAACTGCACTTGCCAAGAGTGGCTACTTGCTTGATAACACACCATTATGCACTGTGAACCCCCCAAAGATACGTACCTGTCCTTTTTTTTCCTCTCTGCAGTACTGGGGATGGAACCCAGGGCCACACATACCGTGCAAGCACTGACCACTGAGCTACACATCCACCAGCCCTTATCATTTTATTTTGAGACTGGGTCTTGCTAAGTTGCTGAGGCTGCTCTAGCACTGGCAATCCTCCTGCCTCAGCCTCCCGAGTAGCTGGGATGACTGACAGGCATGTACCATTGTACCTGGCTGTGTTGACATCTTAGCCTCTGGCATCTTAGGACATGATCTTTGCAAATAGGGTCTTTGCAGATATAATTGGCAAAGATGACTAGGGTGACCTCTTAGTGCAGTAATAAAAGAAGAGACACAGAGACACCCAAGTTGCAGAAAGCCAGTGACAGGAGGCAGAGGCTAAAGCCTCCAGTCTCTTGACCCCTGATGGTTAAGCCAGGAAAGCGGGGCAGTGTCGGGTACTCAGGAGTCTCCAGTTGCTGGAGCTGCCCTCAGCACGTGGTAGCTTCTTGGTGACCGTGCATGAAGGACGAGCGCAGAGCAGGAGGAGTCTAGGGCTATGGGGGTCAGGGGGTGGCCTTCTGCAGTGCTCCATACTGACCTCACTGTGACCTGCCCCAGCATGAAAAGCCACAGCCTCTGCCATTAGGAACAGTTGATGGAAATGGATGGGCACTGCTGGCCTGTGCTGACCTCTTCTTTGGGCAGTTTGGACCTTTCTGGAAAATCTTGAGAGGCTTTGAGCCTGGAGTCAGAACTTGAAGAGCATGTAGTTACTCAAGGTTAAAGCCGACAGTCTGTCCTGGATCATGTCGGTCTGTGTCATATCTTTGACATTATATTTAAACATGGGCTTTTTTATTTAATAAACAAAGGGCCCTGAGAGATTCTCTGGAGCCTTCTGCTAACATTAATCATCTTCCTGAACACATACTGCCATTTGGATTGGGGATGTGGCCAAGCCGTGAGGGAAGGGCGGGGAGGAAAGTCCTTATAACCCAGCTAGAACTGCCACCAGGTTCTGGCGTGCTCCAAGCAAGGAGAGAAGGAAACCAACACGCAGCTTTTGCTGAGATCTTCTTGCAGAATTTTGAGGCTTCCTGAAAAATCAGCTTATGCTGGGATATATCTGCCTTCCTCTAGGCTGCTAGGGGTGCAAAATAAAAAGATCCAAGAAGATGTCCCCAGCCTGGCAATGCCACGTTCATCTGCTTGCCAATTCCTGAGACCCTAATAGCAGAGTCATTCTTTCCGCAGAGACAAGTGGCTTGGAAAGCTCATTTGTTTGGGAAAGGCAAATCTGTAATTGAAAATTAGTTTAAGAGGAAAGGATTTGACCCAAGACCTTAAGATGAAGCATTGTAATAGGGAGAGGGCAGAGGAGAAAGCATGGGGGACACAGAGAAATGGTACGAAACAGGAAAGGATGGTGCATCAGTCAGCTATTGCTACCGTAATGCTGTGTAACAAACCATTCAAAACTCAATGACATATATTAAGCACAGATTTCTCCCTCACTTATGTATTTATCAACTTGGGTTCAGTTGATCTGGGCAGAACTCTGCTGTGCTCAGCTCCAAGTGGGAGGTGACGTCCAGATCTGCTCCACGTATCTCTCATCCGTCTTGGACCAGCTGCAAACTGAGGCATTAGTGGAAACGTTCCACATCTTTTTGAATGGGCTCAAAACTTGCCGGCTGTCACTTCCAGCGCCATTCTTTTGGCTAAAGCAAGTCACACAGTCAAGTCCAATATCTATGGGGCAAGGATGGATATGCACCCCCAGAGGCTGTGGGAGAAAGCATACTTGATGAACAATAACTGATTCCTACATCGGCAGTTTGTACCAGCCTCACCACCTGCCTGAAATTACATCTTTCCATTTTCATGGGTCCTAACAGAGCTATGACAATGAATCTCAACTGGGGCTCAGGGTCTTTAAGTCCAGTCACCCCAGTTCCCCACCTCACCCAGACCCCATAACTTTACTTTGTAAAGGGCTCCCCTCTCTTAAACTCTCCTCCACGTTCTATCACCCCAAGATCCAGGACATGAGCCCCACTTACTCAGTTCCTTGTGTTAAAACAGATCAGATTTCATTTTCTTTTCCAGACCTTTATATTCTTGGATTGGATACCGGGGCCCAGCACTTGGAAGATCCAGTGCACTCGGAATATCTGCGAAATCCCGTGCACAAACTAGGAGTCAGAGGCCAGGAACTGGAGTTTCAGAATCACTTTAATGAGATTATTTTGCCCACAGGAAATTCAATAATAAAGGTTATTTTCAGAGTCTGTAAGTGTAGTTTTATTATTGCCTAGCTAAAAAGAAGAAATTGGCAGATCAAAACCGACCAGAGCAAAAAACGCAAACGTGGTTCCCTGTGTGCCCTGCAGCGCGCATGCGCAGAGCCCCTCACCTTTGGCTCTGATCCTGCAGTTTGCCTGCCGGTGGTTCACACGCGCACACGTAGGTAAATGGCAGGAGTGAGGACCGAGCACTGGAGAGGGCTCTGAGCCTGGCGGCAGGATTTGGTTGGCTGAGGGTGAGACCCGCGTTATGGGAACTCAGCCTGTGGGCAGCGTGGAAACCTGCGCGGCCCAATGCCTGGTGGGGAGCACGGTCTGGGTCCCCCTTGGTGCATCAGTCAGTCATTACAGGGGCGGGTGCAGCTGCTGGGTGTTGGCTGTGACAACAGTCAGTATCTCCGCCCCCCCCCCCCCCCCCCCCCGCAGGTGACTGCGTGCGCCTATCAGGAGAGCCATTAGGGCAGTGAGGAGTGGGTTTCCAGCTTTTCAGAGAAGGAAAGCCTGGTGAGGCCACTTCTAAAGCATGAAAAGAGGGTTAGGGGAAAGGATGCCACTGTCCTGTAGGAACCAGCCCCTTCTGACTTCTGCCCGGGCGACCCTGGGGGCTGGTTTATGACATTGGTACACATCTTGGACAAAACCGTGTGCCGAGAACCATGGAGAAGTTGCAGTCTGAGGGTTGGCCCAGAGAGCGCCTGTGGGAAGGTTTCAAAGGCAGAGTGACTGCAGGGGTGGCAGGGCATAGCAATGCCTTGCAAAACCACCAGTGAGGGGCAGGTGGTGGGTACAGGTTTCCAGAATCCAGCAAAGGGTTCGTTGAGCATCTGCTCCGTGCTGCTTGCCTGTGCATGGGCTTGCCGGGAGGAAAAGCAGCAATTCCAACCAAGTCTCATGGTTAATCACTTTAATGCTTTTGAGTAATTTGATATAAGTGCTTAAAAGTGTTCTTTGTGATTCCTTTGGAAATGGACACTGCTCTCCTCTCCCATTTGATGAATGATAAAACTGAGGCTCGGCGACAGAGGATGTAGGGCAAGTGTTCAGTTTGCTCCATGGGTTCAAGCCCTAACAACACACACAGAGAGAAAGAAAATTAAGAAACCTGTGACAGGAGGAAGTTGTTAATTTGCCCAGGGGCTCACAGCTAGCAAGCGGAAGGACCCAACAGCAAACACAGGTAGGCTGGCCCTGGCGTCTGGTATTAGTGCTACCATGTGCAGCTTTTCTCCTTGTTTCCATAGGATTGCTGTTCAAATGAGCTAGGATGGGGTGCCAGCCTGGGGTGGGGTCTCACCAAACAGCCCTGCCACTATCGAGCAGTTCTTGGTGGTTTTGCCAATGGACCTCCTCAGGGAGACTCTGAGGCTGATGCTGGGAAGGTGAGGTGACATCATATACCTTGTGGCCCCTCCCCCATACGTGTCACCTCTCTCCCTGGCAGTGTCACAATTCCTTATCTGTTCCATAATGTACATGGAACAAGAAGGCTGGCATCCCTTCCCTGCCCTTGACCGTTTTAGTCCTTGTCCTGTGACTCAGTCACCCTTCCAGTGGCTCACAGGCAAGGGGTGGTGGTTAGGGACCTGTTGCTCCATAATCCTCGTTTTGGAAAACAGGGAGTCAAACCTGCTAAACAACAGAAGTTTCCAGAGATTCGGAGAATGCATAAGTATCACCTGCGGAGTTTGCAAACAGCATGCATTCCTGACCCAACACCAGACCCTCGGGAGGGAGCCCAGGAATCTGAACTTGACTGAACTCTTCCTGTGTTCCTCCGCAAAACCAGTGTTTGAGAGCGCTCTTTCCCTTCCTTTTCTTTTACCAGGGAGTCCCTGCAGTGATGCCCTGGTCTGGGGCAGTAGTCCTCTTTATATAGTTAGAAGGACCCACACTTCCAAAGGGCCGGGCCACGTGGCATCCAGCAGCGTAGGCTGGCTATTGCCGAGCATGGTGTTCATGTGTGACCTGAGTCCCGCGTTCCTTCTCTGGCACAGAAGTGGGCTGCAGCTGTCTCTGGAGTCTGGCCTCCACCTAGGTTCAGGTTTCCCTTGTGCCCGTTCCCTGACTGGCAGCACTTCCTGCACCCCTCAATGATTTCACCAGAAGAGTCCAGACCCAGGCATCTGCTGGTGGCCTGCAGAGGACTCCGGTGCCCACTAGGGAAGTCCTTGGGAGAATCCTAGACCTGGGCCTCGACAGCTTGTCCTTCTTCTTTCTTTCTTTTTTCTTAAACATTTATTTTTTAGTTGTACATGATAACTTTATTTTATTTATTTATTTTTATGTGGTGCTGAGGATTGAACCCAGGGCCTCACATGTGCTAGGCGAGTGCGCTACCGCTGAGCCACAACCCCAGACCCCCCTTGTCCTTTTTCCGAGGGGCCAATGGGTGCATGTGTACTGAGGGTGAAGACCCCTGCTCTGCTCTCACTGGTGAGGTGGCACCAGTGGGTGCTCCGTCTCTAAAGGTCTCAACATACAATGAGGTTTGTACCCACCTGCAGGAGATGGGCGGTGGCAGGGAGATGTGTGCATCTGAAACTGCTTTTTGACGTGAGCTGAGTAGCCAGGGGCTTGTATGCAGTGGATGCGGTGATTTGTGCCTACTTCACAGAAAACTGTGAAATTTAGAGACAAAGTCTCTAAACGCTTAGTTTGGGTTGAATCATGTCTCTCCAAAATCTGTATGTGGAAGTTGTAATCCCTCAGAACTTTAGAATGTGACCTTAATTGGAAATGGAATCATTACAGATGCAATTAGTTAATGAATTCATTAAGGCGGGCTTTCGTCTAAGATGTTCTATAAGAAGAGGAAATTTGGGCACAGAGACTTGAATGTGGAAGAGTCCCCTGGGAAGCCGGAAGCAGCAGGAGGTCGGTGCCTCCGAAAGCCCAGGGCACTAGAGTCACTAGGCCAGCAACCACGAGCATGGAGCGGGTTCTCTCTCAGGTCCTTGGAAAGAACAGCCCAGGTGACTCCCTCTTGGGCCCACAGGACTGTGAGGCAACAGGTTCTGCTCTTTAAGCCGCCCAGACGTCCTTAGTTTTGGCAGCCCTGGTGACCTCAAACAGTCGTGACAACTCTAAAGAGTCAGTGTCTCCCTCCCCGGGTGCAGAGCTGAGGCTGTGATGGTGTGCGGCTCCCAGCCACCCCAGGGCTGTGATCTTGAGAGACCATCTGTGCGCTCTGTCCAAACCCAGTGAGACCTGGTGGAAAGTGATATTAAGGCAGACTTAGAGCACTAGAAATGTCCCCCAGGGTAGAGTGGGGGGCCTCTGTGAAGGCACAGCCTGTCTAACCCTTTGGGGTGTGCTGTCTGAGTACACCTATGTATTTTAGCTTGCCTCCGCTCCTTCTGCTAGGCCCACCTCCCTCCCTTTGCCCTCTGTATAACTACCTAAGCCTCAACCCCCAACTCTCGGAGCCTTGGTTTTCTTGCACTGTCCTTGAACATATCTAGCTGCGGACCCTCGTCAAACCCTGTTGTTTCCTAACAGTAGCCTTGACAAGGTGGCCATGTCACATGGAAGAGAAACACTTTGGTAGATAGGCTAATCCCAAAGATGTGTCTGTCCTAATCTTCAGAACTTATGTATACGGTACCACCATCCAGGTGAGCTGATGTGATCACAAGGGTCCTTATAAAAGGGAAGCAGGAGAGTCAGGGAAGGAGATGGGGGTCGGAGAGAGGAAGGGAGAGGAGCAATATTTGAAGATTCCATGCCGCTGGCCTTGAGGATGGCGGGAGAGGCCAGAAGCCAAGGAATTTGGGCAGCCTCAAGAAACTGGAATGGGTAAGAAATGGATTCTCCCCCTAAAATTTCCAGAAGGAATGCAGTGCTACTGTCGCTTTGATTTTAGACCCAATGCGACTCTGTCAGATTTCTGGCTTTCAGAGCTGTAAGCTAACAAATCTGTGTTGTTTGAAGCCACTAATTTTGTGGTGAACATCTGAGATCTTTGACTCGAGTCCAAAGGAAGGGTCGCGGGGCTGGGGAAGTGACGGAGACCCATCAGTCCTATCCTTCTTTCCAAATTGGCTCAGCATCTGTGATGTGGCCGCTGGTCATGCCCTCTGTGTGTGCAGCCACAGCACAGCGCCTGTCACATTTGATTACTTTTCTCCCAGGCCTCCTTCCCCGAGGCCCCAGGACTGCACTACGGACAGCCCCTAGACAGGGCTGCGAGGCTCACAAGGAAGAAAACATCGCACAGGACACGCATATACTGAGAATTTATTCACTGTGCATCAGAGCTTCAAGTTCAAGTGGCATTTTGTGTTTGCTTGGGCAACCCCACCCCTGGAAGGCATCCAAGAAAACACCTGCTGTATCAGGTCTTAGGATCCGGGATCTGTCGGCTTCCCCCTGGAGAACTTCTCAGCTTGGCTGAACCCCCACGAGCCATTTTCCTCCCGCTATCCTTCTTGTTTATTTGCCCCTTCCTGGCTGTCTTCTGGCCACAGCTGTGCTCTGTCTTCAGTAACATCTTGAGGGATGTTACTGAAATTAGAGACCAGGCGGGAAAGCCAAAGGCAGCTGAGAGAGGAGAGATCTGGAGCAGGTGAGGTCTTCGTCTAGCCTCTGGGGTGGCTGGAAGAGGCATTCTGAGCCTCCATCTTCCCTGACCAGCTGGGGCTGGTTCTGGGCCTTGGGAAGAGAGTGCCCCCCGCCCCCCGCCTGTATCCGTCAGGAGGGGTGGTGTTGTAATTTGCTAGGGCTGCCATCACAGGGTAGCACAACCTGGATGGCTGAAGCAACAGGAATATACTCCCCCACCCCCACAGTCTGGAGTCAGCATGGCAAGGTCAAGGTCGAGGGGTCATCGGTTGACTTCTGGGGAGGGCTCTCATCCTGGTTACCTCTTCACGTGGTGGTCCCTCGGTGAGTCCTCCTCTTCTCATTAATTGATTTTCTTCCCCCCAATGTTGGGCAGCTAACCCAGGGCCTCCCATTTGCCAGGCAAGCACTTTAACTGAGCCCCCGCCCCAGCTTGGCTGTCCTATTCTTCTTTTAAGAACACCAGTCAAATTGTGTTAGGGCCACCCTAATGGCCTCATTTTCACTTGGTCATCTCTTTAAAGGTCCTGTGTCCAAATATAGCCACATTTGAGGTATTAGGGTTATAACCTCAACATAGGAATTTTAGGGGGACACATTGCAGCCCACAGCAGGAGGCCTGCTGGACGTACTGTCCCCGAGTCTTCCCACAGCTAAATGCTGTGGCCTGCGGGGAAGGGGGTCCATGTATTTCTCACCACAGACCCTTGGACTCCTTCCCTTTGTGCAGAGGGGTTGTATGAACTCCCAACTGAGGTCCAGGCTGTCCAAGGTGCCTGGGGACAGGCTTGCTGGTTGCTGCCGATCCTCTGAGCTGATATCATGCAAGTTCCAAGGGGTGAGACTTTCTGGAAATTTCCATCAGGCAGGAATGGGGAGTCAAAATGGCAGGCGGCAGGATAGACCTCAGGTCTGAGGTAGTTAACCCTTCTACTGGAGGTTTGGGAACTAAGAATATGTGGTCCTGTAATGCAGGGGTCGAGCCCATGCTGGGGCCTTGATTTGTCAGACAGGAAGGCTGGAAAACCCAGTCCTCCCGCTGGCTGGAGGAGGCCTGTGGTGATTGCCAGAACAAGCCAGCCCAGGGAAGATGGGCTTCTGCATGCAGCAGGGAGTCTGCCGGCTGCTGGAGAGAACAATACCCAGGCCCCCAGCCAGCATCTCTGACCCAGTGCATCTCTGGCAGGAAACCATGCAAAGAGAGTCTTGTAGCAACGCCAGGAGGACCTGAATGATGTATGATGGTTTGTAATTGAGAGCATAATGGAAGGTGGTCTGCTCCATCCACGAGCCAAGGGCTCCATCCAAGAGCCAGAGGCTCGGCATGTCTGGAAATTAAGGTCCTAGTATTGTGCCTTATGAATTGAAGTCATTGGCTAGTCCCAACAAAAGCTGATGTTGCAACCTTTGCCTCACGTATTCTTGGTCTCTAAGTGGATCCAAATTACCATGTTCTGTGGATTCCAGGAGGTCCCACTGGGAAAGGTCTCAAAGTCCCCATGCCTTCAACTAGAGCAACTCTACTAGGCTTTCTTTCCCATTTTGGAATTCCGTAGAGTTGTTTTGGGGGGTTAGAATGGGAAAGGGTTTTCTGTGTTAAAATTTACAAACTCCTGATCTAGCCTGAATGTTTTATAGATGAAGGATCTATTCATAAAACATGTTTTGAATACCTTCATTTTCAATGCTCTATGCTAAGTTTGGGGGTTTCTCAGTACTGAAACACAAAGGGAGAAATGCTGACCAGTAAACCCAGGAGCCCCGCCTGGACTGCTCCTCACATTTCACTGGCGAGAACCAGGGTTGTGCCCATGTTGGCTTGTGTTGCTTTGTAAGAGTCAGTTATTTCATTTTCAGGAAACTTGATAGATAATAAATACTCAAAATGCATCCCTTCCTGATTACTACATTCAGCGATCGTTTATGTGCTTGGTGATTTATGCTTCTTCTATTTGTGTGGTAGCACTCATACAATAGTGTACTCTAGCCATCTATTTGGACGATGTCACACTGATAACTCTAAATTGGCCATGATGGAAATATTTACACCATAGAATTCAGCAAACTTGCCATATAAGTTAGGGCTTTCTTTCTTTTTTAAACCAGGGAGCCTACTCTTAGCCATCATGGCTAGAACACAGAGCAACCCTTAAACCAATAACTTGCAGAAGGGAAGGATATGATCACGTCTGACACAGATCCAGGGTGATTCATTCCTTGAAACTGGATTTTTTCTTCCCTTGAACATAATACCATCGACGTCTGCAAGTAGTGGGGTTTCATTATCAAGTGGTAAGGAGTGGGATGGAGAGACAAACTGGTGTTAGAAACCGCACGTATACACAGGCATGCTTGAGAGCTCAGAGGAGGGAGAGTCCTCTCTGATAGAGGAACGTGGAGGATTTATGGGGAGGGGAACAGGTGATCTGAGCCATGGAGAGTGGTAAGTGTTTACGAGAAAGTGCTAAAGATAAGGGGCAATATTCCAAACCAGGGAAGACTTGGGCACAAGGAAGGGTGGGGAATAGCAAATCATTCTGTTCTGACTGGCTTGGAAGGAAGGTTGAAAAGGAAGCGTGACCCCCTGTTGAGGGGGACTTGAGGGAAAGGTGACAGGTGAAGGGGAAACCAGGCAGCTGAGTTGGCCTGTGTGTGTCTCCTTTCTGATGACTCTGAGAAAACAGATCTGTCCTAATAATGTTGATGATTTGCCAAGCCGTGGAAGCTCGTTTACTGATCCTATCTCTTGGCTTTCCTGCGAGGTGGTAAAGTGTATTATCTTCCTCCTAAAAATAAACACAGAGAAAGAAGCATCCAGGACACAGGCGCAAAAATTCAGCTTCCCGATCATCCATGGGCAGGGGCTGGAGCAAGGACCAAATGCCCATGGTGGGGGCAGGAGCAGGGGCAAGACAGGGACTCCCTCCCTAAGATCGCGATGACACAAGGACCAGGCACTGGAAGTCACCACAGGACACTAAAGAGCCAGCTGTTGATCGCTTAGAATAAAGTCCCCTGATCTCGATTAAAACAGGGCTTCTCCTGCCCTTGTCACTTACTGGCTGTCTGACCTTGGACCTGTTACCACACACTCCGGGCCTCCGTTTCTTCACCTGTGTGAGATGTGGAAAATGGTACCTTGTATGTGTGGTTGGCATAATTAAATAAGGATCCACTTGTAACATTCATTCATTATTGTCACCTTTGTCACAGGGACGTGGACCAGGGCTCAATAAATGTTGGTGTCCTTGTCATTCCTAGGCCAACTTTATTAGGGGAGTGGATTTTTGTGTCTCTATTTCAGCTGCGATGGGGCTGGAGTTCAGGGATCAGCCTCCCACCAATTGCTCTGGGAGACTGTGACCACGGAGGGCTGGGAGCTTGGAGACTCCTTTCTGGGACTTTGCCCCTCTCCCTGACAGTGTTCCTCAGAGGCATTTGTATGCTTGGGTGTCAAGGACCTTCTCTAATCACTAAGCCAATACAAAGCCAGTGAAATAAAAGGGGCAGGTGGGGAATAATAAAGGACAGCAAACTGTGCCCCCCACCAAGTCACATGGCATCAGATATGAAGCCACAACCCCTCCTCCCTTGTTATGCACAAGATCTCTGGACTTTATCTCTTTACCTACAGAAGTGGTTTTTAGGTTCATCAAACTGGCAAGCAAGATGTGTTGGCTGTGACATACTGTGTGGTTGGGAGGAAAAAGACCACAACTTCCTGCTCAGCTTAGCTCTGATCAAGCTCTACTACCATGCCGGGGAAGCGCAGGCTGGGAAGGTGTGCCCTGCCCACGTGGTCTGAGAAGGGCCTGCACCGGGGAACAATCTATTCAGTTTCTTTCATTCATTCACTCGCTCATCCATCCATTCCCTGAAGCCTTTACTGACTATCCGGAGCGTGCTGTGAGCAGTGCCTGGTGCTGGATGATCTCAGCTTGTCCAACTCTCTTCCTGGGTGAGAAGGAGAGCTGCGGTCGCACCCAGGCTGTGTTTCCCAGAGCTGGTGGGTGGGGTGCCGTGTGCCAGGCTGGCCCTGGTCTGCAGGAGCAGGCCTGGGAATCTGGGAAACTATCCACTTGAGGGGAGCCAGAAAGTCAAAGAGGTCAGTAATGTCCAGTCCAAGAGGGAGGGAAGCAGCACATCTGGAGCCGAGAGCCAGCCACAGGAAAGTAGTGGACACAGCATGAGTGGGGGTGGCCCAGGCTCCCAAAGGGGTTCTGCAGGGGTGCAAGTGGATGGGAGGAACAGCCAGCAGAGCCTGTGGGCCTTGACAACCCTCATCACCCCTAGGGAGGGAGCTGGGTTCTTCAGCATGAGGTAGAAATGTTTTTGTTTACTCATTCAAAGGCACTGAGATCAGGGGTATCAATGCTAAGGATTGCTACCAACCAGGAGTTCCCAGCCCTTCTTGTACCCATCACTTTTTGTCACCCTCTTCCTTCCCCTTCTACTTTTTTTTTTTTTTTTTTTAATAATTGAAATCCCCTGGAGGGGACACTGTTGCACATACAGGGACGTGTGTACACCATCCACAGCAACGACACCCTCCATTTAGTACCATCATGGGTTACATTCACCCTTTACCTATACACATACACACCACTGAGGAGAGAGAGGTCACAGCCACGGCCATGGGAAGAGGGAGGGAAAGGTCACAGCCAAGGTCACACATCAGGACCTTGGGTGAGGAGGATGCATATGGACCGGGAAAAGTCTGGTAGAAATTCTGCTCCTCCCACCCCCACAAATGAGTCCTCCCCACAGCTGTGGACAGAAAGAGAGGCCACCAAAAGCACAGGAGGAGTGACAGTAGTCAGTCACTACATTTATTGAACACTTACTGTATGCAGTTTACTGGCAAAGCACAGGAGCGAAGTACAATGGAGGCTCAACCCCTCACTCATTTCTTGAGGATCACATTTTGCTTGAACGGAGGGGACACTGCTAAGCATACAGGGACAAGTGTAATCAAGCTCTGGAAATCCAGGCACTGCTCTTTTTCATCCACACAAGTATGTTAGGAGAGGTTACCACCGTGACTGGAGCACAAGAAGTCACTGAGACACACAATTTAATTAAAGAGCAGAGGTACAACTCTCCATTCCAGTGCTCAGACTTACCACTCTGGTGATGAAGGAAAGTACCCGAAGACACTGGGAAGATACCAGAAAATTGATGTATTTGTTTTCTTAACTCTACAGGCCGCTTCAGTTCAAAGTCAAATTAGTAATCTACTTTAGCACGGAACAGAGGCAGTAAATAAAGTATGAGAAGAGTATCGTATTAAAAAAGTTTTAATCAGCAAAACAAACCTTTCCAAAGATGAGACACAGATTCTGAAAGTTAATAGCTTTTTTCCCTCTTTTTATAAAAAAGCTTCCCGTAAGTGAAAGACCTACCAATACATTAACAGAGGCTGTTAATTTATGTTGGGAACCTTGTTCATATTTTTATATGCTTTTTCAAAGTATTTCAGGGTAGCATTGCCATATAAAATACAAGATGTATTTTAGTGCATGGAACATAGTCATGCTAAAAACTATTGGTTGCTTATCTGATTAAAATTTAGCTTTGTATCTGTGTTTTCTTTTCTTTTTTTTTAGCTAAATCTGGAAACTTTATTTTTAGGATAACGTATCTTTGGAACTTCCAGAGGTTTCCAATAGTGGGGGATTATAACTTATCTTCATTTATATGGTAACACTGCCAGAGGAGAAGACTTATTCTTCTCACAGGAAAATTGTAGCTAGTGTAGGACATACTCAAATATTGGAGATACTTTTATTTTTTATACTTTTTATCATTACAATTTTAGCAGTAAGTATGCATTTTAGTTGGTTGAAATTTTACCTTGAAATCTTTAAGGCTGTGGTCAGAGGAAGGAATGGTCTAGCTTGAAAAACCCCCATGTAAGAGATTACCTGCTATTAAACAAAAGCAATGCTCACATCTTGTTCTACACCAATTTCTACAGTGTGTGTGTGTGTGTGTGTGTGTGTGTGTGTGTGTATATATATATATATATATATATATTTTTTTTTTTTTTTTTAACAATTGAAATCCTTGGCCCTGGTATACCACACAGAGCATCAGGCCTGGATCAGTGGTTGGTTATGGCCCCTGGAAGAAGCCACAAGAGACAAACTCACTTCTCAGTACTTGGAGGCGTGAAGCTGGGAACTTCCTTTTTTAAAATTTGTGTACTTGTTTACTTCCCACGCTAGCATGCAAGCATGCTTCTGTCAAAGATGTCCATAGTTAAAAAAAAAAACAACAAAAAAGATGTCCATATTAATTTATCTAAACAAATAGGACAAGGTTACTCTTCAAAGAAAAAATAAAAGCAGTGCTTTAGACTAGACTGGTACATACTATTCTAGAAATGCACTTCTTGGTATCTGAATGTGTAATGCACATCTTGTTTTAAATTGATATTTCTTATTTAGAGGAGAGAGGTTTCAACATTAATTTTGCCAAGAACAAGTTCACATGAACTGGTATGTCTATGAAGGAAGATAAAACAATTAATACTAGCTGAATTCCAATATCCATTATTAATTATATTTTTAAACACACCAAAGAGTTTCCTTATATGTAAAGAACATAATTATATGTCCAATGTATACATACACATACAGTTAACTGATTATTAGCAAGGACCAGGTTGTATTTAGAAGCATAGACAGTGTTGGCATTCAAAAGCTGTTTACTAACTAACTCCAATTATGATGAGTCTGCTTTGGGGCTTGACTATAGATGTTTTTGCCCTTGGCCAGGTTTACCTAACTTACAATCTCCTGTACCTGGAAAGTCTTTCTGGAAGAGGAGGTGTAGATGAATATGAAAAATTAAGAGGAGGCAAAGAAGTTATGATGTTAAATCACCACATAAAGGAGAAGCTAACAATCTATATCACGAAAGTAGAAAAAATATTCTATGCACCTTCTGTTGCCTAACATTCCGTATGGTAAGATAACATTCCATCTGGCTCTTTCCTGTACTCTCTTCTCTTTGTAGAAACATGAGCTCTAAATTCTATGTTTCAGACAACATTCTTCTTGCTCATCTGATGGCAACACAAGCTTAGGCCACTGTCCTAACTTCAAGATGAAAAAAAAAAAAATCATATTGTTCTCTTCCTACAAAAATGGTCAGAGGAAGCCTGCTTCACTTCTCTTGGTGGAGGCTACTGTATGCAGTGAAAGCCCAGGGTACTTCTGGGGTATGGGGGGTGGGGGCAAGCAGCCTCCACCACTTTTCAGTAGCAGGAGAAGCAGAGAATGGATATCACTACCAGAAGCAAGAACCCACCTTGGGTGTTCCAGAACCTTCGGAAGCTCAGTGGGGTCGGAATCTCCATTTTGAACACGTGCTTGGTAATTACATTTGCAGCCTGATCGCGTGGGACTATCACAGGCTTGCAGAGGTTTTCTGATGGTGACTGTTACTGGCAATGTCCTGCCTTGACCTACCTGGAAACCAAGTCAGGGCCCCACCCCAGCACTGCTTCTCCTTCTGGGACTGGAGGGAAGGCGAAAAGCAGACAAGGAAGCGCCCCCACGGGAGGTGGGCCTGCCTTCTCCACTTCCTCCTCCTCTTCCTCCCTGGCCCCTCCTCCCACCCAGCCTGGTCAGGCCCGCTCACCGGGGCGCAGGAGAGGCGCTCATGTGGCTGTAGGAGTACCGCGACAGGGACGCCCCCGTGGTCCTGCCTTCCTCCTCCTCCCCCACCTCTCCTCTCGCCCCCGGGGGCCCGGGGTTGGGGCAGCAGGGAAAGGTGGCCATGAAGCCGAGGCGGAACCGTTTGTTCATGAAGCAGTAGATGATGGGGTTCACACAGGAGGAGGTGTAGGAGAGCAGGAGGATGAAGGAGATGGGGGTCCCTGACAGGAGGCGCTCGGCAGAGGCGGTGTCGTAGGCCCGCCAGGCGTTGGCGCTGAAGATGGGCATCCAGCACAGGAAGAAGAGGACCACGATGACCATGAGCATGCGGATGACCCGCTTCTTGGCCATCAGGTTGGCGGCCGAGCTGCTGCTCCTGACGCGGTGCAGCCCGCCCCCGCCGCGGGTGGACAGCTGCTGCAGCTCCAGCCTCCGCGGGGGCCGCGACTTCTGCAGGTAGCAGCCGTCGCTGTCCTCGAATCGGCTGCCGCTGCCCGTGCTGGGCTTCCTCTCTGCGTGGGCAAGTGACATCGCTTATTGCTCAGGAAGGGTCGTGCCAGACAGAGGGCATGGATCCTCGGCCTCCCTCCATCTGGGAGGCCAAGCCAAACTTGAACTGTAGAATTAGGCAGGCCACCTTGGCCTACCTTGACATTGGGTAAGTATTGAACTGTGCTAGTTCTCTTCGAAAAGCCACTTAAAACTAGTTAAATTATATATGTACGTATGTGTATATATATATATATATATATATATATATACACACACACACGTATTACTATAAATAATACTATATATAATATGTATTATATATATTATATATATGATTTAATGTGATTTTAATGATATATATGAATGGCACAATGTGTAATAATACCTGGGACGAAATATTATAAGGATAGAAATTATTAGATAATGAATATTCATTCACACTATTTTCCTATCTTTCCTTGTCCCAGGGGAAACTCCTGCTGGCTTGCTCAGTTTCCAGAGAGCTTTTATTGTGAGGAATCTAGATAATGAGAAAAAGTCAAGGGAAACCACAGACGTCAGAGAGACTAAGTTACCTACATAGTAAAAAGCCAAGTGAGGAGGTGGAGTGAGAAGGAAGGAGTTATGTCAACATAGGTGTTGGGGCAATTTTAGTGGCTAGTGGGTTATGATGAGTGGGGAAGGCTCAGGCGTTGTGGTCACTGCAGAGTGAGCATGAGAGGGAGGACAGAGGATGGGGCTGGTGGGGTGTCAGATCTCTTCTAAGGCGTTTGGAGAGACCCCAAAACAGGCCAGGATAATAATTAGCTTTGATTGTTGCAGGGTGTCCTCTTGAATACAGGAGGACAGAAGGTCTGGGACATGTGGCTCTCTGCTCATAGTTGGGTTATGTGTGTATTATCTCTTTTTAGTCCCTTTTGGAAGGAATTATTTCCCCATCCGATAGATGAGGAAATACAGGCAGGGACCAATCCTGGGCCTATGACAGAGTTTCATAAGGATTGTTTTCAAAGACTCCAGCATACTCTGTAAACGCTCTGGTGTGTCCATTCAAGTCAAGACAACACACTTTCATGCTCTTTTGACATAAAGATATAGTTAAAAGATAGTTACCTTTAGCAGATTTCTTCTGGCTAGCATCAAATTTTATTCCTTGGTAGAGTTCCAAAGAGATTAATCCGTACGCCACCATCATCACAATTCCAGGAATAAGAAAGAGGATGAGCAGCAGGAATGTGTGCCTAACAAAATTGAAAGAAATCCAATTACCAGCAACTCTGGACCTCCAGACTCAAGTGGGAAGGGATGATTGAGGGCATCTCTACTTGAACTGGTCTGAGCAGACACATTCATTACTGGTCTTTAATACCCTTGAAAATTCCATGTCTGGAGGTTCCGTCATTAGAAGCTGTTTTCTTCTTATGGAACCTCTTGTGAAGGACTAGTCAAACTGAAAAAGGTTGGCATGATTATGTGCCTGGAACAAGTTTACATGTTAGAAAATAATGAAAATCTGGGCTTGGTGATATATGCATGTGACCCCAGATGTCAGGAGGCTGGGACAGGAGGGTAGAGAAGCTTCAGGACAGCCTAAGTGACTTAGGGAGAGCCTGTCTTTAAAAAATGACAATAACAGGGAAGGGGATGGGAATAGGAAAGACAGTAGAATGGATTGGACATTACTTTCCTATGTTCATATATGAACACACTCCACATTATGTACAACCACAAGAATGGGAAGTTTTATTCCATGTATGTATAATATGTCAAAATACATTCTACTGTCATGTATATCTAAAAAGAATAAATAAAAAATACATTAAAAATAACAATAGTTTAAAAATGAGAATATGTGATTCATATTTCAAGGCTGTTACCAAAATTAATAATCATAATAATGGAGATTACATTCATTGAGGATTTGTAATACATGCTACACACTGGGCTAAGCATTTTACATAAAGTAGTACATTAACTCCCATAATAACCTTTGAAGTAGATTCTATTATCCTAATTCCTGTTTCAGAGAAGAGGAAATTGAGACCTCAATAACTTGTCTAAAGTCACACAGCTAGTGACAGAGTTGACATTTGAACCGAAGCAACACCACTCTGGAGTCACCACTAGTAAGCCTCACAGTACACAGTCTGTTACTTTATAGCAAGAGAAAAACCAAATGCCTGCGAAGGGATGATAGAAAATCTCCTTTTTGTTTTACAAAATATGGTGTCCTGTCTCTTTCTGACCCACCAGCAGCTCACAGATTTCCATGGGCATCCATTCTCCGCGGTGGCATGCTTGGTATAGTGCCTGGCTGGGTAGAACTGTGCTTCCTCTAACCACGTTTGGTTCCTGAGGCACTGCCGCCTCCTGCTCTACGAGTCCAGCCCCTAAATCACTTCTGCAGCCTGGCGTGTATAAGGCTACACAATTAGGCCATCAAATTGTCAGAGGCTTACGGCGGCTGGGCCATTTCTCATTGCAATTGGACATGTTTTGATAAGATTCCTTTTCAGGTCTTAGAAATATCCCTCTCCTTTGTAACATAATTCTTTTTGTGTGTGAGTGTGCTCCTTGGTTAAAATGAAAGGAGGAAGGCAGAGAAAGCAGAGATGATCGAAGTTTTGAGCCTGTGTTTCTGAATGCCTGGTTCCTGCTTCTCAGACATCCTTGGAATTAGTATACATGATCCTTTGTGTTTGTGTCACCTCTTTATAAAGACATTTTTATACTCATGTTCTTATTATAGCCTTAGAGCCTTCCAATGTGGTACATTTATTATGTTAGTCCCTTGCAGAGATGAAGACCCCGAGGCTTAGGGCATTGTGTGAATTTTCCCAGAGTTACCCAGCAAGTAAGCCAAGGAACAGGTATTAGGATCTCGCCTTTCGCTGGTCTAGTGGTCTGGGCAAGTATCACAAGGCAGGTCTAAGAATAGCCATGCAGGATCTGGGAGTCACTCTGTGCTCTATCTTCAGTTCTTTAGAAAATTGTAGCTTTCTGAGTCATCTGGCTTAAACCTCCACTAGACCTCCTGTAAGCATACTGCAGAGTAGTTAAGCACAGAGGCTCTGCTCCATACAAGTTGGTTTATGAGTTTGGGCCACTTGACCTTTCCAGGCCTCTGTTTCCTCATCTGTAAAATGGGCACAATGATATTACCTACCCTCTGGGGTTTCAATCGTGTAAATTGAAGCAAACTATGTATGGCATTTAAAAAAGAGGATTCCAGCTGTGCATTTGCTCTCTTTGTTATTCTAGGATGAGGTTAGAATGCCTCATTAGAGGTTATCGACTCAAAAAGTCTCCAGAACCCTGATCCCCCAAGTGTTCTGGCCAAGGCATTCCAGTTTTTCATGCTGCAGATGTATCAAGTTATATTAAAAACAAAAAACCAAAAACCACAGTGCCTCCTTACCAGGACTGCTGCATAACATCATTTGGCAGTAGGAAGCGGCACATATTTGCGGTCTGGTTGTTATTTTTGGTAAAAGGTACCAAGTTGCTATAAATGGGGTACGGAGTCATGATGGTAAAGGAGAGGCACCAGGTAGCAGCAATCACCTTCAGAGCGTGGGATTTCGTCTGCCAAACGCGGGACTGTAAGGGCCTACAAATTGCACCATATCGCTCCAGAGATATGGCCACCAGATTAAAGGTGGAAACACTCACAGAGGTGCCTGGGAAGAAAGAAAGAAGCTGATTATGTTGGCACTGAAATCCAAAGTTTATTTGCACTTTAGCTAAAGCATAAAGCATATCTGATCTGCACAGGTCTAATCTCAAAGGAGAATGCTCCAGGGGTAAAGAAATACTGTGCATGCATATTTCAGAAAGATGATCTATTCCCAGCTTTGTTCTGAAAGGATTTAAGGCGGTTAACAAAATGTATTTGCAAATACATCTCACTGCCAATGTTCAGATAAGTTTATTGAGCTTTGATTGCAATTGAACTCTTGCCTAGGCTGAAGGTGCTCATTAATTAATAACAGAGGGATAAAAATATGGTGCCCCCACACAGAAGCCTAAAGAAAAGCTCTAATTTTACAGATGATCTGTTTGGTTAAATTGACCTTAAAAACCCAAGACTCTGTCAGGGTTCTGACCCAAAAGGTCACTGGGGTCTGAGCTAGAAGCATTAATTTTTTTTTGAAGGCTCTAGTACACATTATTTTTAAGAGTGAAACATCCGACATTTTAAAATGTAGTTTGTTGAAAAAAAATATGCAGTAAAAAAATGCAAAAAAAAAAAATGTTCTAGACTATTATTAAAGGTTTCTCCGTAAGGGGGGAATAGGGTTTTCCTTTTCACTTTTCTATATTTTATTAAGTATACATCACCATTACAGTGGGAAATACATCTCACTTCAAAACATGTTCTTGGGCATAGTCAAAAAACCTAATTTCCCCTCATTTTTATATCATGTATATATGTTTATTATAATGTCTTTAAATTACCCTTGAATCCTCCAGTGATGAATTCTGTTGATTCTTATGATTAATTCTTATGATGATTTTTTTCTTTTTGGTGCTGGGGATTGATCTCAGGGTCTTGTATATGCTAAGCAAGTGCTCTACCACTGAGCTAGGCCTGCAGCCCCACTATGATTTCTTAAATCTCAGAATTAATAAAGAATTAGGAACAGAGGTTCTTAACCTGGCAGCTTACTGTGTATATGGATATAAATTAATTATCTGTAGCTAAGTACAAAAATTCTTTTTTCTAGAGAGCCTAGCTTATCTGTCCTTAGAGTTTTAAAGAAGTCCATCAACCCCCAAACCATTGACTGAAAGGTTTGTTCTGGGGTAGGATTTGCTGTGTTCTCCTGGACGTCACCCTAAGGAACAGCATTAAAGTGGACAGGACAGCCCCAAACTATCCAACTTGTGTAATGGGTCCACAGTGGGTAACTATAAAACCCACTTTCACACTCTCAGGCAAGTACTCTTTTCTTTTTTTCTTTTTCTTCTTCTTCTTCTTTTTTTTTTTTTTTTGCTGCAAATTAGTAGTTTAATGAGTATTAATTGTTAATATTGAGGAGACCACAAAATTGACAGAAGACTCTAAATTGCTGAAATTAAAAATCTAACAAAGTCATTATGACATTCCAAATACTTTCAGAATTGTCGGGGCTTCCTATTTGGTTATTTAATTTTTCTCCCCCCGCCCCACTGTCATTTTTAAAAATTCTTTTAATTTTTCTTATTAGAAGCGAAGCGAAATTCACATAACACAAAGTTAACCATTTAAAAATGAGCAGTTCCCTGGCGCTCACGATACCAGGTGACCATGAAAACAAGGACGCTCTTTAAATCTTTCGTGCACTCTGGGGAAGGTTCTCAAATACAAGGACCATAGGGTATTCGAGGACAGGCCTTGCAAATCTAAAGCACTCCGAAACGCCAGTTACTGTTATTGCTTCATTGCTAACAGTGACCCTTGTCAACTGCAAGTCCTTTTCTAAATGGTATGTTCAGAGGCCTTGGATTCGGCTGACGTGTTCTTGGTCCCTTGTCCCTGGCATGAGGGTGAGCAATTCATCTTCATTTTGTCTGTACTGGATCCCGCTTCCTCGGTTGGGAAAAATAAAGGCTTTTAAAGCTTTCCAGTCATTGAAGACCGCCCTCACCAGCCCAGGGCTGTATATTTTATAAGATTTGGGTCAGAACTAAAAACAAATCCCCCCTCATTTCCATTTCTCCCTTTTCTCCCAATGAGTTTGCACAACAGGCAAGGGAGAAGGCAATTTGGCAGACAGAGGGGACCAAGAAACACTCCCCCACCACCCCCAGCTTCAGGAGAACTACAGAAGTTGACAAACTAAGGCTGTGTGCTCACCACTGTGGTGGCTGTTAACCTGGGTCAAATCCCTGCTGTGTCACTTAGCACCTGTGTGTCCTCAGGCACATTATTGACTCTGTGCTCTGTCCCTTCCTGACGAGAAAGGGAAGAATAACTGCATTTACTCCATAGGGTGGTTGGAAGATAAAATAAGACCATGGAGATAAAAGCATTTAGCACAACATTGGATGCATTACAAGCACCCACAAGATAGTAGCTCTTGTGTCTTGTACAAGAATCATCATTTCAATTTTGATTTGCATTAGCAGAGAGCTGCAGTATCCCAGCCAGTCAGGGTCATTTCATTGACCACTGCCCCCAGAACACATTCTACTCCTCCTTAGGGGCAGAGACGCTCTCTCTGCCTGAGACGGTCCTAGCCCTTTGAGGGGAACAGTCTGGGAAGTAAATCTTGGGAGAAAAACTATACCTGGAATGAAACTGGTTTAAAATAACCTAGGTTCCCTAAGAAAACAAGAGGCCTGACAGCAGAGAACCCTCCCCCATGACCCTTACCATCCCTCAAAGCCCTGACCCAAGTTCAAGTTGGGAAGAGATCAGGATGACAATCAATGGCATCCAGAAAGGCACAGACACAGCAACTTGAAGACACCTTCAAATTCCTCTCTCTGAATGGAAACAAACTCCTCTGTGTTTCCACATCAACTTCTGACACACGATGAGGAACAACTTCTGGGGACGTGCGAGGACTGTCCTACTGTTCAGCCATTGCCAGCGTCCTAGTGCACAGCCCGGCACAGCCACGTGCTCTGTGTTTTGGAACTCAAATGGGGCTCCCCTGCCCTGGCTACCAGGGGCTTGGGAAGCTCTGGGCTGAGCGGGGTTCTGGGGAGAACTCTAGAAAGAGTCACCTGCAGCGACTCACCCATGAAGTAGGTGGTGGTCTTGCAAACAGCGCTCCCGAAGATGAAATCCTTGAGCAGGTTGGGGATGAGGTTGAAAGGCATGCAGAAGAGGCAGAGCATGAGATCGCTGACAGCCAGGGACAGCAGGAAGATGTTGGTGACGGTTCTCATCCTTCTGTTGCGGATCAGCACGGTGATGACCAGCGTGTTTCCCAGCACGCTGAGCAGGAATATCAAGGAGTACAGGAGAATCTGCACTGCCGGCTGCCACTCTGCCGGGAACAGGGACGAGCCGCGGGGACGAGGTGATGAGAGCAGAATGTTAAAACCTCAGCGCACCAAGCCAACGGCTCCTTCCCCCGACCTGTGTCCCCAGGGGTGGGCATCTTCCAACCCCAATATTCCCGAGCTGACATCTGTCATTTTGCAAAGACAAACTGAGAAAAGCCCCGTGTGATTTACTTGCTTCTAAAAGGTTGGTTTTGTTAAAAGAGCCGCCTCGGGAAAACCCTTTTTCTTAAGGACCACGCTTCTGAATAGTGACGGCATTCTCTCCTAGACACTGACCATTATTTTGCTTTAATCGCTTCTTCACGCTGGGTTTCCCCAAGAAAAGGCCACTGCTGAATTGTGACAGTGCCCTTTCTGTCAGGCTTGTAAGTTCAGGCTTCTACACTTGTTCTCCTTTCTGGCTACGCTCAGCCCTGCCTCACACTGCTTTTGTCCCCTTCTGTCCTGCACACGAGTCTCCAACTCTCCCATGAGACACAGTAACACTATTTTGACTTTCGTCTGCTTTTGGTCTTTCATCCAGACCTTGGCACATACGACTTGGTCTCACAATGACTTTGTTGTATTTTCTTTATCAGTCTTGCCTGTGCTGGCTTCTCCCTGAACTCAGTAGTCTTCTGAATTAAAACAATAGCTTCTGGCACCTACCTTTGGGACGGCGGGGCTGATCCAAGCAGAACAGTGTCCCATTTTCCAGCCCCAGTTCGCAGGGGGGAGCGACGTTGCTGCCATTCACGAGAAGGCTGTCAACCACATCCATCCTTGCCTGCTGCTTCCCACCAAGTGCCGGAGAGCTGGTGAATGGTCACTCCCGGCTCATTCCTCTCGTGGCAGCCTCCTCAGTGCAACCTGCCCGGAGGGGCAGGGAGGCAGTGATTCCCAGGTGTGCGCTCCGTCAGCCATCCCTGAAGGCAACGTAGCTCTGCGCCCTCAGTCCGGCTGGGCAGGCATCTGCACTCCTGTGGTGGAGAGGCAGCTGGTGTGAGCCCAGCCCGCTCCACCTTCCAGGCCCACCCCTCCCGTGCCTGGCCAGTCTGAGGTCCCTGAGCAGCCTGGCTGCAAGTTAACCCTTCCCAGAATGTGCCTGTTTATACAGATGCACGCACACACATCCGCATGCACAGACGTGCACACGTGCACTATCTTGGTACCTCTCTTCTCTGTAGAGGAACCTGTCACCATCCCAGACATGCAGGACGAAGCCCACACTGGCTGTGTGAGACAGGACCAATTAACATAGTAACAGATCTGATAATGGAGACCATCAGGATGAAGGGACACAGAGGGACTGTTTTCCTACCTCCTTATAGAAAAGCAATTAGTGCCTTTTTATCTTTGGAACAATGCCCAGCTGTGTGTGGACACAGCGACTGGGTGATGGTGAAGTTATTACCAAGCACAGCGCTGTTTCTTGTGGTCTCTGCCCTTGTTAACCAGAAGGAGGGGAACACTTGAATATGGGTTCCTGGATCCTGGCTACCACAAAAGTGAGTAAGATTTCCCGTTCATTTATTTTCCCATTCATTTAGCACACACGCGCGCACACACACACACACACACACACACACACAGAGTCTACCATTTTCAAGGCACTTTCTTAGCACATCAGCAAATAATGAGTAAGATCATCTCAGCTGGTGTTAAACACCATGAAGGAAGCTAAGCAGGGAGAGGTAATGGGTAGGAAAGGATTCAGGGTGCTAATTTAGACGGATGGTCAGGAAAGGCCTCCCCGAGAACGGGACCATGATCTGAGATTAAGTGACAACGAGGAGGAGGAAGGCTTATGAAGATCTGGGGGAAGCTGTTTCTAAGCAGAAAGAATAAACCATTTTTTAGCAGGGGTCATAGCCAGTGCAAAGGCCCTGTGGTGTGGTGGGAATGAGAGTGGCCTCTTTGAAGAAGAGAGAGAAGTAGGAATAAGTGAGGAACAGATGATGGGAGGGGAGGTTAGAGTGGGGACTAGCTCAGGGTCTGGGTCTTCCAGGAAGCCCTATAGCATTTAAAAGCCCCTTGCCACCCATCCTACAGAGGGTCTCTTTAGTTTAGACACTTGGGCAGCAGATGACAGCACTAGAATTGCTTTTCTGAGCCGTGCTTGGCCAGGCTGAGAGTTGATCTATTGGCCAGAGAGCTCTGGGGCCCCGTGCGCTAACAGCTCTTCCCCAGCAGAGCTGCATGTTAGGTCTCTGCCGAGTTGCAGCATTTCCCCACCAGGGATGAGGATGTGAAGGCCACGAGACACAGAGATACCTCCTTCCTTTGAAACCATGAACAACTGCTATTTGGGGCAAATGGTCTTAAAAACCAGAAGCGGGAGGGACATCAGTGAAGCAATGAGTAGTTATTAGGACAGGCTCTGACCTCAGACAGATCTGGGATCAGATCTCGGCCTCACTGGCTACCTCCTGGGCAAGCTCTTAGCCTTCTTAAGGCTCGTTTTCCTCATCTGTCAAATGGAGATCAAAATGACTTTGTAGATATTTGTAAGGAAGATCGACTGATTGACTCAGGACAGTGTCTGGTGCCCAAAAAGTTTTCAGTAAATCACAGATGGCAGTATAAGTAGCCTTCCAATAATAATGGCCATTTCCTTTTTACAAAGAGGAAACTGAGGCCCAGGGGGGCCCCTTGTTTTGCTGGTGAGGACCAGCAGTGGACATCTCCTGCGGGACCCAGCAAGCCCCATCCTCAGGCCACTTCCTGCAGTGTGGGACCTTCTTCATTATTCTAACATCCTGTGGCCAGTTTGGAGCCAGAGGTCTGCCCTCCGTCCCTCTTCCCATCGCGTGTCCCTTGGCTGACTCTTCCCCACTTCAGCCTGCCCACTGGGAGCTGACCCTGTGCCGCCGTGTCCTGAGCTGGGTAGGGAACAGCACTCAGGTTTGAGTCCTGGCTACAGCTGAATGTCACCTCCTTGCTGTTGCTGGTACAGGCTGCTTAATCTGCTTTTCCTGGGCAGGCCATGGAGGGGCCCCTGAGCAGTTGGGGCAGCTGCCGGCCCCAGAGCAAGAAGATCAGAGCTGACCCCCCCGAACTAGAATGGAGACCAACTGGGGCCAAATCCTTCCTTCCATCTCCCTCTTTTCCTTCCTTCCTTATCTGACCTTTCATGTCCATTGGTTGCTAAGAAGTGGGGGGCGCAGGGTGCTAGAGACTCCGCACTATCACAAGGGGGATGCAGCATATCTGAGTGCTAGTTCACAAGTCTGACTGCACATCCGAACTCCATAGGATAGCGGGCCAAAAAAAATGGAGACTTACGCAGGTTCAAAGCCAATCGCAGCAACTTAGTGAGGCACTAAGCAACTTAGGGAGACCCTGTCACAAAATAATAAATAAAAAGGGCTGAGGGTGTGGCTCAGTGGTTATCTGCTCCTGGGATCAATCCCTGTTACAAAAAAAAAAAAAAAAAAAAAAAAAAAGTGGAGATTTCTAGATTCACCTCCCAGAGATTCTGACTTCAGCCCAAGGCCTGGGAATCTGCATTTTGGGGATTTTTTTTTTTTTTTTAATAAACCGATTGATGTTTTTATTAGTGCATTTCTGTTTTATGTAATTGTGAGGTTCGTTTTGACATTTTCGTAAATGCATATGACATAATCTGCTCCATTTTGATTCTGGGACTCTGCCTTTTAATCCGGCAACCCTGGGGATTTGAAGACCTGTGGGGAAGCTCCCTGGGAGCACGCGGCCGGGAGGGTAGGCTGCGGGCTGTGGGGCTCCGAGCCTGGCCTTCCCCACTGGCCAGCTGTGGAGCGTGAACAAAGTACTGAGCCTTTCCAAGTCTCAGCTTCCTCTTCTAGAAAACAGACACAAAATAAGAAAACAGACATAAACTAATGCGACCTGTAAACAGAGTGGTACACAGAAAGAACTCAGAACAATCTCGGGACACAGTGCTGGATACTAATTGTTATTATTAATGGGCAAAATGATTTTAGGGATGCTGTCTTGGGCCCTATTATCATGGCTCTAGTACACTCACTATGGTGTATTGTGTGTGTGTGTGTGTGTGTGTGTGTGTGTGTGTGAGAGAGAGAGAGAGAAATGGGAATGAATGAGAGTGAGAAATTAGGGCCTTTTATGCCCTTTTATGATTCTGGCACGTGGGTTCTCTTCCTGGCTGACTGGACGTCTTGCTCCGGGTTTGTCAGCCAGGGTGACCTCACTGTTACACTAAATAGAGAATGCCCGCGGCAGAGGCTAGAGTTTTCCAGGAAAGAGCTGCTGCGTTTCTAGGCGTCCGTCATCCTTTCATGCCTCAACAGACTTTTGTTGAGTGCCTTGTCAGTGCCAGCAACTGTGCTAGGTGCTAGGGACCTGCAGCTCCACGGATGACACTCCTGTCCTCGTGAAGGGCCCCGTCCACCCCGGGCGAGGAGCGACCAGCAGACTGGGCGTGCTTTCTCACCTTGGCGCCCTGTCCTCTGGTTGGGCACTGTTTCAGGTTAAGTTGACAGAAATGGACTAAATGGAGACAGAGTGGTTTCAGTTCCTTCCCTGTCACAGAGACACGCGATACTGGGCAGAGCATAAGCCCACAGCCTCCCGCAGACCCCGTGGGTGCTGGGGCCTTTCTCAAATACTGGCCTAGATAGAAAGAAAAATGAGGCATTGCAATGGGGTCCCCGAGAAATGAAATTAATAACTGCTCCCCACACTATCGTCGCTCTTAAGGCGCGACCGTTCTACACCCCTGCCGAGACCTGCGTGTACCTTTGCCCTCATCGCAACACGGTCTCGTGCTCAAGGCCAGTGTTCTTAATTAGGAAAAAGAGAAGGGCATACGCACAGCACGGGTGGACCTCAGGGCCAGCGCAGCTTGTCCTCAGTGTGACTCCCCCTAGAGGAACTCCCTCTACAAGCCTGAGGTGGGTAGCAGGTCGCTGAGGGTGTGTGAGACCCAATTCTGGGGGCACCATGACATTTCTCACAGTGCTCCTCCCTCGTGCCACTCCTCCAGCCGCGGCCCGCCAGCCTCCTCCCCTCTCCCTTCCAGCTCAGCCTTCCAGAAGCGGCAGAGCGGGCACCCCCCACCATCCCCACTGTGTGCCAGCCAAGCTGCAGCCACCAGGGAGGGCAGGTGCCTGGGCCCCTCCTGCACCCCTGCTCCCCAAGAGGGCAGCGAACATCTCATGCCTGCTCTTCTTTTTTTGGTACCAGGGATTGAACTCAGGGGCACTTGACCACTGGGCCACATCCCCAGTCCCTTTTTGTATTTTATTAGAGACAGGGTCTCACTGAGTTGCTAAGTGCCTCGCCATTGCTGAGGCTGGCTTTGAACTGGCGATCCTCCTGCCTCAGCCTCCCAAGTGCTGGGATTATAGGCGTGGGCCACCGCGCCCGGCTCATGGCCATTCTTCTTGGAGAAATCCTATCTGACAAATAACCTGCTCCTCACTACAGAGGAAGGCCAGCACCATGTCTGCTTGAGGCTGTCCGTTGCCAGACTTTGGTCAAGTAGCTTTGCCTCTCTGAGTCTCCATTTCTTCACCTGTAAAATGGGTTCCCAGTGATAACACTCACCTCAGGGGGCTGATGGGACATTAAATGTCATGGTGTGTGAGACTAAATGCCCAGCACATGCAAGGCATGCACCAGGGCTCATAAATGTCTGTAATCCCAGCAGCTCGGGAGGCTGAGGCAGGAGGATCTCGAATTCAAAGCCAGCTTCAGCAAAAGTGAGGTGCTAAGCAACTCAGTGAGACCCTGTCTCTAAATAAAATGCAAAATAGGGCTGGGGATGTGGCTCAGTGGTGGAGTGCTCCTGAGTTCAATCCCCAGTATCCTCCCCACAAAAAGACAATGACAATAATGTCCTGTGGTGTATGTTGACAGGAACGTCAGAATCATCCCCATTGCCGCCGCCTCAAGGTGACACTGTTAGTAGTTTGCAGGTGTCCTTCCTGCTCGTCCTCTAAATGTGTTGTTTAGAAAACCAAACCAGAATAATATTCTACATACAGTGCTCTTCCTACGTTCAATTTCCGAACCTGCAATTTTAAAATAAATTTTTTCTTCTAAATGAGAATTATAACTTTGTAGTGTTGTGGAGAAATGTGTGTGTTTGTTTGAAAACTGAGATAAAGAAGAAAGTAAAAAACCCTATCAGTCAGAGAATTTAAGAACTGTTTTACATAAATGCTATTTCGAATGTTCCTTTTGGGTTAGCACAGCAGTGGTTCAGTACTGCAGTGCTGTCTATTGTTCTATTAAGAATATATACTTAGCCAGGCGCAGTGGCGCACGCCTGTAATCCCAGCACTTGGGAGGCTGAGGCAGGAGGATCTGGAGTTCAAAGCCAGCCTTAGCAATGGCGAGGTACTTAGCAACTCAGTGAGACCCTGTCTCTAATAAAATATAAAAAAGGGCTGGGGATGTGGCCCAGTGGTCGAGTGCCCCTGAGTTCAATCCCCGGTACCAAAAAAAAAAAAAAAAAAAAAAAGAATATATACTTGAATTGACTAAAATATTCCCAGATAGTTGCATGTTTAGGTTTTATTTTTAGCTGTTTGTTTTTATAAGCGGCACTGTGGCAAACATTTGTGCATACGTATTTTTTGTGGCATTTCTTATACATTGGTGACTTCAGGACAGCTATCAGCCCACCTCCACAGGGGGTGGGGTAGGTGCAAATGTCATCCTGTGGCACTGTCCCTGCAAGGTCCTGGCCCCTGGCAGGCCTGGGCAAGCCCTTCCCCAAAGACCATCCTGGTGTGTAAGGTGGCTAGCTAATACCCGCTTATCAGACTTTTGTCAGTACTCAGCATTATTTTAACATTTTCATTTAGCTAATTTAATACTGAAAAGGTACCTGGTTGCTGCTTTAATTTGTGTGCGTTCCGTCCCCAGAGGTACCCGCTGTTCCTCCCGGGTGTTGACTGTTATTTCTTCTTTTGTCACTTAATCAAATCTACGACAGGCCAAAGCATCCGTAATGATCATGGACTTTGCCCGATTCCTTACCGGTCACCACGTGTGCATGGAACACCACTCTGTGGCAGGAGCTGATGAGGCTCTGTCCCCAGCAGAGAGCGGGACCCTGTCCCTCCCCTACGGAGCCCTCCTGAGGGACACAGCAGCCCGACACATGAACAGATGGAGTCGGTGTGGACAGTGTCACAAAGGGGAACAAGGTGGGTTGGGGGGTGGTGGGGATCGAAGGCCCTTCTGAGGAGGTGACAGGAGTGGAGTGAATGAGCCACATGACAGCTGGACACAAGACCAGTCCAGACAGCGTATTTATTGTGGTCTTAATGTTTTTTCTATCATGTGATGGGAAGCCTATTTAAAAAGGTGATGTTTAATTTACAAATGACTACCATAAACTGCTGCATGGAGTAGAGACAGCTTCCCTTCCCTCCTTATATAATAACAGGGTCCCTGGTTTTTACTTAGATACTTGACGCTAAGAATCAATGCTGTATTTACAGCCTCCTTTGAAGCTAGATAGGGCTACGTGACAAAGTTCTGGCCAATAGGAGGGAGGAATGAACATGTGGCTTCTGAGAAGTACCTTCATAAACAGGGAGTGTACCCTTTGCTTTCCTTTTCATCTTTACTCTGCGTAGAATGAAGATTTGATTGCTGGAGCTGGAGCAGCCATCTCGTTCCACAAGGTAGGTGCCTTTGTTGAGTAAAACAGAACAAATCCTAACCTCCATTAAGGATCCCCAATGATCAAGGTAGGTTTCAGCACAAAGTGTTCATCGTGTTCCTCTCCCCTGCTGTTGCCCTAGTGCATGTGACCCCCACCTCTCACATGGAAGATGGCAGGGCGTTCTTTCCCTGGTCTCCCTGCTTTTTCTGATTCCTTCTCCATGTAGTAGTTTGCATGCTGGTTTTTTTGTTTTGTTTTGTTTTGTTTTGGTACCAGGGGCACTCGACCACTGGGCCACATCCCCGACCCTTTTTTTGTATTTTATTAGAGACAGGGTCTCACTGAGTTGCTAAGTGCCTCGCCATTGCTGAGGCTGGCTTTGAACTGGCGATCCTCCTGCCTCAGCCCCCCAAGTGCTGGGATTACAGGCGTGCGCCACCGCGCCCGGCTGCATGCTGTTTTTGAAATACCAACCAGAATGTCATTCCTGCTTAGAACTCTCCCACCCAATCCAGGAAGGGCCAGCAGGACTAGGATGCTCCTTCTCCCCTTGGTGGCCTCATCGCACACCCTGCCCCAATTCCCACCTCTGTTTCTCCCTGGGCCAGGCTCATGGCCCATACTCTCCCCCTGCCCTTCTGCCTGGACTGTTCTGCCCGCCATCTTACCCTCAGTAACCACCCCGCCCACACTGCTGCCTCCTCCTCCGGGGGACTCTCCCCTGGGACCAGATCAGAGCAGGTTTCCCTGATGGATGCTTCTGTAGCTCCAGGGCCTTTTCTCTCACAGCCCTCAGTGTGGCGTGGGATATCCTGTTCGTGTGGTTTCTGACTCCCATCCGTCTCCCCACTAGAGTGAAACTCCGTGAAGGCAGGAGCCGTGGGCTTTGCAGTCGCTACAGTAACCCCTCCGTCCTCCACAAACGCCGTTGGAGGTGGATACTGTCATTCCCTTTGGCAGATGAGGCACGGAGACCTGTAGGATTGGGGCTGACATCCACGCTCCTTTCATTGCACAGGTCGGGCACAAATGTTACCAGAACAGTTCTCCAGGTCTGATGGGGGCAGAGGTGACAGCTGACTCTCACTCCCGTGTGGTCCTCAGCTCGATGGTGGAGGGGGCTCGGGGCACGAGTCTCTGAATGGAATTTCATGGTGCATGGCAGAAACTGGCAGAGACACCCTGGTCTCCCTGCAGTCGGGGGTCAACAGGAAGCCAAAGTAGGATCAGCCTGGAATGTCTCACCCGGGGTCATGCAGGGAGGATGCTAGTCTGCGTCCCTGCTGTGCCACTCCACGGATCCAACTCGGGCGGGCGAGTCCACCACTGACCTCCCTCCATCGCTCTGTGTTTCTGGTTCTTGTGCTTCAGGTCCAGGTCATGACGTAAAGCTGGCCGGGTCACATGGTCGCATGGTATGGGTGTGCGCGAAAGTTTGATGTGGACGCACCAGCTCTGCACGCGCCCTGCCCTCGGAGGCGCCCAGCCTGCAGCTCTGGTTCCCCCAGCCCTGTGCTCCCCACCACACAGCACCCTCCAGTCACTCGTGAGGGTCCTCAGAGCAGGCCTCGTATGCACTGTAAGCCGTTCTTCTGTCTCTCATTACCTCGCGACATCCCTGGTTGCCACTGTGGACTCGTCCTGCCCTTGAACCCTCCGGAACCCACCATGAGAACCCATGGACAGGATGCTTCTCCATCTGTCCTGGCCAAGGGTCCTTGGGGACTGGTGTGCACAGGTGAGGACTGAGCACCCAAGTGGGTGGCCCCTCTTGGGCCACACTGCAGAAAGCATCTGTGGAAAATCCCATCAACTCCAGCCGTCAGCCCCCGTCCAAAGGCCTCCTGGCTTTCTTTTTGCCTCTGAAAATGGTGAGACAAAAGCCCCCAGGAAAACCAGTAGGGTGGGAGACGTCAGCTGTCCCCCTGTGGGGTGGCGAGAAGTCTGTGTCCCAGCCCAGCCAGCCGGTTGCCCTACTACCTCATTGTGATCACCGTCCCTGGTGGGTCCGCTTACGCCAGGCTGAGGCTGCTGAGCGCCCCTGGTCACCAAAGCCCTGAGGTTCACATGCCTCAGGGGTGTGGGAGCACACAGCACGCCTCCTCCAGGAACCTTCCAGAGGACCGTGCACACGGTCTATTTTAGGATTGTAACAGCTACTGAGTCCATTAGTTGGACCGACAGCGAAAGCAATCAGAGACCTAAGTGGCCTGAAGTGATCAGGCACACAACGCTTATCTGACCTAATTCCTGGGGAAGTGGGGCTGGATGGGACTCTTGATTTCAGCCCCCTCATGACCCAATAAACCAAAGAAGTATCAGCTGCAAGGACTGAAAATGAATACGTTTTGTGTCAGTCAACAATCCAAGCTTGGATTTGAAATTGGGTTATCTCAGAAAGCCCTGCACAGTGAGGTCCTCGTACTTTCCACAGTGGACAGCAGGCTTCTGAGGGCGGCGCCCTGTTGGCCATGGTCACACCAGTTGTACCTCCAGCGCTTTCTCCAGTGTCTAGTGCCTTGTGTTAGGCAAAAGAATGAACAGATGGGAGGACTGGTGTCATTCAATGTCATCTTATCGTCCCCACAGATGGAAGATAATTTAAAAGTCCGAAATTGTAGGATTTTCAGACTGGGTAAAACCAGTTTTACTTGTGACAAAAGTATTTTTGAGAACTCAAGTCTCTTGAATGAATTGCTTTTCCCAACCCATTAGTAATGGCAAAAGTAATGATAATAACTGGCATTTTTTTTGAGTTCTATTTCTAGGGCCTTATACACGTTGGCTCATCTGGTTCTCACATACCCTCAGGAGGTACTAGCTGTGGTCCTCATTTTCCACTTCCACAAAGTGGGTGAGTCCCTTTCCCAAGGCAACAACAGAACAGCAACATTTCCCACTAAAGTTGTGCTTGACCGTCTCTGGGTCTTGGACCCAGCTGTAGACCGAATGCTGTGCCCCGACTCCATTCATGTGTCAAGTCCTAACCTCCAAACGTCCTGGCGATTGGAGCAGGGGGCCCTTTGGGAAGGTGATCAGGTCACAAAGAGCTGCCCTAGGCTCGCTTCCCTGTCACAGGAGGATTCAGTAAGGTGTCTGTCTGTGAACCAGAAAGCGGGCCCTCACCAGATCTGAATCTGCCTTGACCTTGGAGGCTTTACCACCTCCAGAGTTGTAATAAATAAATTCTAGTTTGTGGCTTATAAGCCAGACCAGTCTGTAGGATTTTTGTTGTTGTTGTTTGTTTGTTTGGTTGGTTGGTTTTTTATTTTTATAAGCATCCAGGATGGACTAAGTGATTGTTGCCTTTGGGAATCCAATATTATGAATCTCCAATCCAAAAAAGAAATGCACCCCCCAACACACACACAATACGTACACAACTTTAGGAAGTTCGTGAACTTGTTAAGACCTAACCATGAACCATAGGTTGACAACCAATTTAACAACATCCTCTGGCTCTGAGTCAGACACATCTGGTTTCTTTCTCTTCTATTAAAAGTATTATTAATTATGAGGTAATTCTTTAATAAAAATTAAATTTTAGATGTCTAAATTCCCCATCACCAAATTACAGGTCCCATCCTGAAAATGACCATTGTGATCATCTCATTTTATATTTTTAAAAAATGTGTTAAATGCCAATGTATCTATGAAAATTACTTGATATGGTTGTATATTATGAGGGAGTTGACCCAAATGATACTATATTGCTTTTTCCTCCCGAAACTGACCTTTTTTAGTCTCCTGCATATTCCATGATGTTCCACACTATTGCCTGGGTCTCCCTAACTGATTTTAGGTTGTTTCTAGTATTTTTCTCTTCCAAACAAAGCTGTGGAGAAAACTTTTGTGTATTTTTCTCAACCACTTGGACAGGTGTTTCTCTCAAAGAAACATCAAAATAGTAGAATTACTGGGTCATAGAATATGCGCATTTTAAAATATATAAGTGAGCCAGGTATGGTGGCATACACTTGTAATCCCAGCAGCTTGGGAGGCTGAGGCAGGAGGACCACAAGTGCACAGCCAGCCTCGGCAACTTGGTGAGGCCCTAAACAATTTAGTGAGAACCTGTCTCAAAATCGAATATAAAAAGGGCTGGGGATGTGGCTCAGTGGTAAATCCCTGGGTTTAATCCCAAGTACCAAATTTATATATATATCAAACTTCCCTAAGAAATGATGGAGCCAATTTGTATTCTCTCCAACAATGTAGAAATTCTATCATTTGTTCATGTTGAACCATTACTTTTTTTTTTTTTTTTTTTTTTTGGTGGTGCTGGGGATTGACCCCAGGGCCTTGTGCATGCAAGGCAAGCACTCTACCAACTGAGCTATATCCCCAGCCCGAACTATTACTTTTGTCAATCCTCATTTTTCTCCAGTCTAATGGACAAAAATTATTTCTTATTATTTTAGTTTGCATTTTTAATTGCTAGTGATATTGAACATTTTTAGTATTTTATTGACCATTTGTATTTTTCTTTTGTAAATTACTTGCTTATTTCTTTGGCTCATTTTTCTATGCATTTTCTTTTTGTCATTGGTATATGTGCTTGCTATTCTGACACTAAACATTTTCTAACTATGTTACAGATATTTTCTCTCAGTCTGTGGCTTGTCCTCTGTAACGTATACACCTGGATTGGAATTCTGGCACTAACATTGATGAACTTAAAAGATATCCTTTTGAGCTTTAGATTCCTTCCATGTAATGTGAAAGTAGCAGCAGTAGCTACTTTAGGGTTATTATTAGTATTAAATGAAAAATGACTATAAAATGCTTGGCTCATTACCTAACATTTATCATTGTTCAAAGGTTATCATTCATGGCTAATTGTCAGGACCTTACACTGTCTGCCAAGGGGATGGAAAAGCTCTGGCTTTCTGGCTGCTTGCCACATTACCACGCCCTGTTACAGGACCTAGGCTAAGCAGGGGGCGTGGCTGTGAGAACTGAAACCACCCCAAGGATAGGCCAATGGCTCCGCCAATGACATCCGCCCATGCTCCTTATGTGTCCCTATGATCTTTCTGCTGATTGGCCCATGTCCTATATAAGACCGTCCAATTTCCTCAATAAACCGAGTTCCTGCACTGATCAGTGACCGGGCTCCCTGGTATGTTCCTGGGCCTTCTAAAGGCGGGGGAGGGAATATCAGCGGCCTTTACTTTCCCAATCTAGTCTCATCGTTGGGGTAGGCCTCTCTGGCCTCTTTTGCTGAAAAAGAGAGGTCCATCCCGGGTACAGGGGGGCTAAAGACCCCAACCCCTTATAATATTCCGACAGCTAATTTTAAAAAGATTCTTCCATGTATAGCCCAAATAATATCTCTCTCCCATCAACTTCTACCCACTGAGAATGGATCTATTTTTTTATAGGAAAACAAAAACTGAAGTTGGAAAGATTCTTTTAAATTTTTTATTATTTTAATTTGTTATACATGTTTGCAGAGTACATTTCATTTCATATTACATATAAAGAGCACAATTTTTCAAGTTGCTGGTTTTATATAAAGTATTTTAACAACAATTGTGTCTTCATACATGTATTTAGGGTAATCATGGATAACTCAGTCTGCCATTATTCCTATCTCCTTGTCTCCTCCCCTCCCTCCCCCCTCTTTGTTCTATTTAAAGCTCTTTCATTTTTTTTTATGTTGAATAGTAGAAAAAAATATTACATCTGATTTTAGTTCGTAACTTGTACACTAGGTCTGTTTTATTTTCACTTCTGGCCAATGTTGTAGAAATCAAATTGTCAGCACAGCAGGGGAAAGCCTGAATAGAAGTCAAATTCTGTTTGAATTCAAAAAACTTTAAAGCAAATTTATAAAAACATTTTTCATAACAGCCTCAGCCTGTGGAGATGCAGAGACATCCTGTCCTCTTCTTCCTTCTGAAAAATTATCTACAAAATCTTTGTTCATAAGACCACTTATTTGTCCTGAGAGACCAGGCAGTTCCCTCTGAGGCTGAATGATCTTAAGCCTTTCTGTGTGATCAGCATCACTGCATGGGTCACAGACCTTCCCGTGGACTTGATTCCCCCAACAAGCCTCTAGCACAGATGGGACAGGAAGGACAAACCCTACAAATTTATGAATGAGGAAACAGAGGCTCTGAGGGCAAAGTCACTCTTCCCAGTCTGATCTTAGGCGCCTCCAATCTGCCATGAACTAACCTCTATCAAACCATGTTCAAGTCTTGTGTATTCATCTTGGTTCCCCTCAGCTAGGTGGGTTCCTTATGAGCAGAAATTCTACCTCCTGTGCAGCCTTACTACCAGCTTAGTGTGAATGCATGGAAGGATGGATGGGTGGATGGGTGAGTGGAAGAAGGATGGATAAATGAATGGAAGGATTTATTCAATGTCATGCCTGGTGAGAAATGGTACCCATGTCTCCATAAACCATACCAAGCCCTCCTTTAAATGTATTTAAAATGTTCAAATAATGGTTTAAATGATCATAGAGTAAAATTGGCTTTGGGGTTTATGTGTAGATCTCTCTGAATTTTAACACATGTTCATGTACTCATATCCATAATCAAGTTATGGACTGTTTCATTACCACAAAACTCTCCAGTGATGCCCTCTGTAGCCACACCTTCCCAAGCCCATCTTGTTTGTTCTCCACCACTATCTTCTTTTTTTTAAAAAATATTTTATTTGTTTACTTTAGTTGTACACAATGCAATGCATTTATGTTTTACGTGCTGAGGATCGAACCCGGGCCGTGCACGTGCGAGGCGAGCGCTCTGCCGCTGAGCCACAACCCCAGCCCCATCACTATCTTCTTGTCTTTTGAGAATATCTTACAAATGGCATCTGGAGTATGTGACCTTTTGAGCACGACTTCTTTCTTGCAGCCTAATGCACCGGAGACCCATCCGCATTGTTGAGTTTGTTATTTTTATGCTGAGCGGTGTTCTTTGTTGTGGATGGACCACGGTGCACTTGTCCATTCTCCTACAGAAGACAATTTGGGTTGTTTCCGGTTTCGGGTGATAATGAGTAGAGAGCTGTGATGAACATTCTCATACTGGTTTTTGTACAATGCTAAGTTTAAATTTCCCTAGGGTCTATTCCAGGGGCAGAACTATTGGATCTTGTCCTAAGTGTATGTTTAACTTTTTAAGAAATTGCAAAACTGCTTTCCAGGGTGGCTATATCAAACATTCTTCCCTTCATACCATGCAACCCTAAAAAAAAAAGCAAAACCAAACACCACCGCCCCCCAATACTCTCTTGGGTTGGAACCCCTTTCCCAGGCTTCTGGTGCTCTGTTCAGTAGTATCGGGGTGCCTCCCTGACCTCCAGGGCCAAGGTGGCAGCCACAGCCACTAAGATGCCCTGCAAGACCCCCCCCCACCAGGCTCTCCCCTCCTGAGTTCCAACATCCTCACCCCTGTAGCCCCCAATTCCACCTTTCATCCCTGCTCAATTTTATGTTAGCTTTTCATCATTAGGACCAAAATGCCTGACAAGAACAGCCTATAGGAGGAAAAGTTTAATTTGGGCTCACAGTTTGAGAGGCTGTGTCCACGGCTGGCTACATCTCTGAACCTGAGGCGAGGCAGGGCATGGTGGCAGAGGAAAACTGCCTAGCTTCTGGCGGCTGGGAGCAGAGAGAGAAAGCATGAGGAACCGGGAACAAGACATTATCATCCCCAAGGAGACGCCTCCAGTGACCTAGTTCTTTCAGTCACATTTCACCTGCCACAGTTACCACCCGGTACAGTATTCCTTTCAAATCATTACTCCATCAAGTGGACTAATCCACTGCTTAGGGCATAGCACCTATCATCTGATCATTTCACCGCTGAACATTTCCTGCAGTGTGTCACATGAGCTTTGGGGAGGCCCTCATAGCCAAACCACAACAAAGGCGGATGTAGGAAGCAGACCACACTGGGCTTGTCAGTCAGGTTTTCCTTAGAATAAACCACAGCCGGCTCTTGCTGAGCATGCACTCGGGTACTGGAAGTGGAACACTCAGGAGGGAGCTGGGCATCCAGAGGGACTCAGGGGAAGAGGCCCTGAGAGAAAGGCAGCGGAAGCCAAGCCTGCGTGTCTGTCCCGAGGCCTGGCCACCCACACTCTGACTCTCCATGAAGGGCCAGGTGACGCCCACCCTGTCCCTTCTTTTCCCCATACATTTCTTTCAGTTCTCCCGTTATTCTGCCACGGTGAACACAGTAGGACGGGCTCGTGTCTTCCCGCCTCCCATTCTGTTGTGATAAGGCCTGAGAAGCAGGTTTGACACTTTTAGATCACAAGCTGCATACCCAGCTTCAGATAAGTGACTTCCCACATCCTGGCTTATTTCTTGGGTCTAATCATGTACGTAACCCCCCTACGTGGACACCAAGGTGGCCACGATAGGGAGGCCCAGAAATCCAGATATAACACAGGCTAGAGGGTAGAAGAGAGTCCTTCCCCGACAAATGCAGGAAGAGACACCACTGCTGCCTCATGTATGTGAAATATTTCAAGCCTGGTCTTCTCTATCTGTGATTTTAAACACAGTCCTGTCAATGAAATATGATGACATAAGACCTCCTGTCTACAAATCGTGATGTTATTTGAGTTGCTTTATTCTGGACAAACTTCACAAAATTGTGAAATCTTGATGTGATGCAGGCCCGCGGTCCTCCACTGGCCCTCTGGGGCCGTGGGGCGGAACAGCCCGCACTGGCGTTTGGTCTGTGCGCAGCTGGAAGGCCTCACGCGGGACCTGCAGTGCATGCCTGCTGGAGATGGCATTTCTCCTGTCCCCTGCCCCTCCCTGGAGTGCTGCTCCTTGATTGGCCTGCTGGGAGCTCCTTATTTCAGGAATCAAATTGCTCCCAGGTTCACAGCTCAGAGTCCTGCACGCTGTGGCCCCTCAGTGCAGCAGGCACAGTGGGGGCTCCTTGCCCTGCAGCAGGGCCTCCCCGCCTTTCCTCTGCAGCCTGCAGATCGCAGAGCAGTGATGAGGCAGGACTCAGGGCTGGGTTGACCATGTTTATGGGGGTGGCGAGTCTGAATTTACCATATGCCCTTAATCCCTGGCCATCCCAAATGACTCTGTGAGCTGAGGTCCACAGAACTGCTTACCCTGGGGAAAGCGAACCAGTAAGTCCGCAGTGCTCAGCAAGCGTCTGTGTACCAGGGCAGACAGTCAACTGCTTTGGCTTCGTGCTACGTGGTCTCTATCACATCTACTCTGCTCTACTTGGAGTGTGAAGGAAGTCCATAGGTGATATGTAAATGTGGCTGTATTCCAGAAGACTTAGTTTGCAAAAACAGAGTGGCTTGGATTTGGCCCACGAGTCTATTGTAGTTTGCTGACACAAGCTCTGGGATGGTAGATGCTCTGGTTTGAATGTCTCCCTCAAAGTTCTAGTGTCAGAAACTTGTCTTCATGAGAGTTATGAAAAGGTAAGTTTGGTGTTCTCTTCTCCCCCCCAACCCCATATCTCTCCCTTTCTCTCTCTCTCCCTCCCCCCTGGCCCTTCCACCAGGGAATGGTGGGGCACACAGACCCTCCCATCAAAGAACCATGATAAACTTCTGTTTATCATAAATCATCCGGTCTGTGGAATTCTGATGTAACACCACAAAATGGACAAAGCAGATATGTCAGAGAAAGCCTCCGGGCCCCTACATATCAGCTCTGAATTGCGCACGTTGGAGACAGAAATAAATGCCTTGTCTAGGCAGCTGCTTTGCAGAGGCCCTGTCACATCAGCCTCTTCCGAGCTCACCCGGCTTTCCTCTTTATTTAAAACTCACATTTGACTGTCTCCTTCCAGAGGAACCTTCTCTGATGACCAGCTGTAGAGGAGTGCCATCACCCATCATCCCTAGCCCCTTCACCTGCTTACTTTTAAAATTAGACCTATCACTACGTGATAATATTATAATAAATAAAATAATTTCTTCCCATCTATATCTCCCAGCAAGTTCTATGAAGACAAGGAAAATCAAACACGCTGTTATATTGCTACATCTGGAGCAAGACTGGCTTACAGAAGACACTCAATAAATATTTGATGACTGAAAGAATGGGGGGGGGGGGGAATGAATAGCTTCAAAGGATCTGGAAAGTTTGAACTATAAAAGACTAAAATGGGTACCTAAACTTTTTTCATCTGTCCCTCATCAGTTAAAAAATTTTGAGCATACATTCGCATTAGAGGTCTAGTTCATTGTTTATGAGTGATGTGGGAATTTTCAAGGATGAGAGCTAAAACAGAAGTAGACTATCCTCACCCTCAGTGAGTTGCCCATGCACTCACTTCCGAGTCCACTGAAGGAGGCCGAGGTGAGAGAAGCCAGGCTTGGAGCGGACGCTGGGGACCCAGGAAGAATACAGGAGCATGCGCAGAGGCAGCGGTGGGTTAGGGGGTCTCCCAAAGATCCTCGAGGGCATTGTCTTTCCTCACGCCTTTACTGCTGCTGTGGAGAAGCCTGGGCTGCCTTTCCCCTGTCAAGGAGCTGGCTCTTCTCAACAACCAACGTGGCATCTGTGGATGACCCCAGCCATGAAGTAAAGGCTCAGGCACAGGGTTTCAGACCTGACGGAAAAAAAATTTAAAAAGCTATGCTTTCCTACAGTGGAGGCAGCTGGGCAGGGAGGGGAGGGTGGCCTCTTCTTTCTTTTAATTTCTGAATTGCTTCCAGGGAGCTCGTGCTGTCATTCGTAAGACATAGTCCACCTGCCAGGACTGTGCCACGCTGGGGAGTGAATTCAAAGACAAGGCTCTCAGAGGGTAGGAAGCACCACCTCCCTTTTAAGTGAGGAAAAAAAACCACAGAATTTTGGAGAAAAGCCCTGATATAGAGTGATCCCTGTTGCTTATAAATCATGGAGAGCGTTTTATGAGGCATTGAATATTCTGGAGACTAACTTCAGTATTGTTGGAACCGCAGGAGCGGGGGGGCAGCTGCTCCGGGAAGGCTCACCTTGTTATCTCCGCTACCCTCCTCCAGCTCTTGTCTTACTGCAATTCTCCTCCCTTGCAGGAACCGACTACCCAGCATCCAGCCTGCTCTTGCTTCTGGCAGCCTTGAGAGGGACTTTATTTACGATTAGCGTTTTCCACGCTGTCTCTGTGCCCTGGATGCTTTTCTTTGCTTTATTAAAACTGAATATGCTAATACCATGTAGTTTTACTTCAAGGAATACATTGAAAAGTAGTTCATTACTGTAATTCCTTCTTCCCAGGACTCAGGCATGAGTCTCTGGAGGCTGGGTCAGAGGGCAAACTATGGAGGTGACAATGGGACTTCTTTGTGGGCTCAAGTGGTTGGTTCCTTCTTCCTCCTGGTGCTGACCATGCTAAGGCTGGTTTACAGCTGTGGACCTGACTCTAGTCTGGCGTGAATTGTTCCCCAGGAGGATCCTCAGTTCTTCATGAAAATAAGATCTTGATAAGATTCTTCCCACACTCCTCCAAATGCATCTGAAGACTAAAGCAAACACCCGTCAGAGTTCTAACAAACGCAGTTCCACGTACAGGATGTGCTTGCTTTTGTTGAAATGGGCTGTGCTTTGCCCTCAGCAAGACCTGGAACTAAAAGTGATTTCATCACATGTTCAGTATGTGACCTTGGTCAAATCACTTCCTTTCAAAGCCTTGGGTCCCTTATCTTGGTGTGACAGAGGAAAAAGGAAAGATGATAGGATATTATGAACACTTGCAGTGTTCTACACACACACACACACACACACACACACACACACACACACAGAGAGAGTCATTATAACAGCAAGGATTCTTTGATCAGTTATTGGGGATGGGTTCCATCAGGGTGACAGAAGAAGAGAAAGAAACCAAGAGAGGCCCAATTATGCTATTTAAGAAAGATGTGGGGGTGGGGGTTGTGGCTCAGAGGTAGAACATTCACCTAGCATGCATGAGACACTGGGTTCGATCCTCAGCACCACATAAAATAAAATATTGTGTCCACCTATAACTAAAAAATAAATATTAAAAAAAAATGTGGCTGGGTGTGGTGGTGCACACCTGTAATCCCAGTGGCTCATGTGACTGAGGCAGGAGGATCTTGAGTTCAAAGCCAGCCTCAGCAACAGTGAGGCGCTAAGCAACTCAGTAAGACCCTATCTCTAAATAAAATACAAAATAGGGCTGGGGATGTGGCTCAGTGGTCAAGTGCCTCTGAGTTCAATCCCTGGTACCAAAAAAAAAAAAAAAAAAAAAAAAAAATGTGGTGGTGGTGGTGAGCCAGAGGGAGTCAGTGGGAGCCTTTTTCCTGGCAAAATACAATAAGGAAATGGGAGCTTTGGAGCTAGGCTTTAGAAGATACACCATTTTGGATTTTTCAAGAAGCAGATACCAGATGAACTTAGAAGAACAGAGATTTGCTGGGAGAAACGCTTGTAAGGATAAAAGGGAAGAGAAAAGGAGAAGTGGAGGGAGGTTTGAAATCTGTGAATAAAGAGAAGGAAGGAGGAGCTGGGAGCGGTGGCGCACGCCTGTAATCCCAGCACTTGGGGGGCTGAGGCAGGAGGATTGCGAGTTCAAAGCCAACTTCAGCAATGGTGAGGCGCTTAGCAACTCAGTGAGACCCTGTCTCTAATTAAAAAAAAAAAAAAAAAAAAAACCACAAAAAAGGGCTGGGGATGTGGCCCAGTGGTCGAGTGCCCTGAGTTCAATCCCCAGTACCACACACACACACACACAAAAAAAAAAAAAAAAAAAAAAAGAGAGAAGGAAGGAGGGATCGAGTAGAAGTGCTTCCATTTGCAGGATGGGGAGCCCAGGGCAGAGTGTCCACTGGAGGAGTCCCTGTAGGGCAGGAGTGGCTGGGCTCCAGGAACCCATGCTTGTTTCATTGCAGGGTTCTGATCCTTACCAGGGAGAAATCCAAATCTCGGTCATTGGCCAGGCTTAGCCCGGTAGGGCTTGCTGTAGCTACTGTCAGCTACGATCTCCTTGCTGCAGCTTCTCACTGAGGGCCATTAGACAGACACACTCCCACATCTGTCACAGGAGATGGTGACAGATGAGCTTCTCTTGTTCTATACATCACGGTGGCAGGGGGTGATGGCCACTGTTGCTGTGTTAGTGTTCTATTGTTGCTGTAACAATCACCACGAACTTGGTGGCTTAAAACAACACAAATGTATTATGGTCCTGCAGATTAGAAATCTGACAGGGGTCTCACTTGGCTGAAAGCAAATGTCACACAAGGCTGTGTTTCTTTCTGCAGCCTCCAGGGAAGAATTTGTTTTTAAATCTTTTCCAGGTTGTAGAGGCTCCTGGCTAATCTGTCTTGAAAGCCAGTGACAGTGTCTGGAGTCCTTCCATCCCATCATTCTGACCATTTTTTTCTGTAGTCACATCTCCCTCTCTTGCTTTCCTCTTTCACTTTTAAGGGCTCCTGTGATTATGCTGGTCCTGCTTGAATAATTGGGGATAATTTTCCCATCTCAAGAACTTTGACTGAATCATATCTGCAACCTCCTGTTTGCCAGGTAAGGTAACATGTTCATAAAATTCAGAATTAGGGTAGGGGGCCATTTTTCTGCCTGTCATAGTGGCTGTGAGTTTTCAGTTCTGATTTTGTGTCCCAACAAAAGTGTACTCCACAGGGCCAACCAGAGATGGAGAGGGAAGCGGTTTGGTTTTGTGGCAGAGAGGTGAACTCCAAAGTGCGATTTTTATCAAGAATGGTACAGAATGTTCTTGATGGAAAAGTTATATAAGCCCATGTCCTTGAGATATTTTTGTTCAGGGAAAAAAAATAAAGAGAATAGAATCCATTTGAAAGCAGAATTAGCCATATCAAAACTCCTTCTGTGAAAAGAACACAAATACAACAAGTTTGGGGGAAGTTTTCATCTGAAATCAGTTCATTTTGTCCAACAGCCTGTTATCATGAGAACACATAAATATCATCCACATGATCAAAGTTTCAAAAGAAACATTCACAATAAAGCACAAAATTACCTATGCAAGATGAAACATCTTGATATGTCATGGATTTGAAAAGGATTTTATTCTTCTGTGTAATAGCAGCAATTTCACTCTGTGCGGAAACCCTTTCATAGTAAGGACTACGGGATGACCTTCGTCAATGCTCAAAATTTGATTAGCATCACAGAATTCATAAAGGAATGAAACCCATGAGGGTAATGAATGGAGGTAGGTCTTTAGCTTTAGTGAGAATCTCATTTTGCCCAACATCAAGGAATATACGCTGCAGGAAAATGCTAGGGATATAAATAATAGTGAGGAGGCTTTTAGCCAGTACTCTGTATTTCCACTCTATTACAGAATTCATACTGTGGATAGAGCCTGTGAATGTGGTGGGTGGAGCAAGGCTTTTAGCAAATGCTCATTCTTTACAGGACATCAAAGAATTTGTAACAAAGATGAAACCTATGAATGTAGGGACTGGAGAAGGCAGGCCCTTCAGTCATGGCCCCAGCCTTGCCTGACACAGAGACTTCCTGCTGGAGAAAAACCTTAAGAACATACGGATTGTAGGAAGCCCTTTATGCAAATCTCCAACATCTATCAACATTACAAAATTAATCCTGGAGGAAAAATCTCACATAAGTGGTGGTTGCAGAGGTCTTTAACTGACACGGGCAATTCATGCAGTGAATATACCCAGTAAATAAGTAGTGTGGGAACCAGTAGCCTGTTTGTCCACTCCTGTCAGAACATTGGAGAACATAGGAAAAACTCACCTTTTATAAATTTAATTGTTTGATATCAAAAAAACTTACAGCTGTGAGAAAACTCAGAAATGGGCAATGCCTTCTGTTATAGCTCAAACTTATTGACAAGCAAAGGATTCTTACCAGGGAGAAATCCAAATCTAGAAGCAAGTGAGTCATTTGAATATAAAATCGACTTATGTGGAGGAAATATATCCACACAAAGGTCAAGGTGGAGATTTGTGGAATCTAAGGGAAAGGTCTGCTTCAGAATCAGAACCCTGCAAAGAAAGAAGTATGGGCAAGAATTCAGCAGGACTCAAACCACAGCAAAGAGAGGAATTTGGGATTAGGTCATTATTTTGCTGGAAACTAATTTCATATATTATATAAATAAAATATAATTATGTTTTGGGGGAAAAAAGAACACTATTGGACTTCCAAGGCGGTAAATGATTTGGGAGCGGGAAGGAGAGGGGGATAGAGAATGTGAGGCAGCTGAGGAAGACTAGCATCATGGGGCGGGCAGGGGACAAGATGGGAGCTCCCGGCCAGGGGCATCCTGAGCTCTGGGACGGGAGCCTGGGGTGGGCTCCGCAGAATGTTCCTTCCTTGCCATCATCTACTCGACCTTCTTGTCTTGCTCCACCCCAGCCCAACACCACTGCAGTGAAGATTCGTGTTGCTTTATGTGTCCTCAGGTCTGATTTGAAGTTCCTGTAGGTGGCCTTGCTTTATTTGGGTTGTTTAAACTGACAATTGGGCTGGGGTTGTGGCTCAGCGATAAGAGTGCTCCCCTAGCACGTGTGCGGCCCGGGTTCGATCCTCAGCACCAGGTAAAAATAAAGGCATTGTGTACAACTAAAATAAATAAGTAATTAAAAAAAAATAAACTGACAATAAACACCCACTTCTCAGTATCATAAGGACTAAATAAAAAATGCAAATAAAATTGCTTGATATAGCAACACAATTCACAATAGCTAGATTGTGGAAACAACACCCATGCCCATCAGCTGATGAATGGATAGGGAAACTTTGGTATATATACACAATGGAACACTACTCAGCACTAAAAGAGAATAAAATTATGGCATTTGCAGGTAAAAGGATGGAGTTGGAGAAAATAATGCTAAGTGAAGTTAGTCAATCCCAAAAAACCAAAGGTCGAATGATCTCTTTGATATGAAGATACTAACTTATAAAGGCAAGAGAGAGGGAATGAAAGGAATGAAAGAGCTTTAAATAGAACAAAGAGTGGGGAGGGAGGGGAGGGGACAAGGGGATAGGAATAATGGCAGACTGAGTTATCCATGATTACCCTAAATACATGCATGAAGACACAATTGTTGTTAAAATACTTTATAAAAACCCAGCAACTTGAATAATTGTGTTCTTTATATGTAATATGAAATAATGTACTTCACAAACATGTATAACAACTTAGAATAATAAAAATTTTTTTAAAAATTGCTTGATACCCAACTACTAAACACTTGTACACTCCTGTCACTATTCTAGTTGGCAAGAATGGGGCGATAAGCCAGGACAGACACAGTTCTGATCCTTTTGAGTCTTAATAAATGGTAATTTTAATCTTCCTTTTCTTAATATTAGGGGACGTTTGAGTTTAGGAAATAATGCAACCAACAAGAAAATTGGGGGCCAGGCATGGTGGTGCACACCTATAATCCCAGTGGTTGGCAAGCCTGAGGCAGGAGAATCGTGAGTTCAAAGCCGGCCTCAGCACCTTAGCAAGGCCCTAAGAAAGTCAGTGAGACCCTGTTTCTAAATAAAATACAAAAAAATGTCTGGGGCTGGGGCTCAGTGGTTAAGCATCTCTAGGTTCAATCCCTGGTACCCCAACCCCACGAAAAAAAAGAATATAAGAAAATTTGGATCTCGTTGAAATCCTGATAGATCGCCTATCCTGTGTAGATGGGAAATTCCCCCATTGATAAAATTTTAATTAGGATAATAATGATTTTAAGTAATATTTGCTGCTTATACCTTAGGGTTCCCGTGAATTAATTCATTTAATTCTCACAGTGTATCTGTAAAGTGACTATTCATATTGGCCCCAACCTATGGACAAGGAAAATGAAGGTCAGAGGTCTTAAAGCACCTGCCAGGGTCTTGGCAGAGGTGAGAGTTAACCCGGGAGTCAGCCTCCTTCCTTGCTGCTGCTTTTAATGGAGACTCATTCTATCACAGAAAGGAAAAAGGCCTGTCCCCTCCGGAGAAGTAAGCGTTATCTAATGCCCTGCCCACGCAGGCCCTGACCAGCTAAATGTTGGACAAATGTTTGCTTTTCATAAAACAAACCTTAATGCCTTTATCTTTCCAAATGTGTGTAGTTCCCACTCTAGGCCGTTCAGGGAGCCAGGGAACGGAGGCAGCCCAAGTGCTCCTGTATTTACATTTCAAGAAGGGCTGCAGAGTAGCACTCGTGTCCCTCCCTCTTAAGAGCACATTCTGGGCCGGAGGCTGTGCCACTGCTGTTCCAGTCCCTGGCCACCAAGAAGGAGAGTTCCCCCGCTCATTCTCATGACGGAGACCTCCCTTGTTCCCAATTTCAGGCCGACATTTCCAATGCCAATGTCAGGAGTAATTCTTCAACAAACTGCCATGTTGACCCTTGATTTAAACGAACTGTGTGTTGTTAGATTAATTTTAGATTCTTGGCAAAACTGAGAGGAAGGTATGAGTGTTTTTTTCCCCAGGAGGTCCCCACAGATGCACAGCCTCCTCCCTTATCAACACCCTACCCCGAGTGGTACATTTTACAATTGATGAACCCCCGTGGCACATCATTATCACCAAAGTCTGCTGTTTACACTAAGGTTCAGTCTTGGTATTCTACCTCCCATAGGTTTGGACAAATATGTGATATCTGTCCACCACCACAGTGTCAAAGAGAGAATCTTCACTCCTCTAAACATCCTTTGTGCTCTGCTTTTTATCCATCCTCCTCCAGTCCCTAACAACCATTAATCTTTTTATTCCTTCATTTTTAAACTTGTGGCCCAGGTTGATTTTTTTTTTCCCCCCACTGAGTGACATACCTTTTTCTGAATTCATTTCTCTCTTTTTATTTTGTTCATTTGAATTTTTCTTTGTATTATTCAAGGTCAATGGTGATATTAATATTCCGACAGCGTTTTCTGCATACAAGTGCTTTTATTTATATTACTTTAATCCCCTCAATGATGTCATGAGATGGGCACTTTACACCCATTATACAGACGAGGAAACTGAGACTCAGTTATTTTTCATGATTTGCCTCATGTGATTATAGTGTGTTGTTTACCGAGAATCCATTCTCCCTTTTATTGGTACTATCCCAACCCAATTTTTTTTTTTTTTTTTTTTGTGGTACCGGGGATTGAACTCAGGGGCACTCGACCACTGGGTCACATCCCCAGACCTTTTTTGTATTTTATTTAGAGACAGGGTCTCACCGAGTTGCTAAGTGCCTCCCCATTGCTGAGACTGGCTTTGAACTCGCGATCCTCCTGCCTCAGCCTCCCAAAGTTCTGGGATTACAGGCGTGCGCCACTGCGCCCGGCTCTATCCCAATTTTTATTGGAGCTAATGTCTCCACTCTCAGGAGAGGTTAGCTCCAATAAAGTTGAGTTGACCCATGAGTTCCAGACATGGATATGAGAGTTATAGGACACTTGGGAACCACTGAAAATTGGTCAATGACCCTGTCAAAACTGACCAGAATCCGTATTGAGAATGACCTGAAAAAGGGCCTACTTCTTACCAGATGTAAACCTTGAAGAAGGACCTCCCAGAAAACATGCAGCTGGGTATGGAGTTGACATGGAAGAATACAGAATTTTATAAAAAGTCTGCATCTTTTACAACCTAGATGAAAGTTTAGGTCGCAAAAGCCAAGACATTCCCTGGCCTGTGCCCAGTGACCTGGGCGTCTGCTGCCAAGTCCTGATCACAGCCCACATGTTCCAAGATGGCAGCGGTCACCTGACCCAGCTCGGCTGACTCCCAAGACTGGCATGTTGGACACTGCTCAGGGCCATCTTCAAAGCACCTGAGTGTCCCCCCTTGGAGTGGGCCTGGGAAGCCTCAGGGGCCATTCGCTATGAGGGTACCCCTCCCCTGCCCCAGAACTTCCGTTTCCCCTAGCAGCTGTATTTTTTACTTGTCTAAGGACCTTCTATAATATCTTTCCAGTGTAAAAACATGAGTTAAAAATGCCCAGCCTACAATGCTCAGGGTCATCCTTTTTTTTTTTTTTTTTTTTTTTTTGAGCAGAGTGGTGACCTTTTCTCATTTTTCTAGGGCTTTCTTTATCCTTCCAAAGAACTAAAAAAAATAATAATAATAATATTTAATGCTTTGCAGTAATGTAGCCCCATCCCCTGAGTACCTAAGAATAAATGCCATGGAGCCTGGGTGATCCGAATGCATTTGGCACCTAAGTACTCTTGGTCACCCTCTCTGTAGAGACAGAGATTAAAGGAAAAAAATCAGTAAAAGCTGCTGACCTTAGCGATTATGTTTTCTGTCTCCTTCTTTTGCTTTTTCTTGTGTATGGTTTCCTCTCAATGATTTTTGTTATCTCAAAATTAATATATACTTACTGCAAACATTTTTAATATTAGCGTCAAATTGAAAACATAGTCCTCCCGTCCATGAACCCACCCTACCCAGTTCAGCTCTCTAGAAATAACCACTGTCAACAAGTTACATTTGAACCCTTTCAAAAAATTTTTATGCATCTCAAACATGTTCTTTGAAAAAAAGTAAAACAGCACGGATATGTATAAAGAGAATATTTACTTCTGTTCACTCTCAATTTTCACTCCCTTTGGGGGAGTCATTGAGACTGTTTCATACTATTCTGTAGTTGTTTATTTTTATTTCAGAGTATATAATAAATGCTTACCAGGTGACCACATACAGCTTGTACCTCATTCTTCACAAATGTTACGTAAGATTCATAGTTTGGTCAAATCACGATTTATTCAACCATTCTCCAATTGATGGTTATCATGAGTGGTGACTATAGACTCAGTCTAAGGCGCAGTTAGATTCAATCAAATTTATTTTTTTAATGCTCATCACACTTCCGACACACATCCTAAGTCCTAACTGAGTCTACACCCAAGGGTCCCAGATGCCAACCTGTGATGTGTCTTAAGTCCTGGTCGCTGGAACCCAATCCGGGGTGGAGGAGTCTGGTACAGAGGGGACAACAGCAGTGGAGGCCTCAGTCTCTCTGTCTGGGTCCTGTTAGTTCCATTGTCCCCCCAGAAGTCTGGGTTTTGAAGTTCTAGTTCAGTTGTGCTTGCAGCTGATAGCTGGGTGAGGCCTGGAGTGTACACCCTGGGTGTAGACTCTTACTAACTTAAGTCTATCCAAGTTCTGCAGTTCACATTTCATCACGGGCACATTGCTTATAGTCATTCACTATTCAATCCATACACATTCACTAGGTAATCTAGTCAACAGTCAATAATCCTATGATATTTCTGGTACTCATAGCAATGGTTACTTACACTGTGTCATGATTATAAATAATATAGCAATACATATCCTCATACAGAGATCGTTACACACTGACACTAGTATTTCTAAAAGTTCTATTTCTAGAAGTGGAATTTCTGGGTCAGAGGTTACACATATCCATATTTTGGACAGTTATTGTCAAGTAACACTCCAAAAAGACTGTGTCAGTTTATATACCTCCAAGGTGTATGAAATTGCCTGTTTCTTAACATGCTTGCCAACACATGGCAGTAATCAATTTTTTTCCTTTTTTTTTTTTTTTTTAAACAAAGCAACAGGTGAAAAATGAAACCCTGTTGCTATTTCAAATTCATTCTTTTTTGCCAGGTGTGGAGGCTCACACCTGTAATCCCAGTGGCTCTGGAGGCTGAAGAGGGAAGATTGTGAGTTCAAAGCCAGCCTCACCAAGGGTGAAGTGCTAAGCAACTCAGTGAGACCCTGTCTCTAAATAAAATACAAAATAGGGCTGGGGATGTGGCTCAGTGGTCGAGTGCCCCTGAGTTCAATCCCCAGTAGCCCCTGTCAAAAAAAAAAATTAACTCTTTTTACTATTGTAAGGAATTTGTTGCTTTCTTAGTATTTGTTAGCCATAAATATTTCTTCAGTGAATTGTCCTGATAATTGATCATATTTCTATCAAGATCATATTTCTTATTGATTTTATAGATTTTTTTGTGTGTGCCAGGATTGAACCCAGGGGCGCTCAACCACTGAGCCACATCCCCCACCTTTTTACTTTTTATTTTGAGAAAGGGCCTTGCTAAGATGCTTAGAACCTTGCCAAGTTGCTGAGGCAGGCTTTGAACTTGCGATCCTCCTGCCTCAGCCTCCGGAGCCAGTGGGATTACAGGCATGTGCCACTGCACCAACAAGACTGTTGATGCTGTTATAAATAGTGCAGTGACTCATGTACTTCTTCCAAATATAAGCTATCCCTCCACTTTTACACAATTGAGTACATTTTTATGTATTGGTCAGTTTTTCCTGATTCAGTGATGATCTTGATTTCTTTTCATTGGGAACATCTTCCTCAATCAACAGTTGTTTTTTCCTCAACATATTTTCAATAATTTATCTTACTTTTGTTTCTATGGTGGAAAGTAGAAACTTAATGTTAACTAATTCTAGTTAGTAGTCAATTATTCCAGCATACTTTAGTAAATTGCAGCTGCATCCTTTTTCTTCTGATTTGCAGTGGAATGTCCATCGTGTTTTCTAAGCCTGTCTTTAATCTCTTTCTAGATTCCCCATTTCTGTTCCAAAAATAATGTGTCTGGGTAATTGGAGCCAGGGTTGCAGTTCGTCTGCCCTCTCGATTGTACCTTGTATGGACTATGCGGTTAAAAGCACAGCTCTGGAATCAGACTGCCTGGGCGAAAACCCCAGCTCTCTCACTCACTAGCTGTGTGACTGGGCAAGCTAATAACTCTTGACCTTGTCATCCTCATCTGGAAAATATGAACAATGATAGTATCAGTCTTATGATGTTGTGATGCTTGAATGAAATAAGATATGCTGAGCAGTTAAGACTTTGACTTGTTGTAAGTGATGCTTTCCTAGGCAACTTTAAGTCTGAGCACTGGCCATGTGCTTCATACTCCTTTTACCAGGAAGATTTTAAATCTTCATATAAAAAATAATGGCTGGGCGCCATGGCACACGCCTGTAATCCCCGCACTTGGGAGGCTGAGGCAGGAGGATTGAGAGTTCAAAGCCAGCCTCAGCAATGGCGAAGCACTTAGCAACTCAGTGAGACCCTGTCTCTAATAAAATACACAAAAAGGGGGGGGGGCTGAGGATGTGGCCCAGTGGTCGAGTGCCCCTGAGTTCAATCCCGGTACCCCCCCCAAAAAAAAAATATGAAGAAGGGCTTGAGGATGTAGTTCAGTGGCAGAGTGTGTGCTTAGTGTAAGTAAGGCCCTGGGTTTGATTCCAACCAATGATAATGATGGTAATAATAAATAAAACTTAAGAAGAGTATCTTGCCTGAGGTGTGATGTGGGAGACTCAGTTCTAAACTCTATTTGTCTCATTGTAAGATATGTCATCCTTCTTTCAAATGACATGCCCTAGGCAATAGTGGTAATTTGTGACTTGGCCTCTTCCTGTTTTCTAACCATTACCCTCACTACCTGAAAACCATCACTTTTTATGCTGTCTCCGCCCTCTGGCTTCCATGTCTGCGGCAAAGTTCCTTCATGCACTAAGAATTGGGAAGTGACAAACGCTACAGCATAGTAATGCATTTTCTATTCTGCTGATTTTTACAGCTGTGTCTTCCCAGAAAAAAAAAAAAAAAATCCAACAAAGACTGTCGGTCAAGTCTTACCATTAGTTTAATTGGACTGAATTCTTAAAACAAGGTCCCTGGTGGTAAATTTAGTTAGTGTGATCCTGACCTGCCCTCTGCTCTGAGTTTCCAGCTCATCCTATATCCTGGCACCCTGTGCCCTCTTTGGCAATTTGCTGGGCATCCTCCTTAACTGGTTCCAACACTTCTGGACAGTTCTTTGCCAGATCAGGATCCTTTATGTTGAAAACCCACTGCAAACCGAGACTAACTAGGCGTCCACCAATTCCTCTTTCTAGATACACAGGAAGATTATATTCCTTGGCTTCTCTTGTATATAGATTGGGGCCTTCTCATACGTTACGGACAGTGGAAGGTGGTCAGAGGTAATACCACTTCCAGGTCTGAAGAAAATAAGCTATGTGAGTGTTGGGTTTGTATGTCAAACTAGCTGAACCACAGTGCCCACATCTGTGCTCAAATCTTATTTTGGATGTTTATGTGAGAATGTTTTTGGATAAAATCAACACTTAAATTAGTAGGCTAATGCAGATTATCCTCCACACTGTGAGTGGGCCTCATCCAATCAGCTGAAGTTCTATATAGAATGAAAGACCATCTTGAAGAAGGAATTCTGCCAGTAGATGGCCTTCAGACTCGAAGTGCAGCATTTATCCTTTCCTGGTCTTCATATTTCTGGCCCATCCTGAAGTGTGTTAGTCAGCTTTCCATTACTGTAACAAAATACCTGAGGCGACTAACTTATAAAGAGCTAAGGTTTTCTTGGCTCACACTTTGGAAGGTCCCAATCCATCTATTGGTCCCACTGCTTTGGTATTGTAATGAAACAGTACATCATGACAGGAATGTGTGGTGGAGCAAAACCACCCTCGTTATGAACCAGGGAACAGAGAGGAAGAGACTGGGGTCCCACACTCTCCTTTGAAGGCATACCTCCAATGACCTAAGAATATGGCACTGGTCTCCATTTTCTGAAGGTTGCACTGCCTTTCAATAGTACCACCCTGCAGGCCAACCTTTCAACACATGGGATTTGGGGGCAACATTTAAGATCCAAACTATAGTGCACAGACTCTGGACTCTTAGGCTCCACAATTGCTTGAGACAGTTCCTTAAAACAGGCCATTGTCTATTTATGTAAGCATTCCATTAGTTCCATTTCTTTGGAAACCCCCGATCTACTGTGCCGTTTTCCATGCTATTTTGTTCTCTAGCTGCGTGGCCTGAAGCAAAGGTCTCTAAAGACAATGGAGTCATTTGGTAGAGAGAGCTTAGGTCCCTGAGTTAGTCACTATGGAAGGCAGTTGTCATCCAATCTGTACTGAACTTTGTGTAAACTAGAAATGAATGTGTGGGGTTTTGTTGTTGTTTGTTTGTTTTTTGTTGTTGTTGTTTTGTTTTTTGCTGAGTCACTGGCATATGTTACAGCAGCTGCAGTTACTTGTCCTAACTAATATAAATGCTGAAATCACTGTTATCTAGAAAATCCAGTGGAAAAAGTCTGACTTTTCTGATGCTCTTCCTCTAAACTAGGAATATTCATCAAGTGATAACCTGACCCTAGAGACCTACCATACTTGAGTGATCATCCTGGAGCTGAACAGCATAGTCCTGATAACCTTGTTATAACCAGAGTTACTCTCTATAGTGGGACAACAGTCTTAGTTTGCTCAGTCTGCTATAACAAGTGGATCTGATTCCATAGTTTAAGGATGTTGTCACCTTGGTTCTTAACCTGTACTTCAACTGGGTCTTATCAAGTTCACGAACTTCCTGAAATTGTGTTCACATTGTGTGTTTGTTGGGGAGTGCACATTTTTTCTTCCATGGCGATTCATGATACTGGATTCACAAAGGGCATCTGTCTTCATCCATTTGGGTTGTTATAACAAAACACTCTAGGCTGGGTGGCTTATAAACAACAAACTCTTGTTTCTCCTAGTTCTGAAGGATGAGAATTCCAAGAACAAGGTGCCAGAAGCTTTGGGCATGCAGAGGGTCTGCTTCCTGGTTCACAGATGGCCATGTTCTCAAAGTGCCCTAAAGGTAGAATGGGGAGAGGCGCTCTCTGGGGCCCCCTTTATGAGGGCACTAATCTCACTCAGGTGGCCTCCACTCACATGAGCTCTTTTCCTCCTAATGCACAAGATTTCTGTATGAATTTTGGGAGAGGCATAAACATTTAATCATAGCATCAATTCATTTATAAACATTGTTTTACTAAATTTTAACTTATTCAGGAATGATTTACAGAGTGCCTACAGGTTCTAGGCACTGATGGCATTAAGAATACCACAGTGAGGGCTGGGGATATAGCTCAAATGGTAGAGTGCTTGCCTTGCATGCACAAGACCCTGGGTTCAATCCCCAGCACCACACACACACACACACACACACACACACACACACACAAAAGAAGAAGAAGAAGAAAAAGAAAGAATACCACAGTGAGTATGATGTACATGTGCCTGTCCTACAGGACACACAACCTAGTAGGGGTTTTTGTTCTTGTTGAATCTTACCAGGTTCACATTATAATATCTACTGCACATATGAGGAAAGCAAATGACACAGGGGTTAGGTGGCTTGTTAAGCAGACTCACTGGGCCTCCAGTGAGTAGTGCCTACTTCTGGCTTTGGCTTCAATTTAGGAGGAAAAAACTGTTCCTCACTGTTCTTGCTTGCCTCTTCCTGAGCTCCCCCACCTTCTATATAAAAAGTAGTGTCCAGTGGGCCGTGGCATTGGTGGGCTTCATGGGGACTACTGTGCACATCCAAGTGTATCATCAGGGTTTTTGATTGCAAAACTTGGGCAGAAAGTTAAAGAGTCATTAAAACCGTGTTGTGTTTCTAACAGAAACCTTGGAAGATTTATTAGAGAACCAGTTGGGAAAAAGTGGCAGAAACCCAGGTTAGCAGAAACATAGACAAGACCACACCTCAGGAACTTTCTGGCCAAGCTACCACAGCTAATGTGGCCACTGGATTCAAACGATCATTTCTGCTATGAATATTGTCCCTCCATTTTTGTACCATTCTCTGGACGGAAGAACTGATTCTCAAACCCTTGGTTATAAGAGTGGGGATGTAGCTCAGGTAGAGAGCTTACCAAGCTTGCATGAGGCCCCAGAATCAATCCCCAATACCACCAAAACAGAAAGCAGCCATGGGCCAGGTGTCCATGTCATACTGACCTGGAGTCAAAGAGGGATCCGTTTGAATAGAAATGGTGGGATATGCAGATTCTGGTAGCTAAGGTAATGAGTGCCCACCAAATCCAGACAATCCCAAGTGATACTGGGGGCCAGAGCAAAGGCCCAACCACAAGAAACTCTGGGCATCGGTGATCTCAGAAGGCAGGCATCAGCAGGGTTCTGATTCTGGGGTGAACAGGATCCATCAAATTTTGAGTGAGTATTAATGAGCATTTTTAATTTCAAGAAATAAAGACAAATTCAAATTACCTTAAGCAAAAAGGGAATTTACTGCCTCAGGAAATTGAAATTCCTGGGAATATTCTGATATTTGATCCAGAGATTCAACCGAAGTCCCTAGAAGCCAGTCTCTCCATCTCTGATCTCTGCCTTCCTGTATGTTTGATCTGTTCTCATTTTCACCTCGGAAGCATGATGTCTACCAGCAGCTCCATAGCTACATTCCTCCATGCTCATAATCATCAGGAAACAGTGCATACCTCTCTCTCCAGGAAGTCCCAGAAGAAGCCTAATTATGTCTCATTGGCTCTGACCGGTGACATGCCCATCCCTCAACTCATCAGTCATGTGAGGGAAATATAGCTGCTTGGTCACACCCAAGTCATAAGCCCACCTGAGAACTATAGTAGAGTTAAAGCCACTTGTAGTACTAGGTCGTCCTTGAAGTCGTCCTTTGGAGAAGAACCAGAAGAGGGCAAGTGTGTGTTGGTAGTAAAAGCGAGCCCGGCATTCTGGGAGCAGCCCGGGCCGCGTGGAGTGGAGCACTGGCCAGGAGGTCTGACTCAGTAGGTGAGCAGAGGTTTCACTCCAAGTGGAGCATCCTGGTGAGCATCAGGGATCGATGCAAAAAGGGGCCTGGGAATGGACAGACATGGCTTACAGACTGGCCTGGAAGCTGCCCTGGAGAGTCAAGATTCCCTGGGCACAACAGGTATCTGTCTATCCCGCGAAACAAATTCCAGACTCCATCTGCTGATGGGTGGGAGCTGACTGTCTGGTCAGCATCAACTTAAGGACTCTCCTGTGGAACCAGAGGCTGGGACCCCATCCAAATGACCCAGAATCAATTCTTACAGAAGCAGAAGGGCAATGTAGGTAGCCAGAGCAGGAAATCACATCTTCTGTCCAACCTCCCTTAGTCCTTTGGTTAGTTACTACCTCCCAGGTGTCCCTGCCCTTCTGGCTAGTTTTGTTGACATCCCGATTTCTCGCTCTTGCTCTGCTCTTCTGTGATGAGCTGGGTCTCCTGCTTCCTCATTTAATTCTCTGGTTCTGATCCATGTCTTTCTTGGGCTCCTAGGCATCCATACCAGAATACAGGCAGCAGAGACTGATCCCAGCCCTACTTCAGGATTCAACTGTCCCCTTGCTCCCTGTAAAGGATGAAGAGTCTTCCTGTTGTTGTCTGAAGCGATTGCCGCTTGGAGCAACGAAGCCGCGGGAAGAAGTTCAGAGGCGAACTGGAAACAAACAGGCTTTTTATTCTTATAACTTCTCTCTCTGGCTCTAACAACGACTTTAACACGCACCACACACCACCAAAAAACCCACACACCAAATGGCGCCAACCCAATCAGCAATCTCGGCTCAAGTCTCTCGAGATCCCGGGCCAAGTCCCGTGAGACTACGGAAGGTGGCAATGCCCAAACATCTTCATGGCCCGTAGTCAACCGCAATCTTAGGCATATCCCCAAACAGGGCTCCTGCATCTTCCAAAGTTTATGTTATCAGAATGTGACCTTAGTTAGAAAGAGGGCTTTTGCAGATGTAATTAAGCTCAGGATCTTGAGAAAAGATCATTTTTCACTTACAACAGACTTCCATGCAGTGCCTGATGTCCTTCTAAGAACTGGAGAGGACACAGAGACACACAGAGAAGACAGTGATGTGAAGCTGTAGCACAGACTAGAGGGCTGCACCTCCAAGCCAAGGAAGGCTAAGAATTGCTGACCTCCACTGGAGGCTGGGAGAGACGTGTGGAACAAATTCTCTCTCAGAACTTTCAGAATAAACTGATCCATCAAAATTTGATTTCAGATTTTTAGCCTCTAGACCCATGAAAGGATAAATTTCTGTTTTTTTTTTAAATTATCTTTATTTTTTTTTTTTTTATGTGGTGCTGAGGATCGAACCCAGTGCCTCACACGTGCTAGGTGAGTACTCTACCACTGAGCCACAACCCCAGCCCCAAATTTCTGTTGTTTTGAGCAACCACGTTTGTGGTAATGTTTTTACAGCTGCTCTAGGAAACTCATACACCCCTTATGGCCTAGAAGCGATGTGGCTATCATCTGTAGGCCCACACACACACAGTGAGTGGAACAACTGGGATTTGAACCTAGTTGTTATGAGGCCCTGATTAAGACTGTTACCTCTGGAGCGTGAGGCTTGGAGGAGGAGTTCACATAGGAACACCTGGAAATCAATGCTGACCACTGTATACTTTATCATAAGATTATGTGTTGACTGTTTCTGTTGCTTAATTACTGCACTGCCTAAAACAGAAAGAGATAGCTGTCCCTAACTCTCATTCTCTAAAATAAAATGGGAAAATTCTGTTTGTTGTCCAAATTTTTATTTGGTAGCCTCAAACTGATAAATAACAAAATTCTCCCAATCGTCTTCAGGTTGTTTTCTTGGCTCGGGTATGCAGAGGGTTAGACATCTCCTCAGTTGGCTTTGTTTAAGGAAAAAATTAGAGGGGTGACTCAGAATGTAAAAATCATATTACCTTAAACGATATGAATAGCAGTCAAGGCAAGAACACAATTATCTGCGGTTGGAATCCGAAAGCAGAGATTCACTGTCGCAGCCCAGAATAAGGTTAGAGGTTGTCTGCTTTCCTTCCTTTCCCAGGTAATTTAACTGATGGCTGATCAATCATAATCAAGAGCACCCAAACCAACCTTGTGTATTTAAGAAAATAAGGTGGGATTTCAAGTTAGCTGGGGGAAATATGGACTATTGTTATCCTTCAGCAATTCATATAGGAGCAATTGATTAGCTATCTGGAAAAAATAAATCCTATCCCTCCCTCTCAGCAGACTTGAATTAGTCTTGTTCTTGGTTGCAGACGACAGAAACCTTTCCCATTCATAGAACTGGGAAAGGAAATGATTAAAGAATTAAAGCATATGGTAACCTTGAACTCTCCAAAAAAGGACAGGAATCACATGTGAGGACAGTACATCCAGGGACAATGCCAAGATTATAGCACAGGTCAGCTCTAGTAGCAAATCTACTGTCCCCACTTACAGCCCCGGCCTCTGCCGCCCACATACCAAGGGAACTCACTCTCTAGCCAGGCAAAGGGCAGTGCCACAGAACCTCGGCCATCACTGCCTCTGAATTAGGAGGCCTATGCCACCACCCTCCCCTTACTGGACCCCTTGAGCCTCCTAATCCTGCTTGTCACTGGTTTCTAATTGAGATGACACATGGAACCTACTGATCAATGGGACTTTGGTTACATAATTGTGTACTATTTTCAAAGGCAGCTGGGGCTTCTAGTTTCTGGCTTCTACCACGGGGGAAGTTAAACTGACAAGGTGGCGGGACACCCCCCTTACCCCCACATATGGGATGCATCCAAAAATATAATTAATGTTTACTGCTATTCTTTAAAACAAATTCTAGCAATTAATGAGTTAAAGAATTTACCTGTATAAAAGGAACTGCAGAAGATATAGGTGAATATTGAACCAATCTAGGACTAAGGAGGACTTTCTGAGCATAAAAGCAATAGAAGAAATCACAAAGGAACCGATCGATAGATTCAACTACTTAAAAATACAATCTTTCTTATGTCAGGTGAAGCTGTGAGCAATTTGATCACCCCCCATGGTGTTGTTTGCCCCCTTTAAAATCCACATATACATAAGGCCAAAGTCAGGTGAGTAGACTCTCTTTGGATGGTCATTAGAAATCACACAATTTCAGTCCAAGATAAAAACTATTTCCAGGCTCTCAGAATTGCCTGAACCTGTCTCTGTTCTACTCTAGATGATTATTGGCATTTCTAAGGGATAAGCTTTTGTTTCCTCCAGTCTCTTAAGAATCGCTCTTATATATTTGGAAAGTTTAATTATTTTGATTGTCCAAATTACTTTCTGTCTTTTAGAGGAATTTAAGTAATCTATGTCTAGACTTATGAGATTCTTTTAATTAGAAAGAGGAATGACTCCAGTCACAAGGTAGATTTTTTCTCCAGCTCTCTCAGCTCTGTTTACAAGGTTATTGCTGAATGTATTATTGCTAAAGTGGAGACAGACATGGGGCAGTTCAAAAGAATCCTCTTTATTCCTTTTCATTACAGCTACCGGAGAATGTTTGGATTTGGATTCATGGTAGCCGAGGTCTGACGACTGCTTTTTCTGGCAATATAAAATATGCCTTTGATTTCTGGTCAGATTAAAAAATAGCATTCAGATAATAATAAACCTAATCTGCAAAAAAAAAAAAAAAAAATTAAGAAAAATAAGTCAGTCTTGGCACAGTGGTGAGCGGAGGAGTGTGGTGCTAGTGGGGCTGAGCCTGGGAGCAGAGCAGATGCTGGGTGGAGCCCCCCCCCAAAATCTGGCCCACCACAAGGGGTGAGCAATGTGCCCTAGGTGGAGAGGAGATAAAGAAGCTATCCAGTAGGCATGCTTTTAATTGTTTTGAAGGCAATGATCTGAGATTTAGCAAAAGAGGGGACTTGTATACAGATGTGAAAATCTAGGTCTTCTCCTGCTCAGTACTTTCTGTCCTTGGCATCCCCATTGTAGACTGTCCAGTGTCCACATTTCATTACAAGGAACAGAAAAGGTTAGAAAATTTCATTCTGGCATTTGTATGTGAAGTACTTGGAATAGGGAACTGAAAAGATATTGCTATTTATAACACTTCTTTTAGAACAATGGTGTGATGGGTTCAAGATGACCCCCATTCTTTGCCTCCCCTTCCTCTACATGCGAGCCAGCTCCAGCTTTGAACAATGGAAAGTGGTGGAAGCTTTTACCATGGAATGACGAAGGCTGTGCCTTACTGCAGCTGCAGCGTCTGATTTCAGTGCTTGAAATCCTCGCCCTTGGAGCTGAGTTCTCATGGGGTGAGAAATGTGGATGGAGAGGCCACGGGAGATAATTGAGTTGCTCCTGTCCATCTCAGAGCAGAGAGCCAGCACCGCTGCCAACATTCCTGCTCCTGCTGACTGTGATGCTTCCTGCTGAAGCCTGTGGCCAGAGGAACCAGGCTGGGTGCAGTCACCCCAAGGAACTGCGATAGAGATGACAAAATGCTTGTAGTTATGTGAAACTCATGAGTTCGGGAGCATATTTTATGCAAAAATAAGTATCCTAGAGAGTGCATCCCTTAATGGAGGACTTAGTTGCTAAATGGTGTGTCAAGTTTGCATACGTGAGCGTAGAATTCAGAGCTGGCTTAGGACCCAAGTAATATGGCTGAATGGAATTGCTTGGGCAATGAGATCTTGGAAAGAGGAGGAAGAATCTGAAGCTGAGGATTTGTGGATTTGGGACAAAGAAATGGAAAGAGAAAGAGAAAGGAAGAGGGATCTGGTATTCAAACTTCCCCACACCCCACCCACTCCTGTGGCAGCTTAGCTGGGGAAGGAAGCATTATTAAGATATCTGCTGGGCTGGGGTTGTGGCTCAGCAGTAGAGCGCTTGCCTAGCACATGCGCAGCCTGGGTTCAATCCTCAGCAGCACTAAGAATAAAGGCATTGTATACAGCTAAAACAAATAAATACATATCAAAAATATATTTGTTATAGTGTTTCCATTCCCAGTTTTCCAAGGAATCTTCATATTGCCTTCCAGATTAGTTGCACCAATTTGCAGTCCTACCAGCAATGCATGAGTGTGCTTTTCCCCCACATCCTCACCAATATTTATTGTGGTTCATATTCTTAATAGCTGCCATTCTGACTGGAGTGAGATGAAATCTTAGAGTAGTTTTGATTTGCATTTCTCTAATTGCTAGAGATGTAGAACATTTTTTTCATATATTTGTTGATTGATTGTATATCTTCTTCTGAGAAGTGTCTGTTCAGGTCCTTGGCCCGCTTATTGATTGGGTTATTTGTTTTTTTGGTGTTAAGATTTTTGCATTCTTTATATATTCTAGAAATTAGTGCTCTATCTGATGTGTGTGTGGTAAAAATTTGTTCCCATTCTGTAGGCTTTCTCTTCGACTCACTGATTGTTTATTTTGCTGAGAAGAAGCTTTTAAGTTTGAATCCATACCATTTATTGATTCTTGATTTTAATTCTTGTGCTATAGGAGTTTTATTAAGGAAGTCAGGGCCTAATCTGACATGATGGAGATTTGGGTCTACTTTTTCTTCTATTAGGTGCAGGGTCTCTGGTTTAATTCCTAGGTCCTTGATCATTTTGAGATGAGTTTGTGCATAGTGAGAGATAGGGGCTTAATCCCCACTCCTAGTTTATGCCCAAAGGACTTAAAAATAGCATACTACAGGGACACAGCCACATCAATGTTTATAACAGCACAATTCACAATAGCCAAATTGTGGATCCAAACTAGACACTCTTCAGTAGATGAATGGATAAAGAAAATGTGGTATATATACACAATGGAATATTACTCAGCATTAAAAGAGAATACAGTCATGGCACTTGCAGGTAAATGGATGGAGTTGGAGAATATAACGCTAAGTGAAGTAAGCCAATCCCCAAAACCAAATGCCAAATGTCTTCTCTAAGGATGCTGATTCATAATGGGGATGGTGGGGGGAGCATGGGAGGAATAGATGAACTTTAGATAGGGCAAAGGGGAGGGAGGGGATGGGAGAGGCATGGGGGTAGGAAAGACAGTGGAATGAGATGGACATCATTACCCTAAGTACATATATGAAACACGGATGGTGTGACTCTACTTTGCGTTCAACCAGAGACATGAAAAATTGTGCTCTATTTGTGTAATATGAATTGAATTGCATTCTGATGTCATATATAACAAATTGGAATAAAAATATAAAAAAAATTTGAAAAGATATTTGCTATGAGGGTGATAGGTAAAGCTCTTTCTTTCGCCTTTGCAGAATCTTCAGTATAATCTACATTATTTATAACTGCTTCTGTGCCATGCATTCTTTGGAGAAAGACTGAAAAGTAATCTGAGTTCTGCATGTGGGTGAGCAGGAAGCAATTGGACACAGTAGCTACACCTGGTTCCCTAGGAGCCAGAAAGCAAGAAGGCAGAGCACAGGGCACAGGGGCCAGGAAGCGTCTCATCTTGTCACCATCCTGGTCTGGCAAATGAGCAAGTAGAGGCTTAGAGGCTTAATGAAGTCATGTTTCCAAATGCACCCAGCTCAGAAGTGCAGTACCCGGAACACTCACACGCCCATCCCTCAACACCATTGCTTGGCCTCCTCCCTCCTCACCATGTTTCCTATACCTTTTCTCATCGGCTCCTCTTCCAATAAGCAATCTTCAAGTCTTACTCAAGGGTTTCACATGCCTTTTTTCACCCAAGTTTCTCAAGACTTGTCTTCTCTATCAATGCAATACCCAATAACATGAGATGCTAAGAGTCCGTTCGGATCATGGGTGCATGCATAGACTCTGGGGCCACAGACCATGCTTCTAAGCTCCACCCTATCACTTACCAGCTTTGTGATATTGAGCAAATTCCCTTAACCCTTCTGTGCCTTCATTTCCTCACTTATGAAATGCCGATGACGTTTTCAACCTCTTTGGTTAGTTGATAGGTTTTAGTAAGTTAATGCCCGAAGGCCTTAGGGCAGCACCCAGTACATAGCAAATGCAACATGATTATTTGTTACTGTGATTTTTTTTTTTCCTGTACTGTTTCAGTCCCTGCCTGAAGATGGGAATCTATTTTTCCCCACAATCCTTGGGCTTGGTGCTGGTATTCTTGGTTGGGATTGGGGATAAGAAGCAGGCTCCCTAAGAAGCAGGCTCCCTCTCCCTGGACAAATTATTCTGAACAAGTAGAAAGGGAATTCTGCCCCAGGGTAACAATAATGGACCAATGAAGAAAACTCACTTACAGCTTCCTTTTGCCTACTTGGGTTGAAAAGAAAATTTTCCCTGATTTAAAGACAGAGATGTAAATATAAAAGTGTGTGTGTGTGTGTACACAACAAATATACAAGATAGCTAAACAAGCACTCCAGAGATTTGTAGATGATTTTCTGTCATTAAAGGAAAAGAGGCCCTGTCTTTGGCTGGTGCAGCTTGCTCCTCTGTTTCCAGGGGAACAAAACTGAATTATGAGCTCACGCCAAAGGTGTCAGATGAAATTTGAGGATTTGTTTCAAGGATTCCTCTGTAAGAGAAAATGTATAGAAAAAAAGTTCTGGAAGACCATTCATCACAATATTCACAATTCATCTCTGGGTGACAGGTTTACAGGCAAACTTAACTTTTTCTTTCCATTTTTCTGAAAATTTTTATTTTTTTGAAAACATGAACATGTGTTGTTCTTATTGCTAACAGAAAACAGTGGAGTCAATTCAAAGGGAAAAAAAGTAGCACAGGACGCATTATTAACTTGGACTCCATGGAATATTATAGAAATTTCAACTCCAGAAACAATCTTCATTATACCAATAGCTCTACCAAAAGAGACAGTAGCTACTCATGCCTGACTGTCCCCAGAGTATTCTTCTACTTACAGGAAAGCTATCCTGATGCTTATTCCCCTTTCATGGAGGAAAATGATGCTGATTTTGTTGGTGTTTTCTCCCAGAACTGATTTACCCAACCCTTTCATCATGTGAACACTTCCCATTAACAACCAAACAAATCATGATAAAAATGACATCTTACAGACCTTCATCAGAGCAAATTGACCTCAGCCTGCAGTGGATGTTTGGAGGGTCTGAAATGAAAGTTGCCAGATCACTTGAATCTAAGAAAGGGCTGAATAAGGTACAGTGACCAAATAGAGTCCTGGTGATCTGCAGTGACATCTTTCTATCTTCAGTACTTACTGCTGCTGTTACCCCTGGACAGGGGTTAATTTCTATCTTGAGACCTGGGGACTGGAAGTCAATGCTCCACTGTCCAACTGTCCTACCTCATCAATAATAATAGTTCTGATTATTATGTCATTGAAGAAAACAAATGACCATTGCTATATTGTTATTTTTGCTATTATTACAGTTGATTCTCAGCATCCACGCTGGTTACATCTATAACATTGCCATGAACTGTGAATTAGCAAATACTAATCTGCTATGCCTCGGGGAGATACAGGGTTAGATTCCTCCAGGCCTCTGCTCACATTTTCATCAACTGATCACTACAAAACCTTGTTTTATGTGTGCTTCTGCTTAAAGGCACCTTATTTAACATTTACTGCTGAATGTTAACATTGAACTCATGGCCAATAGCAGTTGAACTCGGGCCTGAACAAATTATATCTAACACACATATTTTCTGTCTGAAGCACATCACAGCCTTCTTGTGCTATGTGTGCTTTTAAAAAGCAAAATCACCAACAAGATGAACAAAAATGAAAAACATAGTCCAAGAAAAGGACACTGACAGTGTGTGGCTGGAACATGCAGGCAAGACTCTCCTGTTCTACCTCAGCTGGGAACACGCAGACTGGGTGACTAAAAGCACCATGAGGACTCATTTTGGGGTTAAATTTTAGTGAGTCGGTGAATTCACCGATAAGCAATCTGCAAATAATGAGGATTGACTCTATATTTTTGCTAATTTTTTTTAACATTTTCTGTAGGGCAAGCACTCTGTCAAACACTTCACAGGCATCTGCTTATTAAGCCTTTACAGTTACGCCATCAGGGAAGTGCCACGTTATCAGCATTTTACCTTTGAAGAAACTGAATCTCAAGCATTGGCAAAGCAATAGCGCCAAGTCATTCAGCTAAAGAATGGCCAACCGGGATTCATACCCAGGTGTGGCTGACTCTAAAGCCCATAAGCTTATGACTCTGACCATGGCTCAGCCTGGCAATGTGGGCAGCTGCCCAAATTCAGTATACGGGCAAATGCAGCCTGGACCTTCATGCTGAGAGGCTGTGGGTAGAGTTCTGTGTGCATCAGGACGTGGAAACAGAACATTGGGTTCAAGTCATGGTTGTGTCATAGTGTGTGTGCAACTTTGAAAACACCATATGGCCTCTGTCTTCACCGGTGTCTGGGTATTGTTGCAAGGAACAGAAATGCCACTCAAACCAGCTGACACAAGACAGGACTATGTTAGGAGTTAGGGCTGCTCACAGAACCCAGTGGCAGTCAAAATCAACCCTATGGAAGGACAGGAACCAGGGTAATTGGAGGAAATTTGTATTTCATTCTTTAGCCTTAGATACTTGTGGCTATTTTTTTTTTTTCCTAGAGAACTGCCAATAATATGACTCAGCTCCAAACACTCCTCGCTTGGTGTTCTTGGATCAAAACTTAACATAGCATGCAATGAACTTGGCAGTTGGAAACTACCTGCAGGCATATGGGCCAGTTTTCAGGGAAGACTGCCTGGGTTTCTTTTTCCTCGTTCTCTAAATAGTAACTAAAGAAAGTTCCTCACACAACCCGCAAGGTAGCTGGGAAGACCCAGTGAGATCTGGGGAGTAGAGGCTCCTCTGTGTGAGGCAGCTCTGAGAGATGGGCTGGGGCTCCTGAGACCTGGTGCCAGCTTGGTCTTGGCTGGACCAGGAGGCAGGTGGCTGGCCGCAGAGCCTGCCCTCCAGGTTCACACGAGCTGTCTCTTGTCTTTCCTCAGTGCTTCTCCCTCACCTTTGCTGTTCCCCTCCGCTGCGTGAGGAGACTGGCCTGTCCCTGTCCCTCTTACTCATTTCACTCTCGGAGTCAGAGAAGGACACAGCGGGTCGGTAAACGGGGAGAAATTAACACACGTGCTCAGCTTGGCTCTTCCCCTTTCCGGCTGCTTCTCTGTGCCCTGCACAACACAGACTTCCTTCCTTTAGTGGGATATGCATTTTGGCTCCTGGATACCTGGATCAGGGTAGGAGCATCTAATTTTGAGGTTCAGAATCATAAAATCCTCTTGCCTTCAGACATATTGCTCATCTTTATCAGAGATAAAGGTTCTGTTTGGGCCCAATCTGCCTGTCTCCTTTGTCTTACTTCTCAAGTAGGTTCAGAACTTCTGAGAGTCCTAGCACATGGCAGGAGCTTAATTCAAGCCAGTGGAATCTTTTTTCTTTTATTATTTTTTTAAAATATACACGACAGTAAAGTGTATTGGGACATATTATACATACATGGAGTATAACTTTCTATTCTTATGGTTGCACATGATGTGGAGTTTCACTGGTCGTGTATTCATATATGAACACAAGAAAGTTATGTCTGATTCATTCTACTGTCTTTCCTGTTCTCATCCCCTTTCTCTTCCCTTCCTTCCCCTTGTCTAATCCAATGAACTTCGGTTCTTCCCTCCCCACCCCTTATTGTGTGCTAGCATCTGCATACCAGAGAGAACATTCAGCCCTTGTTTTGTGGGGGACTGACTTATTTCACTTAGCTTGATATTCTCCAATTCCATCCATGTACCAGCAAATGCCACAGTTTCATTCTTCTTTATGGCCGAATAATATTCCGTTGTGTTTATATATATCACATTTTATTTATCCATTCATCTGTTGAAGGGCACCTAGGTTGGTTCCATCACTTGGCTATTGTGAATTGAGCTGCTATAAACACCGATGTGGCTGCATCACTATAGTATGCTGATTTTAAGTCCTTTGGGTATATGTAGAAGAGTGGGATAACTGGGCCAAATGGTGATTCCATTCCAAGTTTTCTGAGGAATCTCCATACTGCTTTCCAGCGTGTTTGCACCAATTTGCAGTCTTACCAGCAACGTGAGTGTACCTTTCCCCCCAACACCCTCACCAATGTTTATTGTTACTTGTATTCTTGATAATTTCCATTCAAGCCAGTGGAATCTGAAACAGATGAAATTTCCACCCCTGATTCCTGAGATTAACAGATCTATTTTTCAGACACATCCAGTTTTTCACCAAAAGGAGAGGCTTTGTACAGAAAATAGTGTGAGAGAAACCACACAGAAGATCACAGTGAGCCTTTTGGCTTGGCCTGCGACTTCAGTGTATGAACTGCACATGCCAGGGGTTGCTCACTCGTCAGGACCACCCACTGCACTGCCCTCATGGGTGCCAACTCGGCCAGTCTCTGGATATGCCACAGCTGCATATTATCCAAACACTGACAAGGAACCCAATTGCCTGTTGCATGCTGGATCTATTTTCTTTGTTTTGTTTCAGATCCTATCACCAGTCTACCCAGGATACTTCAAGTTCAGAAAAGACATTCTCAGGGAGCAGTAGGTGGATTTTATAATTTGATGCTGTTTATACAGGGCTGGTTTTTGGGGGTGGTTGAAAGTAAGCAAAATCTAAACCTAATTTTTGTTCCTAGCTCTTAATTTACCTTAAGTAAGTGGTCCATTGCCTACAAAAGAAGAGCATTCAACCCAGGATCATGAAAGGGGGAGTTTGGGTCTGCTTTCTAGCACATTATCCTCTTGCTAGGACCTCTCTTCAATGATATTTTAAACTATAAACAAACCATTTTATCACTCTATTCATTTGCAGTTGGAAATAGCTTGGTTATCTCTGTTCTAGAATAGAAGCAGAGGCACATCTGCTCTGCTGAACATTAACTCTGAGTGTGGTCTGAGGTGCTTCCACAGAAAACTCTTCATTTAATCTCCACCTCGACCTGTGAGTTGCATGCTATTTGTCCATTTTATTGGTAAAGAAACTAAGGCTCAAACCTTTAATGTAACTTACCCACAGCCCCTCAGTAATTGCAAAACTGAAAACAGAATCAAAGTTCTATGAAAAGGAGTAGAATAAGATTTTTTTTTTTTTGACTGAAGGTCAAAAGAATGACACATTAGGTCACTCTTTTTTGAAAACACAAGAAAAATTTGCATAGAAAAAATATGTAAGTCAAACAACGTGTCTAGGACCTTCACATTCCAAAGTGAGATGCCAACCATCTAGGCAAGCCTTGTAAAGGATCTTTTAAAAACCCTGTTTGGTGAAGTCCTATGGATGATCTTTCAGAGTCAAGTTCAGGGTTTTCCTAAGAGAGCTGCCTGTGTTGTATGTTGTCTTCCTGTGATGAGTGCAGGGGAGAGGGGCCGCCTTCCCACCTCAAGCCATATCTGAGAGCCTGGCCTGTGCCCGTGGAGTCACAGGAGCCTGGGGACTGGTATTTGACCCACTTCTGACAAATCCTGCAGGCAGGTGACTGGGTGGAGTAGCCTGAGGTGGCCACGCAGAAAGGCAAACTCTTCATTGAGGGGAGCACAGAGGTGCTTCCCCGTGGACCAACAGGGGACACCCCAGGACGACTTCACTTGGAGCCATCTTGAATTCCATGAGAGAACTGGAAGGGTGCTGTGAAGAGCAGATGAGACCAGGCTCTGGGAGAGTTTTACGTAGCTAGCCAGAGTGGGGAACTGACTGCATTCAGGAAGCTACAATCACATGGGGCGCCTCTAGTGGGTCCACGAATGCACCCAGCACCAGTCATCTCTGGGCACCTGCATGCGGTGGAGACAGTGCTGTGAATTTCAGCTCCATGGTACATAGACTGCACTTCCCAGCTGCGTCTGCTGGTGGGTGGGCACCTTGTGACTGAGTCACAACCAATGGAGCATGCACAGATGTAATGTGACATACATCTTTTAGCTGGCTCCAAAGTACCTCCTATGCGGTTCTCTGTGCTTTTGTTTCTCTTTGACCATCAAGAACAGAAGCCATGGTTCAGAGGGAGTGGGGCTCTAAAAGCCTGTGTGGTGCAGAGGCCACTCCTCTCCTGAGGAGTTGGGAGGAGTGGCCTGTGACTTGGGGGAGAAACAAACTTCCCCTGTTAAGTCAGCCTGATTTGAAGGGAGGGCAAGAGAGCTGACACTACAGTCAGCATAACCATGACTGCGTACTCTGCTGCCTGCCATTGCCAGATTCCTCTGCAACAAACAGCTAAGGCCTCTCCTACTTAACCTCTCTTCCTCCCATGCCTCCCCTGGCGGTTCAACCCTGGAGGGGTTGGTCAGACTCTGCAATGGTCTGGGAAGAGAGGAGTAGGAAGGGAAAAGAGCAGCCTGCCACATTCCCTGCCCCCTGTCCCAAAGCAGCCTTTCAACTTGGATGAGGGTAGGGGAGGGCCTTGATGAGGATAAGAATACGACAATTTTAATATTACCCTGAACTAGACATTCAGTTAATACAATAGGAGCAATCTCATCATTTAAATTACCAGTGGTCTTTTTATTATTTTAAATATCTGGAGGAAAGTAAGAGAGCAGCTTGTAATTTTATCTAGCTGTGGAAAAGAGCTAGCCCAGAAGGAAAAGAAAAAGAGAGCTAAGTGGTTTTGTTTTGTTTTGGTACTAAGGATTGAACCCAAGGGGTCACTTAACCACTGAGCCCTATCCCCAACTCTTTTTATTTTTAATTTTGAGACAGGGTTTTGTTAAGTTTCTTAAGGCCTTGCTGTGTTACTGAGGCTGACCTTGTGATCCTCCCGCCTCAGCCTCCAGAGTCACTGGGAGTACAGTCAGACCCCACCATTCCTAGCTGAGAGTTGTTATTGAAAGGTGGAGTGCAGTTCATTTAACATAAAGACCCACATGTTTAGATTGTTTCCAGTTTATTGCTACAAATAATGTGTCAAATGAACAAACTTGTACATATATGACAAAGTTACTTTCTCACTTTTCCAGAGGTGCAAAGTCCAAGATGGGGGTGGAGTGGGGGGGAGAGAGTGGGACTCCCCTCCCTCTGGAGGCCCCAGGGGAGAATTCCTTGCCTTCCAGGCCCTATATCACTCCATCTCTGGCTTCCTCCTCGCAGGGTCTCCTCTTCTAGCTGCATAATCTCCTTCTGATCACTCTGATGGGAACACTTGTCATGGGATTTGGGGCCTGCTTGGATAATTCAGGACTGTCTCATCTCAAAATCATTATCTTAATTACAAAAGATCCTTTTCCCAAATAAGGTCACCTGCACAGGTTCCAGGGGTTAGAACATGGACATATTTGGGGAGTTCACTATCCAATCCACTATTAGTTTATTAAACCTTGTTAAACTTTATCAATTTTATGAATCTTATGAATGAAGAAATAGTATCTCTTAGCTGTGGTTTGAGCATCCTCTCCAAAACTCATTTTGAAATTTAGTTGCCATTGTAACAGCATTAGGAGGTGGGCCCTTGAGAGGTGATGAGGTCACGAGGGCTCTGTCTCACCAAGGTTCATGCCATTATTGCAGGAGTGGGTGAGTTACTCTGAGGATGATTCCTGATAGAAGTCCAATTTCCTCTCCTCACGCACGTTTGCTTGCCCTTCTACTATGTTGGAACACAGCAAGAAGGACCTCACCAGATTCCCATTCTGCTCCTGGATTTCCCAGCCTTCACAACTGTGAGCCAAAAAAAAAAAAAAAAAAAATCTCTGTTCTTCATAAAATTACTCAACCTCAGGTGTTCTGTTATAGCAGCACAAAACCTACTAATACATGGTATGGTCTTACACTACTTCCTTTTCTAGGATCTCTCATTCTTGAGTTCTGAGATGTCACTCTTTCTTGAGTCCCCTCATCTGGCTGCTCCTTCTCAGCCTCCTCATTATCTCCCCAGGGCTAATTCTTCAGACCTAATCTCCTGGAGCCTCATGCTTTGCCCCATCTGACTTTGACTAGTCCTGAAGCATTAAATACCACATTTATGTGCTCACACCCCCACATTTGTATTCCTGCTCCATCTCCTCTTCTGTCTTCTGGGCTCTGGATCCAGATCCAACATTCCTACTAGGATGCAGCATCCTGCAGAACCACACTGAAGCTTGAAGCAAAAACAAAAAACCACACAAGCCCCTTTGTTCATCAAAATGTCCTCTAGTATTTTGTGCCAATTAGAAAAAGGTAATAAAGTTCTACATTTTTAAAATATTTATTTATTTGCTTTAGTTGTGGTGCTGAGGATCGAACCCGGGCGGTGCACGTGCTAGGAGAGCGCTCCACCGCTGAGCCACAACCCCAGCCCAACTTCTACATTTTAAAATAATGACTGCATGTAAAGACTCCAGCTGCAAAATCTGTTGGCATGCCATGTCGCTCTCACAACATGGCCAGAAACTTCAGGCTCATGCAATGACTGTTTCTGTTGCAGGATCACAAAGCAAACCCACCACAGCCTGTCTTGATTTACACTTTTGGTATTTTATTCAACATAAGTTTTTGCATTGATTTTTTTCTGGTTCTTTTTCTCTCTCTCTCTCTCTCTCTCTCTCTCTCTCTCTCTCTCTCTCTTTCTCCCTCCCTCCCTCTCCCTCTTAGCACAGCTTTGAGCAATTAATTTAAATCCAATAATTATTTTCTTCATTAAATCAGGAAAATGTGGTTCAAGCAGACTGACAGGTGACTGAGAGTCACCCTGGAGGAATCATGCCGATTGGTATCCTATGAGATAGAGGTCAAAATGATTTAGTTCTTATTATGTGGGTGAAAACATCTCCAAGCTTATTTACATTGCTGGTTGATTACTCCACTGAGCCTTGTTGTTAACACATTGGGGAAAATAAATATAATTCAAAGTCACCTTTACTCGAGAGAAAAATGATCCATGCAAATCAAGGCAAACTTCAAGAGAAATAAATTAGAGAATTTGGGAGAAATTTTTGGGTGTGCTTCAGGCTGGGAAAGACTTTGTGGCCAGAACAGATGGAGGTGTGGCATTGCAGTGCAACCCACAGTGGCTGTGACACTAGAGAAAGATGGCAGCTGGCATTGGTGAGACTGTTAGGAGACAGGCATGTGGAGTCCTAGAGGAGATAATGTCATCATCCCCACCTCACAGAGGTTAGTTAATTGCTCTGGGTCACACAGACTTTCAGAGCTCAGCTCCTGACCGGGGGTGGCCCCAATGCTGGCTGGCACCCCAACCAGGCTGAATATACCCCCAGGGAAATCACAAGAAGCTCTTCTTATCTGGAATTAGAGCTATGGGTCCTAATTCATTTATCCCCGTGTTAGAAAGGATTTGACACAATTTGCAAAGGAGCCAAAGAAAAATGGTTTAGAGGAATGGAAATGGGTAAGAAGGTATAAAGAGCAATTTGTTCATGGTATAGGAAGAAAACAGGTTACTTTCCTGCTCTAACAATTCTGTCTTAGTCCATTTTGGGCTGTTATAACAAAATATAAGCCATCAACTGTGTGGCTTAAAAATAACAGAAAATTGTTTCTCACAGTACCAGAGGCTGGGAAGTCCAACTGGAGGTGCTGGCAGATTTGGTGTTTGGTGACAGCTTTCTTCCTGGTCCATAGACTGAGGACTTCATGTGACAGTAGCAGGAGGGGGAATCTCTCTGGGTCATCTTTTTATAAAAGACCTCTACACTCATGACCTAGTTGTTTCCCATGTGCCCCGCCCCCCAGTGCCACCACACTGGGATTTAGGTCTCAACATATGAATGGGGGCACAAACATCTCTCAGAATAATTCTGTACTCTTCAGCAAAGAAAAATAGGCATGCAGTAGGACAAAGAGATGGTAAGATTTAAAAAACTTCATTGCATTTCAAAATAAATCTTCCACCTAACTGCACACTTAGGGTACCGAGAAGACAGAAACAAGCATCGTTTGAATAGTACTCTCTAAGAATTATAAACAACAAGATAAAATTAGAACCACAATGTAATAGATCATGTGACCCTATATGTCATTCTGTCATGGACCTCGTTATGCTGAATGGCAACTATCCCCTGAGTGTTTCCCTACGGACCTTCCTAACGGTGGCACCCACGTCTTCATCATTTCAGCCCCTGCCATATCATCTAGCCAAAGCAAAGCTCAGCGTGAACTCCCTGACTGGACTAGCTCACAATATTTAAAGCAAGTCTTGTAGGAATCGTGGCAGCTCCAGGGTGCATCTGGTATTGCAACTGGACCCTAGTGCTCCAGGACTCAACCGCATCTGCATGACAGATGTTTTGGTCTCTCTTTGTTTATTCTCACCTGTTAAAGGACACCAGCAGCTTCATCATTGCATGTTTTTCTCTTCCTGTCCCCTCAATTCTAAAGGGAGAAAATCCCAAAGAAAGACTTGTTTGTTTTCCCATTCAAGCCATTCTCTGTGGCCAAGGGAATAGGAGCCTGTGGCTCACAGCGAATGGCTGAGGAATGGGATGGGATAACTTTCTATTGGAGTGACAGGATATGCTTCTGTACTGGATAGGCAGAGATAAGCAGGTGGTCACCTAGAAGTGTTTGGCTATCTGGGGTAGATCTTACATCAATATTTGCTGAGCTTCTGAAAGTGGATATTGAAGATTGATGTGTTAGTCAGTTTTCCATTACTATAGTAAAACATTTGAGAAAAGAAACTTAAAAAGAGGAAAGGTTTATTTTGGCTCATGGTTTTTGACATTTCAGTCCATGGTTAGTTGACCACAAAGCTTTTGGGCCTGTGGTGAGGCAGTACATCATGATGGGGAGCATGTGCTATAGCAAGTTGTTCATCTCACGGAGTTTTGGGTAATGGAAGAGAGGAAGAGACTGGCATCCCACAGTCCCGTTAAGGCCACACCCACATGACCTATGACTTCCCACTTTGCCCCACCTCTTAAAGGTCCCCACCATCTCCCAATAGCACTAAGCCATTCACATTCGGGCCTTTGGGAGACATTTGAGACCTAAACTAGAGCAGCAGGATACAGCAAAAGTTTGAGACCCAAAGTCTCTCTTCAAGGTGTTCCCAAATAAATTGGGCTCCAGACCATTATACAGGGTAATTTCACTTACCCATCCATCAGGGTCCAACTGGAATGTCAGAGCTTCCTTCCCTAGTCTTCCAAACTAAATGCATTCCTTTGTTATATACACCCATGGAAATCCTTCCCTTCCCTTCAGGCAACTTGCATCTATATGTTTACCATTTTGAATCAGTTGGTTTCCTCCCAGTAGAGGGTAAGCCCTATGAGCAGAGGCCATATTGATTTAAACTCTCCAGCTATTTTAGTCAGGTTTTTTTTCTAGGGGGGGGGGGGGGGGGCTGCTGTGACTTACAGATCTTATCAGAACCATTTTAGGAGGAAAAGTTTATTTGAGGGCTCATGGTTTTAGAAGTCTTAGTCCATAGAGAGCTGGCTCTATTCCTTAGGGCTTGAAGTGAGGCAGAATATCATGGCTGAAGACTGTGGCAGAAGGAAGCAGCTCACATCATGGTGATCAGAAAGCATAGAGAGAGAGAGAGAGAGAGAGAGAGATCTCCACTTGCCAGATACAAATATAAACCCCAAAGCCACGTCCCCAATGCCCCACCTCGTCTAGCCACACTACCTGCTTCCAGTTACCACTCAGTTAATCCCTAGCAGGGATTAATTCACTGCTTGGGTTAAGGCTCTCACAACCCAATCATTTCTCCTCTGAACATTCTTGCATTGTCTCACACGTAAGCTTTTGGGGGATACCTCACATCCAAACCATAATACCAGTGTATTCCCAGCACTGAATAAAATACTTTGAATGAAGGTTGGATGTAATTGCTGCACGTATTGTTTTGAGCTGCCTATCTGAGGAAGTCTGGAAAGAAAGCAGGGTGGAGAGCCGACTGCTGAGCTTTGGGAAACAGCAGGAAGAAGAGGCGATGATGAACCAGAGAGGAGAAGGGAGACTGGCTTACTGAGCACCATTTTGGCCAAGTTAGGATAACATTTCAGTGAAAATGGTGAAACAGCAGTGCTCACTTCAGAGCTCTGGGAAAGAATACACATTTTAAGTCATGTTTCCCCAGGTTTGTTCTGGAAATGATAGATGAAACTTGACTCACCAGCACAATCCCACTCAACCCATACAGAGACCCTTCTCCCCAAGGGTTAGGGAAATTGCTCCTCATAAAAACAAAACAAGCAAACAAACAAAAACCTGGAGCACTTGACCTTGAGCTTCAGCCTGTTTATTCGGTCTGGGCTTTGTAGCCTTTAAGGAAAGTGAATCATTTCAAAGCTTCTGCTTATTATTTGTTTTGTTAAGGGTTGTAAGTTGAAATCCATTCTGATGGTAGACAGGAGTGATTAGGCCTTTAGCTATGCAAAAGAGTACAACCTTATACTGAAATTGAGAAGCTGAGAAAGCAAACAAGGAAGCCTGGACTAAGATTCACTCTGTACATTACACCACATGGGGGCTTTTAAAATATAACCGTGTCCTGGCATCAATTCAGAACATGCGAATCAGAATCTCCACAGGTGCAGTCCAATCACTGGAAACTTTGCAGAGGCTCCCCTGGTGACTCTAATGTGTACCCAGGGCTGAGAACCATTGAACTAAATTGCTTTATATAAGGTAAAAGCTTGGTCTTCCTTGGGGGTAGAGATTGTGTGAGACTTTTGGAAGTTTAGCTTCCTCTTTATGGGGCTGTAGATGGAACATTGGAACTTAGAGAAAATATAATGTGATTGAGGAGAGGGGCCTCTGCAACCTGAGTCCTGGCTTAGAGCCAAGGAGGTAGACAGCCAATATCAATGGCCTGCCCCCGTCCCCACACCGTTCCATCACTGCCTCCCAATAAAAGGGCCAACCCAGTGAATCTGGGGATTTTTGGTCTCTCATTCATGATTGATAGCATATTTAATTTTTTTTCTTATGTGATAATTCTTCATAATAAATGTGTATATCAGGGCCACAGGGAATGGCACAGGGGATATGTCCACACGGCAACAGTGTCAGGATTGCAAGATGTAGCCAGCAGAGCAGCCTTGTACGACCATTTAAAGAGAGATGACAGGTATCCCTCACCAAGTAATCCTCAGTTATATCCAGCAAGAAACTGGATTTCCTATAGTAATGCAAAATGTGAGCATGAGATTTTCTTTTAAGATATTTTTAAAATGTAACATGAAGGAGTGATCACTTTGCTTGGGGACAAGATCAAGGACCAAAAAAGACTTTTAGATTTGTCACTCAGCTCTGTAGGGACGTCCCAATCACCAGTTTCAGAGGCATGAAGTCATACTGTAGCATCTTAAGAAAGGGGACTGAGCATGTGCGCACGTAAAGGCATGTGCAAGTATGGTGAGGACAAAAAACAATGGAGGTGCAATTATAAAAGAAAACACGGGCAGCATTGGTGAGCACATAAAAAGAAGAGAAACAGAACCTCAGCTAGGATAGTTTCAGGATCAACTGTGGGCGCTCCTACGCAAAACAACACGGAAGTGCGCATGCTCGAATAGAAAAAAGGACTCCCCTAAGGCAAATAAAGATGTTGAAAAGCAAGGTATGGGTGTTACCCACTGACCTGATGAAACAGACGGTCATTTTTAGGTGAGTGGGACTGAAAATTTTCTGCTTGGGACATTCCTACCAGTGAAATGGCTTTGAGGGTTTATTCTGTATAGAAGTATGTTCACTTATTTCTAAGTTGTTTAATGTACCATTGTTACAGACATTATAGAATTGTGCAAAAATGGGCATTTTTAAAAGGATGATATAAAATAAAATATTTCAAAGTAGTGTTTTTATTTATGATACATGAATCTTTTGTACTCAAAATATCATTTATTTCCATTATTATCATCAATAGTAACAATAATATTTCCAGTGGCAGCAAAAGGATGGAATATGCATGACCATTTTTTGAAACTCTCAATTTAACATTTTGTATTATAGCAATCAAAAGGTCTGGGTCTAATTTTAGCTTGATACTTGATTTTATGTCTGTCACAGCTGAAACAGACACTTCACAAAAATACTAGGTTCTGCTGGAAGGAGTAAATTGTTTGCTTTGCTTACCAAATCATTATGCTCATTTTTCATTTCCATCCATCAATTATGCAAGAGTTGTTATTGAAATTCTGCTAGAAAATTTCCACCTTTCCTAATGTCAATCATTTGTTCATGCAAATTAACTGTGTTTCATCTCTGTATATTTAACAAATGGGTTTAAAAACCACTGAAATTCTTTGTTTAGAAAAAACTATTTTTCTTTTCTTTCTTTCTTTCATTTTAGCCATAACTTTCACAGTAAAATACATTTATTTGTCTGAAGATCAGTAGAGAGAGTTTTTAAGCACTACAAATCCAGTTTGCAAGTTTTTTGAGTGTCTAGATTTGGCTGTTTCTACAAACAAATGATTTGGAGAAGCATCATGAAATAATCATGGAAGACTTTTTAAGACCAGTTTTCAAAATGATTCTTCCAGGGCATAAATAAATTTTAGAAAACAATAACTTTTTTACCCATTGTTAAAAATTACTTTTCCCTTAAAAAATTACCTTCCCCTTGAAGGGACAGATGAAATATATTTGCATTTCTTCAAAAATATTTGCTAGGCAGTATTTTAATGACATTCATTTGTTATCGGCAAATTTGCAATACTGTTTATTGTAAAAGAAAGATGAGGGCCGGGGAAGCAGCTCAGTGGTAGAGCATTTGCTTAGTGAGTGCAAGGCTGGGTTCCAGTCCCAGCACCATAAACAAAACAAAACAAAAACAAAATCAAAGAAAGACAAGTAGCATCTTTTTGACAATACCTTCACCTTGAGAAAATTGTGTTGTACGTGGGGTCCTGTATTGCTTCAATCTTGCTGCATTGATGAGGAATGACCAGCAACACTGGGATCTCAATGGCTTTTGGCATAAGCATTATTTCTTGCTAACAGATAAGGGACACCTCTGCTTTTGGCTGTGGGTGATTGGAGTGGATTCTGGGCAGTAGGCCTGCTCCATGGGTCGCATTCCAGAGAGCAGGCTAATGGGCAGCAGAAAGACTGCTGGGCAGAGCCAAATCAAATTGGCAACTATGTTCAAAGGCTCATGGGACAGCTCATAGGACAGCTTCTTATATCCCACTGGCCAAGATAAGTCACATCCTACGCCCAAGGTCAAGAGCAGCAAGAATAGTCTGTCCACCAAAGCCTGTGTCAAGGACATGGAAGTGTAATTTTATAGCAAGAGAATGAAAAATTGAGACCAAAATAATTCAGTTCACCACAGGTTCCTAAGATTTCTGTAGTCACATCTCATCTCACTGAAGCAAATTCCTTTATTTGCAAATTTATGCAAATTCCTTCACAGGAATTTATTGTCAAAACGTTCCCTTTAATGTGTTTATTTATTCTTACCGAAGCTCTTGCCCTATTAGGAGTTACGCTAATGCCGGGCGCGGTGGCGCACGCCTGTAATCCCAGCACTTTGGGAGGCTGAGGCAGGAGGATCTGGAGTTCAAAGCCAGCCTCAGCAATGGCGAGGCACTTAGCAACTCAGTGAGACCCTGTCTCTAATTAAAATACAAAAAAGGGCTGGGGATGTGACCCAGTGGTCAATCCCAGGTTCAATCCCAGGTACCACCAAAAAAAAAAAAAAGGAGTTACACTAACATAGGTTTTAACTAAAACATCTTTTTTTTTTTTTTTTTTTTTTTAAGTAATTTCTTATTGAGTCACTACTGAACTGATCTACTGGACACCTTTCCTTAGGGACACACACACACACACACACACATAATTCTTCTTCCTCACCTTTTGGTGCTCGCAATCAATCCAGACTTTGCATGCTAAGCACACACTATACCTCTGAGCTACACCCCAGCCTCTAACAGTTCTTTTTTGTTGCTGTTGTTCTCATTAGTTATACATGGCAATAGAATGCATTTTGACACATCATATATAAATGGAGTATAACTTCTCACTCTTCTGGTTGTACACAATGTAGGATTACACTGGTCACGTAGTCATATATGTACACAGGAAAACAATGTCCAATTCATTCTACTATGCTTCCTATGCTCATACCCCCTCCCCTCCCGTCATTCCCCTTGGTCTAATCCAAAGTCCCTCTATTCTTCCCTAGCCTTGGCCCCTTATTGTGAATTAGCATCCACATATCAGAGAAAACACTGGGCCTTTGGTTCTTTGGGATTGGCTTATTTTGCTTAGCATGGTATTCTACAGCCCCATACATTTACTGGCAAATGCTATAATTTCATAATTTCATTCAAGATCATCCTACTTTGTTCAATTTTGCAGTAATATTTCTTGGTACATGTTCTGACAATACTTTGCAACAGATGTCTGTGTATTTGTTTGTAACCATATTATTTCCCCATGAGAAGGACAAGTGTTTTCTTGGTGGTATGAGGCTTGTTTGGCTTCATCTCAGATGAGTATTCTAAACACTTATTATTTGGGGAGGAGGCAAGATGGCAGAATAGAAGGGTCATTTCCCTAATGCTCTGTGACATGAATCAAGAAGAGCAGACAGGAAGCTTTACAATGAGGTGGAAGGTGGGTAAACAATCAAGAATGAGGGGGGACTTTACTCTAATTTAATTCTGGACACCCAAAACAGATCAGGGACTTAGGAGATCTTGTATAATAAAACAAGAGGGAAAGATCCCCAGCCCCTCAGCTGCGACAGACATATATATGATGGAGGCACAAATCAGAACAGTCCCTATGTGAATGCAGTAAAGCAATACAGGAATTAGAGGAACCCTTGTTCTCAGGAAGACTGAGATGTGTCAGGGTACAGAGAGCTTAGAGACCAGAGACACTGCTTGAAAAAACAGTAAGCTGTTCTGCACAGTATCTGTGCACCAGAGGGAAGCTGCCATCTCTCTCGGTAGTGTGCACACACAGAGGACAGTGGAAGGAACCATTTTGTAGCCATAGCATGGGGACCAGAAGCTGGAGGTGTTGATTGCTGGCAGACTCGAGTCTGGCCTGAAAATCAAGATGGGCAAGCCCATGCTGCAGGACAGAATGCCTAAATGACAAGGAGAAAATCAAGCATGGAGAGAGGTTTTTGTAGGAGCCCTGTTTGGGGAGATGGCTTGAATTGAGGTCGACTATGAGCCATGGAGATTTGGGCATTGTCGCCTTCTGTAGTCTCACGGGACTTGTCCCGGGATCTCGAGTGACTTGGCCGAGATTGCTGATGGGGTCAGCGCCATTTTGGTGGTGTGTGCGGCGCGTGTTAGTCGTTGTTAGAGCCAGAGAGAAAAGTTATCAGAATAAAAAGCTGTTTGTCTCTAGTTTGCCTCTGAACTTCTTCCCGCGGCTTCGTTGCTCCAAGCGGCCATCGCTTCAGGCAGCAACAGGTTTTCACGGGGGAATTTTGGTTGTGGAAACTCACCTGGCTTCTCCCTCCCCTTCCAGTCTGGCTGCTTACAGGAATGGCTGGAAGAGAAGCACTTGGCCAGGAATTCAAAAGGGCTGGGGCAAGAGAGATTGACTTCAGAGACTGAATCAGAGACCAGGAATTGTGGAGACCACAGGCAAAATAGTGGGCTGAGAACAGGCTCCTATACCACCTGAGTGGAGCCAAAGGAGATTCCTGGGGTGCTATTTTTCAACATGGACTGGCAATTTCCGGGCCTTGGAGATGCACTGACTTAAAAACTCCAAACCAATTGGCACCCAGTGAAGAGATGAGATCATACCTACAGCTACACCTGCCTCCAGAAGTTCCACCTTCAGGACTAACCCTCTCACCCTAGCAACCCCAACCATCCTGAGGGGGCAGCTAGCTAGCATCAAACTCCAGACAACCCCACCTAGCTGCTGAGAAGGGAAACTGAGAAACTTTTGAACTCCAATGGAAACAATTGTTCAAGTGTTCATCAAGATCCTTTTTTTCCTTTTCTTTTCTCTCTCACATTTTACAGTTTTGAAACCAACTATTTTTCATGCATCAGTTATCGAGGACTGGAATATATAAATAGTATATTACAGATTTGTTGTGTATTCTTTTATTTTTATTTATTTTCTATTTTTATTTATTTTTTAAAAAACTTTCACTTTAAATATATTATTCCTCTCACTTATCTGTTTCCTGGATTCTCTTTCTCTCTTTTCTCCTGCTAACAGCTAACCTCTATTAGTTTCTCTCTCTCTTTTTCTTTACTTCTATCTTTTTTTTCCCTTCCTCATAAACATCACATTTAACACCACTTCCGTTCTTTGTCCACCATTTGAAATTGTAAACCCTTTTGAAGGCTTACTGTTTATATTGTAGACAATAATTAAACACATCATTTCTATTTATTGCTATGAAACTATAGACGTCTTAATAGGACCTATTTGGTTTAAGGCTGTATATTGTTTGCATTGGGTGCAGTTATTATTTATTTGCCCCTTTAAGGCAAGGTACTAGAAATCTTCAGGGACTGTATAAGTCTAAAGGGCAGAAAACTCTACTTCCTCAGATACACACTGTTAGATGGGTAGATGCACAAACAACATGAAAAAACAAGGGAAAAAATCACCCCAAACAAACCAAAATGCTCCAATAATAGAATCCATTGATGCCACAGAGGAGGAAATGTCAGAGAAGGAGTTTAGAATGTACATAGTTAAACTGATCTGCGACATAAAGGATGATGTAAGGAGTGAAATCAGATATAAAATTCAGGAGGTGAAAGATCACTTCAATAAAGAGAGATTCTGAAAAGAAATCAAGCAGAAATCCTTGAAATGAAGGAAGCATTAAACCAAATTAAAAATCAATAGAAAGTATAGCCAACAGAGTATACCACACGAAAGAACCTCAGGCAATGAAGACAAAATATATAATCTTGAAAGTAGAGTTACCACAGAGAGATGTTAAGAAACCATGAACAGAAATTCTGAGAATTATGGGATAACATGAAAAGACCAAATTTAGGACTTATCAGGATAGATGAAGGCACAGAGATACAAACCAAAGGAATGCACAATTTTTCAATGAAATAATATCAGAAAATTTCTCCAAACTAGAGAAAGAATAAAGTGAAAAATCAAATATAAGAGTCTTACAGGATCCCAAATGTAAAAATTACAACAGATACACACCAAGGCACATTGTAATGAAAATGCCTAACATACAAAATAAGGATAGAATTTTAAAGGCTATGAGAGGAAAATATTACATTTAGAGGAAAATAATTCAAATCTCAGCTGATTTCTCAATCCAGACACGCAAAGCTAGGAGGCCCTACAATAATATATATCAAGCTCTGAAATAAAATGGATGCCAACTAAGAATTCTATATCTAGCAAAAATAACTTTCATATTTGAAGATGAACATATATAAACCTTCCATAATAAACAAAAGTTAAAAGAATTCACAACTAGAAAGCCTGCACTATAAAACATTCTCAACAAAATATTCCATGAAGATGAAATGAAAAAACAAGTGAAAATAAGCAAAGGGAGAACTACACTAAAGGAATAGTTAATCAAAGGAGGAACTAATTCAAATTAAAAACCAGAATAAACCAAAATGACCTGGAATACAAATCATATCTCAAAAATAACCTTGAACATTAATGGCCTAAACTCATCAATCAAAAGAAATAGACTAGCAGATTGGATTAAAAACAAGACCCAACAATATGTTGTCTCCAAGAGACTCACCTCATAGGCAAAGACATCCACAGACTGAAGGTGAAAGGATGGGAAAAAAACATATCACTCACATGGATCATGTAAACAAGCAGGGGTTTCCATCCTCATACCAGATACAGTGGACTTCAAGCCAAAGTTAATCAGAAGGGACAAAGAAGGACATTTCGCACTGCTTAAAGAAAATATACATCAACAAGACATAACAATTGTAAATATTTATGCCCCAAACAATGGAGCACCTACATATGCCAAAAAAACCCTTCTCAATTTCAATAAGCAGGTAGACCACAATATAATAATACTGGTTGACTTTAACATACCTCTCTCACCACTGGATAGATGATCCAAACAAAAACTAAACAAAGAAACTATAGAACTAAACAATATAATCAATAATTTAAAACTAACAGACATATATATAGGACATTTCACTCATTAATGAGAGAATACACTTTATTCTCAGTAGCACACAGATCCTTCTCTAAAATAGACCATATCTTATGCCACAAAGCAACACTTAGCAAAACACACACACACACACACACACACACACACACACACACATACACAATAGAGATAATACCCTGCATTCTATCAGATCATAATGGAATGAAATTTGGAGTCAATGATAAAATTAAAAATAGAAGCTACTCTAACACCTGGAGACGAAACACTGCACTATTAAATGATGAATGGATAGTGGAAGAAATCAGGGATGAAATTTAAAAAGTACTTGGAGGTAAATGAGGATAATGATACAACAAATCAAAATCTCTGGGGCAATATGAAGGCAGAGCTAAGAGGAAAGTTTATTGCATTAAGCTCATTCACTAAAAGAATAGAAAGTCAACAAATAAATGAACTGACATTACATCCCAAAGCCCTAGAAAAAGAAGAACAAATAAACACCAAAAGCAGTAGGAGCTGAAAGCAATGAAATTGAAACAGAAGAAACAATTAAAAATATTGACAAAACAAAAAGTTGGTTCTTTGAATAAATAAATAAAATTTATAAACCCTTAGCCATGCTAATGAAGAGAAAGAGAGAGAACACTCAAATTACTAAAATTCATGATGAAAATAGAAAAAGCAATCATAAAACTTATTTGGAAAAGTAAGAGATCCAGAAGAGCTAAAGCAATCCTTAGCAAGAAAAGTGAAGCAGGAGGCATCACTCTACCAGACCTTAAACTATACTACAGAGCTATAGTACTGGCACCAAAACAGACTTGTAGACCAGTAGTACAGAATAGAGGACACAGAGACAAACCCACATAAATACAGTTATGTCGTACTAGACAAAGGTGCCAAAAATATTCACTGGAGAAAAGATAGCCTATTCAACAAATGGTGCTGGCAAAACTGGAAGTCCATATGTAGCAAATTAAACCTCTATCTCTCACCCTGCACAAAAATCAACTCAAAGTGGATCAAAGACTTAGGCACTAAAACAGAGACCTTGTGCCTAATAGAAGAAAAAATAGGCCCAAATCTTTACCAAGTTGGCCTAGGATCTGAGTTCCTTAACAAGACTCCTAAAGCACAAGAAGTAAAATCAAGAATCAATAAATGGAGCTGGGCGTGGTGGTGCACGCCTGTAATCCCAGCAACTTGGGAGGCTGAGGCAGGAGGATCGCGAGTTCAAAGCCAGCCTCAGCAATGGCGAGGCACTTAGCAACTCAGTGAGATCCTGTCTCTAATAAAATACAAAAAAGGGCTGGAAGCCGGGCGTGGTGGTGCACGCCTGTAATCCCAGCACTTTGGGAGGCTGAGGCAGGAGGATCGCGAGTTCAAAGCCAGCCTCAGCAATGGCGAGGCACTTAGTAACTCAGTGAGACCCTGTCTCTAATAAAAATACAAAAAATGGCTGGGGATGTGGCCCAGTGGTCGAGTGCCCCTGAGTTCAATCCCCGGTACCAAAAAAAAAAAAAAAAAAAAAAAAGGGCTGGGGATGTGGCCCAGTGGTCAAGTGCCCCTGAGTTCAATCCCCAGTACCAAATAAATAAATAAATAAATAAATAAATAATAAAAATAAAAAAATAAAAAGAATCAATAAATGGGATGGATTCAAATTAAAAGGCTTCTTCTCAGCAAAGGAAACAATCAATAATGTAAGGAGAGAGCCTACAGACTTGGAGAAAATCTTTACTACATGCAACTTCAATAAAGCATTAGTCTCTAGGATATATAAAGAACTCAAAAAACTTAACACACACACACAAAAAAAACCCCAATCAATAAATGGGCTAAGGAACTGAACAGACACTTCTCAAAAGAAGAGATACAATTGATCAACAAATATATGAAAAAATGTTCAACATCTCTAGCAATTAGAGAAATGCAAATCAAAACTACTCTAAGATTTCATCTCACTCCTGTCAGAATGGCGATCATCAAGAATACAAACAATAATAAATGTTTGCAAGGATGTGGGGGAAAAGGCACACTCATACATTGCTGGTGGAACTGCAAATTGGTGCAACCACTATGGAAAGCAGCATGAATATTCCTCAGAAAACTTGGAATGGAACCACCATTTGACTCAGGTATCCTACATCTTGATCTATACCCAAAGGACTTAAAATCAGCATACTACAACGACACAGCCACATCAATCTTTATAGCAGCTCAACTCACAATAGCTAAACTATGAAACCAACCTAGGTGTCCTTCAACAGAATAATGAATAAAGAATATGTGGTATGTGTACACAATGGAAGATTACTCAGCCATAAAGAAGAATGAAATAATAGCATTTGCCAGTAAATGTATGGAGCTGGAGAATATCATGCTAAGTGAAATAAGCCAACCTCGAAGAACCAAAGGTTGAATGTTTTCTCTGATATACTGATGCTAATTCACAATAAGGGTATGGTCTAGGGAAGAATACAGGTACTTTGGATTAGATGGAAAGGAGTGAAAGGAGGGGAGGGGTACGGGGGAGTGGAAGGATAGTACGATGAATCAGACATTATCACCCTATATGCACATATGATCGCACAACCAGTATGATTCTACATCATGTACACCCAGAAGAATGGGAAGTCTGCTCCATTTATGTATGATGTGTCAAGGTGCATTCTACTGTCATATAACTAATCAGAACAAATAAAATATTTGTTATTTGATTTATAAAATAACAAAATTTTAGAAAGTGCTAGACTCTTGTCACATGATTTTATACAATGCTAAAAAGTAGTGGAGGTCTTTCATGTTTTGCCTGCTTTTAAAAAAAAATTGTGGTAAAATGCACATATAAAATGCACTATTTTAAACATTTAAGTTTACAGCTAATTGTTAGTAAATATTCATGTTATTGCACAGCTATTTCCTCTATCTCCAGACCTCTTTTCACCTTGAAAAATTGAAACACTTTACTCATTAAACAGTAATTCCCAATTATTCCCTCTTCTAGCTCCTGATGAACACCATTTTACTTACTGTCTATGATTTTAACAATTTTAAGAACCTTATACAAGTGGAATCATATAGTGTTTTTCTTTTTGCAGTTGGCTTATTTTGCTTAACATACAATCCTCAAGTTTTACCTATGTGATAGTATTTGTCAGACTGTTTTCCTTTTTAAGGATGTATAATATTCCATTGTATATGCATACCACGCTTTACTTGTCCATTCATCCCTCAATGAACACATAAGTAGTTTCCATGTTTAGCCACTATGAATAATGGTGCTATGAACAGAAGTTTACAAATATCTTTTTGATATCTGTTTTCAATTCTTTGGGGCATGTAACCAACAAGGTGATTTGCTGGATCATATAGTAATTCTATTTAAAATATTTTTTGGAATCACCATACTGGTTTTCACAGAGGCTGTATACCATTTTGCATTCTCACTAACAGCTCACAAGGGCTTCAGTTTCTCTACATCCTCACCAGTGCTTTTTGTTTGTTTTTAAACAATAGCTGTGCTCATGGGTGTGAGGCGGTATGTCTATAGTTTTGAGCTGCATCTCCCTACTGATCAGTATTGTCGGCACATTTCCATGTGCTTATTAGCCATTTGTTTATTTTCTTTGGAGAAATGTCTACTCAAGTACTTTGCTCAGTTTTTATTTTGTTGTTGTTGTTGGTGGTGTGTGAGTTAAAGGAGTTCTCAATACATTCTCAATATTAGTCCCTTATCAAATATTCAGTTTACAAATACAGCTGTCTCCAGGTATCCATGGAGAATTGATGGCGGGAACCTCTGCAGATAGTCATCCATGGATGCTAAAGTCTCTTATATAAAACGGTATAACCTATGCACACCCTCCTGTGTACTCTAAGTTATCTCTTGATTACTTATAAAATCTAAAAAGTGAAAGTTGTTTTACTGTACTCTTAGAAATTAATGACAAGAAAAAAAAAATCCATATATGTTCAGTAGAACTTCAATTAAAAATTATTTTCAGTCCTTGGTTAATTGACTCTGCAGGTAGAACCCATGGATATTTTCTTCCCTTCTGTGACTTTTCTCTTTATCTAGTAGTGTCTTTTGATGCACAAATTTTAAAAACTTTCATGAAGTGCAACCTTTTTTATTAAATTATTGCCCGTGTTTTTGTGTCACATCCAAAATCACTGCCAAATCAAATGTTATGACACCTTATGCTTTCTTCTACAAATGTCATAGTTTTATATTCTGTTTAGGTTTTTATCCATTTTGAGTTAATTTTTGCATTTGGTGTTAGGTAAGAGTCCAACATCATTTTTTTTTAAGATGTGGCTATCTATCCAAGTACGTTTGTTGGAAAGACTGGCCTTTCCCTACTGAATGACCTTGGCACCCTTGTTGAAAATAATTTGACCATGTATGTGAGGGTTTATTTCCTGGACTCTGTTCTATTGGCCTATGTGCCTGTCTTTTGTTGGTATCACAGAGTTGATTATTATAGTTAAAGTAAGCTTTGAAATTAGAAGTCTGAGTCCTACTGCTTTGTTCTTCCCTTTTTGAAGATTTTTTTTGGGCTATTTTGGGTCTCTTGAGATTTTATATGAACTTTGGGATAGAGTTTTCTATTTCTGAAAAAGAAATGTTGGAATCCATCTCATTCTACCATCTTTTTTTTCTTTTTACCCCCGTGCCTCCTCCTTTTCCCTCCCACCCCATTGACCTTTCTAGTGTTCCTCTAATCCTCCTATGCTCCTGTCCCAACCCCACTGTGAATCAGCCTCCTTATATCAGAGAAAACATTCGGCATTTGGATTTTTGAGATTGGCTAACTTCACTTAGCATTATATTCTCCAATTTCATCCATTTACCTGCAAATGCCATTATTTTATTCTCTTTTATTGCTGAGTAATATTCCATTGTGTATATATACCACATTTTCTTTATCCATTCATCTACTGAGGGGCATCTAGGTTGGTTCCACAACCTAGCTATTGTGAATTGTGCTGCTATAAACATTGATGTGGCTGTTTCTCTGTAGTATACTGTTTTTGGGAATAGACCCAGTAGTGGGATGGCTGGGTCATAAGGTGGTTCCATTCCCAGTTTTCCAAGGAATCTCCACACTGCTTTCCATATTGGCTGCACCATTTTGCAGTCCCACCAGCAATGTATGAGTTTGCATTTTTCCCCACATCCTCTCCAACATTTATTGTTGTTTGTGTTCTTAATAGCTGCCATTCTGACTGGAGTGAAATGAAATCTTAGAGTAGTTTTGATTTGCATTTCTCTAATTGCCAGAGATGTTGAACATTTTTTCATGTATTTGTTGATTGATTGTATATCATCTTCTGAGAAGTGTCTATTCAGTTCCTTGGCTCATTTATTGATTGGGTTATTTGTTTTTTTGATGTTAAGATTTTTGAGTTTTGTTAGGATTAGGGTTAGGGTTAGGGTAAAAAAAAGAAGAAAAAATGTTAAAAAAGATTTTTGAGTTTTTTATATATTCTAGCGATCAGTGCTCTATCTGATGTGCGTGTAGTAAAGATTTGTTCCCAATTAGTAGGTTCTCTGTTCACCTCACTGATTGTTTCTTTTGCTGAGAAGAAGCTTTTTAGTTTGAATCCATCCCATTCATTAATTCTAGATTTTAATTCTGGTACAATAGGAGTCTTATTAAGGAAGTAGGAGCCTAATCCAATATGATAGAGGTTTGGGCCTTCTCTTTCTTCTAATAGACACATGGTATTAACAGTTTAACAACATTAAATCTTCCAATCCATGAATATGGAATATCTTCCCATTTATTTATGTCTTCTTTAAATCTTTCAGCTTTTTAAAATTTCATATATATATATATTTTTTTGGATTTCTCATTGTTAGTATATAGAAATGAAACTTATTTTTGTGTTGCCTGTCTTCATATTCAGCTACTTTGCTAAACTGGAACTTTCTTTTTTGAATCTTTATAAATCTTTTATGGAATCTGTAGAAAACTAAAGATAAGATCATAGTTATAAATAGAGCCACTTTTAGTTTTGTTTTTTTTTTCAATTTTTATGCTGTTATGGTTTGGAAATGAGACGCCCCCCCCCCCCCCCCCAAAAGCTCATATGTGAGGCAACACAAGAAAGTTTAGAGAAGAAATGATTGGGTTCTGAGAACCTTAACCCAATCAGTTAATTAATCCCCCGATGGGATTAACCCAGTGGTAACTGAAGGTGGGTAGGGTGTGGCTGGAAGACGTGGGTGGTGTGCCTTTGGGGTATATATTTTATATCTGGCAAATAGAGTCTCTCTCTGCTTTCTGATCATCGTAGGAGCTGCCTCTCTCTGCCCCTCTCTTCCACCATGATGTTCTGCCTCACCTCAAGCCCCAAGGAATGGAGCTGGCTGTCTATGGACTGAGACCTCTGAAACTGTGAGCCCCCAAATAAACTTTTCCTCTTCTACAATTGTTCTGGTGAGGTCTTTTAGTCACAGTAGTGAAAAAACTGAATAAAACATATGCCTTTTATTTCTTTTTCTCATCTCTCTGGCCACTCCAGTAATGAGAAGCATCTTTGCTTTGTTCCTTATCTTAGGGAAAAACTTTTAATCTTTCACTGTTGGGTATGACATTTGCTGTGGGGATTTCCACATATGACTTTTATCATGGCAAGGAGTTTCTTTCTATTCCTAGTTTTTTGAGGGCTTTTTATCATGAAAGGATGCTGAATTTTGTCAAAGGCCTTTTCTGTATTGAGATGATTGTGTGGTTTTCCTCCTTCATCTTGTTAATGTGTTGTATTGTCCTCAATACTTTTCAAATATTGAACCAGCCTCTTACTTCAGGAATAAATCCCCTATGGTTGTGGTGTATAATCCTGTTACTGCGTTGCTGAACTGGGCATTTTAGTACATTGTGGAGAGTTTTTACAACAATATCCATAAGACAACTTGGTCTATAGTTTTCTTGTGCTATCTTATCTACTTTGGTGTCAAGGTATTATTATTCTTACAGAATAAGTAGACATGTTCCCTCTTCTTCAATTCTGTGGAAAAGTATTGAGGATTGGTATTAGTTCTTCTAACTAACACCAATTTTTTGTTTTGTTTGGTAGAATTTACCAGTTAAATCATCTCCAGGTATTTTCTTTGTTGGGAGATTTTCTATTATTGAGTCAGTCTCCTTACTAGTTACAAGTTTGTTCAGATTTTCTCTTTCTTCATGATTCAGCCCTAGTAGGTTTTGTGTCTCTAGAAATTTGTTCATATCACCTAGGTGGTTCAATTTGTTGGGTTACTACAGTTGTTCACAGTACTCTCCTGTAATTTTTTTTTTAACCCTTTCCCTTTGGATGAGCCATACTTTTTTTTTTTTTTTTTTTTGTATGCTTTTTGATTTTTTTTTTTAAGTGGGATATTTGAATCAAACATTGTGGTACCTCTGGAAGTCAGATTCTCCCCCTTCCCCTGGGTTTGCTTTTTAAAAAAGTTGTTGTTTTCTTATGATTTGTTTCTATTGTCTGTCTCCATGCCTAGAATCAGTCTGAGGTACACACTTATGGTCTTTTCAGGTCTTCTCTGAGCCTATGCCTTTCCCTTGGCATGCATGGTGATTTTCTAGTTTCCCCCATAAATATGGTTGCTTTTGAACGCCTAGTCATTAATATCTGGCTCTCAAAAGTGGAAACACATAAAAATAAAAATGTAAACAAAGTTCTAGCCTTTTAGTCCTCTGTATGTCACAATGGGGTTGTAAAAAACAATGGCCACTGTCCTTTCTCTGTACCTCTGTGATCAGAAACAATAATTAGCAGCCTGAACAAAGATCCCCAGCATTTGTAGGATAAGGTCCTTATTGCCCACCCTGACTCCCACAGACTGTGCAAGCTGTTCCAGGGACACATGTACACCTGCCTATCTTAAGAGTGAGTAACTGTTGCTAAGAGCTGAAATCAACTATAATCAACTGCAGTGTGCTGTTTAAGCCTTCACTGGGAAGTTGCAAGCCTTCAATAGACTCCCGAGTTCCAAAATAGTTATACCAGCTCAATTCTGCCAGTGCAATTGTTGTCTAAGTGGAGAGACTGTTCAAAATTAGGTCCTGCCAGCAAGGTTGGAAATGCCACTCCAAGGGACTGGTTGCCTACCCCAAGAAGTCTGCTTCTCTTTCTTCATTGGCATCTTCCAGAAAGGTGCGATATTTTAGTCTAATTCTCGGTGTTCACAACTTCCTTTTTCTTTCCTTCTTAGTCTATATTTGTGGCCTCCCCAAAATGCAATTTGTACAATCTAATTGAAAAATTTCTTAAAGATTTTGTGTTCAGGGCTGGGATTGTGGCTCAGCGGTGGAGCGCCTGCGTAGCACGTGGGTGACCCGGGTTCGATCCTCAGCACCACATACAAATAAAACGAATTGAATAAAACACATTGTGTACAACTAAAGCAAATAAATAAAAATATTAAAAAAAAAGATTTTGTGTTCAGCTAAAGCTTCTCTCATTGAGAAATGGGTCATGATTTTTCTTTGCTAATTATGCCAGAACTATCCATTTTGCTATAATCAGCTCTGGCAATATTGAGAGAGCCAATGGAAATTAAAGTCAATTTTCCCTTCCTGGGCTTAATAGATACCTATTTATGACAGAGAAAGGATGTTTGCATTTCCAGGAAATGTAGATCATGAGACTGTGTAAATTGTAGTCTGAGACAGTTCTGGGGCTAACAGAATTCTGTGCAATTCAGGAAATAAGACAGCAACATAAGCAAGGTAAGAAGGAAATTATGAATGGATTTCATTTTAATAACGTGTCCAAAGAATTAGACAAGAAACATTAAGTCCCATCAGAAGGAGGAATAATCTGACCTGTTGATAGGATGGACTTCGAATTACTGAGAAATGGGCAAGGTTTATCTTTAAGCATCCAGCCTCTCCCTGTTCTTGGTCATGATCTCTAATATTTTTTTTTAACAGCCCTTTGCAATTTACATAGAGCTTTTCTTGTTAGTGGCACTCTCCTTCTTGCATTCTGCCTGGGCTCATGTGGGCTTTCATCAAATCTCATCTCAGAAATCCATTTGCTTAACTCATTCACACAGTAAGCAGCCTCAAATCCTTTATGGAGTAAGACAGGGTCAAATTGAAAAGAAAAAAAATTATTCAAACAAAGGTAAAAATGACTGATAATGTTTAATGTGTGACCTTTCTGGAGGCATTTGTATTTTTCCAGAAGATAAGGTCTTAAGTTAAACAGATGAATCTTGAATTCTATAAGTCAGGCAACAAGAGGCTTTCTGGGGAAGGGAGGGCATGGAACTTGGGGACGTCCTTCCCAAGCCCCCTGAAGTAGTTTCCTATTTAAGAAGCCGTTTTGCTTGCTGGCAAGTCACTCCTTTCTCTCCAAGTCTGCACGGTTGGTAATATATATTCCTTAGATTTGTTGAGCTGAATTTAGTCCAGATTTTCCCACCATTCAAAAACACAGACCTTCAGAACTTTAGGAATGGGGGAATCTCAGAGTTATTTCACTAAACCTTTTATAATGTATATAAGGAAAGTAAGAACAAGAAAGTCTGAATGATTCTGACTAGTTAGAGCCACAGAACTAAATGTTTTAGTTATCAAAGAAGCTGCTAATGTAAGAACTAAAATCTGGTGGACTAAAAAAGTCACTTGAAATGTACTGTTATGTATACATGACAGGTACACTGTGTTTTGTTGTTTTGCTGGTGATCCGATAAACCTACTGAACTACACTGGAGCAGTAGGAGATGTTACTATTCCTATCAATGCCTATCAATACATTATTTTATATAATATAGTCATTATCTTTTGTTCCTAGATTTATTATTACTACTTGCATGAATCTTTTATAATTCTCTATATATTCATGAAATTTAACATGAAGCAGAATTCCAAAAACGTCAACGGATTTTTAAAATAGAGTTCTTTTACTATATTACCCAATAACTCCTTCCTTAAAACAGGTAGTGTTACGCCACTATAAATTTTTGATGGAACATCTTTAGAGGTCATCTTGTCTAGCCACATCATGTTTTCGGATGACATCCAGACTCAAAGAATCATACTTCTAATTTCTAAGCATCACCAGAGTGAGAGCCAGATCCCTTGAGTCGGTGTCTAGTTTTCTGTCTGCCATTCTGTCTGCCACCATTTTATAAGATCAGAAGAATTTGGTGGCTCCAAAGAGATATTTACCCCATCTACTTCAAACCTAGGGGAATGGTGACTAGCATAATTCCTTTGGAGTAAATCCAATTCTGGACAAGGAAAGGAGAATTAGCAGGTTTTTCCCAGGCTTCATGAGATCATTGGAAATATTTTCAGATGATGTGTTAGTCTCAAAGAGTGTGATTTTCCATTCAGCAACCTGTTGCTTGGCCTGGCCTTATAAGGAAGGAAAACATGAACTGAAAGATAAAGCTATTAAAATCTTGATTGTCTATTTGTTTTATGTTTTCCTCAATATTTCCATTTTGCATTTAAAACTCAGAAGTTCGTTGTAAAGAAAAAGGTTACATTCAAGATTAAAGTCAAAGAATTCTTAAGAAAACAGAGAAACTGGGATCCCAGTCCTTGGAGTAACTCCTCTTTCTGAGAAAAGCCAATGCTTCATGCTGGTTGTAAACTGTCATGAAGACTCAAAAACGTCCTTGGCTGCATCTATCCTGAATCATGTGGAGTAAAATTGAAAATGCACAAAACAACTTCCCTCCCTCGCCCCCACTAAAACCCAGAAAATTGTTTGGGCATTTTGGCTACATAATAACGAACATATAGCTGTTTGCAAATATCATATGACTACTTGAGGTTCTTTTTTTATCATTCAGATTTATAGAAATGAACTCCATTGAATTCAAACCTGTATTATCATCAAGAAACAATTTGTTTCAACCAGAATATAATTGGGAAATTTAAGCCACAGATTTTGGTGATTACTAGCTTAATGAATGAATGCAGTCTAGTTGGATATAAAATAGCACAACTCATATAAGCAAAAAATTACTTGCAAGGAAAATATCACATAAAAGAAAGGACTGAGCAATCTAGTAGCAATTTGTAATCAGAAGTCGGCATACTGTTGGCATAATGAGGTATATTTTAAATGTAAATGCTCATTAGGATAATCATTTTTACAAGTTTCAATATAATGGCAAGGTCTCTGGAATACTAACCCTTGAGTTCTACTGATTACTCTCAGGAGCGAAAATCCACACATAACTTGTACTTCCCAATCTGTCTGGGAGGTCTGCAATGAAATCCCTGGTACCAGAAGCCAGGGGAAAACAAACCTACTGAAGTAGGAGGTTGAACCAAATGAGAAAGTTCTGTTCTTACCTTTTCATCAGTCTCAGAATCTTTGACATGCATAGCTACCAAACCTCTAAGCACTAGCAGTGGGGGCTTCCTTCCATTTGTTTACACAAGCATTAACTACCTGCAAGTATGTATTGGTTGTTTGTATGATGAATACAATTTGATGCTAATAGCTACGTAGCCTGAGCCTGCCTTGTCACTGTCTTAGAGATGCTGGGCCTGACCACATAATCCACATAGCCAACACCTCTGCTCCATCATCGATTTTTGTTTTAACCACAACAACCATATTATCTAAACTGGTCCATTTTTTAAAAAATTCGGTTGTGTATTTACAGCCCATTCCCAGTGGGGTGTGAATAGGTTCCCTGATGGTCCAGTTTGCTGGCAAATCCTGTGTCTAAGCAGAGCCTGGCACATGAAAGACCCCCAATAAATCTATGCTAATGGAATATCTGAATACCTAGGGCACACGGCCTTAATTAGATCTCTTTCTTTTCTCTGGAATGAAAACTAAATTCCAAGCTGCTGTGTAAGAAAACATGGAAAGAAAACCCTTTAAGACAAGTCAGAGGAGGGGCTGGGGTTGTGGCTCAGCGGTAGAGCGCTCACCTAGCACGGGAGTGGCCCTGGGTTCGATCCTCAGCACCACATTAAAAATAAATAAATAAAATAAAGCTATTGTGTCCAACTACAACTAAAATACATAAATATTTTAAAAAGGAAAAAGACAAGTAGAGGAACTGTGAAGTTAGGAATAACCAAAAACCAATGCTGAAGGAAACAAGCACAGCCAGTGACGAAAAGGACTGGATAAAGAATAAAGTGAGCATCAAATGATTTTACAGGTAAAAATCCAAACGAAAGCAAAAGGATTAAGGGGGAGAAATGAATTTGAGTGTGTGGGGGGAAGGAGGCAGTTATTGGCAGCTGTAGGTTTTAACTATGGGGTCAGGGTGCTTCCTCTAGTGATCCCTTTCCGTAAGAACCCTGGGTTAGAAGGCAGAGGACCTGGATTTCCTGGTACCATAAATGAGAGCCTAGGTACTGGGAACACATGGCCCAGATTCAAACCAGAGCACTCCCATACTTTGCTGTGTGACTCCAGGTAAGCTGCAGTCTCCTCAGCTCTCATCTTGGTTCAGGCCACTTTCACCAAGTACCTTAACCTTCCTAGTTACGAACAACAGAAATCTATTGCTTATAGTTCTGAAGGCTGAGAGTCCAAGAAAGATTTGGTGTCCGGTGAGGTCGCGCTTTCTTGTTCAGAGATGGCACCTTCTGGCTGTGTCCTCACATGGTGTACGGGATGAAGGTCTCTCTGGAGCCTCTTTGGAAAGAACACTAATCCCATTTGTGAGAGCAGAACTCTCATTACATAGTCACCTCCCAAAAGCCCCACTTCTGAATACTATCACCTCAGAGGTTGGCTTTCAGCCAACTCAGTTCTGAGTGGCACAGCAGCTAAGAGTGTAGACCATTTTGAGATGAGTCTTAAAGGAAATATTCAGGTAAGAGTCTTAACACCGAGTCTGCTTCTTAGTGAGAGTTCAAAACTGCTCCCTTTTATATTATGCATTTGTCGGTTAATAAGGAGGATGCTAATGAGCAAAGTTATCTTGTTCCCTGTGCAACCAGATTTATCTGAAAGTTAGAGGACTGCAGTTTGTTCAAAGTGTCAGCAACTACCCACAGTGATGCGCTGTACCAACCCTCTCCTCAGAACTGAACGCTTGAGTTTATGCTGGAACCTTACATCTGGGATGGAAAAGAAGAATTAATAAGGATGAAAAATTGGGCTGGTGGTATAGCTCAGTGGCAGGAGTGCTTGCACACACACACACACACACACACACACACACACACACACACAATTTTTAAAAGGTACTTATCAGCTCTGTACCAATACAGGTAATTCATGGTCAAAGGCTCACCTCCATCTGTACTATGTTTTTATCATAATCTCCATACTTCTGTAGTGGCACAGCTCCTGCAACATATCCATGTGTTCATATCCTTTCCTCCTAGAGCAGATTCTCCCGTGGCAGAGGCCTGTCCTACTCATTGTTGTAGGCTGAATTTGGCCCTTCCCAAATTCACAGATTGTATGTGCTACAGCCCTAACACTCATGTCAGTGTATTTGGAGATACGGTCTGTGAAGAGGTTATTGAGGTTAAATGAGGTCATAAGAGTGGAGCTGTAGTCTAATACCATTGGTGTTCTTACAAGAAGAGAAAAGATGCCAGGAGAGTGCCTGACCACAGAAGAAAGGCCACCTGAAGACACAGTGAAAAGGCAGCTGTCTGCAAGTAAAGGAGAGATGACCCAGGAGACACCAAACCCACCTGCACCTTGATCTTGGACTTCCAGCCTCCAGAACCGTGAGCAATAAATTTCTGTTGTTTAAGGTGCCCAGTCTGTGGAAGCCTGATATGGTAGCTTTAGAAGACTAATACATTTATCTATAATCAATATAGTAGATTGGCACTCAGCATCTCTTCCAATTTCCCTCCATTGTGTCTTCCTATATTGCCAGAGAGCTTAAAATGTTCCCTTCCAATCTTCAAATGTGTATGAGATTCCCCAGTTAGATAAGCACATGTGAGATGTGGCAGTGGAGCAAGGTAGGGACCATGTTTATTTGTTGCAGGAATTGTTGGAACAAGCAGTCCCAGAGTGGCTGGGTTTTTCTGCATTTTAGCTTTAGTCCCTCGCTCTGAGGACATTGAGAGGCAGTTGTGGTAGTCAAGGAAGCCTTTTGATCACTGAATGGCATCCAAGACAGGGAATCCTCAAACACAACACTTCCTGATGATGGTCTTCTATTCCCCCATCCCTGACTGTGGTGGAAACAGCAGCTGCCTTGGTGGGCCACCTTGACAGTCTTGTTTGGAGAGTTTTTGGGGAGACAAGGTCTAGAACCTGCTCCTAAAGCTTTCCAAATATTTTGTAAATATTTAATGGCCTTTACCAAATCTTTTCCTGTCATTTTAAGTGCATTATGGCTACACATAATAGTGGGATTCATTTGGACATATTATAAATGCATATAATGTTGATTTCTCCACTGTAATCCCCAGTACTATTCCCTTCTCTCTCCTCCTCCCTCCTTTGAATCTTTTCTTTCTTTTTTCTTTTTCTTTTTTTTTTTTGCAGCTGAATCCTGACACATTCTCCTCTGTGTCCTTAGCCTCTGAGCACAATGCCTGGCATATGTGAGAGATGAATAAATGTCTATTGTTGATGTTTAAGCCAGTGGTTTTCAATCTTTGACATGCATCAATATCATCTAGAAAACTATTGGAGAATCTAAAGTCCCAGGCTCATTGAAATAGACTAGGGTCCTAATCTTTGTCATTAAGTTCCCTTGATGATTCTAATACTCACCCAAGTTTGAGAAGTACTGGTTCAAACATTTATGAGGCCTACTGGCAACCAAGCATGCTTCTAACCACTTGCTGCTCCATGTCTTATGTAATTTTCATTAAGGCAGGAAGCATTATTATCCCCGTTTTATAGATGAGAAAATTGAGGTATACTGAGCCTTAGAAAAGGATCCAGGATCACACAACTGGTAAATGGTAGATTCTGATATCTAACCTGTGTCTTCCTGAATGTAAGTCCCAACCACATGACTTAAGACTCTTCTCTTTAGATGATCTCTCCTCTTTGCAAGAGCCTAAAGACAATAGCTTTTAAATTTAAATCAGATTCCTCCAAATATATAAATGTTTAATTTAACCATACCCCAGTCTTTCTTTCTTTCTTTTTTTTTTTTTTTTTTTTTTTTTGTGGTACAGGGGATTGAACTCAGGGGCACTCGACCACTGGGCCACATCCCCAGCCCTTTTTTGTATTTTATTTAGAGACAGGGTCTCACTGAGTTGCTAAGTGCCTCGCCACTGCTGAGGCTGGCTTTGAACTCGCGATCCTCCTGCCTCAGCCTCCCAAAGTGCTGGGATTACAGGCGTGCACCACCGCGCCCGGCTCATACCCCAGTCTTTCTAAAAAGACTGCTCAAAGTGCTAAAGGTTGACAAAAAAACAAAAACAAAACTGGACTCCCAACTATCTTTCTAGGAAAACAATAGTCTTTTTGGTGAGTGATGACATACTTCAAAGTCTAAGAAGACTTATTTAAATCAGGGAACACACTGGGAAAATAATTGCTTTCAGATATGAAACTAATAACTCCCTGGGTTTTATTATTATCTTCAAAATGAGGAATACCAAAACCAACCCTAAGGTCTATCCATTTATTAGAGAAAACATTATGCATTTTGAAGAAGATCAAAAATAGTATTATTTAGCTGCAGAGCTCTACATTCTTTCTTTCTAATTGTGTTTCTTATATTTTCCAGATTGCATCTCTAAGTTTAATAAAATCTTATTATTCTCCTAATGCCTAGAAATTAATAATATAGAGGAAGGTTTTAGATGTCCAGATGAACTTCTTCCAGAGATGTGCACAATGAATAAAAGGAAATAGTCTCTTCTTTTATCCTTTATAAGCTTTTTTTTTTTTTTTGTCAGAAGTCCCCCAATTTAATATTATCATTCTAGGAGGGAAGATTTCTGAAAACTTCTGAAGTTGTCATTTTTATTACTAGTTGGGCTTATTGGAGAAAAGTGAGACCTGACATTCTTGTACATACTTTTAAATTGAATTGACATGTAATAATTGTATATTTTTATGAGATACAGTGTGATTTTTCATACAATGTATGTGATTGAGGTGATTGGTAGATACATCACCTCCAACATTTATCATCTCTTTGGGTTGGGAACTTCATTTAAAATGTATAATTTGTTATTATTATTATTATTATTATTAATTTTTAATTTGTTTTAATTAGTTATACATGACAGTAGCATTTATGCACTTTGATATATCACATATAGATGGGGTACAATTATTCATTTTTCTGATTGTACATGTTGTAGAATCACATTGGTCAAGCAGTCGTGTATGTTCATAGGGTAATAATGTCTGATTCTTCTATCCTTCCTATCCTGATATCCCCCCCTTCACTCCCCTCTACCTAATCTAAAGTAACTCTATTCTTCCCTAGCACCCACTACCCACACACACATCCTTTATTGTGAATTAGCATCTGCATATAAGAGAAAAAATTCTACCTTTGTTTTTGGGGATTGACTTATTTCACTTAGCATGGTTTTCTCCAACTCCATCTATTTACTGGCAAATGCCATAATTTCATTCTTCTTTAAAGCTGAATAATATTTCATTGAATATATATAGCAGTTATTCCACAGTGCTATAGAACATTAAGAGTGATTCCTCCTGTCGAATTGCAATCTTGAACATGCTAGACCTGAGCATTTTTGAGGCAAAATAAAGAAATGTGATCAAGTTGGGTTCAGATACCAACTGTGTTATTCTAAACTTTATTGTGACTTTTGACAAATTATCTAACTTCAAATGTTTTATAAGCTTCCTAGCCTATAAAAATCAGAGAAAATAACTCCTACCTGATGAGGCATTCCAAGGGTTAAATAAGATAATATTAGTTTCTTTCCCTTCATGTTGAATCTCTGCAGTTCTGGAATGAACAAAAGAAAGAAAGAAAGAGAGAGAGAGAGAGAGAGAGAGAGAGAGAGAGAGAGAGAGAGAGGGAGGGAGAGAGAGAGAGAAGGGAGGGAGAGAGGGAGGAAAGGAAGGAGGAAAAGAAGTGATATAACAATCTACACACACCAAAATGAACTCTGTTAAATAGTGGAAAATCATGGGGAAAACTGTCAGAAAACTGGGATATGAGCTTGGAACCCTGCCTCCATCATATTGTGTGACGACTTGAAACAATTCTCTTAATTCTATTTTTGGAAACAACAAATTCCACTGTTCTCAAAAGGAAAAGAAATGAAAGCTCTGGCTTGCCAAGTTTGCTCTGACAGTTAATGTTTCAGGAATGCAGAAATAATTCTTAAAATTTACAAACAATTTCACACCTTTACTCTTACCCTGAAAACCATAAACCATCCCCATTTCCTGTTCTCTTTCTTTATTTGTATTCTAAAGTGAAGTGGGCCAGCAAGTGAGTCAGTTGAAATGGAAACATTTATTTATCTGATGTAATGGGTCAATGATGCCCTTTAAAATTGTTTCCAGTATGTTTTGAAATTAAGTAACATCACAAAAAAATGCTTGGACTAAAACACTCGGGGTGAATCACAGCTACCCCTCTTATATCCACCAGGGACTGCAATTTTTTAAAAAATTGTTTTATCAATATTGATGTTTTACTATAAATGTATATAATGTTTTTTCTTTTTTTAATTTTTATTCGAAGTTGTATATGACAGCAGAATGCATTACAATTCATAATACACATATAGAGCACATTTTTACATATCTCTGGTTGTATACAAAGTATATTCACACCATTTGTGTCTTTATACATGCACTTAAGGAGTAATGATGGCCATCTCATTCTACCATCTTTTTTTTCTTCACCCTTTTGCCCCCTCCCATCCCCTTCCTCCCCATGGACCTTTCTAGTGTTCCTCTAATCCTCCTATGCTCCCCGTCCCAACCCCACTGTGAATCAGCCTCCTTATATCAGAGAAAACATTCGGCATTTGGATTTTTGAGATTGGCTAATTTCACTTAGCATTATATTCTCCAATTTCATCCATTTACCTGCGAATGCCATTATTTTATTCTCTTTTATTGCTGAGTAATATTCCATTGTGTATATATACCACATTTTCTTTATCCATTCGTCTACTGAGGGGCATCTAGGTTGGTTCCACAACCTAGCTATTGTGAATTGTGCTGCTATAAACATTGATGTGGCTGTTTCTCTGTAGTATGCTGTTTTTAAGTCCTTTGGGAACAGACCCAGTAGTGGAATGGCTGGGTCATAAGGTGGTTCCATTCCCAGTTTTCCAAAGAATCTCCATACTGCTTTCCATATTGGCTGCACCATTTTGCAGTCCATGGACTGCAATTTGATTTTGCCACATTATCTTTTTCCTTAACAGAAGTCAAAAGTGCTATTTGACATTTATTTAACTCCATGTTTAGTTTCATGAATTAAACTTTTAAAATTCATTCATTCATTTACTTATTATGTATTAATTTATTATCTAATTTAATTAATCTATTATTTATTATCATTAATTAATTTATTATTCGTTTATCTATTTATTTATTTATGGGACCTGGAGGGCATCTTACATCTTGATAGAGACCAAGCATAATGGACCCAGGTGCTTACCAGGGGCATCTTGGAAGGGGCCCTGGACACAGCAGTAGTTAGTCTCCAAGAATGCAGTCCAGTGCCGCAGAGAAACCAGGGACAGAAGAACAATGCTTCAGGATAAAGAGCCAGAGAGCCCCATAAAGCAGAAAGTCAACATAGATGTGTCATAGGATGTCAGGGAGATAGAGGGATCAAAGTAGATGAGACTCTGAGGAAACCGTGACTAGGACAAGGCCAATTCAAGAGCTATGTCAACAGCTGTGTCATAACCATCTTGTGATGGTTTGTATTATGTTAATTTGGCTAGTCTATGAAACCCAGTTGTTTGGTCAAATACTAATTCACATGTTGCTATGAAAGTATTTGGTAGGGGCTGGGGCTATGGCTCAGCGGTAGAGTGCTTATCTCTCATGTGTGAGGCTCTGGGTTTGATTCTCAGCACTACATAAACAAAATAAAGGTATTGTGTCCACCTACAATTAAAAAAGTATTTTTTTTTATAAAGAAAGTTTTTGGTAGGTGTGATGAACATGTTTAATCAGCTGACTTTAAGTAAAACAGATTACCCTCTATAATGTGGGTGGGCCTCATCCAAGGCTGTCGAAGGCTTTAACAGCACAACTGAGATTTCCTAGCGTTTTCTGCCTCAAAGCTGTGATAAAAGAAATTCTGTCTGACAGCCTGGTGCTCTGTCCCATGGATTTCAGACTCAAGATTGAGATATCAACTGTTACCTGAAGAATTGTTGATTTGCTGTATAGATTTCAGACTTGCCAGTCCCCACAATTACATGAGCTAAATCCTTAAAATTTCCCTCTCCCTTCCCCTCCCCACTCTGTTTCTACTTCCCCCATTGGTTCTGTTCTTCTAGAGAACCTAGACTGATACACGCCTCTTGGCATTCCTCTTCTCCAGTGTAAGGTTTGGAAGACTCAGTTGAGCTGGAAAGTCATGTTTAAGGCTGTAAGAACACAGCCAAACAGCGCCCCCTGGAGAACATTTGAAATGGTTGCTATTTCGCTCAACTAACACTTCTTAAGTACTTACTGCCTTCTGGGAAACACAGGTTGGATTCTCCAGAAGCACATGCTGAGATAACAACTTGAGCCTGGAGGTATATTAGAGGTGATTCCAGCAGTAAAGAAGTGGGGGAAGTGAGGGGCTGGGGCTGTGGTTTGGTGGTAGAGTACTTCCCTATAATGTGTGAGGCACTGGGTTCAATTCTCAGCACCACATATAAATAAATTAAATAAGCATCCATTGACAATTAAAAATATTTTGATAAAAGAAGTAGGGGAAGTGAGACAGGGAAGGGAAGGAAGATAAAACAGGGTAGGTCAATGAATAGGGTCTGGCTCAGGCGGGCCATGGAGTGTGATGTCACTTGGACTTCTGGGAGACTATTCATGGGACAAGCTTCCGTGTGCCAGGAAGAATGCTGAAGACCAGGCATAGAACTGGTGCGTGAATTTTCTGGATGTTGCATTATTCAAACCTTTTTACATTACAGTGAACACAGACCTATTTTGGAATCTACACAAAGTCTCCTGAATTTTGGATATAAAGCATGAGAATGCAAGGAAAATCTGAGCTAAGAACCATTGTTTTCGTGCAGTCTTTGTATTTCCCCCCTCTTTCTCCTTTGTATTAAACATGTAATTCCATTTCCCATTTGAGAGGCTTCTCCTGCCAAAATGCCTACTTTGTTTCAGGGTCCATGGCCCTGATCCATTCACTGCAGAGGGCTTGTCCAGGCTTATCTGTTTCCAGTCCTGGAAACATGCTCTTGGCTCCTGCCCTGGGATCCCTCCTGTTAATGCATCTGCAGTGAGTCTGCTGCTTCTGCTCTGGAGTTGTATGCTCTCCCTGCACAAAGGTTCCACTCCATATTACGGGACCTCTGACATTTCTAGTCCTGTAACTTAATCCTAATTCCCCATCTGCATCCATATGGACAACTTGTTAACTCCCTTACTGGGTAAGAACAGACCCAACTGGAATCTTCAATTTGATCTCAAGTATTAATACCGTAGCTGTCCTATATATGCTTGTCTAGTATATGTTGTTCTGCCTTCAAGAAAACTGGAAAAAAAAAAAAAAAGATGGCCGATGGCAGGTCAGTGTCTCAGGAGACAACAGAGAAGAGCCCGTGTAAAATATGAGAGAACCACTAAAAAGTAAACATCTGAACTGAAAATGTGTGTGTGTGTGTGTTGGATGTAGTTTGGAGAAGGTACATAAGCAAAGTTGTCATCATAGAACTGAAGAGAAAATGAGCCAAGTGAACCCGACTCTATGTTGCCCAAAACCTGGAGGAAGTAGTTGGAGAAACTAGAATGCCACTTTTTACCACCTTTTGCTCCAAACAGTATGAGACTATGTTCAGTGTTCATCCCTGTTTGTACAACCAAACAGAATAACCTAGAATTATAGTAGAGTGACCTCTAAATAGAAGAAGGCCTCAGCTGAGAGTAATTTATAAACAAACTGTTCTCTTCCCAAGTCACAGATTTTGTATTTTTTTTTTAAAAAAAACAATAATCCCACTCCTTGGTCTATACCCAAAGGACTTAAAAACAGCATACTACAGAGACACAGCCACATCAATGTTTATAGCAGCACAATTCACAATAGCTGAATTGTGGAACCAACCCCTAGATGCCCTTCAGTAGATGAATGGATAAAGAAAATGTGGTATACATACACAATGGAACATTATTCAGCATTAAAAGAGAATAAAATCATGGCATTTTCAGGTAAATGGAAGGAGCTGGAGAATACAGTGCTAAGTGAAGTTTGCCAATCCCAAAAAACCAAATGCTGAATGTTTTCTCTGCTTTAAGGAGGCTGATTCATAATGTGGTTGTGCGGGCATGGGAGGATTAGATGAACTCTAGATAGGGCAAAGCAAAGGGGAGGGAGGAAAAGGGAGGGGGCATGGGGGTAGGAAAGACAGTGGAATGAGATGGACATCATTACCCTAGGTACATGTATGAAGACACGAATGGTGTGACTCTACTTTGTGTACAACCAGAGACATGAAAAATCGTGCTCTATATGTGTAATATGAATTGCAATGCATTCTGCTGTCATATATAACAAATTAAAATTAAAAAATATAAAGAAACAATAACATTTGCAAATGTTCTGCTCTTGTCATATAATCTTAGACCTTATTTTGTAATGGGTCACCCTTATTTGTTTTTAGTTTTTAAAATGTCACCATGATACTGAGAAAAATGTCACATAGATAAATAATATAATATAGATTTGGGATCTGACCTGAGCATAGCCATCTGTGTGTGCATGGTACGTAATCTGGATATTGTCTAACTCTGAGTAGTTTATTTGTGGTCTGATCGGCCCATGTGTCTGTCAGGATGCTCATACCCAAGTGCTCCTATCACAGCACCGTCTTACACTGGTGTTATTCGGACTAAAGCACACCACAAAGCAGAGTCAACCCAGAATTGAGGGAAAAACACCAGTTCATCTTTCCAGACTCCTGAGTAGCTAGGGTGGTCACATGACAAGCCTTAGGCCATAAGACAGTAGGAAAGTCTTCTGGAGAACTTCTTGAGACAATATCCTTTCCTCAAAAAAGGACATACACAGTCATTGAAAAAGCCTTTATTCTATCCCCTTCCTTCCTGCCTTTCAAGACAGCAGTAGGAGGATGCATAGTTGCAGATGCAGTACATCTTGCAAGTCAGCTGGAGGGGGGATGCCAATAGGCTGAGGGTCAAAGAATGGAAATGAGGGGGAAAACTTAGATTCTTGATAATGTTGTTGATGTGCTGAACCAACCTTGGGGCTCTCTTCCAGACTTGATGGTAAAAATAAGCATCCTATGATTTAAACCACTGTAGTTGGGCTTTCTCCTGTTTTATATTTAGCATAGTGTCAACACAGTCCCTGGGATTACTCATGGAGCCAGTAGCCCAGTCCTCTTTGCCATATACAATTGCCTGGGGACACGGGGGAAAGATGGAAAAGTGGAGAATAAGATGGTTTGATACTCATTCTGAACTCAGAAATAAGGTCGGACTCCATTTGCAAAAAGAAATGGTAAGCAGAGTCAGACAGAATCATAATTTTGCATGAAGGCCTTTGTAAACCTTAGGACTCAAGCATCTTTGGGGTTTTGCTGTTTTGACAGCACCAAGAAACAGCACCTTGGACAGTGACTTTAGATTATCAAGGGCTGCTGAAGTAGGAAGAACAGAAGATCATGTGTAGACTTTTTCCTGAACCCACATGTATTACTTCCAGACGACTTTCAGAAGTAACAAGAAGAGTCTTTGAAAAGGGCCAAGATCTGAGCCAGCATGTTTGAGCAAACTATACAGTGACAGGTAGTGGATATCATTATAAGCTCGTTTGTTTCCAGACATTGAGGTCTGTGACATCGGTAACACACTCAGTACACACAATAATTTTTATTTATGTGAATAAATTTATGCCAACATGCAGTTCAGTTTATTCTTAGACACAACATGCTAAAAGCACTATCTCCTTCTAAAACAACTGAGAATATTTTTCAGTGTAGATGGTAGGGTTTATGCAAGACACACTGTGTGAATAAAATAAGAATATATCCTAGGCTACTGCTGAAGTGTACCTCACTTTTATTTCAATCTGGGTGTTCGTTTGTGTTAATCAGGGTGTTTCTGATGTGGTCCACATCCTTGTCACAGGATGCCACTAAGAAGTGGTGTTCAAATACATCCACTGCCCTCCTCCAGGAGAGTTCTCTAAATTTTATTTTATTTTATTTATTCTAATTTGTTATATATGACAGCAGAATGCAATTCAATTCATATTACACAAATAGAGCACAATTTTTCATGTCTCTGGTTGAACACAAAGTAGAGTCACACCAATCGTGCCTTTGTACATGTACTTAGAGCAGTGATGTCCATCTCATTCCACCGTCTTTCCTATCCCCATGCTCCCCTTCCCCTGCCCTCCCTCCTCTTTGCCCTATCTGTAGTTTGTTTATTCCTCCCATGGTCCCCCCCATCCCCATTATGAATCAGCATCCTTATATCAGAGAAGACATTGGGCATTTGGTTTTTTGGAATTGGCTAACTTCATTTAGCATTATATTCTCCAGCTCTATCCATTTACCTGCAAATGCCATGATTTTATTCTCTTTTAATGCTGAGTAATATTCCATTGCATATCTATACCACATTTTCTTTATCCACTCATCTACTGAAGGGTATCTAGTTTGGATCCACAATTTAGCTATTGTGAAATGTGCTGCTATAAACATTGATGTGGTTGTGTCCCTATAGAATGCTATTTTTAAGTATTTTGGGTAGAAACTGAGGAGTGAGGCAGGCAGGTCAAATGGTGGTTCCATTTCCAGGGATATTTGACACAGCATTATATGTAAAATTGATCAAGGTAGAGCAGGTCTGAGAAAGGCAAGATTGGGCTCAGATCCCCACACCAGTTGGCCCCAAAGTACTTCTGTTGTAAATTTGAGTGAAGTTTGAGCAGTTGTCCCTCTGCATTTATTTTTCTTTTTTCTCTATACAGTTGTAACACTCAGATGAGATCAGAACCCATTTGCTATTCATCTGCTAGGTTGAGTTATGTTTTACTCTGAAATGTCAGAAATGAATGTTTTTTTCCTCACATTCCACTCACTCTGGGTACAATAAGGATTTACAAGGCAAAGTCCCCCTGGTGGGATAGAAATGGGATTCTTCCCCTTAAATTTCTTATAGAACAATGACTTTAAAGTAATAGAATTTCAATATACACAGGTGGAGACTCAAGGGGTTACATCACTCCTTTGGGACTGAGAAGTCCTTAATAGAAGGGACCATTTCTTACTCACATTTGTATTCTCTGCCATTCCTAGACTGGAGCAGGTGTTCTGAAAGGTCTTGCCAAATTGAATTGGAAAAAGAGAAAAGAGACCATTCTAGAATTGAATTATATTTCAACACACCTGTTTCTGTGTACATAATATTTTTTGAACATGAGGATTAGGCTTTTTTGACTTGGATATGCTCAAATAGAAACTTCTTAATTGTTGCTTTAAGGTTACAAATTGTTCTGTTTTTTAAAAAATGATTTTAAGCCTCCATCTGTGCAAGGAATTGTTCTGGGCATTTTTATTTGTATTGCTATGTTTATTTAGTCACTACCCATTCCTTATCAATAAATACTACTGGGCATTTTTAACTTAATTATCTCAGTTTCAATATTTAATTTATTACTATTTATTAATATCTTAATACTATGTATATTTGATCTTCATAATTTCCTCCAGGCTGGTTTTCTACCCTTCTGCTGCAGATGAGAAAGGTCAAACTCTGGTGGGTGAAGAGACACATGCAATTCCTAGGGTGTTTACTAGGAAGGGACCTAGAAGCTTATCTCAAAAGAAACTTTACCATAGTTGTCTTCCTGTCTTCTCCCTCTCCTCCCCTTCTCTCCTCTCTCTTCTCCTCTATTCAATTTTCTTTTCCTTCCTCCCTTTCTCCCTCCCTCCCTCCTTCTCTTCCCCTGCCTCCCTCCCTCCCTCCCTTCCAAGAATTGTATTGAGATTCATAGGTAGGTGGGGTATTGCCTTGGAGGGATCTAAAGAGTTAAGATGATCTACTCATTTATGGGGTTGTGAAATTCTTAGTTGTGGTTGAATATTTTGTAAATATGCTGAGTAATATTTCATTGTGTATATATGCCACATATATATGTTTTGTAAAGTTGGTCATTAATTGCCTTTATACATTTTGTTTCTTTCCTGTCTGCCTCTTTTCAATAATAAGAAAAAACAAATTTATCCAAATGGGATTAGTTGAATCACTCACTTCTAGTTCTAAAATTTTTTTCAATATATTTCCTTGAAGATAAGAATCGTATTTAAAGCCGGGAGAGGTGCGCAAGCCTGCAATCCAAGTGGCTCGGAGGCTGAGGCAGGAGGATCACAAGTTCCAAGCCAGTCTCAGCAATTTAGGAGGCCCTAAGCAACTCAGCGAGAACCTGTCTCTAAATAAAGGGCTGGAGATGTGGTTCAGTTTAATTACCCGGTACCAAAAAATAAATAATAACATTAAAAAAATCATTTTTTATTAAATCTTTGTGGTCGAACAGTTTCTTGTAAGAAATAATAAGTTGAAAGCTGAATGAATTGTGAATAAATGATTGAATTAATGAATACACAGAAGAGAAATTTAGATGGTAAATTCCACGAAGATGGCAGTCTTATCCTTGAATTGATGACACTTTGTAGAAAACCTACTAATAATTTTTTTGGGGGGAGGGTTAATTTTAGCTATTAGATGAGAAGAGATTGTCTACTTATTCCTAGCATATAACTAGGGAATAGAAAAGGGAGAAAATGAAATAAAATTGAATGCTATCTACAGTCTTAGGTACCTTCACGGGTTTTACCTCAGGTAATCATCACAAGATCCTGTGAGTCGGGTTTATTTTACAGAGGAGGAAACCTGAGTTCTCAAATTTAAGTACTTTGCCCAAGCGCACAAAACCAGCGTCAGACCCTGAAAAGTCTAGGGAGTAATTTGCCCTATCATTGCATTCACAGCGCTGTATCTGCAGACATGGAGAAGTGGCACAGGAATGATCCTATAGTAATACGAACGCACATCTCTCTGGGTTCCCCTTCCGCACCCGCGACGTCGTAGCTCGGGAGGCCTTGGCTTCTGCTGTCGCCTTTCATCCACAGACTAGGCAAGAACAATGAGGTGAAAGTTACAGCCTTTCCCTGGTCTTTTTCAGCCAGCGGAACGCAGGTGCTGGGGCCTTCAGGCGCGGAGGGGACCAGAGAGGGACGGACACACGGCCCGGCAGTTGCCTGGTAACGCCCGCTGGAGGAGTCCCAGCGTAATAAGGTCCCAGAGAAGTATCCCGGGCCCTGAGCGAGACCCGGTAGCCCGTTCTCTCGGTGCCAGTGGCCTGTCCCCGCGGCTTGGCGGGCTAGGGCAGGGGAGATGTTGCAGGAAGAGTCGGATCTGTCCCTCATCATTGCCCAGATAGTGCAGAAGCTTAAGGGCTCCAATCTGTACGCTCAGCTGGAGCGGCAGGCCTGGGTAAGTGGCGCCGCGTGGGAAGGCATGGAGACGGGCGGGGTCGCGGGGCCGCTGGTCTCCTCCGCGCTGCCCTCGCCCAGGCCGGGTCTCGCCTCTGCCCTCTGGCCGGCTCCGGCCCATAAAACCTCCTTTCCCGGTGCTCAGCCCAGGCGTGGGAGGAGAGATTTTAAAAAGAAGGGTGGGGCGCATCACGCCTTTCTTCAGGCCGGAGAAGAGCTGAGGCTGCTCATTCATTAATCTACTCTCGTCTAATTTGTTCAGCTGTTTATTAAACGTGGCTTGGACCACGGCTTCTCTCACTTTTTTTTTTTTTTTCCCCTTGTGGGTGGGTTTGGGACCTAGGTGCTTTCCCTCACCCCGTCTCTGTATACTTTGTTGCGTTTTGTCTTCCCTGCAGTGATTTCTCCCCTACTAGTCCACCCAGCTTTTATTAATTTGTAATGCGGTAGGCTCTGTGAATGCATAGATTAAGAGACCTTTGCTTTTTTTATTTTTATTTTTTGTGGTGTCATGTAAATGGGATCATAGAGTATGTAAATTTTTGTGCATGCTTTCTGTCATTTAGCATAAGGCTTTTGAGCTTCATCCATGCAGTTGGTATTTCAGTAGTTCTGTTCCTTTTTATTGCTGAGTAATATTTCCTTGTTTGGATGTCCCATGGTATTTGGGTTGATTACTGATTAAAAGTAAAGTTGATATATACATTCCAGAATAGGTTTTTGCTTGGATACTTATTTTCTTTTTTCAGATACCTAGGCATGGAATTGCAGAGTCCTATTCTGGCCTCTGAGATTTTCCTACCACTTTACATTCTCGTCAGCAATTATGAAAAGTCCAACTCTTCTCCATCTTTAATAGCAAGCAATGGCGGTTTTTTACTTATTACTTCTGATTAATTCATTTTATTAATTACACTCCTCTAGTAGGAGCATAGTGGTATTTCCCTAGTGACAAATGACATTAAACTTTTCTCATGTGCTTATATCTTTTGTGGTGAAGTAGTCTTTTCAAATCTTTTGCCTATTTAAAATTTGTGTTTTTGTTTTTTTTATTGTTGAGTTGAAGGATTCTTTAAAAAAATTTTTTTTTTAAATTATCAACGGACCTTTACTTTTATTTATTTATATGTGGTGCTGAGAATGGAACCCATTACCTCACACATGCTAAGCAAGGGGTCTACCACTGAGCCACAACTCCAGCCCAAGGATTCTTTATATATGATACAAGTCTTTCATCAGATATGCATCTTGAAAATATTTTCTCCTAGTATGTACCTTGTATTTTCATTTTTTTAACTTGACCTTTCAAATTTGATAACAAATTTTTTAACCATTTCTTTCTTATGATTTATGCTTTTAGTGCCCTAAAAGTCTTTGCCTAATGTAGAGCCTCAATTTTTTTTTAATGTTTGTTTTAATAGTTTTATAATTTTGACTTTTATGTTTAGGTCTGTGATCCATTTTCAATTAATTTTTTTTAAACAATGCAAGATAAAGCCTCCCTGCTTTTTTCCTCTGTATGAATGTCTAGTATTTCCAGTACCCATTTGTTTACAAGCCTGTCCTTTCTCCATTGATTTCCTTGACAACTTTGTTAAAAATTATTGTGGCTGGTGCTTTATTCTGTTCCATTGATCCATTTGTTTATTATTATTCCAGTACTACACTATCTTGAGTTTTGAAACTTTATAATAAGCTTTCAAATCAGGTCCTGCAACATTGTTTCTCCTTTCCAAAATAGTTTCTGAAATTTATATGGCAAAGCAACTTTTAATCAACTTTTAAATTACTACAATGCTTTTTAGGATTTGGATTGAGGTTATGTTGAGTCTGTAGATTAATTTGGGGGAGAATTAACATCTTAACAATATTGAGTTTTCTGGTTCATGAACATAGTTTATCTTTTCACATGTTTATATTGTCTTTATTTTCTCTTGTGTTTTGTAGTTTCAGTGTACATATTATGTATACTTTTTATTTAGATTTTTCTCTAAGCATTTCATATTTCTGATACTACTCTAAGTAATAATTTTCTCATTTCAATTACCAGTTGGTTATTGTTACTACACTGTAATACAATTGATATTGGTCTGTTTACCATGTGCTTAATAAAGGACTGAGACCTTGCTGAACTTACTTGTTAGTCATAGCACCATTTTTGTAGATTATGTAGGATTTTCCAGATAGATGTATCGTGTGCAAATAAAGACAGTTTTGTCTTTTCTATCTCCATGCCTTTTCTTTCTCTTACCATAATTGTGCTGCATAACACCTCCAGTGCAATGTTGTATAGATGCTTTTTATCAAGTTGTGGAAGCTATCTTCTGTTCCTGGTTTTCTGAGAATTTTATTATGAATGAATGATACATTTTGTTAAATACTTTTCTTGCATGTGTAGAGATGCTTATATGATTTTTTTTCTTTCAGTATGTTGGTAAGGTTAATAATACTGACTTTAAATATTTCATCAATTTTGCATTCTGAGGTAAATTGCACTTTGATATGATGATTCAATTTGCTGATGTTTTGCTGAATATTTTGTGGTTTTATTGATTAAATATATTGGTAGTTTTCTTTTAATATTTTTATCTGGTTTTGATATTGGGTAATGCTGATCTTGTAAAAATAAGTTGGGAAGTATTTTTTTCTCACTTTCTGGAAGAATTTGTCAAGCATTACCTTTACTTCCTCTTAAAATGTTTGATAGAATTCCCAATGAAGTCACAGGGAAGGGTTTTTTTTTCCCCATGACATTTTTAATAAAGAATTAATATAAAAATATATGTAGGACTAGTTAGGCTATGTGTTTCTTCTTGTAAGATTTAGTAGTTCTTACTTTTCAAAAGTTGTTCTCATAGAATTAGAGAATAGAATAGTGGTTACCAGAGACTGGAAAGGGTAGGGGGATAGAATGGGATTCACTGAAAGGTACAAAAATGCAATTCAATAGGAGGATTAAATTCTAGTGTTCTGTAGCACAATAGGGTTGACTATAGTTAACAATAATTTTTTTCAAAAAAGAAGAGAGGATTTTGTATGTTTGAACTGAAATGATAAGTGTTTTGAAGTGATGGATATGATAATTATCTTGATTTGATGATTCCATATTGTATACATATGTCAAAACATCACAGCATATCTCACAAATATGTACATGTGTCAGTTAAAAATCAATAAAAGGTGGTATTTAATCTACATTATCCAATTTATTCACCTGAAATTGTTTATATCTCTTTATTTCCCTTTTAGTGCTAGCTCCTCTTTTATCCTTGATATTATAATTATGTTTTATCTTTTTGCCTAATTAGTCTGCCTAGGCAGTTATTAATTTTATTGATGTTTTCAAAGAGCTAGCTGTTGTCATCAGTGCTTTCCTGTTTTCAATCTTTTAGTTTTTTTCCTTATTATGTTGTTCTGCTTGCTTTGGATTTAATTGCTTTTTTTTCTAGTCACTTAAGTGGAAATTTATATTATTGATTTGATACTCTTCTTCTAATTTAAAACTGTAAATTTCCCTCTATGTATTGTTTTAGTTGAATTAAGATATATTCTATTGTATTTTCGCTTAAAAAAATTCTGCTCTGACTTTATCTTTGATTCACAGCTGTCTAGAAAAGCATCATTTAGTTTTTAAGTTTTAGGAGATTTTACTGATGCCTTTCTCTGATTTCTGGTTTAACACCATTATGATCAAGAACATAATGTGCATGTTTTCAGTTCTTACAAATTTGTTAAAGTTTTGTTTATAACACAGAATAAATTCTATTTTGTTAAATGTCACGTACCCTTGAAAAGCACTTTCATTCTGCTGTTGCTGTTCTGTGACTGTCAATTAGGTCAAGTACTAAAATTTATAATTTTGTTCAAGGTACTGTTCTATAAATGTCAATTAGGCCAAGTATCTAAGATGGAAAATTTTGTTCAAGTGTTCTCTATGTTTACTGAGTAGGGGGGCTTCAGACAGTTTAGTCAGGGGTCAGGCTAGGTTTGGGTTTTGTTGTCATTAGCTTCAGTGTACCACAGGTTTCAAATTCCTTCAGTGGTGGGCTTCTGTTACCTTTTACTTGGAATAGGTCTTAGGGAATGGGAAGTTTGTCTCAGTGTTTCTACGTTATCCTCACCTTTCATCCATCTCTGCTTGCCTGTTACTTAGAGGGAGATCTCTCCCCGGGCTGTTGTCCTTCCACCAGCAGTAGTCTTTTTTAGTTGGTGCTAGACTCTTGTTAGGTGTTCTTTATTCTGCCTCAGTCCATGTGCTTTGACCTGGGAGTGGGTCTTTCTCACCTTTGGTATGTTCCGTCCTTTTCTCTGTTTGGTGACCAAAACTGTGCCATGTATCTGTGGCAGGTATTGGGTGAAAGGAAACCTGCCCTTCCCTAGTGTTAGTTTACAACTATTTCTGGTTTGTGTTGGTGTAGGATCCTGGGCCCAAGAGACTTTGCACCTATCCCACAGCAATGAATTACTTACTGCCTGGTCTTTGGAATGAGGGTTTCTGAACCCTCTGCTCATGGTTTAAGGCCTTTTCCTCTCACATGAGAGGAAAATTTGGTAAAAAAATAGTTTTATGCTTATTCTGCACTGGCAGCCCAGCCCTTCTTACATATTTGTGCCACAAAAGTGTGCTCTCTCTGAATATTCCTGCTTTCCCAAAATCTTTCGCAAGCCTGGGGGACACAAATGGAAAAGAGCATCCATATGAGTGGAATTCTCTTCTGCTTTGTGAATTCTCCCAGCTACTCCAAACTGTCATGCTGGCCCATAGTGGGTGGGACTGTAATAGGAACATTTTAGTTCATTTTTTTCTTGCTCCCTTGTGTGGGAGCCTCCTTTTCGTTTTGTGCTCTGCCAAAGGTGAAATAGTCTGGAGTCCTGTCTGTCCTGTGAGGAGCTTGTTATTCTTTGGAATTTAGTTCATTTGGGGTTTTTTTCATGGGTACAAAAGTTATGATTTCTGTGGATTATACTATTTTTTTCCTCATTGTTAGATTGAGAGTAACATTCTCCTAGAATGGTTTTCTACAATGGAGTTAGAATAATTTTTAAGATTGCAACTATGTCATGAGAAAAAAAGATTGGTGTGCGATTTTCTTTTTTGTAATATCTTTTCAAGCTTTTTATCAAGGTTATTGTGGACTCATAAACTGAGTAAGAAAGTGTTACCTCCTTTTTTATTTCCTATTCTCTGCAAGAATGTGATGAGATTTGTTATTTTTTAAGTGTTTTGAAGAATTCTCCAAGGAGGCCTGTGTCTAATTGGGAAGTTTTCTTTTTTAAATGAATGTTTTTTTTTTTTTTTTTTTTTTGGGGGGGGGGTACCGGGGATTGAATTCAGGGGCACTTGACCACTGGGCCACATCCCCAGCCCTTTTTTGTATTTTTATTTAGAGACAGAGTCTCACTGAGTTGCTAAGTGCCTCGCCATTGCTGAGGCTGGCTTTGAACTTGCGATCCTCCTGTCTTGGCCTCCTAAGTGCTGGGATTACACGCGTACACCACCCCAACCAGCATGAATGTGCCTTTTTTTAAAAAAAATTTTAGATGTTGATGGACGTTTATTTTATTCTTCATTTATATGTGGTGCTGAGAATTGAACCCAGTGCCTCACACATGGTAGGCCACAACCCCAGCCCCATAACTTAATTTTAGAATAGTTTTAGCTTTACAGAAAAACTAGGCAGAAAGTGCAGAGTTCCCTATCTCTTCCTTGCACATAGTTTTCTCTATCATTCACATCTTACATTGGTGTGGTACATTTGTTACAGTTGACTAGTATTGATTTATTATTTGTCACTAAATTACATTAAGGTTCACACTTTCCTTGCCCTGGGTTCAATCCCCAGTACTGTAAAACACAAAACAAATCTGGCCAACAAATACATAAAAAATGTTAACTATCCCTAGCAATCAGGGAAATACAAATCAAAACTACACTGAGATTTCATCTCACCCCAGTCAGAATGGCAGTTGTCAAGAATACAAATAATAATAAATGCTGATGAGGATGAGGGGAAAAGGTATACTCTTACATTGTTGGTGGGACTGCAAGTTAATACAACTATTCTGGAAAGCAGTATGGAGAGTCTTCAGAAAACTAGGAGTGGAACTTCTGTATGACCCTTCTTGGTATTTATCTCAAAGAACTAAAAACAGCATACTATAGTGATACAACCACATAATTGTTTATAACAGTGCAACTCACAGTAGCTAGTATATAGAACCAGCCCAGGTGCTGGTCAGTTGATGAATGGATAAAGAAGATGTAGTATATACACAATAGATTTTTACTTAGCCATAAAGGAGAATGAAATATGACATTTACCAGTAAATGGATGGAACTGGAGAAAATATTGCTAAGTGAAATAAGCCAGATTTAGAAAATCAAGGGTCGAATGTTCTCTCATATACAAAAGCTAGAGCAAAGTAAGTGGGGTGGGGTCAGATATCATAAAGATGGGGAAGATCAGTGAAGTAGGAAATTGAGGGGGAGGGAAGAAGGACCGGAAAGGGGAGAAAATGCAGAATAAATTTGACGAAATTACACTGTGTACATGTACAAATGAATTACACCTTTATGTTTATCTATAAAGCATCAATTAAAAATACACAGGTGAGTGCAAGGTAGACAGTAGAGTAGGAGAAAGGGAATACTGGGAGGGAGGAGGAAAGGGAAATGGGGGAAACTGGGGACTGAATGGAGTAAATTAAATTCCATGAATGTATGATTATGTCAAAATGAACCCAACTATTATGTGCAACTATAATGCCCCAATATAAGCAAAAATATTTAAAAAATTTGTCTTATATTTTAGTTCAAGTCTGTTATCAGGTGTGTTTTACAAATATCTCCCAGTCTGTGACTAGTCTTTTCATTCTCTTCAGTACCTTTCTAAGTAGAGTTTTAGTTTATTTAATAAAGTCCAGCCTGTCCGTTTTTTCTTTTGTGGGTTGTATATTTCACTAAACCAAAGGTCACCTGGTATTGTATATATTGTGTTTTATAGTTCTATGTTTTATGTGTAGGTTTATGATTTGTTTGGAGTTAATGTCTCTGAAAGCTATAAGGTATGTGTCTGGATTCTTTTTCTTTTCCTTTTTCTTTCTTCTTCCTTCCCTCCTTCCTGCTCTTCCTCTTTCATTTTTTTTTCTTTTTCATTTCTCCTTCCTTCCTTTCATACATGCATGACCAGTTGTCCTAGTACCATTTGTTGAAAAGACTAGTTTTTCATTGAATTGTCTCTACTCCTTCAAAGATTAATTAACTATATTTGTTTTGATCTATTTATAAATTTGTTAAGTTCTGTTAAATTATTTGTGTGTTCTTTTATCAGTCCCACAACATTTTGATTTTTTAACTTTACACTAAGTCTTAAAGTTAGTGGTGTTGGTCCTCCAACTTTGTTCTTTAATATTGTGTTGGCAAGTTTTAAGTAACAGATTCAGATATAATAGATAAAGGAATATTCAGATGTTCTATTTCTTCTACTGTCTGTGTTTTTCAAGGGATTTATCCATTTAAGTTGTATAAATCATTGGCCAAAAATCTTCTAGTAAATTTTTTTTTTTTTTTTTTTTTTTTGTGTGTGTGTGTGTCTGAAAAGACTTTTTCATTTTTGGTAATGGTGATTGTGTTGTGAGTGTTTGAATAGTTTTTCTAGGGGTTTATCAATTTTATTAATCTCATCAAAGATTCAGCTTTTGGTTTGCTGATTTCTTATTAATTTTAGGTCAGATATGTATTATTAATTTCCTCCTACTTTTTTTGTGTGGGGGTGGGGGTGCTGGGGATTGAACCCAGGGGCACTTAACCACTAAGTCATCATTAGTCCTTTTTATTTTTTAATTTGAGACAGGTCTCACTAAGTTGCTTAGGGCCTCACTAAGTTGCTGAGGCTGGCTTTGAGCTTGCACTCCTCTTGCCTAAGCCTCCTGAGCCATTGGGATTACAGGTGTGCACCACTATGCCCAGCTAATTTCCTTCTACTTCCTTTCTGATTGATTTACTATTCTTTTTCTTAAGTCTTGAGATGGAAGGTTAGATCATTAGTTTGAAGTCTTTCTTCCTTTTTAAGTATACAGTGAAGATTATCATTTTCCATTTAAGCACTGTTTTAACAGTAGTCAAAATATTTTAAAAATATTGTTATTTTAAAATTTAGTAGTATTATTTTGAAGTATATTGCTTAATTTCCAAGCAATTGAGATATTCTTTTTACATTATTGTTGTTGATTTTTATATTTTTGTTGTTGATTTCTAGGCTGAGGCATGCTTTGCTGATTTGCTTCCTCTTCTTGATTTGCTGAGGCTTGTTTTATATAGTCACTTTTGCTGAATGTTCCATGTGACCTTATAAAAAGTATGTATACTGTCACTGTTGGGTCAGATTATGTATATATATCACTGAGGTCAAGTTGCTATAATTATGATATTTAACTCTTATATATTCATATTGAATCTTTTTTTCTTTTTGTTATTTCAGCTAATGAAAGAAATGTTAGAACACCCACCATGGCTATATATAGTAGTCCTCCCTTATCCATTGGGGATATGTTCCAAGACTTCCATGGAATGTCTAAAACCAGATAGTAGTGAATCCTATATATATTATATTTTTTCCTATACATACATACTTATGATAAACTTTATGTATTAGATACAGTAAGAAATGAACAATAATAACTAATCTTAAACTAGAACAAATTTGTGGATAAATGATTTATTCTTATCATAGATCTTAGCAACATCAACATATGAGTTCTTTTCTTATTGATAGATTTCACCTTTTCATTTAAAGGAAGCACTTTATGGCTTCTCTTTACCATGCCTGAATTGCTAACATTAGTACTCTTGCACTTTGGGGCCATTATTAAGTAAAATATGGATTACTTGAATACAAGCACTGTGTTACTGTGACAGTAGATCCAATAACCCATGTGACTACTAAGTAACTAATGGGTGGGTAGCATCTTCAATGTGGATATATTGGATAAAGGGATAATTTGCATCCCAGGCAGGATGGAATGGCACAAAATTTCATAATATTATGTATAATTGCATGCAACTTAAAACATGAATTCTTCTTTCTGCAATTTTCCATGTAACATTTTTGGATCAGAATTTACTGCAGGTAACTGAAACCATAGAAAGTGAAATGTGGATAAGAGGGAAACTACTGCATTTTTCTATTTTTCCTTTTAATTCTTTCCAATTTTTGTTTATATATTTTATGACTATTTTTATTGGATGTACACGGATTTATATTGTGAAATGTTTGTTTTGGATTAGCTCCTTATCATTATGAAATATCCCTCTTTATCTTTAATATGGTTCTTGCCTTAATGGTGTTAGTATAACTACATTTGCTTTCTTTTGGTTAGCAGTTGTATGGTGTGGCTTTTTTCCATCCTTTTATTTTCACCCTCTTTGTGACTTATTATTTAAGGTGTGTCTCTTGAATGCATCATCTAGTTGTTTTCAAAATCTAGACTGACAATGATAGTCTTTTAATTATATTATTGAGTCTACTTACATTTAATGAATTTACTGATGTATTTGGTTTCCTATTTCTCATCTTAATATTTGCTTCTTACTCAGTCCATTTGCTTGATATTGTTTTCTTCATTATTTTTGATTATTCAATAATTTTAATATATTTCATCTCCATTATCTTGTTTTGTTGTTCTTTAAGTATTGTCTCTAGAAGTTAGTGCATTTATTCTTGATTAAGTATAATCTCATAAAATTATAACTTTTACTGTTTCCCTGTAATGTAATGCCAGAACTTAGAACACTTTACTTGTCCTTCCTTTTGTGTTATTTTTGACATGCATTTTAAGTATGTATGCTCCAAATCCCATAAGACATTGCTGTTAGTGTTTTGTAGTGTTAATATTTGGTCTATATTTTTCACTCTTAAGCACATTGTTATCCTTTTTATATTTTAGTATTTCCTCCTGCATTTCCATCTTGCTGTAGGATTATCCTTCTAAATTGGCAGTAATTTTCTTTCAGTATAATGAGGTGTCATTCTATTGTCTTCAGTCCTATTTATTTTCTTTTGAGAAGTCAGCTGTCACTGAATTCATGTATGAATGTATGCCCTACATCCATCTGGCTGCTTTAAACATTTTCTTTCTGTTTTTGGTTTTCAGCAGACTAGTTAAGATGTGCTTTTTAGTATGGTATTGTTATTTGTATTATTATTTACTTAATTTATTCTGTTTGGAGTATTGGGACTTCTTAAATACAGAGTTGATGCCTTTCACCAATTTTGGAAAATTATTGATGATTATTTGTTCAAATATTAATTCTGCCACATTTTTGTCTCCTTTCTTTCTGAGTCTCCAATTTATATATTAGCTCTTTTTACCAAGTACCACATTTTCTAATAACTTGTTTTTCTGAATTTTCTATTATTTTTGTTTTTGTTATTATTATTTTCTGTTCAGTTTGGATATTTTCTTTGATGTTTAATTCATTAACCATGTTTTAAGCTGGTAAATTCATCTAGTGAATTATTATTCATATTGTATATTCTTCAGTTCTAAAATTTCAAATGGTTCTTTTTTTTAATTGATGATAAAAAAGAATTAGGTGAAATTCTCAATTTTTCATCTATTTTATCAATTATTTCCCCAGTTTTTTGTTTGTTTGTATGTTTGTCTTTTTTGGTAAAATTATTTTAAAGCTTTCATCAGCTTAACACCAGTATCTGGATCACCCATGGATGTCTTTCTATGTTTTTTTTTCTATTAGTTTTTTATGTAACTTTCTTGATGTGACCTAATTGAATGCTGTGCATTCTGTATGAAAAAACTTTGGAGCCTCCAGAGGGTATCTTCCATTATTGAGGGTTCACACTCCCGAACAGGGGTCAGAGAGAGTCTTGTGACTGGTTACATTAATCCAATTAGGGAATGCATTGAGTCTGAGGTTTAGTCTCTCAGGGTCAGTCTTTCTTTGGTTCTTTTCTGTCTTTTCAGGTTCTTCAACAAATGATTTGATATACCCTATAGATCACCCCCCGCCATGTGTCCCAAACTCTCTCTACTTTCTGTTTCCCTGCTTAGGTTTTTCACCTTCCACTCCACATAGTTCCAGTGTTCAAAAGAATTTTGTGAGAGAGAAAAACAACGGTGTGCTTAAGACTTCCAAAGTCTCTGCCAAAGCTTGACTTCTTCTGCACTAGGTTTTATTCTGAGTTTGACCCAATTCTCAGGTCTTGTCCATGCTCAGAATAGGCTAATAATCCCAAAGAAAATGTTGCTATTGTAGCCAATTCATCTGTCAAGATTTTCTCTTGTTACTTCAATTTTTGTTTCTTAGCAACTGTATGTGCCTTCAAATAGATAATGTGTGTGTGTGTGTGTGTGTGTGTGTGTGTGTGTGTGTGTGTGTGTGTGTTTGATGGGGGCAGGCTCTGTTGTTTGTTCTAGGAAGGGGTGCTAATCAGCTACCAGCTACTCCATACTACTTGGAAATATACATTTCATTCTGTGAGGATTGAACAAGTTAATATACCTTTCATAGTAAGTGTTCTTTAAAAGAAAGCCTGGGTGTTCTTTACAAGTCCAAATGAAATGTCACTTTTTAAAAACTTAAATCCTCCACGATTAAATCCTCTCGTTGCTTTTAGAAAAGCTAAGTACAAAAGTGATTTTTGAATTTCTTTCCTTGCCAATGACTCTTCTTTTTTAGCACATATAAGTTAAAACATTGACTATATTTTAATATATCCTCATATATAGTGAAGTATTTTCTAGGAAGGGGAAATGATTTTGTTTTCTGAATATTCCTGAGTTAATAAGTCAACTGCATCTTAAAATTGAATTTCCTCATTCATCTTCTAGACAATGGGGTGATAGTCTAATTCCAAATTTGATTTCTAGCACCATATCAGAATTGTTATTTTGTTTTGTTATTCATTATTTGTATTTAAAGTGGATGTTGGATAAAACCCTAAGTGTTATTTCTATTCCATTAAAATTTTAATAAGTCTTGTTACTCAGATTATTGTTATAAATAATAGAATTGTGAAAGGAAGGAACCTGAAAAGATAGGCTTTGAAGGGAGAGGGAATAATACAACTAATAGGCTGTTATCATTCATCTGAACCCCAGATGATGTCATTATGGCATCCCTTGCTGAAACTTACAAAATTATATCTCAAATATATAGAATCTACATTGGTATTGAAAATTTTGCACCATGATTACAGCTTAATATCTTCTATCTTTTTTGATACCTCTTTAGGGTAGGATTTGGCCTCCAATAAGAGAAGATCCAGATTGGACTACTACAGTTGACATATTAATTAATAATTGAGGGATTCTGTATTTGGCATGAACCAGGAATTGATATCATACTTACCCATTTCTGCTTTGGCTACTTTTGTGTCCTTTACTTTTAATCCTAGAAAGACAGTGAATAAATGAATGGTGGCATACAGGATTTCAAAATAAGGAAGTGGTTTTTTTTTTTGTTTGTTTTTTGTGGTGCTGGAGATTGAAACCCAGGGCCTTGTTGCATGCTGGGCAAGCACTCTGCCAATTAAACTGTATCCCCAGCCCAGGAAGTTCTTGTCTATGTGCGGTATATGTATTTGAGGAATAAGACAAATATTAAAATGTGGGTTTGGGCTGAGGATATAGTTCAGTTGGTAGAGTGCCTGCCTTACATGCACAGGGTCCTGTGTTCAATCCCCAGCACCTAAATAAATAAATAAATAAATAAATAAATAAATAAAAAATAAAAATAAAATGTGGGTTTGCTTGTGTAAGTAACTCTTGTTTTATTTCCCCATTGAGTTGCTTAGAAAAGGTCATGTTGGGTTCCTGAATTCGCAAGAAAGTTGAAATGAGATGGAAAAGACTGGTTATTAAATGTGAACTGAAAACTGTTTCAAGCTTAAAGTGCATTCATTATGTAAGGAGGCTAAGAAGTAAAGATGTGAATGAAGGTGAAGACAGTGAGTGCTGGCAGAAAAGGTGGTCAGCTTGGGGATGTAAGCAAAAGAAAGCCAGTGAAGGATTCATCTTCAGGTGAGAGAAACCAGAGCAGGGCTGGAATTATTCAACACAGATTGAGTAGAAGGCATGGCCAGCTTTTAAGAGAGCCAGAATCTCCAACTGGAATCTAAAACTTATTCATGGCTACAACATTTCTCCACTGTGACTACCAGGATTACAGATCTACAGTTTTAGAAAGAACCAAATATTAGGAAGAAATGGAGATACCTAATTCAACATGTTTTAATTGAGCATCTCATTTGTGGTAACAATGGACTCTTGAGAGAAATTAGATGAAGTCTAGAACAAAAGCTAATTATAAGGATGTTTGGGAATTGATGTGGGACAGGGCATTTTATCTTTTTTAATTTTTGATAGCATTTCTCTCTTAGGTTTTTGTTTATAACCCTAAATGTACTGTCAGTTCCTCAAAAGAGGGAAGATGTCATGTTTTTCTTTTTATACTCAGCAACTGTCACATAGGAAGCATTCAATTAATTATTGAAAAGGAATGCAAATGAATAGGGCATAAGTATACTGAAAGGAAATGTCTGGAGATTCAAGAAGTCTAGAAAGCTTTCAAGGTGGGAAGGTGGGAGTGAGTTCCTATTGTAAGAGCAGGGAGAAAGCTAAGCAGAGGGTTTATAGAGTCTTTCTAGACAGATAAGATTATATAGATTGGGTGGGACTAGATTTTTAGAGGGTTGTAAATTTCTGAATAGGTTTGCCTTGATGCTACAGGGAGTGAAGGGCTTCCTGAGGTATTCTGAGCAGAGTGAAGGAATGGGGTTGTTTTTAGGGAACATTAATCTGCACCAGTGAGCAGGATGGGTAGAATCAGAAGCAAGTGCTTTAGTTTCATCCTCTTTTCTTTCCTATGTTTCACTGGATCTTTGGCTCTTCCACAAACGGAGAGTGCACGAGACCATTTCTATTCTTTTGCCCAGTCTTTCCATTCAGCCTGCATTGCTTTGCTTCCCTTTTTCAATTTCTTTGATAAGAATTGTTCAGGTTTCTATAGATGATACCTCTATTGTAACATTTTCTTTCTTATACTGGCTTTTAAAATCTTGACTATTTTCCTTACTATACTAAAAGTTACAGAGAACAAACACAATATCTTAGTCCTCTTCTGTTTTTCTTGGGTTGTAGGTTGCAGATTGTAGGTCTAAGAAATCATTAGTGCATAAAAGAATGGACAAAAATGCATTAATTAAATGCTATGTAATAGCTACTGTGCTGGATCTTGATATATATGGAGAAAAGACTTCTTTAAGAAGCTTATAATCTAGTGCAATGGTTGTTAAAGTATGGTCAGTGGACCCCTGGTGGTCCCAAAGACCACTTCAGAGCACAATTATTTTATAATAACAATAAACTGTTTTTGCCTTTTTCAGTACAATGGCAATAGTGATGGGTTCAATTTCTAGTATGTAAATCAAGACACTAATACCAAACTCTCTAGTAGTCATTGCATCCTTTACCACCACATACTTATAATGGAGAAAAAAAAGCCAGTTTGACATAAGTGTTCTTGGTGAAACAGTAAATAATTAATATTATTAATTATCATCCATTGAACACACATCTTTATAATATTTTGTTCAATGAATGGAAAGTATGCATAAGTCACTTCTGCTGCATACTGATAGAAGATGGTTATCTGGAAAAAAGCATTTATGAGGTTGAGTTCCAAACTGAATTGCTGTTTTACAAAAAGAAACACTTGAGTGACTGACCAAAAACTATTGTTATTCATACTCACTTATATATATAAATACATACATGGATTATAGACATATATAAATGCATGTAAAAGAAACTCTGTACTTGTTAAATCATAACTCCTCATCCCTTCCCCCAATCCCTGACAATCACCATTCTACTTTGTGTCTCTGTTTATACATCCATGTATGTATTTATATATGTAAATATATGTATCCATGTATATTGTTATTACAATTTATGTTGTCATTAAAAAAATATTTGGCTGATTTTTTTTTTTTTTTTAAAATGAGTGAAGTGAGTTTGTCACTTCAAAGGAAAGTTTTGTATGTCACCAATGACAAAATTCAAGCTTTAAGTAAAAATTAGATTTTGGAAAACTTGTATCTACCACTGTGAACTTGATGGCTTCTCAATATTTAAAAATGTTTTTGATGATATTGGTGGTGATATTAATGAATGTTAGTTTTTGATACTGTTTAATGAAATGTTTTAGCCACATAACTTAGTTAACCAATATGTTTGAACACACGTTACAGAATCATATATAAGTAAGAGATCAGAGTGTAAGGCAGATCAATACATTTCATGTTATAGAGTATGAAAAATTTATTGTTGTCAGATTCAACATCAAAACTAATCCTTGGAAAACCACTACTTAATCAAATTTGGTGTACTATCAAATGAAAATATCTCCAACTACCTGAAAAGGATAGTGAAATATTTCTCTTTTTTCCATATATATATATATACACACACATACATACATATGTGTAAAGCTGGATTTTTGTTTTATGTATATCAGTGTATATCAGTTTTGTTTCGTGTATACCATGTATATCAATCAAAACAACACAGCACCACAGATTAAATACCATGGCAAATTCAAGAATCTAGTTGTGTTCTATTAAGCCAGACATGAAAGAGACTTGCAAAAATGTAATATATTGTCTCTTTTTTCAGTTTTTATTTATGAAAATCCAACTTTAAATAAAAATTTTAAAGCTAATATATAAGATCTTTATTATTCTTATTTTAAAATGAATTGGACATTTTTTTATTTTAGTAAAATATACACAAATGAAAGTTTACCACTTTAACCACAAAGTGTACAGTTCTTTGGCATTAAGTATATTCACATTGTTGGGCAGTCATCACCACTATTCACCTCCTGAATCTTTTCATCATAACTGAAACCCTGTCCTTGTTAAATCATAACTCCTCATCCCTCCCCCAACCCCTGACAATCATCATTCTACTTTGTGTCTCTGAGTTTGACTCCACTGGGTGTAAGTGGAATCATAACTTACTTTTTGTGATTGGTCTAATTCACACACCATGATGTCTTGAAGGTTCATCCATGGTGTAGCATGAGTCAGAATTTCTTCCTTTGTAAAGGCCGAATAATATTCCATTATGTGCATATACAACATTTTGTTCATCCATCCATCCATTTATATTTGTATTGTTTCTACCTTTTGTACTATGAATAATGTTGCTACAAACATTGGTATAGAAGTATCTGTTTGAGTCTCTGCTTTGATTTTTTTCAGGTATGTACTCAGAAGCAGAATTCCTGAACCATATTTAATTTTTAAAGGAACTACAGCACTAATAAGCAGTTATTTAAAATTATTTGTGCTTTAACTTCTAATGCAATAAATATCAATACATTTAATTCACACAAGCAAAAGCACTCTGGAGTCCTCAATAATTTTTAAGATAATGAAGATCTGAGACTGAAAAGGTTGAGAATCATTGGTTTAGTGGAAATAGAGAGCTACAGCAATCAAGGACAAGTTGAACTGGACTCTGCTTAGAGAATGGCCTGGGTGGTAAGAAGACTTGTACAGGATAAATGAATAATCTGGGAATATGTGTGGCCTTGAGAGGAAAAATTTCAGGGAAGGCATAACAGCTAATATTTGAAGGCTTCTCACAGAAAAGGGATTAAATTTATTTTCTGTGACCCAGAGAGTGGTGGTTGCAGATATTAAGGTTAGTAAGTTTTAGCTCATAATAAGGAAGAGCTGTCTAACAAAATAGTTCAACTCTGGAATTGACTAAGGTAGGGATGTGAGCAGTTTCTAGCAGGAAAGCGAGTTTAGAGCTTTTAAGTTAGAGATTCTTAGCCAGAAAGTCACTTGGAGAGGGGAGGCGGGCCTTACAAGATGAGTTGATGTAGAACTGTACAGGCCTATCTAACCCTGAGATTCTGTGATTCTTCAGGCATGGGATGATTGATAAATCTAAAATTAACACGAGAGCCTGGTGAGAAGTGAGAGGCCAGGCCTTGCTAGCGGGAACTAACTCCTCAGGCTCCTTGTGTGTAGCCCTCCCTAGGCCTGTTGCATGGAGTGTCCCCTCAGCCTGCCTGGCAGTGTCTTTGGCCGAGCTGCTACTTCAGCTGCCCTGCCTCTCCAGTTTCCTTTACTCAACAAGGTTAGAAACATAAGATTGCTAGTGGCTGAGGCTTTGAAGTAAGACTGTTGCTGGGAATAGAAACTAAGTGTGTGTGTGTGTGTGTGTGTGTGTGTGTGTGTGTGGTGGGGGGTGTTTTGGTGGAAGGAAGATTGTGTTTTTAGAGGTACAGAAAGGTGGAGGATATCAATATGGGTGAAGGATATATACAGGGCCATAACCGTGAGTTTATTTTGTGCTCTCTTGTTGCAGGGTATTTTAGTTTTCTTGGTGAGCTGGAGGCATTTTGTTTAAAAGAAGGCTTAATGTTTGTTGTGGATATTTTTAAAACCTCTACCTTCAACCCCCTATCTCCTTCCCTGACAATCTATTATAAATATTTAGTCCATTTCCGTTTGGGCACATCTTATATAGCCTAAAAATAACTGAAAAATTTTCTATTTGAATAATTTAGTTTAGGTATTATTTTCCCTGTTAAATAAAGAAGCTAAGAGGTAGAGAAGTTAATTTACTTGACCAAGCTAGTAAATAAGGCTGGGGTTATTCCAGAACTTTTGATGCCAAATCCTACTCTCGTTTAGTCCCAAGTAGTTTTCAAACTGTGCTCTATTATATATCCAAGGATTCTGAAAATTCTGTTCACTTAAAAACATTTAATTTAAAAGTTATAGTAAGAAACAACACTCTTCTAAATGCAGTAAGTATCAATCCTTTAGTTCATAGTTCACTATTCTGATTCCAAATTAACTTGTTGACAGATAGATCCCAGAAAAAAAAGTCTCTCTCTTTTTTAATCTGTCTTCATATATTTGGGACAGCCTATAAATATGCCATGGATGAGGAAAAATATAACGCTGCATTGGTTTTTAAAAAAGATTTGGACTTGCACATGTTTTCTCAAGGTACAGTGTACAAGTGAGGATACTGCTGCAGCAGGTTTTCTGTGCTTGGTGTTGGCCAGGGAAGGGACTGAGCATGAGTTCAGTGTAGGACCCTGTCATGGTATGCAGTTGTTACATGACAACTGAGCCACATAGCAGTAATACTATGTTATACATAGTGTTAGCAGTTGTAAGGATTGGAAGCTCTTTGTCTGATTTTTATATTTGTGATAAATAATTTTTGTATCTATCTTTCAAATAAAAATTTCCAACTGCTTCTCTTTAAATCTCCTATATCAGTTTAATTTGAGACTGTGCTGAAGTTGCCAGGAAAGCTATTAGAAATGCTCATGTTTACTTCATCAATCAAAATTTTTCTCTATACAAGTAACCAAAACACAGTACAAAAATAAATTAAATATTGAGGCTATGTTAGAATAAAGCCGTATCTTTTTAGTATAATTACCACATTAGCCCTTGAGAGAAAAGCCTTCTTTGTTTTCATTGCAAGGTAATACCACTTTCATTGTATTTTATACAGCAGAATTCCTATTAATGTTTAGATTTCATTTGCAAAAAGAGTTATGCTTCTAAGTCATGTTCCAGAATGATTATGCCTTATGGTGTTGTCGTCTTTGTCTTTACTGTCCTGCCTTTTTTTTCCCCCCAATTCTTGGTGGTGCTGGGTGTTGGATTCTAGGCAGGAGGCTGCGCCTCCCAGGCAGAAGGCCACACCTCCCCAGGTGCTTTGTGAAAAACTACATTTCCCAAGATCCTCAGCATGGCCAGCAAACCTGGCCAGCAGTTGCCCTGGCCATCACCTCCTGACCTCTGGTAGCCTATAGGGCAAGGACTCACTCCAGGGGGGCTTTCTGACCCCCACTCTATTTAAGCCAGCCCCGGACTGAAATCGCTCTTTGTTTGCACTTGCCCCTGTTCCCGTAAGTCCCCTATTTTCCCTTTTTCTCCCCCTTCCATGCATGGCCCCTAATAAACTTCCCTTTTATTAAAATGGCATTCCCAGCGTAAGAAACTTTGCCCAAATTCTAACACTGGGGATCAATCCACAGAGCCTTCTGTATGCTAAACAAGCGCTCTACCACAGAACTACAACCCCAGCCCACTGTCCTGCTTTTAAATCTCAAATTTCTGAAGACTTTTACAATTAGCTAGGATGGTTAGTGAATTTGGTTTGCCTTTAGTATAAAAAGTATATCTAGGAAGTCTAACAACATAAAATATTGAAAATGTTTAGAAAGATAAACCACATTTTCTTTTCTCTTAAAATTCTTTAAAGTGTGCTTTCCAATTCATTTCCTAATACAGGCTAGTAAAAGAAAGCTTATTTCCTTTTGTCTTGGTTTTTTTGAATAATGAGTAGGGATTTTACAGCTTTAAAAATATTTCCTGGGAACAACAGATTGGAAACAACTCTGTTCAGTTAAAAATAATTTAATGAAGTTCCTTGTTTGTTTTGGGGAGGAAATTGGCTAAAAAGAGTAGAATATGGTTTGGTCAATGTAATTTTGTCAAACAACATTATCAGGATAGTACTTGGGATGCAAAAATGAAGAAGACCTGGCACTTGTCCTTGAATTTGTACTCTAGCCAGAAAGACAAATTCCTAAGCTGAACATTACATTGTAATCTGTTAAATACAATCATAGAGGAACAATGTTCTATATTTGTTGGGGGAGTTGGGAAAGGAGGTGGTATTTGAGGGATGTCTTGGAAGCTAGTAGTTGTCTCCAGGTGGTGAGAGAGCCCTTCTATCTGAGGACACAACAGAAACAAAATCTTGGAACCCTTCAGGGACTTGGCAGTTGGGGGATCAGTGAATACAGTTCACTGCAACTAGAGAGTAGAGTGTGTGTGGTGGGGAGGTGTGAGAGGCCAGAGGGTGAGGGTGTTGCTCTTGATGGAGCAGCAGGAGGAGATGCATTTTTAGGGAGAAGTTGGGTCTGCATTGTGAAGGAAGGGATCAGCATGCCTATTGAAAAATTTAAACTTCTTGTGTGTTATGGAGAACCACAACCAGGACAGACTTACATTTTTAGGAAGAAAACACCAGAGGATACATTGTAAAAGGGAGACATTTTTTCCTTCATTCAATAAACATTTATTGAATAATTCAACATGAAAGTAATTATTCTAATTACTTATAATAGTAATAGAGTAAAAGATGTCTGCTGCAGCTGAGTTTACCACTGTTAGTGTAACAAGGTATATAATATGCCAATAAACACAATAAGTCAATTAATTGTACAGTATATTAGGAGGTAATAAATGCCAAGAAAGAAGAAAAATAGAGTAAGGGGACTTGGAAATGCCAGGTGGGGTGTGGTTGCAGTTTAAATAAGGTGGCAAGAGGTCCAGTTCAGCAGCTGTAATAGTGGTCCAAATAAGAAGTGATGAGGACATAGACTAGAGGTCAGACTTTAAAATATAGAAAAGAAATGAATAGATTAGGAGACAGATTTCTTCTTTATTTTATATTGAATCTTTTTCTTGTAAAATAGAATTCCCCCCAGTTTTTAAAAATCCTGCACAAGTGTATAACTCATTGTTTTAAGGTGAGTGACAACCACCCTGTAAAGAAGCAAAACTGTCAACCACACCAGAAGCCCCCCCAGGAGCCCCACCATTTGCCCATCCCAGTCACAAACTCTGCCTCTTTGACAATCTGATTTTTATGCTAATCACCTTTCTGCATTTCTTGATAGTTTTATTAACTAAATATATATCCCTGGGTTTAGCTTAATCTTGTCAATTAAAGAAATTGTGATATGTCTTTTAAGTTTTTTAATTTATAAGTTTCCTCCCTTTTCTTTTACCGTACAATTTATTATCTGAAGAACTGGACCATTTAACTTTAGAGATTTCTATAGCTTGGATTTTTCTGATTCTAAATTCATTGTGCTACTCAACATGTTCTTCTGTCCTTCGTATGTCTTATAAATTGACAACTGGACTCAAGGCTTCATCAGCCTTTGGCTCGGCTATAGGTAGTAGAGTGTTCTTTTATTGAGAAGCATATACTGCCTGGTTGTCTCTTTTACAATGTTAATAGCTATTTCTGCTCAATGCCTAGAATTAGTAATTCATTGGTGTTGCAAAATTGTGATATTCTAATTATATCATATCTATTTTAGTTATTAGCTGCAGTACTTTTATAAAGAGACATTTCCCTTTATTTACTATCTGGTTATCTAGTGGTACAGTTTCCATAGGAAAGGCAGGTTAAGTGCTTTGTTCTTTATTAGCTGGTTTTCAGGGCATTGAGTTAGTTCCCTGTCATCTACAGTTTTGGTTAATCTGTCAACATTTTCTTCTTAGTGTGACTTTGCGAGACAAGGGAGTGCTAATTGGTTAGTTTTAAAAATTAATAGCTGTTAGCTCCTGTCTCTTCATACCTTGGCTACTATATATTGAATTTGGCAAAAGCCCTCCCTGTTTTAGCTCCTGTTTTAAAATTGGCTCATAATGTGTTCCAGAGGATATTTGTTAGCTATTTTGGGATTCTCTTGCATTTACCTACATCAGATATCTTTGATGTTTCCATCTGCTGCTGCTTGTACAGATGTTAATTCCATACAGGTCTTATGACTGTCGGTTTGTCCCAGCTTATTGAATTTTGAGTTTGTGGGGGATATCTTACCACTTAATTTGGTTGTAAATGTTTCCCTTGGAGTTTTGGTTATCTAGTTGCTTGGTCTGTTTTTTCACCCACTATGGAAATCAGGGAGATTAAAAATGAAACAAAAATAAATGTACAAACAAAAATCCAACTCTGTGCTATCAGTGCCATCTTCCAAAAAAGGGGCCCAGTCATTGGAGAATTAGGGTGGAATTGAGAATAACTTTGATATCTCTGACATGGAAGATTCGGTGGGTGATAATTTCATTGATGAAGTTTTAAAAATAGAAGAAAGGAGCAAAATTGTAAGTGGAAGACAAACTCAATTTTTGATTTCTTAGGTTTGGAATGCTTATGAAATACCCAAATGGAATGTCTTCTTGAATTTGACAGAGAGAGCTAAGTGATAAAACATCAACACCTTGGGAGTAAGCAAAGCCTTTACAAGTAGGGAAATATATTAGTTATGGTAAAAATTGCAGTATGAGAAACCAGTAGAATAGAAAGCACGAACTTGAAGATGAAAGACACATTAATAATAAACACTGAAAACTGGAAGTTTTAATGTGTTTTTCATAAATATGCACAGCAAACACCTATTTACATTGAGGAGCAATCCAAAGAGGAAGACACTGTATAAAGATAGATTTACGTTAGATACAACTTGTGTTTTGGTCATAAGGTATAGTTGCTATATCTGTTGGATACAATATTAAGGGAATGAATATATATTCATAAACTGCAAGTTTTTTTTTTTTAACTGCAAGTTTTTATATTTTAATTAGACTATAGTGTTCTGTCATGGAACCTCTATTTTAAGACTATGTAGGAAAGTCTTTTCTCATTTTTATGAGTTATTTCAGATATTTCTAAGGTGCTGTACACCTCAAATTGAATTTTTCAAATAGTACTCACATTTGGATGTTCCTTTTTAAAAAATTGCATTAGCATTATATATCAACCTCAAATGATTCACTTTTGATCCCTGTCTTTTCTTCTTTTTCAAAAACTAGGCCAGCCTTCAGAGACCTGAGATTAAACTTGAATCACTAAAAGAAGACATTAAGGAATTCTTTAAAGTATCAGGTTTGCATTTTTTTTTTCTAATTCTTTAAGTGTCCCCAGACTTCTAGTTACTCATTCAAAATTATAAAAACTATGCTATTCAGGTTTCTATCTAGGGAGAATTAGAATTATCAGATGTTTTAATAAAATGGTGCAAAAATAAGGAACACTCTGTGAATGACTGCTTTGCAATAATCACTATTAAATACGTTTATTTTCTTGCAAAGTATATCCTTATTAAGTACTTTGTCATTTTGCTTTTCATCTGTGGCTTTTTTCCTCCTACATTTTTTTCTACCTCTTTTCTTGCTTTCAAACAAAAAGAAAATTTTGATTTCTTTTAATAGAACAAGAAAGTTTCTCTATAGAAACCCCTGCATGTGGAAAACGAGATATTAAATGATAGTAACTCATAATAATCTGCATCTCTTGTCCAAAAATTTAGTGACTAGTTAATTGTAACTAGTTACTTGTGCCTGTCTGGGTCAGGTGCCAGACTATTTCCTGCCTTCCCCTTGGCACATTTGTCATAGCAATGTCCAATGATTTTAGCATTCATGGAGCATCTTGATAGAGGAAGAAGGAAATGTTTCTCCCAACTTGAGAAAATGGCACAACAGTTTAAATTTAAGAATTATATCATGTTGATTACTTTGCTACTCAGTATTAGCTGAGGGTCATGGTAAAGGTGTAGTAAGTAATTCCTTAATACCATGTGTTACATAGTATTTAGCAGTTGACAAAGTTCTTTCACAAATGAATTTGATGCCAAAGTTTTAGTGAGTTAAATTTCATTAAGATGTATGTTATTTAATGAATTTTATGTTAATATTTTATTCTTTTTTTTTTAATTCCTTAAAAACAGGTTGGGAGAAGAAACTTCAGAATGCTGTTTATAGTGAACTGAACGCGTGAGTTCGTCCCACCTATTTTGAAATACTGTTTTGTTTAGCTATATTTACTTTATAAGTAACAATCAAGTTATACTTAAAATGCTTACTTCCAAGTCTTGCTTCTTTGGGATATCAAAATGTATTTTGTGATGTACTAAGGATACTGGTCCTGAAATTTACCAAATATTACAGTGAATTTTAGCCTAATTCTTTATCTGTATGAAGTTATAAAAGTAGCTTCAAATGACCAGGAATTATGTCATTTGTATTAAATCCAGATCTGTTTCTGAGTATGTGGTTCATGCTGTTGTGAACATGTTTTACCTTTGTCAGTTTGTTATGAGAGGATTTTCTTTTACTCTTTATAGCTCAGAGAGCACTGATGTATCATCTCAAACACAGTAAACATGCTCCTGAAGGCAAAAAATAAAAAATAAAACAAAAAAATTGCTGATTACACTCAATGTATTATTATTTCTGATTCATATTTGTATAGCATTTCACGTAAGTTAATATAATTAGAAAGTACTACAATCTTGCCTGATAATTAATAGTGAAGAAATTGGTTTTTGTTATCACTAAGAATTTTATATTAACAATTTATTCATTCAGTATAATTAGGGAATATTTCTCCTAATATTTCAGATAACTGAAGCTTACTAACATTCTTTTTATTTATTGTCACAATTTTAGATATTGTACTTTTTTCTATCCTTACAAACTGGCCAATCTAAAAACAATTGCCCTTTTTTCTTTGTAAAATTGTTGTCATCATTAAGAACATAAGTGTTTTTTGTTTTTTTGTTATTTTTAGTATCAGGGATTGAACCCAGGGGCATTTTACCATTGAGCCACATCTCCAGCCCTTTTTTATACTTTATTTAGGAACAGGATGTCACTGAGTTGCTTAGGGCCTCGCTAAGTTCCTGAGGCTGGCACTGAACTTATGATCATCCTGAGCCATAGGATTCAGGTGTGCACTACTGGGCCTGGCAACATCAGTGTTTTGGTTTATCTAGATTTACCATCAGGGTCTGTTAAAACATGTAGAACTATTTGCCATCACAAAAAGTACAGATACAGAATGTTATCTTTTGTAGTTTATTCAACAGTCTATCATTAATAAATTATTTATTGAATAACTACCATGTGCCATGTGCTAGTACTGTGCTAGGCATTTGGGGATATAGAAAGTAAACACAATTTCTGCCTTCGTGGAGTCTATAGTCTTCGTTCTATGTCTTGTTGTTTTTGTTTTGTTTTGCATTTTTACTGCTATCACTTTGTTTCTGATTTTTAACACTTCCGTTTCTAACTTGCCCTCTCTAATCTATGATTAACTGGGAAATAAGATTACACAGCTTAACCAGACTATTTCTAAATTTTTTTTTTAAGTCCTGAAATTAAAGGACACAGATTAAGGCCTGTGGACATATAATTTAGATACACATTTTTCCCTAAATTAATATTTACTTCTTTGCTTATTACTACTTTTCCAGTTGGTTTTTGAATTCTTAAATAACATCAACTGTAGGTGTTACCTATTAAATTGAAGTGACTGTGACTATACCTTTGGTGGTACTAGTAATCAAAGGAATAGATGTTTATCATGACAATAAAGTTAGTAGAACTGCCTCTTGTGTATAATTCCAAACATTGGATAATCTGAGGATATTTTATTAATGATTGCTATTTTTATGACAATACATCCTGAAAGCAGTTTTGTGTGGCAGACTGCCTTTTTACCTGACAGCAGGGACTATCTTTCATTCATTGTCATGTTTCCAACATTCTACATGATATAACTTTAAATAAATATTTTTTGAATAACTTGTTGGGATTTTTGAAGGAGCTCAGTAACTACCTTTCTTCCTCACTTTGGTTCTGAACAAATAGACAAGTTAAAAAGATAAAACAAAATGGTAAAATAAGATTGAAATTACACTTTTATAACTGCCAAAGATTAGATAGGAGAGCATATCTTAGTGCAAGAGCAAAATGAGTGCCTCACTTAAACTCTAGAACTAAATAGACTTTATATTCCAGTCAAATACCAGTGTATCATGGTGAGCATGTTCAGTTTATCCTTTCCAGATTTAAACACTGGATAAAGCATTTAAATTTATCTGTAGTGTAGTGAGGATCTGGAAAGAGGCTAAGAGTGTTAGGGTAATAGAGTTCTTGTCACATAGAAAGGCACATCCAAAGTGGGGATGAAGTGTGTCGCCTAACATGAGTCAAAAGAATAAAGTAGACTTAGTATATTCTGTTGCATTTTTCATTAGCTACAGCCATTAGATGGTTGAGTAAAGAAAGTAAAAAGTAAAGTAGGAGTATTCATTAGGTAATACTAAATAATTGAAGCTAAACATACATTGAAGCCGAATAGGTGTATGGAGTACTTGAACTACACAGACAGGTTAGCTTTTCCCACTTCAGATTGTGTATTTTGGTTAATTATCTTTTCTCATTTATTTTAAACAATTAGTTACATGTTTATTAACCAATCAGTGTTATAATAATGATAATTTACATTGCTGGCATGCTTATTTTGTACCAGGTGCTATGCTAAGCATTTTATATGTGTTGGCTTGTTAATGTTGTCTTCATAACAACCCTATGGAGTAGAATTTATTATTATTACCATTTTACAGAAGAGAAAATGGAGGCTTAGGCCATGTCTTAGTCTGTTTTGTGCTGCTGTAACAGAACACTTGAGATTGAGTAATTTATACGTAACAGAAATTTGTTGGATCACAGTTCTGGAGCCTGGGATTTCCGATATCAAGGGTAGTAGCATCTGGTGAGAGCCTTCTTGCTGCATCATCACCTGTGGAAGGCACAGGGGCAAGAAAGGGCAAAAGGAAGCTACTCTTCCTTTTGTAATAGCCCATGAAGGTGAAGACCTGATGGCCTAATCATTTCTCAGAGCAACCTTAATACTGTCACAAAGGCAATTAAATTGCAACATGAATTTTGGAGAAAATATACATCAAACCATAGTAGTGCACTTAAAGTTACTTGTTGGAGATCATGTAGCTAATAAACAGTAGTGCTAGTGCTTTGACCTCCAGCTGTCTGATTTCAAAGCCCATGGATTTTACTGCATCTCACATATATTTTGACTGACTTAAAAATATTTTGGAATAAGAATTCTTATATTTTTTCTTTTAGTACCTCTAATAGCACCAAACAAGTGACATTGAGTCTACAAATAGTTATTGAGCCACCTACCAATGCATGATAGTATTTGTTAAACATGATAAATATTTGTTGAACTGGGGAGACTCAGTGTAATTATTAATCATAACCTTACTACAAAGATTTAAATAAGACAGTCTGTATACAAAATGAAATACAGTGATTTCTTTTTGTGTCTTGGTCTTCACTGAAATTTGTGCAGAGCAGATTATAAAGAATTAGATGACGATTATTTTCCCTTAAGGAACATAAACTAAAGAAATAAATAAACCTTGAATAAAATCTTGGCTGGGGGATAGCTCTTTCCTAGTATGCATGTGGCCCTAGGTTTGATAACATACAAAAAAAAAAAAAAAAAAAAAAAAAACGCCTTGTTGCAAAGTTATAAGGGGGTTGAGATCTTTAACCCTTCGTAACCCGGGGTAAGCTTCCTTTGTCCTGCAAAGTAAGCCAGAAGGGTCTACCTCAACGAGGAGACTAGATTGGGAAAGTAGGGGCCGCTGATATTCCCTCCCCTGCCTTCAAAAGGCCCAGGAACATACCAGGGAGTCCGGTCAGTGGTCAGTGCTGGAACTCATTTATTGAAAATGTGCACAATGCTTTATAGTGGACATCAGCCAATCAGTAGGGCGGTTTCGGTTCTCACAGCCACGCCCCCTGCTTAGCCTAGGTCCGGTAAAGGGCGTAGCAAGCAGCCGGAAAGCCAGAGCTTTTCCATCCCCTTGGCAGACAGAGTTAAGGCCCGACATTTCCATGTTTTGTTTTTTTCAAAATGGGGCTCCCCCATTTTGTTTTCAAAAATGGGGTGTCCATCTTACTTGAGAGTGTGCCTGTCTTAGGTTGTTTTTCCTCTCTGGAAAAATCTTACCCGTCTTTGGCTACCACCCTAGCACTTCAGGTGGACACACCTAGGGCCAGCAAGTGGCCAGGGGAAGGGCATGGGACAGGACTGTTGCCTTTGGGAAAGGTTTTCAAGGATGGCTGGTTTAGACCTCCGCATCCTGTTTAGGATCATGGCCAAGTTTGCAGGGCTTCCGCTCAGCATCGCTGAAGGTAGCATATTATTGGCAGACCAACAAGTTGTACCAATTTGGTCCAGTCATAAAGGAGTTGAACAAGTTTATTGATTACACAGGGCCCAAAAGTGAACACAAGGAAAATGACAGAGGTTTCACAAAGCGGAGAAGGTAGGGGAAGCACTCATTTAGTCCAGTCCAAAGGAAGTTGTATTGGACAAAGTCTGAACAGTAGGCACAGCAATAACACTTTTCTCCCAGAAATAGGCATAGTCCGTCTTCTTTCATTGCAAAGAGTTGAAATATTGACAAAGGGAGAGTCCAAGGCAACAGTGCTCCTGATGAACATCAGGATAGAGATGATGAGGAGTCCAATCACAACGAGACAGAGGATCCATCATGGTTTTTTCATTCCTGTAGAAAAAGGGAAAAAATCACCCCTCAAGAGCATGTGCTCTTGGGTAGACATTTTGTTCTAATTGGCAGTATTTGAGGTCCCTAGCAGGTACCCAAATAGGGCTTGGTTCTCCAATTGGAAAGTCACATAGGTAGGGCGTCTGGTTGGACCAATGTCTCTGAAAGGCAGTCAAAGGCTGATGCTTGGAAAAATTTAAGCATCGCTGTTTTTAACTGATGATGGGGGCTGTTTCCCCCTCTTTGTTTTATTATGTTTTTTATTTTTTTGTTTTATTATTTAAAACCCTATTACTTAGGGTTTTATTGTGCCTCTCTATGATGGCTTGTCCTTTTGGGATGTATGGGATCTCTGTGGTATGTTTAATGTGCCATCTTTTGAAAAATTTTTATAATGATTTGCTCACAAAGCACGGTCTATTATCTGTTTTAACCTGTAGGGGTTAGAAGAGGGAGGGTAAAGTACAGGGTTAATACACTTTTAAGCCGTCAGGTGGAGAGGGTTTAATGGGCCATTGGGTGGAGACAGTTTAAGTCCAGTTTAAGTCGCCTTTGCTTATTATATTTCTCATTGGTTATTATTGGGGGAGAATAAATCTTTAGTTTTTCCATAATTTGCCATCTCCGAGTTTAGTTGAGAAACTAGCAGGCAGAATCAATGACTGAATGTTGGCATTGGGGACTCCCCTGATAACATGTAGGAGGAGGGGTGATATTGAAAGTCCTAAAGCTCCTCTTGGAAGGGGCAATTTCTGGAACAGGTTGGGACAGGGGCAGGGTTTTTACAAGGGTTTTCAGTGGACAGTTTTTTAACAGGTTTCAATTTTTCCTGGACTCACTCAAAATCACCCATCTATACTGACTGCCCAATAGACTTTGGCTTCATTTATCAAGGACGGAATATTTTTTAAGAGAAACAAAGGACATTAGTACTGAATAGCAGTCAATAATTTCTCACCAGGAGGTGTGAGGGCTGAGAAGTTATCTCTATAATAGGGCCAGAATGGACATGGCCTTTATTTGGGAATATAACTCTTTAACATGCACAGAGTTATTAGAAAAGTAAATATAACACTTGATGGCTTAAATTAACTCAGGTTGTGTTCTTGAAGCAGTACCTCTGCAAAACATTGAATTTGACTGAGTTATATTTCATAACCCCTGATTTTTAACAACAAGAATACCCCTTTGACCAATGGTAATGAAAGTGATCAAGGAGCATTCTACTTTGAGTATTATCAGGACATGATAAAGTTTTATCTATTTTAATAGTAAGAGCAACCTGATTATTAGCTTTTCATTGGAGGCAGTTTATCTATAGTTCAAAAATGCTTTTACTGAACCAAGGGAAATTTATGATGTAGTCTTCTCCAGTTTAGATGAGTGAGGTCTGTGAAGACCTTGGGCCATAATGTTTTAAAATAATAGTTGTTTAATTATAGCTGTATAATTTTTAATTTCTTTTAGATTACTTGCTCAGAAAAAAACCCCAAACTTAACAAAATATAATGTTATAGGTAAATTAATGTTTTAAGAAATTTTTGTCTTCTTATCATAGATTAAGCTTTGGTTTCTATCAGTACATTAACATTTGACCTTAGGAAAAAACCTTAAATAGCTTTTCCTGATTGTTCTATATACTTATTTAATCAACTTTTACAGAGCTTTTATATAATCCCTTTTTGTTCATAATTTTAAATAATTTTTGTAATAATTTGAATTTAGGTAAACCTTTTATCTCAATAAAAATATTGTTACTTGCAGTACTCCCAACAGAAACAGCTGAATCCTTTGAGCCTCTGCATATACAGAAATCTTTTATAAACCTTTATATAGAATCATACACATCTGTTAACCACTTCATGAGAACATAACATTCATGCATATAGAATTAGACCTGTTGAAATTTTAATCTGTTTCATTGATGACAAAGACCAATTTATGAAAACAATCAATAATGTTACTCAATGTGTTAGAATTTGTTAGGACAAGAAATTACCCCAGAATGCCGTGCTGAAAAGAGATGGTATATTGGGGTGCCACGTGGTGGGGTAGGGGACAAAAATGGCATGGAGGGCAGGGAAGGTGATGGCCAGGGCACCTGCTAGCCAGGTTTGCTGGCCAGGCTGAGGCACCTGGGAAATGTAGTCTTTTCACAAAGTACCTGGGAGGTGTGGCCTTCCACCTAGGAGGCGCAGCCTCCTGCCTGGAACCCCACACGATGGAATTTAAAAGAGTTATCTGATGGCATATTTAACAGTATTTTAACCTTGAAAATTAATGTCTCACAAACAAAGTTACTTATAAATTTACTTTTCTTACATTTACTCCAGAGAAGACACACAATAAAAAGGCAGAAAAACCATAGAATACAAGACAAGACACAAGGGAGCAAGAACTAGGAATTATTATTATTATTATTATTATTATTAATTAATTAATTTATTTTTTTGATGTGGCAGTTCAGTCTAGTAATTCAAAGGACAGAAGACACATCTTGGGGCCTTGGAACTTTCAAGGTACACATCCCCTGGATGGCATTCTATCTTGGAGTTCCAGAGCGAAGGTCCGGTTTTAGAATTTGTGATGGTAAAGAACTTTTAAATCACGTGATTTAAAGGTATTTGGATCCATTTTTTAAATTTTCATGAACTCTCAATTTATACACACATAAACACACAAACAGAACATAAGTGTACACACAACACAACCAAAACATCAATCTGGGTGCACAGAATCAGAACCATGAGCTCAAAAAAATCTTAGAAAAATGACAGGCTGGTAAAAAGACATTTTAACCTTTTTTTTCCCCCCCTTTGGGGCTTAAGCTTACTTCTCCATTTGTATTTCAATGTAAGTCCTGGGTAAGTCCTGGCTGAGGTAACCCTTTTTTTCCCCCCTCTGGAGCTTAAGCTTACTTCTCCATTTGCATTTCAGTGTAAGTCCTGGCTCAGGTCTGGAAGGGTTGGGGACTGCACTTGTGAGCAGATGCCTTATGCCTAAGGCACTTTTTTCAAGGCCTTAACCAGTTGAGTTCCCCTAAGAGCTTTTGCAGCTCTACCAAAGAGTAAGATGATTGGAGAAGCAGTTAAGGTTTAAGGGGACAGACAGAATCCAATTTAAGTTCAGCTCCTAAGATTTTAAAAGGAGGTATAGTTTGAACCTTGTTGACAGAAGGCTGGGCTATTGGCATGAGTCCCTGGGGCTTGCCTCCTTGCTCCACATGAGCCCCACCCCGGAGGCGGCTCACCAGAGGCTTGGTGGGGGATGGCCTTGGCTGGAAGAGACAGACTCACCAAGCCTGCCTTCCCCAGACATCCTCCCTTTCTCCCCCACCAGGTGCATACGAAAACTGCAGGTTTCCCTGCGCAGAGGTTTCAGACCTAAGTCTGAAGGCTGAAGTTCCCAGAAAAGGGAGAGGAAGAAAGAGAGAAAAAGTGGGCGAGAGAGAGAGAGAGAGAGAGAGAGCGCTTGATATGATTGCCTCATTTTCTAGAGGATGCCTCTACTCTCAAGGCCCTATCTGGCTTGAACGCTTAGCCCAATCTGCCCCGCGCTTGGCGCCACTTTGTCGCGAAGTTATAAGGAGGTTGAGGTCTTTAACCCTTTGTAACCCGGGATAAGCTTCCTTTGTCCTGCAAAGTAAGCCAGAAGGGTCTACCTCAATGAGGAGACTAGATTGGGAAGGTAGGGGCCGCTGATATGCCCTCCCCTGCCTTCAGAAGGCCTAGGAACATACCAGGGAGTCCGGTCAGTGGTTAGTGCTGGAACTTGTTTATTGAAAAGGTGCACAATGCTTTATAGTGGACATCAGCCAATCAGTAGGGCGGTTTCGGTTCTCACAGCCACACCCCCTGCTTAGCCTAGGTCTTGTAACAGACTAGCGTAGCAAGCAGCTGGAAAGCCAGAGCTTTTCCATCCCCTTGGCAGACAGTGTTAAGGCCCAACAACGCCTTACTATGTATGTATGTATGTATGTGTGTAAATATACATATGTATATAACATATACATATATGTTATGAAACATACATGTTTTAGCAGATAAATGTAAATGTCTACCATGCCTTAGAGAGGTATGAGTGTCAAACAGCAATGAGCCTAAAATAGAAGCAGTTAGGATAATGGGCAGCTTATACTAGACTACAAGGTTTTGAGTGAGTCTCTTCATGCCTTTCACTGGGAGAGTGCTTAAGTGGTGGACCTGGGTACCTCCAAAATTATATGGTTCTTTTTTGCCCTCTTAGTTTTTTTTTTTTTTTTTTTTTTTTTTGTGGTACTGGGGATTGAACTCAGGGGCACTTGACCACTAGGCCATATCCCCAGCCCTTTTTTGTATTTTATTTGGAGACAGGGTCTCACTGAGTTGCTAAGTGCCTCGCCATTGCTGAGGCTGGCTTTGAACTCGCGATCCCCCTGCCTCAGCGTCCCAAAGTGCTGGGATTACAGGCGTGTGCCACCGCGCCCGGCTGCCCTCTTAGTTTTAAATGCTACCTTTTGTTTATTCTGTGAGGTAATGAGAATAATGAATGAGTAAACTAGATAATTATTGATTTAAGGAGCTTATTTCCCTCTGGAACATACAGACTTTAAAGAGGTAATTAAGGTACAGTAAGTAAAAGGAGCACATAAGACAGGCACTTAACTAGATTTGGGGATGCCATGGTGGCTAACCAAAGGAAACAGTGTTCAGGCTGAGATCAGAATCACTGAGCTAGAATTAGTAGGAGAAAGAATAGAGAGAAAAAACATTTTTGGCAGAAGGGACCAGCACTCTAGAAGTACAGAGGTAAAAAGAATGTGGCATTTTGAAAGAGCAAAAGTTTGTATGGCTGGATGGTAGATGGTGAAGGGGTCTGGAAAAATTTGATATGTAGGCAAGGATGTACTTACTTAAGACTTTGTAGACTGGATCCTACAAAGATTTGGGTCCTATGTTAGAATTTTTAGTGACAAAGATCACATTTGTGTTTTACTTATTCAACAATATATTGGTTATCTAGTTAAGTGCCAGACTTTATATTGGACACTGGAAATACATTTGCTAATGAGTAGGTTGAAAATAGTCTGGAAGCAGAGAAAACTGGTTAGGAACTTGCTAGATGAGGGCAGGGAAGGGATCATTGTTGCCTAAGATAAGTTTCTGTCAGTTGGTGGGAAATCTGAGGAGTATTAAGAGGGACAAGAAGCAGGAATCAAGGGTGCTGTGAGGATTTTTGTGCACTGTTGTTATCTAACAACTCTTGTCTCTTTAGATTACTAAATGTAAACCCTGTGAGGGCAAGATTTTAGACTGTTTGTTTACCTTTTTATCTCTTTTACCTTGAACACTTAGCTCTTTAAGTATTTCTAAACATGAATGACTTTCTGGTTGTCTCTTGTTACTTGTATTTTTGGATAAATTTCTTTGATTATTAAATAACTCTTAAGATCTTCAGTAACTGCTCTTAAGTTTCAATCCTAAATTTTTAAATCTTATTAAATTTAGATATAATTAAACACATGCCTCGTTGTTAGGCAATGTGAGATAGTTTTAGATTATCTGGTATGTAAGATAAGCACTACTAAGGTATCTAGAGACTCAATTTTTTTTGGCAGAGTTTTCCCCGGAGGCCTTCACTGTTCTCCAAATTACTTCTCTCTCATTGCTCTACTTTCATTTTCTCATAGCACTTATTACTACCTGATATTATGTATTTGTTTTCATAATTATTGACTGCCTTTTTTTCTCTAGAATGTTGGAGGTTGTTTCAATTACTACCATATGCTTAGTACCTAGAATGGCTCAAGTATTTATTGACTAAGTAAATATATTTTCTTTGAAAACTATATATTTGAATGGAAAATGTAATGTTGCTTGGAAAATAAAGTTCCTAAAGCCCTAAAATTTTCAAATTTTGTTCAATTTGTGAATTTATATAACATATATTAAAACATGACTAGTATCATAAATAGCATTTATATTATTTCCATTTTTTAAAAATATATATCATATGGACAAAGAAATTGGGAGAAATTAAATGAGTTGATGTATTGATAAATTAATGGATTTTTTAGCCTTAAAACTCCTCTTAATATTATAATATTTATGTGCTAAAATAAACATTTTCATGTGAGCATTTATAGAGATTAGCTCAGTTTATGAATTCAGACTATCAAGCAATGTAACTTCTAACATGATTAAAATTTTATCAATACTAGTGTGAGAAAAATTAACGTTTTATTAGATTCTTGCACCTTGTGTAAACACATAGAACAAATATTCTCTTTCATTTATAACATGGACTACAGAGGTAAGTAACTTCTTACCAAAAGAATTAGTTATCAAGAGTTATTTATAATATTTAGCTGCCTCTTTTTGCTTGTAGGTATCCTTTACCTAGTCATCCTGCTGCACCTCCTGAACATCTCAAAGAGCCTTTGGTATACATGAGGAAAGCCCAGGTTGGCTATTGTTCATTTTAATTTTGTTTTTCCATGCTGAGTTATGTAATGCAGAGTAAAATTCTCATTGATATCAGGAGTATATGTTATTCATTATATGAAAGACTGGGTAGAACCACTAAAGTGATGTCACTAGTACATGCATACTCTTCCTTTTGTTTTTTAGATTTTTTTTTTACAGTGTCTTTATTTATTTTATTTATTTTTTTTTATGTGGTGCTAAGGGTCAAATCCAGTGCCTCACATGTGTGAGACAAGTGCTCTACTGCTGAGCTATACCCCCAGCCCCCATGCTCCTCCTTTTTATTTTAAGTAACCAATGATCATACCTATTTAACTCTAGTAATCTGGGGGGGGGGGGGGTCGGTGAATAGAAGAGGGGAAAATGTACTATGCTGGCCATTTAAAATGTGATAAAATATCATGTGACAATCTAGTTGTCATGTCTTGTGACACTAAAAGAGTAAATTATGAATGAATCACATTTCCCAACTCTCTTATGTGTCTTTCACTGGGACAGACAGCCTGGTTCACCTCCCTTTGGCAGAGTACTGTTCCTGAGCTGCCTTCTCCATGCTGGGTAGGGCTTTCTGGCAGCCACTGCTGAATTGCTCCATGGGCATCACAGTCAGAGTCCGGACTTCACTCTCTATAATAACCTTGGAATTAGATTTTTAAAACTTTTTGTTATGAAAAATTTCAAATATACTCTAAGGAAATACCCATGAATGCATCACACAGCTTCAACAATTATCATCATGATTCTGCTGCTCTTAAAAAATTTGTGCTGAAGCCGGGCATGGTGGCGCACGCCTGTAATCCCAGCACTTTGGGAGGCTGAGGCAGGAGGATCGCGAGTTCAAAGCCAGCCTCAGCCATGGCGAGGCACTTAGCAACTCAGTGAGACCCTGTCTCTAAATAAAATACAAAAAAAAAAAAAAGGGCTGGGGATGTGACCCAGAGGTCGAGTGCCCCTGAGTTCAATCCCCGGTACCACAAAAAAAAAAAAAAAAAAAAATTTGTGCTGTTTTGAGTTACCATGTTCCATAGACTACAGTTTGTTAATCCCCAATCTAGTGGGTAAGTCTGAAAAGAAGATACATACCTTTATCATTCACATGAATATCAACAGTGGATGATAGGTAGATTTTTATTTTTCAACTTTAATTTCATCTAAAAACCATGAAAATCAGATGGTAAAAGGAGGAAATATAAACAAAACAATGTGGAGATATTTGAGGAAATATGTATTTCTTTCTCAAGGTAGTGTCTCTTAGGGTCAGATAATATTTATTTATTGATTTGTCATAAAGCATAGTAGTTAAATAATACATACATAAAAGAAAGAATTGTGTGGTCTTTTGTTGTAAGGACTTAAACACAAGAAACTAAAACTAAGAAAGTTGGGTTTAAATATTTTTTGGAATTTACCAAAAGATATAGAGAAAGTAGCAGTTTTATACTAAATATAAGAAACAAAGGCTGGTTTTCTATCATGACTGAAGAAAGAGAAAGTGAGTTCATTCTTAATGAGTTCATTCTTAAAGCATATCATAGTTTCTAATAAAAATCCATATGAATGATAAAGGTATATATCTTCTTTTTAGAATTACCCACTAGATTGGGGATTAACAAACTGTAGTCTATGGCCTAAATTCAGCCTGCCTCCTGTTTTTATAGTCCTGGCAGGCTAGGACTTTTTAAAACATTTTTAAAGGTTGAAAAACCAAAATAAAAATAATACAAAAAAATACTACCCTACACAACCAACAGAGTGGCCACAGTTGAAGACTGACAAGACAAATATCCATAGGGTAATGGAGTAACCTGAATTTCTTACACTTTGATGGGTTTGTAAAAGGGTACAGTCCCATGGTACTGCTTTAGGAAAAAATTCGACAATTTATTATGAAAATAAACACATGTGTCTTTTATGACACAGAAATTTCCTTTCCTAGATATTTACCCAAAGTAAAGGAAAGCAAGTGTCCATGAAAAGACTTGTTGAAGAACTTCCATAGAAGCTTTATTCATATGAGCTCCAAACTGGAAATAGCCCAGCTATTCATCAGTTGGAAGAATAAATAACAAATTTTATCCTTCGCTAATTGGCTATGATTAAAGAATAAATAGAAACAAACTGTTGATAGACCAATGTATCAATAATGTATCAATGAATATCAATAATGCATCAATTCAATTAATTCAATTCAATTTAATCAATTCTAACATTATATTGGGTAAAAGAAACATTTACTTAGAGTATATACTGTATTTTTCCATTGATATGAGGTTCTAGAATGGGGAAAAATAATCATGGTGGAAACAGAACAGTTACTGCTTCTGAGAGTTTGAGGGTGGAGTTTTATTGGAAGAAATACAAGGGAATTTTCTGTGAGTGACAGACATGTTCAATGTCTTTGTAACGGTTTAAGTTGTACATGTGTTATGTATTTGCTAGACATTATGGAAAGGCACATGTAACATTTCATTTTATGTAAAATTTACCTTAAGAGAAACAAAAATAAGCCAAAAATATTGAACTCTAGTTAATGGTGCATGTTGAAGTATTAGAGGAATAGTATACTAATGTCTGCAACTTTCTTTGAAATGCATGCAAAAATAAGATGAATTGTTAGGTGCAAAGAGGAATGGATAGATGGTTAAAAAAATGAGAAAGTGTTAATTGTAAAATGTTAATGGTAGAATTTAGGTCTTGTGTACTGGTTGGTCACTGAAATATTATTTTCACCTTTTATGTATATTTGGAAAGTTTTATAATAAGCTGTAGGGGGGAGAAATAATAAGTAAGTAAACTAACAAAAAAGAATGGTGCATGAAAATTATAGGAATTAATATACTTTGCTGGAAAATAGTTATATTCATTTATTTGCATATTGTCTATATTTGCTTTTACAATATGTCAGAGTTAAGTAGTTGCAGTCACTACCACAAGACCTGCAAAGCCTAAAATATTTATTATTTGCTTTTTTATAGACGGTCTGCCAACCCCTGCACTGAATTATTCATTAAAGAGCAGTGACTGTGCTTTTTACACTTAGCATCTAGCATAGTGCCTAGAACACAGAACACTCTCAATAATACTTGTTGAATTGATTCTTTAACCATGGTCATATGATTTTTGTTATTGATGCTGACCTTGATCACTTGGCTGAGGTAGTATTTGTAAGTTTTCTCCACTGCAATATCTATACCCTGCCACCTTTCTACACTGTACTCTTTGAATGGAAATACTATGTATTGTCTGTATGGTCATATGAATTATCTCTTCTGCCAGTTAGTGTATGCCTATCTTCCTGTGTTTGTTCTCTGTGGGGCATCCAGTTCTTTAGTTTCCTGTTCCCTTGGACAGTTCTCGTCTCTGAATGAAAGCTATTTGGGCTGGACTTCATGAGGCCATTCATTGCATCATGTTTTTTTTTTGCACTTCGTAATCTCTTACTCTATTTTGTTTGCTGTTCTAATCCTTGGACTAAGGCCACTTTTGTTGTCTACTTTTCTCCCAAACTATTGACTACTTCAGGGGAAAATCACATAATTATGTTTTAATCATTAGTCTAAGTTCATGTTTTTAAACTTTCAGTGGATTCTTGTGCTGCCTGCTAATGTTTTTTTTTCATTCTTTACTTAATATCTGCTTTCTATTTAGATTTTCCAAAACTTTCCCATGCCTAGGTGGTTCCCATTTCTATCACTGTCTCACTCATTTTTAACATTTGCCATTAACTTAATATTAAGAATATTCAGGTTGTTTGATACAAGCTTCCGTAGCTTCCCTCTTCTTTACTGCCACATCTCTTTTTGCTCCATTCCTCTGAAATGGACTGTCTGCTGTACATGTCTTCTGTGAGGTTAAGCTCAACATTTCTACTTTTTTTTTTTTTTGGCGGTGCTGGGGATCGAACTCAGGGCCTTGTGTATATGAGACATGCACTCTACCAACTGAGCTGTATTCCCAACCCTCAACATTTCTAAAACTGAGCTTATTATGTTCTTAAAATGAGCATCTCTTCCTAACCTTCCTGTTTCTATTAATGGATCACCATCAGTATTACAATAATTCAGACTGGAATACCTTTGATCTCTGTTTCTCTTATGCGAATAGCCACAAAGTTCTATAAATTATTTCCCATAGTCTTATAGTCTGCTCTTTCTTTTCATTGCCATATATGCCATCGTGATGATGGTGATGATGATGATGATGGTATTGATGATTTCTATTAAGTGCTTACTTTTTTCAGACATTGTGCTTTAATCATTGTTATTCTTGTTCTTTTCAACTTCCAGTCTATCTTCTCTCCTCATCTCCTTATATACTCTTAATACTATTACCTTTAATTACAAGCAGATGAACCTTAAAATGTATCTCATTGCCTTTTAATAAGTCTTCAGTAAGTCCAAATTGCCTAACAAATTAAATTCCTTCTCCAAAGCCCAGCATTTAAGAAGTTTTACTATTTGTCCCCAGCTTCCCTTTCCACATTGTCAATCTCTGTTGTCTCATAACTGTCCTGCGTACCTATCCAAATGATTCATTTTCTTTCCCTTTTGCATCATTAACACCTTCAGTATTTTGTTTTCCTGTCCTGGAAAGCCCTTTCTGCATACTTGCATTATGAAAATTCATCTGTTTTGTGAGGACCAGCTCAGTTGGTATCACTTTTCGGATGTTGTTGATTTACTGTGTAATCTTGTTCTCGAACTCTTATATTCTTTTATCGTTTTATAGCCCTCCTATTACAATTGCATTCTATAGTAAATTCTATTACATCTTTCTGACTTTTGTTTTATTCCTTTTCAAAGAATTAACAGTTTAAAGGAGTTTAGTGAGTTTGTGTTGGATTACCAATAAATAAGTTTGCTATTCCTTCTATCCATTATTACAATATTTATTTTTTAAAATATTTATTGAATGCCTACTGAGTAGAAGACACTATGTAGTGTATATTTAGATATAAATTAGACACAAATTCTGCATTTAGGTAATTACATGTTTTATATTTGAAATAAGACTTGTACACAAGTAGCTGAAATACAAGGTAGAAAGTGCTTTGTGATAAAAAGGAGGTGACCAAGAAGTCTTGTAGCAGCACTGGAAAGGACAGGGTATGAGTGGTTTCTTAACAGATTGTTCTTTGCTCTTTGTAATTAAAAAAAAAAAAAAAAAAAAGTTGACCTCGATCACCTGACTGAGGTAGTGTTTGTGATTTTTCTCTAATATTACTCTTTTTACCCCCTCCTCTTTCCACACTATCCTCTGGATGGAAATCACTATGTACAGCCCATACCTAAAGAGTGGGAAATTTTGCTCCAATTCCTTGAGGAAAGATTATTTACATAAATTATTTGGAATTCCTTTGTATAAGTTGTCTCTTTTCCCTCATTTATTTGTTTAATCATTTATTTATATCAGTATAGAGTTATGGCTTATTTATTTATTTATTTATTTAGTTTTATGGAGCTGGGGATAGAACCCAGGGCCTCGTTCATGTTAGGCAAGTGCTCTACCATTGAGTTACACCTGCAGCCCAGACTGGGATTTTAGTTCAGTACTCCTTTATTTTGATGCTCACAATTAATTTGGCATGTTAAAGCAGGCTCAGAGTTCTGCTGTGAAGAATGCTGTTTATTTTTATTTAATCCAGTGTTATTCAAACTTGTGTGATCATAAAACCCTATTTCATGTAAAATATTTTGGGAATGTTTCAAAGAAAGTAGTATTTGAAGAAACTGATGTGCAGTATGTTTATAAGTGCATGAATTTTTTGTGAGCTAATACTAGTCAGCACATGGAGCTCTAATTATGTGCCACGTATCGTTTTGGTGCTTTATGAGTATCCACTTGTTTAATATTCATGACAACCCTGTGAGGCAAGTTCTTATCAGTCCAATAATATTAGCAAAAATGAGAATCTTGTTATTTATATATTATTATTTTAGTTCTTACTCCTTTCCTAACTGGTCTTTCTGCCTTCTGTATTATCACCCCATTTCTTAAAATTTTCAAGACTTTCAAGATAGAGTTTTTCAACTTCACTATAGTTTGCAAGGCAATAAATGGTCTTGTGCCCCTTTACTATTTCAATGTCATTTCTTGCCTTCTTACACTGTCCATCCTGGTCATTCTCTTCTCTCAAATAGTGTGTGACCTCCTTCATTTGCTCCAGCAGAACTTTTGCTTATACCATTGTTTCTACCTGAAACTGCCTCCCCTCAATCCCATATATTTCTGGATAACTTGCACATCGTTGATGTTATCAGGTAAGAAGACAGTTTCTTTAGGAAGGTACTCTAACCCCCAAATCTCGGATACTCAGGTTTTCCTGTGTCTCCCATCTTCCACCCAGTGCTTCCACACCACAATATTTGAATTGTCTGTATTGTCACCTAAATTCTGTGGTCTGTGTTTTCACTACTGTGTCTCTGGCTAGTGCCTGGATCATGGAAGGTGCTCAATAGATACTTCAGTAAATTATGATATAATTAATAATTAATTAAACAAAAAATAGAAAATGTACCCTACTATAAAATATTCATATATTTTAAATTTCACTTCTAAAATATTACATAAAGGAAACTTCAATCAGAAACACAGAAATTTATGTTCGTGATCATAGTAAGAAATCTATCCAGTCTAAACTCTGGCAGTTGTTCATCTCTGATCTTCTTTCTCTTGATGATTTCTGGAATGGAGGAACACCTGATTTCATTGAATTAAGTCTTATTGTGGTTAAAAATTTCTGCTTGTTGGAATGCTTTTTTCTCATATTAAATGGTTATATGTTCCTTATAACTTTTTCTCACTGGTCCCAGTTTTATGCTTTGTAGGTATTCATTATGTTAGTGAGTCAGTAAGTAAAGACATGAATAAATCCACCTAATGAATCTTGAGGGAATCTAAAGTATGTTCTAGCTTGAAAGCAGTCACTTGCTTCTGCATTTTGGATTTCCCCTTATTGTCAGAAAATCCTATTCCTGTTTCTGATGTCTATGGAAATGACTCCATTGATCACCCCAGACGTTGATGAAAATGACTTCTCTGACCTTCTAACTGAGATTCTTGCAATGAGTGCCTTGTAAAAAGCCTTGACCACCTTTCCATTATCTTATAGATATGGGATGGGGAAATGGAGAAGACATGGACAACCACTGGGATCTCTTTTTGTGTATATGTGTTTTTATTTTTATTTTATTTTTATTATTTATTTTTTTTTTGCTGTTGTTATTTTAAAAAGCATTTTCAAGAAAGTGGTATGAGTTCCATTGACATCCAGAAATTTTGTTGTTAGATCTAGCTTCCTGTTTCTTTGCTCATTCTTTTGTGTTTTTTTCTGTGGTTTACGGCATATGGACTGATACAGTTCTTAGGAACTTTTTGTAACTCATCTCTTGTTATTTGTGTATCAGTCTTATCCTCTCCCATCTCCACCATAAAAGCAATGTATTTCTTAGTGAAAGAAATGCTGTTTTATCAATCTTTAGTGGCATGTATTTAATTGATGTCCAATAAATATTTGTCAAATCAATGACTTTTCATTATTTGAAAAGTCAGATATTATATATTATTTACTCTCATTCTAGCTATAAAAACCCCAGGTTTTCTAAATTGAACATCCTTTTCCTCTTTTCTTCCCTAATTTTTGGTTGTGTTTTTTCTTTTGTTGTAAATTCTTAGTTCCTGTTTATTTTGTGGATCAAAGAAAAAAATGATAAAGATTTGATCAACATTTTTTCAGTTCTTAAGTCTTTCTCATTATGTTCCCATGTGTTCCTTTTTATAAGTTTCCTCATTTGTAAAATGAGGGTACAGCAACACATTTCATGTGTTTAATAAAATAATATATGTAAGCACAAGTAAATTATATAGCCATTTTCTCCACTCTTTTCATTTAGAACTTTATTCTGATGTCTAATTTCTTTCCTGTATTTTTTCCTTTTTAGTGTTTTCACTACATAGTACATCTAATGTTAAATATAAAGTGGTAAATTGAAATTCTTAGTACAGTGGGAGATTCATTTAGGAGAACTGTGATAAGTCACTTAAAAAACATACTTTATAATTTTAGTGTTAGGGTTAGGGGTTGAATAGATCCTGGATTTTTAAAAATACTGTGTGTTTGGAACACCTGGAAAATGTTGAATATGGACTAAATATTAGACAATATTATGAAATATTGTCATTGATATTTTAGGAGTGATAACTGAATTGTGGTTTGTAGAAGAAGGTCTTTAAGAATATGTATTCTAAATGTCATGTTTAGAAAAATTACAGTGTAATAGCTGTACATTTTTATTTTCATAGGTTGTTAATGGGATTCATAAGTATCATACATTTATAAAATAATTAAACTTAATTTACTCTTTTGTTATATGCATTTTTCCTAATAATGTTTATCATCATATGACTTATTGGCATTTTTTAATCTTTCCTCATTTCTATTCTCAACTAGAATGCCAGTTCTTTGAGGACAGAGACTTTCTGTTAGTCACTGCTGTGTTAGCATTCCATCACTATAACAAAGTAACTCAGATAACTAACTTATAAAGACAAAAGGTTTATTTTGATACATGGTTTTAGAGGTTTCAGTTCATGATTGAGTAGATTCAGTGCTTTTAGGTCTGTGGGAGGGTTGCTGAAGACCATGTTGCAGGGAGCATATGGCAGAGTGAAACTGCTCACCTCGTATCCCGGAAGCAAAAGTAGGGGGTCCCACAACCCCCAATAGAGCCATGACCCAATTACCTAAGGAGCTACCACTAGGCTCCACCTCTCACAAGCTCCACCACTTCCCAGTAGTGCCACCCTGGGGACCAAGTCTTCAATACTTTGGGAGACATTTAATATAGTTGTGGTACTGCTTAATTCACAGTACTGAGGATATCTGGCACATAGTAAGCAGTAATCAATATTTGTTGAGTGAGCAGATGAATAAGATTAACAGTCTCAACCAGCTTTACCATTTCTATGTAATTCATAATAAGTTTAATATTTTTATTAGTTCCGGCATTGCTACTGAAAAACAATAATGAATTGTTCCTTATATTTTAGGGAAGTTGGGAAAAAAGAATTTTGAAGAGTTTAAATAGTATGTGCACTGAACTGAGTATCCCATTGGCACGAAAGGTACTTTTTAACATTTTTATGCTTAAGTATTTTATTGTGAATTAACACTAAAAAGAATCATGAAATTATATAACTGTTAGGCACATTATTCCTTTTTAACTAGTATATTAGCTTGTTTTGAAATAAAAATCTGTAAATGCCAATCGTGGGTATATTCTATGTAGATTTCTATTATCAATGCTTTATGATTATTCTAACAAACATTTTTTGAGAATAAATAGAAATATGTAATTTATAGTATAGTTTATTTAGATATTTAGCTGTAAAAATTATGAGCATACTTTAAAGATTTTAATTACCTTTCATCTCCTTACATTTTGGCTAATTCAGCTCAGTAGTCATAATCCCTGAATTGGAGATGGGGTTCAGGCATACTATGATCTTGTAATAGGCAATGTAGTAGTAATATAGGAAATGAAAAGAACAATTTGTCATTTCTTTGCAGAACTAGATTTCCCCTTAGATCTAATACTCAATATTAATCTGTCATTCTGGGCTTTGGTGGGGTAGAGATGGGAAAGGAGAGAAAGGTTATGTGGCACATTCTAGATTCTACATAGCTACCCACAAATAAGAGAAAATATTTCCTTTATTTCATTCTCCCTACCTACTATTTATCCCTGTGGTTGACAGATATAGTGGATATACTTTGGATAATATCCCAAGACAAGCCACTGAAGGCACCAGAATGATGGTGTAAAAAAAAGAATAAATTTATATGAAAAACTGTCTAAATATGTAGTATTGTATAATATACTGTCTTTCATATAGGAAGATGATGCTACTGACTCACAGTCACACTCTCTTGGCCAGTCCCCCTTGCGATGCATTTCTGAGATTGCTGGATGGGGTAAGAGATGTAGTACGTGGCTGAGGAGCAGTTTTTATTTGTGAAATTTACTGGCCAGTACAGATCATTTACCTTCTTTTCTTGGACTCATTAGCACCTTGAGACTAGATATAATGTAATAGTTAAATAATTAATTTAAGTGTAATTCCAAAAAATGTCACCATATTTAATAAGATTATTTTTCCTTCTGTTATGGTAGATAATTGAATTTTTAAATAAGTTATTGATTCTAATTTTTAAACTGCATCACTAAGTTTCAAAAATAAAACCAATTTAAAATTTACCTTTTTTAGAGACCAGTTGGAGAACAAAAAGAACTTCTCAATAAATGGAATGAAATGGGAACTGATGAACCAGGTACATGAAGAATTTTCTTCTAAATGGAGTAGTGGAAAAAGAATAATCTCCCTACTATGATTCCAGAAAAACATAATAAGCAATACTTTTGGAAGGATAACACTTTTCCTCCCCCACTGATTTCCTATCATCTGTTTTGTTTGCTTAAACTTCTACTTTGCAAATTTAAGAATTCCTAACTTTGATCTGTGTTCTCCATTATTTTAATGCTATTTAAATTGGTTCTCTTTTTTAAGAGCAGCATTTTAAAACATTTTTACAAAAAAGTAAACAAAATTTATAGATTCCCAAGACTCTTATCTTTTAATTAAGGTTAAAAAAATTTACCATTTTTGTTGGTGCACTATAATTATACATAATAGTAGAATTCATTATGTCATATTTGTGTAAGCATATATTTTGATCAGTCTCATTTCCCTGTACCTTCTCTTTCTCTCTCTTCTCCCTCACCCTCATCTGCTTGCTCTACTGATTTTCCCTTTATTTTTATTATTATTTTAGTGCACTATAATTGTATATAAAAACTGTATTCATTGTGGTATATTTTATACTTAGCATAATTTTTTAGATGTCATTCTCCAGTACTTCCCCATCTCCTTCTCTCCATCCCCTTCCTCTCCTCTATCAGTTTCCCTTCTATTTTCATGAGATCTAATTAAAGTAAAAATTGTATAACAACTCTATTTCATTTATTATGATAAATGGATGCCTGTAATTGTATAGACAGACAAGTACATATTTGTTCTCCTGCCCTCCCCCTACTGCTTTAAAAAAAAAACAAAAAACAGAGTCAGGGCAGTTGGGTTAAGAAATAAGTGCCTTAATAGAGGAAGCAGGTACATAATTAGAATTCAAAAGGGGAAACAGCTCGGTATGACTAGAGGAATTCACTAAGAAAGCATTGTTTTTGTTTCAAGTACTTCGAGAATTCCCATATAGGACCAATGACTATGTCTTGTCCACTCACCTCTAAATAATTAAAATATTTTAATTTATCAATAGGAGACTTAATTTTTCTATAATATGCCATTTAGGCTTTAAGGAGAGAGATTATATTCATTTTTTTCTCCCAACATTTAACACAATGTATGACAAGTAATCAATACTTAGTAAGCATTTGAATTAATCTGTTTGCACAGAAACACAGGAAAGAGACATTTATTACCACTAAGACTTTATTTATTACTAGTTATTTATTGCTACTACGACTGAAATTTTGTTTTAATCTGTCTTATTCTAGATTTAAGCCTTTTCCGACCTGTATATGCACCTAAAGATTTTCTTGAGGTAGGTTTTATTGGATAATTATATATATACAGATGAAGGAATAATGTGAGAAAAATGATAATATAAGAATATCTCCAGGCCGAGAAATCACCCTATAAAATGCTCCAGAGCCACTGAAAGAGTGGAATGGCATTAGAATTGTGTTTGGAAATTGCTCTTTGAAAAATATATTGGAATGTGGAAATATTAGAGGCAGATTAAATAAGTAGGAAGATTTTTACTTAACAAATAGAGATTATAAATCATGTAGCCTGCTGCCTGCACATACAGGTATTCAGTACATCTTTTCCTTTTTTTATCCTTCCCTTTTCTAGGAGTCCAGGCAAGGTATAAGGGATCAAACTGAAAAAAACAGCATTGGAAATGGAAAGAATTTAACAGATTTGAAGGAGATTTTAAGGAAGATTTGGGAACTTATTAGATATGGGACTGTATGATAAAAAGAACAATAATACCTCCCATTGCATAGATTGGGTAGTTGGGCAGAGGTATTCGCTTGGGATGGAGAGTATAGGAGGAGGTTACACGTTCATTAGTGAAGAGGAGTATAGTTAAGTTTGAGAAGTATAGCAAACATCCAAGTGAAACCAAGTGAAACTTTAATTCACCCATTTTTAATTCTACTGTTTTCTTTCTCTTGGGTCTTACACGTAATCCTGTAAGTTCTACCTTCAAAATGATATCCAGTTCTTATCATTACCACTGCCACCTCCAGGTTACTATCGTCTTTCATTTGGACCTAAGTGGCCACTACTTCCACTCTTGTCTACCTAGAATCTGTTCTTAGCACAACTGTCAGAGGGAGACATTTAAATGCAGTTTAGAACTGGTCACTCTTGTGGTATTCAATGGCTTCCCATCTTATTCTACATAAAATCCAAAGTCATGACAGTGGCCCAAAACACCCTATTTAATCTGATGCTCCATCACCTCTCTGAGTTTATTTCCTGTTACTTTTCCTCCTAATTTGTTCTACTCCAACCACTTTAGCCTCATTCCTTTCCCTCAACTTCCTCCCAAATACCCGCCTGCTTGTTCCTTCATTCCTCATGTCTTGGCTTAAATATCACCTCAGCAAAGCACCCCCTGACTTCCGTGGTTGGATTTCTTTATGCCTTTCCAGCTTTTTCTATACAGCAATTATTGTTATATAACCTACTCTTTCTTTATTTTGCTTATTGGCTGCCTTCTACTATAACAATGGAAGATCCATTGGACGGAGGTGGTTTTCATTCTGTTTTGTTCAACAAAATTTTGTTCTGCAACAATTACACAGTGTCAAGTAGTTGACAACAAGCACAGGACTTCATAGGGTTACCCCTGTAAGGCTTTCTTGCAGCAAGAGTAAACACTTCCAGCAGAGTTCCTAGGGTCCTTTGTTAGTTGCATAACGTGTGCTTTGTTCTTTGGTTATAAAGTATCAAGATCATGAGGGATATCTTGGTCTGCTAAATCAGGGACAAGTTTTTCAAGAGGGTCATTTATACCCCCACTGGTTAAATCAGGTGCCCCCCCCCCAAAAAAAATTTTTCAAAATATAACATAAGCAAATATGGAATATTTCCAGGGGAGTTTTGGACAGTAAATAGCCCATTACGGATGATTAGTTAGTATATTTCTTCTCATCTTGGCTAAGGGGTCACATTACCAGACTTGTAGGTATCCCTGGAGGTAAGAATAAAGCTACTACAAACCAGCTGTGAATTAATTTTATCCTTAACTGCTCTGTCACCAACAGGAAGAGTAGTGCTTAGCACATGGTTACTTAAGGACTGGAATTTCATGTAATTTTTACATAGATAACTTTGTAATGGCTTTTAATATCCTGTTTCCTTGGACTATTGCTAAATTTGTTCTTTTATTAGCTATACTGAGATATTTTTCTTTAATTCAATAATATTTTCTATAGTTATTTTCTTAATTATAGTTTCTGCATTTCTAATATTTTTTCTTTTCTGTTATCCATATATTCAGTTCCTTCTCCACTTGTTGTTTTCTGTTTGGGAATTGTCATGCAGTATAATTTTTTATTTATGTAGTTAGGCTAAAGCTGTGCTGTTCTATGCTAATGTACATTCAACATTGCTGAATCTTTCTTATTTTTTAAAACAAATACCATTGATATTTCTAATTTTGATATAATATTTATAATTTTAGAAAAGTCATTTGGCCTCATAACTCATTCCATTTTACCAGCCATTGGTTACCAGCTCCTGTTGCCTTCCTCAGATTTCATGGTGTTCTGTCATCATAATCTCCTCCACTGGATTCTTTGTGGTTTCTTTTCCTCAACAGTCTCAATTAAAAATATTTTAAAGTTATTATTAGTCTTTCCAGAAAGATATGTTTTTAGAAAAACAACAAAACATTAGCAAAGATGGGACTGGGATTGTGGCTCAGTGGTAGAGAGCTTGCCCCCCATGTGTGTGGCACTGGGTTTGATTCTCAGCACTGCATATAAATAAATGAATAAAAGAAAAGTTCACCAGCAACTAAAAAAATTTTTATTAAAAGTTACTAAAGAATAAATTTATCTACCATATCCTCACATTGCAATACCATATTGTTACTATACTTTTTTTTTTCTTCACTTTTTTTGGTACTGGAATTGAATTCAGGGGTACTTTACCACTAAGTGACATCCCCAGAACTTCTTTTAATTTTAATTTTGAGAACTAATAATGTTATAAACATTTTTCATAGCCATTATACAAATGGAAGTGTATTAGGCTATATTTTATTGTATGAATTAACCATAATTTATTTAATTAATCTCCTAATGAGATATTTAAGTTGTCTCATATTCTTCAGTTATAAATAGCACTTCACTAACAGTCTTTCATAGTCCAAATTTCTTATGGAATGTACTGCTTGAAGTTTCATATTCATATTCTGTATTCATACTTATAGAAGTGAGATTACTAGATTTTAAATGATATGCAAATATCTAAGATGATTTTTATCTCCTTTTGAAAGCTATAATGATCTTTTTTCTTAGCTGTGCTTTTGAAATTTCTCCTTTTGTTTTTGTTTGTTTATTTTTTTGGATTTGGTTTAGAGGAGATATTCTTCAATTTTATTCTACCATCTTCCTCAAAATCTTATCAATTTCTGATTTTAAAAGTGTTAGAGTTTATTCTAAAAATTTTTCTGGTAACTATTATAGGCAAACGATTATTTTTTATTACCTTCCTTGTTATAATCAATTTTTATTTTCTTCACCATCAAAATATTTTATTTCTAATTAAATTCTTAACGTTTTAGTTTAATAAGGTAGATCATTAGTTAGGATTTTCAAACCATTTTAAAAGCATATTTATGGTGTTATATTTGATATTTCAATGCAATTTTATACCATTTTAGAATGTGATTAAAATATATGCATAACTCCAAACAGCTTTTTAGTTTGTACTGTTATACCAAGAATATCACCACTTGACAATTGTAAACATCCTGTAAGGAAACTAACCAATTTTGTTGGATTTGTTTTTAAAGGTATTAATTAATCTTCGCAACCCAAATTATGAAAATGGTGATTCTCTTAGTTTCAGGACTCATTTGGGTTTAATCCAAGTTCCTCTGAAAGTAAAAGACATTCCTGAATTGGTAAGTATAAGCATTTTAAAACAAGTTTATGCACTTTAGAAGACAGCCATTAGAAAAATGTTATATTGCAGCATGTATCTTAAGGCAATAGAGTAATGTACTCATTAAACAAATTAATAAAAGTAACATTTCTTTTTTATTGCAAACATGTACATAGAGAAAGTGGGTTGCTTTTCTTGTAGAATTAAAAGTGAGTTTACACTGACCTATAAGTGCTTTTGCTTGTTCCTTATTTTAATAAACAGCATAGATTTATGAGACAGCTTATAGAGATTCAGGTTCCTGCTGTATGGCTATAAAAATGATTGAAACAAATTGTGAGTTTTATAAAATTATTTTTAAACAACTACATTTTATTTAATTTAACCAACCTTCATGGAGCTTGAAACATGATGAGGCACTGAAGGAAATATGGAAATAAGGATGAATTAGAGACTGCCATTGCTCTGGAGACCATCACATTTCAGAGAGGGAGTTAGTTTTAAAATGAAATGTAGGGCCAGGCGCAGTGGTTGCATGCCTGTAATCCAGCGGCTCGGGAGGCTGAGGCAAGAGGATTGGGAGTTTAAAGCCAGCCTCAGCAACAATGAGGTGCTAAGCAACTCAGTGAGACCCTTTCTCTAAATAAAATACAAAATAGGGCTGGAGATGTGGCTCAGAGGCCCAGTACCCCTGAGTTCAATCCCTGGTACTCCCCACCACCACCAAAAAAAATGAAATGTAGGGAGATGGTAAAGTTAATATATTTTCACTCCTTTTTCATTAATTGCCCCCAAACCAATAAGGAGTACAGAATGTAAATACTTTCTGTGGTGAACTAGGAAACACCTTAGAACTCTGTGCTTAAGTGTATTAAAAGAGAGCTCATGATAGGGGAGAAGGTCAAACCTAAATAACTCTACAAGATGGAAAATGTGGATAAGAGGTATGTCAGTAATCAACTCAATCTTTTAACTACAAATCCACCATTTTGTGTTCTGCTTTATTATTTTTAGAACGGCACCCTGTAAGCACTTTGCCTTTGTCAGCTGGCCTGATGTTAGCCTTTGTCAATAGAAAGTTCTAGAAAGATACTGTAAGGGTGTAATAGGAGGAAAGAGCCTTTCTTCTTGGTTCCTGTGTGCAGAAACCAGCCAATAAGCATGCAAGAGGCCCAATAATACTCTTTCAGCAGCGCTCTATAGCCCACCTCCTGAGACTGTATATTTTTGTTGTTGTTCTGCCCCTTTTGGCAAATTTTCACCACCTTCTGTTTCTGTGGCAGCCACTTCCTCTTCATAAATGCCTAAATCTTGACTTTGAGGACTGTAGGGACACTTCTGGGTTCTTAATTCCTTCTTTGTTTACTCTCATTCAACTGAGATGTCATAGTTGTTTCTGCATTTACTAATTCTGTTTTTTCCCTCTTCACATTTCATTACTGATTTCATAACTAAACCCTGACTGATACAAGAAGGAAAATTATTTTCTCCATAGAACTTGGAAGGGCTCAAGAATCATGGACACCGTGTGTCACAGAAGGCTATGGTGATCCAGAGGACTGCAAATGGAAAATTATGTGGAAGTCTATGTCAGGAAGATTTAGATCCCCAAGATTCCAACTCTTGTGCATAGTTAGGTGTCTCTTTCCCCACAGGAGATCAGAAGTATATTCACCAGAGACACAGAATCAGAAAGGCTATGAACTCAGAAACCACAGACATAGAGCAGGACAAATATCAGGCATGGAAAACAGAGGGATTAAAAAAAAAAAAAATCTGCCAAATAGTGAGACTAATACACTTATCCTTATCACCAGTACTGTGCCTTCCCCATCTTCCACCATCTCCAAAATACCAGAGAAAAGACTTAACATATTTAGAGAACCCTTACTAGAAACAGCCTGGCTGTACAGTTGCCTCATGGTGAAGCACAGCTCACTGTATGTCTAATCCTTGCAGACTGAGCTTCCAGGCAATTTTTTATTGCCTCATTTCTAAATATTAATGAACAACCTGGGATCCCTAGACATTCGAACTTTTCTAATTTGAAAGACAGAGACCAAAACTAAATCCAAGAAAGAAACTCCCAAAACAAAACTAAAACAAATACCCCCCCCCCCCAACAAGAAAAGCCAGTTTAGGAAATGACTATTAATAGGTGTTTCAGGTTTGGGTTTATCTTCACACAGGATATAATTGGCCATAACTTGGTTCACTTGAATTTGTAGAATGATATAGGACAGGAAACATATACTATTAGTATATTAGCATACCATGATGGAGTAGATTGCTGAGAGTCCTTAAGCCATCCAGGAGCTGTTTCCTAGCCCCCAAAAAGAAATACACACAGTTGGAAGGGACAAAGGCATATAGACAAAACATAGGGAAGTCTTATACACAATAAGAACCATTTCTCATGAGGCACATGGGCATAGCTTCCACAACTTCTCAAGGGGCACCACATAGGGCAACTATGGCCTATGTTTTCCAGTAGATATTTTTTTTTTTTTTTAATTTTTTTACAGTGCTGAGAATTGAAACAAGAGCCTTGTGCATGTTAGTCAAGTGCTCTACCCCTTAGTAACTGGCATTGCTCTGAGCATTTTTTGGTAACCCAGTACATTTTTAGGGAAACAGTACTGGGAGAAGGAAAATTGAAGGTCATCCTGATATGGACATTTCTTCCTGACAAAAGACTTTAAAGAAACTTAATATTCTCAGATAAGAGCAGATACTACTAATGAATTTTAAAAAATGAATTTCATTAAAATAACAAAACATTAAATAATGAACAAGAGCTTTTTGGATTAGGAGTATGACATATAAAACAAAAATTGGTATGAGGATGTGGGTTGAAAAAGTGGTAGAAAGGAGCTAGGCAGTGAGTCCTGATCTCCTCACAACACAGAAAATGGGCACTGAAGGAAAAGTAGAATTGAGAGTTGGGTGACAAAATAAATGCTCTAAGACTGAACATTACAAAGTGTGAGAACTGGAGAGACCTAAAGATTGGTTGCCAGAGTAGAAGATAAGTGCAAAAGTTCCGTAGCCCCAAACCTGAAGCGGGGAGGAGCAACAGAGAGAGGAAAGAGGGTGCAAAAAATCCCTTAAGGTCACCCACTTAAAAACATTTGGAAAGCAGATAAAATTGAAAGTGTGACAGGAGCAGCAGGGTTCTTAAAACAGAGCAAACAGGGGCTGGGGTTGTGGCTCAATGGTAGAGTGCTTGCCTAGCATGTGTGAGGCACTGAGTTCGATCCTCAGCACCACATAAAAATAAATAAACAAAATAAGGACACTGTGTCCATCTACAACTAAAAAAAAAGTTTAAAAAGTTAAAAAAAAAAAAAAAAAACCACAAAACAGAACAAACAGCTTAAAACCAAATCACGAAAAGAAACCTATCTTGTGGAGCCCTCAGTTAGCCAGTCACCCCCTTAAATCAGCATGGCATCGTCCCACTCCCAGACAGCTGTAAATTAAATGAGAGGGAAAATCCCCTACAGTGGGCCCCTTAAGAATCTGGACAAAAAGAAATTCTAGAAGGACCACTATTGGCCAAAAATCACTGAAAACCTCCTTTTCCCTTCCCACAAATAAGGGGAATGGGCTGGCAAGAGTCTGTGCTGGGAAGCATACAGAGTCCTGCTTAGTCTCATTGACCAAAGCTCTGAGCAGCATGCACTTGACTCAGAGACAGCAACTAAGCAGCTAAGTTCCCAAGCAGGAGAAAACAGATTCACCAGGACTTCAAGAGCCCTGACCACTGACATTGGGAGGAGGCACCATGGGAAGCCTAGGGACTGTCCCTGGGATCGCATAGCTATTCCAGAGGGAAGTTGCCTAAATATCCAGTGACATAGAGACCTAGTTCCTGGATGGTGACAGCCACAGACAGAAGGCTGCTAGAATAAGTCCCCTGAATAACCCAGGAAACTTAAGCAGAAGATACAATTACCAGAGCCTAGGCAACAGGAGGTGACTGCTCCTAGCCTTAACTGGTACTCCAGCCTGACCTGTGATCACAACTGCTAAGTGAAAGGCATTGTTTGAATACTGTCAGGACCTTGCATCAGACATAGTTAATAGAGGAAATCAGTGCCTGTTTTAGTCAGATTTTTCACTGTTGTGATTAAAGACCCAACAAGAACAACTGCAGAGGCAGAAAAGTTTATTTGAACATTAGAAATAAATCAAAATGGTAGAAAATAAATCTCTCTCAATAATAATATTGAATGAAAATGGTCTAAACTTTAATCAAAAGACATGGGTTGGCAGATTGGATTAAAAAACAAAACCCAATAATGTGCTGTCTGCAGGAGACTGACCTCACAAAGACATTCACAGTTTGAAGGTGAAAGGATGGGAGAAAACATATCATTCACATGGGATGCATAAACCAGCAGGGGTAGCTATTTTCATATTACCTAAAGTGGACTTCAAGCCAGAATTAATCAGAAGAGACAAAGAAGGTCACTTCATACTGCTTAAGGGAATCATAGAACAACAAGATGTAATGATTGTAAATATTTATGCCCCAAACAATGGTGCATCTACATACATAAAACAAGTCCATTTCAGTATTAAGAATCAAATAGACCATAATACAAGAATACTAGTTACTACTGGATAGATCATCCTAACATAAACTAAGTAACATTCTGCAGAACTAAAAAATACAGTTAATAATATGGACCTCACAGACATCTGTAGACTACTTCATGCATCAAATATGGAATTAACTTTCTTCTTGGAAGCCCATGGAACATTTTCTAAAATAGGCCATATTTTAGGTCACAAAGAAAATCTTAGCAAATACAAACAAAGTAGAGATAAGACCTTGCATTCTGTCAGATCAAATGGAATGGAATTAGAAATCAACGATGAGATTTAAAAAAAGAAAATACACAAACACCTGGAGATTAAATAATACACTTCTGAATGATGAATGGATAGCAGAAGAAATCAGGGAAGAAGTAAAATAATTCTTAGAAATAAATAAGAATAGTGATACAATATACCAAAAATCTGGAACAGTATGAAGGCAGGTCTAAGAGGAAAGTTCATAGCATTGAGCTCATACATGAAAAGAATAGAAAGATACCAAATAAATAATCTAACATTACATCACAAGGCCTTTAAAAAAGAACAACAACCAACACTAAAATCAGTAAAATTAAAGAATTTGAGAATTAAAAAAAACAAAAATGATCAGTGAAACAGTTTTTCAAAAGGATAAATAAGATCGATAAACCCTTAACCAAACTAACCAAAAGACAAAGAAAAAACACTAAAATTAACAAAATTAGAGATGAAAAAGGAAATATCACCACAGACAATACTGAAATCCTCAGGATCATCATAAACTCTTTTGAAAACTTATATTCTAATAAGATAGAAAATCCTGAAGATATCAACAAATTCCTAGTAACATATGACCTCCCCAAATTGAACCATGAGAATATAGAAAACTTAAACAGATCAATATCAAGTAATTAAATTGAGGCAGCTATCAAAATATTTTCACCAAAGAATTCTGGGACTGGAAAGATTCTCAGCAAAGTTCTACCAGACCTTTAAAGAAGAATTAATACCAAGCCTCCTCAAATTTTTCCATGAAATAGAAAAGGAGGGAACACTGCCAAACTCATTCTACAAAGCCAGTATCACCTTGATATCAAAACCAGACAAAGAAATCAAGGAAAGAAAACTTTAGGCCAATATCCTTCATGAATGTAAATGTAAATTCCTTAATGAAATATTGGAAAGCCATAAACAAAGACACATAAAAAAGATAGTGCACCATGCTCAAGTGGGTCTCATCCCAGAGATGCAAGGTTAGTTCAGCATATGGAGATAAATAAATGCCATCGACCACATAACTAGCATCAAGGTCAAAAATCATAAATATTTCAATAGATGCAGAAGAAGCATTTGAGAAAGAATAGCATCCATTCATGTTTACAGCACTAGAATAACTAGTATAATAATACAAGGAACTTACCTCAACATTGTAAAGGTTATACATGACAAACTCAAGGCCACCATTATGGAGAAAATCTGAAAGCATTTCCTTTAAAAACAGGAGCAAGACAAGGATACCTGCTTTCATCACTGCTATCCAACACAGTTCTTGAAACTCAAGCTACAGTAATCAGGCAGGAAAACAAAATTAAAAGGATATGAATAGGAAAAGAAGAGCTCAAACTGTCTCTGCTTGCTGATAAAACATGATTTTATAATGAGAAGACCCAAAAGACTCCACCAGAAGACTTCTAGAGCTCATAAATGAATTCATTAAAGTAGCAGGATACAAGATCAACACTCATAAATCAATTGCATTCCTATACTCCAATTATGAAGCTGCTGAAAAAGAAATTAGGGAAACTGTCCCATTTATAATTGCCTTAAACACAAAAATAAAATAAAATACTTGGGAACCAATCTAACAAAAGATGTGAAGTACCTCTATTGTGAAAACTATAGAACAGTAAAGAAAGAAATTGAAGAAGACTTTAGACAATGGAAAGACCTCTTATGTTCTTGGATAAGCAGAATTAATTATTGTCAAAATGGCCATTCTAATAAAAACACTCTACAGATTCAATGCAATTCCCACCCAAATTCCAATGACATTCTTCACAGAAATAGAAAAAATAGTCATTTGGAGAAATAAGAGACTCAGAATAGCCAAAGTAATTCCTAGAATAGCAAAGCAGGAGGCACCATAATACCTGGCCTCAAATTATACTTCAGAGCTATAGTAGCAAAAACAGTATGGCACTGGCACCAAAACAGTCATGAAGACCAATAGAATAGAACAGAAGACACAGACAAATCCACATGAGAACAGTTATCTGGTACTAGACAAAGGTGCCAAACAAATATGTTAGAGAAAAAATAGCCTTCTAAACAAATGGTGCTGGAAAAACTGGAAATCCATATGTAGAAAAATGAAATTTAACCCCTATGTCTCACCCTGCACAAAACTCAACTGAAACTGGATCAAAGACCTAGGAATTAAGTGAAAAAACCTACAACCGCTAGGAGAAAATGTGGATACCATACTTCCAACATGTCTGCACAGGAAATGACTTCCTTAACAAGACTCCTAAAGCATAAGAAATAAAATAAAAAATAAGTGAGATGACATCAAATTAAAAAGCTTCTGCATGGCAAATGAAACAATTATGAGCATGAATAGAGAGAGCCTACAAAATGGAAGAAGTTCTCTGCCACTTGCTCCTCAGAGCATTAATATCCAGAATAAACAAAGAACTCAAAAAACTTAATATCAAAGAATGAACAGGCAAAAATCAATCAATGAACAGGCAAAATAACTAAACAGATACTTCTCAAAAGAAGAAATACAAATGGTCAGCAAATACATGAAAAAATGTTCATCATCTCTTGTAATTAGGGAAATGCAAATTAAAACCACACTGAGATTTCATCTTACTCTTGTCAGAATGGCCATTATCAAGAATACAATGAACTACAAATGTTAGTGAGGATATGGGGTAAAATGTGTACTAAAACATTGTTGGTAGGACTGCAAATTAGTGCCACCACTTGAAATTCCTCAAAAAATGAGGAACGTAAACACTGTGTGACCGGGCTATCCCACTCCTCAGTATATATCCAAAAGATTTAAAATCAGCATACTTCAATGATGCAGCCACATCAGTGTTTATAGTAGCATGATTCACAATAGCCAAGCTATGGAACCAAACTAATTGCAATTCAAAAGATGAATGGATAAAGAAAATAGTATATATACACAATGGAATATTACTCATCCATAAAGAAGAATGATATTATGGTATTTTCTGGTAAATGGATGGAACTGGAGACTATCATTCTAAGTGAAATAAGCCAGTACCCAAAAGTCAAAGGCCAAATGTTTTCTCTGATATGTGGAAGCTAATCCAAAATAAAGGGGGTGGTAAAGAAAATACAAGAAAGATCAGTGAAGTATACGAAAGGGATTAAAAGGGAGGAAGGAAGATGGAATAAGGAAATACAGTAGAATGAGTCTGACCTAAATTTCCTATGTACATATGAATATACTACATGGATCTCACCATCATGTATATCCACAAGATACTACTACTAATAATTTTTTTTAAAAGCTAAGTAAATAGCAGAAAGTTCAGTAGAATACAGTGATGGGAACAGTGAAGGGAGGAGAAGAGGGAAATGGGAGGTACTGAATTAGTGCTGTGACTGAAGTAGAACAAATCACATTCCATGCTTTTATAATTTTGTCAGAATGAATTGTAATGTTATGTATAACTGAAAAGAACCAATAAAAATTTGTGTAAGGTTGAAAAGCAAGCTGAGGAAATCTATTAGAAGAAGATGAAGCCAAAGAGATGAAAGAAAAGAGATAAAAAATTTTTTTAAATTAGACGATCAATTCAAGAAGACTAAATCTGAACAATAAGAGTTATAGAAGGATAACACAGGGAATATAATCATTAACATTTCCAAGAACTGAAAGACAGGGATCTTCAGTATGAAAAACCTAGTACTTGATGCCATGGATGAAAGATCCTCATCAAAGCCCTTGAAAGAGAGAAACTAAAAACCTTTCATGGACAAATAACAGGCTATATACAAAGTGTCAAGAATTAGAGTGGCATCTGACTTCTCAGCAACACAACTGGAAGCCAGGAGATTTTGAAGTAATGCCTTTAAAAATTTGAATGACTTTAATCCTCAAATTCTATACGTAATCACAGTCAATCATATGTGAAGGTAGAGTAGACATTTTCATCTATGTGATCTAAAATATTTTCTTCCATGCCAGGAACTCTTAGTAGAAGTGCTTCATGTAAGGTCATAAGCAAAAAGGAAAATATGGAACCAAGCATCAGGATTCCAACAAAGAGAAGGAGAATTTCTAGAAATGACAATGACGAGAAGTTGCAGGATAAAGGCCACAACAGATCTGGAGCACAGCGATCCCAGACTAGAGCCTGAAGGGTGCCTGTAAGAGAAACGCAACACAATAGATGATCGCAGAGGCTATACCACACGTGAAATTACACTGACAAGGGTCTTTTCAGAGAAGTTAAAGGCTACAGGAAGAGGTAAATGATTAAAGAATACCGTAAAAGTGAAAAAGTGGTTTAAATAGAAACAGCATGAGGAAAAATTAACAGTAAGGAAAGGTGCATATTGTTATAAGTAAGGAAACAACATGGCTGACCAGTGGATACTATTTACCTAATTATAATAATGCAAATCTATAATATGTATTTTACCAAAAATTGATATATAATTATATTGGGATATTGGAAGGAAGAAAAAAAGAATGTACATGAACTAAAATCTTGATTTATCATATAAAATCAATAGATACCTGAAACTAGTGAATTAAAAATAACAATATACACTTATTCTTATAAATAAGGAGATAACTAACAGACAAAAGGTGAAAATTAAACTAGTTCCATGTTTTAAAGGGGGAAGGAAGTATGGTTTTAGCAGTTAGAATAACAATAAAACAGGAAAATATTAATAGGAATATTTAATTACCTAGGAAATAAAAATAATGTGAATAATATGGGGTTTTTCTATGTTTAACAAATGCCAGACAAGCATATACAGTACTATACAGTACTAAACAAGTAAAGGAAGTTTGGAGAATAAATCTAATTTATCCTTATTTTATCAGAGCACTTCATACTCTAAATTTACTTGAAAACAAATATAAGCTGTTTTGGATATTTACAGTGTTTAGTTGATTAAAAACTGAATAAAGTAGTATATCATGGAAAGCACAGATACAAGTTTGTATTGGTAACTTTAGACAATGGTTTTAGAAGATAAAATTGGTAAATGCTACATATTCTATGAGTGATTCCATATCTTTCAGGAAAGTTTTGAATGTAATAGTTCTTTTCTCAAAAGGATTTCTTACTTTACTGTTAAGTCTATTACCTAAAAAAGCAAAATCAAGAGGAGGTTTTGAAAAGTTTTTGTAAACAAGAGCAGCACTCATGTTGGTCAAAAGGCATCAATGTAAAAATGTTTTTCAGCCAGGAAAAATTAGGGAAGAGAAAAATATTACTAAAAGCTCTACATTTAGAGAAATATTATATATTTTATACATATATTTGTATACACATTCAGAGAATATTGTATCTTTTATAATTAAATATATTAATTTCCCCTTATGCTTATATCTTTACTATTCATGTTTATTTCACACAGATATATTAAATGTTATATAGTAATATATGGAGTAAATGATTTATGGTTGTCCTACTCCTCAATTTTAGACTTGTGTGTTACTCTAGGTTTCTGATAATGTCTTTCTTTTTTAGATATTTGAATGATACAGATTCTTTTCACATGATTTTTATTTAAGCTGTTGTTTAGGTGAAGGTTGATCTTTCAGTGTACAGCAAAGTCCGAGAAGTGTATTAATTCTAAATGTGTTATTTTTTCAGAAAGAATGCTTTGCAGAACTTGGCTTAAACACAGGACAGCTGGGTATAGATGATTCTACACAAGTGCCTCCTGGTTAGTATTTCTTCCATATGACATATAATTAATGATACATGACAAATGAGAGTGAGTTTAAAGTTTATCTTGCTTTTCTCAAAGTGATATCATAAACTGTCTGAAAACAAAGCATGCTTTTGTCTCTCCTTTGATACTATTAATTATCAAATAGGATCCTATATGTTATAATTATCAGAGTTCAACTAGATTTAGTCTTTTTATTTGAAGGTCTTTAAAATACTTTTGAAAATTTATTAGACTCGAAAGTTGCTTTGTGGGCAAAATCTTCCTTAGCAGCACTCACATTTCCCTTACTGGCCATCATTATCTATTTTTGTTTTCATATCATCAAGTTAAGTGAACATTGGTGTCTCCCTCAAGTAGACTTAGGGATTCAAAATCATGCCTTTTAAACTTTAACCATTCAGACAATTTCTTTAACTATTCTCTATTCATGGATAGAATGTACTTTTCATGAAAAACCAGAGTGGCATTTAGCTATAATAAGAATGAAGTAAAAATTGGCTTGAAGTATGGGAGGCCTATGATTTTGTGGAAATAATACAGGGCAGGGTTAGGGGACTTGCTGTCCTGGTCTTTCTTTCATTGGTGCCTAGCTACGTGCCTCAGACAAGTTGCTAGTATTTTTTAACTTGTTTCTTCCCCTATTAAATAAGGAAGTTGGCTATTGGTTATTACTATTATAGTAGTAATATATAATAATAATAAATGGCTATTTTAGCACATCCTATGTGTTTCATGTATATTACCTCATTTTAACCTCTTCTCAACTTACCAGTTTTAAAAACTTCATTTATGGATAATGTATACAGAATAGCACATATGTCATCAGAGGGGACACTTAAAATGACACATATGTCATCAGAGGGGACACTTCAATTAATTTGTACAAATTAAACACGTCTTAAAACAATAAACAGAAGCACTCCTCCCAACCTCTTTCAATCTTTATCCTTTATTTCAATAACTACTATTCTGATTTCTAGCAGACATTCTTTTTTTAAAATTTTTGGTGATTTATTTTATTTTTCTTTTATTCTAAATTGTCAAATATGACAGCAGAATGCATTACAGTTCATATTGCACATATCTGGTTGTATACAAAGTATATTCACACCATTCGTGTTTTCATACATGCACTTAGGGTAATGATGTTCTTCTCATTCTCCCATCTTTTTTTTTTTTTTTTTTTTTACCCTCTTGCCCCCTCCCCTCCCTTCCCTTCCCATTGGCCTCTCTAGTGTTCCTCTAATCCTCTATGCTTCCTGTCCTAACCCCACTGTGAATCAGCCTCCTTATATCAGAGACAACATTTGTCATTTGGAGTTTTAGGATTGGCTAACTTCATATAGCATTATATTCTCCAACTTCATCCATTTACCTCCAAATGGCATTATTTTATTCTCTTTTATTGCTGAGTAATATTCCATTGTATAAAAAGACCATATATTCTTTATCCATTCTTCCACTGAAAGGCATCTAGGTTGGTTCCACAGTTTCCACAGTTTAGCTATTGTGAATTGAGCTGCTATGAACATTGATGTGGCTGTGTCCCTGTAGTATGCTGTTTTTAAGTCCTTTGGGTATAGACCGAGCAGTGGGTCAAATGGTGGTTCCATTCCCAGTTTTCCAAGGAATCTCCACAATGCTTTTCAAATTGGCTGCACCATTTTGCAGTCCTACCAGCAATGTATGAGTGTGCCTTTCCCCCCACATCCTCTCCAACATTTATTGTTGTTTGTGTTCTTAATAACTGCCATTCTGACTGGAGTGAAATGAAATCTTAGAGTAGTTTTGATTTGCATTTCTCTGATTGCCAGAGATGTTGAACATTTTTTCATGTATTTGTTGATTGTTTGTATATCTACTTCTGAGAAGTGTCTGTTCAGTTCCTTGGCCCATTTATTGATTGGGTTATTTGTTTTTTTGGTGTTATTTATATATTCTAAAGATTAGTGCTTTATCTGATTGTGTGTGTGTGGTAAAAATTTGTTGCCGCCTGAAGCGATGGCCGCTTGGAGCAATGAAGCCGCGGGAAGAAGTTCAGAGGCGAACTGGAAACAAACAGCTTTTTATTCTGATAACTTTTCTCTCTGGCTCTAACGACGACTAACACGCACCACACACCACCAAAAAAAATGGCGCTGACCCGATCAGCAATCTCGGCTCAAGCCACTCGAGATCCCGGGCCAAGTCCCGCGAGATCCCAGGCCAAGTCCCGTGAGACTATGGAAGGCGGCAGTGCCCAAATCTCCACGGCCCATAGTCAACCGCAATTTAAGCCATCTCCCCAAACAGGGCTCCTGCAAAAATTCACCTCACTGATTGTTTCTTTTGCTGAGAAGAAGCTTTTTAGTTTGAATCTAACCCCTTTACTGATTCTTGATATTAATTTTTACACTATAGGAGTCTCATTAAGAAAGTTGGGGCCTAATCCGATGTGATGGAGATTTGGGCCTACTTTTTCTTCTAAGAGGCGCAGTGTCTCTGGTCTAATTCCTAGGTCCTTGATCCACTTTGAGTTGAGTTTTGTGCATGGTGAGAGATAGGAGTTTAATTTCATTTTGTTGCATATGGATTTCCAGTTTTCCCAGCACCATTTGTTGAAGAGGCTATCTTTTCTCCAATGTGTGTTTTTGGCGCCTTTGTCTAATATAAGATAACTATAATTATGTGGGTTAGTTTCTGTGTCCTCTATTTTGTACCATTGGTCTACAAGTCTATTTTGGTGCCAATACCATCTAGCAGACATTCTTAAATTTTGCCATTCTTGGATTTCATATGAATGAAGAACATGGTGTTTCTCTTTGTCTCTTTGTTCAGTATTTCATTTGTGAGATTGAGCCATACTGATGTATGTATTTGTAGGTCACTTTCCTGCTTTACAGTATTTCACTGTATCTTTATATCACTTTTTTTTATCCTATTGTTGATAAGTATTTGGGAAGTTTTAAGTTTGAGGCTATTGTAAGTAAGGCTACTCTAAATATTATAGCATGTGTCTTTTGGTGAACATAGTATTCTCTTCTGTTGAGTGTACACCTGGGAATGCAGTTTCTGTGTCCTAAGGTTTGTATATGTTTACCTTTAGTAGATAGCTGCTAGGGAGTTCTCAAAGAAGATGATTCTAGTTTGTAGCTCCACCAACAATGCAGGAGAGTCACAGTTCCTACATCCTTCCTGATGTATCCCATTATTGTATCCATCCCATCTTCTTTGTTCTAGTCATTCTGGTGGTGTATGGTGGTATTCATTTCTTATATGATGTGAGAGAATTAAAGAAGTGGAGATGTTAAGTAACTTGCTCAAGGTCATAAAACTAATAAGTGGTGGAGACAGGATTCAAAACTAAGCAGATTGTCTACAAAGTATAGTATACTATGCTACCTCCCTCCTGCCACCTTTGCTAGCCTTTTTATATTTTATAAGAATAAAATATACTTTTGTCCATGGCGAGTGATAGCCAGGTATAAGAAAAGGAAATAGTAACATGACCTAAAATCATATTTGTTTTTCATTTTTAAAGTAATCTTTTAAGAATTGCTTAAAATCATTCTAAATGTTATAGTAACAATGCTTAGAAAATAGATTTTGCTTCTTTGATTCACTTGTAATACAATAAATGTGTATAGAGACCTTGCAATGGGCCAGAAACTGGTGAGTAGGTAGATATGAGACAGTCTCTGCTCTTAGGGAAGATAAGGTGGTAATGACATAGAAGGTCACTGTCGTATTTGCTATTGTTATGTAGAAGGGGCAGTTGGAGAAGAGGCTCTACTTACTAAGTCACACATAAGTTATGACCTTTCATACACAGCTAATTCATTTGAGAAGGTTATTTACTGTCCTGGGATCTACCAAATGCACATTATTAGCTCCTTCTTTCTCAAAAGTTTAGGGAAAAGGAGGAGGAAAGGAAGTTGAACAACTGATTTTTCTCTGGGGTGGGGAAAGATCAAAAAGTTCTCCGCCTCAGCAGGCTGGGGTTGTGGCTCAGTGGTAGAGCATTTGCCTGTCATGTATGAGGCACTGGGATTGCTTCTCAGCACCACGTATAAATAAATGAATAAAATAAAGGTCCATCAACAACTAAAAAAATATTGAAAAAACATTCTCCCCTCATAGTTTCATAATCTTATTGTTTTGCTATAATTTAAAAATAACTTTTATAGATGTAAAACGTACATGTTTTAAAGTATACAAATCATTAAGTATATCAGTGAATTTTTCAAAGTGAAAACATTTATGTAACTTCCAACCTGATCAAAAAACAGAATGTTACCAGCATCCTAGAAGCTCCCTTAGCTACACTTCTGGACTCTATTCCCCTATGAGTAACAACTGTTCTGACTTCTAGCATCATAGGTTAGTTTTGTCTATTTTTGTACTTTATAAAAATGGAATCATACAGTATGTACTTTTTGTGTCTTGTTTGTTTAGTGTTGTTTGTAAGATTTATAATGTTGTGTAGAATTATAAACCACTCATTTTCATAGCTGTATGTAATCCACTGTGTGTGTGTGTGTGTGTGTGTGTGTGTGTATCCCACTATTTATCTTGTCTCTTGTTGATAATCGTTTCAGTTGTTTCCACTATATATTACTATTTATCAATAGTGCTACTATGAATATTCTTGTACTTGTCTCTTGGTTCACATATCTGAGAGAGAATTGGTAATTATCATATAATGTACATAAGTTCTTCTATTAGTAGATAGTGCTAGTTTTCCAAAGTGATTGTACTAATTTACACTCCCATCAGCTTTGTGTGAGAAGTTCAATTCGCTCCATATTTTTTTGCATTGAGAATTATCAGTATTTTAATTTTCACCATTGTTGTGACTATGTGTTTCACAATAATTATAATTATATTTCTTTGGTGACTAATGTGGTCAGGCAGCTTTTTACATGTTTATCAGACTTGAAGTTATTTTTGTGAAATCTTTTGCTTAGATAGTTGTTCTTTATGTATTCTGGATATTACTCTTTTGAGATACATATACATATATATATATATATTCTAAGTATATTCTTTCTTTGAGACATAATCTTTCACTCTCTTAATGGTGTTTTTTGGTGAACAGAAGATGTTTTAGTTTAATATGGTCTAGTTTATGAATCTTTTCCCAATATGATTGATGCTTTAAAAAATAATCTTTCCTATAAAATCTTTTTAAACGGCATTTGTATAGTGGGATTTTACCTGTATAAGATGTACTATTGTTAGGTATACTTTACCAGTAGATTGAAGAAGTATGACTATATAAATGAGGTTATCAACAAAATTTGGTTTTGGGGTTGTTTTAAGAAAACATGAAGTATGAATATGAGAATGATGCTCTGTTTTAACAAAGGGAAAATTATTTCACTATCTTTTCTGATTAAATGTATGAACTTACTTTTAAACAACTTAGAAAAAGTTTTTTCTGTGATTAGAATAAATATTCTTGTTATTTTCTATGAAGCCATTCAATTTTAAAACAATTGTGGTATCACTACCAGAAGAAATATACCTCTTATTCTAAATGTGGTTATCACATTTGTGTCTAATAATTTTATTTTCTTTTAATGTTATTAGAACTTTTTGAAAATGAACATGTGCGTATTGGGCAAAAAGGTAAGCTTTTAGCAATAGTTATTATAATTTCTGAAAAATGTGACAGTTTAAGTAAATGTCTCCATAAAATACCCCCAACTGAAATTTAATCACTGAAAAGCTGAAAACCTACTTAAGTAGGAGTCATATTTAACTATGCAGATAATCTGATGGTAATCTTTATTTATAAGTATCTTTATGTTGAAGGAAAATGCATCATTTTAGTCTAATCGATACATGTCAGATAAAGATGTGTACAGTTGGCTCACTGAAAATGAAATACAGACACACGTTCTTCAGTGACAGTACATTAAAACTAGCAGCAGTAGAATTTCATTTTACAATCAGAGGCAGGTTTTTTCTTTGATGCACCCACACACCTCTCATTAATGTTAATGAGTATGTGCTCCTGTATGTTGCTGTTGACTGTCACAATGGTTAAGACTTAATAACTGAAGCAGCTTTTTGTATCCTGGGGAATAATTTTCCCCCTTCTTTTGAAGATTCTTTTCCTTGTGTTTATAAATCCCATGTGTCTTTGAACTTTGAAGTACAGATACATCTTTGTGTTGAAGTGTACTTTCTATGACAGTTATCATCTACCAAATTTCTTAGTTCAGATTTTCAAAATTATATTTAAATGACTTAATTTTGTATGATTTGACACTTTCATTAAACACAATTAAAATTAAAGAAAATGTTTCATCTCTTTATTTTATATGATCCCTTTATTTCTTCTAGTCATGCCATTTTTGTTTAGTAAAAGATTTTTTCCTCTTCCAAGAGAAAATATAATCAAGTATACATCAAATGTTGTCTAGTGTCTTATTTTTTGTTTGTTTTATTTTATGTTCCTTTATTTACTTAATGAATAACCCATATTTTATTAAAGAAAATAAACATGAAAGAAAGATAATAATTTGCTAAACTTACCTGCTTAAGACAATTTTCTCCTTAAAATTTCATCAGATCTTTGTTTTTACTCCTTGAAAAATTTCTGTTTCTATTAATTTTCAGATTAGCTAAAAGGTCATCTAATAGAATGGATATTTTACATTCTTATGTAACCTTTAGTAATGATACTTCATGTACCATACTCTTTACAGGTATTAGAACTTTCATGATTTACTGGAATGTGTAAAAAAAATTTAAGGGTCTAAAGATATGACTTTACTTGATCATAGAAAGTAAAAATTTTACACACACACACACACACACATATATACATGCATACATACATATATACACACACACACACACACCATTTTCAATCCAGGTAGCTATAGTTAAAGCAATGTAATCTCAAGGTACCTACATTGAAAAGCTTTTGTCAGGCTGGGTAGAAGCTAGAAAAGCTTAAGACTTGACACTTTTAGGGATGTAAATGGGGCGATATGAAAAATCTAGGGATCAAAAGGAAGAAAAGTTAAGGTGGATTATGTCAATATAAAGATTGTTAGCTTCCCAAAAGATTTATAATTAAAGATTTAGTGGTGCTTCTTACATTATGAATTTCCTAATGAGATTCTAATGTACCTTTGACAGTTCTAGCAGAACAAGATAGTGCTGCTGCTCAACAGTATATCAGACAAGGCAGTCCCACAGCACTAAGAGCTGAATTGTGGGCTCTCATTTTGAATATTTCCAGTCAACCTGAGGTAAGAAGAAAAAATGATGAGTCATGTTGGAGCTATTAATGTTTATTTTTCAAAGATCAGTAATTCAAAATGGAAACTTTGTTGTAGTCTATTATTTACTCCCCCTATTTTCAAAATCACTGTAGTTTTAGATTCTAAGACAAAACTTAACATGTAATTTAATCAGTGTGCTTAACAGAAGGTTTTGTTACGTAATCCTATATTTACAACAAAATAATAAGTAACATTTTGAGAAGTGGAATCTGATAATTTAGGTGTGTGATAGAATATCACTATTATATGCCTCAAGTTGCAGTTAGAATAGGAAGAAATAAAGAAGGGCAACTCAGTATAAGTAAATGAATCATTTGTTCTTATAGTTACCTTTAAATATGCGCTATTCTCATGGTTATAAAATTTGACAGATTATGTAGGCATATTATTTTTCCAAATCTAAGAACATTTTATTTTAGGAAGCATAATGAATATAAAGGGAATTCACCAACAGACAGGTATTCAATTTAATAAAGAAAATTATGTAAGACACTGATTCTTCCTGAAATACTCTTAGTGGATATATCTATATCTGTCTTTCTAGCTATACTAAACATATCTGTCTGTCTAGCTTACTAGACATATATCACTGAGCAAGTTATTTAAGTTTCTTCAAACCTCAGTTAACCCATACTTATGTATTATCACAGAATAATTGTGTCAGGTATACAGAATAATGTATGTGAGTCTTTTAACACATTGCCTGGCAATGTGTAATAATGTAAATTATTACCTTTAATGGTATTAATAATTACATATTACATATAATTATGTTAAATTTAATTATAATTAGTAATGATGCAGATTTTAAGAAAACAAAACATTTATATTATAAAAGCTATACTTTTTACCCATTGCAAATTTTGAATTCATGTGTATATTTATTTATATATGTGTATATTTTTTAAATCTCCTCTTATGAACAGTGCTGTTAAAAATCACTTGTTTCCTTTTTAAAAGAATAATACTAGTAGGGCTGGGATTGTGGCTCAGCGGTAGAGCGCTCGCATAGCACGTGCGCGGCCCAGGTTCGATCCTCAGCACCACATAAGAATAAAGGCATTGTGTACAACTAAAACAAACAAACACATATTAAAAAAAAAAAGAAAGAATAATACTAGTGATTTATTTAAGAGCAGTTTTAGACCAAATGATATTGCTGGATATTCTCTGATGCTAAATTTTGGACTACTTTGTTTTTCAGAGGGTGCTTTTCATATTCATAATTTGTTACTCCTACATATATGCATTACTAGAGCTTCTATCAAATACTCTTTAAAATGTCCTGTTTTCACTAGTAATCATTGAATTGTATAAATGCTTATATATTTTATTGTATAAATTAAAATATTAACATAAAGCTTGTCCCTTATCAACTATATGTTATAATAAAACCATATGTTATAATTTTGACTCTTCCATCCATGTTTTTCTCTCATTACACTAAAAACTATTCAGAGTAAACAGTGTAGAGTGGGAAGTAGGAGGACTAGTTCAATCACGAGGTAACACATTTAGCTTGGCCAAATCTTATTTTTTTAACTGTACAAATAAGGAAAGTATACTAGATATCTGTATTTCCAAACTCCCTTCTAGGTTTCAGATTCTCCTGAATTTTTCCTCTAGAATTGAAAATAGATTTTTGACAATATCACTATTATATGTCTCAAGTTGCAGGCATTAATTTATTCACAACATTTTATAGTGCCTTGTCTTCCAGGAAACCTTTAGTAATTCATATGGGTGAGTAGGGGTCCTTGTAGGAATACAGATGATTAACTGCATATCCTCATGCTACTCTGGGGCAGCAAGTTGCCCTATAGCTGGTTTAACAGATATTTTTAGATCTTCAAAAATTATAATTGGGTGGAAAATACAGCATTTTTCACTTAATTCAATTTACTATTTATACCCATTTGCTAGGAAACTCAAAATTTTAAATCCACATAATGATTTTACTTTGAATTAATATTGAAACTATAAGGTCTACAATTCTGTCCATGTATTGATAAAATATATTACATAATGGTTGATTCTAATAATCAGTAGCATAACTCAAATTCTATGAACTCTATCTGAACTTATGTCTAAATTACTTGATAACAAAGGTTAAGATTTAACCTAAGTTTCTCTGAGATCAGGAAACTTGTCTCTCTGAATTACTGTTTTATCTCTATGTCCTAACTTGGAATATTAAACATCTAATAATTTTTAAATGAAATATACTAAAATTTTAAATTTTATTTAGGGTATGATGTGATATACAAAAAATAAGGAAACAAAATATTTCGTTGTTTAATATCTACGTATGTAATTACACAATCTAATTTACATATGTAAATTTAGCATCTTAAGTAATTATGTAATTCTTATGTTGCAATGTCAGTTATCAATAAGTTCTTTTAAAAATTCACTTTGTATTTTAATAGATAATAAAATCAGTATAAAGGGATATGCTGGGAGAAGCCAATATATTTTAAGTTATTGTTAAATTGTGTGAAACAATATATAGAAATTATAAACTTGAGAAATGGAGTACTTTTCACATATGATCTGTAAATTTGAAATTTTTATTGACGGATGAAAATTGCTGACCATTATGGGACATTTTTCATTCAGTCTTTCAGCATTTCATATGTAATGCTCTGCTACAAAATATTTTAATATTCATCTGAACCTGAATCAGTATTGTACATTAATCTATTAGAACACTGTAAAATTATATTTATGGGCTAGTCAACCATTTGGAACAATAAGAACCAATAAAAATTTTTGGGTCAGGGCTGTGTCTCAGTGGTAGAGCGCTTAACCAACATGTGGAGGCACTGGGTTCGATCCCTGGTACCACATAAAAATAAACAAATAAAATAAAGGTATTATGTCCATCTACAACTAAAAAAAATACTTTAAAAAAAAGCACTAATTTTTTAAAAATTTAAAAACACTTTAAAAAAAAGAACTAAAAATTTTCTTCAGAGTTAAAAAAAGTTTTATTCACAGCATTTTGAAAATGTATTTTTTATGGAAGCATGTGATACTAAAATTAGTATTTTAGTGATTACTCTTAAAAATACTTAGTAGTTCTCTAGCACTGATTACAAAGGGAATACTATTATTTGTGATAAAAAGTATTACAAATGCAATTACAAATAAATTGTTATTTAGCAACTAAAATGAAGTTTTCTGAGTACTTACAATTCATGGGTAATAATGCAGATATGAATATATATTCCATATATATTACCTAAAGAAATATTTCCTTAAGTTGATATTCTTTGTTTATGTCAGTACAAATGTAAAGCAAAAATTTTAAAAATTTCAATTTAAAATAATCACCAAAACTGTTCTAAAGCAGTGTTTTTTCAAATGTCTGCAAGACCTGTGCTTCATGTGGGAGATACAAAGGTCCTTGAATAAAATGCAAAATCATTTAATAAAAATATGTTAATAATTCTCAACTCAAGGGTAATTCCCTTCAATATGGAAAGTCATCCATTTGACCAACCATGCAGCTTAAAAAACCACTGAGGGAAAAGGGAGATTGGACTGGCCAGTTTGGATCAACTGAATCAACACTGATGGTGTTGAATGATGGGTGTCACAGCCAGTAGGCTTTTATATCTCAGACATCCGTATATTAAAGAGGAAAAATGTCAGTAAGTGTCATAAAATTCAACAGCCATTTCTAATCAAATCTTTAAATTAAATGGAATTACTGAAACATAGTAAGACTAGTTCTCAAAACACAGTAAGTATAAACTAAACAGAAATACCAAAGCTCTTTTCATTAGAATTAGGGAAAAGGTAGTATTACTATCATTATTATTATTCATCATAGTTTTTGAGGCCCTAGCTAATGCTATAAGATATGGCAATGAATTGGTTTATGTTTGGGGACAAAAAGAAACACAGTTATCTTCTTTGCAGATGATTGATTGTCTACCCAGAAAACCCAAGAGATCAAAAAATTAGTGTAATTAGTAAGAGCTTATGATATATATATACACATATATATGCATATATATATATTCATACATTTGAATATGCCACAGTGAATTTCACCTTCATGTCTCTCTATATAGCACCAACTAATAAGCTACAAATAAATAGAAGGAATACCAATGGCATAGAGAAAGGGGAACAGGGAAGTACTGGAAGCTAAAAGGGAGCAAGTTCTATTCCATGTATATATGATTATGTCAAAATGAACACCAATATTATCTATACTTATAATATACTAATAAAAACATTTAAACAAGATATTTTGGTAAGACAAATGGATGTACGATAAATATACAGAAATCAGTATGTCCAGAAACATAGAGTGAGATATCATCCTGCCAAAACTGTTACATGTAGTAAATATTCCTCCTTGTCCCAGGTGATCCTGTCCCACAACTCTTACTTGTTTAGGAAAATATCTCTGGAAAGAGTCACACAGAGCAGTGTATATGATACAGCAAAGCAGTGGGCATGGGTGGGGACCAGGTCTGAGAGATGAATGGAGGGATTCAGAGGAATATGGGGATCTGCTAAAGCAGTGAGACAATATTTCCATCTTCCTTTAGCACAAATACTACCCATTTGACCCTGACATTTGTCCCTAATATTCTGACCAACTTTTTTTTCTTCTGATAACTATTAACCTGATGCTTAACTTTTTTTTTTTTTTTTTTTTTTTTTTTTTTTTGTATCAGGGATTGAACTCAGGGGCACTGGACCACTGGGCCACATCCCCAGCCCTTTTTTGTATTTTATTTAGAGACAGGGTCTCACTGAGTTGCTAAGTGCCTCGCCATTGCTGAGGCTGGCTTTGAACTCATGATCCTCCTGCCTCAGCCTCCCAAATGATGTTTAAGTTTATTACAGTTTCAAGCCCTTCTTTCACTTTCCTTCCTCCCTCATTCCCTTTTCTTTCCTTCTTAGTTCTTTCCTTTTAATTTTCCCCTTCTTCTATTTCTTAGGCTAATGTATCTCGTCATTATATGTAGTCAGATTTTAAAGTATTATGAGACCTTATTCAAATATAAAATACTGATTTATTTTATATATCATGATTGTTTTTACTACTAGGAGTGACTTATTATGTTTAAAGTTACTATTTTGTAATAATTTGCATATTAGGCAGTATGGATTAATCAAATCTCATAGTTTTGTGGCCTTAGTTCTGAAATGTTAGTGGGACTAGTAATCACTGATCTATTTCATTTTATTGAAATTAAATAAAATTCAATCCCATTTTATTGGGATTAGATGAGTTAATTCACGTTTAATGGGTAAAATGGTACCTGGCATCTAGAAACTACTTACTAAATACTATATTTGCTATTAAAGTTAAATGATAATCAATTTAGCAAATAATGAGTGAATACCCACCAAGTGCCAGATGTCATCGTGAGTAAGGGAACAGGCATATTTGTTGAACATCTTCTATTGGTCAGGCTTGGGGCATGTAGTAATGAATAGAACAGAGTTCTTATTTTCTTAGTATTTATGATATTATTAAATTATTACTTGTCAAAGTTACAGGGGCTGGCTTTATAAATGTGATTGACCTTTAATATCTTGACTTTTTTTTGCTTTTACATTTAGGACATCTTGTATTATGAGCAGCTTAAGATGAATGTGATACAACATGACCTTTTGGTGGACAGTTTAATATATAAAGTAAGTAAAAATATGTATAGTTTTATTTTCCATTTCATTATCATTAAGAGTCTTTCATATGCAGGGCCAGCGTGAGTCACAATGACAGATGTTAACCTTGAAAGATGATCTCAAGTGCCAGGAGCAGTGGTGCCCACCTGCAGTCACAGCTACCCAGGAGGCTCAGGCAGGGGGTGCAAGTGCAGGTGATTGATAGCAAGCAAGGGGAGCCTGGACGATTCAGTGAGATCCTGTCTGAAATAATAGAGAATTAATAATTTTAAGTTATCATCCCACCTATAAAGTTAAGTTTGGCCTTCAGATTTATAGTCTATATTCAGTGTTTTCTTTCTCTTCCCCTATGAACCTGGCCTCGTGATCCTTTCCTGGGCCTCCTGTTTTTTCATTAAGAGAAATAGATTTAAAAATTTAGCTGGGTACGGTGGCGCACGCATGTAATCCCAGCACTTTGGGAGGCTGAGGCAGGAGGATTGCGAGTTCAAAGCCAGCCTCAGCAATGGCGAGGCGCTTAGCAACTCAGTAAGACCCTGTCTCTAAATAAAATACAAAAAAGGGCTGGGGATGTGACCCAGTGGTCGAGTGCCCCTGAGTTCAATCCCTGGTACCACAAAAAAAAAAAAAAAAAATTTTTTTTTTTTTTTAAGTTTTCTACACAAACAAAATACACAAGCAACTGAAAAAAAAAGTACAATAATTTCATCATTTTTATCTCATGATTCTTTAGGGCCTACTTGTATATCTTTGAACTGAAGTCTTTTTAAATTTCTTTTAGTTTCTAAATATATGGCAATATGTATTTCAAGTTTTAGGGTAGGAGTACTTTGAATGTTTGTCTCCAAGCATCTGTTAATCAACTTGTTGAGTCAAGTTGTAGATGCTTAGCACATAATATAGACTATAACTACTTCTAGATATTAATTTGGCTATTTAAAAGACTTGGGTTTTAGTATTTATGGAGGGAAGCCCAGTAAACGTGAGAAATTTGGGAAAACTTCAAGTTTTCCCAGTTCCATCTAAGGACAGGGAAGATTCTTGTTGAAAGATTCATGCTTAAATAAATCAATAATCCTAAGCAAGTAAGTAAGAAATGAAAGACTTCAGATGTTCCAGATTAGTTCAATTTGTGAAAGAACTCATACTGTAGAAAATCCTGCGTCTAAGCAATGTGGAGCAGTATTCAACTTTCACAGTTTTATTCAAAGACATAAAGGAATTCACATCAGACAAATCCCTTTGCCCATTAAGAAATGTGGTAACATTTTCAACTTTACAGGTCTTTTGGAACAGCATGGAAGTACTCACACTAGAGAAAAGCCTTCTATAATAGAAATGTGGTGAGACCTTCAGTTTTTTCAGATCCATTCAGACTTGAGGGATTTTTCTTTTTTATGCCAGTGATGCACTTAACAACTGAGCCATATCCCAGCCCATTTTATATATATATATATATATATATATTTTTTTTTTTTTTTTTTTTTTTTTCCTAAATATTTTGAGACATTGTCACACTGAATTACTTAGGGTCTCACTAAATTTCTGAGGCTGGCTTTGAACTTGTGATTCTCCTCCCTCGGCCTCCTGAGCCATTGGAATTACAGTCATGCACTGCCTTCACCAAGTGACCTCTTAAGAAAAGCACTGTAGGTTTAAGAAGGGTGTGTGCCTTCATTTTCCTTTGTCTATTCAGAAATAATGGAAAGGCACCCTGTGGTGGATATGAGCTTCGCATCAGCATGAGGATGTGAAAACAACATATTTTTGTGTGTTAAAACTGTCTTTACATACTGTTAGATTCAATTTTCCTGTATTTTAAGTTTTTTGCTTGTGTAGTCGGCTCTCATATATTATGACATAATCTTGTGCATATTGTTCACACATATGTGTGTAAAATCTAAGTGTGTATTATAATTTCATACATAGAAGTATATATTACATATTTATTAACATTTATTTGCAACATTTTAAATCTATTTTAGAATTTTCATCTATTGCCCTAAATACATTTTCTTTTTCATCTTGTCCACTTTTTTCACTAAAGGCCTTGGCAAATAAATCATGCTTTAAATCTAAAAAAAAAAAAAAAAAGACTTGGGTTTTAAATTTATAATTTAAAAGGTAAAGGAGAAGCACATATTACTGCAATTCTCATAAATGGGGGATAAAAGATAACACTTTGAAGAACTGGAAATGTGTCTGAGTAGAACATGGCCAAGAGCAATAACAATGACTATGATTGGATGACTGCTTACTATTTGCCATACAGTGTACCAAACCTTTACATAGACTATCATTTAATCCTGGAAACTACCTTAAGAATAGTAGGCACCAGCATTTAGGCTATCAATGTTTTCCCTGGAAGTGGGGAGGACTCCCATTCTGCAATATTATGTCTTAAAAATAACAGAGTTTTTTTTTTTTTTGTTTGTTTTTTTTTGTGGTACCGGGGATTAAACTCAGGGGCACTTGACCACTGGGTCACATCCCCAGCCCTTTTTTGTATATATTTAGAGACAGGGTTTTACTGAGTTGCTAAGTGCCTTGCCATTGCTGAGGCTGGCTTTGAACTCGCAATCCTCCTGCCTCAGCCTCCCAAGTGCTGGGATTACAGGCATGCGCCACCGTGCCCGGCTAAAAAAATAACAGAGTTTTAAGGGAAAATAGAGTTGAGGTTCACCATGCAAAACCTTTGCAGCTTTGTAATCAGAGTACTAATAAAAACAAAGACTTAGACAGAAGCTATTTAAAAACACAAAATAGTAATAAAACAAAAGCTAAAAGTAATAAAACAAAAATAATAAAATAATGCAAATGGCAGTGGTGCTCTAAGCCACTGGGGCTGCCATTAAAGTGGTTGTAAGAAGTGCAGTAACTGAAAAATGTACCTGCTGGAGGTGCCTTTCTGAAGAGGAAGCCCCAGTGCAAATGTGTATTTTATTTTTTAAAAAGAAGTTATGAAGTTCTGTGCATGTAGCAGCATTTTAAAAAATTATTAAAGTTTCATTACACTTCCTATAACAAAGACAAAGTTTTAAATTTAACTGAAAACAAAGTAGAATTTAGTGGTACAAGGAATGAATGGGACATGGCAATTCTAAATACAAAATATCATCAATCTCTCATTATACTAAATTATTAATGATTCTGCCTTAACTGCTGTTCTGTTTTCCTACAAACTTGCCTTGTATCCATACCTATAGTTTTCTACAAGTTATTATTACCCGACAATTTGTACTAGGGTTTCTTAACCTTCATTCATTATCATATCCCTGAGGAAAAAAATTAATTTCTCTCTAATAAGAAAAATTAAATACCAGAGAGTCAGATTTTGTTGGCTAGGGATGAGTTTTAGAGAATAGAACATGGCCAAGAGCAATAACAATGACTATGATTGGATGACTGCTTATTTATAACATGTAAAGTTTTTTGGTCCTCAAGAACCAGTTTTAACTGACTTAGAGGTAGTATCACCTCTGGTGCAGATGTGCAATCTCTATCATTGCCCATATTGTCTTCTGACATAGAAGAGCCACCCATTCTCTTTCCCTTTGTTCTTTGGCTTTAAGTTTTTCCAGATTTGGCATACATTCTCTACCCCCACAGTCACCCATGACTCATTTCAGTCTTCCCAATTGCTGCTGTGCTCAACAGCCCAGTTTCATTAAATTATCATGGACTTCTTCAGTATTTCTTTGTACTTCTTCCCATATTTTTGCTATGTATATTTTCATGTCAGCAAGTAGACTTTTAGGGGCTACATTGTCTTTTTTGCTTCTTTGTGTTTTGATGCTTATGTTCCAAAAGTATGGTGTTCTTTAGGCTTAGCGTTTTTTGATAAAAGTTTGGGATCTGTATTTAAATATATGTACTGATGAAAAGATGAAAATTACTATAAGTATAGGGGATTTGGGTTAATTTTTAAAATGGATTTCTGGAGGCCTTCTCTTGTCTCATACTGTCCTGGGCATTTATCCATACTTTCTGAAGTAGCTAATGATGTCCCATGTACAGATATGGAGACCTAGGCTTGGAGTCACTGACCAAAGTCACACAGCTAGAAGTAGTTGAACTGGATTTCAAATCTTTGTCAGATCTGTTGGAGTATCCATGTTCTCACACAAAGCAGCAGGTTCCAACTCACTGTACAAAATGTTCAGAAATATCCCAGGGGAATTGGAGATGTTTTGGTTTACTTTTCTGTGCTTTTGTTCATTTGTTTGTTACTGGGGAGGGATACCTATATTGTGTAATTTCTGTTAATAATTTTATCATTTTTATTTATTTGTCATTTATTCTTCAAACATGTATTGGGTACTACTATGTGGCAGGTACTGTGGTGATGCTAAGTATATAAAAAACAAGGCGAGCAGAAATTTATAAAGTGATCTCAGGTCAGGAAGTGAGAATAGAGTTATATTTAAAGGAAGGAACTAATACTTTACCCAGGAGAAGTCAGTGACTAGCTCTTAGAAGATAAATTTATGAAAAATCAATATTAGGCTCCCAGGAACAAATGGTGATTGGCAAGCAAATATTCACAAAGGCCAGAAAATATTTGGTATTTTGAGGGAATGGCAAGTATGTGTATTTGAATCATGAGGTTAAAGCAGAAATTTGGGACCAGTTTATTTTGGTTGCTTCTGTATGTTATGATTGTATCTACTTTTCAAGTTTTATGATACCTAAATATTGAAGGGATATAAAATTGAAAAAATAATAAAGTTACTGGGCTAGGTTTGTGGCTCAGTGGTAGAGTGCTTGCCTGGCATGTGAGAGGCCACATATAAATAAATAAGTAAAATAAAGGTCCATAGCAACTTTAAAAAATCATTCAAAAAATAATAATAAAGTTACTAATTTAACCTTAAAAATGTAAGGAATTAGTGGTCAGATAATGTATCACATATCTTAGTCAAGTAAATATGTAGCAGTGATAAAATCTAATTGAGAAATTTATAATCATACATAAAGGAATAGATTCATTGCATTATTGTTTCTAAATAATCTATGTGTGCTTTAGGACTATAGACAGATTCATTTGGGTTTTTTTCAGAAAGTACTTTTGTTTTAGTCAGCCTTTTCGCTGCTGTGACCAAAAGACCTGACAAGAACAATTAGAGGAGGAAAAGTTTATTTCAGGGCTTATGGTTTCAGAGGTCTGAGTCCATACATGTCTGACTCCATTCTTTGGGGCCCAAGGTGAAGCAGAACATCATGGTAGAAAAGTGTGGGGGAGGAAAGTGGCTCAGGACATGATGATCAGGAAGCAGAGAAAGAGAGCTCTTCTCACCACAACAAAATATAAACTTCAAAGGCAAGCCCCCAGTGACCCACCACCTCTAGTCACATCCTGCCTGTCTTCAGTTACCTGAAGAGGATTACTTCATTAATTGAGTTAAGGCTCTCATAACTCAATTATGTCACCTCTAAACCTTCTTGTATTGTCCCACACGTGAACTTTTAGGGGCCGTCTAATATATTATGGTAGAAAACAATAACATATTTTTTACTTTTTATTATAGGATGTAAAGTTGACAGCAAGCAATGATGATTATTATTTTGTATTTGAAGACTATTTATATCAGGTAAGTTTAAAAATTTAAACATATAATTTTTTTGTTTTAGGCTTTCTAAATCATGATACTTTAAGAGTTATCTCTATTGTTAACTAAATCCTTCTAAAAATCCAAACCACGTTTATCAGATTACATGTTCTAACATTGAAATAAAGTTAATTTTTGCCCTTACAGTGGAATTGGGTGGGAGAATAAAAGTTCTTCAATGAGTTTTTATACTGTTCCTACTGTTCCTTTTAGTCACATACACTATAGTTAAGAGGTAAGTTTTCTACATTTTTGTTGACACAGATTTTTAAATTGGATTCATATTTAATCCATCCCAATAAGTTTAGAGAAAGTATTTGCATGATGCTTTTTATTTAAAATATTGAGTAAATAAATATTTTGAAATCAGTGGGTAGTGTCATGATTATTCTTTGGCAATTTCATATGCTGATATTGTGGATGCTTGGATCCTTCCCTAGGTCTTTTTCATATCTACTAAAATAAAATAATTTATCATAAGTAGAAAATAGGTAATTCACATAGAATTACCTAGATGTGATTCTTTTTAGATAAAGATCATGCACACATGTTGATTTTGAATGGATGACAATATAAATGTCATCAAGGAAATGTATAGATTCCATATAATAATTTCTTCTTGATTAAGTGTAAATCAGTCCCAGCTGTTTGGATGAACAAGTTTTTGTTTGTTTGTTTGGTAATGGTGTTGGTGGTGTATATGTATGTATATATATATATATATATATATATATATATATATATATATATATATTTTAAAGGGAAGATAAAGTTAAATAAGAATCTCTCAAAAAGGCTTAATTAATCATACATTCTAAGAGCTGAAGTATAAGACTTTATAAAATTAAATTTTAAGGGCTGGGGTTGTGGCTCAGTGTGAGAGCGCTCGCCTAGCACGTGCACAGCCCTGGGTTTGATCCTCAGCACCACGTAAAAATAAATAAATAAAATAAAGGTATTGTGTCTAACTACAACTAAAAAAATTTTAAAATAATTTAATTTTAAAACAACTATAGAAATCATTTCGAGATTTTTATAATTTCAAATGTAAAAAATAGTAAAGATTTAAAATTCTATTTTTTTTTAATATTTATTTATTGGTTTTTTAGTTGTTGTACACAATGCGTTTATTTTTACATGGTGCTGAGGATTGAACCTGGGCTGCACACGTGCTATGTGAGCACTGTACCGCTGAGCCACAACCCCAGCCCCTAAAATTCTATTCTTTAATATAAAATTAGCTATTAATTAAGAGTTAGGAAATCTAAAAATAAAAATTACAAAGTTTATTTGCTTATGTAGCTAATATATAGTACTGTGTCTAGTTTTTAGTACCCAGTAAAATTTTAAATGTCTAAAGTTAAAGCATCATTTATAGAATACTACTAGTTTATTAATAGCTCTGTTCTTTGGAAATGTTGAATAGAAATTATCAGTTCTGCAATGGTGGCATGAGTAGCTCCATATAACTATCCCCAGTAGATAAAACATAGCTAATGAAAACTATTTAAGAAGAAAAAAAAACTTAAATCTCTGGAAACTGTCCCAAGATTATACAATAAGTCAGTAAAAGAAGCAGCATTTATTCAAGAAATGCTACTAAATTTCAGTAAAAACCATTTGTGGCACATGAGTCATGACCTAATTTTGACCACCCCTCAGCCCTAGATCAGTATAACAGAGCTTCATTTCTGCTGAGTGTGGCCAAAAAGATGGGGCTCCCCACTCCCTCCAGCTCCTAGTCAAGAGCTACAGTATTTCCACATGAGTGGCAGACAACCACTCTTCCCCCTCAGCTATGTGTTAACAGATAGCTGAATCCAGAAGTGCTACCTAGAAGTTGGGGGCTCCCTTCACACAGGGCAGAGATGTCCCCAAGACCTCTACCTCCTTGTAGCAGGCAAAGACTACTAGGACCTTGAATGCCCATCCCAGCTTGTCTATAGAGTAGAGGTTCCAAAATGGGAGAGGTGAGCTGAGAAGACCAGAAGTTGTTTCCTTAACCAGTGTCTGTTCTCAGAAAGTAGAAGTGTCATGCCAAGAGAAGTCAGTCAATGTCCCCATCCCAACTCCAGTGCAGTGACTCAGAGATTTTGTTTGGAGGGGAAAAGGGAGCCTTAACAACAGGACCTTTGAGGCTCTCCTCAAAGAAATGAGTTTATATGGAGTGTGATAAAGTTCTAACTCAATGAATCTAAAATACTAGACATTTTAATGATTGGCAATTAATAGGAGGCTCTTAACTCCAAAGGGTATCAACTAAACCATAAGTAGCTAGTGTACCAAAGAGAACTAGAGAGACAGCTAGAACAAGTCCTATGGAATAGGAATAAACCTCAAAGACAAGTTTCAAAAATGACTGCAAAGGCGTCTAAACTTAATTGAATCAGACTGCGATTACAGTTTCTACCTGAGGACATGTTGCAAACAGTAGAATAACCAGCATGGGATTAGTGAAACAGAATATCTGATTGTGATACCAACAGAGACATAGTGTTTAACTGAGATTAGGGGAAGAGATAGTCAAAAATCCCTGCTAAAATCAGTATCACTGAAGAGTTACTGTGTATATGTCCAAATTTGTACCTTCTGAGGTACATCAGAGCGTTCATACTGTATGAGAACTAGACTTGAATAACATATTCCAACCAAGTCACTAAACAAGCAAGTAAATAACAGTAACCACAAAACCCTGGCTGCCTAAAAGAGGGCTTCAGTGTTGCAATTAATAGAAACTTTAAAGCAGCCATTGTAAGTATATTCAAAAATTAAAGGAAACCATGATTAAAGAAGTTAAAAAAAAAAAGTGTGATGGTATCAACATAAAATAATGTCTGTGCTTTAAAGGAAATAAAATAGTTTATTCTGGCCAGGCATGGTGGCACACACCTTTGATCCCTGTGACTGAGGAAGCTGAGGCAGGAAGATTGCAAGTTCATGGCCAGCCTGGGCAACTTAGTGAGACCTTGCCTCAAAAATAAAAAAGGACTGGGGGTGTAACTCAGTGGTAGAACACCCTTGGGTTAAATCTCCAGTACCCCCCCCCCCCAACACACAATTAAAAGTAGTTTATTCTGAGCCAAACATGAGTGATCATGGCCCAGAAATATAGACTTAAGTTATCCTGAATAACGTGCTACCGTGAAAGAGGTAACATGAACTCTTATAGTCACAGAACAAAAGAAAGTCGTAGGTCAATCTATATACCAGTTACATTGGTGGGAGCATCAGGCAGGTGGATTATAGTAAGGTATGGTATTATTAGCTTTAGGGTTGGTGGAAGCTAGAGGTATGCTAATTTGAGTGATACATTCCAAGTAGTTTACATAATAATCATGAGAATGTTAGGCCAGATACAAAAGTTAAGGTAAATGGCCATTGATGGGCCTATTATAGCCCAAGATAATTTTGGCTCTGAACCTACAAGATTGTACCTCTCCAAAATTCTAAGTTCTAGTTAGCCTAGATAAAACTTCTTTAGGATCTTTACTATAGGTGCAGCTTCTTCAGAGAACTATTTACAATGGCGTTGTCTTATCAAATAAAGAAAAGCAATAAAAAGATAGAAATTGTAAAAGAGAGCTGGGCATAGTGGCACATGCCTGTAATCCAAGCAATTCAGAGGCTGAGACAAGAGAGTTATAAGTTTGAGGCCAGCTGTGGCAACTTAGACCCTGTTTCAAAATTTAAAAAATTAAAAGGGCTAGGGTATCTCTCAGTGGTACAGGGCTCCTGGTTTCTATCCCCGGTACTGCTGAAAAAGAAAGAATTTAGTTGTAAGAATACCAAGTGGAAAACCTGGAATTGAAAAATATAACTGAAATGAAAGATTTTCTAGGGAGGGTCAGCAGTACATTTGGAAAAGCAGAAAAGAATCAGTGAACAAGGAAGATGGTAAATGAACAGAGCCTCAAAAAAATCAAGGGTACCATTATGCTCATCAACATATTTATGAAAGGAATACCAGAAAGAGGAAAGGGAGGAAGAAGCAGAATTTGAAGAAATAATGACTGAAAACATCTCAAATTTGATGGAAAACATTAATTTACACATCTAAAGAAACTCAGTGAACAGATATTCACGCTCAGACATATCATAGACTGTCAAAGCCAAAAGCAATGAGAGTATCTCAGGTGTTGAAATAAATATTTAATTTTTTTCCATTTATTTAACTCACATTTCAGTAGTTTTGTCCTCAGACAGAATCTTTTCAGTCCTGGGCAGTTCACCAGACCTCCATGGGCCTTCATATTCTTATTCAAATGGAGTATGGACCAAACTGTATTCATATATCAGAATCACCCTAAAAATGCTATTTATATGATTTGACACAAGACAAAGCAGTTTGTTTTTTTCCATAAAAGTATTGATTACAGATAGTGTTTATTCTTTTTAAATCCAGGTTTTAAAATTCTGTTGTCTCAAGAGTTAATAGTTGCTGGATTTTACTCGTTGATTTTTTTTAAATGATTTGTTATACATAAAAATTCTATTGGTTTTCTTCTAAAGATGAATTATTTTATTGGTATTAATCTAAAAGTCTTCTGTTAAATTTGTTTAGTACAACTAAAAAGTAAGTTGGCCATCTTATTTATCTCTCTTGCCTAATGCTGACCATCCCACCTTTAATCTGGTCTGCACAGTGAAGTCCTAGTAGGCTTTTAAAAACACCAGTCAATTCACAGCACTTGTGTGATTAAATAAACAAAAACAAAAATCTTTCACAGGATTATGCCACTCTGCATCCCTCCCACCTTTCCAGCCTTGTTGTTCACTCTCTGCCCTGATATTGGCTGTTCCAGCCACCCTAATCTTTGACTCATCACGTTATTAAACTCCTTTCTGCTTCAGGGCCATAAGACTCCAGGTCATCTTATAGGGAAGACTGTCACCCTTCTCTCTTCACCTAATAAACTCCTGTTTTCCCTTTAGCTCTCAGGTAAATGCCACTTACTATATGTACTCAAGATGCACCTTCCCTGGATAACCTCTAACCTCCAGCACAAAGATACACAGGGTCATGGCCATCTAAGATGTGTTTTCAAAGTACTGTGTAATATATTTTATTTATAGTATTTATTATACCTTATGTGATTATTTTATAATTGTTTCTTTCACATAAATTCTGTGTTTTGGTTCTTATTATAATTTTAGTGCCTAGCACACTGTAAGTAAAGAATAAAAATTCTTCTTAATATAGTTTTTTATTGACAGAATTATTTTTTCATAACTAAAAATGTTTACATCTTTCATATGAAAGCTTAATATTAGTAATTATTGGCTGACTGAGATTTACTGTCATGTTGATGAGGTCTAGATTTTTCAGTTTCAGTTTTGTTCTAGATGTGATGGATCCGTTTTTATGAACTGATTTCTGGTGAAAATAGATTAGTTAATGTCACAGTTAAAGATATTTAAAAAATAAAACTAAATATCTACACTTTCAAATTGAACCAATTTGTTAAATTTTTGATCTTTTTATGCTATTTTGATCCTGAACACAAAACTCTTTTAACAGCAACTATATGAACACATAAATTATATGAACACATAAATTATACATAATAACATGATCTATATAGTCTGTGGCTAATCTGCTTCAGAGAGTGAATAGAAAGGGTGTAAATTTGTTAAAATTTTGTTTTTGGTAACTGGAGAGGATTGCCAGTTTGAAGTGACAACTACAAGCCCTCATTGGTGGTACTGAAAGGGGCTTGCCAGGTAACAAATTAGCCTCTTTTGGTTAATGAGTTAGTGAGGGTATCTATTTTATTTTATTTTTTATACTAAAATAACCCAGGGGTGCTTTACCACTATGCCATATCCAAGCCCTCTCTCATTTTTTAACTTTTGAGACAAGAGTCTCACTAAGTTGCTGAGGCTGGCCTCAAACTTGCAGTCCTCCTGCCTCAGCTTTCCAAGTTACTGGGATTAAGGGCATCTGTTTTAAATGAGAGTAGTAACAATTTGTCCAGATAGTGCCAGGAATATCCTTGAAGGGATGTTTATGTTTGTTTCTTACACATATTAGTGACATATATGTAAGAAAATTTCTAAAAAAAACTTAGAGGACTGAGCCAGACAACAGAATTATTTACAAACAGTGGATACATTTTCTGAGAAAAAGCACAAAGATCATCAAATATTTTGTAATCCTTACGTTCTATATAAACGATATTAATGCTGATAGGTGCATATGCTAGCTAGGGAGGCAGGATGTGAATACAAAATGCTTGGAAATTGTTTTAAAGTGTTGTGTAAAGCATTAGTATTAAATTAGTATAGTGAATAATATAGGAGTGTGCTTTAACCTTTTTCATTTTTATCAGTATTTTGATCCAAATTGTATTATTTTTAAACATTAAATAATTTCTTCAGTTATATGTTTCAAAGACTCTGCTAATTTTAGGCCTTGGAAATGATACTAAATAAACTTTTTTTGAAGTGTTCAATATAATAATGTTAAGTATAGGCACAATGGTATGCATATCCCTAAAATCATCTTGCATAGGTGAAATGTTGAACCCATTCAATAGCAATTCCCCATCCTTCCTCCCTTCCAACCCCAGAAAGCCTCCATTTTTTTCAACCATTTTAGATACCTCAGATAAATTGAATCATGTCATATTTGTTCCACTGTGAGATGCTTATTTCACTTGACATGTCATTCTCCAGGTTCATCCATGTTGTCTTATATGGCAGGATTTCCTTCTCTTTAAAAGTTCTCTTATACATATGTATTATATTTTCTTTGTCCATTCATCTGTAGAAATAAGCTTTAATGCAGATCTTCATCCCAGTTATGTAAATAGAAGAATTGTTACAACAAACGCCTAAATTTCTCTTTGAAGGGATTATGCGAAATTAAATTTTCCTCACACAGACTGTTTACTAGGTAAACACTTTCCATTGTGATACTTTTTAATTATTTATTTTACTTGGTCTGAATTGTTACTAGTTCATTTTAACTGATATGTGTAATTGTACGCATTGAAATTGAGTTCTATTTTTTGTCTTGGGAAAAAAATCTACATTTATAGATATATGTGTGTGTTTATGTCAGAAGAAAGCCTTCTCATCTTTCATTACAGGCTTTCCTTTGGCAGAGCTTTGTAGCAATGCAACTGCTCTGGGAAAATTGACGATAATGGAGCAATTTAGTGTTTCTGACTAGATTCTGGGCCCCATATCCCTTCCAGCTGCTACCCATTTATTAGATTTTGTGACTAGACTACAAAATTAGATGCTGTGTGGCATTGCTGTGTCCACATACAGATGAGAAAACCTCTGGTGATCCCCTTTTAAAGAAAATATGGGCCCATGTTACTAGGATACACAGACACTGCTCCTAAGGGCCTCATGTTAATGTTACTTAAATTTTGTAGGCAAAAAGCCCTGAATATTATAGAAATCATGCTTTGAGTAATAAGTCAGCTTTTTAGTATTGCAAACTTTAGTCAGTTTTTACTTTGCATGAAATTTTACAAATACTTAAAGAGATTTTGACAGTTTTAAATTATATCAGAGTTTCAAAAGGCACCTCTTATTCAACAGAAGTAAATTGGGTAGTTTGACAGTACCAGTTTCTGGTTCCAGTACTGAATGGCATTATTACACCTACATAAGTTAACATGTTGTCCAAAGAGTATAAAACATTGATAGAAAATAACTCATATAATTAATGAAAAACATGGAGACTTACTCTTTGTGTAGTACACCCAAGCCTCCCTCATATGCTTGGCTCATCTAGCATATACTTAGTAGGAGAACTGAGGAGTTTGCCATATTTACAGATACTTTTATGCCACAGAGTGGAGTTTAAGAAAGATTTCCAGGGCTGGGGATATGGCTTGGTGGTAGAGCACTGGCTTCACATGTGTGGGCACTGGCAGTGTTCGATCCTCAGTACCACATAAATAAATAAAAACAAAAGTATTGTATCCATCTACAACTAATAATTAAAAAAAGAAAAGTCTCCAGTGCAATTAGATATCTTTTATTCATGTATACATGTAGTCAAATTATTGAGTGTTTACTCTGATATAGCTCCTGTGGTAGCAAAAGAAGATATTAAGTCATATCTTAGTGGAAAATGAGAGAAAAGACACAGTTATAAATTCATAAGTACATGAATAGATATTTATATTCAATCTAACCAAGTACAATTAAAATTCTAGGAGTCATGCAGAATTGAGTGGTGTCTGCAGAATAGAAATGTTTTAGGAAATGTTTAGTTTTTAAAGTTAAAGAATTAGGAGAAGAATGGGAAAAGCAAAAATAAATATGAACCATGAACATGCTGTATTTGGAGAGGAGAGAGTAGCTTAGCATGGAAGTGAATAGCTCCAGCAGGTCAGGTTAGAGTTCATGAGCACCTGACATAGAGCGAGATCTCTATGAATAGATAGGAGAGAACAAATGTGAGACACATGTCAACAGCATGATCTGTGATTACGATCACTTCTTGAATATGTGTTCAACTCCCTTGCCCTTCTTCCTCTTTTTAGAAGAAATTATCTGACAAAACCTTAACCCTGGATAAGTACAGCTCCCCATCAATTCTGTAGCTACATCATGATTTTGATTGTGGCTAGACATGGAACTATGTTAACTGGTTTTACTTTAAATTCATGACCACTAACTTTAAGAGTCCATACTTCTGCCTGCCAAATCTACTTCATTCCCTTAGTTCATTCACACATCCACTCTCCTAGATGACTTTGAATACCTTCAACCTCTTGGAATATCCATCTCTTCTCTTTCTCTCAGCTGGTAGACTTTGATTTCTGTTTCTAAAAGAATATTTATAGGCTATGAGAAAAGAATCTCCACATGTTCCCACCACCACACATATTCCACCTACATACACCTGCAACTTCATACCCATCTTTCCCTTACTCTTGTTACAGATAAACTGCCCTTGCTTTTATTTAGGATAGAGGCCATCACTGCATCTAGATGCTAAAACTCATCTTCCCTTGCTACTAAAAGGCATGCAGTTTTTTCCCCCATTTTCCTTTTCTGTTGGAAAAATGAAAGGGGGGAGAGATTGTCCCTTTAAATTCACTGAAAGTCACTTCAGCTAGAGGAGAAGGGTTTGGGACACTTGGGGGATGTACAACAATAATTGCCTCTTCCCCTCCATTCCTGCCCTCTGCCTGTCTATGCCTCTCTGATCAGAAGCAGCAATCAACAGTCCCAGTACAGATGCCCATTATTTGGAGGACAGGGTGCTTTTCCCCCTACCTTGGGTTCTTTATGCTACTCTTGAACACATGCATGTCTACATGCCAAGGGGCTTGGGTTGAGGGGTGGGTAGATGCTACTGTACTTAGAGCTGAAATTGACCAAAGGAAACCACACTTTACTATTCAAGTCTTCCCTTGAAAGTTGCAAGACTTCAATAGACTCTGGAGTTCTCAAATAGTTACATCAGACAAAGTCTGCCAGTACAATTGTTGTCTAAGTGGAAAGAGATTCCTGGCATTTCCTACTTCATAGAATTCACTCTATAACCCATTCTTACAACAGCCCTGCATGGTAACTTTATTCCCTTTTTACAGATGAAGAAGCAGAGGCTTACAGCCCAAGCTCATACAGCTACCAGAACCCCAAGCCAGATCTGTCAATTTTCAAAGCCCAGTAAGCTACATTACCCTTTTATGTATGACAAATTAGGGTAGAATGTTTTAAAAAGTCATCTTTGAAATTTTATCATTTGAAATTCTCCAAATTAGTTTGTAGGAAAATGTAAGAGTACCACAAATGAAAATAAGTATATAGTAATTGGATGTTAAAGTGATTGTCCAGGGCTGAGGTTGTGGCTCAGTGGTAGAATGCTTGCCTCGCATGTGTGAAGCACTGGGTTTGATCCGTAGCATCACATAAAAATGAGAGTAAATTAAATAAAGGTATCATGTCCATCTACAACTAAAAATTTTTTTAAAGTGATTGTCCAGTTGATATCTGCCATTTCTTATGTACTTTATAGGATGTAAATAACCTATTTCTGAGAATTAGTTACATCATTTACCGTAAATATATTTTCTACAAATAAAGGAAAACTTTAGGCCCAGGTAAATTTTTTGTAGTTGTATGCAGACATTTTAGATATAATTTTGCTATAGCAACCATAAATTCACATTTATATGTCCCATTTCTTAAAACTCCCCTAAATAAAGTAAATCACTACCCTGCATAACCTCATTCCCATAAAACTTTATCTTTCTTAATTTGTAAGTAATTTCAGTTAAATTTTCTACCTAATTTTAAATCATCATCATATAATCACATATTCTAACAAATTTATAATTGTATTGTCATTTCCTTACGCATACAGACATTAGAATCTCAAAAATTAACAACTCAAGTTAGAATAGGAGCTGGCAGCTCTCTGCTTGTGTCCCAGGGTTTCACACTAGCACATATGGTCTAACATACCACCTCTGGCATCATCACCTTAAAGTAACCAATATTCTCTTAAGAGCAGTCCCAACTATCTTGTCTTCTCTAGGGCATCAGGGACTTTAGAGGGTTATATTTAAGCACAGAGCTTCCAGAGCTTCTTCTGAAATTACTATGCTACTTTCACTCTGCTAAACTAAGGGAAAATTAATATGAACATTTTATTAGGAATTATTTTCCCTGTAAGGCAATGTAGAAGGAAATTTGTAAGTATATATTGTTAAATTACTTTACTTGTATTTTTTACTTTACTTGTTGTATTCATTTATTTTGCATTAATTTATTGGGTATTAGCTTATTATTGCTGTTATAATAAACAACCACAAATTTCATGGCTTAAAACAATTATATTATCCATAGTTCTGAAGTTCAGAAATCTTAAATGGGTTTCATAGGGGCTCGCAGACTGTGTTGCTTTTGGAAGCTCTGAAGAAATATACATTTATTCGCTTTATCCAGCTTCTAGAATGTAGCAAATGAAACGGCACTCCTTGTCATATGGCCCCTTCCTTCATTTCAAAAGCCAGCAGATAGCATCTTCAAATCTCACTCTGGCTTGTTGTCTCTCTCACTTATAAAGATCCTGTGATTATATTGAACTCAGCCAGATAATCCTGTATAATCTTCCCATGTAAAGATTGTTAATTTAATCACATCTGCAAAATCCCTTTTGTTACATAAGGTAACATATCCATGGTTTCCAGGGATTTGGACATGGACATCTTTTGAGGGCATTGTTCTGCCTACCACAGTGGTCCATGAAGAACTGGCAAGAGAATAGTCAATATTATTTACTGATTCAATAACATTTTATGGATCTAGAATTTTTTTTAGAATCCAATGTAGAATATAAATGTGGAAATGGATTAATGTCGATAGAAAGTATGGTAGATTTGA